>CM074184.1:3750000-5000000 GCA_037179385.1 Holothuria scabra
TTTTGATACAATTACAAACTATATCCTTGACAATTACGCATTTCTTTTTATACTTTATAAATAATATATGGCATTGGTATGAAAGAGGAGGCTGTGATACTTTGTCCAGATTAAGAAAAAGGCTACTTTTTATTCATGTCGTATGGAATAACGTAATTTTTGGAAAATTGAAGACCATGCTTTGAAAATGTTTTTCGGGGGGGGGGGGGGTAGGGGTGGCGCCAGCGGCCCCCCCCCCCCGGTCGGGGAAGGTCGGCCGTTTCGTCGGGGAGGCCTAGAAATAAAAAATAATGATAATAAATATATAAATAAAAAATATATAAATAAAAAGTAATAAAAGAAACCCACAAGAACTGAAGTTACTGGATATTTTCAAATAAGTTGGGGGCAAAACCTTTCATAGCCTTGAGTTCGGGCAGTCACGTTAAAAATTTCATTTATTTAGTGGACCTTGCAATTGAATTCAACGAAGAATGTTACTACAGTCAAAACATTTTAGTATGTTTTCAATTCCGTTGGATAGCCCCCCCCCCCCCAAGGGGGACAAGACCATTACATCTAATTGTAGCAGTACCTTTTATCTGGTACTTTTCTGATCATTAGCAAGTTGAGTTTATTTCTCTATTGAAGTAAAGCTTTCATTTTAAAGGAAAGCTCAAAATAACTACTGCTTCATTTCTAGTTACAAGTCTGGGAAATGCCATTCCGGCTATCTAAGGGTTAGATTTCTTAACAATTTTCTGTACGCTCCGCGCTAACTGATGGTGGCGCTCCGCATAGATAGTGTATTAGTCGAACAGATAACTGAACAGAATAATGCGTGTTTGTAAATTATTCTTCGCTTTGGGCAGTACTATGAAGTGAAAATATTTTTATTGCGAAAGAAATCTGAAAGTAAGGACTTTTTTAATTCTACTTACGAGCCCAGGAAATGTCATTTTCTGCTGACCGGGGGTTCTCCATTTTTCAAAAAAATTTGTGCGCTCGACTTAGATAATCTTTCGGGCAGGATTACATTTTGTCGGACAAAAGAACAATTCTTCCCCTCCCAAACTCAGCTGACACGCTTCCGTACGCCCATGCCAATGAATAAAACATAAAACTTCAAATACACGCGAAACAAATTTTTTTCCTCGGGAGAATGCTCCAATATGGTCAGAAGGCCTAATCCCGCAGATGAGATTCAGAAACCTCAACAAAACTACAGATCACCCCTACTTGATTTTCCTCATGAGAACGTCAGCTTTTTCCATTAAACCCCAAAACTGTAATAAAATTACAATTTTCTCCAATATTAGCATAAGATTGTTAAAAATAGAAAAATTTTCCAATTTCGATGGATACTCCGTACAATAACTAACCTAAGTCAACTCTGTTAATCACCCGGCATACTACCTAATTTTGCTCCTGAAAGGCATATCACTTAATAAAAGAAACCAAATCTTTCATTTTAACCTAACCAAAAAACCAAATTTTCTTCCATTAAAATCCAAAATTTCTCCATCATGAAAAGCTCTTAATTTTGAAAGATTCGTTCAAAAAAGGGGAAAACTTCCGGGCAGACTTCTAGTCTCGTCTCAAAGCCTTAGTTAGCAAGTAGGTCTTGTACGATTTAACGTGTAACCCCAAAAGAATTTCAGCTGTCGCCCATATCACGCTTTTGATTTTTCACTTATGAAGGACAGATTCTTCAATAAACACCCAACATTTTTAACAGTACCAGTAGAAGCCAAATTTCTTCCATAAGTTTTTATTTTTACTTCATTAAACTCCAGATTTTTAAGCATTTGTTAAAAAGAAAGCCAAAAATTCCGGCATGGGACATAACATCGCCTTTGTCGGGGCCTTGAAATTCTGCCCCCCCCCCGGTCGGAGGGCTCGCCCCCCCCCCCCCCCCCGGACGGGCAAATCCTGGCGCCACCCCTGGTTTACGCAGATTTTGTTCATAGGTAGTGTCGGTCATGAATTCGGCAAAAACCTATCGTATCTGGATCAAAGTTTCCTTGGAAGACTTGGAAGATCGATGTGACATCTACGGGCCTAGCTAGCGGTCACTGATACCATACCAGAGAGCTGTTACGGAAGGAGATAGAGCACTTACCTTTCCCTTAAAGCTATCACGATTGCCGACAACAGTAGTTCTTATCGTCTGCTAGATCTCATGTACTGGACGCATGATTTCAATCATTGCCATAATATTGCTAGTCGTCAAGGAAACTAGAACAGCAATGCTGTTGTGAAGCTGGCACAACTTGTTTTGTCTGTTAAAAACAGGAACTCAAAATTCAACCAAATTTTATCTGTTTCCTAGACCTCCTTACATTACAAAATTAAATGCAGGTAAGTAAAGATTAGTGAAGGCAAAACATATGTGATTTTGCATGTAAATCTACATCTGATATAGTTTAAGGTAGATCTAGATATCACTGCATATTTTCTCAAATCATGAATGCCAGGACTGTGTATTCTTATAGGCATTAGGCAGTAGGATAAAATTAACAACTTATTGTGGTGTACCTGTAACCTGCTCAAGTATTGCAAAGAACTTTCAGTTGCACCTACAAATCCCCAAGTTAACACTGAATGGCTCTGTACTGATCAAAATAAAACACAGAGACTCAAGAAGTTTCTACTGTACTGTGCTTCTTGAACTCAAACAGTTATGTTGGTATTGCTTGGCTTGGCCAATTCATGATAAATTGAACAGAACAGATTGAAAGGTATCTCCACAATAGATAAGACCCTGTCGTGTAACTCTCTGGTTTTCAGCCTGATTCTATCCACACTAGCTGACCACAGCTGACTATGAGACCACCTAGACAAGCATACAGTGACAGTACTGTTAATGCTTTGTTCAACCAGCTGTATCATCAAGAACCAGGTTAAATAGCCTGCATATATGTGCAACATAAGAACTGAACACACGACCCAGCACACTGCTATTAGTGCAATAAATAAACAACTAACTGCTCAGCTTTAAAACACAACTTAAATTTCCTTTATTACATTGCAAGTAGGTAGGTATCAATGCTCCCCTCCAAAGCAATCATACTCCAAAATTTTAGCTCCAAATCTTCAAAAATGGCTAATGGCTAATGGAAGAAGCAGACTTGTTAAAAAGTTGACGCCATCTGCCCCATTTCATAACCTCACACATGTACTGTGTACATATGTGAGCTAATAAGAAATAGATGTGTTTCTGTATGCCAGTGTTCACTGTTTTGATGGGGTCAGTTGAGCTTCAATTAAGTTTTAGAATATCATCACATTTTGTGCTTTTTCAGAACAATCCAGAATCTGTTCAAAATTCATATACGAATGTTAGACTCTCCATTCATTGCTGAAAAGAGATGTCAGAGAGTAATGGAAAAATAGATTAATAAAAGAATCTGATCGCTTAAAAGTGCAGTAAAGTCGTTTTGTCTGAAAGGCTGATGCAGGCGCACACTTGTTGGCCTAGCTGATAGCTTTCAAAGCATTGTCCATATGAGTTCTTTGTTTGAGGATTTAACTAGTATGAAACGGTTGATTTCTCATTAAGAGGGCTAAGTCAAACAAACTTACAAGAAGTACTAAAGGACCTGTCAATCAAAGTTGCTTCTTATAAAAAAGGTAAAATTATTCTCAATACATATTGTTTGATTAGATAAAATTGGATGAAGTGCTTTATCTCCATCTGTAACCGCTCCCTGGTAATATGGCCTCTATGTAAATCTGTTGTGCTATTTCTTTTTGTGCATACAGGTCATGAGTGTCCGGTGAAGACGGAATTCAGGCCACTTTGGTTCATTTCAATGATTTGTTACATGCATTTTTGAAATTAAGACATCAGGTACACTTAAATTTTCCACGAAATGTAGTAATGGTGCAACACCTAGAGCAACAAATGAAACTAATGATAGCCACTGGCCTGTTAACAGAACGAAGATAAAATTGGCATGGAAAGTATTTAGGGTTAAGATCCAATGTGCTACACCATTTTAAGGTCATCAGTAAGTCATTCCACAAACCAGGTAAGTTTCTGTGCCTGCAAAACAAAGGCAAGTACTCTGAAATGTGAAAAATGGCATAGGCTAATGATCCACTACTTGACTATAGCACTACAATAACCTTAATGAGATGAAATCACTCTGTTTACCAGAATGCAAAAATGCATTGAGGTTTCGATGGTACATAAATGTTCCGTTTCAAAGTGTGCCATTATGCACCACTATCTTCTCATTCAAATGTTATACTAGCATTTTCAAAAAATAATTTTGTCAGAGTCCAGATGACCTTTTGACCTCCGTCCATAAAAGCAATACATAGGTAGAATGACAAACAACAGACAGACAAATGGTTAAACAGCTATCTTGAGAGATCACATTTCACATCACATCACCACAGATGACCTTTGAACTCCACCAAAAACAAGAGCCCAATGGGCACTGTGGTTCCTTGCTGGATATTATAAGAACTGTACAGCCAGTCTCCAAAATAGAGCTATAAAGCAAAAGCTCATACTCAATGTTTGTAACATCTTCACAAGGGGTATTTTAGTACTAATGTGACATGATATCAATGATTAAATTTTTGTGGCCTTACTTACATTCAACTTATATAATGCTTGGTGATCCTTCAAAAACATTTCTTCATTTCCATATGTATTTATGCTTGTAATCGAACTTGATGTTATCACCAATAAACAATGCACAATGTGGTCAGAGAGAGAAAAACATCCCTTGTACTTCTCTCATATGTTATTTTTACCTGCTCTCAAATAAAACTTGTTACTACTTTAAAACAATCTACTATTTGTCCCGTTTGCTATCTCTACACAGAAAACAGGGTTTATTCAGCATTATAAAAGCAGAAAGCACATGATTAATGGGGTGTGATAATACAATGAGGATTAGGTTACCCCACAGAGCACAGCAGTATTGAAGAGATATATTGTATAATTCATGCACTGCTTCCAATGGCAGAGAGACCAGTTAAATGCAGTGTGACCTATGCTCATTAAAATCTACAGATTTCAGTTAATGCCCTCTTACAACTTTGAATAATCCAAAATCTGTGTACAACCCGAAGGAATCATTACTGAACAAATGTAAAGGCTAAATTTCTTAAGTGTTTGGGTGTGTAAGCATGCAAAACCAGGTGAGATGATCTTAGTCTAGCTAACAAGATCTTCTAAAAAACATTTCCAGTGGTTGACCTCCAGTGACCTTGATGACCTTAACCAAACACAGACTGGTTTGAAATCTGTCCTTTCAGCCTTAAAATACTGTTAAAATGTTTTTCAATGTTTGACCCCTGGTGACCACAGATGACCCCTTGATCTTCACCAAACATTAGATTTCATCCTTACATCATAACACATATACACACCACAAAAACTGTAGGAACCATCTACTGACTATATCGCATCCACATACCAAATACGAAATCTATCCAAGCTTTCTACCTTGAGATATCGTGTTAACGAGATTTTCAGACGTTGACCCCTGGTGACCCCAGATGACCTTTGACCTACCCCACAAACTATAGGAACCATCAAGTGACTATAACGCATCCACATACCACATATGAAATCTATCTAAGCTTTCTATCCTGAGAAATTGTGTTAACAAGATTTTTTGACTTTGACCCCTGGTGATCCCAGATGACCCTTGACCTACCCCCAAAACAATAGGGACCATCTATTGACTATAACTGGTCCACATACCAAATATGGAATCTATCCAAGCTTTCTATTTTGAGATATTGTGTTAACGAGATTTTCAGAATTTGACCCCAGGTGACCCAAGGTGACCCCAGATGACCTTTGACCCCCGCCAAAAACGATAGGAACTATCTACTGACTATAATGCATCCACGTACCAAATATGGAATTTATCCAAGTTTCCTACCTTGAGATATACTGTTAACAAGGCTTCCATCCTTTGACCCCTGGTGACCCTAGATGACCCTTGACATCCACCAAAAAGGATAGGAACCATCTCCTGACCATAGCGCATCCACATACTAAATATGAAATCTATCCAAGTTTCCTACCTTGAGATATTGCAGTGACAAGGTTTTCATACTTCGGCCCCTGATGACCCCAGATGACCTTTGACCTCTGGCAAAAACAATAGGGTTCTTCCTCTCAATATGGTTCTTCCTCTCAATATGGCGCATCTATGCACCAAGTTTGAAAACTGTCACACATTCATATCTTGAGATATCGTGTTAACAAGCAAAGTGTCACAAACACACACACACGTTTTGACCATCAATTGGGGACACATTTTTTTAACCATGAAAACGTGGATATCCCCACTTTGGGTGTATCGACACTTGACTAGGGGAAAAAACGCTCATGTCCCCGATTTACTGGTACTACACAGATACACATACACCCATGCACCGGCCCACGGTTTTTCACCCAATGTTAGGTCCATCACATGGAAATTGGGGAAAACTCCAAAATGCTTCAAACTTGCTGTGATAAATCCTTGAAACGTGAGCAATTCAATTTTATGGCTAATTTTGCATTTGGTAAGTGGGGATATCCCCACTTGCAGGTGTATCCACACTTGCCCTGAGAAAAAAAGGCTCATGTCCCCGTTTTACACCAAAAACATATGCACACAGCACACACACACACATATACACACATACATACACATGCACGCCATTATGATTGCATTGGTTTCTCTTATCATCGAAACCAAAAATGAAAGGTGCAAGACAATTGGTACTTCCATGTTTGAAAAACTATCATGCTGACTAGTATAAAGAATTATTTCTGAATCCTGGAATCCAGCTTGAGATTTTCCAACCCTCATCTCGTTTCTTTTTCAGATTTATGTAGAAACTGTGGGAATATTTATGAATTTGACAGAATGGCAATGTTCACATTCATTCTGCCATACAGTATGGGTAAACTCTCCCATTCCTAATAATCATCACTTCTTTTAAGGGACAATCACAGTTTGGCAGAGAATATTGGCCTTTTTCCAGAATCTCATTTCTCCTATCTGAAATACTGTTTTAAGGGACAATCACAGTTTGACAGAGAATATTGGCCTTTTTCCAGAATCTCATTTCTCCTTTCTGAAATACTGTTTTATACAAAAAAAAAATTTAAACAGGTCTTTTGGGTTTGAAGAAATTTTAAGTTTGTTGTTAGTTACAGTACTATTGAAAGAAAATATCTGAATATTTGTCAGGTAACAAAAAATCTACACACATTTAAAACGTAGACAATCTCTACGACACTGCAAGCAACAAGACATTAGACTGTTATCACAGATCATTTCTTGTTAGCTTTAAGTCAACATACAAATGTAGTGCAGAATAGAAATTGTTAAAAATTGTTAAAATGGATTCTGATTGCTGCTTTAATGAGTACAAAGAGTCACCCTCTAACAACTGGACGATCTCTCTCCCCTCTCTCTCTCTCTTCTCTCTATACATATAATGCTAATTCCCCCCTTAGGCAAACATCTTTATATCTTCCTGCCTTAAGGCGAAAAAATAATAAAATACATAAGCTTATATTTTCCTTTAACATCTCCGAGATAAAATCAACAATACTTCAATGGCCTGCCATCCGTGCATGTTTACGGATACATGTCCATAAATTTGTTGACTTTGAAGTAATTGCATGTAGATTGAGTGGTTTATTTATATACATATATATATATATATATATACATATTTCACTAATTCGGCACTTAGGGGGAAAGTTGTTGTTGAGAAGTCGACCTTAAGGGAAAAATTTTGGGGGGCGAAATATAAGTTTCGTCGTAACGTTTCTACGCACTTTTTCTATAGGAATACGTAATCGGACAAGGGCGCCCTCCTAGATTTACAAAGTAGATACAATTACTTCAAAGTTGTCAGATTTACGGACACCTAGCTAACGGAACAGATGGCTGCCCATTGAAATAATGTTTATATTTTTAGACGTTAGAGCGAACACTTTTTCTTATGTATTTCATTGTTATTTTTTCGCCCTATGTACGCGCAGATATAACAATTTCCCCCTAAGGTGGGAATTAGCGTTATATATATATATATATATATAAACATATATATATATATAAATATATATATATATACCTTTTGGCTGTTTAATTTATCTAAATTCTAGCCTTCCGCTATTTGTATCTCCTCGGAGATCCAGTCTTTCAATTCTGTAGCACCGTTGTTTTACAGTTTCTCCGTCATGTTTATATATATATATATGTACATAAACCAAATGGAAAAGCACCTCACCAGTAAAAACAAAAAACAAATAATCAAAACTGGTTAATGCTATAACTGGTTATGCTCTTGTTTAACCAGTTTTTACTCTATATATATATATATATATTGACACAACAATGAAACAAAAGAGAATAAAAAGGAACAGGTTTCATTTTTTTCTACTTTTGTTAGAGAACTCTTTTCATTCTTCTCAATATCATATTCATGTTCACCTCAAATGAAATATTATGTCACTAGGACTCTTTGAGTAACTAGAACAATAACATTTTAACACAATGGACACAAGAACAAGGAAATTCTGTTTCTTAAAAAAAAAAAGCTAATGGAAATGAAGCAATATTTTTATGATTTTGCAGATTATTAAATAACAAGTAAAAGTGGTACTTGACCATTTTCTTAACTACTACAGATGATAAATGTACCCTATGTTCCTTTATAGATTGTTAATCCTTGCACACAGCACAGATTGCCTTGGAGTTTTGAGGAAAAGGAACAGTCTTATATCAAGAATTTTAATGATAGGAAAAAATACCAAGCTATGAAACATTGCTATAAAAGCAATCTGAACTGATATCACACCATCAATGGGTGAAGGAGAGGGTGGATGTGGCACAATCGATGCCAACTTCAGCATCAATAGGGTTTAGGCGGTGCTGGTTGTAGAATAATCATTACCAACCCCACCACCAAAACAGTGTAGCAGGTGGTGGTTGAGACATAATTAATGCCAACTCCACCACCAATTGGGTGAAGTAGGTGGTGGTTGGAGCAGGATTAATGCAATGAAGGCATTCTCCTG
Organism: Holothuria scabra; assembly: GCA_037179385.1. Classification (NCBI taxonomy): domain Eukaryota; kingdom Metazoa; phylum Echinodermata; class Holothuroidea; order Aspidochirotida; family Holothuriidae; genus Holothuria; species Holothuria scabra. The sequence continues at coordinate 3,759,038 of CM074184.1, forward strand.
CAACACCCAACAGGTAACTGGAATAAAACAAAATTTTAATACACATTGTTCCAGTTAACATGCTCAATGTTGGCTTATGAAAATCACTGAGCGGTACCCAAGACAACGTGTTTTACATTTACCATACTAAACTGCTGTTAAATTCTGGCAAAACAATCACAGCAACCTGAAATCTTTAGGCTTTTTCTAAGCTTTTGCCCACAAAATTCCAGGTAGAACTCCATCATCATTCTGCCAAGTTCATATGGCTTTGTGAATTTTTAAAGAACATATCCAGATATTACATTTATCATGTTTTCTCTTACCATCTCCTTGGTTCACATATGTTAAAACATTACAATTCACAACATCTCCAGGCATTCAGTTTTCAAGAGGTGACAAACTGACAATTCAAGAAGCAAGTCTTTCAAATTAACAGAGCCACAAATGGCTGATACAGAAATATTTTAGCCAACAGTCCTTTTCCTTCTTTTTGTTTTCTCATTTTCCGCATCTAGATCCTAAGATATTTGCAAATTAAGCTGATAAAAGCTCATCCAAGTAGCCTGTGTTGCTGAGATTTCCACTGACTGCCATAGAGGGCTTTCCACTGAACATCTTTTTGGCAACCTTTGGAAAAAAAAATGGGCATGACCTTTAATACATTCAATGTAACATACTGCAGGACGACTTTTTCAAGGTGGGGGCACGCACTACAAACTTATGTAAAAAGAATTATTCATTTTTTTACTTCTTATTGTTTTCAATAAATAGGATGCAACTTTGATTTGCTTTTCCATCCCGCCTGGTCTAGATAACTGAGGCAACTTGTAGCAATGAATCCAATTCCAAAGCTACCAATGGTTGTGTCATTGATAGATGAAAATAGTTGCAATATTTGCTTTAGATACACAAGAATGTGTATAATATCCAAGAACACACTTGGCCAATAGGTTTCTTTCTACTTTTAACCTTAAGCATGAGTTAACATTGCAGCTTTTGAACCGTTGCTACATATATATACCAAGGATTAAATCCAGATCTTTCACCTGCCCCCCCCAACCTCCTTCAACCCTTGTTCATTTTCTCACCTTAGCTGCATTATCTGCTGTGATAGCATCTATGTCAGCAATAACCTCTGCCACTGGCTTAAATGACCCACTCATGAGTGCTTGCACGGCAATATCCTCCAGGACAGTGTCTTGGTTCTCATAATCCATCAGGATACTTGATTTCAGTTGGTTCCTAGGTAAACGAGAGAGAAATGGGGAAAACATGTAAAAAAGTATATATTTCATTCAGATTTCATCTAATTTGTTATTAACTAATCATTTCTTTTTGTAAGTCCAGGGTCCCATGGAAGAAGAGACCAGAGTAGATTGTGTATTACTGGAAAACATATATGGGTGAATGTAGTAAGTAAGACAGTATGTAACCTTTAAAGGTAACCTTAAGCTGACTGCAATGGCCAACTCAAAGTATGCTGACGGCAGTGGATTTATAGGAGCTACAATTGTGAATTTTACAAGTTATTAAAGTGTACCTTAAGCCCAAAATTTGTAAAAATAAATATTTTAGAGGTTGCAAAATTAATATTATTCATCCAACTCCCATTGCTACATAAAACATTGAAATTAATTAAATTAAGGCAAATTAGTCAGTTGCATGATAATTTATGGCTTTTTTGTTGTATAACTCATATTGCCTGCTTTGTTCTCCTTTGAGATGAAAAAAAATTTTATGACCTTGACCGATTCCTGTTTCCTTGCATAGCATGTTGTACACTGCTTTCACACTTGAGAGCTGATCTTGAGGGGGCGATCAGATCCGGTCAGATCCTCCCCTCGAGATCAAAGGTTTTGCTTTTACACTTGATCCCCCATGGTAAATCAAGCCACGATCAAGCAATCAACAAACAGGAAGTGTACTGTGCACTGTGTACACTGTGTGCAGTGCAAGTGTAGTGCAGCCTGTACCACAGCCGCTATGCATTTGTGTGTGTGTTGTAATCCACGGGGAAAAACGGGAAGTTACATCATACGTCACGATCTTGGGTAACCTTGACCCTCCAAAATTTCACACATGCTTTCTGATCCCCCACCCAAGATCTGAGGGAGGATCAAAATCTCCAGAACTGATCTTGAGTGCGCGAGAACTTTCACCCTTCAAAGTTGATCTCGAGGGGTGGATCAGATATGGATCTGATCCCCTGCTCGAGATCAAGTGTGAAAGCACTCTAACTGAGAGGATTTATTTAATAACATTATCCCAAAAAAGTAAGTGTTCTATGAAATATTGGTAAAAGGTGTGGTAACTTTCAGTAAAACAAAGAAACACAAAGACTGTAGTTTGAGTAGTACAACAATGATATCACAAATTATGATGCAATGTACCATTTTAAATTTAGTGAATAAACTTCAACATTTTTTTTATCTCACCTCAGAAATGTCCTATGAAGAGGAGCGTTGGACTTTTTGAATCAATTTTTCATGTTCAGTAATATATGTTTGAAATTTTAGACTTGAGGTACATTTTTAGGGCTAAATTTTCTGGTGTGACATCTAAAATGTCTTATAAATAAAGATACAAAGGGATGAGGGGAATTCTCTTCACATTGGATAAAACAGACCTGGAAATTATACATTACTTTGCAGTCAGTATTGGTCAATTCAGTAAATGTTTTATGTACTCTATACAAGTTTCAGGGTTTTTGTTAATACAGAAAGCCCACAGAGTAGCCAGGATTGTGTCAAGGGGGGTTTGTAGCATGACATGAGGGAAATGTCTATGGGGAGAGAGAAAAAACTGCTATTTTAGGTGTTTTTTGCATTTCAAGGTTGGGTCATGGGGGGAGTTTCAAACTCCCAAACCACCCAAGTGGCTATGGTACTGCAGAAAGCCATAAGGAAAGAGGCACACTGTTGCAACAAGTTGTGTATAAGCAGGCGATAGCTTAGGCAACATGCCTGTACAACAGCCCAAACACTGCTTTCATAAAGAGCCACCATCATTTAGGACACATTTAGGACTTGGAAATCTCTACACATCCACCCAGCAGGTTACAGCTCTACAAAGGCAGGACTGGATGTAAAACCACAGAAATCCATGGTCATCATATTAATGCAAATAAATGAATGCGACAGATTTTTGTTTCAAAATGAAGGTATGAGTATGAGACTTCTAAAAAAAGAGGAAATGACCCTGAGACTTCTTAGAAACAGAGGAAACTGAGAGGCAGAAGCCAGGGCTAAGGCCAGTCTAACGACCCCTGGTGGTACAGTATTGATGTAATTATAATACAGATGAGGTAAGTAGGAGTGAAATAGACTTTTAATTGGATAGAAATATGAGGGCTGTTTGTACAAATTAATAGAGAGGACTTATAAAGACATTATGACTGAAAAGTTTTGGGGCTTTGACCCAAAAATGAGGAATGAATCGAAATGAGAGGATGAGTAAAAACAAAAAAGAGGAAGTACAGTATTTCATCCCTGGACAAAACAAGTTGTGACCATTCACACGTTTTGCTCTTATGCCCTTTATTGTTGTTACACCTATGTTTTCATGAGTTACACCAACCAAAAAGTTCTTATAAGTGCATAAGTACTTACACAAATAGTAAATACCACATATGGTTTTCGCTTACATGTCCAAAATGGTATATATTCCTGGCATACCAATACAATCGTAAACAAGTGATATCATTTAAAAGCCACCGACATACAGCAATGTCAATGGACCAAGGACTGCAACAAGTATTTGTCTTACATCCATCAAATTTATTTCAATTGTTAACATATAAAGGAAGTTCAAACAATTCATGCCCTGAATTTGCAGTTGATTACTGCTACAACACAGCAGTAACCACCAAATCTGATACTTCACAAGCACTCTGGGATTCAGAAAAGCTGTGTTTTGAAAATGCACTATTTGCTCAAGATACAACTGAATCAACACTCTTGACCTTACAACATTTCTGCTTCATAACCATTGTCAGGGCTAAAATAAAACAGACACACCAAGTTCCCAACAGTCATGGCTATTGGCCATTACTGGTGCCCCTAAAAATGCCCCACTGTATTGGAATAGCATAGATCTATATCTATTTTGCATATTTTGGCACCTTATTTTTGCTAATCAATTGACTAATACTACTTTGTTTGTCCCTTGCAACACTGAAATGGTCATGAAAGTACCAGCTCTGAAGTGGTACTTACATACACCCTTTTCTAAACATCAATTATGAAACAGCGTGTAAGTCATTCTGTCCTTTGTAATAGCTATTCCGAAAAAGGTCAGTTATAAAACTTAAGATCATGCATTTTGACTCAAAGCTTAGTTAACTGCTCAATGGCAAGTTTTGTACAGGCCCTCTAGTACAGGCCCTCTAGTACAGGCCCTCTATGGGGGATAAGATTTTGTTTGATGAAGTTTTATGACCCAGTTTCAAACCATTGGTTCAAGTCGAGCAGACCACAGCATTTTTTCAAGTTATGGCTCACTGACTTGTTTTCCCTACTCCATTACTTCTGCAAGGCACTACGCACAATAGCAGTAGGTTCCATTTTTAAAGTCTTCATTATGACCTGGCCAGTTTTTAACTCCTGACTGCAGGCCAGATGTTACGTGGGGGATGAAGTGGGGTGAAGTTCTGGGGGGACTGGAGAAAAGAGCAGTGAATATCTAGTTACAGACTATAACACTCCTAGCAAAAGTATGGCACTTTGACAGACATTTGACACAGCATGTTTGCTTTCATTTTCCGATCCACAAATAACAGTGGACACCCACTAAACATACCCTTTATCTTGTTGAAGCAAGTCTGAGGATTGAGAGCTGCAGCAGGATGAGCCAGAGGTGGCATAAGGTTTTACAATGACCCCAAGTCACACTGTCCTTTCTGAGTTAACTATTTGACAGTTGTTGGATGTAAACAATGCACACAAAGTGTGGCAAAAATTATACTTGTAATGCATTTAGTCAATGGTTTTAGCCACTCCCTCTATAGACAACTCTGAGCAGCTAATGAAGATGACCACGGGTGGGGTCTGTCAGCCTTAAACAGTCTTAAAGTTTATTGCCTAAATGCATGCAATGCTCAGCATTTATATTCAGTGAAATTGAGGGAATCAAGAGATATTTTAATTGGAATTTAGATTCAAGCTGATGGACCCCATTTATGGCAAACTTAATCAGACTACCATTTGACTGTTCAGATTCATCAACAAAAAGAATAAGAAAGCAAGTCCCCATTGCAACCATAGCAATGTAAAGTGTATAACATGTTTTAAAGTGTTTGCAACAAACACAAATATGTGTTGAAATGCAGCAATAACAGCAAAAATATGTCACTGTCCTCTAAACTATTGAAAAATTTGGGTCAGACTTCCAAAAGTGGTATTTTTGCAGAGTCACTGAGTTATTAAACCTGTTTAATGGTGGCAATGCACACTGTTTAACAAAAAATTTCCTTACTGGCTAATGATAGCTCTAATCCTAACCCAATCCCTATCCCGAACAAAGAATACGATGGATACAATACAATAGCAACAGCCAATCAGAAAACACCTTGTAAAACAGTGCACATCAACCTGTTTAATGAACTATATCCTGTAATATATTTGACTAGTAGCAAATATATAATTAGAATTTTAATTTGCTTCAATCTCCATACAGTATCATTTTTAGAAAAATGGTATATTTTGAAAAGCTTTTCATATTTTTTTATGGGGGGGAGGGGTGGGAGGGAAGGCAGTAATAAAATTGAACAATTTATTCCATTTATTTTAAAAATTTCTACACTAGATACCTTCTCAAATTGTTAAATGGTGATTTAGATACCACACTTCTTAGAAAGTCCTGTATTAGTTCCCCAAATTGTATGTCATCCACCCATGTTATAACTTTTCTCACACTGTTTACACTGTCACACTGCAAAAAAGAAGCCACTGTGAAGTTATTTGATGTTTCCACTCCTAAATATGAATTAACTAAATGAAAATAACTTTGAAGTTGTTTTAATAAAGTTAAGTATAATTAACTAGAGTAGCATAGCTACTGTCATTCAACCCTTCTGATGTTACCTGCCCAGTTTTTCATTCATCTTAAACAAAATCATTGTCCACACATAATACATCCCCAGGATAATGTTGGGCTTGGCCATACACACTGGTCACTAAGTAGTTGATGTGTGTCATGGAAATACCTCTAAACAGTACCTTGTTCATAACCTTATACAACACTGCCCATAAGGGCAGGGATCAGAAACTTAAGTCATAGTGTATCATAAATGTTTGTGTAGGACAGTGACATAATTAGAAGAAGAAAAAGATACCAAATGTCTCTCCTCCTCCCTCTCCCTCACATCCCTTTCTCTTTTTTCCTATCCCTTCCGTTAGATTTCTTCTCTCTCCATTGTCAGCATCCCCCCCCCCCATTAAATTTGTAGACAAAACATAAAGTACTGGAAGAAAATCTAATACATCATCTATTTGGACTTTAAATGCTGATAAGAAGTGTTAATTTGCGTACATTTAAGATTGACACTATTCTAAATCTGCCTTGGGTGAGCTTCATGACAACTCCAGCTTGAACAGGGAAACAAACTTGTGGTGATGAGCCAAATAGTAACTCTATGGATGAACAATGAACCCACTGTATGTAATGCCATCACAAAGCAAAGAGAGCTGTGATACTAAAATTACTGAAGGATACTGAGTTACAACTGTAGCTGACTGGGAACTAATGGTGTGTACACAGTGGGCACTGGCAACTACTAATGGACTAGCAGTCCATACCAAAGTAACTGGAAACTTGTTCCATACGGACTTTTATCTCCAGGCTGTTCATTCAAGCTAAAAGACCATGAAGAGTGATCAAAATGAACAAAAATTGCCAATTCTCATTGGTTTATCATGTAGCTACGAAGGAAATGTATTCCCATCCTAATATGACATAGACACAGCAAATTTCAGAAAAATACATTTGCAACTACGCAGGCTAAAACTTTTTTAGAAGAGGTACAGACCTTTTCAGAGAGCCAGACATTTTCTTGCTCTACAGTATAACATACGCCCTACCCACACTTTCAGGTTGTAAAAATATTTATGGTGACAGCAAAATCATGTGATTGATAAACAATTGTACACCTGTTCTTACACATTAACTGTATAATAAAAATAACTGTAAGCACAAGTCAAACAAAATATTTCTGACTAAAATCAGCAAATAGTGAGTTAATGACACCAGTATAATTCAAACTGAAAGCACGTGAAAGCACAGAATGATACATTATTAGTTTCATTTGTCTTTTTTTTTTTCTCTAAATGATTAACTCACTGTTACCATGTAAACTCACATTAACTGAATAATAAAGGTAGTTTTAGACATTTTTGACTAACATCAGACAGTCATTGAGATATGAATGTAACTAATTTATGGTATTTTTGATTCTAATGCAAATAAATGATTATTATTGTTGTCATCCTGTTTTTTTAAGTTAAGTACTTCTGTCTAAATAAAAACCTCAGAAAATTTAATGTATGTGGAATACAAACGTTCATACTGTACAATGTTGGAACTCCCTCCTGATAATCCAACAAGATATTATAGACTAAAAGCAAATTCTCTTTAAGCAGGGAAGTGTTACTTAGATCGAGGCAGAATGGAAATATCAATTTCCAGTAGTATTTTTATATCCACCAAATCAAAAAAAGATGAGCTGTGTAAATTGCTTCAAAGATATTTCCTTTTTTTGTTTGTGGCCCCACTTCAATATCATTCATGGAATGTCACCACCTCATTCAAGTCATCTAATCCTTAGACAAATGGCTCATGTAGAACAATACTTTGTTAAGTGGGACTGTACCAACAGCAGTTTTAACATCAAGAGCAAACTTATCTTGAAGCAACAGCCAAATATTATAATTTTCCTATTATTTCTCTTCAAAGTATATTTCATCTCTTTTTATAACTTCAATATTGCATATTCAATTTAAAACAAGCTGTTACTTCAAGTAAATTACACATGATGGGAAAAATTGATGTCACATGACTCTCAGTAACCGATCATGAAAGAAGAGAGTCTACTGCACTTTTTCGAGTTGGGGTGACTGATCTTGCCTTTAAAGACCAGAAACCATAAAACTCAAAATGACTGTTTGACTGACATACTGAACTAAATTAACTTAGCCTCTCACTTAACAAGGGATGACATGCAAAAACTGTAGAGACTGAAGTTACTTCTTTTTTGACAAGATTAGAAGTTACCTTTAGTTTACAGAAATAGCAAGATATAAACTCTTGTTCACATTTTTACACACAACGTAAATAAGGTGTCCATTCGTCTGGCTTTTGAGCACCCTGTCCTCGGTTTGGGCTCACACTGCGCTGGAGGTTGAAATTTCTCCATTTTTGAGAATTCTAACGTAAAACTTCTCACATCCCATTTTCACAACTGCAATCATGTAGCTTAGAATACTGGAAAGGGCTGTTTCCGGCCACCTGGGGGGTTTGTAAACGCCAAACATTTTCTGGTGCATTACGCACCAACTCATGGTGGCGCTCCGCTTAGGTAGTAGTGAAGGTTGTCCTCCTTTTCTGTCATGAAGCAATGGGCACCATAAACCTAAATGATATTTTTTCATTCACATCTACGATAGGGCTGCCACGATATCCCGATATTGTCGATACAGTTTTGCCCTGACGATATCGACCAATGTTTTGTCAAGATGTTGTAGCACTTGCACTTCAAATAATTGCATTAGAGTGCAAAATAATATATTCATAGGTTGTCCCAGTGCACCTTGTTATTTGCATAAGCTACGTGTGCAGTGGACCAGACTGACCAATCACGCATACGACTCTTGTGTTGAGCAGACATGTAACGGTCAGGAGGTCCTCACTAGCATCAAGTCAGCGACGCAGGAAAGACGTGGACACCAACTCCGCCGAAGTTCCGAATTGACCGTCCTCGACTTTGACAATACAGTACTTACTGCACTTGAAATTACCTACCAAAATCTCGGAGATATCTACAAGAAATTATTCGTCTCACCAACACATCAGTCCTGTGTAGTCGGGCAGCAGCTGGCAGCTCGACAATTTTGCTTGGGACTGAGGTGTTGAGTGCGGCGGTAATATCAGTTCCACTACATCGCCGAGCACGAGGTCCTTACAGTGACGCCATTTTGTTGCGGCCCTGGTATTAGAGTTTTTCGTTAATGGAGGTGAGACCATTTCATTATACATCTCTAAATTGGTGACCCCGACGTGATTTGAACACGCAACCTTCTGATGGCCTAGTTGGCTAAATAATATTTCCACGAAGGTAGCTGGTTTCAGCGAAGCTTTTAGTAAAATCGATTTGGTTAGGGCCTATCACCAGATACCGGTAGAACCTAACGACATTCCCAAAACCGCCATTACCACGCCGTTTGGTAGTTTTGAATTTTTACGTATGCCGTTTGGCCTCAGATCGGCCGCTCAAACGTTTCAAAGGTTCATAGACGAAGTTTTGAGAGGTTTACCGTTCACCTACGCCTATATCGACGATTTATTAGTGGCTAGCAACTCCCCTGAGGAACATATGTCCCATCTTAGGCAACTTTTTGAAAGATTGGACAAGTATGGTATTGTAATCAACCCTGCGAAATGTACGTTTGGCGTTCCTTCGCTAGATTTCCTCGGTCACAGGGTTGATAGTTCCGGCGTAAGACCACTTCCGCATAAGGTACAGGCCATCCAAAATTTTGCGGAACCATAGTCCCTAACCCAATTACGTAGATTTTTAGGCCTAGTTAATTTTTACAGGCGTTTCATACCCATGTGCGCCTCTATTGTACAGCCATTAACAGATTTGCTTGCAGGAAAAAGCAAGGATAAGTCCATTACGTTGCAAGGAGATGCACTTACTGCTTTCGAAGAAATTAAGTCTGCTTTGGCAAGTGCCACACTTTTAGTACATCCCAATTCCACGGATGGGTTATGTTTGACTGTTGATGCTTCCAGTGTTGCTGTAGGCGGTGTTCTACAGCAAAATGTAAATAGTGCGTGGAAGCCAATTGCATTTTTTTCACGTAGGCTCTCCCCTACTCAAATGAGGTACAGTACATTTGGGAGAGAGCTGTTAGCAATCTATTTGTCGATTAAGTATTTTAAGCATATGCTTGAGGGTCGAGCATTTTATATACTTACCGACCACAAGCCACTAACATATGCCTTAAAAGCTAAGCCTGATAGGCATTCGCCTAGAGAGATCAGGCAGCTTGATTACATTGCCCAATTTACCACAGATATCCGTTATATCAAGGGCACAGAAAACACTGTTGCGGATTCACTGTCTCGCAGCACGTGTTCTTTAACTAATCTAGCCAGTACTCTAACTATTCCCCCTAATTCACCCCTAAATTTAGAAGACATTGCGTCTGAGCAAGGAAAAGATGATGAGCTCACTCAGCTACTAGGATCATCTTCCTTGAAGCTCCAGGATATACCACTACTTGGGACAGGTAAGACTATTAAGTGTGATATGTCTACCCCCGCACCTCGGCCGTATGTCCCTTCGAAGTTCAGACGCACTGTTTTTCACTCACTCCATGATTTGTCTCACCCAGGTATTGCTGCTACAAGAAAGCTTATTTCTAGCAGATATGTTTGGCAGGGTATGAATAAGGACATTAATGCCTGGTCAAGGTCTTGCTTGCAATGTCAAAAGTCCAAAATTCATCGGCATACTCAAAGTCCTTTAGGTTCTTTTGAGTCACCAGGACGTATATTCAGTCATATTCATATGGACATTGTCGGTCCTTTACCGCCCTCCAACAATTACACTTACCTGTTAACCATAGTAGATAGGTTTACACGCTGGCCTGAGGCCATTCCAATTTCTGACATTACGGCTGAGACCGTCGCCAAAGCATTCGTTAGTCGTTGGGTCTCGATGTTTGGCGTACCCTCTGTAATTACCACCGATCGAGGTGCGCAGTTTGAATCTGCACTTTTCCGCAACCTTAATAACTTGCTAGGATGTAAAAGGTTCAGAACCACCTCATATCACCCCATGGCTAATGGATTAGTAGAGCGGTTTCATCGCCAGCTTAAGAGCTCAATCAAAGCTCACCCTCAACCTACTGCTTGGAGTGAAGCATTACCTTTAATTCTGTTAGGCATTCGTTCTGCTTTTAAAGCAGACATAAAATGTAGTTCAGCTGAAATGGTGTTTGGTACCACCTTAGTGTTGCCTGGTGAATTTATACACCCGTCAGATCAGTCAGCCATTCCAGACGATACTTATGTTGATAGACTGAAATCTCATATGGCAAAACTACGCCCTGCTCTGACTAGGCCTACATCTCGGTCAAGCCACATTCCGAAAGATCTTACTACTTGTACGCATGTCTGGTTACGTAGCGATGGTGTCAAAAAACCCTTACAGGCACCATATTCAGGGCCTTATCGAGTCCTTGACAGAAAGGACAAGCATTTTACTATTAGCATCGATGGACGTCGTTCCACAGTAAGCATTGATAGGCTTAAGGTTGCTTATACCGAGGATTTCAGTACCACTGCTGATTCTGGCCAGGCACTGCCTTCACCAACACCTACCCCACCACTTGACCCAGCTGTTTCTACACCTCCAGTAGTGCCACACCCTGCATCTGACCATAAGTCAATTTTGAAAAAGTCAGATGATAAGACCACTACCACCCGGTCTGGTAGAAAAGTACACTGGCCGAAAAGGTACCTACAGGTTGTCCAGTTTTAGTAAATTTTAGCTTTATCGATGACTTTTTAATTTACAAGTAATCTAGGGGGGGACTAATGTAGCACTTGCACTTCAAATAATTGCATTAGAGTGCAAAATAATACATATTCATAGGTTGTCCCAGTGCACCTTGTTATTTGCATAAGCTACGTGTGCAGTGGACCAGACTGACCAATCACGCATACGACTCTTGTGTTGAGCAGACATGTAACGGTCAGGAGGTCCTCACTAGCATCAAGTCAGCGACGCAGGAAAGACGTGGACACCAACTCCGCCGAAGTTCCGAATTGACCGTCCTCGACTTTGACAATACAGTACTTACTGCACTTGAAATTACCTACCAAAATCTCGGAGATATCTACAAGAAATTATTCGTCTCACCAACACATTAGTCCTGTGTAGTCGGGCAGCAGCTGGCAGCTCGACAATTTTGCTTGGGACTGAGGTGTTGAGTGCGGCGGTAATATCAGTTCCACTACATCGCCGAGCACGAGGTCCTTACAGTGACGCCATTTTGTTGCGGCCCTGGTATTAGAGTTTTTCGTTAATGGAGGTGAGACCATTTCATTATACATCTCTAAAATGTGATATCTCAATAAATCAAATAAATGACTAAACCACTGCGAAATCCCTATTTTTATTGTCTTAAGTCAGTAACCTAAAATGATCATAATTTTTGATGTCACAAGAAATGAAATCTGCACTTAACCCACCACAAGAAAACATGATATAAAATGGGAAGCTGTTTCAAAATGCAGACAATGAATACTGTAACAGCTCACATACTTACATACTTGTGAAGAGTTCTGCACAATCAATATTGCTACATGCATGCATAATCAATCTCCCTTCACTTTTGGTATGAAATCAGTAGTGGCTGCATGCAATAAACAGCTGTTTTGCTTCCTTGACACTGATGGAAAACGTTTAGACTAATGCGCCATATCGTCGCGGAAATGCTGGCGACATCGATAAATGAAAAATGGTTATCGTGGCAGTCCTAATCTACGAGCTTCAAAACACCATATGTTACTTTCATTTCTGTGACTATTTACTGTTATGCAGTGGCAGTGCAGAAAATCTGTTGGTCCTACTGTAGCAGTTAACACATATCTTTTGTTCTCCCTAATCTCACATAAGCCTAACAGAAATATCAAGAATAATACAAGAGACAGATTACTCAACGAGTGGCGTAGATTTGGTAAACCTCTTTTCAAATCAATGTACAGTATCTCAATCCAAATAACAGCTCCCTGGTTTAAGCCAATATGCTGTCAACCAAAAAGCTTCAGCACATATAAAACAGAATTTTTTTTCTTTTTCTTTTTTCCTTTAGATGATCCCAAATTGATATCTAAAGTGCTACAGTAGCTATGGGTTAAGCTGAATCAGTATTCATATAAACCATTGATGCACTGATGGTTTTTGGCAAGGGGAGTTCAATTTTTGCCTCATGACACCACATTTTTGAAGTATGGGGTCTGTTCAACATCCAGGTCTTATTATTGCCCTATCAATGCTGGAATGAAAAGCTCACCCCAGTGTGATCATATTGGAATACTAGTGCTGGAGTAAAAACAATCCCTACACATAGAACAGAGCACATCTATTTGGAAGAAGGTCATCCTCCCCCCTCCCCCTTGGCCCAAACCAGTTCAAATCCAGTCATTTACCCCCTTGCAAGTTTACCCTTAGGTGAAATTCATTTTTCCAAATGTGGAAGTCACCTTTCCTCCAAGTACTGCATTTACCAGTTCATCCTTGAATAACACCTTTCAATTCAGTTTTACGAAACCATGCCAGGGAAGGACTCAATAAAAGAAAGTTACCTAGGTAAGTCATTACAAACAGAGGAAGAGACTCAAAAAAAAAAAGGAGTTTCAAGAAAAACTATGGAACATATTCCAAAAGCACAAAATCAAGGAGAACTTAACAGGTTTGCTGGTTCATCCGTGCATGGTTTGTAAATACACAAACAACTTCTTTTTCCATCTATTAGATTAATGCTAAAAGAGCCCCTGAAATGACTTAGTAACAATGATTTAGGGTCATTCTCTGACACTATCTATCAACAAAACTAGCATTTATTTTAAAAAATCCCACCCACGAAAGAGAAATGCTCAAGTGAAATGGTATCCCTTCCAGCACAACAACTGAAAAATGTAAAAGTGCGTTGAACCAAGAATGACATCACTTCAGGAACCCAACTTCACAGTGTGTGTACTATAGTGCACTTGGAGTATACCCTGCTCTGTTGATGTTACAGAATCTTGCATGCATAGATGGTCTAAAATGATAATCAACAATACAAAACCTAAACCTATGTTTGCTTCACAAAACTAGTGAAAAAGGAGGTTTCAACACCTAGGAATACCCCTGTTCAACAGATGAAGTTTTGTGACTTCTGAATATTCCTTGAGCCAACTAGGATGGAAAATTGTTTGGTATATATCATAAAAGTGTTTGGAAGTTCCGTGGTAAGAGGTTATACACACAGAAAAATACCTTAGGCTCCTGGGGGATTTAACTGCATCCATTTGTCCTCCAGTGTTATGTAACTATTATTTTTACTGGGGAAGAAGCAGTGATTCTCTCATTACACGGGCACATATGCAATACTGTATACCATTCTGTACAGTGGCTTAAATACTACCAACAAGTTCTGTGTTGTTTTGGATACATGTGCTAATGCTGAAATTGGACTTGGTTCAAAGAAAAGGAACAGTGATTACAGTGAGAAAGAAGACAAGCTGATATTTTGGTCATTTAAGGAAGTATTCTGTATTTTTATCAAAAGTTGGCATGCAGTTACTATTTCAACCTCATGCACTTTGAAGTCTATGCTAGTACAAGATCCATTGTATGCATGATTTCCACATTAATGTTTGTGACAAATTTACTTGGAAGGGATGCCTTTCAAAGGAATCCGGGTGAGATATCAGTCTTCTTATTCAACCATCTGATTGAATGTGAGTTGAAATATTTTCTCTTTCTGGTTGAAAGAATTGCTTTCTTGTTATAAATCGACTAGATGGCTGGAACCAAAAATTCAAACTGATAGGCCTAACATGAATGGGACAGCTTGAGTGAATAGTGACAAAATTCCTCTTTTGAGGAATTGGAAGTGAGAATTTCAAATTTTGACTGATACATTTTTGGCTAAAATACTGGGACATTTTTCAGATATAATTCAGGAACTATTTGGCCAGTACCAGTGTCATGCTATGCAATCTGTGAGCAAAATGTTACTTAAACATAGCATTATAATACACACACTGTGAAGTTGGGTTCCTGTGATGATGTCATTTTTGGTTCAGTGCACTTTTATATCTTTCACATTTTTCAGCTGTTGTGCTGAAAGGGGTACCATTTTACTTGAGCATTTCTCTTTTGTGGGACAGAATTTTTTTAAAAATAGATGGGTTTTTTTTGATAGATAGTGTCAGAGAATGACTCCAAATGGTTGTTATTGCATCATTTCATGGGCTCTTTAATGCTATCCTGAAAGACAATCTGAAAAGAGCATATCAATTGACTGATACCTTTTTGATATATACAATTACTTCCTTGAACCAGAATGCGTAAATGCATTGAGGTTCCGATAATGCATAAATTTTCGGTTTCAAATAATGCCATCATGCACCATTATCTTCTCACTCAAAATTTATACCAGCATAATCAAACTAGAAAGCCAAAAGGCTTAGTGATTCCTTGCCATATGATATATTGTAATAATGAACATGGATGCCCACATGACAAGCATGAGATCTCTCACAAATACTGAGGTATGCTAGTAAGGTCAAAACCTTTCGAGATCATGTGACCCCAAAAAAAAGACCATCAACATGCTAAATATGAGCAATTCACAAACTGAGTATGAGATCCTTCCACAGTTCAATAACCACATAAAATGTCATGTCTTCAAGGTTTTGCCCTTTTGTGACCCCAACAGGTCTTTGACCTCCACAAACAAGAGAAATCTCCCACACAGTTATGATGCTGGTAAACTATGTTGTCTATTAACTTGATAAAGAGATATTTTTGAAACATGCTCCTTTAAATCAAAATTTTGGGAATTGAGGATAGCTCTCTATATAATGATGTCTCTATGATCCAAAAAGGTTGACTGCATTGAGGTAAGTGTTACAACAAGCCTTAATCCTAACAGTCATCCATAAATTGGAACATACAGTAGAGACATCTCAACAGAAAGGTGTAACATTGGCTATAAGTGGTGGTCCTTTTGTATTTGTTTTTTGGTGTAATGCCCTTCCCAATAACTATGATATCCTTGAAAATTAACAAAAAATAGGAACCTTAATAATCCAGATAATCCTATTATGCTAGTTTTGATTACCTGAACTACAGTACTTTCTGAAAAACAAGCCTTACTGAGAGGGCTAAATAAGTGTCAGACACTATCTCCAGACAGGTAGGAAATGGTTAAAGCCATTGAACTGTATGATTCAATAAGAAAACCCCTCAGGACACTGTGGCAGTCAAATGTAATGAATTAGGTATTAAAGATAACAGTGACCAGCAATTTTCACAGACTCTGGTGGGTCAGTTACAATTTGATTCATTCAATTAGGCAATCTCAGTTCAAGCATGCTCAGGGGTATTTGATCCAAATGATCATTTATTTAGTTCTTTTTATAAAACTAATTACCCATGGTGTATTTAATTATCTAGTTCCCACTTCCATGTCCATATGAGGACAGTGGCACAAGGTTTGTCTGTAACTTTTAACAATCTTTGATACTAAATTTAAAGTTATCTTCATATTTTCTTTAGGGTTATAGAAGAAATAATGCTTGTATGTTCTAAAAGAAATTTTGGGCATCATACAGAGCCCTTGATCTGTTCAAAGTTTACACTTACACACTGAACAATTTCTCTGCTTTGTGGGCATGGAAGCTTTCTCCAATATGTTCAGACTATGTCCCCAAGTAACCCTCATACAGCCTTTGTTTAACTCACATATTTCATGAAAATCTATAGGTCGAGATACTTATGGCAAAATCAGCATACCTATGACAAAGATAAATTAACTAACATGTCAGCCTGATGAACAGTTTTTTTTCCTTTTTAACTTTTTCAGATTTTGTTCTACCCACTTACTCTTATGCATATTAATACTGGCACTAAATGTTATAGGGCAAAACTTCAAATCAAAACCAACATAAATACTGTACCAAATGCACTTTCATGCACTTTAGACATTCTTAATACAGTGAGATTGCTTCAGTACATATTTTGAAATTACCCAACTTGATCATTTACATAATGAAGTTGATTCCAAAAACTTACCAGATGCATCTTACATTACCCATGCCATTCAAAACTCTTCACCCTATGCACCAATGAATATTAACCCTAACAGTTACTCTTTTTGAGATATAGTATGTGCAAGGTTTAACCTCTGATGACCCTAAATGAACTTTGACCTCCAGTAAAAACAATAGGGATCTTCCACTCAATATGGACAATCCACATGCCAAGTATGAGATCCCTCACAGTTACCTTTCTTGAGATACACTGTTTACAAAGTTTTGATGTTTTGACCTCTAGTGACCTGAGATGACCTTTGACCTCCACCAAAAACAATAGAGATCATCTACTTAACATGGACAATCCACATGCTATGTATAAGAGCCCTCACAGTTACCCTTCTTGAGATACAGTGTTTGCTTTGACCTTTTTACCTCTGGTGACCCCAAATGAACTTTGACCTCCACCAAAAATAATAGGGATCATCTTCTCAATATGGGCAATCCGCATGGTAACTATGAGATCACTCACATTTTTCTTTCTGGAGATATCGTGTTTACAAGCAATTTTCAAGGTATTTACCATTTGACCCCTAGTGACCCCAAATGACCTTTGACCTCCACCAAAAACAACAGGGTTCTTTCTCTCAATAGGGCGCATCTATGTACCAAGTTTGAAAACTGTCAGACATTCCTATCTTGAGATATCATGTTTACAAGCGGGCATCCCACACATACATACACACACACACACACACGACATCACCATCACATAGATTCCTTGCCTGTCTTCGGCAAGGAATCAAAAATGATTTTGTTATTCCAGATGACTTTTTGATCTCCATGAAATCCTGACCATACCGCATCACTATGAAAAAGAGACACGATAAAATTGCATAAAATAGGTGAAAGGTCTCTTCTTTTCACCCATTCAGAAAATTAACGGACATAAAATCAGTTCTACAAACTTTGCTCCCAAATCCAATGCCAGATTTACCATGAAGAACCAATAATTCACAGGAATATCACCATCAGTGAATATCCAGTTAAGTGCCATCACAAGGTTGAGCCAAGATTATGTGGTTTCAATCCCCCACACATTGTCAATCAATCAATCAATCCAAACCACAACCTCTCTATTAAGGGACCTGCTGACAGATACCAATCAGTACTTTCGAAAGTGGTTTGACTCAGTACTTACAATGATATCTGTGCAGTCTGCAAATTCCAGTTTTGTTTGCTGTCTTAATAATTTGGAAAGAATGGATTTTAGAGTGAAATTAAAGCAGCAAATGTAATGTAGAACCAGGACCACAATTTTCCACTTGTCTAAGAGTACAGTACAACATGTTTTAATATCAGAAGCTAGGTTTATATCCCAGAATAAGCTATTGCAATACTTGTTGGTAAATCATGCAGAATTTGTGCAAGTGTAAGAACTGTGAAATAGTTTGGGGAAGGAAAGAAAGAGTAGTCAATGAGGAATGTAAATTGGAGAAAATTTGAAGTATTTGACATAAAACTGAGACACCAGAAATAATATCCGAGATTTCATAAATTCCTGATTAAACATTAAACCAGCAGCTCTTTGATCGTTACTACAGTTCCAGATCATGGAGATTAAGAAGATGCAGACATAGAGGTCAATCCACCTGCATCCACTGAGGTTCCTAAGGAATCCTAAGGCAAGAAAATACGCCAGTTACAAGCGAGGAAAGACATGCTAGGCTTGAGCTCTCATGAGCGGCCTGTACCCCGCAAGGTATCGTTTACAGGCTCACATTCACACGACATCACCATGGCATAGATTCCTAGCCTGCCTTTGGCAAGGAATCAAAAATCATAAAATGGATTCCTTTGGTAAGGTTGTTTAATAGGGAGGGTCATTTGCATGTTTTGGTTGATGATCTCTTGTGGCAGCATATGACACAAAGATTGATGGAAGTGTTACTATGTCATCACATAAGGAATTTCGTAAAACTAGAAGTTTCAGTTTCTTTATTTTGTTTGCTGAGGGGGAGGCTGTAAAATAGAATGTAACACTCCAAAATTTCAACTTTTTCAACTATTTTTAGCAACATTTGGGGTCACCAACTAGTTTTGCCACATAAAGGTGTAGGCCTAACAGGTTATTCCTTAATTAAGGCATAGTCACATTACAACGAATTTGGATCAGAATCTGATCTGAATTTTTTGAGTTTTGCTACAGGCTTTTCCATCTCTGGTTGGAAAGAGCCAAAAATTGCCAGCATGTGTAATTATCAAAATCATGAAGGCATATTGTTATAACAACTACATTCATTTGCAATTGAAATGAGCTAAATTATGTTTTGATGATGTTGTATTGTGCATATAGGCCTACGGTGCACAAGTCATTACTTTTAAGTTACTCTTCAACTTTAAACCCAACATTAATACCAAAAAAATTGCTGAATATTTCAATTCCCACAACTACTGTATCTGCAAAAAATGACATTGAACTATAAATTCCCTGTTTCATTTTAAGGATGACATTGTCAGTGTGTGGTATTAATGACTTCTTACAATGAAAAAACAAGAGCCCAAGGGCACTATGGTTCCTTGCATTTAAGATAATATTGTATTAAGGTAGTCGCAAGGTGAGGCATAATTTGCACCTTTAACCTCAATGACTTTTGGCCATCACCCAAAAACATAGGGGCACATTAAATTTCAAAATCATACAAGCACTTGCAGTTTGAGAGAAATGGAACACTTAACTTTTCAAATTATCACACTGCACACTGCCCACTTCCTTGGGACAAATACACACACTCATCAACCTTCACTAAAATGTCACTTACTTGAGTTTGGGGTAGTATAGGAGGGCTGTTAATTGCATTTTTGATCAATCTCAACAATTCAAATCCAGACCTTACAAAGACATCACAAAGGTCAAATACAGTCAAAGCAGGTCATAACTTATTTTAAATAAACACACAGTCCCACCAAAGAAATTTAACAGTCATCGGGTCATTCCTGACCACCAAAATTTATGATGGATGACTAGAAATTATGTCATGGTTATCCTTTAGACTACCTAATGTGTTTGCCTCCAAAGTAAAAATAAGGAAAAGCCCACAAGTCTGCTAAAGGCAGCCTGAGAGTGATTCATTACCACCAATTTCTACTTCACAATTTGGCTAGAAGACCAAGAAACAAACATAGCTCTGTAAAATCTAATAAATGACTTTCAACTTGACATTTTGACCTAAAGAGGGTGTTAGAAACGCCATTGTAGTCCCCAGGGTAAAAGCAGAGGTAAAGAAGGGAAACTACTTTCATATTTTACTATTGTGATATGTATACACAATATGATAAAAATTGGAACCATAGCTTGCATTGCAAATAACTTTATTACATACTATGTATGAGGAAAAGGTTTTTTAATAAAAATTGCATTAACGTCCTGATTGTTAATTAAACTGCTTTTAGACTGAGAGGGGGTTATAATTCTTCTTTTCTTTTATACATTGCATTTGTCTAAAGGCATTAAACTTCAGCTGGACTTTTCAACCAATTGAACAAAGACATATCACCCAAATAGCCTTCACGTGCACTTTACTTAGACAAACACAACTTTCCATTATGCCATCCCCCTATGTTACTTGGTTATTGAGTTACTGAACTGCATACCTGGGCATTGCAATACATATGACCTACACCCTAACTAGCCTGTCACTTAAATGTCAGTAACTCAAGTTAGGAACATCGTATGAGGGTAGTGTAATAGCCTTTTTTGTTCCTCTGATCAAGACAAATCTAGACGTCACAAAAAAGTCACAAAGGTCAAATGAGGTCAAGTGAGGCCAAGGGGGGGTCATCACATGCACTTTTCTTAGACGAACACAAATCTCCATTACACCAACCCTCTAAAATGTTTCAGTGGCAAGATATCAATAAAACATTACTTTTTGACCTTTTGACCCTTTCCAATTAGTTCGGTTAATGTACCAACATTTTCACCCCCCACCAATGTAACTTATCCTAAAATTATGCTACTGTTTGAACAACTGATACCAAGTTACAGCTACTAACAGAAATTCACTTTTTGGCCTCTGGTGATCACCAGTAGTGACCTTTGACCTGCACCATAAACAATAGGGTACATCTACTCCACAACATTTACATACATACCAAGTTTGAAAAAAATTGATCACTTGGTAATTGAGTTATCGCACCACATACCTCGCAGTCCAATCCATCACATACACACACACAGGACATGCCCGTATTCAATGCCCCACAGGGTACACAGAACTGTTCCCCATAGGGAAATGGTCGGAATTCCCCTTCAGCAGTTTAGGTCACGCGGCACGTGAATGCCGCGAGCGAGGGCGGGCTCTTGCATATCACGTGACAGAGCTCATTGCAGTGTCCGAATTTTCACGTAGCTACGCCAGTTACGAGCTCCGCGTGAGCGAGGTTTCGGCTCTGGTGAGTGGCCGGTACCTGGCAAAGATTGTTTACAAGCTCACACATACACACAGGCACACACACACATACATACCCCAAGGTGACCGCATAGGTTCCGTTGTTACACAAGGAACCAAAAAGGAAAAGAAAAGCAGATGGCATGTTAAACTTCAGGGAAATTTAAGTGTAATTTGTCAAAAATGTTATGTTGTTAGATTTGTTGTAATGATCTAAAAGTCAACTTTGTCAAGAACAGCACACAGCCGCACAGTAGCTTGTGACATTCTGAAGGAGGAAAATATATGGCAATTAAACAGTACCTCCACCATACTGGCAGAGATCTTGTTTGCTAATTCATTGAACTAGGAACTGCAGGTACTAGACAGATGGCCATCACACAATTCAAATCCATCATCCTACAGTACTTTATGAAAAAGTTTCTGTTTTATACCATTAGTGCAAATTTGAAACTTTATGAGCAATAACTTCTCCTAACACTCCTTTACATGAGAAACCACAGGAATTACAGAGACAAATGTAACCAGGGAATATTGCTATTTGACCTCTTCTGTTGAACTTCCACTGTAACTAGACAACTTTTATCACACAACCGCAGCTCAGAAAATGGCTCAGTTGTTTCACTCATTCCGGTAGGCAAGTTCCTGCAGACTATAAGTATCTGGTGCAAACAGCCACATTTCTCCCTTTGGGGTCAACAGGTAGAAATGAAGTGTACAACCACATTCTGTTTAAATTGGTAAAATGGCAGTAAAATGCACCAAGTTTGATCTCAAAGTTTGGTTTACCAAATCAAGGACTTCAGAAAGAAAGGACCATCTTTTTAAGGTTGTTGTTTTACTGTTCTATAATTTTACTGGTGATTCACTGGATATGAACCTTGGTTGTCTTGTTCATAGTACATCCACATTCCAAATATGAAATCCATCCAAGCTTCCTAGCTTGAGATATTTTGTTAACCAGATTTCCTGAATTTGACCCACTGTGACCCCAGGTGACCTTTGACCTATGCGAAAAACGAAAGGAGCTATCACCTATAACACATGCACATACCCAAATGTGAAATCTATCCAAGTTCCCTATCTTCAGATATCATTTTAATGAGATTTTCAGAATTTGACCTGTGGTGACCCCAGATGACCTTTGACCTCTGCCAAAAACAGTGAGGACCATCTTCTGACTGTAAGGCATCCTCATACCCAAATATGAAATCTATCCAAGTTTCCTACCTTGAAATATAGCATTAACAAGGTTTTCAGACTTTTACCACTGGTGACCCCAGATAACCTTTGACCTCTACCCCAAAACAGAAGGGTACTTTTTCTCAACATGGTGCATCTATGTACCATGTTTGAAAACTCTCAGACATTCCTATGCTGAGATATTGTGTTAACAAGCAACCTGTCACAAACACATCGATATTTGCCAAGCTACAGTATCACATTGCTCATTGTAAGACCACATACACTTATCCATATGTTATTATGGAATCATGATACAGTTTACACTACACACACACATGGTACAAATTCACTATTTACAATACAAGTTAAGGATAAAGTTGAAATCCAAAGCAAACCTTCATGTGACGACACTCAATAGCACTGCACAAAGAATTAAAACTAGAACAGCAATGCTCTTGTAGCTCACACACTCTCTCTTGTCTGTAAAAAAATAGCAACTCAAAGAACCAACTTTTATTACTTCTTTATCTGTTTCCACAAAACCTCCTTACCTTAACAATGGTAAATAACAAGTACAAAAAGACCAAAGAACTCAAAACCCTACGGCAAAATCACAAGGTATGCTAAAAAGTCCCCCTCCCTCTTTCAAAAAGTGCAAACTTTTACATCAGAAAGACAACAACCTAATTGACAGATCTACAAATACTACTGCAAAAGTTTGTAAAATTAAGCAAACCTGTTGGGCTATACAAACTTAATTAGGAGCATTTTGGAAAAAATTCTAAATGTGTAGAATGTATCAAGCATATTTTTAAGTACTGCAAAGTACATTTAGTTTCTCCTATAACTCCATAAGAAACACTGCGTGAATTTGCACTGGCAAAATAAAAACATGCATCGCTCCTCAAATGGCTCTCCTACTGCACTTGAACTCAAAGAGTTATCACAATTACTTGCCTTGACCAACTTAATTGATCTAAAAACAGAACAGATGTCCCGACCACATTAAGCCTATTTCCTTTCTTGTAGGCTACACTTGACCACAGAATTGCTCCCAATTTTGTGTGTCAAGTATCCCTAGCTGCTCAGTCCATGAAGCTCTCTTCACAATACAGTGCTATTATCCCAAGACACTGTGATTGCAGAAACCACTGATCCGTGTCCACAGGTGAGTCAGACATCAAACAACAGTCTGCTTGCAAGGCATTTGCAAGACAGCAATTGAACACACAACCAAGTACGGTGCAGTCAGCACAATGAATAAACAGCTAACTGTTAAGCATGCACAATGAACTCTGCTCTACATAAATAGCTAAAAAATTATGCTTAACACTCCTACATTGGAATGAAAGTAGGTAGGTTATAATGCTGCACTGACAAAAAATCATATACCAAAATTTCAGAACCAAATCTCCACAAATGGAAAGGGAGTAGGCTTTTGTTAAAATGTTGACGCCATCTGGCCCATTTTATAACCTCACACATGTACTGTGTACATGTGTGAGCTAATAATTCAAGTCAAGAAAACAATTGGTTGAAAGTCAATGTATTTTGTCTGCAAAAAGAGCAAATCCCTTTGACCTAGTGATGGTTCCAGCTAGGGAAGTTCATTTTTGTTTGCAGTACCTCATTACTGAAATATATTTGCCAAACTATCAGATTATCTATTGTAACTTAAATATTTAATGTCACATATGCTTACTTATCTACTCAATAACTCAATATTTTGCTTTATAAAGGTTAAGGTTCAAATACTTCAGATTGCACACACTACTGTGTAATGATGAAGAAAATTTATATACAAAGAACATAAAAAAGTCATGAGTCAAGAAATCAATCTGTTGAAAAGGTAAGTTTGCAAAAGCTTCCTTCATATTGAGGATGTCAAAGACCACCTATAACCAGGGTCTTCTGAAGCTGAAGGCCAGCAGTGCTAAAACATCGATCCACAAAGGGCTTGCAATTTATGAAAGGAACCTTGAGAGGCAAGCCCTCTGAGGAAATTTTGAAAAATTTGCTGTTGAATGCCAGCATTATGGATAGATAAGCTGAAGCTATATTGCAAAGACATTAAATCACAAGAAGGTGAGACCTTATACTGAGCTTAGACAGGCTTAGAATGGCAGTATATGAAGCTTTTCAGGGAATCAGAGGTTTTGTCAAATTTGGAATGGCAGAGAATGAGTATGTGCATGAATGATGAAGGCACCTGAATATTCTACAAGAGATATTAGACCATTCTACTGTTGTCTATTGACTAAATTACCAAAACTTTCTTTGTCTGCAAGTATCACAATAACTATTCCCTGATTTCTATGAGGAGCTGAAAACAGCTTGAACGACTGCATGATCTAGAGGTAAGAGCATTGACTTTGAGGCTGCAACATCCGGAGTTCAACCCCCGGAGTTGAACCCCAGTTCATACCAAAGACATTACAACAAGGAAAACCAAGCCAGAGAGCAACAACTGGAAATGGCTGTGGCCAGCCCAAATTAGACCAATTGGTTAGAAACTAAGTTGTAAAACTTTCATCTGACTAACTAACAGACTGGTTACATGGACAATTGGAAAGCTAAGACTGTCATACAGTAGGTAAACTTCCCATATACTGAACATAAAATTGATTGGAAGATAATTGCTAAGCCTGGATATCCTTTGCACTGCATTTATTCAGCATGCTATGAAAGTGCAGTATCTACACTGACAAGGTAAGCAGCAACCTTTATCCTACATTTAGGTTGACAAATCATCGAGAGGACAGTTAGTTAGTGAGTTAGATGGAGTTTTACGGCCCAGTTTCCAACCAATTGGTTCAAGCCAAGCCAGTAAAAAGGGGTCAGGTAGGGGGATAAAATACCATAGCTTCTTAATACTATCATTATCCTAAACTTTCAAATAGATTTTCATTAAGTGGAGACAGGAAAGTTAAACTAAAGAAGATTAAGCCTTTAACTGCAGACTTAAAATATTGTAACTTTCATCTGAAAGAGTTTATTTTCTAAAAAATATCTTTCTTTTCTATCTGACACAATATGCAAACAGGATAAATTTAACATGGCTCTTAGCCTATTCAGTAAACAATCACTCTCTCTTTACTGTTCATAACAGTAACAGCAAAGTATGAAAACCAGAATGCAAAATTGCATTGAGGTTTTGATAATACATAAATGTTCCTTTCCAAACAGTGCCATCATGCACCATTATCTTCTCATTCAAATGTAATACTAGCATATACAAAAAAAAATTTTGTCATTGCAGATGACCTTTTGATCTTCATAAAAGCCATAAATAGCTAGACATACAAACAACAGACAGACAAATAGACAAACAGTTATCTTGAAAGATCATATTCAAAAAGGTTTCCAGACTTTGACCCTTGAAGACCCCAGATGATCTTTCACATCTACCAAAAACAATGGGGACCATCCTCTGACCATAATGCATCCACATACCCAAATATGAAATGTATACAAGCTTCCTACCTTGAGATATCATGTCAACCAGGTTTCAGACTTTGACTCCTGGTGACCCCAGATGACCTTTGACATCTGACAAGCACAATAGGAACCATCTACTTACACATCCACATACCAAATATGACATCTATACAAGTTTCCTACCTTGAAATATTGCATTAACAAGATTTTCAGACTTTGATCCCTGGTGACCCCAGATGACCTTTGACCTCCACCAAAAAAGACAGGGACCATCTACTGACTATAAAGCATTTACATACCAAATATGAAATCTATCTAAGTTTCCTACCTTGAGATATCGTGTTAACAAGGTTTTGAACCCTGGTGACCCAAGTCAAGACTTTGACCCCTGGTGACCCCAGATGACCCTTTTTGACCTCCACAAAAAACAATAGGGTCTATCTCTTGACCATAACGCATCCACACACCCAAATATGCAACATACCCAAGCTTCAAAACTTGAGATATCGTGTTAACAAAATTTTCACACTTTGAACCCTGGTGACCCCAGATGACCTTTGACCTCCGCCAAAAAGACTCGGGACCATTTACTGACTATAACACATTTACATTTCAAATATGAAATCTATCCAAGTTTGCTACCTTGAGATATAGTGTTAACAAGGTTATTAGACTTTGACCCCTGGTGACCCCAGATGACCTTTCATCTCCACCAAAAACAATTGGGACGATCTCCTGACCATATTACATCCACATACCTTACCTGAAATCTATCCAAGCTTCCAAACTTAAGATATTGTGTTAACAAAATTTTCAGACTTGACCCCCTGTGAGCCCAGATGACCTTTGACCTCCGCCAAAAACAATAGGGACCATCTTCTGACAATAACGCATCCACATACCAAATATGAAATCTATCCAAGCTTCCAAACTCGAGATATTGTGTTAACAAGATTTCCAGACTTCGACCCTCGGTGACCCCAGATGACTTTTGACCTCCGCCAAAAACAACAGGGATCACCTTCTGGCTATAATGCATCCACATACCAAATATGAAATCTATACAAGTTTCTTACCTTGAGATATTGTGTTAACAAGATTTTCAGACTTACTCCCCGGTGACTCCAGATGACCTTTGACCTCCGCCAAAAACAAAAGGGACCATCTTCTGACTATAACGCATTTACATACCCAAATATGTAATCTATACAAGTTTCCTACCTTGAGATATCGCATTAACAAGGTTTTCAGACTTTGACCCCTGGTGACCCCAGATGACCTTTGACCTCCAACAAAACCAATAGGGGCTATCCTCTGACCATAACCCATCCACATACCAAATATGAAATCTGTCAAAGCTACCAAACTTGAGATATCGTGTTAACGAGATTTTCAGACTTTGACCCCTGGTGACCCCAGATGACCTTTGACCTCCGCCAAAAACAATAGGGACCATCTTCTGACTATAACGCATTTACATACCCAAATATGAAATCTATCCAAGCTTCCAAACTTGAGATATTGTGTTAACAAGGTTTTCAGACTTTGACCCCTGGTGACCCCAGATGACCTTTGACCTCCAACAAAACCAATAGGGACCATCTCCTGACCAAAACCCATCCTGAAGGGCTGCAATTCAAATTATGGTTATGTTGGATTGTATAGTAAACCACATTGATAGTGCCCATTACCCTTTTAATGAACAAGTCTTTCACAAATAAAAGCATCACATTTCTTCCATCCTAGTACCTTGCTGTAAGATTAATAATGTACACTGTGTGGGTTGTGAAGGATGAACCACATTGTGAACCAACAAATGAAACTATTTCTCTCTGAGTGTGCTGCCATATGCCACATAGTACAAGATAGGTAGTACACTGTACAAAGCAGTACTGACAATGAGAAGGTTCATCCTATTGGATAATAAGTGTTATGTGAACTGACATAGCAGCTTTCTTCATGAATATGCAGCATACAAGTGTTGCATGGGGCTGGTTTATTGTGTGATAATGAGATGTTCAGTGAGGAAGTTGTTGCTTCTTTATGTACAGACTCTGTGAAATTTAATGTTGATTTCCTGCTGTTATTTGTGATTCATGTCAGAAAAAAAGCAAAATACCACAAAATGATTACAATTGCATCACTTTGTGATGATTTTTTTAAATGCAATACTTCCTTTTAAAAGACACACTTTACTTGCCCTGTGTGAGGTAAGATGATGTTTCTTACAACTGAAAAGTGCATTATCTTGAAAAAAGTGCAACATACTTCCTACAATTCAAATAGGTTTTTCATCTAGGGATCTTAACCCTTAACCGTTGTGCTCCGATCGGGGCATATTTGCGCACCTCGGGATTGGGAAACAGTAAAGATGTGTGACAGCCGAGCTCTCCGCATGGGTCCAAAAGGACCCAAACAACGGTAAAGGGTTAAACTAAGCCTGTCGAGTGCGTTTACTGCAAAGCTGATGCCACTGTCTCTGCGTGTGTGCACGTAAACCTTTAGCCGAGTAATGCAAATATTTTAGCTTACCCTTTACCGTTGTGCTCCGATTGGGGCATATTTGCGCGCCTCGGGATTGGGCGGAAAAGCGGACATAGCCCGCCCCGCATCGGCTTCCATAGGCCATTGACCCTGTGACCTTAAAACTATTGTCTCTCTCGCTCTTGTGGCCGAATTTTCGGGTAGCTACTCGCAGTTTCGAGCTCCGCTTGAAACAGTAAAGATGTGTGACAGCCGAGCTCTCCGCATGGGTCCAAAAGGACCCAAACAACCGTAAAGGGTTAATCAATTGTTGAATAAAACAGCTGTGTTGGTTTCATGATCACAGACCCATGAAAGAAAGTAATTAAGTAAGTCCCCAAGTCCTGAATACTAAAGCTCCAAATAAACCACAGAAAAATTAAATTTTCTCAGCACTGCTACATTCACACTTACTTTGCCCTCTGGAGTTCTTTTGGGTCAAATGTACCTTTGGTGGCAGCACGAACTTCACCCACAACAGACTTCAAAACCTGTGGAAT
Organism: Holothuria scabra; assembly: GCA_037179385.1. Taxonomy (NCBI): domain Eukaryota; kingdom Metazoa; phylum Echinodermata; class Holothuroidea; order Aspidochirotida; family Holothuriidae; genus Holothuria; species Holothuria scabra. The sequence continues at coordinate 3,788,148 of CM074184.1, forward strand.
ATGAAGAGTAATATTTCAACTGTAATCAAACATCAAATTTTTATTTTCATATTTTCCTCCTGAAATTTCAATGACAATTGTTCCTTTTTACATAATCAGTTCCTAAAAATAATGATGATGATAAATCAAAATGATTAAGATCATTTGGACTGTTTACACTAAACACTCAGCAACGGTTCCAAAAAAACTTTAAAAAAATTCTAGTTCCTGTTGATATTGACACTCTGCACAACCTCTGTAGAAAGTCTGTTAATTATTAAAACTGAACTGTTGAGTGGGAAGGAAACAGTCAACATATTATTGATAGAGGGCACTACATAGAATTTGCTCTCCTTTTTTCAGCTGCAAATGTGGATTAGTTACATGGATGATAGGGGGTATTCAGTCTTCCCAGACTCTCCAGAATAGGTACCTCACTTGTGCTTTCCATCAGAATCAGTAGAAACCATGGAATAACATTCACCATCACCTTTAACAATTTGTATAGTAATAAATCCACTGTAAAGTAGGGTTGCCATATGTCCAGATTTGTCCCAACATGACCTCCTTTAGCACATTTGCTGTTGCATCTCCACAGATTTTAAATTTGCTCAGAATGTCCAGATTTCCTGACTTCCTCACATGATCTGAGAGTATTTTTTTCCTAATTTTGCTTTGCATATTGTGAAATTTTGCATCAAACCACCCTAGAAAAAAAAAAGTTCCAAATGAGAGGATGAAACCCTCTCTTGGGCTGGGGATCCATGTCTTCCTTTTCAGAAAATAAATATGGAAGCCTAACCTTGAACACCAAATTGTAATGATATACTTGAAGTACACCTGGTTATGAAGAAAACTCTGGACATGTTGTACACTTAATGTTCAAATTAGAACATACTTAAAACAACACAGAAATCTTACTGGGTTCATGTCTTGAGCTTGAGCAATAGCAAAGACACCAAAGAGGCCTGCATCAGAATAAGCCAGGTTGAAACAATTTGTCTGAAAAAAACAATACACACATTGCAGTTTTTAGTAAAACCAATGTGAGCAGTCTTGGAGCCAAGGTTTTGTCATGAAGTGCTAATGGGTATGGCTCTTGGGCCGTGTTTCACAAAAAGTTTACCAAAGACTTTAAAAACAGAACCTACTGTCATTGTGCTAAAGAGTGCTCAGCATAAGCAATGGAGTACCGAAAACAAGCCAGTGAGCCACAACTGAAAGAAGGGCCATGGCCGCCTTGACTTGAACTAAATGGTTGGAAACTGGGCAGTTATACTCCACTAACCTAACCTAACCTTCACAAATAGTTTAACCTGCAATGCATTTGTCCTAGTTACTGAAGTCATGCTACAAAGCAATTGCAACCCTACATAAAACAGAGCAATGGTTTAATCACTAGAAAGGAATAGCAAGAGAATAAAGCACAGTTCAAACTAAGCAGTTGATTGCTCTGCTTTGTTAAAGATTGATTTATTTTTGATACTGTGATCACTCAAACATTCTCCCTGTCAACACTTCAGAAAACATGAGCAGCTCTTTACATAAAGGCCTAGGTGATTCCACAAATGAAAACGGAAGTCTTTATGATTCATTTACTTAATTGATATCACTAAGTCCCATGCTAATTAAAAAATATTTGTTTTTTAACCTACAAAAAAACTTGAGAAGCTGCACGTAATGTTTGTACTGAGATTCATCAACCACCAAATTTACAATATGAGGGCAATCCACGTAGTTGTTTTTCTCATCTCCATCACATGCAATGCTATTTTTGTTACCAAGCTCATTGCTTTGTTTGTACATGACATACAGAGGGTTTTCAAAAGGAGCCAGGAACGTTTCGTCAATTTAACACAGTGGCTGTCATCGACCAGTTGCAGTCAATGTGTCACTGATCAGCATAAATGGTGGCACTATTGCTGTATGACATGTTTTGTACAATGGACACCTGGCTGGGTCTTCAAAATAGTAAGACACACAACACAGGGCAATCAGTGACAAACCTCAATGCATTCATGTGTGTGGTTCTTCATACAGAAAGAAGAGTTTGAAGAACCTGAAACTTGTCCAATGTTAATACCAGAAAGTCAAAAGGCTTAGTGATTCCTTGCCATCAAATACCTTACCTGCTTTCAAATTGACAGTGCTTGCTAGATTTTTCTTTACATTTTAGGCACAGAATTTTCACATTTTTCCCCTGGTGACCTCAAATGACCTTTGCCCTCTACCAAAAACAAAAGGCTTCTTTCTCTCAACATGACAAATCTATATACCAAATATGAAAAGTATCTGTTACTCTTATCTGAAGATATTGTGTTTACAAGCCATTTTCGAAGTTTTGGCAATTTTACCGCTGGTGACCTCAAATGACCTTTGACCTCTACCAAAAGCAATAGGCTTCTTTCTCTCAACATGAAAAATCTATACACCCAGTATGAAAATTGTCGGGCAATCCTATCTGAAGATATCATGTTTACAAGCCATTTTCGGTGTTTTCACATTTTTACCGCTGATGACCTCAAATGACCTTTGACCTCTACCAAAAACAATAGACTTCTTCCTCTCAACATGACAAACCTATATACCAAGCATGAGAAGTGTCGGTCACTCCTATCTGAAGAAATCATGTTTAAAAGCCATTTTAGGGATTTTCCCAATTTTACCGCTGGTGACCTCAAATGAACTTTGAATTCTACCAAAAGCAATCGGCTTCTTTCTCTCGACATGACAAATCTATACACCACATATAAAGAGTATCTGTCACTCCTTTTTGAAGATATCGTGTTTGCAAGCCATTTTCAGTGTTTTCGCAATTTTACCTCTGATGACCTCAAATGACCTTTGACCTCTACCAAAAACAATAGGGTTCTTTCTCTCAACATGACAAATCTATATACCAAGTATGAAAGTTGTCGGGCAATCCTATCTGAAGATATCGTGTTTACAAGCCATTTTCGTCGTTTTCGCAATTTTACCACTGGTGCCTCAAATGACCTTTGACCTCTACCAAAAACAATAGGGTTCTTCTTCTCAACATGACAAATCTATATACCAAGTATGAAAAGTGTCGGTCACTCCTATCTGAAGATATGGTGTTTACAAGCTATTTTTGAAATTGTCGCAATTTTACCGCTGGTGACCTCAAATGACCTTTGACCTTTACCAAAAACAATAGGGTTCTTCCTCTCAACATGATAAATCTATATACCAAATATGAAAAGTGTCGGACATTCCTATCTTAAGATATTGTGTTTACAAGCAAGTGTCACAAACACACACACACACACACACACACACACACATACACACACACACACACACGACATCACCATCGCATAGATTCCTTGCCTGCCTACGGCAAGGAATCAATAATAGGCAACAAACAACAACTGTACTAATTTAAAGGTTTCAAGGCAGTGGTTAAAACCATGCTTGCTTATACACTTGCATTTGTTAGCTCCATACATGCACCCCTTTGTTGGTGTACAAAAATGAACATGCTTTGAGTGTTAAATTAAAAAAATGCATACTACTAATTCTAATACTGTGCCAGTAATGCCAACACTGGGGTTCAATGCACCAGTCACATCAGGGTCACATGAGCTGGCCAAAGAATTGATAAGACTATTTTTAGTTCATTCTTTACCTGGTTGTGCCATACTTGCACATAAATTAAGCAAGATAAATACTCAGTGAAATGTATTCTGCAGACATGAAATCTGTATAGTACTTTCACTATGCTATTCTACTCTTCTTTAGAGCAACACAGGATCTGTGCTAGGCTGATATTGCATAAATCTTTCCATCAGTTGGTTGCCATCAATCTACACATATATAGTTCTAAACCTGACAATAATAGAATCGCTACTAGCCAGTCATCATCAATCTGCCTTTCTTCAACATTCTGTAAAGAGTACTGCGATAGGTATTCTTTTATTCCACTGACAATGGTTAAGTGAAATTGTCTCCCTTAATCTGTAAGGAATTCCCATTCAAATTAATCTTTTAAGAATCAAATACATGAACTGACATCCTTGAGGAGACCTTAACAAATAAATTTAAGTAAAATTGTTTAGGGTAGGGTAACACCACACACTTTCATACTCCATTGTTGCCTCAACTTAAACCAATTGGTAAGAAACTGGGCAGTAAAACTCCATCTAACTTTTTGTTACTCTCTTACTAACCTAACAATTCCAACCTGTTTTAAAGCACTGCTTTTGGTCTAACCTCCTCAAAATAGACAACATACTTAATGTGGCAGTACATTCTCACTCAAAAAATTTCAACCAGCTATTTAAGCATTCTGTATTAACCCCTGGCTTTCCAATGTCATCCTCCAACAACCCGTCACTGAGTGACCAAACTCTACATACACTGCATAGTCAAAAAAGTAGGGAGGTCTGGAGTCCAAAACACCCGTCACTGAGTGACCAAACTCTACATACACTGCATAGTCAAAAAAGTAGGGAGGTCTGGCTGGGTTATATCAAAGATTTTAACTATTTTTAGCCACAGTAGCTTTGCTACTGTGGCTAAACCCTTCTGATGTTACCAATTCATTTTTTTACTCATCTTGAACAAAATCATGGTGTACACTTTACACATACCCAGAAAATTCCAGTTGGGTGGACCAGCAGGTAAACACTGTTCACATAGCAGTTGAACTGTGTCAGGGATAAATCTCTACAGCTAGTTTATCCCCTTCAGGTGTACCTTAAGTCAAATAACTCAAAAATATATATTAAAGAGCATGAAAAGTGAATGCTACCAGTCCAACTCCCATCTTCAAAGAACATTTCTGAGTTGAGGCATAAAATGTTGGAAGTTTATTCACTTAAAACGAATTGGTCTATTGCCCAATACTGCAATTTGTGACTTTCTAGTTGTACAACTCACATATGATGTTTGCATGGTTTCCTTTAAAAGTTAAAAATGTTTTTATGACCTTGACACTCCTGTTTGCTTCCATTGCATATTGCTTAGAGAGGGTTTAATTAATTACATCATCCCATAAGAGTAGGAGTGCTATCCTACCTAGGTACAAGGTGCAGTAACTTTCAGGAAAACAAAGAAATACAAAGATAGTAATTTGACTTACAGTTCAACAATGACATCACAAATTATTGTGCTATGTACAATTTTAAATTGAGTGAGCAAACTGCAACATTTTATATCTCAGCTCAGGAATGTCCTATGAAGATGGGAGTTGGACTTTTATTTTTCATGCTTTTTAGTATATGTTTTTGATTTTTTTTGTAAATGAGGTACACTTTGAAGGCCCAATTCTCTCCCCCAAACAGTACCAATTCTCCTAACCCTATTAATTAAGCCCCTCTTACAATTGTCTGAAATTCCTCCTCATCCAGAAACAATTTCAGTTTATATTGCTTCAGGGTGTGTATAAAAAACCTCAATGTGTATAATCAAAACACTCCCAGTTAGGACTGCCACGATATCCCGATATCGCGATATCGTCGATACAGTTTTGCCCCGACGATATCAACCAATGTTTTGTCAAGATGTGATATCGCAATAAATCAAATAAATGACTAAACCACTGTGAAATCCCTATTTTTATTGTCTTAAGTCAGTAACCTAGAATGATCATAATTTTTGATGTCACAAGAAATGAAATCTGGGCTTAACCCACCACAAGAAAACATGATATAAAATCGGAAGCTGTTTCAAAATGCATACAATGAATACTGTAACAGCTCACAAACGTTCTAGACTTGTGAAGAGTTCTGCACAATCAATATTGCTACATGCACACATAATCAATCTCCCCTCACTATTGGTATGAAATCAGTAGTGGTTGCATGCAATAAACAGCTGTTTTGCTTCCTTGATGCTGATGGAAAATGTTTAGACTAATGTGCGATATCGCGATATCGTCGCGGAAATGCTGACGACATCGATAAATGAAAAATGGTTATCGTGGCAGCCCTACTCCCAGTACAGTTTATGCTGTGTAATATAAGCTTTGGGACTCTGTACTGTTTGAATTAGCTGTCAATTAAAAAGCTGAGCCAATCAAAAGTTTCTGTTACCCTATACAAGAAGTGTAGTTTGGGGTGAGAGGATTGGCTTTTTAAGATAGTGCTGCCTATGAGGGCAGGAATTGGAAACTCAAGTCACAGTACAAATGACCAGTTTGGGTAGGACAGTGGTATAAGCAATAGGAAAAGAGAAGATACTCAAATGTCTTTCCTGCCCCCTCCCTCAATCCCTCTCTCCTTTCCCATCATTTTCATCTGTTTTCCTCTCCCTCCCCAGCTCACTCCTCTGTGAAATTTGTTAACAAAAAGTTAAGTACTGGGAGAAGCTTCAATGCACCATCCATTTGAAGGCTGATAGGAAATGCTTATTTGTGTGCATTCAAATTGACATTATTCCAAATCGTAAAATGTAACAAAGATCAACATCCACCACCACTACTCTAGCTTGACCAGGGAAACAACTTTGTGATGAGCCAAATAGCACTACAGTGACCCCACAGTATGAGAGTGTCCTCACACAGCAAGGAGAGATCTGTGTAATGGCAGCTGGCTGGTAATAGATACTAAAATTACTGAAGGATAAGTAATTAGCTGACTAGAATCTCATGGTGTGTACACAATGGACACAGGCACTTTACAAAAATAGGCCTAATAAAAAATATGCTAACAATGCCTTCCCACTGGGGTTGTGTTTCACGAAATTTTGCCTTGAGGGAAATACTGATGAAAATAGCCAAAAATTAGCACTTTTCTTTTCTTGTAGCTAGGACGGAAATCCGTTGTCCCGTGAATATGACACCTGTACAGCAAATTTTAGGAAAATCCACTGGAAATTGCAGAGGCTGAAACCTTTTAAAAAGTGAGACAGACATATTTTGTGAGGCAGACATTTTTCCTTCTACAGTATAACATAAGCTTAAAATGAAACCTAGTGCCAATGAACTTTGTTCTCAGCATTACCAAGGGAGTAGGTAAAACAAGCCAGTGAGCTACAACTGGAATAAAGGGCTGTAGCCGGTCCAACTTAAATTATGGGCCAGAAAATAAGCCGATAAACCTCATCTAAATAACTAACTCACTCACTTTATGAACTGAAAATTCTTTCTTTTCAATCATTCTTTAACCAAAGCAATCAACATAGATAAAACTTGCCTTAAAGGTAAACAGCATGTTTTGCTCTCCTGTAACACAGAAGCCCATAAAACCATCACAACAGCTAAAGAAACAGCTTGACCTTGAAAATCATCCAACAAAATTCAAGTCAACATGTATCATAGGAGTCCCAATCAAGTAGGGGTATGTGAAGAAGGGGGAGGGGGGAGCAAACCCCCTACATTTAAATGATCAGTCATCTGCTCCCCATCCTGTCCTGTGTTGAGATTTACCTTCCACATCACTTATATTAATGACCAAGACGCTTTCAAAGCTGCTTGGAACTTGAGGTCATCTCACTATTGAACTGGCACCATTGCCATTGCAACACTTCAACTTATTAATCAAATGCAAGTCAGAACATTTCATACCATGAATATTATGAATAAACATGAAAACACTCCATGGAAAACTAAAACAGATACAAAAAAATCAACATGGAAATGATGTAGAATGAAACTTAAAAGAACCAAGGGAAAAAATAAATAATGAGCACAGAATTTATACAGTAGGAAAATAAAAAAACAAATGTATGCTAAACAGGAGATAAAAATGACCATCCAAATGTATAAATAAGGAAATCATGAACATTACTGTAGCTGATCAGTTATGTGAGGCCAATTTAGATGTGTTTTACTTCTGGATTTAAAAAATGGCAAAGGGGCAGCAAGATCATAGCATTTATTATCACAAAAAAAAACCAAAAACAAAGAAAGAACTCTCTTTAGTAATCTGAGTATCGAATGACAACATTGCATGATATGTGTCACACCATTAAAAACAGGTTAAATATAGATGACATGTTTATATTGGTGCCTTTCAGAACAGTGCTTTGTATTTTAATCCATAATGATTTCATATTGCTCTTTGTGTTACCAGACACTAATGGAGTGTAATTTATTTATGGAGCAAAGCACAAAAGACAAGTCTGGCTGCACATGTTACACCTTTGTCAGTCCATGTTTCAGTAGAATAAACACAGATATGTCACAACTCCCAATGCATTTAATAATGACATCCAACAGCTTTTCAGATGATTTTGAATACATCTTCTGCATTGAATTTGGATGCAAAAGATTGAATCACACAGCACACACAATGTGGATCCCACACGATCGGCACTCAAATAGGACTATGCATGTATCCGTGACTTAAGTTTCCTACTGATATGTGCATCTACATACACTTACAGTTGATGGGAGTGGTGATGCCTTGGAAGCACTTTTGTTAAGTCTTGATGATGCAATATTGCTTCCCCGTTTGATGTATTGCCCTGCTCCCATTAAGTGTTGCAAAACTGCAGCAGTCAACAAGTCTTTGCTAGAGAGGCTGGCGCCCTCAACTCCAAAAGCTGCAAATGCTAGAGATGAATCGGTGTGATTTCTTATTTCCTGACCTATATGACAGAGGAGAGCAAATAATGTGTTAACATGTAAAAATATTATTAGGCTTGTTGACATATCAGTTGCATAACAGCTGCCATACAGTAACATTGTCCAGCTATATGGAAAATCCGTTTTTTTATTATTTCCCATTGTCTTTGTAAAATAAGAACTTTATGACAAAAGACTTGCAATATTTAGCAGAGAAGTAACGATACAGGTTTCATTATGTCCCAATGAAATTTCCAAAAAAGACTAAAGAAACCAAAGGATCAAAGAAGACCATGAAGATATGAAAAAAATGCACTGATTAGGACTTGGTCTCACAAATGGGAAAAATATGACATCTGGCCTTTGAAAATGGCAACTGCATACTGCAATGTAAATCATTTAGGAATCAAAAAGAAATTCAAAATTTGTTTGGCACAAAAAAAAATTGCCTTATCACCTTCAGATTTGTACCTTGCCTTTATTTTGGGAAATCTGTGCCCTATACTGCTATGTAATGACTCATGTTACAGGCCTTGAGCATCAGATATTCCACATATGCTACAAATCAGACTACTCTGAAAGTACGGGAGTGTCAAGGGTGTGCTGCTTTGGTTCTGCAAATTGCAGATTTTCAAAAATGTGTAAACTGAAACGGGAGGAGGAAATGAAATAGGCAGAATTCTGGTAAAACGTGGAGATTCACACTCCTTAGCAACCAAGGGGTATTGAGTTCAACTCCTGGCTGGGTTCATAAGAAAGGACTTGAAACATTGGACTTGTCTGCTGCCACTGGGCTTGCTATCCACATTAAAGCAACATAGTAAGGAAAACAAGCCAAGTGAGCCACAAAAAAAAGAAAAAAAAAAATAAGGGTGTGACCAACTGGACTTGGTTAAAAAATGAGCCATAAAGCATCAGCTAACTGACGATTCAACAAATCACATTTTTTCACAAAAAGTTCACTTGAAGGAAGCATGCATGATTTCATGGATTCATGATTGGTGGACAATGTTTGGTTTTTCTTTAAATTCACCACCAATTTTACGACAAAACTCTGGTAAACTGATACCACAAATGCATACATTTTTAAAAAGTTAATGTCCTAGAGGGTAAGATAGCACCCCTTAAGAAACCAAGGTCAAAACAACAGAAAGAAAAAATAAAGAAAAACCAAACATTGGACATTACTGTGAATCCATGACATCATGCATGATCCCTTCAAGTTTACTTTTTGTAAAATATGTGTCAACTTCAGTTGCTTCTATCTTGAGATCCCAACAAGGAAAATGAATGAAGATTTCCCTAAGATTCTAACAATGTTTTCTTCTTCAACATGGAAACTCAGCATCCAAGGTATCAAAAAAAGAAAAAAAAAAAAAAAAGGTCTTCCCTAAAAAGTACATGCACATGTTTCAATAGTTGCACTTTGATACCTGCTTTGGATTTTCAAAATGCAAAGTTTCCAGTATAGTATAGTATAACATGATTTGTGACACTTATAACCACCCCTGTACTAAAAAGAATGGACTTCAAGACTGGAAGTACTTGGAAGCCACCAAGGTGACGGCCTTTACCTTTTTTAAAATGGCCTTGATGCCCTTCAAAATAATGAAATTTTAAAGGATGAATGACCTTCATTTTCTTCTTTAAAAAATACAATCCAGCACATCCCAGAGAACACAGAATCCTACGTTTGGCTTTGCTGCCCTTTGAGGTGTACATCTGGAGTGTTTTCACCTGACATCATAATTATGTTAGCCACACCCACAATCAACAGTTCTTATGTCAGTCTGTTAGTTGTTTTACAGCTAGATATACATACAACACCACAATTTTTTACATGGTCACGAAAAAGGGCAAGGCTTGAGGTATCAATAAAAACACTCTACATGCTAGGGCTGTGAACATTTAGCAAAATAACTAAACATTTAACCTCAAAAATTTGCGATCGTTTATCCATTCATCCCGATTACCTTAACACAAAAAAATAATAATTTCAGTCTGTCGTGATTGAAACTGAGTGTAATGCAGAAATAGTAATAGTTGTTATCTTGCATGGTAAAATCAAATTACTCTGAAACTGTGAAGCCTGTAAGGTTCAAATATGCCCAGAATGGTCCATTTAACTAAAACCAGGGATCATCAGAGTCTACAAATGGATAAAAAATTGTCAAAAACAGATTTTGCGATTAAATGCTTGTAGCTTTGTACTGAACATTTATTCCAGGTGCAATTAATCGCTATACGTTCACAGCCCTACTACACGCCTTTTCAGATACCAAATATGACAATATTTTCAATTTTTAACCCTAGGACTTGTGTGCATAGTAGAACTTGCAAATTTTTCAGTTTAAGGATTGTAGCTATTTACAATACCATTTTGCATATCAATAATATGTATGTGCTTTTACTCAACGCAAGAGAAAACATAACCACAAACTTAGGACACTGCACACACTGGAAGCTGTACAAGCAAGCATTCAACAAAGGTTGCAGATAAGATATAAGAAGAATTTTCACCATTTTTACTAATCAGACAAGGCAATGATGATGTCTAGCATAGTTCAAAACAGGATTATAAAGTAAAAGAATGGGGAATAAACCTTATGCATTGAAAAACAGTGACTTCATCCTTGGGGACAAAACAATGGAACATGTGGCTGCACACAAAAGAATTAGCTCTTCAAGTATTGCAGAATATGCACACATTTGAATGATTGACAAATCAGCTGATTGCATTTGCTGGCGTTGGTTTGTTTTGCCCCCAAAGGAGGGCATTTTTCTTGCTCTGTGACATCATATGCATCAGGTCTATAATTCATTTGATCTGCCTCTATGCAGACGTAATATTGTGTAGCAGTTTCTGTACATACAACAGTAGAGCTGTCACTGATTAAGTGGCAAACTACTAAAGAAAACTGCAATGCAAAGAAAACCGTTATGCAAATTAGGTTTGTTAATTAGATGAGATTTAACAACAAATCAACAAATGCGTGTTATGTAATGTCAGTAAACTCTATGAAAAATTCAATGTTTAAATTAATTTTCAAGCAAGGTTCAAGTGCAGTTTGGTATCCCTCTAGTCACCAATTACTCCAGGAGGAAAATACCCAGGGCATATTCTAAACCCCACAGCCCACAGAGGGCACTATGCAAATTAGGTACACTTAAGGTTTCCCTTTGACATGTACATGGACAGGTAGGTAATAAGTGGTACTAAGGTATTAAGTGTGAGGAAATTGCTTCCCCATAAAATTTAATCTTTATGTCAACCTTGGAAAAAAAACTGACCTCCATGAAACTTTGAAGGTACCTTTGTGGCTGCATCACCCTCCCTCAAAGGCATCTTTTCACCAAAAGCTCTGAGGTCATTGTGGTCAACACCTGAAATACAAAAGACAAAATGTGATGAAAGGGATTGCACTTGACATTAAGGTGAAACAATTCTCAATACTGACTATGCCACCAAATGTAACAGCAATGCAAAAATATTTTGCCCTTTCGTTGACTGCAGAATCTATTAAATATTAGTTATGTATAATGGAAACCACAAAATCGAGTCGCTCTTATCTCCTACCCCAAGCACACACCTCCCTCTGCTATTCTCTTAAAATCCCAATTTTAAAAGACCAATTTTTAAGGGAAATTCAGCAGTTGGTGAATCAATTCAGTACAACAACTGACCATTTTGTTCCTGCCAAATATCATCAGATAGAGCAATATTACCTTTTGACATTATGGGCCCATTTGATGTGTAATGGTATTGTCGAGCTGCCAGCTGCTGCCCGACTACACAGCTCTGACTATGCCTACATCTCGGTCAAGCCACATTCCGAAGGATCTAGCTACTTGTACGCATGTCTGGTTACGTAGCGATGGTGTCAAAAAACCCTTACAGGCACCATATTCAGGGCCTTATCGAGTCCTTGACAGGAAGGACAAGCATTTTACTATTAGCATCGATGGACGTCGTTCCACAGTTAGCATTGATAGGCTTAAGGTTGCTTATACCGATGATTTCAGTAACACTGCTGATTCTGGTCAGGGGATACCTTCACAAACACCTACCCCACCACCTAACCCAGCTGTTTCTACAAGTCCAGTAGTGCCACACCCTATATCTGACCATAAGTCAATTTTAAAAAAGTCAGATGATAAGACCACTACTACTCGGTCTGGTAGAAAAGTACACTGGCCGAAAAGGTACCTACAGATTGTCCAGTTTTAGTAAATTTTAACTTTATTGATGACTTTCTAATTCACAAGTCATCTAGGGGGGGGCTAATGTAGCAATTGCACTTCAAATAATTGCATTTGAGTGCAAAGCAATACATATTCATAGGTTGTCCCAGTGCAACTTATTATTTCCATAAGCTACGTGTGCAGTGGACCAGACTGACCAATCACCCGTACGACTCTCGTGGTGAGCAGGCATGTAACGGTCAGGAGGTCCTCACTAGCATCAAGTCAGCGACGCAGGAAAGACGTGGATACCAACGCCGCTGAAGTTCCGAATTGACCGTCCTCGACTTTGACAAGACAGTACTTACTGCACTTGGAATTCCCTACCAAAATCTCAGAGATATCTACAAGAAATTATTCGTCTCACCAACACATCAGTCCTGTGTAGTCGGGCAGCAGCTGGCAGCTCGACAATTTTTGCTTGGGACTGAGGTGTTGCGTACGGCGGCAATATCAGTTCCACTACATCGCCGAGCACGAGGTTCTTACATCGACACCATTTTGTTACAACCCTGGCATTAGAATTTTTTGTAAATGGAGGTGAGACCATTTCACTTTACATCTCTAAAGTACTTTACTGTTTTTACATAACTTACAGTTTTATGTGAGTTGCGTCAATGGCATGATTTGACATCTGAACCCTGGACCAAGTATGTGGGTAGACAAATATGAGTGGCATATCTGAAATTGTATCACTGTTGCAAATCCATCCAGGCACAAAATGTGTACAGTATAAGCTTTAAAGCAAGCCCAAGCCTGAATGTCTTACTCAATACGTACAGGTGTCAAATTTTGTTGTTCTTAAGCTAGAAAGAATGCATTTCTTAACAGTGATATGAACCGTTCAAGCTTAGTACCTTTTAGGAATGTATCATATTTGATGGTGCTAAGCTAGAAAGAATGCATTTCCTATGGTACGCATTGTGTGAATGTCTTGAACTGGATGTAAATATTTACATGACTGTAGTATGGTAACTTACACACGATAACCTTCGGGTTGAGTTAGGGAAGGGAGGCGCTACGGCAGAGTGTGGCTAGTTTGTTGGTAAAGCTCATACAACACATACGTCTACATCTTCCCCACAAGAAATCTTGGGAAAGGTCCACTAGGAAAGGTCTGGTGTTGTGAAAAGATCTTCTACATCTAATATATTTTTCCAACTGTAGCACTGACATAGGTCTAAACAGATAGTTTGCTCAGCTCCATCCCCAAACCAAACCACTCTTAGGCCATTGACCCCATTCTGAACCCACAAAACTAAACTCCCAAGATTTTGGAAAAATTCCCAAGGACTTATTGTGATGCACCCTTAGAATATGGCAACAGTTTCCATTAAAGACTGTACTGAACAGATATTCAGTCTTTAGGAGTGAGTTTACTTTTCAAAAAGAATTTAAGTAACACCAATACAACTTGCATGATAATGCTTCGGTTATGTCCAATGTTATCAATGTTGGTTAGGTGAGTTATGGCATTTATTTCCATGGAGTTCAACTGAAATGATTTACATGAGTTGCTATTCATTCAAAATTATGCTAATGATTGGACTTACTACATATATATTTGAATTTTGTGTGTGAATTTCTTTTTTCTTCTGAATTGTTTGTCTAGTTATCATGTGGAATCTACTTTCCAATGAATGTGGTTTGCCTTCCACAAAATGGTACTTATTCATGTTTATCCAATTAATAAAAGATCTTTGTATTTTCTCCAAAGGTTGTTGAGACAATTCCTTAGATAGGCGAGCTGGTTCTGGATTAAATTATTTGATAGATATAGATTAAGTAGAACCAGGGTTCTGTGAAAATTTTTTTTCTTATCAGGTATTTTTCAAGGAAATGGCTGTGGCTGTCTCTTGTCCTTCTTACCTCTGTCCAATTCAGGAGGAACTCAAACCCATTTAGCTTATTTCTTGGGAAGTGTCACTGTCGACTAACCCCAAATAATGTCATACCTACATTTTTACTTTTCCTAAGTCACCAGACAAATTTAAAGTTCTTTTAGGTTTTGGAGGCTATTTTTGAAAATAAATAGGCTCCCAATATTAACTGCAATTCTCTAAAGGTTTCATCAGGAGGACCTGCATCTATACACATACCCAAATGAGGTAACAGTACCAACCAGCTGCTACTCACCAACTCCCACAAGTGCCATATTACCAGTGACATAGAACTTCTCCACAAAGTCATGCAGCATTTGGGAGTTTATCTTTGAAATCATGAAGTCTGGGGAGAAGAGAGACTGGCCAAGTGATGAACGGAAAGCTGCTGCATGGAGTCCCTCGATGACATCTAGAAATTAAAGAGGATATTTGGCTGCTAATGAGTAAGAATATAGTACTTGTCAGTGACTCTCCCATAAACATACAGAAACTACACAAAAGTATATGTGATCAATTTTATGTTAGACTAAAAAAAAAAAACAAAAAAATTTTAATTTTAACATTTGTGAACAAGGATGGTTAATTAGTGAGTTAGATGAAGTTTTACAGCCCACTTTCTAACCAATTAGTTTAAAGGCAAATATTCCATTTAAAATGTTTTAACAAAGAGTTCAAAGAAAATGGCTCAGACACTATCCAACATATTAGTCTTAATCATAAACCCCAGCAATAGCTACATCTGTTCAAAATACTATGCTCAAGAAGAGCTATGGACGTTGCATCATTTGAAATGCTGAACGTTTCAGTGAACAAATTATTCTTGAGCAACAAACATTTGAATTTCTATCTGTTGGAAAGTTACTTCTTAAAGAGAAGTCTACCATACTGTTTATTTTTTATAATCTACCATCCAGTGTCAATAAATATTAGTTTTAAAAGGATGAATTTTTCTTGCAAAACAAATGCAATATTTCCCTTTAAGTCGGCCCAGTCACAGCTTTTAGAGTCTTCAGTATAACCCTGCTAGGGGTAGAACGCTAGACCTCTCTGCTGCGAGTCAGATGCTCTAACCACTTGACCATGCAATCAGTAAGAATAAGGAAGCCACTTGGTTCATCAATGTCCCTACACCACAGAAAGTGTGTACAAATACTGGAGAGATCTGCTTCCTTTTCTGTTAGTCCTAAGAGGGTAACCAAACAGATGGGTACCTATTGCTCCCAATCCTGGGACAGCCATTAGAATGGGTGGGAGTGATTCCCAGCTTTTGGCCACTTTTCCAAAGGTTGAGACGGTCTGCAGCAATGCTTTACACAGAAACCAACCCATGTGGACACCTCTCACAATTAAAATATTTCCTGAATCAGAAACCAGGTAACAAATTTTAGTTTAACAATTTTTAAACCCTTTAGTAACAGCTGGAAACAACAAATTGGTAAGCAAGAAAATTTTACTCCCCTGAAAAAACTCCACCTCTTAGCTTACACATTTTAACTCTGTTTTAAAACTTTTAACATAGTTGATCAGGCAGCAAAGACATTTATCATAGGCTTTACATTCCATACTTGCAAAAGTACAGGATATTACAGGAATAAATTAAAATTCCCATCTTCAGTCTTACCCAACACTCTGTCACTATTTCTTTGAGCAAGGTCTATCTGCAGTCTATATCTGTTATCTTTTATTTCCCATGTCCTGAATTCTTGCCCTGTTGTAATGTTTGTGAGGTAGTGACATGCTGTGTCTCTGCAAAGTACAACACACATAAAGAGAGAATGCACATATTTGGTATAAAGTACAAAATTACAAAGAATAATAGTGTTCAAACTTTTTCAAGCTTTCCTTCATAACCATTTGTTGCGGTCCAAATAGTTGCAATATATGTGCAACAGCCAACATATTTATTACATGTGAAACCAATTCGACCAGATATTTTAGCCAAGTGAAATGTAGAACAATATAAACCATGAATTAATCTCACCCTTGAGTGCAAACCTACACCAGGCTGCAACAAATTCCCTGCCTCACAGACACAGTCCATATACTGCAGACTACTTTCACTGACATCACAAGCCCCCACCCCTTTTGACTGGTAAAATTTATGAAGTGCAAATATAGTGCAGCTAGCTGAGAAGCAGCTGTTGAGACATGTATGACTATTGCACTAAAACCAGTGCTTAGGCTAAGCTGCTATGACAATATTTTGTCAAAATGGCCTGTCAATTTAATGCACTGATATCTGTGGGAAAATGAGGGTTTAATTTTTTCATACATTCTAAGTGTGCACAGTTCCACATGATTGAAATTTCCAAGGAGTCAAATTTTTTTCATACTGAGTCTATTGACCCAATGTACAATTTTTTTGAGAAAACAGTGACTAAAACACTGTTTATTATTGCCTGGCAGTGGGTTTGGCTTACCAATTGTGATGTGATGTGGAAACACTTTATTTTCTGCTAGGCAAGTACTCTGGTGAAATCTGGAGAACTTATTGTAGGTCAAGTCAAAGGTAACCCATTGACTTCATAACTGTAGGATTGACATTTTATTGCAAGGTGTAATGGCTGTATGCTGAATTGCTTCACTGGATACTGTAATTCTTATGAAATGCCTCTGATACTTGTACTGAATAACATCTCAATTTCTTCTATGGTCTCTGCTTATTTCATAAAGACTTAAATTTCTATAAACATGACTTACAAATGATCTCTCAAGCACTGGATCTTATAAATCATGTGCTCTCTGGTGCATGTGGTCTCCAAGCTTGCTCCTATATCTTCCAGCCCTCTACTGATGCCAAAGGTTGTTGCACCTTTTGATGTCTAAAAAAGACCAGAGAAAATTTATGTTCAGATAGTGATACTTAAATAACCTTCAGTACCATTGCTGGACCATAGGAAGCTGAGAGGCTTCTTGTTAGGAAATTTGGTAAGTGGAGAGAAATTTTGGCAACTTAATTTACAGTTAACCTACTGAAGGAATTGTGCCATGTTTCCTCCTGGGAAAGGACTGTAACTGTTTTTAGAGCTATCCACTATCACCCATTTCCATAATAAATGCACCACTTATTAGTTGTCAAGTTGTCTGTGTCACAAATGTATTTAAATTCCTGTCTTGGCTCTTTCAATACCCAAGGAACAAATTAACTGAAATTTTTAGATGACTGAGAATCAACATGTTCCAATATTGTGGTCACAGAAAACAGAACATGAAGTAGATGATCCACTGTGAACAACGAGCGCAGGTGTTCACCTTGATAGATCGATGCAGGGGGCAAAAATTGATCCATGCATGGGACAAAAGTTTTTTTTTTTCCTCCCTAAATGTTCTCAATATGGTAATCACTTTGATTGAGCAACAACATGTCCCAATATTGTAATCACAGAAAACAGAACATGTAGTAGACTATCCACTGTGAACAAGGGCACAAGTGTTCACCTTGATAGATCGATGCAGGAGGGTAACCTTATTTTTGCAGGAGGGTAAATTTTTTTCCTCCCTCAACGTTCACAACGTGGTCATCACCTAAAAGGATGCAAAAGTTGACATTACTTTTGCCAAGCTGCTGCTTTGAAATTTTCTGACCATTAGGAGTTACTACCAAACTGTACTTTCAACATTATAAATTTGAAAATTGGACACTCTGATTTTGATAGGTTTTAAATCTCAGTAAATTGAAAAATTCTGCTTTTAAAAGAAACCACCACCTTCAACATGGAGTGATTTAACACTATGGATAGAGGTAAACTCACCAGATTTGCAAATGTTCTCAGACAATGAGTAATTCCCAGGTTTTCAGGAGATTCATACCTTGCTCCAGCATTTATTACAACACTCACTTTGGAGACAGGGGAGTAATTATCCAATGAGGCAACAGTCAAACCATTATTAAGTTTTGAGACCTGCAAGTAAGAGTGTAAAGGCATTTACACAATGTTGGTAGCAATCAATTTTACTATATTCATTTTGCATCCTTCAGGTACAAATAATATGTGAATTTAAACAAAAACTGAATCCATAAATCAATATCTCCACCAACAAGTAACAGATGAGCAACCTCCTCTCAACTGAAGTTTGGCTCTCAGTGGCATTTAGTTAGGCAAGGAAAAAGTGCTAAGCCCCTCCCCCCCCCCCCCCCAACAAAGTTATTCTGTAGGAGAAAAACTCTGCAGTGAAACTTGCAATTATGTACAGTAATTTGAGACGCTTTTCGTTACTGTATGTCCAGGTCATGTTGAGGCAGTTTTTGACCATTTACACCATTTATATTAGCTTAACACGATCAATCCTGCAATAACTGACGTATGTACTGTACATTGAGCAGATCTACTACAACCAAGCTGTGGCATAGATTTATATGCAAATTAACACAACAATTTGTAGTCTAAAACCTGTCTGTTTGTAACAGAACATATTTGCAAATCCATTCTTTTAACAGATTCCCAAATGCGAAACTAGAAATTTTCTGTGTTTTCATAATTTTGCAATCAATTTAAGATACAAACTTTGCTAGCAATTCTGAAGATATCAACCAGACCTTGAGATCTTTGCTTGAACTCTGGGTATACCGCACTACAGTAGGACAAACACCCTACCAATAACTACAGCACCAGTGCAAATCCCAAGTTTACATAAGATCCAATTGCAAAGATATGTTGTAATACATGTGAAAGGATCTTTACACTACAAATAATTTATGGACAAAACTTTGGAATTTACCAACAGTTACCAGCTTAACTGAAAATGATGTTATGTTCATCACAGTAAAATATTAACATTTTGAAGAGTCTTAAATTGGCATCAAAAAAAGTTCAATGTTCAAGAAACAGTGGCCGGGTAACCCACTGGTGGGTGGGTGGTTAACCGGATAACTGTTGCAGACCTAACAAAAATGTTTTTAAATTTTACAAAAAAAACTTATGAAACTTAAGTTCTATGAATGTTGATCCTAAGATTACTGTAAATCAACCTTACCACAACATCTTGCTTTGGTAAACTAGAAGACTCTTCTCCCTTCCGGACAGCTGATGCTTGGGCAGAATAAAACCTCCTCTGAGAAGAGATAAAAAAATTCAAAGAACTAATTATGACATGATTTCACTCAATGTTGAATGTCATGTGTACCTGGAGTCTAAATTATCAACCTCATAACTGCCAACCTAAAGACCTCCATTCATGCTACTATGGCTGTGAGAGAATTTTGCATGCCACTGGAAAATTGGTGGATTTATTTCAAGTGGTTCCATTTTGGATATGACAAATTAGCATAGATGTCCCTTCTTCACAGCTACACACACTGTCATTGCATTCAAGCTTGAACACAATCTCACAGGGCTTTCATTTACATTTTTTTCACCCACCAGTTTGTGCCTACCGACCAATTATGCAAAGGGTATGAGACTGCTAATAATTATTTTCAAAGTGTACTTCTGACTTCTGATAAAAATTTTCAAAGTGTATTATTTGCATAAACATAAATTGTTTACATATTCACACACATACAGTATCTATAGTATGTTACGTGACTCCGTCTGTCCAGTGCATAAGCCTTACGGTGTATCTGTAGTGCATGTAAAATACATAATGTAAGGTCCACTGTAGTTGTGTCTACGGATATTCCAATACACAAATAAGAAGTCTTGAACTAACCATTGGACTGTTTGAACTGTTGAATTTTGCTATCATATTCTGTTACACTGTCACAATTATTTGTCTAGTGTTAGGAAAACTATTCATAGTCAAAATAACATAACTTCTCTAACGACTAATAAAGTAGTCCCATGCTACCATACAAATACAAGGGCTCAAAGTAAGTGACGGCACCAATACCCATGTCTATCCTGCCCACACTAATGGCTCTGGTGCCCTTGAAAAATGCCCCACTGGAATAGCATAAACCTATAGCCATTATGCTCATTTTGGCTTTGCCCTTTTTGGATCTTATTTCACACCCCAAAATATTGCTCAATCACTTAATCACAAACAAGGTCAATCACTGATGTAAATGTATGCATTAATTACACTTGGAGAGCAGAACAATCAGTGTGGGTAAGGTGATAATCACATACTGTTTGATTCAGTGTGGTCACTTACTGTGCGTACCTGCTAGTAATACAACATACTGTATGTGTGAATGGAAGTGATACTGTAGTAATGTTAGGAGTTGTAATGGACTGTACAGAGACTGACGTGTGCCTTGTTAGAATAGATAAGCTCAGAATAACATGAAACTCTAATGGTTATGCAAAAGAACTGCTGGGGTCCCCTCAGACGACCCTCTCCCCTCCTTGTCAAGTCACACCAGAAAAATCATTCCAACAACAAAATTCTGGCTACCTGCCTGATCAACAGATCTGCATGCTAAGGAACAATTAAGTAGTCATGTTTCTTTAATTACTCCATTGAAACAAGGTTTCCATTGGACAGGTTCTACAGTACTGATGAAGGGAGATACAGGTTCAATACAGGGAGCAATTTGCTTTTGAAATTTTGATTAGCAGTTTTGCTTCTCATCATTAAAAATTGATTAGCATTAGCAATCCCCCAAAAATGATTAGCAAATTTTTATATTGACATTTTCTGGTTGTATGTATTGTTACAGCAACTTGTAAAAAACTTTAGAATCAAAGACTAAAAGGTAGGTCTGATATTTCAGGTAATGAAACACGATGTGTTAATATGGGTCCATATGACCCATGTCACGCATGTAGTATAACTACTCTCAGGCCAAGCAATTCCCATAGATGTCCCCCAGGCAATTTCTGTACAAAAAATGTAACAACATTTTATGGGATCTCCTCAGCATTTTTCTCAATGTTTTGCTTTGCTACCTTCCATTTAAAAAAGTCTGTTTTTTCAATTCAATGACCAAATAATGCCATGAAAATAAATTGTCTTTGAAACTTTATTCATACCAAGGTAATTCCCTCATTGGATTGGTTTGTACCCAATCTTAGAATGCCTAAAAAAATGCGTCCTCTTTATCCCATTGATAGTCCTGCCAAGCGCCATTTTAGAACAGGCTAAGTTCCAGCAGTAGTAAGAAATATGAAAGCAACCAATTTAAGAACAGTGCCATATTTTATTGACATTCATCAGATGCAACCATCCTTAATCCTCATCATGACTGTCCAGATAGTCACTAGGTGGTTCTCCCTTTTCACTAATTTCCCTCACCTAAAATTGGGCTACCACTTACTTGTAATGACATACAGTACTGACTACCAATTAGTCTACCGACACCCATTATATTTTATGAATCAAAGCTCCATCTCCTACAATGTACAACCAAGCAGACTAACTGCCGATGTGCAGAATCAAGCTCATCCTGTGCCTTCAGGACAGAGATTCACCCCAAAATGTTCCAAAACATTTCACCCCCTTTAATCTAATACAGCTATGAAAAAAGAGGTCAACCCTCATCAGCTACATTAAATTAGTACCTTTTAAAACTTTTGATAATCAGAGCAGTTTTGAGGCTTCTTAAACCCTTTCATAAGTTGTCGGAAACATGAACCTACGATCTCCTCAGTGTCCGTTAAAATACTGTACAGGTATTTCCTTCTCAGGGTAGCCAGCTCAAAACGTAAAATCTGATAGGCATACAAAATTATCTAGATGACATTCACTTCATTAAATAGTTTCATGGCATGTGCAAAATACTCAAACTAAGCCCTGCCAAATATTTTAAAAACTTTACATCAGCAGTTTCTTTGTACAATACATTTTCCTACAGCACTGCTTGCTTTTGCTCCTGTGCTATCCTAACAAGGTTTTACATTAAGATTTATGAGCCTAGCCTAGTCTCAAGGGCAAACTTGCATTGATCGGCAGTTCCCTGTTTGGAATGCGGTGTGGCTTGGCGCTAAGTTTCTTTGCATGCAGTAGAACCATACAGCACAGAATCGTGAGTTGTGCAATGTGAACAAAAGCATGAAATATTCACCCAGTGATCTATAATTTCAATCCATGTTTACGGCCTTAAATATTCACCCTTTTTTGGGAGGTAAAAACACAGTGATCTGAGAATGTAGAGCAGGTTTGAGAATAATGTAAAGATTCATCGACAGCAAAAATCTCCTGTTGTTACCAGTGTAATCAAGGGCAAAACCAGTTGCTTTCCGCGGCTTTTGACGTCGATGCCGTGGGTTATTATTTCCCCTGTACACTTACAAACCTTAAGCTGTGTATTTAGCAGAAGTTAACAATGGATCTCCTGTGGAGCCTGTTTATTTGTTAGATCTCTTGAAAGCAGGAAATGTCTGTCCTTTTGTTTAGAAACAAACATAGTTTTTGGAGCAAGTATGGGGCCAATTTTTTTGTTTTGCGTGATCAGTTTTCATATGACTTCCAATTTCTGTTTTTATTTTCCTCTGACATTATTTTGCTCCCTGCAATATGAGCACCTGGCCAAAAACTACTTTGAAAAAAAAGATAAACCCACTTTGCTTTCATGGATCAAAGAAGTTAACCAGGTTAAATTTTTTGAGAAAGCCAGTAGAAGCAGTGCAGTAGTCAAAAGTAGTGTGCAACCAATCACCTGGAAAACAAGCCAGTGAGCCACAACTGGATAAAAGGCTGTGGCTGGCTCTACTTAAACTAATAGGTTAGACTGGCTGGCTGGCTGACTGACTGATCATTAGCATCAGTGTTTCCTCTAAGAAATTAACCATTGGGTCAAAATGACCAGCTTGGAAAATTTTGACTCAGTAGAATTGTTAGCGGCATAAAACTGTGCAGGCGAAGCGTGAGCCCCCCAACCGGTGGGCCCAGGGGCCTGCCTAATGGCCCCTGGTGGAATCCAGGGGCAAAGCCTCGGTGGGGGTCCAGGGAGTGAGGAGCTGAATTTTAAAGGTTTTGAAGGCATAAAAAGACTGTTTCCAGGGGTGAAATTTCTTTTATAATGCTCCTGTATTTTTGTATGTTTATGCTTGGTGATGATAAAAAGCAAATGAAAATCTTGGACAAAAGTGTAACCAGAGGTTAGCAGAAATTAGCCTACAAAACCCTTTACTTGCCTTTATTTGCCTAAGTAACCTTACTGTTTAAAATAAGTTTCAATGCCAGTACCAAAGTCTTGTTCAGATTTATTTCTCTAATGTTATGTCAAAAGGTGAGCATATTGCCACAAAATACCTGCAGAATATGGTACATCTGTACAGTATGTGGTTTAAAGATATCTCAACTTTTTAATAGACTACCTGCTGAAAGTTTTGGAAGGATAAAGTTGCAGCGCAAGATTCATCTAGCAATAGCCCAGCACCCTCCTGGCAATAGTCTCACACCCTCCCTCATAATTACGCAGCATCTCCATAGCATACTGTCTGCCTGCATGTTCACACATATGAATGTACCTACAGAGTCACGATCAGTGCAGTGCTATGCTTTACTTGCAGTCTCACGTAAATCCAGGTTAGCCATGAGCACTGCATGCTGGCATTTTGTAGTGAACTGCTGTGCGAAAAATTGTTGGAACGACGTAATTTTGGGAATTCCCTTAACACAGTTAACTCAAGTGACATTGACATGACCATGTAAAAGTTGGCTGGAAAAACATTCACAAGAACGACCTGTAAGTAGTATTCACCATTCCTTAACCTTATGAAAATCATTTCAAGAATGAAAGGAAACAGTTATCCCTCTAACATTACATAGAAATGTGATCGTGAAAGTCTCGATCTATTTGGCTGTGTGGGCAATTCATTGTCATGTTTGCTGTCAGCATGGAGCTATTACTTTGTCAAAAGTATTAGCTCCATGCTGTCAGTGTGCCTTGACAGCTCTCTACAACTAATGCTAACTTAGCGCTACCTGCGCTACCTAGGCTATAACTAGTCGAATACAATCCGCAAGCTTAAGTAAATGATCATTAATTTCACATAATATTGATTGACTTTCAAGCTCCGCATACCGTTGTATTAGTTGAAATGTGTTTGTTATATTTGGTGTATGTTGATGTACATTTTGCCATTTACTCTGTTGTGATTTGGGGAGCAAAATGAAACCCCCCTTTTTTATTTTTAACCATAAACATCAGTGTGTCAAATCGATAAGTCATTGCATTAAAATCACATCATAGCGACTTGGCGGAAACACTGATTAGGACATATGATTTTACATTGAGTATTTACAGTAGCTACCCTGCATTGATCTAATTCATTTATGCATATGATAACACATGGCACTGTATGATCACGGAGCTGCTAGAGAAGGAGATACAACAAACAGATTTTTTCAGACATGCACTTGAAATGGATTATATCTTTTCAAGGTGTCACTATTTCATGGACAGATCCCTTTGTTTCTATTGATAAATTCCTTTTGACTAAGTCCTTTTAATGACCATCTCTTCCATTCTTTCCCATGTAATCCCTAAACAAAGGCACTGTCTGTTTATCTTTTGATTTGGAGGTTTGTTTATGCCAGTGGAGAAGCTTACAAAAGAATCTCTACAGAAAAACTGGAAAGAAACATTTAAAATATGCTTCAATTGTTTTTCATTGGGTGGAAGCATTGTTCAAGTCTATATATTTCCCTCAGATTAACATAATTATTGTCATCATTGGGGAACAAGTTTTTAAACTAATTTTTAGGGAAATTCCCAGCTGACCAAGAATTTAATTGAATCTTCCTCTATAGACAATCTCTCTGGAGGGCCCTCTTCCATTTCTATTGAAAAAAATATCCCAGCAAAATTAAGCTCAAGTTGTTTCTCCTACCTCCTCTCCTACTAATAAAAGAGATTAGAAGCAAACAAAGACTTTATAATAAGGTAAAGAAGTATGGTCAATCTTCCCATAAATTTGAGTTTAGGAAATTAAGGAGGGGTATTGATAGGAAAATTATAACTTCTCTTAATAACTACATCCATGATGTAACTGGAAGGGGGGGGGCGGGGGGCGGGCCAGCTTAAAGTCCAAAAACAACAAGTCTTTCTGGAATGTATCTAAAAGAACTGAAACATCAGGTATCTCACCACTGCAAGTCCATGGTAGACTTTTGTCTAGTCCCAGCAAACAAAGCAGCAGCTCTACATAATTAGTTTTTTTCAGTCTTCACAAAAGAAAGCATATATAGCATGCAGGTTATTGACTCAATCCCCATGCCTGACATAGGCGAACTTTACTAAAATAAACCTACGAAGGCCATATAATGCACTTGAGGCCCCAAGCCTAGAGTTTGCATCAACTATCGCCAAGTATGCCTAATCCTAGCTACAGCTAAAAAATTTACACAATCTTCAAGTTATTCAACTCTTTTTTAAAAACGATTATAAGGTTTCACCAGTTTAACATGCATCTAAAATTCTGACATTGTGGCACACACTAAATGTGTAAGACTGCAGTCTTAGAAGTACACCACATTGTGAAATTTTCATGGGTCCAAAATTATGTAGCTGGCGTTTATTTTTCAAAACAAGTATGAGGCAAGTGCAAAATACTTTTACTTAGCCCTTACCAGCATTTTCAAAACTGTTACTTCGCTAATTTTGACGTACGATACTTTTTCTTTAAAGCTGCTTGCATCAGCTCACAGGCCATCCTAACCTATTGTCTATGTGAAATTGAAAGCCTTGTCTGTAACATTAATAGTCAGATTGAAAGCAGCCACATGCAAACTGTACACAGAGTTCATGTTGTACCACGAGTGTAAAGCTCTCTCAGTTTTAGCACAACATAAGTACTGTTTAAACTAACTAGTCAGTGCATGCAAGAAGTGTTCATGGGATTTACGTATGGAACGTACATCCATTAATAAGTGCATTACTGCACTGACTTAGTGTGTGCAATTGGTGAGCTTGACTGAATACTCTTTGTGCGGGAACTGAGTCCTGACAACCTTTTTGGGGGATTACCGCAATCTGCTAATGCTAACCCAGTACTACACCAGCAGTACATGTGTGGAGTGATGATCATTGACACTGATATTGTGGTAGGAAGAGAGATGCACTCAAATTTTTTGGTGAAATGTCTGCTTGTCAAACTGACAGTATGCAAGAAATTATGATGCAAAGGACAATTGAGACTGCTATATTAGGATTATTTTGTACTACAACTTGAACATGGATTTGAACATGAAGTTAGACTAGGTCTGGAGTCTACGGGTACATGCACAAAGTGGTCGCGAAAAATGAAGTATTTTGCAACCACTGCTGGTTTTGTGTTGCTGCTTTAGAAACACTGTGTG
The DNA here is from genome assembly GCA_037179385.1 of Holothuria scabra. Classification (NCBI taxonomy): domain Eukaryota; kingdom Metazoa; phylum Echinodermata; class Holothuroidea; order Aspidochirotida; family Holothuriidae; genus Holothuria; species Holothuria scabra. Next base: position 3,814,968 of record CM074184.1, read on the forward strand.
AAATGCCATAGCGCATGTGTACCTCCAAACTCCCTCAAGCAGGTAAAATTTGCCCTTACGCTATTTTACGGTATCCTTTCAAAAATGGTTAATTAAGCGGTTCCTAACTACAAATGTCGTAGGACAGTAATATATCCTAATAATTTGAATATCCATAGTCTCTTAGCTACTCTTTTAATCACAAAACTCTCATTTTGGTCGGATATCGAGACGTTTTAAACATAAGTACACAGTAAATTTCATTTTATATCATCATTTTGTAAGTTAAACGATTTCATTCAGAGGGATTGAGAATCTGCGTTTTATTTTCTTTGGAATGATATAAGATTGACTGAATTTAACCACCCAGCTCATCTAGAAAATAGCGATTAATTATCACCTAGTTTTCATTAGCATACTATTATAGTTACATTCTGTAGGCACCTACAACACTAGTTAGGCTTTTTTCCTTTTTTTGGTATGAAGGCTTACACACAGATTTTTTTGAGAATTTGTAACACTGAAAGCTTCACAGCATTTTATTCAAACGATGTTATATTGTTTGATCTTTCCCAAATGCTAGAGTACTTAAGTATCAACCCAGCTCATTCCCAAAATGTGTTATTTTTTACAAAGTTCTGAGTACGATTTCTTAGCCAGAGCGTACAAGTTTTATACATAGAGAGGGTGTGTGCGTAATGTTTTGAAATTATAGGTTGTGATTGGCTAAGAGTTATGAATGAAGCCTTTGAAAGGATCTCAAACACTGCACATTCTGCGACACTCTGTTCTACAGTAATTATTGGTGCCTATTGTCGCCGGAACGGCTTACAGAATATTTTACAAAAATATTCATATCTCAGCTGTCCGTTTACTGATTTGCAAGATTTGTGGTGCAATTTTTGAATTGTAATTATCGTTCAAATTTTTTGGTGTGGACACGCTACTTATGTTACCACTGAATTTGCAATTTTCAATTGAACATTCCAATTCTTCATGCAGGGACATTTTGGTATATCATGGGGATGTTTGGTAAAAAGCAGGGACATTTTGGTAGCAAAAAAGCGGGGACGTTTTGGTTTGGGGACCTTTCGGCTGAAAACCATCTGGCTATGCAGCAGGCCTACTATAGGTGTCAAAAATTAGGCCCTAGTTGGAACATTGAGTGCAACTAGCAAAGTGAAGTGTAGAGGAACGAAATGCCGTCTTATATTCTCCGATTAAGGTTTCACGGTATACTGGTATTTCCGTAAGTACCGGTACGTACCGGTACCGGTACCGGTACGGTACGGTACCACCAACCTAAAGGTACCGAAGTATCGTGGAGACTCAGTACTCAACTGTTAGGTGAAAATCTTTTCTCAAAATTATAGCATTTAAATTAGAATGATACTAAAATGTAACAAACGTCCATTTGATAAATGCCCCGTGTCTCTAAACATTATAATATGAACAGGGAATAGTCACTTGATAATCATTTCGCACCATTTCAGTCACGAATCCCCCAGTAGAATTTCGGAAATTGCCGTTTAACGTTACTTTCGCAGAACTAGCACCATCCACACTAAAAAGGAACTTGCTTTCTATCGACATTCTGCGCAATCTCAGAACGATCCCTGCCAGCGCTAGCTTCGCCCGCGCCTTCACATTGTGTATTTAGACGGACACGATTAGTCAACTTTGCGGTGAAAATCTTTTCTCAAAAATAAAGCATTGAATTTGAATGATATTTGAATGAAACAAAAACCCATTTGATAAATGTGCCGTGTCTCTAAGGATTGCAATACAAACAGGGAACATTCACTTGATAATCGTTTTGCGCGATTTCAGTCACATAACAAATCCCCCTACGAATTTCGGACAGTGCTGTTTAACATTACTTTCGCAGAACTAGTACCTTCCACACTAAAAGGGCCCTTGCTTTCTTTTGACATTCTGCGCAACCCCCGAACGATCACTGCTCATCAGCAAATGCTTTCACATGGTGTATTGCGAATAGATACCATGCGTTGATTGATAAAATTCACTTTGATTACGATAGCACACAACATTATACAAGTGCGAAATTCGTTGTAAGCAGACAAAGAATCATAGCATTGCAAGCTCTGACATGAACGTTGCATCGACGATTTCTGATTTTAACACAGTGATTCAGTGGGACCGTTCCATAACGTCCACTGTCTATGTCTGTGGGAGAAAAACTTTCGTAACGAGCATACGAACGTTCTTCCAGAAATTACTGTAACACAGTGAAGCAATGGGACTGAACACACAGTAAATCCCGCTTAAATCATTGGCTCGCGTGTTCAGTTCAACTGATCAACTCACTTGCTTTGTTGTATTGCTCTACGTACTGAAGAACAGTATAGTGTTATTGTACAACGGATTGCTGCGCGATGCATTCGTAAATTCAATCTTGAAGCACTTTGATTTAGTTTTGATAGCGATAACTCGGCGGGAAGAAAGCTTGATGAATCAGTCTTTTATGGAAATATTCTTGTAAAGTTCTACTAAAAAACTTTTGGTTATACTTTAGGAGGGGGTTGTTATTATTTGCAGAAATTATTTTTGCCATCTTCATTACAATCCTGAGTGCTCTTGTCATCTTGTGGGGTCTAGCTCCGGTGCGGACGTGCGGCGCTGATTTATTGTGTGTCCCGAAATTATCGGAGGCTAAATTTGCAGAGAGGTTATTTCTTTTTTTGGTTTACCGATTTGTTTAGTGTGGGGTGACTAAATGTTATAAAAAATACTGAAACGGGAGGCAGGGATAATCAGAAGACTTCACTTATGTCAATGCATGGTATTTTTAAGGATATTTTGCATGTGATAAAAATCCTACTTTTTTACTCTTCTGGTACCGGTACTACGGTAATACCGGTACCATTTGTGGCGGTACCGACAGTACCAATTATCAGTGGTACCGTGAAACCCTATCTCCGATATTATGTCTTACTTGGTCCTCAGCAAAGGACTAGCCTATGTATGGACGGTCGCATAATTGCTCCCTATACATAGTCCTTACTCCTGTGATTCCGCAGTTGCTAGTATTCAACAGTACTATGTCGGGTAGAAGTTATTTCCTCTCTAGTAAAGGCAGGACCTAAAATGTTGACCTGCTATCATAAATTACCTTCCAAATCCTGTTCAACTATCCCAACTATTTTTGATGACTTGAAACCTCTAAAAAAGTAAAAAAATTTGGATCAAAACATCAACTTTGCAACTTCTGAAAATTTACTGTAGCATTCAAAATATTTGTTTACATTAGAACTCTCGTGCATATTATTGTGACGTCACTAAGAATATTTGAGTTTGCCATTTAGCATAAGGCCCTATGGTAAGCCCCTGTGCAAGTTTCCCACATTGACCGTTACACTCATAAGCATATTGTGGTAAACAAAGTTCCAAAGTCACATAGTAAAGTAAGGAACTTCTACCACACGAAAAAGTTGATGATTTCATTCCAAAGTTTACACCCTTTCCGGAAGATTTCAGTGATCAAAAAGGGTTTGGTTGTGCCTTTAAGACTTGTAGAGCATTGGTTATGGCATCAGGCTTAGGCCTAACCAAAATGGGTGTTTGGGGTCCTTTAGTTTCTGCCCTCGGTAGTTTCCGCCCGTTACTTTCTGCCCTTTAAAAATTTTGGGGTGGAAGGTAATGTTTTAACTAACATGAAATAAAAATAACTGTTAACTTCAAATTTCAAATCCAAGTGCAAGACAACAATGAAATTTGTGGCTAGGCCAAAAACTTTTTCAGTCTCTTCATCAAAAATCATCAAAAACTTAAAAAGAATGCATTTTATGACCTTTTTTCTAAACATCAAGTCTAATGTTAGTCACAGACTTGTATTTTTTCATGTATAGGCATAGGCCTTAGTAGTCTGCTTGTCTATTGGTAGACTTATGCTGAATGTGTGAACAGTTGTTCACAACACTGAATACCGTATACCTGTATGTGAGTACGTGTAAATATACTAAAGTCTACAGTGAGAATGTTGCTTGGAAAGACATCCACATGGCAGTAACAGGTGTCGCATTGAATAGTAAAAGACATCGATGAAGTTTGAAACTTTAAGGAAAAGTTGATGGAATCTTCATGCGACAAAAGTACTACTGATATCACATTCCATTCCATTACTTTCCACCTCCTAAAAAGATGGGCTCTAATTTAGAATCCGTGCCCCGAACTGCGTCATAGCTGTACGGTTAGGGGTTACGTACGCATAGTAATAAGGTTAGGGTTACGTACGCATAGTAGCTACAAGGGTTACGTACGCATAGGTATAGGGTTAGGGTGGGCCATATGCAGGTGTATGCATGCATAGGAACTGTATACATAGGGGTATATAAACATTTACGTATACGTATCTCATACTGTACATATATATACACTCTCAAGTACATACAGTTAGCTTTAGGTATACGTAAATACGTATACCTACAGCTATATGTAATAGATAGTATTATTAGACAGTACTTATATTATTTTTAACCTATCCACCGGCAACAGCGCTCGTAGCGCAGTAGGCAAGCGTGCTGGTCTTCATGCTAGAATCGCTATACCGCTAGGGTCGAGGGTTCGGGTCCTGGTACTAACAATGCTTTTCTTTCTTCCACAGCACTAACCATTCACTTCTTTCCACAGCACACACTTATAGCGCTGTTCCTCGAGTGAGGAAAAAAAGAAAATGGTTTTTTACTTAAAAAAAAAAAACTTTAAAGTTTCAGCGCCCTCTTTTGGAAGTTGTGAAGTGAGTAAAATTATGTCTACTTCCGGGCACGGATTCTAAATTAGCACCAAAAGATGTTTTCTGCTAAAAATAAAAGGGGCGGAAAACACCATTTTTGAGGGGCGGAAACTAGGCCTAAGGCCTTATTGTAACCTTGGTGTTTAGGTCAAGAATTTGCTGTCAGAAGAAAGTTAATTTCACCGTTAAAACTTCCACCGATCATCCCGCTTCTTAAAACTGTTGGTGTTAGGAATGTGTATAGTGAGTACAGCGAACGACCACAGTCCTTTTCTGAGGACTAGGCTACGTCTTACTCAACGTTTGATAAGAATGATGTACGATTTGACTGAAGTGAGTGACCGAGCCTAACGCAATAGGCAAATTACAGGAACAGGCCTAATGTTATAAACGTACAGTAGGCTAGACTAGGCTTATCGTGCAAGTTGCAACTAGGCCTAGGCCTAGGCCCCTAGGCTACAATACGATTCCCCGTCAAGAGTCATTTCAAGTGATCACGTACGGAAGCTTCTTCGCACAAATGAGGTTTAAAACTTGGAAAAATCACGCTATCCATTGCTTAATCTAGGAACTTACACCAATTCTTGCAACTGCTGGACGAACACTACACAAAGACATTTTAAAATGTGTCTTTTGGGCCGTTTTCTGTGTCTCACTCTGTTAGACCGGTATGGACCTCAGCTACCTGAGTGCAGGGTAAAATGAGAGTAGTGTGTACCCATCCATATATATTACTAACTATTCTCCTCAACTATGTTTTTCTTGTATATTCTTTTTGAAATGATTTAAATTACATTAATATATTCAATTTCCTAGATAATTTTATGTAATACCATATGTTTAAATGTAATCTTAATGCTTTTTGGTTGTTTATATTCTCTCAGAACTTAAAATAATAACTTGCAAGTGGAAGTATTTTGTAACTACGTAACCCTTAATATCCGCATGTGCATAGTATTTTCGACGTGCGCCATCATTCGGGGGAAAAGCGTATCTTACCCATAGAGCAGGATAATACAATATAATTCTATTATCCTGCTCTATGATCCTCCCCGAGATGTTCGGGGAACATGAACTAAGCCGCTAAAAGGTAAAGGGGGCTATCTCACATGTAGGTAAAAAGTGAGGTTCATGTACTATACTTCACTAGAATTCCAGGATCATTGCATATTCTCAACCCACTTACATTTTCATTATGGTACTGCACTGTACGTCCTCTGCTAAGATTCTGAAAATCATTACGTTAGCAGTTGTACAAGTTTTCAACTTCACACCTCACTTTTTCAAAATATTTGAAAAAATGCCTTGGTGGAGGAACCAGGATTTTTTATTTTGGGGAGGGGCTGAAAGGACAAGTTTTTAATTGGTGGAGAAAGAAGAAATGGCACTACCTAAGCGGAGTGCCACCCGTAAGTTGGCACGGAACGTATAGAAAATTTTGAAAAATCGCGACCCCTCAGACAGCCGGAAATGACATTCCCCATGCTTGTAAGTAAATATTTCATTTCCACGATAAAATGACCAAGTTGGAAAATGGTCAGAAAATTGATAAAAAGTACAACTGTAATTTATCACCAACGGCACTTGTTTTGGTTGTGTCACCCTTGTTGGCTTCTTAAATGCTGAACTGTTCACTCTGTGAAGACTTTTTGGCTTTTGGGAGTTGTAACTGAATTCTGACTACTGCCATTGGATGAAATCCAACTATAAATCATTGAAAATGAGCTTGTATGATGGGCCAGGTCGTTGCATAAAATAACACTGAAATTTTTTCGGGCTCGAAAAAACTGTGGAAAATTGTAAGTTGCGTTCGGCATTTCTCCCCCATAAACTTTTTTAAACATCAGATTGTAGCGTAGGTAAAAAATGGCTGGGCTGCCTCTCAGATTACAGGAAATTGCTCCTCTCAATCCCCAGTTATAGAAGGCAATCCTTTCAAAGGTTCAGTTGATTAAAAAGTTTTGAAGGTTTTGCCTTAAACACACTTTGCCCCCTCTGGTTACGCCACCGCAGCGGCTCAATTCTGATGTGCACAGATTTAAGCAACCTGTTGAGTCGGCCATTAACAGGATTCTCAGCCTTTAATCTCCTTGTCAGCGGCTTAGAAAGTCGCAATTTGAAATTGGTGGAGGGGCGGAGCAATTTATGGGATATGCACCTCAGTTACCCTACCCCATTGACCAAATGTTACATTTCTGTGATAAATTTTTCGCTTTTCTCTACCAGGAAGAACGATTATTTAAATAAAAAAAACCATTTTTCAAAAAAAAAAACTGGGCACTAAAAAAGTAGAATTGTTCGTTTTTTTCAGACATGCTACAGTAGACAACTGTTCCAGTTTATCTGTGCCCTCTGCAAACTGAGGAACATTGATAACATTTTAATTCTTCAAGTCGCTAAAGAATCCATCTACTCACAGACTATTCAACTGACAGGGTTGAAAGGTAACTGATGAAAGGTATATACGAGAGCACTTACGGTAGGCAAATGATTCCCTGCCTGAAGTCTTGCCCGAAGGACTATTTAAACGGAGCGCGTCACCGTCAATTGGCGGGGAGCGTAGAGTTTGGAAAAATCGGAACCCTCAGACAGTCGAAAATGGCATTTTTCAGGCTTGTTAGTAGTAGCTAAGCGGCAGGGAGGTGAAAGGACTTCTTCGGGGGAAATGGGCAAGCACCCAAGTTTTCCGAGTTCTCTTTGAAGTGTAAGCACCACTGTATTAGGGACGTAATTTGCGACGCGCGGAAAGTTTTGCCATTTCAAACAAATATTTGTGGCTATGGAGCTTGTATTGCAGACATTTTTGGATTCTGGGTTTCATAGGGAAATTTAAATAAAAAAAAATTGAGAAGATACTGATAGAAGAATCTGCACTTCCTATTTGGCAAACTTGAGAATGATTGCACGGTGATCGACTGAAGATCGTTGTTGCTACATAACGATATCTTGAAGGTCTACGAACTGAAACTCTCCGTTAAATATTTTAAAAGTTTCCAAAACTTTGTTGTTTATTTTAGACAAACTATTTGAAAGTCGGGAGCTTATATTAGAGAAAATTTGGAATTTTATGAAAGAAATTTTATAAAAATAGCACTAGGCTGAAGTTGTCGGTGTCACTTGGAGATCTGGTGTCACAACTTGGCAAATTTTGATTTTTTCATTTCCAGAGCCTGAAAAGGTTCATCAACCTGATTCATGAGAGATCACTTATGCATTAGGAATTGCACGTTAAAGCGCGTGTAAAATTTCGCTCTTTTGAAACAATTAATTACAAATTGGCGCTGGCAATGGAAAGAATCCGGAATTTCATGAAGAAGAAGAGATGAGAATATAACATAAATGATAAATGAAAAAGGGGTTTTCTGACCAGGGAAGGGGGGGGGCGGAAGCATACTTTCGCCCCTCATTTTTCAATGGGACTGTCGCCCCCGTAGTCCCCGATTCTTGTGCCTATGTCTATTGTAACATAATTTTCTAAACCATAATGTTGGGTCACGTGGATTTTAATTTTTGGCACAAAATCATCATGCTACCGTTTCGGACCGATACACAAAGAAGGACATGACATCTGCAAAATGACAGAGTAATTTGATAGCAAACTTTCTGACAAACTTGTTTAGGCATAGTCCATTGTTTTAAAACGGTTGGTAATTTCACTTCGATCGACTTTCATTCAAAAAAATTCACCTGAACTCGGTTTAGTCAACAATGTCTTTTACAAGGAGCTGTACGTCTTGAATGTGTTTTCATGTGGTGTCGTTTGAAATCTGAGTATAGGGGCTTTACATGATGAAGAGATTTTATAGTCTGGTCACCAGTTATGGCTTTCAGATTAGCCTACCATGACTTTCATTTGGCCCGGCTACTAATAGCCTAGATAGACACAAAGCAATGGGCTATACTAAGGCCCTGTCATCTGTGTTGGAGTATCCGATAGTTGACTGAGCGAAAAACTTATGAGTAAGCTAGCAGACATACAGTTCCTTAAATGACAACTCCTTGCTTCCATAATACTCGACTTAGGTTTGTACTGTTTTTGTTTAGTTTCAGAAGGAAAACGTACCTAAATCAGTGTTTTAATCATATACAGTGTCGCAACGGTTGGTCTCGGCATGTCTTTGACTGGGAGTTGCCGTGCAGCAGCTGGCACATAATTTTCACTGACTGCAATAAAAGACGTGTATGAAGGCCGCCCTCAATTTAGTGGATTTTATTAAAATTCACATAAGAACGTGGCTGCCCATGAAAACCTGACACTTAAAATCTGGGCCATAATGCTTCAGACTGGTCGATAAGTTGATGTCGAAAAACCGCATACACTGAACGGCTTGTTTGCTTTGCCCTTGTTGCTTTGTAACTGCCCATTGCGGAGCGGCATTTTTATCAGGAAATTTTATGGATATTTTCATGACTTTGTAACCGATTTCACTGATTCAAACTTTCTTTTAATACTAATATGCCCAACGAATTTTAGGTTAGGTTAGGTTAGAGGGAGTTTTCCTGCTCATTTTCTAACCAAGTCGAGCTAGCCACCGCTTTTTTTCAATTGTGGCTCTGAAGCATTCCGGGGAAAGTTTTATTCATTCTTCATGATCGGTTCTCTAGATATTGGCAATGAAAGTTGTAACATTTTCTAGAAAAAGCGAACTTGAAGTGAACAGGTGTGATGTCATTGATTCACATTGTTGGTATTGTTTTTCTTTATTTTTAATCCTACTGTTTTGACCTTGGATTGATTAGAAATCTCTATCTCTAGAGCAATATGAAATTGTTAAGCGTCCGTTTCTCGGGAAGCACTTATTGTATGATTGGCATCAATATATTGCATAAAATTGATGGTAAATTATAAAGGAAAACAAAACATTTGTCAACACTGTCTGACTGCGACTCCATGTCATCACGCCTGCTTGTTTCAGGTTCATCCTATGTAGAAATTTTGTTACATTTAATTTGCTATAATATCTGAAGAACCGAACATTGAAAATTGTAAGATAAAATCTCCAGAATGATTAACATATGTTTCCCTTTAATATGTCAAAAATAAATTTGGTTCTATACTATTGTTTTATCTCTCAAGTAAGTTTTTTTAACAAGATTGCTTGCAATTCTGCGTTGCTGATTTTTTAAAAAGAAATGCAATACATTACCACAAAATTGTTACTGTGCAAATGTGATGTAATAATAGGATGTTGTATGAACCCTTTTCCAATCCTCCACGACAGTACCCATAACTCCACGACATGCTCCTGTCACCCAAATACCGCACTGAACTTTGCAGGTAGTGCAGGTAGCCACGCTACATATTTAGAGGAATCCTTTGCACCCCTTCCTGCTATTTAACACTTCTGAGTAGGCTATTTGGGGTGAGATATGTTAAGACCGCGTTGTTGAAGTAATGATGTGTTGAATGCATGATGTGTTTTGTAGTACGGTAAATAGTTTGAATAAAAGAGCAAAGAGTGTTTTATAGCCAATTGATTTGCAATCTTTAACAAAGTGGTCAAAAAATTAAGTGAGGTATATCATGTGGAACAATTATAGGTCCAGAGCCTTTGACAGAAGATTTCACCCCATACCTTAGAGATGGTTTGACCCCTTGAAGTGACTTAGGTCATCTAAGTCATTCACAAAAAGAGTGTAAGATTGACCCCAGCAGCTGGGTCTAGACCCCAGACCCCCCTAAAAACCCCTTATGGGCGGTTAAATTCACCCCATCTCTTACAAAGACCAAACTTGGTCAAAAGGAAGTACCGTAGTATGACACGTCATTTTTTCAATGAAGGCAAATCTAACAACATATCCGGTCGGGAAGGTGTTGTTAGACCCCCACAAAGTGCCCCCTCCCCATACGATTGAATTCACCCCATCTCTTACATGGAATAAACGTAGTCAAAAGGAAGTTGTATGACACGTCATTGCGAAAAAGGCAAGTCTAACAACATTTCCTGTCGGAAAGGTGTTGTAAAACCCCTACAAAGTTCCCCGACGGTTAAATTTACACTATGTAATGCATGGACCAAACTTTGTTTGCAGAAAGTAATATGACAGTACATTACGAAAAAGGCAAATCTAACAACATTTCCGGTCGGGAAAGTGGTGTAAGATCCCTACAAAGTGCCCCGATGGTTAAATCAATCCAATGGCGCAGCCACGACGGGGGGGGGGGGGGTTGGCGGGTCAGAACCCCCATGCCCCCCTTAGACTTTTCCCTCATTTCGTGCCCCCAAACCCCTCCATGACACCCCCTTCTCCCATGACAAAATCCTGGCTACGCGCCTGAATTTATCCCATCTCATACATGGACCAAATGCTATTAAAAGAAAGTATTATGACACGTCATTACAAAAAAGGCAAATCTTAAAAAAATTCTGAAATAAAAATTTGAAAGGTGTTGTAAGACCCCTCAGTAACCCCAGTCCATGTCTGGCTTATTTTCCAATTTATTACAAGAAAAATTTTGCAGTCCGTCAGAAAAAGGAACATCTGGCAACATTTTAATATGGGAAACCTTGGTTAGAACCACCTTCCACAAAGACTGCATAAGCTACATGGACTTGAATTAGTCACATGATTAAAAAATTCTTATAAGTTAAACTCCCTGCTGTTTGTTTCTTTTTGACTGATGTAATCATTTGTCACCACCACAACCAAAGATGCTGTTTTCAATAATTTATTTCATTTTTCTTTAACATGGTTTAACCATTTAGTACACTGGCACTGTTCTCCTATAGGTACACAGGAGTTATGGATTGCGTTATTGAAAACGTTCGTTTGAGCCAAATGCCATTCAGAGTGTTGGAAAAAAATCGTAGACGCAAGTGCTAAAGTTGTAATATGAACAGAGAGGTAGCAAAATGTAATGAAAAGGCATGTTGTTGCTTACCTTCCCCTTGAATTCCCTGGAAGAAATCGGCTTCTCTGCAAACAATATTTTAAGATGTTGGTGAAGTATCACCATCGAACCATACCACTTGATAACAACCATCTTGTTCTTTCCAGCCATATTTGAGCGGTGATATTGTGGTTTGGTTATATAAATTAGACTTATATAGCGCACGATGTGACATAGTCATTCACGTGCACTTTACGAGTAATAAATGAGAGATAATGCTATAGATTGAAAAAGTAAGTCTTTAGTCCAGCTTTAAATTTTGAGGTATTCGAGACACTTCTGAGAGAGAAAGGGGGAATTCCAGAGTCTAGGACTGCAACCATAGGCACGGTCACCGAATGACTTGGAAGTGGTGCGTGGAACTACCAATCGTAATGTGTCACTGTTAGATCTGAGATTGCGAGTGGCATTAAAATCTTCTATCAGCATGTCATTGATTTTGGCCCTTGATTATTTAAGCATTTGAAGACTATTGACATCAATTTAAACTTTACTCTTTTATCAACTGTGAGCCAGTGCTCAGATGAAATGTAGGAGGAAATAGGGTTACACCTTGTTGAAGATAGCCACCGCCTCGCAATGAGATGTGTGCGCCTTATCTTCTTGAGTAGTCATAGTGGGCAACGGTGCTAGAGCATTGCCATCTAGTTTCTGTATGCACGATATTCTTTCGTTCCCTTTGTGAAAAGGGTTGATCATTATTAGGAAGGAGGAAGTCAACATGGCTAGACTAAGGGAACAGACTTGTCAATCAAAGTTTGCTACCTGAATGGGATCGAGTTATTTTCAAGTACTTAATGTCTAACAGCTTTAGTTGTTGTGTCTCCTTCCTAACAGCTTTTGATGACGTGTCATACTTCTTCCTTTTGACCAAGTTTGGTCCATGTAAGAGATCGGGTAAATTCAACCATCTGGGGAGGGGGAACTTTGTGGGGTCTAACAACACCTTCCCGACCGGAAATGTTGTTAGATTTGCCTTTTTTCAAATGACTTGTCATGCTACTTCCCTTTGACCACATTTGGGTCCATGTAAGAGATGGGGTGAATTCATCCATCTGGGGAGGGGGACTTTGTGGGGGTCTAACAACACCTTCCGGACCGGAAATGTTGTTGGATTTGCCATTTTTGTAATAGCGTATCATACTATACCTTTTGACTAAGTTTGGTCTTTGTAAGAGATGGGGTGAATTTAACCGCCCATAAGGGGTTTTTAGGGGGTCTGGGGTCTAACCCAGCTGCTGGGGTCAATCTTACACTCTTTTTGTGAATGACTTAGATAGCCTAAGTAACTTCAAGGGGTCAAACCATCTGTAAGGTATGGGGTGAAATCTTCTGTCACAGGCTCCCGGACTATTACCACTCAATAAAGCTAGCTATCTGAATTACATAACATAATTATAGGAAGTATACAAATCGGAAATTGAAAAGCGTAATTGGCACCGTCAAGGGTGCGGGGTGCAGTTAGAGGGAGCAGGGGCCATGTCCTTCAATCGAATTCTAAAGAAAACTATTTCGTTATGGAACAAAAAAAACAATTGACTTTAACTAAGCTTCACGTGGCCGACGTTATTTGTATCAGAAGTTCGAGGCACAAGTTAAATATTAGGAGAAATTACATTTAATATAGCATGTATATTTGTTATTTATAGTAGAGTAATAAATAAATTAAGGAAACTTTCGATATTATTTTCATACACAGCTTATGCCCCAATCAGTTTGAATTTCATTTGAATATATTTGCCATTTTTATCTTTCTTTTTGGACAAGGACTGAACACTGACTTATAAAATTAATCAGGATAGTAATGAAAATCGGGCACTGATTAAATGAGGAGCAGATTTTAAGTATATATATTCCATAAATAAAAGAAATTTTTAATCACTTTTATGTAAAACATGTCTAGTAAACATTCATCATAGAATGAGACGTTAGGTTACACGAAAGAATAACTAAATGTATGAATTTCCAATTAAATTCAACACTTGGAGATTGGTTGGATTCAGGAAGGTTAAACTTATTTCTGCTTGCCAAGGAGGTGAGGAAACTTACTCTTGGATACAGTTTAAAGGGGGAATGCAGTCATCCCAATTTTAATTAGACTAATAGTCTATCCTATTTTATGAATGGCTCTTGAGAATCATGTGACAATATTTTTCTCAATGAAAGACACTTGGTCGACAGTTAATTAAGCATTAAATGCTGGTTCAAAATAACGCATGTAAACTATAGGCTTCTGTACAGGAGCAGAGCGTAGGAAGTGAGATGGGTTAGGTTAGGTTAGGTTAGATGGAGTTTTACGGCCCGGGAAGTGGAATGGGGAACACCCCGTGACAAGATGGAAAAAGCCCCGGTGGGGTCCAGGGGGGCGAAGCCCTCGGAAGCTCAGTGATTTAAGTGATTTGAGAGGCTCCAAATGGTCGCAAATCATTTTCAAATTAAGGATTCTAAATTATGAATTTAATTCAGGAGTGGGATGAGGTAAGGGACGAGAATGAAATCGTAAAGTACTATGGCATTTGATTAAGGAGATAGATACTTTACAGTAATTTCAGGGTGCAAAGCCAAAATGATAGTCTCGAGGCAATATGCGTGGGGTCTAGGGGCCCGTAACAGGACCCCTGCAGGGAAGCTATGAAGTTTTAGGCTATTTTAGTGGACTTAATGGAAGCAAAAATGTGCCTTTGTATAGGTATTATTAATAGTTCTAAATATGGGGACTGGAGAAATGCCCCTCGCTCAGTATGTTCAACAGGCCCTGATTTGAGAAGAAAAACGATAATTTGAAAAAGAAAGACAGCTTGCCAAAATTTTTGTTTTAACTGTTTGAAGGGGGATAGTAAAATCTCCCATAGGTTATCATTAACAAGTGGGTCCAGGGGGGCGAAACCCGCGGAAGCTTTGCAACTTTTGGGCTCTGAAAAGTAATAATTGGGCCAAAGAATAGCCGAAATGACAAATTAAAATTAATATTGCGATATCCAATTATTGACTGAGGGGGGGGGCACCCCCCAAATCTCATAAAAAGTATTGGGGCCGCCAGCTCCCTTGACCCCCCCCCCCCCTCGCTTCCGCGGCCTGTGCCAACTTGTGGGCCTATAGTAGTAATAAACTGAATTTAGCGATCAGTGTGTTGGGGCTGTGACGCTAAGCTGGCAAACTGTTTTCAGAATGCCTGCAGAAGGTCAGAACCAGGAACATTAAGCTTTTAAAAAAGGTTATTATTTCTGAGGTCGAAGAAACTTAAGGAACAAGAGCATTAGCCCCAACTCAATGTAATGTAGCAGACTGTCCTGTTTCATGATTGGTTGCTGAGAATCATATGACAACATTTTTGCTCCTCAAAAGTCAGTGAAATTTACTGGAACTGTCAGCTTGGTTAACCCTGAATTTGCAATATTTTAATCAAAAAATATGAAACACTTGAAAGAAAGATAAGGAGAAACTTTGTGAGATTTGGCTTTTGCTTCAAAATAAGTTTGGAGACCGCTCTTGAAATGCAGTTACCCTTACTTGACGTATTGTAGTATACAATTTTTTCTCTTCATATTTGAAATTTACCACAAGGAACTGCTTGGTTTACGTTGAAAATGCAATGTTAAAGTCCTGAAATGTTATGAAAGATTCTTTGAAGAGATATGAAAAGAAAATTTTGAGTTTTATATTTTGCTTAAAAATAATTTTGGGACAACTGTTCTTGTCCTTCAATGAACAAAACATCACAGATTCACTCCGACATATCACATAGGCCTTCTTGATGGGTTTGGTTCTTCCTTCTTGATGGGTTTGGTTCTTGTTACTGTTTCGTAAAATTAAAAAACGTTAACAAACTTTTTGGAAGTCGAAAGGGGGCCAGGCCCCTGTCAACCCCTGAAATTCGCCCTGAAACGACATGTTTTAGTGAAGTGGGCCTACCAGTGCCTGATTATTGTGATCATGAAAGGCATTACTTATAATATCAGGGAGCTGCCATGTATTTTTTTTTAAATCGTACATCGAAACAGGCACGTAGTAACAAAAAGTAACTCAAACCGGCCGGACCGTCGTGAAAAAAAACACAAACGCTAACCATCAACCATCCACACACAAAACATGGAACAAAAAGTTGATCATAAACGGAAACGACACAGCAACCTAGCCCAAACAAACCGTCAATCAAACCACAACCGCCCCATCACCAACCACTTCCGCGTGTTTGGTCTAACGGGAAGCTAGAGCATCCACCCGCCTCTCACGCGGACTGAAGGCCTGGGTTCGCTTCCCAAGTCGAGTCATACCAAAGACTGTAAAAAAGGAACCTACTGCCATTGTGCGTGATGCTCCGCATAAGCAATGGAGTAGGGCCCGCCAGTGAACCACAACTGGAAAAAAGCCGTGGCCTGCTCGACTTAAACCTATATATAGGTTGGAAACTGGGCCGTAAACTCTACTAGCTACTCTATCCAGGGAGTTGCAACAGAACATCCTAATCTAACTATCCGCTTTCTGAAACAAACCCCAGACCAGCTGCCATGAAGTATGGTCAGGGAGCGGATACATTTTCACCTATGAATGGTCATCTGTAATTAGCTGTGACAGTGTGCCATCATAATAACGTGAACCAAATACCTCACTCTAATGGCTATTGTTTAGTATCACTATGGAGACCGCTCCTTTGGCTAAATGAAGTATCGATGTCTACCTGTGACGGCGACTCGATTAAAGCTTGTTAAAATTGTTTTGGATTCGCACCAAACTAGGAGTCATCCCAGGCACCAGCCAGGTAGTAAATACATCGATTGCGTATACAATGAAATTAACCGATAACAAATAGAAGTGACCTGTGTTGTAGTATGGAACTCATTTACGCTACCGAAGCTATACTATTGTGTTCAAATACTGCTCTGTCATGAGAAATGGGAGAATGAAACTCGCTTCAACATAATGAACGGTTTACTTAGCTTGGATTCGATCATCAAAAGTACCATCAAGAGAGCAACAAGAACGATAACTTGTACAGCAGTCTACATCACACTGACCTGATGAAGTACCTTAATATAGAAAGGTGGAACAGTCAATGGCGCAGCATGAACTTGGAGTTACAGGCCGGGATCGTTCTGACATTAGTAGTGATTACCTTTTCGTCTTCAAAGGTATAAGTCAATGTTACCATTTGTCATGTCCCATCCCACATGACTTTTACACATTGAAGACTATACGCAGCAGTGAACATTAGGCACGAGTAATTTGAATGGTGTCTTTTCGTCGAGCCACAAGTTCGTATGGACAATAAACGTCAGCAGGACTAGTACTCCTAATTGGCGGAGGGACGACTGAGCTAAATAGCCCGTTTTGTTCGCGAGAAAAAAAAAGTTATGCAACAAAGCGAGTTTGCTCGTCACAAGAACTTGCCTCATGAATCTTGTACTTAATTTGTACTCAACCAATCATTAGTAATATGAGAAACAAAATGTCGTCAGATTTGTTGACACCTCGCCGTGCATCCAGACTGTTTGCTGTACCCGTCGACAATTCTAACGGAGCAAATGCAACTAAGCCTGCTGACGATGAGAAAAATCGACGTAAAAAGAGTCTGAACCCGTCGCCTGAAAATATTGCCAAAATAATGAAATTCGAGAAACAGTTAATCAAGCAACAACTTGCAGACAGTACTACAGTGAGAAGAATCAATTCCGGGAATCGAATCATGCCGTGTGAAACGAAGAAGACGTAGCAAAGCAGATAAGGTATCGGTTAGAGAAATACTGAAATATCCAAAATTCCAATTCATTGAAACCTGAGACTAAGTAATTTGTGGAAACTTTGACTTCCTCGTGTGCAACAAAATATAGGAAAACAACAAAAACGAGTTATGCATTACATTATTTTATCATAATGCATGATGTATTGAATTCAGTAGATAAGCTGAGAGCAGTAATAAGGGTACCTCTCAGGCTTCTTGTCATAGCCGACGGATGAAGGCACTCAGGAAAGCAACTTCTAACCTACCAAACTCCATCGATGGTGACCCCAACATGTTTTGTGAAGTTAGTTTCCTAGTCAGTCGAGCCAGGTCGAAAGGTAATATGTGAGTTTTAATGCATGGATCTATAAGATAAACGAATTCGAACAGTCAAATGACGGTCCAATTTAATCGGGCGCATAATTAGTGTCCATCAACTTTTATCATTCAAATACTTTGCTTACCTTGTTGTGCACTGAAATACCTATTGATCCCTTCCAGTTGACTGGAATATGGAGTTAGAATAATCATTGTGTTGTATTGTATGTAGACAATTGTGATGGAGCCCACTAATAGCTGTTCGGATTCTTCTCAGTAGAATACAGATCAGTCTCTTAGTATTCCTTCAACTCTCACATTAAGTATTATGCTGGTATACCGGTACCCCCATAACTACCGCTAATGCAAATTTTGGGTGACCTTTTCTTTCCTTTTGAAACTTTGTTGGTTGTTTGTAAATGGAATAATCTCAGCACAAAGGCCCTTTTTTTTTGATGGGGATGAAAACTGCTTCTCAGTAGCATAAAGTGTGTGGAAAATCAATTATTATAAAACAAATGTTGTTTCGTTAAGTAGAATTGTGTGATGAGAACCCTCATGTTGATTTTGCAAATTGAACGGACTTAGCGTTTGTATTTTTACTTTTTTTATATTTTTATACGTATGAAAATTAGGAAATGCATTTTATTTATGTTTTCTACAATAAACAACAGTTGTGTACTAGAATTGTCCAAACAAATATTCAAAAATTATAAAAATTCAAGAATTAACAGAATTTTCATTGTAACAAAAAAACAATGGGGTATGATATGCCAAAGCGCCTGGTAAGGGACCCGGCTTAGGGTTGTCACAAGACGAGGGGTTCGGTTTGGACGGTGACATGAAGGACAGGCCTTACTTGTAAGGGAACCATAGAATTTTTTTCTTTAGGCTTCTACATCCAAAATACAGTAGTCATATAGCAAAATAATAAGAACCAGAGGACAACTCCCCAAATCATGTGATCGCATGGGACCGGCCCTCTGTCATTTTGGATGAAGGCATAAAACACGTACGACTCACACATTTCGTGTTAACACTCTATATTACTTTGTAAACTACCTAAAACTACCCGACAAGAGGATGATGTGTACTCTTAAAACACCGTGGATAAATTTAACCAAAGCGATGTTCTATTTGCACCAACATAATCCTGGTTAAATTTTCCATAAGATCCTTGTTAAACTAACACTAATTCTAGTTCAAGTAACTATGGTTTGATTTAGTTTAACTAGGGAACTTGTGACCAGGAATGTTTTGGAGTAAGAAGAACACCGATCCTGGTTAATTTAACCCCGTTGTTTTGACTGAGTAATAGAGAGTACCCTCTATGAACAATTAACGTCAGCATGTGATGGTAAAAACGTATTTTTGGAAACATTTTTAAGGCCTCAAATTATTTTCTATAACATTTCATATTGTTTTGAGGAAAACCACGATCTTGTCTTAACAACTTCTGCCATAATTTTTTTCGAAGTACTCAAGTTCTCTCACATCAACTGACTTTTTGCATACCTGCAAAATGGCGTATTCCTAATCCTTTCTATGTGCAGGTTTACGGGACTTGGGTATTGAGAGCAAGAAGTGTAGTTCTTCAACATTATCCTGCTCTATGAAAGTAGTGCATGAATTGTGCCTAATACAGTGATCGCTTATTTGCCATCTTTTGCTAGTGTGGTAAGGGTATCCGAACCGTCAATTGATGGTCAGATTTAGAAGGTTATAACTCGTACTCCCAATTGGGATACCAGTCTCACAGAACAAAACAGTCTTCCTAAACTTATTTTGAAACAGTAGCTTAAGATCATAATTTTCTTCTTATTTCTCTTTCAAGTATACCTCTCATGATGTTTTAGGACATAAATATTGCATATAAGGTAAACGAAACAGTTACTCCTATTAAAATGAATTTCTGTAATATTTAGAATAAAACTATTGTTGCATGATTCTTAAGAGCCATACATCAATTCAAATTAAAGTGACTGCACTTTCCCTTGAGTCTTTCCGAATCTTCTACTTGTCCGTATCATGCATAATGCAAAGGCCTTCTATAATCCACTGAATATGATAAGATTTTGATTTTTTTGTAAATAATTATTATTCATAGACTACGTGAGATGAAATTTTGGATAAGTCTAAGAAAACACACCAAGTAGACATCTTTCAGGGGCACAGTCAAATTCGTCACCCTTCTGAGGCAGGGACGTATCTGAGAAGTTGCAATAGAGGGACAGGGTGTTTGATTAATCGCTGTCTATCTTACCCCTAGTGTTTGTTTTAGAGAAGGGCAGGGATGAAAATGGTGCTATATTTGACATATTTGATTTTCCCTCAACTACTTTTTTCAAGCATGCATTCATGGTGGCCAATTGGCGGAACTTGCGCCTGTCCAGCACTCCTGGATCCGCTTCTGACTGCGTTGTATTAGCCCTCGGGTAGGCAGGAAAGTAGACATGTAGTAAAAATCTAGTCAGGGAAAGGCTTCTATCTTAAACAAATTGGTATATAGCATAAATGTCATGCATTATCTTTCATCTTTACCTCTTACCGTATCGTCATGTGTCCCCCTTAGATCTTCAACAGGAGAGGGGAAACCTCCGGCATACGGACAGACTTCACATAATGAAACCACCGTTACTATATATTAACAGTCGTGCTAATAATAGAAAATATACATGTTCAACTCAAATACTGCCTTTTCATGAATGTACACTCTATAAATTGTACACTGCTCATGTGAACACTCTTGTGATGAAGACAACATTAGAATATAAAACAAAATGTATATGGGCGTAACATTTTGTTCACAAAGTAAAATTTGTGAACTAATGCTGTATTGTACTCCGATAGATCATTAATGGGCCCTATAAGAGGGAGAGAGAGCAGTAGTGCGGATCTGCCAGGCGGCAGTTATGATTTAAAATGACATCATGCACTTTTTATGTCATGTTGAGGAGTAATTAATTGTATGTTGAAAATAAGTTAAATTTATTTTTGTTATAAAGTTATGACAAATAATGATGAACGGGTTTATTCATACAAATTGTACCTTTTGAAGTTAAATGTCTTTTGTTATAATTCTTTTTGCCTTTGCGTTGCATTTTTCTGTGGTTTAATAAAGAGCATGTATATAGATTAACGTTTTAAAGGGGAGAAGGAGGGAGATGTCCAAAGAAGTTGTGCCCATACTATCAGATCTCTACCTGGATGAGGATGGTTGATGAGGATGATTTTTTGACAGTTGTAGGAGGGGCTTAAATAAGTAGGTTAGGAGAATTGGACCTGTTTTGGTTGAGAACATTTGGCCTTCACGTACCCCAAACAAGATTATTGATATTAATTATGCAGCAGTACAATGTTTGTTCATCGATGTCAGAACACGAGCATGCACTCACTGACATTTTATTAAGTCTTGTGGCTAAAATGTGGCTAGAACTACTAATGTGGTTAACCTTGTACAAAATGTCTCAAAATAACTACAGGTCTGATGTTTGCTCTTGAGAATTAATTTTTTGAATAATATGAAGGACTGTCTTATTAGTAGATTTCACCACAGCTTAGCAACATTTATTTAAAGGCCCATTTCTCCCACCCCAAACAGTAACCTTCTTACTTAAACTTAAGCCCTCCAAAAACACTCTCATTACAGTTCATGTTGTATAATATAAGCTTTGGTACTCTGCATAAATTGAATTAACTGCCAATCAAAGAGCTGAAACAACAGAGAATTTTGGTAATACCTATTGAAACTGAAGTATGGGGTGAGAGGATTGGCTCTTTAAATGGCAGGCAATGAATTCAAGCCTGTCATTAGTGGATTACAAACCTTGGGAATGCAATTTCCGGCTGTCTAAGGGAGTGTGAATATTTCCCTACACTATGCGCCAACTGATAGTGGCGCTCCTCTTAGATGGTCTTTCGGGCAGTTTTGCTTCTTATTTCAGGCAGAGAATCTTCTGACTCCCTGCCCCAACCTAAAGTGTTCCCGTACACCTATGCCAGACTATGACCTCTGATGGCGACATACACAGAATTAAAACTAGTGAAATTACTCTGCATATAGCTTCGATCACCTGAGGCATAAATCAATGGCATTTTTCTTTTTAAACTTATTGACAAAAATAAGTGGCAAAGTGCTAGTCTCAAAATGCGACTTTTTTTTTATTTAACTATATTGCACGTACAAAAATAATTGTACTAATTTTCATATTTGTGTTGGCTCCGAGCCAACCAATGGTGGCGTTCCGTTTAGATATTCCTGCTGGCACTCACCCCCTCTTATATTTTCCATTCCGTCACCAACTGACCTGCCCACCCCCTTTTTAGCAACTTACTTGATTCTTCTCATAAGAAGCTCAGACTCTTCAAGGAAAAACAAAAAATCTGTCATACAGTAACAATTTTTTTCTCCCGCAAGCTTCAGATTTTAAAAATATGTTTGTTTAAAACGAAAAAATCGGAACATTTTCCAATTTCGATGGATACTCCTTTCAATAGTAGAGCAAGCTTATTTGAAACCACCTGACATTCTACTTAATTTTGCTCTTCAAAAGCGGATCACTTAAAAGAAAACCATTTTTCAATTTGAATCCCCCCCCCCCCCCAAAAAAAAAAAATCCTTTCAGTAATTTCCAAAATCTCTTCAAATAAAAACTTTGATTTTTAAATCTTTGTTAAAACAGGTACAGGTAATTTTTTGTATAAATTTCCAGGTTCCATTGAGAGCCTTACTAAAATTCGTAACCCCAAACGAATTTCAGTTGCCCATATAACTAACTCGATTTTGCTCATAATACGGACAGACTCTTCCATAAACACCTCGATTTTTTAATGGTTCTCAATCCTTACAAAAAGCCACTTGATTTCTTCCAAAAATCAAATTGACTTCAAAACAAGCTCGGCATTTTTAAATATTTGTTAAAACGAAGCCAAAAGTTTCAGGCGCGCATAGAAAATTTTGCCAGTTTGAGTCCCCCAGCAACTCATCACCTTCGTATAGGCTTCGAAATGCTGGCCCCTTTCGGGGAGCTTGGCCTCACCCTTGCGGTAACAGGAAAGTCTCGGCCTTGAAGTTGGCCAAACTCTCTGCATATACTGATATACGTCCTCTGCAGTATCAGATACAGAAATAAGGGCGCGCTATATGCACGAGTTTACAGAACTATAGGTAACAATAGGTAACAATGAATTACTGGAAGAACAACAGCTACCGACGTTTAACGCAAGACTAACTGGGTCCCCTCGACCCCACAGTCTGCAAGAGCCAACACTAATGCCCCCATCGCCACCCAGTGTTTCACTTTGTTGTGCCCTCAAGCGAAACAACCCCACTTATGAGTCTGTCCGTTGGTTTAATATATCCCATTACAAATAGTTATACTTCCCCTGTAATTCGAGCAGTAAGGTGGGAATCACATTTCTCCAGTGATCGACTAAGTTGAATAACTGAAATTTGCTTTCTACGTAAAGGAAAATTAGACCCGGGAAGGATATTCACAGGAGGTTCAAACTGAGTGTGCCAAATGACGTCATTGGGCCGTGTGTGGGCCAAAACCAGACAACGAAAAGGGTAAGTCATTGCTGAGCACGACAAAGAAGGTCATAAACTCATCTCATTTATAGCTCTATTCTCTGATAATGTGCATATTCACTGCAAACTAGTGAAGTTTTTCTCTTCCAACTTGAGCAGTGGGAGCCAGATGCTTTACAAGAAAGTGTGTTTTTAGTCCTGGTGGTTTATAAGAACTTTCACTCATGAAAATATCGGCTGGGCCTATACCACATTTAGCGGGGAACATTTTGAGCATACATTCACCAAAATGTCTTTGAAGTTGAAAAGTGACACTTTTCGTCCCTGCATGTTCCACCTAGAAATTCTAAGATGCATACGACCATGCATAGTTGAAGCGACTGAAATGGCACTGTGATCCCTCGTCGGCTTAATAAACAATTAAAAGGCTTTTCGCAAGGAATAGAGTTATGTGCCTCATGAGTGATAGGATTTTTTTAAATATCGCCTGAACCGTAATACCTCCATATGGAGTCATTGGAAAGCTCCGAGTTGATATATGAATTGACATGAGTGAGGGTCCTCTTCAGGAAAACTTGGGGCTCTAGATGTGGTTTCATGACGTTTGAGAATTAAGGGATCATTATCTTGAGACCTTTCGACCTGTCGACTTCCTTTTTGCTCCTTTCTATGCGAACTAAATTTGATTTGAAAATTTAAGCTGAAGAAAGATTTTCAGTAAATCTTTCTGGCCCCTCTCAGTCGCCCTGGTCCGGTGTTTCGAAAACTTGTGATGCAGTCCTGGGGGCGATAACTCCCCGTTGGGAACCACTGCATATAAACGCTTATTCCTGTATACGTATAGTTCTAGTAATTTTACAAGCGGTATTATCTCGATCAACTGCAAGTCCTCGTGGATCAGTTTGATCAACTCTATGAGAAAATGTAAATGACATCATTCCATGCTTAATTCGGCGACCCTATTGCTTTATATGAAGACATCTTGTGAATTATATATATAGGCACACACGGCAGCCAACGAACCACACCGCTATTAAAGCAAGTGATTTAAGTGCGTCGATTTATACAAGTCTTATGCTTATTAAGTATGGTTAGTGCGTACGGGAACATTTCAGTTTGGGCACAATATTTTTCTGCCCGAAAAATGTAATTTCACCCCAGGCCCCCGACAACTCAAACAGCCGGAAATGGCATTTCCCAGACTTGTAAATAGAATCCAAGCAGCCGCTATTTGAGTTTTCTTTGCAACAAAAAGTTCACTTAAAAATAAATTAACAAACTGCAAAGTGATAAGAAAGTTATTAGGGAAATTTTGGTCAGAAAAAAGGAATTCTGCCTGGAAGACTGGTTAAGTGGGGCATAACCATTAGTTCGCGTGGAGCGCGAAGTAAATTTTGAAAATTGTGACCCCTTATGATCAGACTGGGCGAAAATGGCATAGTTGGCTCAAGATAAGAAGAAACTAATTAGTTGTTATTTTGAGCTTTTGTTTACAACAGTGGAAAAATCAGCAACTTGCTCAGTAATCAGAAAATTACCAGAATGAACTTGTTATCAACTACCCTTGGATGAGATGGTCTAGTGCGTATATTTTCGGGGAAAGCTGTACAACGGAATGGAAGACGGGCTAATGTTTTCACTCTATTGCGACTCTTGACTAAAGTCCACATCCAGGCTACTCCACTGAATGCATGGGAGTCAATTGAGAGGGGTTGAGGGCAGGGGGACCTGTTGAGTGGAGGGGACACTAACGTAAAAGTCCCCCCCCCCCACGTTTTATGACCTGGGGGCCGTTCCACAAAGAGTTACGCTCAATCTTAAGTTTGATTCACCATACTTAAGCCAACAGTTAATCAAACTTAAGATCGTGCGTAACTTTTTGTGGAACAGGCCCCTGAACCTAAAAGTTACGCACTATACCTGACTACCAAAAAGACTATACAGTACGTTATGAAAGGTGTCTTTTATCGATTAAGATCGATTTTCTCTATCACTAATTCACATGTTTACTTTGCAAATCCCAAAAATTTTTGCTCGCTCCGCGCTCTTGCAGTCTCATAAATGTTCTTGATCAGTTGCATATCAAACATACATTAATTTTTCATCAGTCTCTATGATTGTGTAGGTTGTTCCTGTGCATAGGTCAGCAGGAGTTGTTAGTGGTTATGAAGGAACACAACTTTTAGGAATTTGAAGAAGCGGACTCTGTTTCAATGAAATCTGTAATCTTTAGTTAATGACCATCCCGGCAGGCTGAAAATTGGCAAAACACATTTTAAGGAAACTGAAAATGTCTCTGTGCACAGTGTGCATGGAACTAAATAAATGATTTCTCATGCAAAATTTCGACATGCGTACATCACACATTCGTAGAACGATTCGACCGTTTCGTATTGAGACATTACAGAGAAGTAAAATCACACTGACGTTTGCTAGATCATAAGAGACTTCAATCAGGAATTAGAGGTACACCTTTATCCTCTTTCTGCAGGTAGTGCATGATGATGAGTTGTCGTTTGGACGTACACATTTTAATGTTTTTGTATCAGCAACCCCCCCCCCCCCCTTGATCTGTGATTTCCCGCACAAGACTGATGTGTGCTTTTGATCAATTCATGGATCTGTTTTACCATTTTCATTACAAATGGTTCTCAACTATTAGAACTTTTGCATAAATCCTTCGCAAACTACAACAATTTTCTTTGTGATTCTAATTACTTATAGGGTACACTCGATATTTAAATGCACATTGACGGTAGTCCGTTGAAGTAATTACCAACATTTTCAGGACCATGGTTTGAAACCTTTGGAAGTTTCCTAGCAACTCAAAATAGTGAAAAATTTAGAACCATTTTGCATCCAGGCATCAGAGCCTACCACTCAGTGGCGTAGCTACATAGGGCAGGCGGCTCTGAAAGATAAAGAAATTGGAAATTTGCCATTTGTAGAACCAGTCTACTGTGTGGTATTGACAACTCACAAAATTCCAAAATTTTCAATTTTCTTCAATTAAAGCTCGGATATATTCGTCATTACTTTTTCAAAAAGGCAAAATTTTTCGGTAACTACAGTGCTATTTTCATAAACATTCTTTCATAAATTCCCAAATTTTCTCCAATATAAGCTCTTGACTAAAAACATTTCGTCGGAGAGCCTCATTTCGTAGGCGATGGAGAACATTATGTAGAAACGATCTTTGGTAGCCGTACAACCTTATTAAGGAAATGCAAATTCTTCTCAGTAATCCCCCAAATATTCAAATGTGCTTACAGGAAACTCAGAATACAATTCCTGCAATACAAGTTCCATATTTTCAAAAATTTGAAAAGGCAAAAAATTCAGAGCACTTTGCGGGCCGCAGATTACGTCCCTATTACAATGGTGTTCACAATTAAGAAGAATCGTTAAATCTGGATGTTTGCTCACCATCCCCCCTCCCGCAAAAATGTCTAGCTAGGCCGCTGTAGACACCTTACACTCTTAAAACGTTGGGTAAAATATCCGTTGGTTAAAGAAGTTTATGAAATGTGTTGGTTAAACTTTGCCCAACTTTGGGGCTAATTGGTGCAATGTTTAAACGCTGGGCAAAGTTTTTGTTGAGTAAAAGTAATTGCTTAAGTGTTGGTCAATCTTTGCTCAAATAATGGTTAAATTTCCATGCATGCGTATACTGTTATACCCAACTGACTGGTCAAAATGACGATAAGATTTTATTCTACAGTTGAGCATATTTTCCCTTTACCCACTTGTTGGGTAACTTTTTGCCAATTTGTTGGGTATATTGTTGGTTGCAGTGCTGTCACCAAACAACAGTGCACTTGACCCGATTTGTTTCACAATTCTTCTCATAATCAGACCATGGTACCATAATCTGAAAATTCTCTTTGGCATCTTTTATATTGGCCAAACAGCTAAACTCGTACATTACTTTAGACCATGAAATTGATCTCTATTTCCATAAAATTCTTTTAACAGTACTACGAACTAGAACACATTTGTATGAGATTCCATGATTCGTATTTGGCGCAAAACTGCTATCCAATGAGAGGTCAGGATCTGGGATATTCTCTTTCACGTCCGAATGAGCGTTTATATATTATTATTTGAAACCTTTCGGCATAACAAGAAACCTCTCTCATAACCATGATGTCAGTGTATGAGAGCTACGGACCAGCTAATTCTCATGCAGCCCTTGTGTTCACATTTATGCATTGATGAAACTACAATACTTCATCACATCATTAACACACATCATTTTACAGTGCCTTTTAAAAATGATAGTTTTGGACGTACCTATACGAAACTCAGTGAAAAACCAAATAGGTTATTAAGCCAGGGTTTTTTAACCGGGACCGATGGGTTGCCATAACCAGGGAGCTGCAGTGGCAGCTCCCTGCCATAACCTACAACCTAACATTTAAAGAAAGCACCAATGTTTAAGGAAAAGATGATTAACATATAACCAACATTTGGTTAATGCATTTGCCCAACAGTTTAATAAAAGAAGTGCCCAACAAGTGGGTATGTTTTAAAATGCTAATTTACCAAACAGTTGGGTAATCTCTTGCCCAACAGTTGGGTTCAAACTTTACCCAATTTGGTTGGTTAAAGTTTTGCCCAACTGTTTAGGTTGTTGAATAGATGCCCAGTGTTGGTCAAAAAGTTGGGCAAAATTTGCCCAATTTTTTTAAGAGTGTACCAGGCTGGAGAAAAAATTTATGCCAGCTGACCCCACTTTGAAAATCAAATCATTTCCCCTGACTGAATGGATGAAATTGTCCATGTGACTGTACGAACTCCCCACTGTAAATGTGTTACTTCTAACACCTTTTGAAAAATTTCATGTCAGGAGGTGGGCTCAAATGAATTTAGTAAAGAAGACATATGGGAAGGCATTCTTACTCTGTATCATCTGATCATTATGGTATATTGAAAGTACCCAAAGAACCCGAGTTTCATTACCGCACGTCGCATGAGTCGGCTGTAGTCGCAGAATAGATTCCAAACTATTGTGCATTGCTCTGAACACTCTCCCGTGTCCCGTGTAATTAGTAATTTTTGCTATTCAAAACGTCCCAGCATTTTGTTCAACCAGTTTTCCCATATATTTCACCATTTTAGGAAAAGCTTTTGCAAGACTTCAGTAGGTCTATGAAGTGGGGCTGAAAAAAACTTTTTCCACAAGATGTCTGAATAGGTCACAAAACTTTGCTATCATTTCCATTTTCCGTGAAAAAGTCGGGCATTTAAAAGCAGGATGAAGAATGATTTTTAAGACACAGACTTCTCAACTTCTCAACTGTGTCCCGATTTTTATCGCTTTGATTTCAAGTTGCCGTGAATATGTTACCCTAACTATGAGTTACTTTTCTGTTTTTCGGGCAAATGTTTGAAAAAATTCGGATATTTGACCGACCATTTCGGGAATTACCGTATGTTGTGGAAAAGATCACGAATATAGCTTTATAAGTATTAATGATAAATTTTCTACGACTATGACCTTTTCTCGGGAACAGGTTTTTAAGATTTCGGACACACTTATAGGAGTCTTCTGACTGACAGGGAGGTCTTATCTAGTAACACATTCCTGTTCTGAAAAATCTATACCATTTTTAAAACTTAAGTGGCCACCCGATTTTCTTCTCCAAATTGCCCGCATTATTTCCAAAGTGGTACCCGAAATTTAAATCTTGTGAAAAGGTGGGGGAAGTCTGTTTCTTGTCCCCGCTTTGTACGCATATGGGTACCGGTAATATTTATTAAAATTGGCATAGGGGCTTAACCTATTTCAAATTACTTGGAATATGCCAATTGAAACTGGAGCTTTTCGGCCTTTTGGCTAAGATCATGTGCAGTATCTGTTCTTTCATCCAGTCTTGAATGGAGCCATACAAGACAGACCAATGATGTTAATGGTCTGAGGGCCGTAAGGGTCAAGTGTTGTCCAATCGGAAGTAGCTCAGTTCTTTGGGAAGCAGGTTAAATGTGTTTTCGCTTAACGGCGTTTTGCCAGAGAGTCTGGAGGACTTTAGAAAAAGTTTCGTAGTTTGGTTTGGTATCTGATTTTTTATCATCCAGACTAGAATGGATCCATACATAACGGACCAGTGATGAAGGCAGTAAGGCAGTGGCGGAGCTGCCATATGGTCAGGGGGCGGTCGCCCCCCTTACGGACCAAAATCGTCTGTTGGCCCCTGTTTAGGTTTTTAACATACTTTACTCTTGCAACATTATTGGCTAAAGACATTATTTAATACCCATGTTTTAAGGTTCAGATAATAAAATCCTCAACAGCACTTCATTCTAATGAAAAGGGTCATCTTTTGTTATAGGCCTATAGGGATAGGTTTTGCCGAGACTTATCTTCATGGTTTGTACCGTATGTTGTCGCTGTGCTGAGTTAATTGCTTCCACACAAAGCGTGAATATAACCTTACAAAATACACAAACTGATATTAAATTCACCCTCCCGACCAATGAAAGATGTTCCAAAGGACGCAACAATAATTGTAACGCTAATAGCCCTCTTGCTTCGGTGGATAATAGCTTTCACAACATTTTTCAAAATCATTTGAAGAGAACATTCAGGTTAAAATAAAATAAAACTGCTGTCATAGTGGTAATGGTTTAAGAGTTTCAATGAGCAGTTTCCATTTTGCTTTTCTTCAAGTGACGATTCTCATGATAAATGGCTATAGTTCTGACACTGCACGATAATCCCATGAAACTGCTTATTTCTGTACTTTCTTGGTCTCAAAAGCCAGAAAATTGCATCTAATAGGGCTTGGTTTAGGCTTCTTTTATTTATTATCAATTCACTGAATTCAGTATCTAGAGAGCCAAACAGACCTTTTGTCTTGGCTATTTCTTGCAGTGTAACTAATTCATGGCTATTTCAGAGTGGTCACATGTTGTAACTTACGTCAATTAATGTTTCTTCGTGTACTCATCTTGATTTCCAGATACTAAAAATGTACACCTTACGGTCATTAATTTCCCTATCTTTTCCCCCTGTAAGATTGCTTTCTATCTGGCTCTAGCAGTTTAAATCTTTATTTTTATCTTCACAAAGTAGCCCATTATTACATTAGAATCTTAAATCGAGACCTGACAACACGAAATTAATGGCCGCCTTCATAGTAGACTGTAAGAGGGACTGAAACATGGGCGCCCGCAGGTAGGGGCAAGGGGGGGGGACTTGCCCTCCCCTGGAAAATAAAAAGACTGGAAAAACGAAGAAAACATAAAGAAAAGGACGAAGAAAAATTAACATCAACATTTCTTAACAGTTCACTCGGTGTTTTCCCTATTTATATGTGGTGAATCATGGAAGTACTTCCATGGGTGAAAAGGGCTTTAGAAATGCCATTTCTAGCGACCTGAGAGGCATTTTGGGCCAGAATCTTCTTACGCTCCGCGCCAACTCATGGTGGCGCCGAACCTTTGTCCCTAAAAACTTTGCCTAAAAGAATTTGTCCCCCTCCTCCCGAATTTTCTTCTGCGGAGGTCCATGGATAGAAAATATAAACATGTTTTAAAAGAAAAACTTGCTGAGGAAAAATGGCAAAGTAGTCTTCTACCAGGTGCGGAAAATCAAATGGAATGTTTGAAAAACCGTGGCTTCGATCGTCCGGAGGCTCAGGGTATTTACTCCTTCGAAGCGCCCCTGCAGACCATTTTTGCCCCCGCTGAACGAAATCCCTAGCTCCGCCAGTGCCGTTAGGTTGGTGCAGTTAAGTGTTGTTCTTCGGTGGACGTAGCTTCAAGGGAAAGCAGTTTCATACTGTAGTTTGGTTAAGCCGAACGGCTCTTTGTCAGAGAGTAGGGAGGACTTAAGAGAAAAAATCGAATAAAATATACGGTCAAACTTGTGGTACACTTTGTACATGCATGCTGATTTACCACGATATGATAGCCTCAGTATTGTACCGATCGATTGTCATCAATGACACTGAGCCATTATTTTTTGCCAGTACGTGGTTCAATAGGCTCAATAGCCGTTCATTGTAGGATTGAAATCCCTTGGCCAGCCCGATCGAGACTGTAACAAGTCCATCTCAAGTTATTTAGTTAGATGAGGTTTTACGGCTCAATTTACAATCACATAATCATGACACCCAAAAGATTTTTTGCAATAAAAAATGTGCACTAAAGGCAGGAATACTACTCCTGCTCAACAATTAAGTCCCGGCGCTACGGAAGGGGAATGTGACAATTTGTCCGTTCCCCTCGGGACCCCCCCCCTCCCCATTAGGTTATTAGGAGATCTAGCGATGTCAACCGGAAATATAAATTTCATGAGACTTAATTTCCACCCGGAGTATGCTTAACCCTCAGCCCGTTTCCGAAGGTTCCTCCCCATGGTTCAGCACCAGCCGAGGCTTTGCTCATTCACCCCACTTGCAAGAATGCGATCTTCGCGTTCAACCGGTTTCGCTCTGCGCGTGAAATCTTTTGTCCCCTATCATTTTTGTCATACCTCTAGTTTGCTACACCAAAGTTTGAAATCCCGGGGTTGCCACTCAATAATCTACTTCTTTTAACCTTGGAGTCTGTTAATTTCTGTCAAATTGGCCATTTCACATCTAGACCCCTACCTTGACGGAATAGGCCTAAGTTTGTTCAGAAATATGGCTTACAGTATGCTTCAATGCAACTTTATACTAGGCCTCTTGACAAGGCAAAAATTCCTTCCCATTTGACTACATTTTTACCCCGTTGAGTTGGGAGCAGTTGTCGAATATGTCCACGGTATTCCCCGCATGTCACAATAGGCAAGTAAAGGGGACGCCTTGAACTATTTATTTTACACCGTATTTGAGATCAATCTCGAACTTGAACCCAAACTGAACCCTTCTTTGAACTTTCAGTTTCTTTTTCTATGTTAATTATTTAACTGACATAAAACACATTCACTTTTCACTCAGTCCGACGAAAATTCTATATTCCCAAACTGAACCCTTCTTTGAACTTTCAGTTTCTTTTTCTATGTTAATTATTTAACTGACATAAAACACATTCACTTTTCACTCAGTCCGACGAAAATTCTATATTGATATTCCCTGTCCTACCCCAACCGCCCCCTCCTAAAAATGGTTAAGCTGGCTTCTGGTCTGTTTACGTTGTGATCGAGTCGCCCTGGCTCCAGTCTGGACCCCGGGCACCCATAGTCACAGTGCTTCGACTCATGTGGCTATTTGCCTAACATATCCCATATCCACTTTGAAACATCATGGATCGCACGCGTCGATTCTTGTAAATAGAAAGTGCTTGTACATCTCAATTTTCATTCCACGAAGTTAACAATTCTCTCAAGTTTATAAAAATACATGCACTCCTATGGCACTGTTAAATATTCTACTTTTTCCTAAGTCCTCCCGACCCACTGTTAAATATTCTTGGTAAGTACCCTTGTATATGTGGCACTAATACATTTGCTGACTTTGACCACAAGATCCTTTCTACTAACATGACAATAAAAACCCACTCTAGTGTGGCCAATGTCAATAAACTGTTTACCGGTTGCTCTGGAGATAATCCTCAACAAGGTCCTGGTGACGAAGTAAATATTGTCTCAGACGCGCGCAGCAACCTCATAGTATATAGGCTGGAGTAGCCACACTGTTACTGCAAACAAATTATTTCGCTCTCTATCGGTTCATCTATCGCCTACGTTGCAAATTTAGAAATCGCCGTGGTTTTTAACTCAAAACAACGCCTGTTTATCTATTTACTACTTCTTATTTAAGAAAACAACTGATTGAAAAGCAGATAGCCGTATTTTTCATTCTGGAACTCTTTTTGTACTGAAAAGTTTTACCATCGTAAGGAACATTCTGCGATTTGGGAGAGGTCTCTAAGCGTCAGATCGGAGAAACAAAGAGAAAGAGGTATAATATTTACCTGTTGTGAAGTCAAGAATAGAAGCTGTAAACGCTGAAAATATTTTACCTAAACTTCTGGACGAATACCAGATTTTGGACAAACCTTCTTGAAAAGTACGATTCTATTGCCAGGACTTTTGCTTGGTGTTTAGCTGTGGTATCTCTTTTATCTTTCATCGTTGAAATCAACAAAGAACTATCTACATCAGCTCATCGTGAAAATTTTGAACACTGATTTAAATATCAACCAGCAGATTATCTTCAAGAATAAATTTGTCCGTATGAAGCAGAACTCCATTTCATTATCAAACAGCATGTCTAAGAATCTGCTAACCCCTTCAACTTCAACCACAACTCTTTACTTAACAGAAGATGTTATCGTAGATGGACAGAAGGTAAAGAAAATAAGAATTTTAAAGAGAATAAAAAAGATCAAGAAAGCTGTGAAGAAGGGATTCGATGCTGAAACAACGCTTTTAGGGGAACAAATTTATAGCACCCCTTCAGGACGAAGAATGAACTCGAGGAACCGAGTCAGGCCTGGGGCTGCAGTAGTCGCCAGTTGAGGAAATCTTGCTTTAACACTCGCCGCCATGCGATGTTGATGTTTCTAAGATGTCGAGTCTACTATGTTGACGATAGAATAACTATATTGGTGCTACCAGAAACTAAAATACCCATACGTCAAAGATGGTTTGGCTCAACTAATTTCGGCCAGGTATTCTGAGGTCAGATGCATGTTGTGTGACATTTTCTCCGCGGTAAATATCTGAAGAAAATGGGTAGTGTTTGTGACAGACAGTGAGGATGATCAGCTGCAGATCTTGTTGTGATGTACGTTATTCCGATGTCACCGTGACGAACTGTTAGTTCTTGGACTAATGCAACATTACCCTTAAACATATCTAATGGAAGTTTTCTCTTGTCTGAAAGCTTCCAGAGACTTGGACATGGACAAAGTGTTACTTCCGACAGGTATCAAAATCATACTTTTCTTTATCAATAGCAGTCGTTGACTTTCCATTGATATGATCCAATTCATTATTTTACTATTGTCATTTTTAATATCGTACTGGCCGGGCCCAAGATGTAAGACAATGAATGAATATTATTGAAAGTCAAGTATTCCAAAATATTCCCCAAATGACGCTAATGATGTATTCAATTTATGTGAAATGTCAGACCATTCCGTCATTGTTAGCCTACTAGGTGAAAGAAATATTAGGATTTGAGGAGTTATTCGATGGAGTTTTGAATGTATTACTAACAAAACAACTCTTTGTATTTCAATTAATTGTTTTATTTCACATACAAAAACCGTTCTTACAAGAGTAATGAAAGTGAAAAGAAAATATTCTGTCAGTAACATACAAATATTGTATTGGAAAAGCTATACCTGTGGGAACAGATATTTAATGACAGGACCGTATTTTATATATTTTACTATTGATTTTAAAAACCCTTATCGTCTTATATTAACCTAAAACGTGATCACCCTGTTATAATTGAGTTAATAAATATTCAGTATTTTGCCATGCTATTTAATTCTACCAAAGTGCATTTATGAATGAATCAGATGTTCCAGTCATTGTTTTATATCCTTTTAATGAAAAGTTCAGTGATTTCTCAGATTGCAAAGGTAGATGGAATTCCGTACACTAAAAGGGATTAAGCAGTCGCCCAAACTTATCAACAGTCATTTCCCACAGATTTTTTCTCTAAGTTTCCTTCCAAGAGTCTTTCATAATATTGCAGGATTTAAATATATTGTATATTGAAGGTAAATAATTTAAATGGAAAAATATCGTCACATGACTCTCAGGAACCTATCATGAAACACGACAGAGTCACAACATTAGGCTTATTGGAATGACTGCGATTCCCCTTCATAAAAAATATTACCGACCTAAAAAGTCGTTTGGAGTGCCTTAAAACGGCAGATGTGAAAGTAATTGCAATATTTTTTGAACCCAATTTAATATAAACCGGTATGTCGTTTTCTAGACAAAGACGCAGTGTTATTTCCATCAGGATTTCTTTCTAAGAAAAGAGTTAGTTTTGATTACCAAATGAGGAGGACCAGCTTATGACGTCACACACAATCATCAAATATTACTTTTTCATTGGAAAAGTTTTCAAATTACGTTAAAAATGCAAAATGAACCATTAATAATTTTTGAAATTTTCCCAAATGGTAATTTACCCTGGTACGAAAGTTGATTTTAGTATCAAAATGAGAAGACTGGTCCATGCATGACGTCACACAATTTTCACAAGTAATTGTCAATGTCAAATCGATTATTATGTGTATTTGTGGTTATAATGTGATTGAAAGAAGCATTGTTCGTTTATCATCGTTTTAATTTGTTCATTTCAGCACAGAAATAATCAATATTTTATAGATGTTGATTGAATTATGCTAATTTGCCAGCAATAATGTAATTACTATTATTTCATTTCATTTTTTACAAGATAAATGTATAGTACTGAAAATAAATTTGATAAAAAAGAGAATCAATAAATATGGTTTTAGTTGTCTTCAGTTTTATTTAAAGCTAGGAAATCTTGTTATGAGAAAAGCAAGAACATTGTACCAACCAGAAAGTTAATCCTCCGAAAAGGGTGGTACCATATTTGTGACCCAAACAGATATTTCTTCAAGACCCCCCTCCTAGTTTCAATTCTGTGCAACAGTGACATATATATATGACCATTATTACCGTTAATCCTTTTATCCTTCCATTCACGTTACAACCTAGCAGTTGGACAAGAGATCCTCTTCCAGATCTATAAACAAAGGATAGTAGGTTATAGTGTCTTTGTCATTTTTGCAAGTGACAAAAGTGACGAGTACTGCGACTCTTTCGCACCTACAATCTTTTTAACCGCACTCTTGCAGGGGTGTGGTCTCTAACAAAGTTCAACCAGGCACGTTGCCCAGGGGCCGCGGAGCGAATTTTGAAGTGGAGGGGGGGGGGAGTGCTAATCACCAGTGAGGCCCAATATGTTCAGCAATATAATAGCAATGTGAAGGTGGCCCAAAATGCCTACAGCAGAGTACGTGGGTGATAAAGGCCCAGCTCCTCCCGTCTCCGCGGTCCCTGTTGCTGTGAGGGGGGATTCAACTTGGCTTTTTCCCCTTAGTTTAAAAAAATCAATGACAAAGACTGAAAAATGATCGATGCAAATTCATTCTGATTGAATGGCCCAAAATTTGCACCATTTTGCATCTAGAGAGCTCAAACAACCTATTTTCTTCTTAAAAGGGGGGGGGGGGTACTCTCCAGGTCATACGAAAAACACTTTCATGACACAACCTAAGCTTTGCTCCTGGGTTCACTCCCTCTTCCTTTAATGAAAACAATTCCCAAGGCCTAATGATTGCTAAAAATAATCACCAAGACGTGGACTTAAACACCTGGGGCGGGGGATTTTAAATGGTCCTGTTAAACAAAGCCATTCAATAGGTGATAAAGCATCTCCAAAACGGGTCAACCACAATCTAAAATAAGGAGATCAGTAGAATCACTGGATTTCAGAGTATAGATACATGTACACGAGAGGGACGATGGATAATTCGTAGCTGCAATATTAATGAGATCTACTTTTGCTATTTCAGTTCAGAGAGTAGTGAGAAAAAACTCCTTGTCCAGTTCAATGAATGGCCACGGCTTAGTGGTCTTACACCAAAGTCCAAAAGTAGATTTCAAGACTGAAATCAATTACACGTGATTGTTGCACACGTTTTAACTTGGACTAGCATCACAATGACTGCCCTAGCGTTGACCGCGCATATTTATCGATCGTGGTTGTGTTTTCAAAGGCATCCGCGTGCTCTAATGCTTTCATTAAATGAAGTTGAGGATAAGTAGAAATTATCAT
Organism: Holothuria scabra; assembly: GCA_037179385.1. Classification (NCBI taxonomy): domain Eukaryota; kingdom Metazoa; phylum Echinodermata; class Holothuroidea; order Aspidochirotida; family Holothuriidae; genus Holothuria; species Holothuria scabra. The sequence goes on from CM074184.1 coordinate 3,851,925, forward strand.
AGAGTGTTGGTAGAATAGTATAAGTCCATTGAGGAAATTACCATCTGATCCAAGTATTAGCTCAACGACAAGGAACAGAAGTATTGAACCCTGCAGGTTCCACGGGAGCTACATTCCACGTGCCTGATTCCATAAGCATTTATTAAGAGTATTGGTTTGAACTATGTTAACAAACTTTATTAAACGGTCGATATGGTGTCACACCCCCAATAATTTTTCTATTGACTTACAGACTAACTTAGCGCCGTTTCGAAGCCCGGCCTGCAGCCTTGTCTAAAACTCACAGCTATTCCAAGATATCCACCACTTGAAAGCTGACAAGTTTGCTCATCATAAAATGTCCATATAATGACCGTTTAGATTTTGAGCTAGAAGGACTTAAAGTTTCTGTAGGGAACACCCAACCAGGCTAGCATCTTCACCAAAACGGAAAACCTCCGCCAATTGACAGCAATTTTTTTAAACAGTCTAAATCACTATCAATCTTACCCAAATTTTCAACATTTACCCTCTAGAAAGTTCTCTTTCATATTCATGGACTTTCATTACCCAGCCGGCAGGTCATTCTTGCAAAAGTGATCCAATGTACATTCATTGCAAGAACCATCCAGAATGCATTGGTTCGATCTCGAAACCTGGGGAGACGCTCTCCCTAGTGCGTGGGTAACTAGAAATTTTGGTTAAAGATGCCGGGCGAGAATGAGTTACAGGGGCGCTTTAAAGCAGGATGTCATAAACCTAAGAAGGGCGTAGGCAGCTTTGGTCCGTCAGGAAGGCTGGCGCTCCCGACAATATGAACCTTCGTTCGGCTCTGTCAGCTCTCTCTATGAATTAGTCGTATCCATCGGCTTAAGATCACGAGGCGAGGGTGCAGGGGCACTCGCCCTCTCCATTCGGGCAAAAACAGTTGTCCATTCGTATAAAACATGATAAAAGATGTCATTCGGGCAAATTTTGGGGCGATGCCCACTGTTTAAGAAGAAATTTCCTAACTGGCTAACTATAGCCCTAATCCCTAACCCTAACAAAGAATACAATAGACAGAATACAATGGCAACAACCGATCAAGAATCACTTTGTTAAACAGTGGGCATCTACTCAAAATTTGCTCTTGCCCTCCCCACAATGGCCTATGGATGATTTCAAAACATCGAACTGTAGAAAGGCCTAGATAGCTTACACCGCAGTTCTATCATGTGGAACTGGATCTCGATGTCTGGGGAACAGAAAAACTTTAATATTGAGTTACTGTGATACTGGTGTTTCATATAATGTAGCAAAGATCACCGTTGCAATTGTTTGTATATAGGCTCATAAGCTCGTCGCTCAAGCAAGCTGAATTCGTTGTTACGCTAAAACTGCCAGTATTTGGTTGCTTTCGGGATAGAATTTCATTGCACTAACAATTACTGAATCCATTTACCAGTATAATGACTATTGGACCCTTTGTGAAGGAAGCTCTGGAACTAAGTCAGTTTATTTAACTGTTTTGTTGGAGCCAAGCTATATTCTAGGGGTGGCGCCAAGATTTACCCGACAGGTGATGAGTTCCCGACTGGACACGCGCGACTGGTAGAATTATAGACGCTCGTATAGAGCGCGCGATGTTTTGGGGCTTTCTTTTTAACAGTTTTTTTTTTTTTAAATGCGGAGCTCGTTTTGAAGAAAATTTGAAATTTGGGGAAGAATTTGGTTTTTGTAAAGACCATTAATATGATCGGGGTGTTTGTTGAAGAATCTGCCCTTCATATGATCAATTTCCAAAAAGTTGTATGAGCGACTAGAATTATTTGGGGTTGCACACTTTATTGTAAGCTCTCAGACTAAAGTAGAACTTCAATTGGTCGGAAAATTTGTTACCTTGAAAGACGAATAATAATTGAGACCTTATATTGGAAAAAACGGTAATTTAATGAAAGAAATTTGGCGTTTTGGTAAGGGGAAATTGACAAATTTGGGAGTTTTATAAATTGCTCTGTCTTTTAAGAATAAGAGCAAAACTAAGTAGAATGCCATGGGTGATTGAAGTTGGCTAGTGTTTTTATTGTAAGGAATATCCACCAAAATTGACAAATTTTCCGAAAATACTTCTCCAAATGATGGCAAATATTTCAAACCTGAAGCTTACATTGGAGAAAGAACTGCACATTTTGGCAGGTTGTTGGAAGAATTTGACTTTCTCATAAGAAGGATCAATTACCGGTAAGTCACCGGGGCTTCTTGCAGTTTTGGGGGGTTACTGAGTATAACCATGTAAGTTAAGACCCTCGCACGATACTGATAAATGAAGTTTTCTGGAAAAGTTTGGCTTCCTCTTCATATGAAAATCTGGAGCGTATACATTAAAGGAATTTTTGTCAGAAAACGTAGGCGAAGGTCAAGCTTACATTGGAGAAAGAATTGCAATTTTTGATAGGTTTTGGGCGTTTATTGAACAATTTGACCTTCGTTTCATTTCGCTCCATTTATTTGTTTCCACCACATATTATTTCAGTATTGTACAAAATAATATCAAATCCAAAAATCCAAATACATGATGTGAAGGAAGAAAGCTACCCCCACATAGCACCACCCACCCCAGCCTATAGTTGCAAACATGCCACTTGGTAAGTTAATTTTCGGGACCGCGCTTAAATTAGCACTGTAGAGATGTTGAATAGGGCAATGTAACTAATTAATTAGTACTTGCTGATATAATAAGTAACGACGTTTTTCCTAAATGATTGTAAACTTGGACGAGAAATCTAAAATCGGTAAGGAGTTCCAAGCCCTTACTGCTCGGTAACGTAGAGATCTTTGTGAAAAACGAGAGAGGGTGAGAGGGTTTCTTAATAAATGAGCATGACGGGTGTCGAACCATGTTTCAACCTATTTTGCTCAAGAAAATTCGAGAAATTATTCGGTAAGAGATTACCCAAAAACCTATATGTAAAGCACAAAACCCCGAGATTTAGTATGTCATGCAATTTCAAAAGATACAAGGACTTAAAAATAGGGCTGGTTGGATCTCTAGATCCAACCATAGAAATGTGTCTATAGACACCGTTATAATGGCTCTCTTCTTCTTCTGCAAAATAAACAAACGTTGAATACGACAGGAGCTAGCACAAGACCAAATTGATGAGCAAAAAGTTAGGTGAGGATAGATTAAAGATTGATAAATTATTCGCAAAACATTCTTAGGGACAATATACTTCAATCTTCCAATAATATTAACGCCCTTTGCAACCTGTGACGAGATGGTAAGAAATGTGGTCTACCCAACTTAGTTTGAGTCATCAATCACACCCAAGAATTTAGTGTTATTGACCCGTTGAAGTGTTTGACCATTTACAACAACATTAAAAGTCTAATCCCTCATGCATGATGAACTGTTAAGCACAATATAATTAGTCTAAGACATATTGAGGGATAGTTTATTACAGGCAAACCAGTCACAGAAAATTGATAGTTCTTAACCGAAAGTCATTTCAAGTTGCTGTAGATTATCACTGCAGAAATAAATGTTCGTGTCGTCTGCAAACAAAACAAGTGACGCATTCTTACAAAGATCATTCAGATCCTTAACATGAATAACAAAGAGAAGAGGCCCTAATATAGAGCCTTGTGGGACACCACATGTAATGTCATTCATTTCTGAATTTATACCATTGAAAGAAGTAAATTGTTTTCGACTTGTCAGGTAGCTCTTAAGCCAGCTAAGAGGCTTACCTCTCAGGTCATAGCGTGAGAGTTTTTTAAGGAGTACCGGTATGTCGTGATTAATCGTATCAAATGCCTTAGATAGGTCAAAAAAATTCCCAATGAAGTCTGCTTCATTGTTTTCAATAGCTCGATACAATTTGTCGGTTACGTCTATAAGCTGATAAGGGCAAGCTCAGTAGAGCTATCAGTACGAAAACCATATTGATTATCTGATATAAGTTTATGTTTAGCAAAAAAAAAAACGTTTGGACTCTGTTAAACACTAGTTTTATCTTTGAAAAACAAGGCAAAACTGAGATCGGTCGATACTTAACAAAATGATTTGTGACACTTTTTTTTATATACAGGTATTATCTTGGCTATTTTTAGATCATCTGGAAATTTCCCCTCTCGGAAAGATAGGTTAAAGATATAACATAGAGGTTTAGAAATGAATGGAATAACATAACGAACAATCGAAGGGCGAATACCATCATAACCAGCAGGTTTCTTTGGGTCAAGACATTTAAAAGCTGTGTTTATAACCTCATCAGCATCCGCAGGATGTAGAAACATACATTTTGGATTGATTGGACCTTCTTATAAGAAAGATCAAGTCGCGAGACGATTCGTAGTTTGTTGGGTTTACTGAATATAACCATGCAAGTTAAGACCATTGGACGATACTGATGAATTAAGTTTTCCGAAAAAGTGTGGCTTCCTCTTAATATATATTTGAATATCTAGAGCTTATATATTAAAGGAATTTTATGACGAAAAACGTAGGCGCGCGGAAGCATTTCGAGTGGGGTCCCTAAAGATGTTTTGCAAAAAATGTTACCCTTCCCGAAAGACTATCTAAAAGGAGCGCCGCAAAGTGCTCAGAAAATTTTGAAAATCGCTACCCCTCAGATAGCCAGAAATGGCTTTTACCAGGCTTGTAAGTAGGATGTTAGAAGCCGCTATTCTGAGCCTTCATTTGCAATAAAGTTTGCACTTGTCACTTGTCACGTCATATTTATATGTCACTCGTAAAAATATAAATTGGAACGCTTCTTTGGCGCTCGCTGATTCGAAATTGCAGGCTATGTTTTGTACACAATTGCCTCATGTTCTGAGAGCAACTTCATTTTCTTTCAATTCCGTTTTCTCCCGTCAAATACTGGAAACAAATTATTTACTCTCCCGCATGAATATTGTTGAAAACGTAGGTTTACTTTCCGTGGATCTCACTATGAAACATTTTACAATCTATTTTAGGAATGTCAAATCACTTCTTCTTTTATCTTAGATGTTTAACAATGTATTTTTGGAAGACAATTTGTGTTGACTTAACAGGGTGTATTTTGGGCTACAAACTTCTTTTACGTCATCCCTATTACTTCTTTATTCTTCATTGGAAAACATATATATTTAATTCAAAATTAAATCAAGATATACCTCAGGTGATTCAATTTTTGGGTAAATTTAAGTTTGATTTGGAGGTTGAAAAATATCTTGAACGGTCAAAAAGTCGAAGAAAGATTCCATATGATGATTTTTGTGCTTCGTTCCGTAATTGCTTTCAATTATTTCAATAATGATATCCTTTTGATGTTGTCAAATTCATGTATATATATATATCTATATTGCTTGATAAATCTGGACATTAAATTGAGTAAAAGAGATGAAATAAAAAATGTTTCACTTGAATTAATGATCGAAGTGATCAGAAATAATTCCTAATAGTCATACAAAACAGAATACAATGGTCATATCAAACCTTCAATTTTGCGTTCAGTAAACTGTTCTATTGAGACACTACCGTACCTAGACGGAGATCCACTATTGGTTGGCGCGAAGGGCACAAAAAGTTTTAAAAATATGGACCCTTTAGACATCCGAAAATGGCATTTTCATGTTTATTACTAAAAACGAAGCATTCGTTATTTTGAGCTTTCATTTGCAATAAGATTTTCACTCCATTAGAAAAAAGTCAGTAATTGCCACTGTACGGTATATAAGTGATGAGACAATTATCAGGTATATAGATTTACAAGTAACATTGGATGACATGGTTTTGTGCCTTTAGGGGGAAAACTATGCAATGAAATTGAAAACAATGATTTTTATTCTTTTGCAACTCTTGGTTAAATTCAAGATGTACTGAATTGATGAAGCTGTCTACAGTGTGTGACTGCCCGAACTCCCGACTATAAATGATTTTTCTTCTAATGTCTTCTGCAAAAAATGTCAAGGCCTCACCCAGCCCTGCCCCCTAGTCCTGTAGCAAAAAAATAAATAAATGAATAAAACGGTTTTATTTGTAGACTGGTAGAGTAGAATTGGAAAATTGAAGTCTTTAATTGAAGAACATTCTGCCCAATCTATTAAATAAAGAATGAAGTTGTTGAGATTTCATGTTTTGTCGCAGGGTGAAAATGGATGTTTCTACTTTCTTTTCTGGATGTTTGAAAATTTAGGTTATATTGAAAAAAATCGGATTTTTGTAGGAAAATTTAGGAAATTTGAGAGTTTCCTTGAAGAAAATTTTCTTTTTCCAATCAAAATCAATAAGATTTTTCGAAGACTGGAAGATGTTTGTGTGTGTGGGAGGGGGCCGAAGGAGTGTTAATATTACCAAATCCAGTAATATTTTACGCACGCTCTTTGTTCACTATTGGGCGCCTGTAATGGGTAAATGGACTCCCTCCAAAAATTCTGCTATAAAATCCAAGAAATCGGGTACTTTGCCCCAGCAAGACTATATAGACCATACTGCCCTGACGACACACTGACGTCATCCGTGGGAGCAAAACAATAGAACATGTGGCCGCGAGCATAAGAATTCGCCCTGCACATGTACAGCAGACTATGCACGTATTCGACTGGTTGACAAATCAGCTGTATGCATTCGCCGGTAAGGGCTTGTTTTGCCCCCAAAGGAGGGCGTACTTTTTGCTCTGTGATATGTATATGTGCATAAGGTCTACATAGGCCCTACGCGCATGTCCCCACTTTTTTCCCGAGTTTTAAAAAAAATTAAATGATGATTGAAGTTTGCTAATAATTAAGGAAAACATGAAATACCATAAAAAGGCTTCAACGATTTTGCTTTACGGGCACTAAGGAGAAAATTTAATACGTGCAGTTCAAAATTAATCCTGATTTGCACCATAAATTTCTTTGATAGCTTATGTATCTCCTAGACTCTCGTGCCACCATACAGTGACTTGAGGCTCTGAAACAAGAGTCACAAAAATGATAATTTACATCATTTAATGTACCATGATCTTTGCGATCATAATCTCAAACCTATAAGCATGTTTAAAAATATCGTAACTATAAATAGTTAGTTCGGTTTGCCTAGGGGAACCTAATATATACACATTTCTCAAAAGTAGCCTACTGCTTAGCGAATGAAAACTTATAGGTGGAACTGAGAATTTTTCCTGTACGGGACCATTTTAACTGTTTAGTACTATCTCCAAAACCTGCAGTATACTGTATCAATCAAACTGGTCACTTTGCCCACCAACAAGACCCAACACCATCCTATCAAATTGTCTGACTGCTGATATTTAAAATTGGCAATTACCACAAAAATATTTCACTACGTCATTTCAAATTATACTCTGGAGAAGAAATGTTTTTCCTATTTTCCTAGAAGAAATCTTTAATGACCGATACGAAAGCCTTCAAATTTAAGGACTCATCCCTCACGGTCATTGACATCCCGCCTTCGGCGAAGGGTTGCAAGGGGTGGACTTAGAGTTTTTATGTTGTAAATTGAAAATCCGGGCGCAAGTTTTTACTGGGGTCAAAAATTATTTAAGCGGCGCTGAGCCACTATTGATTGGAGCGGAGCTTATTAAAATTTTGAAAATCGCGACCCCACAGACTGCAGCCGAAAATGGCATTCCCAGCCCGACTGAGCATCGACAAACCCATTGGCTTGTCGATAGAACTTGACGGGGCACAAACAGACTTTTTCAACAAATATTTGAAAATATAGGTCTTATCCTGAAAAAAAAAAAAATTGCGTATTTTTAAGAATAATTGGGAATTTTGATAGTGGGTTTGAAAAATCGGGAACAGCCCCGCAGTGCCAAAAGAGTTTTTCGGGATGACAGAAGATCGTTTGGGTTAATAGACCCAAACACTGCCATACCTAACTGCCTAAAAGGATCTCCTACGGAACTGAAAATTGTCCGAAAATTAGTTGCCTTTTTAGACGAGTCTTTAGAAAACACTAGAATCTTACATTGCCGAACATTTGGAAATGTATGAAACACTATTTGGGGTTTAGTAGGGCAATCGGAAAAACGGGTTTAGTATTGAAGAATAATTTCAAGAGAAAAAGTAACAGGATTGTCGGGGCGAATGAGTTCGCTTTCGTTACATATTTCGTCGTAAAGTACATATTGAGCTGCCTGGTGAAATTAGAACGTTGCCAAAGTGTCTTGTTCTTTTTAATGTGAAGCCATTTTATTTTATTGGAGAAAAGTGGAAATTTGTGGCAGCAACTTAAAAATTAACGTCTAATGCAACAAAACTTTGATAAGTTGGGGTCTCCGTTGAAAAGTTTGCTCCTTCCGAGCAAAGTTAAGCAAATCATGTTTTACCGAAGTTTGTTGAAGTAATATATATATATATTATCTTACACTCTGTGAACAGTTGGGTGAAATGTTCACCAAAAGCAGTGATCACGTATACGTGTCAATACTGAAGTTGGGTGTTTGTGTCCAAGTAATTGGCCAGCCAAGTAGTGGTTACCCTTAACCTGTTAACCGTTAATTTAACAATTTTGGAACTAGTTTTACCCAATTTCAGTACCGGTATTGTTACAGCATTGTTAGGCTGTTTCTAAAGTGTATGGATTACAGCTCTTTAAACAAAATTGTGAAATGTTTTGACTTACATGACTTACTTCATGTCACAAATATTTGATATTCTGTATAGCTAAACTGTTGAGAATTTGGATTGTTGTAAGGCTAATTGGGAGGAAAAGTTTTTATGAAGAAACTGCCTTTCATGTTAAATCAAGTTTACTAGTCGGGGGTTATCCTGACGGAGGAGGGGCATGACCACCCCAACTTCTGGTGCTGGTTCATGGTATCATGATGGTTACTTGCCTATACAGTTTACTTTTGAAAAGTTAAATGGCAATCCTTTGTGTGCTAATTCCTTACCACCCTAAAAGGGATTTTCCTTTTTGAAGTTAACTTTATCAAAATGCTAGTTGAATGCATATTTATTGCTCTGCAAGGTCAGGAGGGCTCAGAGTTTCCAAGAAAAGGTATAGTCGTCTCAAAATCAAGGTTCTATACCTTATATATTAGCCACGTGGTAAAATTATGGCACTTCTGGCAGTCTGGCTTGCATTCCGGATGCTTCGCACCAAGTACAGGTATGCATGCAGGAACGAATACATCATTGCACGGTAGACCGAGGAAGCTGTGCCGACCTTTGTCCTTTTTGTAAATCACTGAACCGGAACCTTTGTATAGTTCTGCCTAAGTAGGCTACTCTGTTGTAGCATTATCTGAAAGGGGAAGTAGAACTAGAAACCTAGCATGCATGTATACATTCACGTTGGCAATGCTGCAGAATGGTCAACTTCGAGGTATACTGATTGATCGTGAGGATCGTTTATTTACTGAATGGGACATTAAAACCACCAACCGATTCATCCTGATGGTTGATAAACATGTTTCACCACTATTTCAGCCAGAAGTACGTTATGATAGCATATTTCTATTGAAAGAGCGAATCGTGAGAGAAACCAACAATTTCAACGATTTTGTAGCGGAACTAGAGCGAATACTATAATGATTGGGAAGTCTTGCACTGTATAGTTCTCTTTGTGATTATGGATCTTCTTTATGTAATCTTATTTGTTCTATTCATTGTGTCATTAGGACCAATAATTACTAGCATCAAGGATATCATCTGTCCCCAACAATGGCCTCCCGCTGATACGGTGAAGAACAATAAGAAAGATTCATAGCTGATAGATATTCATGGACACGCCCAAGATACATCTGTTTTACAGTGAGCTGCATCCGATAGGCAAAACTTACTCCTTGCTGTTAAAGTTTCGATTACTCTAAAGAACCTGCTCGTTAAACTTTTCAAATCTTTGTTTAAATAAACTGATCGAGAAGAACTTATCGCACCAAGCTGCTAAGGTTTCTAGTGGATGTTCGGTCACGTTAGAGGTCGTTGTTGACGAACAGATCTCTAAAAGGCCAAAAAGAAACAAAAGAAAAACAAAACAAAACTAAAGAGTCCGTGAAAGTGTGCTTTGGAGAAAATGGTTCACTTTGAGCATTAATTTAGTTTGTTGTTCTGAATGTGCTGCTTTTACTCACCGACAGGCTTTATTGAAAATTCATTGCTAACAGCTAGTGTGTCTTCTGGTGCACTTCGTCAAAATGACGTATATTGATATTTATACAGTCTTCATCATTTTTATTATCTTAGCAGCCGTTGTTACTCTAATTGAAGCTGTGCAAGAAATCAGGAGGAGCCTACGTGCAAATAATCCACGGAAAAGTAAAAAGGAAAATACCTGAACTTCTAGAGTACCGGTACCCAAAGTTTGATGTAACAGTGATGGTTAAGGAGTCACTACCTAATGCAGTCGAGTTCGGACTTCGTGATTTCAGAAACAGAAGGTCGAACTCGGCCAGACGGGCATTGAGAAAGTACAGGGACTCGAGTCGGTGAAAAGCTGAAAGTTGCTGGACTCGTGACTAGAAGCCTCAGTCCCGGACTAGACTCGACTCGGTCAGGCCTACATCTTTGCAAGTAGGCTTACGTAGTGTCAAAATCAGCCTCCTAATACAGCGGGTGATTGGTGAACAGTCTGAATTGATTGTCGTTACCTCGTTATCATTGACAGATTGAGTAAAATGATTGCAACCCGGAAGAAGAGAGACGGCAAGCCATTACTACTCGTGGCTTCCCAACCGGGCCACTAGAGGGAAATCTGGGGCTCGGAAAGTATCTTGCGGAATTATGTTTATAAGATTTTATATTCGAAGAACTAACTTGGTGCAATTTTCACTTGCTTGGCAAATGAATGTAAGACAGGGGACTTATAATAGCACAATGATTGAGATGAAGAAGGATTTGCATCATTAGACCGCTGCATAGAATAAAATCATGTAAACATTAAGAAATTTCAAAACGAACTTTCTATGATTGGAACGGGAGTTGGCAGTAAAGTTCTGGGGTCACAAACAAAGTTTTACTTTTTCAATAATGATGCCAGAAACAAATACTTTCTGATCCCATAGTTTATGGTATTTCCCATTGCCTACGAGTGCGGTCACCTTATTGTTGAAGGTCCAAAAGCAGGGCTGGAGCCTGGGGAACTTGTCCATATGAAGTACATTTTGGTAATTATAACCTACTTGAAGTTGAAGTTACCTCAAAATGCGGAAGCCAGCAAAGTTTTTCCTATAAAAGGTGGGGCAATCAAAGATCCATGAAACTTAAGTTTGAAACTTGAGTCACTTTCCCTCAAGCTCTGCTCCTGAGTGGTACATGCCAATCAGAAGTAATAAGAACCAATGTAGTGAACGGGAAAATACTTCTAACTGAGACTCTGAGTAAGCATTGCAAGTAGACGTGTGGTAAACTTATTGTACTAATGCCAGTAAAGAAGGATATCACTAACGTTACTTAGTAAACTTACTATATGAACGACACCCTCATGACACCTTCCGAAATACAACGCATCTTGATATGCACCGAGACCCGTAGTCGGACCGCCTTGGGATCCAGTTCCCTTCATTTGAAAAATCTGTTGAAACTATATTAAATGTTACAAGTAAACGTCTCAGATCACATATCCAAGCATTGGATCCGGAGTAATGATTTCGGGGGGGGGGGGGGGAAATTCCCCAAAATTGACTAGTGGCGATGGTCCATAATCAACCCCTCATGTTAGAGTCACTGAGAAAACAGTGCAATTTAAGTTTTCACGTGTTGCAATTGATGCCTATGCCCATACGTACAGTATCGCTCCCATATGCCGTTCTCATTTTCGTGTTTTATTACTTTCGTTAACACCGTGCCTCAAACATATTCACATAAGTCATTAACCTGATTAGCCTTGTTGCTTGAGAGCAAACATGGGAGTCTATCTGGGGGAGGCGGGGGAACATATCCCCCCACTTTTTGAAAAGTCACCCATTGACTTAAGATTTTTCTTACACGGAAGTGACGATGTCCCATTTTCGAGTAAAGATCATCGCTCATGAGAGGAGAATGTTTTTTAGAAGGAGCACATCGTTCAGGAAGGCAATGCAAAGGGATTTTTTGCCATCCTTATCTTTAATAATAAAGCTTTATCGGATGTCTGAGCAGCAGATTCTCCCTGTAAGGTGTCTCGGCACAGAGTCTGTCCTGGAAATATTGATTTTTAATTTTGGCACGCATGTGATCTAATCCGTCACGGTTCGCATTTTGTATCCGATTATGTCTGATTATATCTCCATTGACTGTATTCAGGGGCTCGGTGAGGTTCATGTTGCTGGAACGAAAAAATGAATGCATCTTTCCAAAGTTCTAAGATTTTTTCCTTATTTGCAAAATCTCTTGTTATATACGCATTTAAAATCCATTTTAATAGCATTCAACGGTCGTTGATTTTACAAGTTTTAATGCAAAACTTCGTCCCGATTCGCGTGCAGTTTCCACTGTTTACACTTCATGGTCTCAGTGGCTCATGTACAGTATGCGGAATGGGTGCGCGTGCCTATCAATTTCCGATTTCCCTCAAACTGACAAAGGAATTTAACTATAGGCTATTCCTGTATCGAGAGACTGAGGAGTGTCTTCGACCAAGTTTATATTATAGTTCTAGTTGTAGTTAGTTTAATCATGTTCTCTCACTAATGATTCTCAAAGGACCAACGATTTCTTACGCTTGGAGCGCTTTAGACAGTACTTTAACATAATCTCAAAATTTACACCTTAAAATAGCCTTTCTAGGGCTTCTAGACATTAAATTTCTGGAGCTTCCTGGGGCGTCGCCCCTGAACCTCATTAGTGGTCCCTGTACACCACCCGGTGATTAAGAGCTTTGCGCTTTACTCTCAACGTGCACGCTTCGAGTGCACTCGTAGAGATTTGACGTAATTAACCCAGGCCACCCCCAGTTGAAAAGAACTGCAGGCACTACGTCTCTGCCTCGAAGCGATTACAAATAGACAAAGCTAAATTCAAAGTGTGAGTCGAGAGGAGCGTAATTTTATTCTGGAAGTTTCATTTAGTTAAACTTTTCGCTTTATAAGCGTGTTTTCGATCTTTGATGATATTTGTTTAATCACGATTATTTGTTAAACCATTTGAAATTTACTTTGCGAAAATTGGCCAAAGAAATCATTGGAAATTATAATGATTTAACCATGAACGAACAGATTGAAAATTCATTTGCTGGACGGCTATCATCGAAAAGTTTATGAGAGTGAGGTTAAGGGGTGTGTCTCACCACTGGCATTTTGACACTGCATGGCTGATACTAATTGATCTAGGCAATTTTGAGATGAAAAGCACAAGGTAATCGTCGGTAACGAACATCGCCCCAAAGAGTTTATACAAGTAGTGTCTCCTTCCTACCAGCTCACTGGATGAACTACGTAATAGCAACGCAGTGGCAATGTCACTGGAGTTGCTAGACAAATAATAGTAGGCAGTGGCGGAACTAGGAGGGGAGGGACATTTGTCCCCAGACTTTGGCCTAATTATCCCCATTTGCTCCTCCTAGGTCAGTTAGGAGTAGGGTTAACCGAAAATAATATACCTCGATAGAGACCTAACTTTTCATCTACTGATATATACTGAAACCTCCGAGGTTCCGAAATAGTAGAACTGCATTTCAAAGCTGCGGCAATATTACTGGGCTGAGGAAACTTTGTCGAGATCAAAGTCTTCGCCTTGCAATTTGTATTGTTAGCTACTTTGAATTGAAAAAATGAAATTCAGAATGGAGAAATTTATTTTACCCTTTCATGTTAGGGTAAAATAAAGCAAATCACCGAGTCCACGGGGGCAGTTGTGAGTATCATATTTTGTCTTTTCGGATTGTTTACCGGACCCAACTGGTGACATGACTCCGTCCGACCTGGCGTCCGCTCTGTCAACACGACGGTCAATCTATTCGACGTTTTGAGTTTTTCTTGGACTCAAAGTCAGAAATACTCTGATACAAACTTTTCGGATCTCGTTGCTAGCTGTGGACTGTAGTTCTTGCTTTGGTTCATTTGACTTTAGCACGCTAAAAATTTTAAAAGCATTGAACGGACCAAGCTTAAGTACGTACATTACTGAACCAAACGACTCTACATGATTCTACTAAGCAAATTCCTGGAACGCTTTATCAGTCATTTACTTGGTCAAAGACTCAAAATGTTTTTTTTTTGAATATTGGATTATTGGGGGTCTGCTACCTTAAAATAACACGAAAGTGAATATCACTGGCGTAGCCAGGGATCGCAGTTAAGGAGCATGACCCCTTGCCTATCCCCGCGAAAAATCAATGTAAGAAAAAAAGGTGAAAAAATACGTACGGTACCTGTGCCTGACCTATAGGCTGACCCAACGCACATCAATTGCCATACTGTATCAATAATAAACGTTTTTCATGGCCAGGGTACGTTTCTGCACTCTTGGTGACGTCCAGCATACTAGATAACTCAAAATCCATAGCCGATCGATGAATTCAAATTACTTACATGCAATGTTGAATAACACAAATATAGCAACTTTAGAACAACTTTGGGATTGTGATCTAACCTGACGGAAATATATATCTATATGGAAATAGAAAGAATTTCACTACAAATTGAACTGGGTTGTCGTCTCGCACAGTCAGTATTCGGAGAACTGGGCCTATGAAAAGTACTTCAATCATTCAAGATTTGTTGAATTTTTCACAATGTACCGTCATGGTTGAAACTGTTTCAAATGCTTCTCAATATGATCAAGCTTGTAAAAAATGTCAATTGAAATCCTTTTCTAAAGTTCATCATAATCCCCAACAGTCGTCCTAAATTGGTCAACATTGATATACACATAAAGAAACCACCCATGTTCCTTGTGCACATCAGGATGGTTTGAGCAAAATGAACCAAGCTACCCTATATATTATGAGAACTTTACTCAAATCAGTTAACTTCCCCCGTGCTGTGACCACAAATTAGGGAAGCTCTTTTGTTTAAGTAAATTAAGACGGAGAAAATGTTTGAATATAGGTCTGTCTGAAAATTCTTTAAAAACCATCTTGCATACCATTTTTCTCCAATCGTTAAAAGTAAAATCATTGAGCTTGAACACTCACATGTAGACAGCTTCATCAATTCAGTGACGCCTTAATTCGAACAAGGTCACATTAAGTTTTAAGCACGGTCCCATTTGCGTTGTAATTAGTCAGATAGTTTCTCTAGAAAATATAAGAGACCATTTCATCCTTTAGCAGTGATACGTTTCATCAGCAATAGGAAGGGGAAAATACCCTTCCCCCACTTACCATCACGGAAATATTAGGACGCAATGGACCATACTGAAAAAAAATAAGAGGACCTGAGAACAAAAGGCAAGAGGATGCAGGTATGGCAAGTTGGTGGGGTACAGTAACTGGGAAATAATGGCTTTGAAAGTGTGCCCACTTAATTTTTGACAGGATGCGAAAACTCAAGACTTTATTCAGCACATGGATCTAGAACAAAAAGAAGCAAAGAACAGCGCCCTTTTCATTCTAAGCCTTTTAGTTCCGATTTTATTGAAGTGACGATTTTATTGCAAACGAAAACGCAAAGTAAAGACTGCTTTAAATTTACTTGCATGCCCAGAAAATGCAAGTTCTGACTGTCAGAGGATACCTATGTTTCAAGTTTAAATTTTTCGGTCTGCTCCGCCCGGCCGCTGGTGGAACTTAGTCATAGGCGGAATGTTTGCCTAACCCGTTAGAGATCCTGACTACGCCACTGGCAAAGGTTTGGGGAAAGGAGTGGCAGTTTTGTTATTTTTTTAATGTCAGGTAAAACGATAAATTCACATCAGCTGGCTGCTCTAGTGGCAACAAAAATTATCCAGGGTGCTCCCCTCCCCACATATTCGAACAAAAAAGTACAGGAATTGGATCTACTTCGAAGACGGACTGCAGGTGAAGTGTCAAATGGATTGTAACTACCGATAAGCAGGAGGTTCTTATGTGCGGCAAATAATTGTCAACTTTGTCATTGCCACAGTTGTGGGCCTTCAGATTAAGTAGCGGAGCTGCATGCCTCAACTTCATATGGGTTAGCATATATTCTTTTTCCAAAATTGGACAAATGTATGATAATTCTACTTGAAAAGTTCGGCAGTATAACATTTAGGTGGTAAAGGTCAAAACAGAACAGCTGTCAGTATGTTAGTCTCCACAACTCACCAGTCCATGATGATCCAGTCTTCCTGTATTCACCAGCACCATCATAGGCATCGAAATACCAACTCATATAAGTTTTGAAACTATGCGCACGCGCACACTCGTGCGCAGCAGGTCAGGTGCGGGTTTGCCAGAAAAATTACTTAGAAAAATCAACTCTAAAAACCTCTTATTTTCTTCTTATATACTGCTGAAGAAGTAGTCATTCCTAGTTTAGTATGGGGAATTAATTCCACTTTGGGAGGGAGTGCTGCGTTTCCCACTTTTAAGGATGCCTTGATGATACTGCATGAAATTTGAAATACAACTCATCACTGTCAAAGTGCCAATCAGCTATAATTACTTGAGCACCCCTGACATCCGATCACCCCCCCCCCCCCATCCTTTGTGGTATTTCACATTACATCTTGTTCCTTGAACAGGATCGTCTACGAAATTAACCTCGGACCAAGAGTCTACTTTGGAGTAAATTGAAGAGTACATGCTGAGGCCTACTTGTTGTATTCAAGGGCTAATTACGTCCTACTATACACACTCTTAAAGTGCAGTAGGTAGAGCTGCAGTAAAATTTCGACAGCCAATTGAATTACTCCTCCTTCTCTTTCAAACCATCCCCTACCTCTATCCCGACCACCTGTAAGTTAGATAGTTAGAGTTTTACGGTCCAGTTTCCAACCTATTGGTTCAAGTCAAGCCGCCCACGGCCCTTTTTCCAGTTGTGGCTCCAACCACCTATGAGGTACAGTACAACACAATATATCATATCACACAACTTTCATTTTGTTTCTCTTTCATGATCTCAGATTATTTCACACTCATAAGGCCATTTACAAACTTTCTCTTTACTTCAGCTGTCAATGGTTCCATAAAAATCTGTTCAAAACAGACTGCATGTTATCAATCAGCTTATCAGAAACTCACCTTTTTAATGCATGACCACACCCTTGCTTACAGTATTTCGTGTATGGAGTACTTACTGGCTTCTTTTATTCATTCATCTGTAATGACTGATCCACTTACATCATCTGGAAATGCTTTTAATTGTTTATTTGTTGTTCACCCTGCATATAATTTATGTCAACATGAAAGATACTATAAAGGAAATCAACAAGATTCAAAAGAAAACTGACGTTTTACAATAAAGATTGAAAAAAAGACTGTATACTATTTTTCATGCATACTCCTCACTTAAATTATGATCCCAAAGATCATCTCATTTACAACAAAAAACAACAAATATGTATAAACAAAATAAATAACAAAAAAATGCACCCATGAAAATATCTTTCTATTGGAAGGAAGGAGGTTATTTTTTATTTTTACAATGCATCTTTATAAACTCTGAGTCATAACTTTTAACTTTATCTTTGACTCTGAAATCTAAACTCACAGATGGGTGGAATAAAAAGAGCATACACCTTCTTTGTTAAGCTGGTCATATAATACTGGTTCATCTGAAAACTTTTGAAGGCCAAATCCCAGACAGTTTCAGTTCTGCTATTCTCCTAGTCTCCTAATCTAAAGCCCCTCCCACAACTGTCTAAAACTCATCCCCATTCAGACACAATCTCAGTTTATTGCTTCAAGGTGAGTATACAAAGTCCAATCTGTATTCATAGTACTCTCAGTACAGTGCTCTGCATTTTTTGGAATTTGCTGTCAATCAAAGAGCTGTGCCAGTTACTACAAGTTGCCACTGAGTATCACAATACATCCTTCCGGAACACACTTACTCCGTAACTTCACTTACTTAACCTAAGTCAGGGCCGTAGCCTGCAGGGGGGCATCTGCCCCCCTTGAGATTTCCAAATCGTACATACACCACGTGCTAACAGATGGTGGCGCTCTACATAGGCAGTGTTGGAACTGTCCCACTAGAGATTTTGCTCAGGCTACGGCCCTGTAAGTTGCACAAGCAAATTGTCACAGAAGTTTCAACTTCAGAGCCATCTTGCAAATATTAAGCATTATCACTGACTTCTCTGTTAAAGCACTACTACATACAACAACATTGAACATCTTATGTAACAGCTGCTTAATACTATATAGACAGATCTGGACAGCATGTTATGGTCTGATTTCAGTCAGCCATAACTGGGGTCTATCACCTTTTAATCTTTCAACTTCCTTGCTTACCTGTAGTATGGATGGTTGTACACTAAATTGTATCTTGATTCCTTCAATTTTACAGACTACAAGGGTTTGAAATTGATTGAGTCAACAAATGAAGATGATTTAAGTTTGACGGACCCCACTAATGGCTGCCAACAGTCACAAAACACAAGCGCTGATAGGATTCGTTTATAGGCTAAAGGTTCCGAGCCTTTTTTCAATCTCATTCCAAAAACAACATCAAATCATGATCCCAATTTATATCCCTGCTATTCATATGCATTTAGTTCCTGCTTGGTGTAGCTAGCTTGTTGACTTTAGCAATACAGAATTGCTGGATGAAAGATACATACTTTTTTGATTAGTATAGTAATAAATTTGCCAATATTTTGCAACTAGCTTGCGACCTCACAGTAGGTGCTTCATTACCCCAATTAAAGGACCCCAACATTGGGAAACCATGGTTTAGACTTTGCAAAATCAGTTAATCAAATTCTTTCATATCCAGTACTACTTTTAAAAGCATCAGCCCAGCAGAAGACTAGTTCCTTTCTCAAAGGAAAAACAAGATACCTTCCTGCCTAAAGACAATGCTTCTCCTGATGATAAAGAAAAGAGAAAGACTATTCAA
The DNA here is from genome assembly GCA_037179385.1 of Holothuria scabra. Lineage (NCBI taxonomy): Eukaryota > Metazoa > Echinodermata > Holothuroidea > Aspidochirotida > Holothuriidae > Holothuria > Holothuria scabra. Next base: position 3,870,773 of record CM074184.1, read on the forward strand.
ACTTTGGTAGTCTGAAACTGATGGACGGCATAAACATATTTTGGGCACACCTGAAAAATGTTAACTTGCTGGGAAATTGGCAAAATTTATGTATCACATAAAAGTCAAACTTTCCTTAAAGTGCAAGAAGAGTCACATCAAATTTATTTTGGCAAGAAATATAAACCTAATGAATTTAATGTAAATTCTCTTCCAATAACCTCTCCTTACATTTTAAGACTTAAATATTGCACATTCAAGGTAAAGCAATATGTTACAACTCATAAATTTCAGAATTCAGTCAAAAAATATTGTCATGTGTCAAAAGCCATTGATGAAGCTGCTAGTTCACTATACCAGTATACTAAATCAAAGTACGATGATTGTATTCCCTTTAAAACAGTTTCCTTCTATTCATCACAATTAATCTTGAATGGGCTTCCAATGTTCCACCTTTTCCATCTATGGCTTTTGAATTCATTCGCTTCACTGTAATTTACCAGCTTATGAATATGCAATATAATTTAACATCACATGATACATGAATTGACCGTGAACATTGACAACACACTAATGTCATATTTGGAGGAATAACGAAGTCCATGTGGCTGGACCATTGATCTTTGTAAAGAACATATATAGACTGGAGGGTCACATGCAGCAGGATACATCCACTTGTATGAAAGTATTTGCATATCCAATTGGTTGACCAATCAACTGTCTGCATTTGTTCGTGTTGGTTTGGGATTCCCCAAAGGAGGGTGTACTTTGTGCATTGTGACATCATAAAGCTTGGTCTATTCTTTCAGTGCATGAAGAAGTACAAATTTTGCCCATAGACTGATATATATCCCTAAGGCATATTTATTCATTAGTTGGCCCAGTAACCATGCAGTTTCTTTGTTCTTCAATGAATTGCATCATGGGTAGTAATATCTGTTGCACCCATTCATTCACAGTTGGTTCCTCATACACTGATGACAATACCCTCCTTGATATGCCTACCAGCTCTTGCAACTTTTGTAACCTATAGTAACAAGAAAATATTTTACAGATACACAAGGAATAAACATTTCAAAAAAGAGGTATGAAAACAAAGCAATCAGGTAATGATCAAATCTATTATTGAACACATTGAGAGTATGTAAGCACTAATGTGTTTCCCAAACATTACACCTCACTGAACATATAAACACTTTTCCAGGGTTGCCACAAATTATGACTCAAGTCACTAATTTTCAAAAGGGAATGACTTGAAGAACTGTATCATAATTTTCATCATAGAAATGATACAGTGACATAAGTCAGTGACTCTACTAGAGTCACACTGAAGATAGTTTTCAAAAGGTAATGACTTAAGGAATTGTGTCATAATTTTCATCATAGGTATGATACAGTGACTTCAGTCACTGACTCTACTCAAGTCATATTAAATGTAGTATACTGTAGAACATGACTCACCTCAACTGCAAATTGTGTGACTTGACAACTCTGCCATTTTCAAAATGACACATTACACAAGATTGTGGGATGTAATTTTGGTTAAATTGATTTATACACCAGTCAAATACCATTGACAAAAACCGTAAGCACAAAAATTCAATCCCACAATTCTTTGTAACTGCTATTTGTAAAAGGATTCAGTATGCAAGCAAGTACAACGATCTACTTTTGGGAAACTGATACATCTGGTTTTTCCTGAATTCTAAAATGCTTTCATCCATTAAAAATTTTGCATTTGCAATGAAGAATATGGTAAAAAGATATTCAGAGAGGTATTTTATACTCCTAATCAGTTCAACAGTTAGTTAGGGAGTTTAATGGCTCAGTTTTTGACCAATTGGTTTTAGAGCCTCATTGAGTGAGGTTCACGAAATTTAAAAAGTTTTCCAACCCTGTTTTCTTCACATACTTATGACAAATGATCACTTAGACAACCCCCATATGCTACATACAAACAACTGTTTAATGAGTTAGTACTTGACAGCTGAATTTGGTTTTGAAAAATTTACCACCAGAAACTTTTTTCAAATTATGCATAAGACCAAAATTACAAGTCAGGCCAACACAAAATTCAAAATGTTAATTTTTTCTGTCACTATTGATATGAAACGTGACTAATCATGCTAACTTAAAGCATTTTTATGAGATAGTACACTTAAACACTTATATTAAGTTATCAATATCAACTCAATGAGCCCCTTTAGGTTGAACTAGCCATGACTTGTAATTTTGGTCTTATGCATAATTTGAAAAAAGTTTCTGGTGATAAATTTTTCAAAACCAAATTCAGTTGAACTAGCCAACTTTTCCAGTTGTGACCCACTGGCTTATTTTCTCTACTCAACTGATTATGCTGAGCACCAAGCAAAATGGCAGAAGGTTCTATTTTTTCAGATCTAATAAGATGACTCACATATAACTATAGGAACACAATTATAACTTGATATAACTGTCAATCAGTAGTAACAATAGTTCCATTTACATACATTATCATGGAACTATTGAAACAACATAAATTACATTTTAAAAAGGATCATAAGAAACTTAAATAACAACTGAAAACAATCTTCACTTTCAGTTTCCCATTACAATTACAAAAATAAAAAAACAATAGTTTGAGACACACAGATCATTAAAAGCAAACACTGTCACCCCAATCTGAAATAACATATTAAGCTATTTTATTACTTGGCTTGTTTTTGAATCAATAGTGACACAACTTTTATTAAGGAGATTCTTTTAGTCAGCAAATTTACTATACTACTAAAGTGTATTGTAGAGCCTGAATGTAATTGTGAGGCAAATAATAGGAAATTTTGATAGATTCCATTGACTGTTCAAAATTAATCATTTTATGATATTTGAAGTGATATATTGTGTACCCTTGAGCTATTTGGCATTCTTTTAAAGAAAGCTGACTTTGTAAACTTTGGCAACTTTATCTATTCACGAATGTGAGTTTTTCATGGTAAGGCAAAGGAGTCAATTAACAAAAATGTATTTTGCAACTCACAAAATAAAATTTCCAGACTTACAACAAAGCCTGCACTTTAAGCTGTATTTTGATTCAATTAATATATTTTGTAAGAGTTCAAGCAAAAGTTCTTGCATGTACATTACTTGTTTAACCTGTTGAGTCTATAGAGTGCACATGCAATATCCGAGAGAGTTTGAACAACAGTTAGTTAGATGACTTTTTACGCTGTTCCTAACCCACTGGTTTAGGTCAACCAGCCACTGCTCTTTTTCCATTAGTGCCTCACTGGCTTGTTTTTTCTACTCCATTCCTTATGCTGAGCACCAAGCACACAATGCACAAAGCAGAGTGCAGTAGGTTCCATTTTTAAGTCTCCTGAATGACTTAGCTAAGAGTTGAACTGACTCTAGTTCTCCTGGATGCAAACCGGGGATGCTCTGAACTCTTGACCATGCAGTAAGTCAACAAAACAGTAGAATCAATGAAGTTGCATGACTATCTCTACAGAAACCCGTATGTAATACACGGATTGGACCACGGATATCTCATACACATCAGCAGAGAATCATGCGACTAATACAATCACCACAAATTGAACAAATTCAAATTAAGACTTAACAAGGTGGCTCCCAGAATGACTACTACCATTCAAATAATTTAAAGATGAATCTGCAACATTTCAGACTAAAAATAGACTTATAACATTGAATAAAAGAACAATATAAAAAGTTCTCTGTTATGTTTTCTAATTTTGGCTTAAACTTGAATTATTCCAAAATACTACAAGTTTCTCCATGGTGTTATTGGTATGCTGGAACCTGTATGTTCCATGGCAACATAATATGCATCAGAGGTTTTTGTAATATTCTATGTCCATGTTAATAAATTAGTGCAACGGTTTTTGAGAATTTCCTCTAAGAAATGACAAGAAGTTCCTGCATTCTTCTTCCTTACCTTATATCAATATCATTGGCTAGTTGACCTTGATGAATATTCATTAAGTCACAGAGAAGTAACACCATGTTGTAGATATTACTTCCAGGAAACTTCAGGTGGCAACTTTCAGAAATGATGATCCTTTTAAAAAAAGTAAAAGAACAAAATATCAGGAAATAATGCAGTCTGCATAACCCTTGACCCTGAAGGGCAATTGTTTTATGCTTAGCCACCAAAAAATGGGGGAAGCCATTGACTTATGAATTACAACTTTACATCTGGTGGGAACCAACTCACCAAATTTGAATCAAATTTGGTATTTTTTGAAACACCAGTTCAAATGAGAAAACAGTAGATTGCTCTTGGATGAAAAACCCACATTACTTTGATCCAGCCAGGAATCAAACTCTCAACTACCTGGTTGCCACAGTAAACTCCATTGCTTCAAATGTACTGCCTTTATCCACTTGGCCACAGCCTCTTTTTGACTTTACTCTAAACATTAACAGTAAATCATGGGTTTATTGACAGGGGGCACATATTTACACGTTCTGTACAGATAGTTGTAAGGAACACAGTAAAAGGACTGCAACAATCCATCTCTCCCTACCCACCCCCAGCATGTGAATCAGTTTGACATAATAAAACTCCTACCAGCAAGTGCAGTGCTCAGTGCCGAATCCTCACAGGTAAAATTATACTCAGATAGTCTTCTTAAAAAAGAGAAAAGAAAAAAAAGTAAGTCTTTTTCCCCATCCCCCTTCAATCATTCAAAGGGTACAAAGGGCTGCATACAAAAGGGACAATCCAAACCATTCACTTGTAACAACCCCAGTCACATTGCCATTGTGTTTGGTGCTTGGTGTTTGGTGCTTGGTGCTTGGTGCTTGGTGCTCAGCATACAAAGCAATGGAGTAGGGAAAACAAGTCAGTGAGTCACATATGGAAAGAAGGCAATGACCAGCTCGACTTAAACCCATAGGTTAGAAACTGGGCTTGCAAAACTACATCTAACCTAACCCAATAATGCTTGTTTTCAGTTTTTTACTAAGTGTAGACATGGTATGCAACAATCTAACACATTTTGTAAATGTTTTGCCAATGTTTTCAAAGAATTGACATGTCAAGAAGTCCTTTCCACTCACAAACATTTTCTCTTTCAGCTGTTGAGAGGTATGTTTCTATCAAAGTGATTCAATGGCTACTCACTTACTAAGCTCCTTTGAGGGTGAGAAAGAGAGTTGAAGTATGGTTGGAAAGCCAAGGTCTTTAGAAATAGCCTCATGGATTTCTTGACTAAAAGTACCTACAAAATAAAGACAAAATGAAACCATGTTTTCACATCTCAGAAAGCTAAGAGTACTGCACACACAGTGTGCATTAATGGCTTAAAAAAGAAGGAGGGAGCATATTTGCCCTAGTCGAATCACCTCCCCCAAGTTATTTCTTAAACATTACAAGTAATAGTAAGAGCAAACATCAGGCCTTGAGACTGAGATTCTCAAGGTGTGCTATAAGTCACACTCCTCAGAAAATTAAGAAATGTGATAGGTGTGCTTTATTACACTTTTATAGATTTATAAAAATCTTCATGTAGGTGTGCAAAACTTCACACTCTCCACAATCATTTAAGTGAGTGATGGTGTGAAATTGAAGACACATTCCTCAAACTTCAAGGCCTGATACATCATTTGCATCCTAATGTTCTTCCACTACCCCACTTTCACTTCCCTGATGGTACGACTGAAAGCATCAGTATTCATTATATTTTAAAGTATTTTCAATTTATATGCCACTCACATTTGTTTCAAGAATGACATTCTGTGGAAGATTGCCAAAGTTAAGTTTCAGCCATTAACTTACTTCCATGTTTCCAAATTTTGCTTTAATATGAGACCATACTTGAAATAAAAATCCACAAAAGACATATGCAATAAAAACTTAACAATAAAAGGGACTGGCTAGGGCCAGCTGTGATGAAAAGGAGAAATGAAAATTTGAAGATTACACAGCTTAAATTATAAAATGAAACATTGTCTGAAAAAATTTTAAAATGGTAAAAAGGGTATGGAAATCTACAAATACCTATCTCTTAAAGTACTTAAAACACTTCATTGAGTGCAGCTGATACCTTTTTGAAGTGTCTGTAAACAGCAACAGAGAGATGGTATTCCAACTGGAAGCAGCTCACACAACACATTAAAATGATTATATCTGAAATAAAATTAAACTAATTGTCATTATTGTGGCAGTCATGTGGAGGAAAAGTAACTGTCAAAACATTGTGTGTTTTATATATTAAGAGTTATGCATATGTCCCCATAATTAGCTTCATACATAATTGAATGGATATTTTTAAGACAATAAAAGGGCTGGGTGTATGACCAATACATTATGAAATATGCATGAAGTCAAGAATGTGTGGGAAAACTTGTTATGTCTCTGCTTCACAGTCTAATAGGGTTTTTTCTACATGTATTTTTCCCTAAATGTGAATGCTTCTTCACAAATAAAAGGAAATTGAACCTTCACTTTGCTGAGAAGAAGAGTGAATGATTGTAAACATCATTTGTACTGATCAGAGACCTTGGCATAGCATCAAGATTTAGGTGCTACCAACATACTGTTCTACAAAAGTCATTTTGGCTAGTAGACTCCTGTAATATGATGTTTATTCATATAAATGTCCTAGTGATGTTTATTTATCTGTAGCTAATACATTTTTATTTATGCAAACTGTATTCTATCACATGGGTTCTCTGATCCAATTCCATTACGGGTTCATGTTAATATAAAAAGACTGCACGTGGTGCAGCATCACTTTTCATTCCTGTAAATTGCCAACAAGGATGTAACCCTTTTTGTTTTGTTATGTTTTTATAATTTACTTTACTGGATCCAGAACTATGTTTTCTCTTTCTCTTTGGACTCGTTGAGTTCATCTCATTACATGGTGGCAGCAGATGTAAGTTTTTGTTGAGTTAATGTAATTACGAGAATGAGATTCAGATCACTCTGCGACCATGCTGCAACCTGTCTATCTCCTATGCCTACCTGAAACTTCTGTAACCTCAGGTGTGAAGTTATTTTAGAAAAACCATTACCAAGCATTGAAATTCAGTTACAATAGACACCTTTTCAGTGAAGACACCGAACCTGCTACTTGTAACACTGGACAAGTAACACAAGTAGGTATTCAGAAACAGGATGATCCCTGCTTGCTCTTTAAGGATAACATCATGTATAAGATGTTTTCAGACCTGACAACTCTCTCAGTTTTTACAGGAGACTCGCTGTTTTTATTCAATTCTCCTGGTCTCCCAATATCATGTGCTATTCTCCCAACTTTTTAATGTTCCACTTCCTTTGTGACATTTTGAAATAGCCAATGCAGTTAGTACTACTGTAAAAGTACACCTGATGCATGGTACAAGTATTTTAACTTCTTAATGACATTAGTGAAATTCTTTATTTTGTGTGCGCCTCACAGCTGTACAAAACATGTATACATGATGAAATTATCAAGTTTGGCACTGTATGTGGAAATGCATGGCAAGAGCACTGCAGTACATTATGCAGCATTGATTGGATGATATTCTCACCATGTCAAAGAGGCCTAAGTGTCAGGTATGCGTATTGTTTCAGTTCAAAATTACCAGCCTTCAGGTTTTTCTACTAATCTCCCTATTTTTGGATCTGAAAAAGGAAATCTCCCTTTTCTGTTCTCGTGCAGGTTGACAGATTGACAGGTCTGTATTTTTACCCTTTTTCCCTTGAAGCTTCCATGGAGTATACAGTACTTTATCCAAGATGCATTCACCCAGTCAAAGAAATGCACTTAGCTCTTCCCCTACACTTTAACACAGCATTGTGGTTGTCAGGCATGCAACTTTATCATGTAGTTAGTTCGTTAGATGGAGTTTTGTGTCCCAGTTTCCAACCAATTGGTTCAAGGAGCCAGCCAGGAAAATATACCTTGCTAGTTTTTATGATCATGTACAGAAAATTTTCTCTCCTTTTGAGCTATGAATCTACTGTAATAAGAATGTTTTGAAACCACTGAAAAGATCTTTCATACCTACACGGGTATTCATGCATCTTTAGGATGCAACCACACCCCACACCCCTCCTGTCATTGTATTAGGCTGGTAAAGTAACATTATTCTTACATGATTTCACTGAATTAGGAAGTTGACCACTTGTGACAATGTTGCCAGCCTATGCTCTTTTTCCAAATAGCTATTTCAAAGAATTGTTGGACAGGCTGTAAGTGTGTCCATTTTTGTCACAGTACATTTAAATGCTATTGACAAATATTATGCATACGAACACTGTATCCCACAATCCTTCAAATGTTATTTCTGTTAGGAAAAGGATCCATGTCACAAAACTATCAAAATCTTCTATAAAAAAAATTCGTCTCTTTCCTACATACCTTTGCCAGCCTGTCAGTGCATATCCTCTACACTGAAGAGTCTTAGGAACCTTGCAGTGAACTTCTTCCATCCAAAGTAAGTGATTCTTTATGTGGTGACCAGTTGGAACATTGTAAAGAGAATTACCAAATGCTCCTGTTATATAAAAAAAAGTGAACGTGTGTAGTTTTGTATGTAATGCAAAATCTGCATAGTTTCCTGTGACAAATAGCAAATACTATTATGATATGCTACTGCATCTCTATTTTGAAGTCAGGGAAACATCAATTTAAACTCCTTGTGAAAGTTTGCATCTAAATACAACATTCTTTTGTGAGGCAGTTGGCCACCTTACAGTTTTGCTACCATCTCACAAAAAATGCTAAAATTACCACCTGTGCTGTACCATTCTTAGAGGTTGTGCACTCACGACATAACAACCCTATCTTCATAGCAGGGGTCAAATATGTCACTACTCCAAATAATGACACTTATTAGGTGGTTTCAAATACTGCATTCAAAAGTGAAAATTGAAATTGACTCTTGGCATATGAATGATTTAGATAAATCAATATTCATCTCTATCTTGAAACTTCAACTGTAACATTGTTCTGTACACACTAAATCCTATTGTCTTTTTGGCTGAACTGAATTGTAATCAGGCTTGCTTTAGTAGATTTTTTCATTGAATATTTATAATTTATGTTAGTTGTGTTCAGACATATATGAATAATCAACAGGATAAAATGTTTATGAACTATGACAAAGCCATCTTTTGGAAGTTTGCGGGCATTGGTATAGTGTATCAGCCACTATAGGTGCAGTAGTGAAACTGCAGGTACAGCAGTACACATGACAGCAAAGTTGGAACATAGAATTGATGCTTTACACATTAAAAGTTAGATCAATGCAATGACAATGAAGGCAAAATGATTGAGCTTTACGCACAATCTCCATAATCATACAAATACAAGGCAGGGGTGCAAAGGGGGCACTTGTCTTCCCCATTCCAGCAAAAGCAGTTGGTCCATTCAAGCAAGACCTGATAAATGGTTCCACTGACCAATATCTGGGCAAAAATAGCTCTCCCCCTCCACCGCCACCCCCACCTCTCCCCCCCCCCCCCACTCCCAGACACAAAAAACTACCCCTGTAGGCATATGTCCATACTTTTCTCAGCCTCCCAAATGAATATGTTTTTTTACAGACCAGTTTCCAAAAATTTAAAAATATCCCAAAATCAAAAAACAGGTTTTCCAGATGTTTCAATAAATGATGGCCATACAATATAGTGTTGCTCTAATATACCAAGCAAGATGTGGTAAATACTTAACGCTGTTCTTTTTTATTTTCCCTTTTTGCATTTTGAATAGTGAAACTGATAACTCTAATGTCATCATCACAAAATCCATTTCTCACCTTTAAATGCAGAGGCAGCCCAAAAATGTGTAAATATTTGGGCAAAACTGTCCCATCTAAGTTTCCCAACAGTGTTTTCAAAACAGATGGCATCAGAGCTATAGTTCCAGACCATAGGCTCCACTAAGCTTCCGAGACTGTACTCTAGATAATACAAAAAAAAAAAAGTTTTGGTCAAATATATTTTGAGAAACAAATCCAATCTCTGTTACTTTATAATGTGGTTCAAAATTTAGCAAGATCACTCTCAAAAAAAAATACAAGAAAACCTCAAAAAACTTACAAATAAGCTAGATTATTCCCCCATAAGTTTAGAGAAATTCATTCCTCATCCCAAACAAAAATATTAGTATACAAATCTTCTCAATGGCACAGATCTTTGATTGACATCAAATTAAAAAAATGCACAGTATGTCATATAACACAGAATGTGCTGAGACTGTTTTGATTACACATTTCTGCCTTGTATACAAGGTGAGGTACATTTACACAATAAACTCAGGTTGTGTCCAAATGAGGATAACTTTCTGACAGTTATGGGAGGGGACAGAAGTAAGTAGGTTGGGAGGATTGGAACTGACTGGGGTAATAAATAACTGCCTTTAATTCAAAGCAATGATACAGCAAGGATTTATCCAGGTATTGAGGAGAATGGACAATTTGTTTGTTTGGCAATGGTGAACATCAGATTAATATCATCTCTACATGGTGGTTTTGTTTTTTAAAATGACTTGATAATTCTGTGTTTTGATTTACAGCAAGTTCTACAAACAAATAGCCAAAATTCCTGATGAAATCCTGAAATTTGGAGGAAACATTCTTCCTTCTCTGAGTGCATGATATTTAAACAACATTTCTTAATCATTGAAGCAAAATCTTCTTCTAACCATTGTAAAAAATTTATGATAGGATTTAGATGGTTGAAAAACTGATAAAATACTATCAATGATTAAAAATTCCAAGTAAAATTATCTGGGGGAGGCCTACTAAAATGTTTCTGAAGTTAAACTTAAACCATGATTCTCTGTCACCTTTCATTTTAAGGACATCAACAGTTCTCAGTACATCATCCCACATGATAAGTTGCAGATGTGGATGCGCCTCCTTCAGGAATGTCAAGATTTGAGTCACATGACTAAGATAAATGTCATTTTTATTACATGCATGTGTATTCTTCATTCTTTCTTGACACCTCACGCAACTTCCCACCAAACTTACCTGAAAGTAAGATAAATTAACACATTCTGTCTCATTGTCACTCTGTAAGGCAGCAATCTATTATTACTGTCATCATTGCCTTGCATACAAGACAGGACTTTACTCTGTTGTCACTTTATATCTATGGGTGTCAGATTTTGTCGCTCTTAAGCTTGAAAGAATGCATTTCTTAACCATGACAGGACCATTTAAGTTTAGTACCTTTTAAGAATGTATCATACTTGACGGTACTAAGCTAGAAAGAATGCATTTCCTATTGTACAATTGGGTGCTGTTATAATGGCAGTTATGAATATTCAGTTATTCTTAACAGCTTTTGCTTAAAATAAAGTTTTCAAAAAAAAATTAGGTTGGTGGCATTATAGGAACATAAAATACAAATTGCAAATGACTCCAAAAATTTAAACTTTTTAACTGAGCAATTCATATTCCCTCTTGACTTGGAAAGAAATTTGATCCACAGAAAAAATGAGTGTCGAAACAGCAAAACATTTGGTTACATGGAAATGAGATGGTATACGAAGAAATAAACAATCCTGGAGAGATAGAGTGACGAGTGAAACAGAGAGACGACCATTACATTCAATCTTTGGAGTGAAGATGATACAGTTGAGTATCTGCATACCTTAAAGGGGAAATTCAGTCACCCAAATTTTAAGTAGTGTTGTACACAGTCCTACATCTTGATTGGCTATTTAAAATCATGTTACAGTATTTTTCTCCTCTGTGTGACATTTACTGGGATTTAATGCTTAGTTTACCTTGAATATGTCTACTTCTTGATTAATGACATCAGTACATGGGAATGATCAAGTGTAAAACCTTTTCAAGATAAAATGGTGACTTTTAAGTTCTACGTTCCAGACTGCTTAGGTGTGGTGCTGATTTTGTTAAAAAGAATATCCCAGTATACTGTATTATGCTAGTATGACATAATGCTGTTAGGATAAGATTTGCTTCCAGTTCTACCCACTTTCAGAAAAAGGTTGAAAATCTGAGTGTGGAAGCAGATGGTTTGATTGCAAATGAGGGTAAGTTACAATTTAGTTGTCATTTTTTTTATAAAACAAGGAAAGAAGGAATGCAGGGAGAATATTAATTCATGTTTCATGGTTTTACTGATGAATGACACAAACTGCATGCATTTCATGACCATTTTAATCTAATGAAACAGTAGTTATATTTATTTATTCATGTTGTTCATTTATTCATGTTATTACCTTTATTTATTCATGTAAATTTGCATTTGCTCTTGCAGAAATTTGTTAACTTCTAACTTCATCATCCCTAAGTATAAAGTAATGAAATGGAGTTACCCTTTAATGTTTGGTATTTTATGAATATTGATATTAAAGGGTCAGATTCACCTTTATTGTATTTTAAATAGCTCAAGTGCTTCTTATGATTGTTGTTGTATTGCATTTCGATTGGAAATTGCATCACCTTTCTTCACTGAAAATTCTGCTGAGTATTGTTGGTAAATGGCTGAGTGACAATAAGATAACTCGTTCTGTTATACAGGTATGTGTGCTCTTTGAAATGTTTAAGCTTGATCCATGTTATTCTTATCATCCTTTTTGCAAGGGAACAGCTCTACTAATCTCCCTAGGTTTGAATTCAAAGAGCTTATTTGTTTGCCCTGTCAAATAGAAGTCATTGAGTCATTAGTACACCTTAAATACTCCGTGTAATGTTTCTCACTGCCTTGCACAAGTGTCACATTACAGTAAGGTAGGGTAAGTGGAGAATGTATGAATTTTCTAGGAAATTACATCCTATTGCTTTGGTTACAATGCCATTGTGGGGAGGGTTGGTGCTTAGCTCCCCACCTGAAGGTAGTTCTGCATGACTATTTCAGCTTCCACCTGCAGCACAATTTTGTTAGAAATAAGAACGAACCCAGTGCAATAAATCATGAGTTAATGAAAATATGACACATACCTCATCTGCCCCAATATGAAAGAACTTCAAACCAGAATGAGCTTCTAAAACTTGGGTCAGTATTTTCTTGATTATGGGAAGAGATTCTACAAGGGGGAAAAAACCATGAAACACTTGCACAGCATAAGTTTAGACAAGAAACAGCAAAAAGCCTTTCTTGAGAATATGAATCTTCCTAAAGCGTGATTACAAAATATATAGTCAATACATCTTTGAAAAAAACTTGCAACATAACAAATAATGCAACTGTAGTCATGAAAATACTGGATTTTATTAAAAATAGTCTAGGTTTTGAATACTTTACACAAGGTCAAAAAACACCAGAGGCTTGTAAAACTTTATGGGAAGGTGTTATGGACTGACAATGTGCAACTTATATTGTGTAAAATTTGTATTATGTACTTCATCTTTCACTAACTCTATAGTCAATAGATGTAATTAGAACTTGACGGAAAAAGAAATTCTATAAATTAAGCTTAACGTTCCAAAACTTTTATCAGAGTCATTCATTTTAAATACTGAGGCATACACAGTTTAACTTGGTATGGCAATAATACACATTACTTTATCATAACTTATAATAAATTGCACACATTTATTTAAGGATAAAGAGACACAACTTAAAGAAACTTTAAAACCCTTACCAGGATGACAGGGGCAAATATCCATTAAAAAGTCTGCAACTTCTCGCAGATGTGCAAACTGTTGGTGCTTAAGAACAAACTGAAACAAAAGATACCAGAAAGTATATAGTAAATAGGGAATATTTACAATCTTTTTCATAAGTATTTTAGTTGTGAGTACAATACAACTTCAAAAGCTGGATTCAAATGCCACACTTAATTGAAAGTATCACTAAAATATTGGTCTCTAAAGGCAAAAAATCTTCAAAGCTTTACATGACATCAAATATGTAATTTTATCTTTCAACCAAATTATTTCACACCAAAATTAAGAATGAAATAGTGCTGCATATTACAGATAGAGAAGTTTTGGATGTAGAAGATGTGTGCTGCCATTGTCTAACTGTGCAAACATCTTTATTCATTACAAAGTCACAAAAAGCACACAGAAAAATGGAATGTACAGAAGGGCACTAATGACACCAACTTATTCCATTCTTTTGACACCTTTGTAAGCGGCATCATCATAAATATCATCTTCTCAAGGTAAATTCCATCAAGCAATCTGAAGAAAAATTATAAATGGGGTATGTGTTGAATTAAATTGAATTGCCAATGTCTCAAAAAAAAAAACCTGTTTGATGATTGTGAGCAAATATAACCCAAAATGTTAAATGATATTCTCCTCTTAGACCTTATTTTATCCAGCATTTTATTTTAAACCATTTGTTTTCCAAATTTTACCTTCAACCATTTTTTTCATAATAACAAGTATACATGCACAATCATGGGAAGGCTGTAGGATCTTATGAATTCAACCCACAAACAAAAACTCAAGGGAAGCATGGCATTTGCTGAAAAGAGAATTTTCATACCTTCACAGCCACTCCCTAAATTTTCTAATGAAAAAATTTGCACTGAAGATAAAAAATAATACCCCCAAATTCTACCACAATCAAACCTTTAAAACTAAGCTTGTCAACAAGTGAAAAATATTGCATCATTTCAGGCCCCTTATTATGGAAAATATTTTCCAAAGGAGAGGGAGCACCCACTAGGCCCCAAACCAGGACAGTAAGATTTCTATAGGGATGCAGCATCCCCCCACCTACCCCTCCCATTTGGTTATTCTGGCTACCATACTGGTCTGTACTATGCAACCTAAATCCAGTATTTCCCTTTCAATGAAAAAAGAAGCCTACTCCTGTGAACGTACAAATCAACTGATATATCAAAATATCTTTCATACCTCTAGGTGGCCAATGGTCTGGACAAGGGGGATGTAATCCAAAGAGAGTTCTGAAGCAGCCCTCTGGAGCTCTTTAATGTCATACTTGCTGTAAAACAGAAAGAAAAAGAAAGCTGATATTATCAAATAAAGGATCTACTGACACGTTTTCAAATATTTTTAATACCTCATCTCCTTAGGCTATATACACTAGAATAGCAGTGATTGACATGGTACTACTTATTTACATATACTGTGGAGTAATATGTTGCTCTGTTTAAAAGTATTTCTCATGTGCGTGAAATTGAATCCAATATTAACCTACGTATGGTACATGCAAAACATAGTTTTATCTTTGATATACAGTGTGCACATTGTAAAACATCATGAAAAAGATTTGTGGTGAAAACAAAATGAAACTGAGATTGCTGAACATTTGCTAAGGGCAGTAATTCTGTCAGATGAATTTTGCAAGCACTATGGTAGAAGCTGTACAAAGGTGAAGCTATCATATCTGACAAATCAGACCACTCTGAAATCACAGTGTTGTGCAATGAGAGGCACTATAAAAGGGCCCAATCATAGCATGTAGGGAGGGGGGGGGGAGGAGGTAACTGTCAGCGTGAGATTTCCAAATGATAAATACATCATATGCTGAGTAATGGTGTTTTTCTACATAAACAGAGTTCAAACTGCTGCCTGGGATTTTTGTCCAAGCTTCCACACTGGATAATGAAGCTACCATGGCTGGTATGACTGACTGGAAGATTCACGACAAAAGTGCAGACTTAAACTGGCCAAGCATTAACTTATGGGCTGATACCTGTATGATTCTACTGGTTTCTGCAGAAAATGAAGGTCATCCTCATATGGGAAGGTGTCTTCATATTCCACCAATAATCCTGTTGCACCCCACACTTTCAGTTGTGGAAGAAACTGAAACAAAATTGCAATTTTGCAATGTTTTATAAGGCAGATAGTGATCAGCCCAGATTGCCAAGCTTTCCAACCTACTTAAAAATCACCCATTTAATATTGAACTAAAAGGATGGTCAAGAGGTTGAAGCACCTAACTTGCTGATGGAAGGTCTAGAGTTCCACTTCTGGATTGGTCACACTTAAGATTTTAAAAATGGAATCTACTACCATTGTGCCTGATGCTCAACATAAGCAATGAGGTAGAGATTTACAAGCCAATATACCACAACTGGAAAAGGGCCTAAGGCAGCTCTGCTTAGAACCTCAAGTCATAAAACGTCATCTAACTAACAACCAAACCAACCCATTTTGCAACCTGTCTCAAATTCTTTTTTTTTTTCAAAACATAATCTTAGCATCTTGCTTGAGGGCATATCTTGTTGAACGCAAAAAGCCCATATGTAATGAAAACACCCCCTACTAATGCTTTGTATTAACACTAGTAATAGTATGCTACAGTATCTACTTCTTTTGAATGTGATGACAGTTAAAAAGCAGAATCAATTAAACATTCTGTCCTCTTTCTGACCAAAAAGTAGTTTAAGAGGAAGACTGACTGCCTTCCAGGTCAATGCAGGCAAAAACAATTTCACAAAACATTCACAGCTTCTTTTTATGAAACATGGCTTAAAATGTATAACGTCAACTTATTATATGTTGTTGATTTAATAAGGCAGTAACAAATATCAAAACTTTAATATTTAATTTCTCTAACAAACTAGCATGGAAGGTGAGAGGTCTGTGCTAAAAAGATTCAAAATTATGAAAGTTGCACCAAACATCTGACAAGTGATATTTAGCAAAATGAGGTAACATTTGAAAATACCTCCATCAAGTAAGACATCTTTGGTGGTGCTCCTTTAAGATCAAGGTGAACAATCCTGTTAAGATAATACATGCAAGGAATATTTGAAATTAGTTCTGTGCGTAATGATGCCAAGAGAAAGTTGTTAACCCACTTGTTACTTTTCTTAGGCTTACCATAAATGCACCACTCAGCTTCACATAACCCTATTGTCTCAAGCCCCTTTTGATTTATACCTTGCAGCATTTCCATAAGGGAGGAGAGGGGGGGGGGTAAGAGGAGATTTGTTTCCCTCTTTCCAGAAGCTTTTACCCCCTGAACTTACTGATAACTTAAGCCAAGGTCTATCAATTTGGACAAGGGGTTTGGCAGTAATAAATCCTTTCCCATTTTTTAAGTATCTGGTGGAATACCTGCGCCTCCTTTTTAAATTTGCCTGTTAAAGTTTTTACCTCAGAAGGAGCACATCCATCCAACTTTAACAGAGTGGGACGGGAAAAAGATGGGCAAAAATTTTGGACATTTTCTCCAATTATACCAAAAGTACAAAAAATGTCTTGAAAATTTACATTTTCTTATAGGCACAGGAAATTTCGTCTCAAACACTTTTGTTTTTACTTGGACCCATGCAATTATGAAGTGACATTTATTATTTCTATGTTCATTCAAAGGAAAGTGTTCTCATCAACTGCAAGTGTGAAAACCATATTTCTTTTTTTATTTATTATAAAATAGAATTTACAAAACTTAGGTACACAAACAATAAATGACAGTCGCAGACATAAAATAATAGTGGATTAAGTACCTTTGGTGTTGTGAAGACAAAACTGGGTATGATGAAGCATAAAAAGCATCTCCTTTTTCTTCTTTCATATTCATTATTTCAAGTCCTTTTAGCTGGGAACTACAAAAAAGGTTCAAATTCAGCATAAAATTAAAACTACTGTATGATGATAGTAAAATAAAGAAAATAAAAACATAAATAAATTAAAGCAAACTCTTCTCACTTGAACAAATAAGAGGAAATACCAGCATACACTGATCATTTATATTATAAACTTCTTAATCATATTTTAAGCATAGTGTTTGACCTGCCATCAGTGCAACCCCTGGATTGGGGGGGGGGGGGTCATTTCTGCTAAATTCTAAATCAAAGTAATGCTGTACTATAGGCTTAAGTTGTGTGTTGGTATAGAGGGACAAAGCTTGTTTCAAGGTCCTTAAAAAAATGTAATTTTAAGGGTTTTAAACATGGCCATTTATCTACAGTATGTTAGTTAAAACATTGCTGCAAAAGTGTCTTCTTCTCAAATACAGTAAGAAACCAAGAAGTTGACAATTTTCTAATTTTTGTGGAAAGGAAAAATGAAAAGGGGGATTTTAACTGCCTTCCTCTGAAATGGGTGGGGGGGGGGGGGGGTGATTAATTCCCCCCTCACTGCCCTTTTGCAAAAACAATGTAGTTTGATTCTTGCATGCATGTAAATTTAGAATGTCTAACATCTGTCGGGAGCCTAATGAACACAGCAAATACATGTGGCAACTAATTTGGGACCTCTACTAAGTGCTGAGAATCAGATCTATGTATGTGAACCTGGATTTCCTTACTTCTGCTCCAAACAAGGAAAAGTTACACTCAGGTACAATATGAAAGCCCTTACGACAATTCAGAGAATAATTTATTCGGTGTTGCATTCCATTTTGGAATTGGGGTAATTCGTACATCCCTCCTCACTTTTTGAGATCCTGGAAGAATCCCTTTCTCCTTTGAGAGAGAAAAGAGGTCCATAGAATCAAACCTGAAAAATGTACCATCACATTCCAACAACAGTCCTTGAAGATGTGCAAGTGACATGCACACACCAGCGCTCACCTGAAATCACTGTGAAAACGGTACAGTATATATTGTGATATTTTGCACACCTAGATAAAAAATATGAACCCATACAGGTAAAGCTACAGTACAGAATGTACATTATGGTGTGTACACAAACCCTAACCCAGCATTTAACAGATTACAGTATATGTAGGACTATGTATGGATGTTGTTTGTAGGATGTAAGTTTTGGGCACTGATTCTAAATTGAGCCAATATAAAATAAAAAGAGACTAGATAAAACATTAACAATACTAAAAAATCAAAAAGGATGAATATATTGAAAGCAAAGAAATTGCAAAGATTGAATTGATGGAAATCAAAAATGGCAAATGAATTGATTCTGAAAATTATAAGTAGGCCTAGCCTAGGCCTAAGTCTAAGTGGGTCAAGTTTAAAGGGGGTGAAAATGTGCACAATCATATGAAATCAATAAACATGAGGTAAAATCTTCTCAGCAGGCCTAGGCTAAGTCTAATTGTCTTTTGAAAATGCTTTCTCACAATAAACTGAAGCATAGATATCCCATGTCAGAATAGCCTAGGCTAGCTATCTACAAGTGAAACAAAATTTGCAAGCTTGCAATAACAACGATATCCACTTCATTACCTACTAGTTGCTATACATACCCTTCTCCTTCATGAAATATGTACGTCATAAAGCTAATACTTCGTCAAATTAGTAGCTCCACGGTACTGTGGTATAACAGCGAAGACCTACTTTACTTAAAGCTATACTTTGATCCCCAACACGTTGTAATGTATGGAAATAGGCCTAGGCCTAGGCTTATGTCGCGGAAATAGCTCTCACGACTTGTAATGTGCAGCCTAAACAATATTATTGAAAAGTGAGGTCTACAACTAACAAATAGCAATTAATCGACTTCCTTTGCCCATTTTTTGACTCCATTGGCCTAGCTGGTCTCGTGAACAGTAATTCAATTATTGATAAGCTGTCAGTGACGCTATTTCCTTACCTGATTAAAACGAAGGTTTATCTCGCCTTGCAATCATAACAGACTTCTTAACTACACCAACGGTATTACTTGTTGCTCTGAGAGTACTGAAACAGCCGTTACTTGTATAAATCAGCGCCTGTCACGCAGTATGGTGGACAACCGTATCGCACTCTGGCATTGGATCTTCGAAGAGTTAAATGATTAGGGCCTGGACTTCAGGGCATCTTATGGGGCTTTGGCCCTCCCAGTTTGCCCTTCAACCTGTTAAGTTATGCATTGTGAAGCTAGTACAGATTCGGCATTTCATTCGAATTCGGCATTTTTCGAATTCTGTGTGAATGTAATGTTGAATCAAAGAGTCTCACATTCGTAGAGCTGTGCCAATTTATGTAGCAGACTACTACCAAAGTTGTAGTTTGGGGCGACGAAGGACTGACTTCAAGTCAGATCAA
This sequence comes from Holothuria scabra, assembly GCA_037179385.1. Classification (NCBI taxonomy): domain Eukaryota; kingdom Metazoa; phylum Echinodermata; class Holothuroidea; order Aspidochirotida; family Holothuriidae; genus Holothuria; species Holothuria scabra. The sequence goes on from CM074184.1 coordinate 3,890,581, forward strand.
TGACACAATTCTTTAAACTCGCACAGGCTCAGTCTTTTTGAAAGGACCATCTGGCTGCCCATGGGCGCACGAGGGGTAACTTTCTAAGAGGGGCATGAACATTTTTGCCCGAATAATGGCACCACTTTGTCATGTTTGCCTGTTTTTTCCGGAATGAACCGACTGTTTTTGCTCGAATCGGAAAAACGAGTGAGGTACACCTGCACCCGCCTTATTCGCCTATGCGGACGCCTCCTTTCTTTTTTCCCCTATTATCCTGCAACAGACTACCGTAGGTAGGAGTCATTCAACTTGGGAAGTACTAGTTTTCAAGTAAGTTTTTGAAGCATGTTGATTACTGGTGATATGTCTCAGCCCCGAATTTTCCCATTTCGTAATATTGTTAGTAGCTAGGTTACTTCTCTTTTTTGATAGAGTTATAGGTCAATTAGAAGTAAGGTTGATCATGTCACGGTCGAAAAATGAATAATACACCTCTCCTGGAAAATTAACTCTTCAACCAAAGATAGGAGTATGCTAAAACCTCAGGACCCGGTGGACCGGGGTTAATCCCTAGGCCCCCGGCCCACCAGCAGGAACAGACGTTCTGGGCTAGGTTTTGCGCTGCGGCCCCTTCAAAAACTCAACCAACATATTCTTTTGCCCTAAGTTTGCCCAGAATTTTTTACATTCTGGCACCGCCACTGACTGAACCTTGACCATTATTCCGGCTGTAATAATCCAAAATCGCAAGCGTTGTGCAGTGTAGGCTACTATAGTTTTGCTTCTGGAGTAACTTACATGCCGAGAAATTTTAGGCGGGTGTTGTCATTAGTGAAAGGTTACGTTGTGAAAAGGCGAATCAAATTCGTTGGTCGGGAGCTAGCGTCCTTCGATTAACATACATAACATAACAGGTTAAAGGGCAAAGGAGGGCTGTGAAGGCCCCATAAGATGCCCTGTAATCCAAAAAAACCCAAAACAAAGCAGACCACCAACACCTAAAGAGCCCAAAAAGATTAGATTCTACCACAGTCATGGAAAAACTTGTCAATATTAACCTTAAAACGGTGCACTGATGTGGAGGTAACAACCCACTCAGGCAGGCTATTCCACTCACTAACAACCCTATGAGAGAAACTGAACTTCCTAATGTCAAGTCTAGCAAAAGACTTTTCAAGCTTTTTGCAATGGTCTCTAACCCGAGGATTACTTTGGACCTTTAAATAACTGCAAGCTACTGTAACAAAGGGTTCCCTTCAGATAGAAATTTGTATACCTGGAGCATGTCCCCCCTAATCCTTCTCAGCTCCAAAGTGGTAAGCCCAAGCAGCTTAAGCCTTTGGGAATAAGGTAGATTTTTAACCTCAGGTATGAGTCGGGTTGCTCTCTTCTGAACTTGCTCTAAAAGCAATTTGTCCCTTTTCAAAGAAGGGACTCCAGGCCTGTGCAGCATAGTCGAGATGGGGTCGAACCAGCTGCTTATACAAATTTAGCACAATTTCTTTACTAAAACTCTTAAAATTCCTCCTGATCAACCCAAGCACCCTATTTGCCCTTGCAGCAGTAGCTGCACCTGCCTAGATGACTTTAAATCTCCCGTAATAACTACCGTGACCAAGGTCTTTCTCAGAAGTCACTTTGTTCAAATTAGTACCATTCATAGTATAATCATGGTGGGGATTCTTAGAACCAAAGTGGAGGACTTTGCACTTATCAACATTAAAAGACATTTGCCAAGTCTGAGACCATGAAAATAACCTATCCAGATCTTTCTGAAGCAATAAGGAATCATCCTTTCCTCCAACCTTCCTATAGAGCTCTGTATCATCAGCAAACTTACTTATACTGGAAGTGATAGAGCTATCAAAATCATTTATGAAAATTAAGAAAAGAAGTGGGCCAAGAACAGAACCTTGTGGTACACCACTTGAGACTTCTTTCCAGGAAGAAAAATTTCGCTTGACAACAACTCTCTGAGACCTACCATTGAGCCACGAATTGATCCACTGAACGCACTTGCCTATGATGCCTAACCTATACAATTTTACCATGAGTCTACCTAGAGGTACTTTCAAAAGCTTTTTGGAAGTCAAGGTAAATGACATCCACACTGGAACCTGAATCGAGAGACAAAGAAACGTCCTCAAGAAAGCTTAGCAAATTTGTAACACAAGATCTACTGGGTAGGAAACCATGCTGAGTTAGATTGAGTAACCCATTATCTGAGAGATGCTTTAGCAAACAGTCCTTGATTAAGGATTCCATAATTTTGCACACAACACTAGTTAAACTGACTAGCCTGTAATTACAAGGCGAACTCCGATCCCCCTTTTTAAAAATTGGAGTGACATTAGCAACCCGCCAGTCAGTAGGAACAAAATTTGAGTCAAGACATTTCTGAAAAATAATTAATAGTGGAACTGATAAAACCTCAGAGCATTCATGAAGGATGGCGGGATGGATCCCATCTGGCCCAGGAGCCTTACTTGTCTTTAAACTCTTTAATTTTTTCAGAACCAGCTCCTCATGGAACACGATGTCACTTATTGAAGAAGGGATATCAGAACCCCTACAAATCCCCATGACAGATGACTCCTTGGTAAAAACATAAAAATAATCATTTAACAAATTAGCCATATCCTGATGATCACTAACTAATGAACCATTCACATCATGAAGTGGCCCAACCCCCTCCTTAACATGCTGCTTAGACCTAACATAGGCATGGAAAGATTTTGGGTTAATCTTAACCTCACTGGCCAACTTTTTTTCAAACCTAGCTTTAGTGTCCTTAACCAAATTTTTAACTAAGACCTCTTGACTCTTGTAGGCACTTAAGTCATCAGAATCCTTGCTGACATGATCCTTGCTGTCATCAGAATTCTTGCTGACATGATTAAAAATGACATGCGTACACAATTGCATTTACGGGCACTATATCGTCCCAATAGATAAATAACGCATTTAAATTGCAAAGTTTCAATCTAGAAACTAAAGAAATTGTTGGAAGCGGAAAGAGTCGCATAATTTAATTAATTAAAATAAAAAATTAAAATAAAAAAATAATTTATGCGACTCTTTCCGCTTCCAACAATTTCTTCAGTTTCTATATTTAGAGGTCGCAATGTCACATCTACATTTCCTTAAAGTTTCAATCATTATAAACTTAATAGGCTAAAATTGACGTTTTGTTGAAGCTCTTAAGTCATGTGCATACCACAGTGTTATGTTTTATTTCTGCCTGTTATTTTTTAAAACCACCTTAATTATGGGAGGTGGAGCAAAACGACATAACTTGCCGGACATTGTTTCCCCCTATATTTTCGTTCGTGTGACAATACCCCGGCCCTGCACGATCGACGCCCGTGCTGCTCGGAAATTATGATGGCATTTGAAGGACGTACTTGGGAGCTGACACACTAGCGGAACAAAGTTCCTAACAAATTTGACCAACGAAACTATTAGAAACAACGACAAAATCATGACGAAATTTGTAAAAATCCTAACTTGATCACTGTAATGATAGAAAATATTTTGAAAATTTTAGTCCTTGGGATCATAGGCGTATATGAAGTTAGGAGGGACAGGGTGCAGACTTCAGTCTCCCCCCCCCCTCCCCCAAATTTTGCAAAACCTTCATTTTCGACAGGAGTCAGGATATGTTCAGGCATGTTGCGGCCATTTAAATGCAAAATCTGGCATAGCCTATATACCTTGTTTTTAAATACACAGAAAACTCTAAAGCGTTCCCGAATTCTTGAATTTGCTCGAAAAATAAAGAATATCATATTCAAGGCGTCATAGTCATGAAAAGTCAAATTTATTTTTTTTTCAATTCGAGACATATTTGGACACCTAATACAAAGCAATTCTTTTTGAGCCTCACCCCATAGTCTTGCGTGCAACACAATGCATGCCCGAAATGGGGACAAGTATCCGAATTCTTAACATAACATAACAGGTTACAGGGCAATGGAGGGCTAAGGCGCCATATGCAGTAGGATGCCCTGTACAGTCCAAACCCTAACCAAACCAACACCAAGAGAGACCAACAATTAGACTCTACCACAGACATGGAAAAACTTGTCGATGTTAACCTTAAAGCAGTCACATGAAGTGGAGTTGACAACCAACTCAGGCAGACTGTTCCACTCATTTACAACTCTACGAGAAAAGCTTAACTTTCTAATGTCAAGCCCAGCAAAACACTTCACCAGCTTCTTACCATGGTCACGAACCCGAAAATTACTTTGAACCTTCAAGTACGTAGCTACAAGATGTCAAAAGGTTTCTATCAGAAAGAAACTTGTAAACCTGGAACATGTCCAACTAATCCTTCTTAAATTCAAAGTAGTAAGCCCAAGATGTCGAAGTCTTGCATGATAAGGCAAATTTCTTACTCTACGGATGAGACGAGTGGCCCTCCTCTGAACTTGCTCAAGGCAAAACTTATTTTTTTCATACAATATCTTTACTAAAAGTACTGAAAATTCTCTTGATCAGTCCAATTCTTCCCAGTAATACCGGTATTTGCCCTAAAATGATTGGTATTTACTATTCGAGGAAACAATTTTATATATGAAAGATCAAAGAGGTTTCAAATTTTGAGACACATTGGGGCAGTTTATAGAATAAAAAGCCATTTATTTTACAGCCTCTCCTCAGTCTTGCGTCATGAACAATGGCTAAAATAGTCTAATGGAAATGCTGCCGGATTAGACGGACAAAATGAACGGGGTGTAAAGGTTTATCAATCAAGTTTCAACTTTGACCGAAAAAATCAAGCAAAATTCATTTCGTGCCGTGCCATATTCCACCCGTTCCTCTTAAACCCCTCCATGCATCCAAGGATTGCTTTCAGAAATGGAGACGATGACACGCGACTTAGTTCCTTCTTAATTTGAACATGTTTTCTTTTATTGTATGCATGACCGCACGGGATGGGGGCTGGAGACTGCAGCCCCTCCACTTTGCCATAACCTTGCTGAAACGGGTAAACAACATGACAACATGAGCATCAGTTGGACAGAGATGCCTTGGCTGGAGATCTGGAATAGAGCAAAAGATCACCGCTTGGGGGCATGGGGAGATTTCCCCTGGCCCCTGACCCTGAAAAATGAAAAAAATCAGAAATTTGCCACTTGTGACGCCAGTCAACTATTATGTTGTTTTTCGTCTCTTCCTTCATGAAATTCCGAATCCCCTGCAATAAAAACTCCAAATTTGTATTATTTGTTTCAAAAACAATATTTTCAGCGCACTTCGTGGCACCAACTGCGATTCCTAATCCAGTATAGTGATTGTTCCAAATCAGTTTGGTAAACTTTTCCAAGCTGTGGAAATGAAAAATTAGAAATTTGCCGTAGGTGACACCAGATTATCAAGTGGCACCGGCAACTTCTACAGTGCTTTTTTCATAAATTATCTTTCTGAAATTCCAAATTTTCTCCAAAATGATAAGCTCTTGACTTTAAATATGGAGTCCGAGAGCATTAATTCGTAGGCCTTTGTCAATATTGTACATCAACAATTAGATCTTTGGTCTACGTGCAATCTCGAACTTGTCACCAGGAAATGCATATTTTCAGTTATCGGAATTTGGAACCTCCAAAATTTTCTGCAATGCGTGGAAAGCTCCATACTTTCAAACATTTGTTTAACATGAACAAATTACGCCCCTATTACAGTGGTGTTCACGTCTTAAAAAAATCGGAAATTTGGGTGCTTGCCCCACTATAAAATGTCTGCCTATGCCACTGCTCCGCCCGTACGGTCCAGGTGGCCCGGCCCCTTAAATTGGAGTCAGCGAATACAACAGCCGTGTTTCGTGTTGTGAATTTGATGCATGCCGATTGATTACATGAAAACGAGTTTATCCAACCCACAAAAAACTGGACTACTCGCACCCTCAGAGAATGCCTTCATTGTGTGAGATAAAGGGCCAATCGATGATACGAAGGCTTAGGTAGGGGTCTTGCCGAGTGTGTAGCTCCAACAGATTGAAAAAAGAATTAATTGATCTTACGATGATTTATGCTGGATTAAGTTTCCCTCTCAAAACATAATTAAATAAATTAATTGGCCGGCAAAAGATTATTAAAATTTAACTCAGCAGACCTCAGACGACCTCGTCGTCTGAGGTCTGTTGCACGAGTGAATAAAGCTTGCAAGTTTGGACTTTCATGTCACGGGGGATCGGAACGCTAAGGGGTTCACATCCAGTCCCCAGTCCCCTGATTGGTCAAAAGTTGTGACGCACCGAATTAAATAAATGTAAATGAATATGCTGATCTCCTTAGTGACCAACGAGGAGGCTGTAGAGGGTGAAATTGGCCACACCTTGAAACATGGGATACAGCGTACACGTGGAACTAGGGTAAAGTGGTTTGTCACGTTCACCGGTAACACGTGACGGGAAACAGGAAAAGTCCTGTGAATCTAGGACAAAGGGAAGAGGGATGGCGTTGAGGGTGTAACATACTACATAACGATTGACTTGCGGGACTTAAGTGTTGAAAGTATGCATGCATTGAGACTTGCTCGATGTGGGCAATTAAAGAAATTTCGATGCAGAACTGGTATTTTTGTTAATTCTGTTTTTCAATTTCGCCAAATTAAGGGTATAGCTGTTAGATGGAGTAAAGTACATTATAGCCAGAAATGCATAGCATTGAAGACTGAGAATTTAGTGAAATTCAAAACATACAGTCAATGGCGTAGCTACCGTGACTGGGGGGGGGGGGGGCAGGGGGGCAAGTTTCCCCCCTGGAAAACTTTTTGGGGAAACTTGATGAAAATGGGGAAATTTGATGAATCTTCTTATTATTACAAAAATTACACAAAAATTTGTCAAAATTTTTGTTAGAATAAGAAATTGTGAGGCATTTCTCATACATAATTCGTATTTTCATGCAACAAATTAACTCAGATCTCGTCAGTCTCGCATGAACCGGCCCAATTCGCGTTCCACAGAAATGTCCTCGTCCCGTAGCAGATTGAATGTGCTCTTGTGCTTGTATACGCACGGGGGTTATGATCAGTGCATTTCAGTGCACAGGAAGCTGTTATTCAGGTGATACTTTGGGAATTCATCAGTAAAAGGATGTGAAAACTGACAAGTCACTACCGTAGACCTCCGAGGTTGTTATGTTCTTCTACAAGCTAGCAGTAGCTGTACGATTTTACTGTGTGTACATAACGATGGATCGGGATGAAACAATACATGGCCAACGATAAAACTTAAAGTTAATCTAGAAATTAGAATTAACGGGATCCGTTGGCACACTTACATTTTGTTACTTAGCCTAATCCTTGGAGACTTACAAGCTAGTTCGGGAAAATAGCTTTCTGCTCACTTTGAGTGTTACAATTAAAGGTAAAGAGCAGTCCCCCAAACTTATTTTGAAGAAAAAGCTAAAAAGCACAATTTTCGTCTTATTTCTCTTCAGAGTATCTTTCATTACATTTTATGATTTAACTATTGCATATTCAAGGTAAACCAAGCAGTTATTTCTAGTAAATTTCACATTTGAAGATTGTCACCTGACTCCCAACAGCCAATCATGAAACTGGACAGTCTACTACGCTACTTCAATTTGGGATGACTGCTCCTGCCCTTTAATGGACAATGAGTACCTTGTAGCCTTCTACACATATAACAGACTGCTTTTCTCACAGGATATCCTGTGTGATCGAGCCACTATTAGGCCTCCTTAGTGGCGTGCGAAGGGGAGACCATTGGGCCATGCCCCCCTCACAGATGCCATTTTTTCTTTGTTCTTAAAAATACGTAGTCTAACTTTATTAACACAGATTTTACTTCAAAAGATAGCATATGTGGCACCAGATTGCTTATAAGGACGCCCAATTTTTCAAAATTTTTCAAAGGGGAAGGATTGTCCCTGCAAGGTCTTTCAGTGATGCCAATTTTTTTTTATTCCTACAAATAGACCTAGGCAAATTCTGTCAAATTCCAATTTTTACTTAAAAAGGTAGACTCTGTTTCCCACTGGTGGCATCGATAAAAAGACTACATGTTTAGATTCTCTTTACAAGCATAAATACGCTATTTTGACCATCTGAGGGGTCTGATTTTTCGAAATTTTCTTTTCCTTCCGCGCCAACCAATGGTGGCGCTTCGCTCGGTCTTTTGGGCAAAATTACATATTTGGAGTAAAATTAGATCTTAACACTCTGATCATTTTGCAGTTTGCGAACATATTTTGAAGTGAGCATTTTATTGCAAACGACAAAAGAAGAAAGCGACTGGCTAGATTCTTTGTACTAGCCTGGAAAATGCTATTTCCGGCCATCTAAGGTGTCTGATTTTTCCAAATTTTCTCTACGCTCCGCGCCAACTGATGGTGGCGCTCCGATTAGATATTCATTATGACAAAATAACATTTTGTGGCCAAGGAAAACCACAAATAACCATCAATGCTCTTTTATTTGGACTTCTAAAAGTGTGCAAATTTAATGACAAGTTTTTACTTCGTAAGGTAGCATAAATGGCATAAGAGTGCATGTAAAGACACAAAAGTTTCAGTTTTATCCTCATGAACCACCACGATTCAACTGTTAACACTGTTCCCGTCAAAGTCGAAAATCTTGCACCATTTTGCATGTAGGCTCCTTGAAAACGACAAAAATTTCCGGACACCCCTCTACTTAGACCATACTGCATGCCCCTCCCCCTCAGAGAAATCCTGCGTACGCCACTGCTTTAGTACATAAACATAAACCAGATACTGTTTACCAAAATAATATACTTTGTTATTTCCGATTGCTCTATGTTATAGGCCTACTTTAAGATTAAAACGAGGTAATATTACAAAATGACATGGTAATGTTGTTATACTTGTAAGTTTGCATATTTTATATGAAATACATACACATTGACCAGGAAAAGTTTTGGGGAAATTTCATACCCTTGCCCCCCTGGAAAAAATCCTAGCTACGCCACTGCATACAGTGAAAACGCAATGCAGTTTACCGGACTGTTATTACTGATTACGCTGAGTAAGCTAACTTGTGTGGTAGAGTCCAATGCTGTACTGTGTTACATTATCTTCATTGACCATAATAAAGACTCACTGACCAACTCACAGAAGAAAGATAAGCCCGTATACAGTAGATGGAGCGTGTGTGTACTCATTAGATAAATATTTTTTCCTTAATGATTTTATCCGATTTTTCACGCGCTATGCGCACTGTTCAACAAGAAATATCCTAACTGGCTAACAATAGCCGTAATCCCTAACCCTAACAAAGAATACAATCGATTCAATGGCAACAGTCAATGAAGAAACGCCTTGTTAAACAGTGCGCATCTACCCGTCTACTAATTTTTCAAAGCATTTGAAATTTTCAAAAAGAAAAATATAAGCACTGGGTGACAGAATTTCAAAGTAAGGGGGGGGGGGAGACAATCTAAGGACAAAGGAGAACGTTGGGGGAAGCGCAAAACCGGTGCCCCCATTTGAAAATGTTTCACCTTTTCAAAGAGCCTAGAAACAAAATGGTGCAAGAATTTTTACTTTGACCTGAATAGTCTTGACGGTTGGGCTGTGGTGGTTTGGGGGATACAATTGACATATTTGTGTCTCTTCATGCTATTTAATGCCACACGCTATATTTGTTTTGAAGTAAAATTTGTTTTTAAATTTGCGTACTTTCAGAGGTCAACATTAAGAGCATCGATGATCGGCATCGGCGTAGGGTAACATTTCAGGTTTTGGTTTCCTTGAGCGAAAAAATGTAATTCTGCTATAAAGACTTTCTAAGGGGATCCCCCTACCCCAAGAAATGGCGCGGAGCGTACAGAAAATTTCGAGGAATCGGCCCCTCAGATTGCCGGAAATAGCATTTCCCAGCCTAATTAAACGTAGAATCTCATGTCACTACTTTTGTCGTTTGCAATAAAATGCTAACTCCAAAATAAATTCGCACACTGCAAAGTGATCAGAAAGTTATTAAAACTACCTTGACCAGAAAATAAGTTAATTTTGCCCACTAAGCGGATCGCCACCACTGCTTGGCGCGGAGCAAAATGAATTTTTGAAAAATCGAGGATGCTTTTAAAGACAATCTAAACAGTCTTTATTTTTAGCTTTCCTTTGCAATAATGAAAAATCGGCAACTTGTTAAATTTTCAGAAAATTATCACATAAAATGTACGACTACTATAAAATGAAATAGTCTTGAATCTTATAGCGGGAAAACTGTACAACGTAATTGAAAGTAAACAAATGTTTCTCTATCTTGACGGCGTGGCAAATTCAAGATCCGCTGAATTCAGGAAATTGTCTACATAATTGCCCGAAATCTCGACTATGAATGATTTAACTCTTAACATCTTTTGCAGGATAAACGGCAAACTATAATTGTGCACCACACTTGACCTCCTGTCCTGTCTCATTCGTCTAATAATGCCGGCCAAGGAACGAGTCCAAGGGATCCCTCCCCTTGAACATTTTTAAAAAAAAATCAGTTCCTACATTGGAAGGTAGGCGTAAGTAAAATTTGGAATTTGACAAATCTACTTATTTTTAGGGGCTTTAAGTATGGCATTACTGAGGGGAGAAGGACGTGGGGAGAAAATGCCTCCCCATTGAAAATTTTTGAGAAATTGGTTGTCCTTACATTTAATCTGGTGTCACATACGGTACTCGTCAAGTTGAAGTAAACCGATTGCGGCCGTTACCAAATTACGCTTTTTTATGACCCCGGGCATAGTATATGCTAGTATAGATTGTTCATAGTCAAATTACCCCATGAAAGAATAACTGAGATCATATCTTGGCACAAAGTGCAACCGCTTCCCTAAAAATTAAACCAGACTTTTAAAGACTTTAATTTGAGTATAGCAAATTTGAGTATAGTACAACAATAATATCATAAATTAAAAATCTTCCATCTTTCCGGCTGAACTTAACTTCCGTCAACCGTGAACATATCTCAGCTAGTAGTAGGAAGTAAAAAGATGAGGGTTTAATTTTTTGAATTCACTGCTTTTTCAATGTTCCGTTCTAGTCCCCCACGGTCCACCCAGTATGGTCACGGAAGTATGGTATTAGTCACTCGTCACAACAAGTTTTTTATTTTACAGCTACAATAATTTACCCAATTCCTTTCAATTTTTTATGCAGAAAATTCTGTAACATATCACATGCTTGAAAGCACCAAATCGCATTTCACGACCTTTGAAATTGCAAACATTCTCAACAGGTGAGGGGTGCCCCTTGACTTCCGACCTGCATGCGGCTGGGGATCACTCACACTTCCGATCACCTCCCCCCTCCCCCATCCCAGGGGTGGCGCCAGCGGGGGGGCATGCCCCCGTCGGAGAGCACTGCCCCCCCCCCGTCGGGGAAGGTCGGCGGTTTCGTCGGGGAGGCCTAAAATGATAAAAAAAACCTACCAGGACTGAAGTTACTGGATGGGTGAACCTATTTTTTTGTTTGGAAATGGTATTTTAATACATATCGGGATCGATTTTCAATCATTTCTTCTTTGCTCCGTTACACCACATTCCATGTACCCGTACGTGTCCTATCTCCTCCCCCGTCGGGAAGGCTTAAAAATGAACGTAAAGGACTTAAAGTTACTGGATGGATGATTCTGAACTTTTTTTTTTCTTTTTGCACTATTTTATTCTTTTGTAACGTTATTTTAATGCCTTTCTGAATCTGTTTTAATCAATTCTTACGAGCTCTGCCATCCCGCATCCCATCTTCAATCCGCAACGTCATGCTCCCGTCGGGGAAGGCTGCCGGCCTTTCCCCTGTTGTTGAGAAAACCCGATTTCGTCGGAGAGCGCGTCTTCATGCCCACGGTAAACTGATAAAAGATGCGGGTCTAATAAACTTCAGTCATCCGAAAGTTCTTTTTGATTTTGCTCACCAGAAGACCATATTCTTCAAGGAAACTCACAATTCCGATTTTCTTGGCAAAAACAGACGAGAGGTTGATCATGTGCATGCAGTGCCCGATATGGTCTGCCATCTGGCCTGCCCCGACAGCCGAATTTTAGCAACGGTAATGAAAATCGACGAGCCCGTTTCAGTGACACTTACTGATAAACAGTAGTGTGATAATGTCTCCCCATAAGTCTGACTGAAAAATAATATTTGAAGGTTCCTTGTAACGTTACATATTTTCAAATACGTTAGAACTTAAAACCATTTATAGTCTGAAATTCGGGCAGTCACGTAAAAAAAATCATTTATTTAGTGAACCTTGCAATTATAGTAATTCCGTTGCATAGTCCCCCTTCCCCCGAAAATAGACAAGACAATTACATTTACTTGTCGGCGTTGAAGCAGTACCTTTTATTTGATACTTTTCTGATCATTTAGCAATTTGGGTTTTTTTCTATGGAAGTGAAACTTTCATTTCAAAGGAAAGCTCAAAATAACGACTGCTTCATTTCTCGTTACAAGTATGGGAAATGCCATTCCGGCTATCTGAGGGGTTAGATATTTTAACAATTTTCTGTACGCTCCGCGTCAACTGATGGTGGCACTCCGCATAGATTGTATTTTGGTCGAACAGATTACTTAACAGAACAAAGCATGCTTGAAAATTATTCTTCGTTTGAGGGCAGTATTATGAAGTGAAAATTTTATTGCGAAAGAAAGCTCGAAAGCTGACTCCATAAATTCTAGTTTCTAACACGGAAATGCCATTTCCTGCTCTTTGGGGGTTCTCAATTTTTAAAAAATTTCTGTGCGCTCGACTTAGATGGTCTTTCGGGGATAACACCGACTTTTAGGACAAAAAAACAATTCTGCTACCTCCCAAACTGAAACGCTCCCGTACGCCTATGACAACAACATAAAATATGAAACTTCGAATACATGCGAAGCCAAACCTTTTCCTCGGGAAAATGTTCCAATATGGTCTGAGGGCCTGAATCAGCATGATGATATTCAATAACCCCAACAAAAATACAGATCACCCTCTACTTGATTTTTTCCCATGAGAAGGCTAGATTCTTCCATAAAACGCCCAAACTTTCATAAGCTAATTTACAATTTGTTCCCCAATATAAGCTTCATATTGTTAAGAGTGGCAAAATTTGCCATTTCCGATGGATACTACTTACAATAAGTAACCAAAGCCAACTCTGTCAATCACCCAGCATGCTGCCTAATTTTGCTCTTGAAAGAGATATAACTTAAAAAGTCAAATATTCATTATAACCTTACAAAAAAAAAACAATTTTTCCTTCATAAATTCCAAAATTTCTCCAATTTATTAAGCCCTTACTTCTCAAATCTTCTTTCAAAAAGGGAAAATTTTTCCGGGCAAACTTGTAGTCTCGTCTTGATTTAACGCGTAACCTTAAAACAATCTCAGCCGTCGCCTATATAAGGTTTTTTATTTTTGCCATATGAAGGACAGACTCTCCAATAGAGACCCAAAATTTTTCATGGTAGTAACAAAAGCCAAATTTCTTAGTTGAAAAAACTCCAGATTTTTTAGTATCTGTTAAAAAGAAAGCCCATAGCGCGCCTCAAATTCTACCCAGTCACGTCCCACCGGGACACAACATCAACTTTGTCGGGACCTTGAAATTTTGGCCCCCTGTCGGGGAGCTTGGCCTCCCTGTCGGGCAAATCCTGGTGCCACCCCTGTCCCGACTCCCCCCCCCCCCCCCATTCTCCTCCCATCTCACTTCCTCTAGTCTCCCATCCCCTCCCACTCACATCCTTGCCTCCTCTCTCCCTGACACTTCCTTCCTCTCCCATTCCGCACCTCGTCCCCATCCTGCGAAAAATTCCCCTTGAACTACCTTTTGGACACAATGGAAATACAGTCACGGAGGTGGTAACTCCATACCGGGCTGAAGACAGCAGGGTAACTCCATGCAGAATACAGTTCCGTACTTGCAGCTGGTCGCCGCCACCATCATGCTGGTCGTTTCCTCTTACGCACGTACAGACGTACTAAGTGTCCACGTACGTATAGGATCGGAGTAGACTCACTGATCTATATTACAGATCAGACGGCATGTAATAGCCATGCATGCTCATGTGGTACGGTACGTGCACAGATGATTATGACCTTTCATGTTTACTGTACCTTACTGAAGTGTAGGTTGTAAGTTTGGTTAAATTGAATAGCCTATATATATGTTACGAGTTAGCTTACGTACCGTACAAATCAATTGATAACATTGGCACCGTCCTCCCACAATTACACCAAAAACATTCTGAGCTTGAATAATCTTGGAGTTGAACCTGAAGTGAAATACAAAAGGCCTCGGAAAGGGCTCACATTTCAGCCAGGGCAAGTAGGTTAAAACTCTTTAGTAGTAATTTTTGGCTAGCCTACTTACTATGCTCTGTAACTGTGTGGGACTTCATAATTGGTCTTCCTCTTATTCTTAATGTTTCTGTAGGCTACATAATGTTAATCATAGGCCTAGGCTAGGCCTAGCCTACAGTAGGTTGACATAGGCCTAACACTTTTGTACGATTTGTTGTATGTCACAGTCAGGGATGTCAGATCAAAATCTCTGCAGATGACGCAAAAACAGGTTTAGAGTCCAAGGGTGCTTACCGTACCTGAGGCTGTAGCTCAGTAGCTGACTGTAGTTGGGCGGAAGAAAGAATCTGCCCAGAAGTGACATCCCAGATCTTGCTGGTTTGCATAAACCTGGCTTAACTAAGTTAGGCTGTAGCTACACACAGGTCATCCTAGCGTTATATGGTAGTATATAGCCTATGGTATAGTATATAAAAAGGAAAAGGTAAGTCAAATCGCCTAACACCAACACAGTGCTTCGCACAAAACTCTTCATGATTTCTCACCTTATACTGCATTTACCCCATCAGATCTCTCGAGAACCTTCCCATCATCTTTCTTCTGAAGAAAAACAACAAACTTAAAGTTGTCTTAAACAAAAAACCTCACATCAAATGCCAAAAATCTTCTCCTCTGATTCAATGCTAACGACAGACTAGATCACTATTCTCCAATTCATGACGTCACATTACGTAATGGGAATTGCCCTGTACGAATCCTGTTCTCCAATGGGATAGTTCGAACTGCTTTCAAATCTGTCAACGACCAGACTGTAATTATTTTTCTGCATGGGGAACCTGAACAAGAAAAGGAAAACGTGCGGATCAGAAAACCCAGCATACCAAAACATGGGTGCCCTGCCGCAAGTACATGCAACATATACAGGTATGTACTATACCATAGAATTCCCCTAGCTGTGCTATTAAAAAACCTTGCATGTGGCATACATGCTGTCTTCACATACAGTATACATTCAACAGGCGTTCTCAGCATTTATATACACTGGCTCATTGATGGGAGGACTGGCTTCATACAGGGCAATCCCCATTACGTAATGTGATGTCATGAATTGGAGAAGAGTGATCGAGTCCGTCATTGGCATTGAATTGGAGGAGAAGATTTATTGCATTTGATGTGAGGTTTTTTGTTTAAGACTTAAAGTTTGTTAGTTTCTTCAGAAGAAGATGATGGGAAGGTTCTCGAGAGATCTGAAGGGGTAAATGTAGTATGAGGTGAGATATCATGAAGAGTTTTGTGCGAAGCACTGTGTTGGTGTTAGGCGATGTGACTTACCTTTTCCTTTTTAAATACTATATACTATATAACGCTAGGACGAACTGTGGCTGTACAGAACACTGGCTAGGCATAACATCAATGAAAATTGTAACATACAGTTGCTAGCCTAGTAGTAAAGTATTAGGCTTAAAGGGTTCTCTGTACTTTGGCTAATTTCATACCAAGGAACTAACCTAGGCCAAGGGCCTAGTCTTAATCCCAGAAAAGCATCAGGCCGTGACAAAATCAGCCCAAGAGTCCTGAAAGAACTGGCTGATGTCATCGCTAATCCTCTGACTTATTGTTTAAGGAAATCCTTAGCTGAAACCATGCGGGAAAGTACATTTACCATACACCAAGAATCACGCCAAGGTGGAGGTGTTTGGAATTATACACCACACCAATTCTTGCAATTGTATGCCAACAGTTGTAATTTTCCCTGTAGCAGCCAGGTACACCGTACCCCAAATTTGTTGGCGTACATTTCCGTAAGCCAAAGATCTTTCTGTGAAAGGCCCTACTTTCCAGTATGGATCTGAAGGATACCTTCCAACTGACTGGAAAAGTGCTAGTGTCACACCTATTTACAAAAAAGGTCAAAAGTACGACGCAGCAAACTATCGTCCAATTAGTTTGACCTGCATTACATCTAAACTTATGGAGCATTTAATCTGCAGCAGTGTCATGTCCTTCGCTACCGAAAACAATATCCTCTATGCAGGGTTGTCACCAGCCCAATTTGAGTGCCGGCTAAACATCTGACTCAATATTTGTACCTCACCCTACCCCCATGGAATCCACCTCATTTTTGACCCATTGAATTTTTCAGCTATAAGCTAAATGTCAATTTCATTTTTTTTCAGTATATAAGATCATTTTTGTGCCAGTCGTAAGCCTTGCCTTTAAGGTGTTGTACCGGTCGGCAATGTCCAGTGCCGGTTAGTCCCAACCGGCGCCAACCAGCGTGGTGACAACCCTGCCTCTATGCTCTACAACACGGTTTCCGCAAAAAGAGATCATGTGAAAGCCAGCTTCTTGAATTTATCCAAGATGTATCAACTAACATGCAAAATGGGCTTCAAACTGACGTCTGCGTGCTCGACTTCTCAATGGCCTTCGACAAAGTAGGGCACAAGGTTGATTGAAAAGTTAAAATGGTACGGTATAGTAGGTAGTACAAATAATTGGATTAGAAGCTTCCTCAACAATAGAATCCAAGATGTAGTCTTAGATGGTGTATCTTCATCCAGCATGCGTGTATCTTCTGGGGTACTACAGGGCTCTTCTTCTTCTTGCAAAGTACGGTGAAACATCCAGTTAAGGACAATAGTACACCATGGAGGCGCCGTGCAGTCGGTTCAGCCCTCAGTGAATTGATTAAGCAGTAGGGGTATATCTATATTACCGGATTTTGTCGGTATTTCCACCTTAGTCATATCGTCGATATGTGTTTTCAAAAATATGGGTTTATAGTAAAATCTATATAGAACTAATCCCGATATTTCCCTACTCACTGAAATACCGATTCAACCAAAATATAGACACTCAACACAAATATCGATATTTAACAGCAGTGACACATGACAGATAGGAGAAAATACTGATACCAAACCACCAACTTCTCCCTGACCTTTCCAGTCACAGAACTGTTCGTTAATGTACTGAGTATGTACAGTATTGACGGTCTACAGCTCAGCTCGCGCTGTATACTCAATGATCCACACAGTGGAATAGTTCAATGCACTTGTTTACGTACAGCGCCAGTGTCAGTGTACGCCGGTGTATACGTAACATTGGCGGAATAAGAGTGTCCAAGTTCATGGGCCCTATCAATTTAACCAATGTTTTCCCAAATTATGTTTTTTACTGCAAGGACCTGCGTTGCAAAACTTTGCAAGTCATTATCTTTTGCATATCAATCAGTCTTACTGTTAGGTGAAATTCAAATGGTACTGTGAAGCCTTCACCATGTGTCCACGAAGGGCGAAAAGAATGTAACATGTTTGCAAAATTCTTTCGTACAAGTTAGATGTGGGAATCCACCGCAGGATTTTACAGTGCACGTTCAAGTCAATGCAGGTTTAGTATAGCGACTCATTCCTTGGTTAGCGCGAGAATTTGCTTTACCACACAACGTAAGTGTATAAACTATACATGTGCAAACATGCAAACACGTGGTCGAACAGGCTGTGCATCCCTAGCACATAACCTTGGCTGGATCTGCCCACTTTGATACAGGGGAATTTTTGATACAGAGTTCCATAAGTAATATATTTCTCTGATCGAATTTTGCAAGTTTTTTACCCTGCAATATTTTGCATTGCTGTTTAAAAAAGGTCATTGGAACTAGGACGGGGCAAACTCTGTAAAACATTGCCGTGTAGAAGACGGGATTTAAAAAATATGGGAAAGTTTTTACATCGCGGACCTGGAAAGGCAACAGTGCAGAGCAGCTAAAGAGCTGCTATGATGCAACAGAGTGTATGGTACCTGGTTTTTACAACGAACAGTGCAGTGTTTGTAGGACTTGTGGAACAATATTTGAAGCGCGGAATCTTTCACTGCCTATCAGGCAGTTGACAGAGGTCAGTTAAGTGATGTGATACCGACTTCTAGAACTAGTTGGCTATAATACAGAAGCATATACTTAATATCCAGAATATGGGTCAATATTTTAGGTATCAGAGAAACTTTGCAACTATGAAGACAGAGCTCTAGTGTTTATTGCTGCTTGAATTTACTGCAAGGGCCGTCAAGCCTGTATGGGAAAAGCTGCCACTTTTATGTTTGCGGGCATTTTAGGAGACGTGGGCGGGAATCCCGTGACAAATAAAATAAAAGAGAGAGAAGTAGAGCTAAATGAATGTTTTAATAAAAATATTTTTTATTCATCTTTTCTCTTTGTACAAATTTTTATTGTTTTTTGCCAATCAACATGAAATTGCGAACCTTTGTTTGTCTCGTATATGGATTATGAAGCACGGAATAACCTTTGAACTTCGTTCCTACACACATAAAGTGTGTGTACCTATTTTGCGAAAATACCTATATTACCGGTATTATCGGTATTTTCGGACCTACAGTATATATATGCACAGTACAGATCATTTGACCGAAAACTTGGAAGCTGCACATTAACAGCTCATTCTGTATAAATCAGGCTTGGGGTAATCGTAATCAGTAACTGTAATCGATTGCAATCGATGACACATTTTGAAGTAGTTTTAATCACAATCGATTACTTTTGTGAAAATGGCAAAGTACAGTAATTGCAATCGTAATCGATTACAATGGGAAAGTAATCGCAATCGGGTTTCATTTCTGATTACATTGAAGTTGAATTGAACAAAGAGGTAAAGTTACTAAACAATTTTTTCAGTGCTTGGTTCTTCTGTTGGAATGACAGCATTGAATTGTCCTTCTTTCTTGGATGTTCCAGCTTAAAATATGTGAGAAGTGCATGGGTTCAATAATCTCTACTTTGGGAGGACTTGGTTCTGTCCGGGGTTATCTAGAGCAATGTTCATGGCCTTTTTCCAGTTGTGGACCTGGATTGTTTTGCCTAGTACATTGTCTATGTGAAAAGAAAATGTAATCACGATTGCAATCATGATGACATTGCAATGTAATCGCAATCATAATCAATTACTTTCAATTTTAGCTGTAATCGTAATCAAAATCGCAATCGTAAAATATGAAGTAATCGCAATTGTAATCAATTACATTGAGATGTAATTGCCCCAAGCCTGGTAAAAATTGTATAAGTGTTTGCACAGGTACCAAAATATAGAAACCAGGTACTTGATCGCCATACACGGTGTTGCAGTGACCAAAGGATGACAACATTTTGTTAGGCATGCTCCATAATACATGCATGATATTTTCCAAGAGGAAGCGATCACATTCACAAGTTCAAAAACACTTCACTTGTCACAAGGTTGTATCGTCTGGTTTTGTTTCAAATAAAAAGTGACAAACATAACAAACAAAGAGTCACAAGAGCCAAATAAGAAAAATTGTACTTCCATACCTATATCAATTTGATATTGAATTTTGAGACATTATCTACTTGAAAAGCAAGCTTTCTAAGGAGCTCAAAGGAAATTCGCTCACACTAGTGTACAATATGCCATGGCATTATCACTAGGGCTATGAAGTACAAACAACTTTCCAACTTAAACATAATTTCTAGGGGCTCTCTTCATTCTCAGTCTAGGAGAACGCTTGCTTACCAAATTGGCAAAAAAAATTTAGTCTATTAAAGAGGGGAATCATTTTAATGGAGTGATTCTTTTTGCATGCATATTTTTTAAGAGTTGGGTAGTAGATTTGGGATGGGTAATATGATGGCCGTTACCCCGGGCAGTAACCCTGTAAAACACATTGCAATGATCTACTCTCATGAAGACACAAGGATTCCACCGCCGATGACTTGTACTGTCAACTACTGTAAGATGACCTAGTGCTGTAACTTACATTTTTACAATTATTTCATGATTATTCACAATTATTAACAATTATTTTGGATTTTTGCAATATTACCAGTTTTTCGATTATCCTTCAATTCAATAATCGAATTGAACCGCAACCAGTTATAACCGGTATCAGTAATGTAACTGGTTTACTGTGGAAGCTTAGCTGTACAGTAGGTAGCTTACAATAGTACAACTTAGTAAATGATCTCAAATTTTTGCGAAGAAGGTTTAGTGATTTCACTTCTCTCAACATTGCAAGCCCAATCTTGTCCAACGCAATGCTTTTATTTTCTTCCAAGTACAGTAATAGTTTCTTGCCAGCTACTTGTGAAAGGATTTATTACTCTACCGTAATCTTGAATTTATGGTGTTTTCAGGGCTTGGTGTAAGTGACAGGCTGGCTGAGATGCCCTTTTGTGAATGTCCATCAAAATAACATCTAGACTGATGGCCATTTTGCTCATTTTGGCCATGCCTTTTTCAAGCCTATTTCATGCCCTATGTATTGCTTACTGTATCCGTTTGTATGCAGCTACAGAAGAATGACCAATACTGAAATGCAGCACCTTCTGGAAACTCAAAATCCCATTTATTGCCTTGATTGAAATGTTTATTCTGAAAGATTGTGCAGTGGTGCATATCTAATCCCTCACACGATAGACTCAATTAATAGTTAGCAGGAAGTGGCTCTGGCAACTTGTTGACAAGGAAGTTATGGTCGATCTAAACTGACTGCAGTGTTTCCACTAAGCCGCGATTTTTACACAATGACTTATCGATTTGACGCAACGATGTTTGTGGTGAAAAATGAAAAAAAAGGTTTCATTTTGCTCCCCAAATGGATACCGTGTGAACAGCAAAAAGTATGTCGTCATACACCAAATATAACAGACACATTTCAACTAACGCAACAGTATGCAGAGCTTGAAGGTCAATTTATATTATGTGAAATTAATGATCATTTACTTACACTTGCAGATTTTATTCGACTAGTTATAGCCTAGGTAGCGCAGGTAGCGCTAAGTTAACGTTAGTTGTATAGGGCTGTCAAGGTACACTGACAGTGAACATGACAATGAATAGCCAACACACGGAAATAGATGGAGATTTTCACAATTCCATTTCTATATTACGTTGGGGAGTTAACTGTTTCCTTTCATTCTTGAAGTGATTTTCATAAGGTTAAGGAATGGAAATATCACCAACAGGCCGTTCGTGTGAACGTTTTTCCAGCCAACTTTTACACAGTTAAGCCAATGTGACTTATCCATTGAGTTAACTGTGTTAAGGGAATTCCCAAAATTAGGTCGTTCCAACGATTTGCAGGCACACAGTTTACTAGGAAATGCCAGCATGCAGTGCATACGGCTAACCTGAATTTATGTGAGACTGCAAGTAAAGGATAGCGCTGATCGTGACTCTGTAGCTACATTCATATGTGTGAACATGCAGGCAAACAGTATGCTATGGAGATGCTGCGTAATTATGAGGGAAGGTGTGAGACTATTGCCAGGAGGGTGCAGGGCTATTGCTAGATGAATCTGGCGCTGTAACTTCATCTTTCCAAAACTTTCAGCAGGTAGTCTATTAAAAAGTTGAGATATCAATAAACGACATACGGTACAGATGTACCACATTCTGCTGGTATATTCTGCAGCAATATTCTCACCTTTTGACAGATAGGTTGCAAGGAAGAAGGCGTGAGAAAACATTAGAGAAATAAATCTGAACGAGACTTTGGTACTGGCATTAAAACTTATTTTAAACAGTTCTAGTAAGGTATTACTACAGTTCTTAGGCAGATAAAGGGTTCAGCGGCAAGACTATGTGAC
This sequence comes from Holothuria scabra, assembly GCA_037179385.1. NCBI lineage: Eukaryota > Metazoa > Echinodermata > Holothuroidea > Aspidochirotida > Holothuriidae > Holothuria > Holothuria scabra. Next base: position 3,912,455 of record CM074184.1, read on the forward strand.
TGCGCCTTTTGTAGGCTAATTTTTGCTTTTATCCAACATTTTCATTTGCTTTTTATCATCACCTAGCATAAACATACAAAAATACAGGAGCATTAAAAGAGAAATTTCACCCCAGGCAGCAGTCTTTTTATGGCTTCAAAACCCCTAAAACTCAGGAGTTTCCACTGGATCAGGACCCCAACCAGGGCTTTGCCCCAGGAGTGGCCAGGACCCCACAAGGGGCCCTGTGGCAGGCCCCTGGACCCCACCCATTGGGGGCTCGCGCTTTGGGCTCCCGTGCACGCTTCGCTTGTACAGTTCCATGCCGCTAACAATTCTACTGAGTCAAAATTTTCCAAACTGGTCATTTTGACCCAATGGTTAAATTTTTAGAGGAAACACTGACTGACTGGGAGCTTGTGTGTTCAATAGATTAAAGAGAGATAAACCTCTAGGGATATGTGAGGAGAGCTACAGGATGCTGCATTTGGTTAATGGGTCCTTTTGCTGCATGGTATGAAATTAAAGGCAATGGAGAGAATGAAGAAATTCCATCAGCTTGTTGTATATAAGATATAAAATATGATCTTTAATGCTTCATGACTCCTTTGTTGCACACTGTACAGAATCATGTTTTACAGTAGGGCTGGTAAAATCCAATTTTTAGTGTGCCCAGTGGTCACTATGGAACAAGGTGCAGTAGTATTGAAAAAACAGAGAATTTATGTAAAGGGAGAGTCATTTTTCTAACTGGCCAGTATGAGCAGGTAGGCAAAGGAAATACAACAAAAGTGATTTGGCCATAACTGATATATGACTCCCCCCTAAAACTGTTATTTGATTATAGTAAAAGGATGACACCACAAACTACTGTATGTGTTGTGCAGTCCTCTACATTGTGTGAAAAACACTGCATTTACGGCCCAGGCTATATCTCAGCAGAACCCATGGATGTGCATTTGTGCCATTGCAATAAAATATATTTTGTTAGGCCTGTAACAACTTTGAAAATTTATTATAAACAAGTTAATAATTTGTTAAATCAAATGAATAATGTAATAAGTTAATGGGCTTCTCCAAGAAACATCCTGTCAGAGGGTAACTTGCACCACTTGGATTTACATTTCTTAATTTTGTGTTGAAATTTCTAACTTCAGATTTTGCTGCTTCATAGGTAGATAAAGTACTGTAGGGCTAGAAATAATGAAGGGTGGAATCATGATGGATGTTAATCATTACTTTACAGTATGTTCAGGTAACATTTACAGGTACACTAATATAATAGGTGTTGCAATAACCTCCCTGTTTATAACTTCCTGTATACAACCAAACATAAACAGGCTACAAAGTAAATCTTTAATTTTGCTGCTTCATGACTCATGTAGCAGCTTCCCAGGTTATTATTTTTCCAATCCATGTTGGCTTTAGATACTTACTGTATGTATTAAATGTAAATGTTGGATTATTAAGTGAAGATATTAATTGATTAATTTGTTATCAATTTTCAAAAACATATTGCCGTACATGATGGCATGCATCAACCTGCAGCAGATGGCAGTATACTTTAGATGAGTGAATCTCTCTTACACTGGCTGTATATGCTGCAGGCTTGGGGTAATCGTAATCGATTGCAATCGATTACACATTTTGAAGTAGTTGTAATCGCAATGGATTACTTTTGTGAAAATCGCAAAGTAATTGCAATCATAATCGATTACTATGGCAAAGTAATCGCAATCGTGGTTTCATTTCTGATTACATTGAAGTTGAATTGAACAAAGAAGTAAAGTTACTAAACAATTTTTTTCAGTGCTCGGTTCTTCTGTAGGAATGACAAAATTTAATTGTCCCCCTTTCTTGGATGTTCCAGCTTAAAATGAGTGAGAAGTGCATGTGTTCAATAATCTCTACTTTGGGAGGACTTGGTTCCGTCCGGGGTTATCTAGAGCAATGTCCATGGCCTTTTTCCAGTTGTGGACCTGGATTGTTTTGCCTAGTACATTGTCTATGTGAAAAGAAAATGTAATCACAATTGCAATCATGATGACATTGCAATGTAATCGCAATCATAATCAATTACTTTCAATTTTAGCTGTAATCGTAATCATAATCGCAACCGTAAAATATGGAGTCATTGCAATCGTAATAGAGTACATTAAGATGTAATCGCCCCAAGCTGATATGCTGTAGATAACTGAATCTTTCTTACACTTTCATCTCAAAAATTAAACATTTGATGTAACCAGGCATCACACTTATAAAAGGTATAGAGTGTATAGGGCTACAGGCTCTGATTTTTAGGGAAATATGTCATTTCACTATTTTAAGTTGTCCACAAGAAAATATGGTTGTTCAAAAAATTTTTTACACAAAACACTGTGTTCATGTGTAGGTTAATTAAAGAATAAAGAGATGATATGTTTAAGGGCAAAAACAGTTCGCCTAGGCTTGGTGTAAGTGTGAATTTATTGTATAATGCAAGCCATCAGATTTCACGGGAACGATTGCTCCCCATCGCGTGGTGGTCCCCTGATGACTAAATCACGGAACCCCAAAACTGGTTACCACCAATCAGTTACCACTCATGCATTTTGTAACAGAACCCAAAAGTGGGTTCCCATGGGTTACCATGATGAAAAATGACGGAACCCACAAATGGGTTCCAGTGATTTTTGAAATCCAAGGGCTTGTGATGGAAAAAGTTGAAAGCATTGTTTAGTCAGCAGTCTACTTATTCAATCAGATAAAAGCAAAGCTGCTTTTGAATTCATTTTGAGGGAAAAAGGGATGTCCATCAGGCAACCAACTTTTAATCTTTGGTGTAATTTTAGTTATCCGGACCAATTGGACAATCACAAAAATTGTAGTTTTAGGTGAGGGGATTAGCCCTTTATCTTGCTGTACGACACACCTTAGTGCTACATTTTTAGTAACAGATCTGGTATTTAAGCATAAATTTCTGGCAGTTATCCAATTTTTGACCTTAAAAGTAGTGTTGAAAGCACTCAAAAGAAAGTTGAGCATACTGTTCCATACTCAAGCTACCAATAGTCAAACCGTTGAGGCTATATATACTGAACCGTACTTTCTGTACTGATCTGTCTTCTACTGATTATTGAATTTGTCTGGTAGTAAGGGGTACAACCACCAGATACATTTATAATATTCAACCACTCATGGTCTACTGTACTAATTATATGACATTACCAGCTACCAGTCTCTTGTTTACGTGCAATATCTGAATTTTTGTATTCTAAGGAAAGTGTTTTATTATCCTTATCCTGTCATGCTTACATGCACAGTGCTGTACTGTACAGTACACATAGATAACAGAACCGTATGCTCATACAAATGCTTCCGTAGCACCTAATATGTATATCACTGTACTGCAAATGGTGAAGAGTACTATTTGGGGAGCAATTCATCATTTATCTATTTGAGGCCCAGTAGTTGATACAGTGAACAGGTAGGCCTACTGTACCTGCTGAAAATGCAAAGAATTTATCCAGCTCCCTGGTTTATCAGTGCTTCTGGAATCTACATAGCGCAGTTTTACACTCTGCTGTACAGTTCTACACTCTGCGGTACAGTACTGTACCTGTAACCATGGCAATGATACTGTACACTACTTTAGGGTCAAAGAAGATGAAAAATCTTGTAAGTTCCTTGCTGAGAAATTTTTGCACTGGGTACAATAGCGTGAATATTGTTGAATGTTCAAAATGTTTCCAGGGGTGACTGTAATAGGAAACAAAGTGCAGTGGGCCTACAATAATTTTTTTTGTTTGTATAAGTATACCTTCCATAAGGAAATATTGCAGTACAGTATTCTGTGATTGATAGAGTGGATTAATCTCATGTCTAGCCACTAAATCACTGTCAGTGTCTAATGTGTTGGTCTTTAACAGCCGCTCTGCTCAGTAGCATTGTATTTTAAAGTATTTACCGTACAGTATGTTACTGTAGTACAGTACCATTTATTGATTCACTTAAAGCAGAACTACAAGATTGTTATAAAGAAATACTTAAATCTCTTAATTTTCCTACATTTTTTCTACAGAATTATCAAGTGAATGCAGATACTAGCTGTAAAAGTGCAATCACACATCACATTACAAAGAATTCAGTTCAGATTTTAATCTGATTTTTGTGAGTTTTGTTTAACATCTTTGCCATTTCTAGTTGAAAAGAACCCCAAATTTTCCAACCTGTGTGAAAATGTGTGAAAACTGTATGAATATACAGTATGCAGGGCTAGAAAAATGATTATGTCCCAGGAAAGGAGTAAACTTTCTCACAATTTTCCATTTTATGTCATGTATGTAAAGAGAATTTTTCCTTCAGGTGCTTGAATTTCCCTTTAAAATGCCCAAATTTTCCAGGAAGGAGCCTCCCAGCTTCCCAACTTTTTTCAATGGACGAAAACAATATGATTTGTATCGCAGGACTACTAGAGTTAAAGTTATATTTTATGATGTCAAACAGACAGTAGATAATGGCTTTTATTGTACTACTGTACATATGTCTGTTAAAAAGCTGTCTTTTGGTGTGACATCACAAAAAAAAAAAAAAAAAAAAAATCAAATTTATAACATTTTAAATTCATACAGGAGCCTTCCAGTGCAAATCTAGTTTACACAGGTTGGTACAGTGTTGGCTTTTTCCAACCAAAGATGGAGAAGGTTTAATAAAAACATACAAAATTTAGATCAGAATCTGATTCAAATTTATTGGAGTATTAACTGTGTTTTATCACTGAGTCAACTTTGAAAAGGCACTGTTCAAAAACATCATGATTCCAAGATAATTGAAGAGGAATTAAAGGAGAATTAAAGCAGTTTTATTCATAACATGGCCCCAGATGACTCTTAACAACCCTTCACTTTGACCCCAAAAATTTCCTGGTCACTACCAAATAACCTATCAATTGCCCAACACTGCACACCATTTTGTCCAAATTTCATTAAAGGGAAAGTTTAGGCAAAAATTTAACTTTTATAATTGAATATGGGTGGTGAAACTTCCATTTAAATATTTCTTAAGATAGGAGTAAATGACGTTACTAAATTTGTCTTTTGAAGTGAGCTTCAGGGCAGCAGACATTACAGTGTATCACTTCCTCATATTGACAAGGAATGAGTTGCCTCCATTTGTTTTTTCAGACCATTGTGTCAACCTGTAAAAGTTCAGAATAATTATGACCTCCTCTAGGGGAATGCACAGTTTGTAAAGATCTCATGCAACTTAAATGTAATCCTATTCTGTTAATATGGGATTGTTGAGGAGAATACTGGTTAAAAGTTCTGAAGAAAAACAAAAGACTGGCCATTAAGTCCATGAATGTGAGGATGTGGCTCATTTGTGCTTGCTTCAAGTTCACAAAGTTTCTTCAAGCATGTGAATAACACTCTTACAAATGACTTAATATACTGTCAGGGTTGTCACCAGCCCAATTTGAGTGCCGGCTAAACATCTGGCCCAATATTTGTACCTCACCCTACCCCCCATGGAATCCACCTCATTTTTGACCCATTAATTTTTCAGCTATTATGAAAATTTTATTTTTTTTTCAATAATTCAATCATTTGCAGTGTAGAAAGGGAAAGTAAGAAATTCCCTCCCGAACCACTCATAAACGCTTACCGCTAGCCCTAGCTGTAGTACGGCAAGTTTTGCAAACCCTCTCAGTCATTCAGTCATACCATCGTAACGTTATGTTTATCGTAATCTGTTCGGACCAGGACTAACGGAGTTGCCGCTGACGGCGATAAATCAGTACATCATTTATACTACAAAGTACAAAGAATAGAAGGGTAATAGCCGCCTTGCGATACTAAAAGTGTACGCAACTGCATTATGTGCAATGAAGATTTTGGGCTGTATATAATGCATACCTATCATCATGTGTGCATGGCTTTCTCCGTACAAATTACTTTCAACGTTCGCCGAATTTTGTAATATCAATTCTAAACGCCCCCAAATAGTTTGTTCACATTTTTCTCCCAAAAATCGGAAGTCTTTGAAATTGCATGCGATGTACCACACGGTGTGCTGTAGCAAAAGAGAGATTCGTGAAAGTGTGTTACAAAGAGTTTAATTCCCTCGTTTCTTTTTATGTTCATCATTAAGAATGTGGTTCCCGCCATGCATGCTGTAGTATCTTGCATATAACTGCATTATTACACTTGCACAAAATTAGCGATAGCATGCTGTTTCCAGCACATACATTACTGTGTAAATAAAGCGGTGCGTATGGAACGCGAAATCTGCAAGTATCATGTGACTACATCGGAGGGGAAGGTAATAACATGATGTGACTACGTAAAAACATGGTGTGACTACATGAACACATGGTGTGACTTCGTAAACACATGGTGTGATAAGTAAAAACATGGTGTGACTACATAAAAGCATGGTGTGACTACGTAGCATGGTGTGACTACATAGCTTGGTGTGACTACGTAGCATGGTATGACTACATTGCATGGTGTGACTACGTAGCATGGTATGACTACATTGCATGGTGTGACCACATTGCATGGGGTGACTACATAAAACACGGTGCGACCATTTGAAATTGCATTGTGAGGCAGGCGATCTTAACTGTACGTAGACTGTGGGTGTGATGAGAAATCTGTACGTGACTGTATAAAATGACGGTGTGATGAGGAGTCTGCCAGTGACTGCCTAAGGTGAGGGTGTGATGATCTGATATAGTGCATTGAACTTTTCCTGGTGTACTCAAATGTGAAATAAACTAGGAGTAACGGCCTGGTTTAAATTGAAAATGCAATAATGACTTCCAAAATATTATATGAAAGATACTTTGCAGAGAAATAAAAAGAAAAATTGTGAGATTTAGCTGTTACCTCAAAATACGTTTTGGATGACTGCTCTTGACCTTTAAATAGGGCTAGTTTGGATAAGGATTACAAGTGCTTCGCAGCCGAGTTGTGGAAGGGGGGCTACATTCATTCCAATAATTTGCAGTTTGAGCTTTTCGTGTTTTTCTTCAAATATTATAATTAACTATATACTTGAGAACGGTCAAAAATACCTTTAAGAATGCCACTTGAAAAAAAAAGGCCGTACCCGAGACTTGGAGAGCAGGGCTGGGGTTGGGGGCCAATTAGCAGGTAGACTGACCAGGTATGGTATTGCATATGGACCTAGCAACACCTTCAGAACAGGGGTGCCAAGCCAAGGAGGAGGGGCCTGGCCCCTTATGCCTCCGCCAACGTTCTCTACGAGGTCGCGTGCCCCGGACCCCTGTTTGCACTGTATCTGCTTTTATCCTCAGTGAATGGTGCCATTTATTAATTGAGGACCACATAATGGAAATCTAGTCTTATACCTTGCAAAGTAGTTTTTTTCTTTTGTTAATACAGTAGGCTAAGAAGTTTTACTTGAGTACGTCCGGACCAGTTTCTAAACATCTTTGTCCGAAGTGGTCGATCAACAAATATTTCTATGAGGGGAACGAAGAATGGGGGGGGGGTGAAGCTGCCATATATCGATCGCGCGTAGCCCCAGGAGTTTGTTGGCAAGTGGTTAGATGATCCCGCTTGCAGCAGGGAGTTCTGGAGTTCGACTCCTGGCCGAGTCATGAAGACTTTAAAATGAAACCTACTGCCATTGTGATTGGCGCTCAGCATAAGCAGGGAAAACAAGCATTGGCGCTACCCTCCCCCAAGTTTATCCTTGCCCCCACATGCCCCCAGTTAGGTCAGTTAGGTGTTGAGTTAACCGAAAAACTAAAAAATATACCCCTACAGATACTTAATTTTTCATCCAGAGATATGCTAAAACCTCAGATCTTTTGGGGCTTCGCGATCTGGATCCCATCCCCCAGGAACACGGGTGCTTTTGGTTCGGTTTCGCGCTGCATGCGCCCGAAAACTTTCCCCCAACATTATCCTTTTCCCATAGTTTGCCCCCCCCCCCACACACACACACACACTTTTGATATTCTGGCTCTGCCACTGGAAACAAGCCGGTGGACGACAACTGGAGAAATGCCGTTGCCGGCCAGACTGAAGCCAATCGGTTAGACGGTTAGAAAATAAGCCTTAACGTTCCACCTAACTAGCTAACCCAGAGGTGTGTGGGAGGGAGTTCTACCCCTCGTCCACAGAGGTGGTGGATTTTTTTAAATAAAATTACATGGCACAAACAGCGCGCCAAAACCTAGCAAGGGCACAGTCGCTCTAGTGGTTCTCCCTCGGTTGTTATTCAGTAAAAATTCTTCCAACAATTCTTCCAGTTCAGCATTGAGTAGACTAGCGACACGAGGAAAAGTTCAGTGCACTGTATCGGATCATCACACCCTCACTTTAGGCAGTCACTCGCCAACTTCTCCTCACAGAGCCATTTTATACAGTCACGTACAGATTTCTCATCACAACCACAGTCATTACACGCAAAGTTGACATCACCTACTGCCACTCACAATACAATTTTAAGTGGCCACACCGTGTTTTATGTTGTCACACCATGCTATGTAGTCACGTCATGCTTTTATGTAGTCACACCATGCTATGTAGTCGCACCATGTTATGTAGCCACACCATGCTATGAAGTCACACCATGCTATGTAGTCACACCATGCTATGAAGTCACACCATGCTTTAATGTAGTCACACCATGTTTTTACATTATCACACCATGTGTTTACGTAGTCACACCATGTGTTCATGTAGTCACACCATGTTTTTACATAGTCACATCATGTTATTACCTTCCCCTCCGATGTAGTCACACATGGTCACATGATGCTTGCAGATTTCGCGTTCCATAGGTGCGAAGCCCACGCTGTATGTACGAAGTTTGAGAAGATTGTCGTCAGTTGATCGTGTGAGGCTCCGCCTACAAGCTTATGAGTGACAGCGATACATGCCTGTGTGAGGGATCTACTATTGGTAGGGGCATTGTGAACTGATTTCAGAAAAAAAAAATGCACGTTGCGCAGCTTTTTAGAGACTATCGTTGTATACCGAATACAGCGCTATATACCAGTATACAGTAGTATCGTTGAAGCCTTACCGTACAGGCAGGCAAAATACTGCGTGTATATATATGCCAAAGGTCATACTACCGTTACTACGTACTTTCACTTTACAGAGCTGAATTCGTAAATCCGACTATCACTCTTATGGTAACTTTTTTCATACTTCTATTTATCTTGCCGTCTCTGAATTTCTCGAAATGATATTCAGCTGACATCACATGGGTATTGAGTGTGTTCAAAATTGTCACAAATCCATGCCAAATAACGATTTCACAGACTGCATTTTTCAAGTAGAAGATCATTTTTGTGCCGGTCGGAGGCCTTGCATTTTAGGTGTTGTACTGGTCGGCAATGGCTAGTGCCGGTTAGTCCCGACCGGCGTGGTGACAACCCTGTATACTGTACACCCCTTACTGTAACTTCTGTTCTGTAACTACTGTTCTATCAGGTTGACTTGTAATAATTATAAACATGATAGAAAAAGTAATACTGTCAAAAAGTAACATACATACATGAGGTGGTAGGAAGTACATGTACATAAGAAACCCTGCTGTGCAATTAGAACATATGTGCACTCTTCAGAACCACAATACAGATGGCTTACAATTATGACATTAAATACAAAAAAGCAAGCCAACCCTTGAAAGGAACCTAAACCATTAAAACAAACACATACTGTAATGGGTAAACAGACTTTACAGACCAGCTACAATTGCACTATGAACAAGACTTCCCAGGTGTAACACAATGTTTAGAGAATATCTGAGGTAGTACTTCCATGGTACATGCATGTAACATGAACTGTGTCAAGACTTGGAGTAGACATTGAGTAAAACAGAAACATGTGTATTAGCTGTGTCATACTGTAAGTGAAATTGCGTGGCATGTAAGACAGACACGAAGTGTCTATCCTGAATGAAGATGTACAGGTACTTTATCTAGCAGACAACAGAGGTAGCTCAGTGAGTTTGTAAGTCGAGCCTTCACACATGTTTCAAGTTCATACTTTCATGGCCCAGAACCTTGCATTCTATACAGGTACTGAACAGTATGTACTTTTAATTCTGATGGAGGCTGCCTGAGATGACTTGTCTACAACTTACACACTGCGTGCAGCTGCTTTATCGAACAATCAGGAAACAAATTTTGGCGTAGAGTCCAGTCCGTTCTCTAGTAGGAATCAAACCATTGTGTAGATGTTTTATTTCACAGATTTCAAAAGTTCTCTCTTAAAAAAAATTGATTTAATATTGTTGAAGTTATTTTAAAATGACTTGATCAGCATTTTAGCAGTTATTATATAGCAGGTTCACTGATTTTGTAGTAACATACTTGAAGGGATAGAGCAGTTGCCCCAAACTTATTTTGAAGCAACAGCTAAATATTACTGTCCACTTTTTCCTCTTCAAAGTATCTTTCATAATATATTAGAGGAAAACCAAGCAGTTTCTAGTTTCTGCTAAGTTTTATAATTGGGAAAATATCACATGGCCATGGCCATGGCCATATCTAAAGAGCCAATTATGAAACAGGACAAGTCTACTATGTAATCGTGGAGTGACTGCATTACCACTTTGGTATGCAGTAGTAGCAACCATGCATGCCAGCTTAGCAGGCTATAGGTCATATGACAAATTTTTTTCTCTGCAAATGCTCTGTTTTCTCTGAGAAATTATACATTGTGTCAAAACTGATTGGAAATTTCAGGTTTGTGGAACTAGACATACATCAAATGTGAGAAAAATTAAAAAACGTTTTTCTTTTCTTTTCCTACAAACATCAGTGTGTCAAATTGACAGGACATAGCTTTAAAATGGCGACATAGCAGCATGGCGTAAACACTGCTTATAAAATGCGAAATATACCCCGAGTAACTGCTTGGTAATGGAACAATTTCCTGGTACATGGTAACCTCTATTTAATGCTGAAACTGAAAGATCACAGATTAAGTGTGATTAAATGTGATTAAATGTGTAATTTTTTCACTACTTTACATGACCACACTGCTATGTCTGGCTATTTGTCTTGAGTTAGATATACAGTTGGGCTCAGTCTGAAAAGTTTGCCAAAAGAATGCAAATTACTGTTTTGAAGGTGACAAAATTATTGAAACGGTTTTGTCTTCTTTACTGGTGCTTCTATACTTTTGTGTAAAGACTTTAAAACTTGCTGTTCAAGCAGATTTGCAAGCATCCCACAGAGAATCCAGTGTAATGTTCTGTACATTGCGCAATTTAGTAATGTTAGGTTCTTTGACATAGACACCTGTTGCATGTTAACAGCTGTTCCACAGAACAATAGTTCATTTTCAAGTTCATTCTGTTCTTTCATGTTGTGTTTTATGATATGATCTGTTTTGGTGGTTTCAAGGTGTACTGTATTATGTGGTGTAAGTATTAGCTCAGAGGTTACAGGTTACTTTTTAACAGGCTGCATCACAACATAGCAATCACAAGATGCTGCGTATGATACAATTAGCTTGAATTATGTTAACTTTGTGCATAGTAGTACTGTGATAGTTAACACCATTTTTGGTGTTAGTGCAAGTCTCCACACATACAGTGTTTTGGAAGCAGGGTTGATTTTTTAACCATACTGTTTATTTTTAAGGGGGTTAATTCTCATCCCAAACTACAGTTTCTGTTTTAGTCTACAGACATTCAGGATGAGGATGAGTTTTTAACAGTAATGGGAGTGGCTTTAAGTTAGTAGGTTATGAGAATTGGAATTCTGTAGGGTGAGGAAAATAAACTGCTTCCATACATATCTTGTTTTATGTTCTGTAACATTGTTCTGATTTAATCTGTGGCATACATATTTTTGGATGGTTGTGTATAAAATATATTGCCCCAAATGGCTCATCCAAAATGACTTAAATTTAACACTTAAAATGACTTAAATTTAAATGTAAAGTTAGCACAGTTAAGACCAATCACTTAGAGTTAGTTACAGTAGATGAGATAGAAGTAAAGTTTCATTGCAAACTATGGGGTACAATAAGTGATTGTACTAATGAGCAGTTCTTTTTTCATTTCATTGTACAGTATTGCATGACGTCCTCAGAAGTTCTCTTCTTTAAAATAATTTTGTTTTAGTAATTTTCTCATGCATTTTTCATGGTTTCCCTGTAGGATTTTCTTCATACAACAAGCACCCCAAACCTGCTGTATTACAGGATACGAATTGCCTTACATTGTAGAGAAAAAACCCTGAGAATCAGACAGGGTTGATGGTCTCATCAAGATGAATGGAAATGCAGAGCTGAATGAGAGGTTGCGAGAGGCTGCTGCTCTTGGAAATGAAGATCTCATCCAAGAATTGGTGAAACAAGGAGCAGATGTCAACTCAAGAAATCACATGAATGGATGGTTAGTATGGGCTACTGTACAATATGATTGTATAGAATGCAACACTGAACAACATGAAATTATACAGTCTCACATGAACGGATGGTTAGTATGGGCTATTGTGTACAGTAACCAAATCCTGCACCATCTACATGACATCACAGTCTTATCGTCATTTGAGTACTGTTGTTTCATGTAGAAGTAATACACTTTTTTATGGCAATTCTTTGGAACCTTTGTTTGACACACCCTGTTGAAATATGTGTGGGATTTGTGTTGTCTGTGAATATTTTAATGAGGTGTAAATCAGTTTTCTAGCTTGAAATGAATTTTCAAGTAGTCAAGGACAGTGTACAATGTTCTTGAAAATGATCCAAAGTTTGTTTAGTACACTGCTGTATGTAATGGTGTTATCATCTGAGCTTTTTTGAAAAGCTCAGAGCCAGATTTTCTATCAGTCATTTCTAACTCTCCTTCCACAGCTGTACTTTTTGTCTACTTACTGCACATACCTTGCAGTCTCCCTCTTCCTAATTTCCTGTGCATGAAACAAGAAAACTTGCATCCACTCCTGGTATATGACTACTATCTACCTTTATAGAAGAGAAAGCTGCAGTATGGCTATAACATACTGTATGTATAGACCTACAGCATCAGTACAGCTACTGCAGTACAAGTCCTAGCATAGCTGCATTATTTAGTAGTTTCAGCATATTGGTGATACTGTACTTGTGATCTACTTTGAATTTTGGTCCGAATACTGCCATAAATTAATCACCATCCCACTGGATCTCTTAGTAAATAAAAAGGGTTAAAACCCAGTTATAATAAATAACTGCACCAGTAACTAAAAGTGCAGTCTGGGATTTTCAAGAGTGTGCATCTGGCACAATAGCTGGCCTAACTGAAATACTATATTTCTCATGCAAAAGAAACGAGGTTTGGTAATTTCAATGAAATCTGTGACCTGATTTGAGAGCTTGATGTGAAGCATTTAGTACTCTAATCTCTGTTAATGGACTTGTTGAGTAGTTTGCTTATGAATATTCTTGGTGTGCAGCTGTTTGTACAGTATCCTGCAATTTGACAGCATGCATGCACTTAGAGCCAGTAATATACAGAGATATTCACACATGGTGCAAGTACTGTACTGTATGCACAGTTGTACTGTAGGATTTAGAGATAAACCATATCAAATTATGCAGTGTTTCATTACATTTATTGCAGATTGTCCTGTGGTGTGCAGTACAGTACTTAATGAGTTATTGTACAGAAGGGACATCCTATGAACTATGCAATCTTTGGAACAAATTAACAAGCACTACTGTAGCAGATTAAATAGCATACCATATACTGTACTCTACATGTTTTCAGGTTGTTACACTTTTTTGGGTGTACTTGTTGAATGGATTGAGAAAGCAAGAAATAAAGTAGTTCACCTTTAGGAACAAATTTTTTTCAAACTGGCATTGCCATATAGGTACATAGAGCTTCAGTACCAAATGCCCATGGAAATTTTCCGATCTCCCCCCCCCCCCTCTATTGTAAGAGGTGACTAAACAGGAGGATTTGCACCATATTTGAACTGCATTAGGATCCTAACTTGAACTCAAAGCGTATTTGAATCTTAATTTCAAATTGCTTTTTTTGTCTGGTTAAATGTCATAGAACTGACTATCTAATTAACAAATAATAGTATAAAAATCTTAAACAAAAAGAGCTAGGGCAAAGTTACCACTACCATTGCTCCGTAGAGGCTACTCCCCAAATCCTCTGTACCGTATCAGGATATCATAAATCTCTGCTACAGTATATTTGAAAAACAACAGTGTACCACAATAGCTTAACCAGCCTTTACTGTAGACTATGTGATATGGAAAGTTTGTGTCATATTTCATTTCTATGTATGATGCTCTACCTAATCACCAAAAGGATGTTTGCTCTTTTCTGTTGTATCATGAAAAACTTAAACACATCATTCCACTGCTTCATGGTCACCATTTATCATGCATAAAAGTACTGAGATTCTGCAGTATACCTGCTCTAGTTGTATTTATATTCACAAGCACAATAGTTAGATTGGAATACTTAATTTATACTGTTGAAATTGTGATAACTGCTTTAGTCTAGTGACCATTGGTACTACAGTACAGTACTTTCGCTGAATGTTCAGCTTTTGGGTACTTTGTTCTGTGTTCAGCATCACTAAGGCTGGAAAGTTCTTTGTCCTCTTGTCTTTTGTATGTACCTCCTAGGTTTTAACACCATCTGGCAGAGTTGTAACAGATCGCCCAGAGTCAAGTCAATTGCTACTTTTAATGTGACATGAGTCAAGTAAGTAAAGTGACTCAAGTTAGTGACTGGGGTCACTGTACTATTTCTTTGAGGAAAGTCACGGCACAACTGCTTAAGTCATTCCCATTTGAAAACGGGTGGCTTGAGTCATAACTCATTAGAACTCTGCTTTCTGTTTACTTGGGAGGAGGAAGTTTGAAACCAGAATGCAAAAATGCATTGAGGTTTCAATGACACATAAATGTTCCATTTCAAAGAATGCCATCATGCACCATTATCTTCTTCTCATTCAAATGTTATACTAGCATGTTCAAAGAATAATTTTGTCATTCCACATGACCTTTTGACCTCCATAAAAGCCATACATAGCTGGACGGACAAGCAGAAAGACAAATGGACAAACAGCTATCTTGAAAGATTATATTTAAAAAGGTTTTCAGACTTTGACCCCTGGAGACCTCAGATGACCTTTCATCTCTGCCAAACACAATGAGGACCATCTTCTGACCATAATGCATCCACATACCCAAATGTGAAATCTATCCAAGTTTCCTATCTTGAGATCTTGCATAAGCAGGATTTTCAGACTTTGACCAGCAAAGACCCCAGATGACCTTTGACATCCATCAAAAACATTAGGTACCATTTCCTGACCATAACGCATCCACATACCAAATATGAAATCTATCCAAGCTACCTAACTTGAGATATCACATTAACAAGGTTTTCAGACTTTGACCTGCCCGTGACCCCAGATGACCTTTGACCTCCACCAAAAACAATAGGGACCCATCTACTGACTATAACACATCCACAAACTAAATATGAAAGCTATCGAAGTATCCTACCTTGAGATATCGCGTTAACAAGGTTTTCAGACTTTGACCCCTGGTGACCCCAGATGACCTTTGACCTCCACCAAAACAATAGGGTTCTTCTTCTCAATATGGTTCATCTATGTACCAAGTTTGAAAACTGTCGGACATTCCTATCTTGAGATATCGTGTTAACAAGCAAAGTCACAAATGCACACACACACATACACACACACGCACACCCACACACACACATACATACATACATACACACGCACGGCATCATGATGCATTGGTTTCTCTTATCATCGAAACCAAAGAAAGGAATTTTTCGAGTAAAACCTTTTTCGTATTCTTTTCGTATCATGCTCCTTCATATTTTGTTTCCAGGACTGCTCTTCACTGGGCGTGTAGAAGAGGTCATGTTCATGCTGTTCAGTTACTGGTACACATTGGTGCTGACCCAAGTATTGCCAACGATAAGGACCAACTCCCAAATCAAATGACAGCTTTAGAATCCATCCACGACATTTTAGGTAAGATTATTGAAGTATCCTTTCAAGTTCATATGATATCAATCATTTATCATACTTTTAAGTCTGAATGTCACAATTATTGTGCCATTATATCATAAATGTCTTGCATTTTACAGAAGTGTGTAGGAGGCAACGTGGGCCTTCTATACATTACTGGGCATACCAGGTCAACATTTAGAATGAAACATGTCTTTCTCTCATTTGAAACCTGCCCACAAATGCAAGATTGTTAAACACAACTTGTTTGCATGTACAGTAACCATAGTTACAGTACTGTATGTGTGAACAGGTGGGAAATTCATGCTGTCCCTTTAAGACACTACAGGTATTATTTCCTTTCTCCTAACCCAAAAGTCAAAAAAAGCTACACTACCAGAATTTTTTAATGTGTGATCTCCTCAAAATATTTCCCAAGATGGCAACATTCTACATATATTAACAGACCTATGTACAGTAATTGTCATCTCTCTTCTATACCCACGTCCAAAATTATCTCAAGTCTCTGTTGGTGAAAATGAGGGATTCATCCTGGTTTCCACTATCTTAGGGTATGGTCTGTCATTGTGTGTTTTATTTAGATGATGCTATTGACTTCAAACCCTCAGTTTAGCCCAGGAGCTCTGCTTTTGGTTTGTAAAGTGAATCTAATATGCTTTAATCACTGACTTGTAGGGTGAAGTGTTCATTATTACCACAACACTAGGCTTGCAGCAGAATGAAGTTTACTGTTGGGTTTTAAACACTTTCTTCGTTTATATTCTATTCCCCATGGTGACAGTGCACTATGTTTGCAGTGAATGTAACTTCATGTGTAATTTCACTTGGGTATGCCTGTTCAATATCATTCACAGTACTTTGTTTCCTATGCTAGTCCAGGCGTGTATTCCACATAGTTTGTGCCAAATGTCAAAGAATGCAAATGTTAACTACATGTATGAGAATATTTGCTGCCACTTAGTGTAATGTGGATGTATTGGCCTATGTGAAACCTACTTCGCGATATGAATGAAACTAGTGCTGGACCAGACATTTGATTTAGTATCCCATTTAATGGCAGACTTTCATGCTGAGTTATTAGTATAAGAACTAATAGCCTCAAGTCAGCTTACTGCAAATCAGGTTTTATATACACCATTTAGTTTTAGTTTTCTTTTAGAAGATTCTTATATGGCATTATTTCATTCAGTGATTGATTTATTGACTTAAACTTTCAGGTAAACCAATGAGCATAGCTGAGTCCGTGGACAGTCTTCCAGTCACACCAAACTACATCCGTCATCCACAGTTCCCATACACCAGCTCTAGCAATGATAGCAACTCATCCAATCATATTCCTGATGTACCTAGATCTCTTCATGATTCTCCTTACTCTTCCCCAGAAGTGAGTCATCCATACTCCCAAAGCAGCAAAACTCAAAAGACCCATCAGCTACCGCCTGGTATGTACCATTGATCATACTGCTTTCATTTCTTAAATGTTTAACCCTTTTGCTATGCTCCATCCTGTACTTTATACTGCATACGTATTTTGTCGGTCCAACATCCGGGCGTTTGCGTGACCTGGGTCATGAAAACTTCATTCAGCTGGAGTGAAAACAACCACAGTCTAGCAGTGAGTGCAGTACACATATGCTATTGACAGAGTCTTCGGATACAGGATCGTAGGCCTGACTAGCAAAGTTTCTTGAAACTGAGGTGAAATAGAAATCTCAGAATATCAATAGTGCTAGGCCAATGCAGAACTGTTTGGAGAATGTGCACCAAGCACTCTCATATGAAAGGCCCAAAACCTATTCCTATTGTGAGAGACTTGCCATTGGGTTCATGGGCCATCTTGCTAGGAAAACTGTGAATTATTTCCATCTTCATGAAAACTGGACATTTCAATAAAAACTCAGCCATTATCCAAAAGTTGAAAAAAGACTGCACATTGTTTACATGTTTACAAACGTATGTATTTGTCCAAACTGTTTCTGTATTGTGCAACATCAACTGTTTCACTCCAACATGTCATGTGGTTGACTCTTCACACCGGATGTGATGTTCTTCGGACCAACAGAAAAAGGTACTCATATGTAAAGGTATGTAAAACCCTGCATAGGGAACGGGGTGAAAGGGCCAAACCTCTCACTCCAAACTACAATTTTGGTACAGGGTAATAACATTCTCAATTGGGTCAGCTGTTTGTTTGACAGCTAATTCAAACAATGTAGAGTACCAAAGCTTATCTTACACAGCATGAACGGTACTTAGAGTGTTTTGATTATTCAAATTGAGTTTTTCTTTACTCACCTTGAAGCAATTAACTGAGACTGTGTCTGGATGGGGATGTATTTCAGACAATTGTGGGAAGGGCATCAGGAAGAAGGTTAGGTCACAAAATTCTCCTGAATTTCAAGACTTTTTCAGGCCTTGAAATAAGTATCAAAATTTTCATGACCTTTCCAGGTTTTCTGTGATTATATTGGTATATGGTATATTAAAAATCAGGGTGAAAGCGAGGGGTTTGTTATTATCAGTCCAAATTAATTAAATTGACCATGTGACAACTTATCCTTTAGTTAAATAACCATTCTACTGTTTCTCCTGTTTTCTTAGAGCTTGTTCTGAAAGTAAGAATAGCCAGGACAAAGGATTCCGACTTCATCGAAGTAGAGTTAAACCGCAATAAACTAACATATGAGAATCTTGTGCAGAAATGCTGTGAAGAGCTTGAAATTGAATCTAAGGACATTGTCAAGGTTCGCAAACTTCCAAACACAGTTATCAGGAAGGACAAAGATATCCAAAGGTTGAATGACTTCCAGGAAATTGAAGTTGTCGTCCAAAGGAGGAGTGCAGCTGAAGCCTATCATTTGCAGATGCAACATATGGATTTAGTCTACTGATGGAAACTTGACTTTAACATCATTATACTCTTGTGCCTAAAGCTACTTGAAGCTAACATTATAATTATTATTCACAAAAAATTACACAATTTCACATGTGGATGCATACTTTTAGCTTTAAGTTCTAAGTAATGTCTTTTTTTTTGACAATGTGATCTCTAATTTGTGAAATGGTTTACTTACCTTGCATCAACATTTTCTATGCTGTTTTTTTTTTTAATTTTTACATTTTAATCAACTCATTGGTTGGAAGTGTTGTCCCATGAAGAAAAAGTGAAAACTGCTTCTGAATCAAATGTTGTAATTTTTAGCCATTCAGGATAACACTGGGCTTGCAATAAAATTTGTATCACAATAACATAAGTGTTGAGATGTTCTATGAAAAGTAGCACTATGGTTTTATTTCTGTGTCACTGTTTAAAAGCAGTTAAATCACTTGTCTTATTCACCTTGACAAAGGAAAATTTCAGTGTGATGGTCATATTAGTTAAAATGCAGTAGTAGTGACCCTATACTTACTTTAAAAGAAGGGACAGCTTTATTGCATAAATTTCTTCTTTTTTCTCTCCAGATTATCTTCACAATATTTCAGGACATAAGCATTACATTTTCAAGGTAATCCAACCAGTTGGTTGGCATAAATTTTCCCAGTTGTGTGAAAAAATGATGCTCACATGACTTTTTTTAGAGCCATTCAAAAACTGAATAATCTACTGTATTAATGCTAATTGCCAATTGGGGTGGTGGCATTGTCCCTTTGAGGTATTTTCATATGTGCTTATTATGCATTGGCTTACAAACTTTTTCAACAATTGCATATTTCAGAGGCTTTTGTAATAAGGAATTCATTTTCCTACCATCATTGACATAGGAAATGGGATCAAAAGGTGAATTGCCCATGAAAAGCTTTTTCCTGTAAATTATAAGGACTACCCTATTAAAAAAGACAAATTTTGCCATTTCTGACAGTGAAAATACCTTTAAAATTTCTTTGCTTACAGTCAAACCTGCTACATATAGTTCAATTTCATTTGTACGTAAAAATGTGAATTGTACATGTTCTGGAAATCATGGAAAGTCAAGGAAAACTGAAAATTGCATTTCCAGGCCCTGTAAGGTCAGGGAAAATGAGCAAATTTTTAAAAGATCCCTAAACAGTCAGGGAATTTTAGTAAGTGGACTTATTGTTCTGATGTTCTAAATGCGTCTTTAAGTGATACTATTTTGTGAAAGAAAAAAGAAAATATAGGATCTGCTTTTTAAAGGTCCTGTATCAAATAGCAGTCAAGGTCCTCTAAAGTCATGGAATTTTGTCTTTATGAATATGTAGTAACCCTGTAAAAGACAAAGTGAAAGTATTTATTGGGATTACGGGATGTATTGTAGGTTTAAAAATATTGTCCTTGCAGTTTAAATATCTCTGGAAGAAGATAGTGATGTGTCCTCCTTTTGGTTGTTCAGCTTTTAGCAGTTACTAATGGATACCTACAGACTTCTTCGATTTTGAGTTCGATTGGCTTTCCTTAACACTTATCTGTAGTTTGGTCACTTATAAAATAGTCCTAGACTTAACAGGTACAGGTTTTCACTGGCACTGAGTCCACAACTGTACCATCAAACATCTCTGCTTGTTAAATAAGCTGATCAGTGGCTAAAATCCCCCAAATTCTAAAATGTGTCACAGAAACAAATGATCTGTTGCCTGCTTTTCAGATAGCTTTGTTACACGATGTGTAGAATTTGAGTTGGCAGCAAAACATTTTTAACATTGAGAAGAGAGTATAGTAGACTGTTTGCTTATTTTGTGAAGCACTTAGTAATCTTTCGATCAGGATTTGAAATCAAGCAGCTATAATATTTTCACTTCTCAGCTTCTCTTCATATCAGGCTTTGATTTGTACTTGCAAGCATACAATTGTTTTTTCTATGCAATTGTTTTTTCTAAATGGTGAGCCTTCGGTTCGGAAAAATTAATTGATAAGGAAATAACATTTGCAATGATTGGCAAGAGAACATTGTGGCCGAGTGTACTTGTTAGTTTTATCATCTCACTTTTACCATGTGATTATCTAGACAGTCCTAGACAAATTCTTTGATTGAAGTCATGAAATGAAATTAGAGTGATTGTATTGATTTTTGACTTGCTATGTATAGTTATATTAATTACATAACTTACACTCTATGCAGACACTCTTACGGTATGAGAAAAGCACATGCCATTGATAAAGCATCAGCTAGGTAGGTGATGCTGACCTAGATATATGAAGCTTAACTTGAGTTGTTAAAGTTGATAGGAGCGTAATTACATGCTAACTGAAAAAGGTCTCTGTGCCAAAGAGGGTCTAATGAGGGCACTAATCTGTTTCTTGCCATCTGTTGTGCTCTTTGCTTTGGGTGGGTTTTTTTTTTGTCATTTTTTTCATATGTTAGGTTCATTGATTTTTACAGCTTTTGTAGCTGGGGAGTTTGAGTCACTTAAAAATGCAGTAGATCTATTCATTTACATTTTATACAACTTTTTGCAGCGAATTTTTAGTCATATTTTGTCATATCTGAGTGGGGCTATCAAAGGGCACTTCTGAAAATGCAACGTGTTATAGTAGCATGATTTCTTTAAGTATTTTGCATTTTTTGGCAAAGGTGAGATCTTGGAAAGTATATTAGTCAATGAAGCCACCACAGGTAGAGGTGGCTGATGACATTGTATTCATTAATGTGAAATATTTAGTTTTGTATTCTTGCATCTAATGAAGACTGTTTCAGCATCAAATCTAAATTAAACCCTGGGTCAATGATACATCTAAAATAATGAGACTTGGTTTATTACCAAAACTAATGAATCTTGTCGATGTGCCTGTCTGCTGCCTGAGGCTGTCAATGTCTTTGTAATGCCAAAATTTACAAAAATACTAAGTCTTCATGTTTGTAAAATTTTTCCCCTTAATTCTTACCCACAGTTGTGGACTGCAACTTATATTTAAGAAATTCATTTGTTAAGGGATTTGTGTGTCTTCTTCAAGTTTTTTTTATTTTTTTTGTTGGTGTCCTATTCCTATCATTTTTCAACATTTCCATGAAAACGAAAAAAAAAACCTGAAGTACTGTGGAAATGTTGACTTTGTCCATCATACCAATCTTCTTTGTCCTGTAAAGTCAGGGACCAACTTGGACAATTTTGCTTTTCCTCAGTCTGTCAAAAGTAATAATGCATACATATTTCAGAATACCTGATCTTTGTTTCAGTAACCTAACTTCACTAGCAATTTAAATTTGTGCTGACTATTTATTTCAAACTTGACAGAAGCTCGTTACCTTTTCTACTTCAGCTTATGATGACAGACAGAATATTGCAGCAGTTGAAGCAAGAAAAAGATAGAAATCTCAAAGAAATGTGATTTACACCATTAAATATCCTATGTGTCAACACAACATTGCTGATTAATGTCAGAATAGTTTATATCTGCATATTAAATTGTCTTCCAACCAACCATTCTTCATATAAGCATTTTTAACAATGCATTCTGTTGTTTCACAAATTAATCATAGGAAAGCCATTGTAATGTCATAGTGTTCCAGTATTACCTATTAATTTAAATGTGTTGTTTCAAACAGAGCAAAGCGAATTGAAGACTGAATTGAAAATTATTCTCAAATGCTTACAGTTTTAACACTGCAAGCAAGTGCCTTTGACAATAGTTTTCAATTAAAGGTATCAAATTTGCTTTGCTAGCTGTGTGAAAGTACCATTATCCTTGCCACCATCTGTTGTAGAAATAAATTTGTAACTTGTGATAGCCCAAGTGTAAGCAAAATTTGGCAATATTTTGGAAGAATAACTTGATAGTTAAAACAAGGAATGACAAAAGGAGCAAGCATATTGGAAGTATTTGTTAAATGCATTTTATTTATTAATGGTAGCTGGAAATTTGACCCAATTTCAACCAGAAACTGGTTTTACAGTAACAGTCCCATGTACTTACGTTTTAGCCTACCTCTTAAAGTTTGTTTTATGATTACATAAGGAGGCTCTCAAGAAAGGAAGATATACTGCCAGGTATCTATTACAAAAGACAAAATCTCTTTAGTGATTTATTTATCTTTATTTGTTCAATTCCTTTCGTCATAGCAATAATTTCTTAACAGACAAGTGCCTAAGAATGGGTTGATGGGGAAGGAAATTTTTCCTCACTATGGCGATTTTCTTTTATTGATGTCAGTCAAAGTTGAATTTGTAGCATTGCTTGGAGAAAGCTTGTCAGATCTGCAATTTCTGTTTTTAAGCTACTTTATAATTATAAAGGGTCCAAGTTCTCACCAGAGATGAGTGAGGTATGTATTAGTCAGGCTTGAGGAAGATCCATTTTCAAATCATAATTTGTTAGGAAATTGCTGAATGGGTATAAGTTGTCATGCTGGTAATTGTTTGCATAAAGGGTCCCCACTAACTGCATGGTCATGTAGTTAGTGCATTTGACTTGCAGTCAGTAGGTCGGGAGTCCCAGCTGAGTTATATGGAAGACTAAAAATGGAGCCTACTGCCATTGTGCTTGGTGCTCGGCATAGGCTGGTGATAAACGATGAAAAGTTCACCTTCAGGTTATGATTATATGACTTTCAAAATTTGGAAATCTAAAAAAAGCATACCAATTTTACCTATTTTACATGCAACTCACTGTTGGCTCAGAGGCACCTTTAAACATTGGTGATTAAGAGGACAATCCAGGGTATTTGAAATTCAGGTTTCAAACTCAGGCCAAGCAATGTCTGGAACCACATCCCACTTTGCTTTAGTACTGTACCTCCTATGAAGAATTGTCACTCACATCCCAATTAGAATAGGGAAGTGGAATTCATCACTGATGCAGTTATGGAGCAAGGCCTGTGCCTTCCAAGTATAGACTCTAGATCTGCCCATGCTGAACTTTGCCTGGCTACTATTATTCTGAAATCCAGGCTGTAGTCTAGCTGTGGATAGGTTGGGGCAACTGCCCATGGGACACTTCCAAATGGTACATGCATTATATACTTAGTAATGGTGGTGCACTAAAACCTTTTTAAGCTTTTTTTGCTGAGGGTATGGTCCTGGAAATATACACCTACACAAAAAACTGATCCTGGCACAAAACACCCAAGTGGAATAGAGGTTTTAATGCTGTAAAAAAAAAATAACTCTGGAAATGTCAAATAGTCTGATAATTTGTTGAAGGCCTGTGGATTGTGATTTTCCTGTTACTCCTGTAAATGTTTCAATTTGCTACTGTAAATTATTTTTTAAGTTTTTAAGTTTTGCATGAAATTTGTAGGTTCTCTTATACCAACTTACGTCGAAGCTTTTCAGAAGTGTTTTGCATAGTTGTCATATATTCAAGTTTCTTAAAAGATTAAATACTGGAAGACAGTAAAATAGGTAGATATTTGTCAATCCCACCTCCAAAGAATTTGATTTGGAAAATGTTTTAATATGGTGATATTTATAATAAGATATATAAAGAAAGTCTCTTTGCATTGTAATGTGCTAAAACAAATAAACATGGATTATTGGAGTAGAACTCAGGACACTTTGTTCTTTTGTCTTGTTTTTATATAATAATGAAGTGAGTACAATATTTTAAAACATGTGAAATTGAATCAAATGATTTTTATGTAACAATGAAGTCAGTCCAGTATTTTAAAACATCCATTTGAAATTAAATCAAATGGTTAATCAAAAGTGACAGATTCTAGAGTGTAGG
Source organism: Holothuria scabra (assembly GCA_037179385.1). Classification (NCBI taxonomy): domain Eukaryota; kingdom Metazoa; phylum Echinodermata; class Holothuroidea; order Aspidochirotida; family Holothuriidae; genus Holothuria; species Holothuria scabra. The sequence goes on from CM074184.1 coordinate 3,937,054, forward strand.
CTATTCAGCTGCCAGCTGCACGTTTTTATTTACCTTTTTTCACCATATCACACTATGCCCCCTCCTAACACATATTACCACTACACTATGGTGTGAATAGTGTTTTGCAATCTGTGGCAGAGTGGTTTCATTTCTACGATGCAACTAATGTATTCTTTTGTAAAAGATAAAAGATGGAATCTCAGGAAACTATGAGGTTTTTTGGCCACCATTATAGTAGTTAAAGCAGTATGACACCTGAACCTTCTACCTCTGTTATTCATTTGCAGAAGAGGGTACAGGAAATCCTCAATTACAATAACCACATGCTTCTTAGTTTTCTTTCAGATTCCCCATCCTGAAAAAGTTGATAAATCTAAAACTACCATTCCTCACTGTTAAAGGTGAGTAAAATATATAACATTTATATTTCAACTATGGGGCAACTACATATTCCCTGCTTCTGTTCCAATCATTAAAAAAAAAACTTTTAGGGAAGGTGTTCCCTCAAATCAACCAAGATAGTTCACTTGTCATTTCAACCCAATGCTCTCTGTAATCAGGTTTACTTGGAGGAAACGCATCATATCTTCAACCAATGACAATACTGCTTTAGGATATGAAAGGGACAATAACTTGGTGTGCTGCCTAGATACTCTGTTAGTAACAACCATGTCCAATGCACACTGCCCCCTTTACCATCCAACACTGAACACAATGAACACTGCCAGAACTCCAGGTTTGTTGAGATGCCCACTCTTTTAATTGTCCCACATATTTACATACCAAGACAAAGACATATTAGAAATACCTTGCCTTCATCTGATTCCATTTACAATTAACCAGGTGTTTGTTCCATGCCGCCCCCCCCCTCACACAGGGGAGCCAGGGTTCATTCCCCATTGGAGACATACCAAGCACTTTAAAAATGAACCCTTCAGTACTACTGCCTGTTGTGGGTGATGTTCCACATAAACACTGGAGAAGGGAATACAATTCAGTGACCCTTAACTGGAATACATCCTCATTGGTTCAACTAGATTAGAAAGTATGGTAAGGAACTGAGGCATACAGCCCTAACAAACTAATGCAAACCTTACAATAAAGCCCAATCCAACAGCTCAGTCAGGCAGTCAGTTAGCCTGAACTTTGGTGTAGTAAGTTAATTAGCCTAGTTTTAGTACTACATTACAAGCAATTCATGCCAAAACCATTATAGTTTGGTTGACACAAAGTGTACAAAACAATCCAGAAAGAGTCCTTAGGGAATCCATACAAAGATACATTCCTCGACAGGCTACATAGCATGAATTTTTTGCTGGAATGAACTGAATCTATGTGCCACCTATTTCAAAGTGGAATTTATCAAGTAGGAAACAAGCAAAATTGGAGAGAAGTTTTACAACTACTTTGCCTTAACCCTAGAATTGCAGCACAGTTATTCCTGGATGATGATGGCAAAGGAAAGGTAAAAAATGTCCAAAAAATAAGAGCTATTGCTATATGTAACTAAAGCATTCCCCTGGCAATGAAAAAAGGGTACGATTGGTTCCAATGGTGTAGAGCCTGACCTAGCGAAGCCATTGCCAGAATGCCTTCTGCAAATCGTCTAGTAGCTGCAAAGTAGATTGGCAACACACCTCTTCAGTTTGTTTTACATGATTCCTGCTTGGATGAAGATGAGAAAGGAAAGCATCCACAAAGGTAGGTTAAGGGAACAATACAATCTATTGTTTAATGTACCCTTCTGTATTCATCTTTGCTTCATTTTTTCAACTTGATACACTTTGTAGATATTTGTTTCAGTTCTTATTCCTTTTCTCGAAGTTTAGCATCCATTCTCTTCTTAATCAGTTTTTGTTTTGGTGTCAGTCTTTTGGCTCCTCCTTTAAGTTGCTTCCTAGCTTGTCCTTTCTGATGTTTTGCCTTGAAAAGAGCTGCAAGTTAGCAAAAGAGAGTAGAAAAAAAATCTCAAAAAAATACTGGTAAAATTATTTCAATGTTTTGCCCAAAATTGTTTGCATCACACTGCATGGTATATTTTCTTTCCTTTTTTCTCAAGGAACCTGCAATGTACTAACTGTAAGTCCATTGGCATTACCTTCTTCTGATCAGAATTGATATTATCTTTGTCATAAAACCATATGAAACACAAAAAGGGAGAGGCTCAATTAAAAACTTGCCAATTATCTTTTTCATTTTGTGATGTCGAAAGTTTCTTCAAACTTTATATATAACACACCAAGCAGGATAATACCTTCACCTCTTGCAGTGATACTGTAGTATAACTGCTGAGGAACAAGAAGGTTAGGGTATATGGGGTTTTATGGCCCAGTTTCAAACCAACTGGTTCAAGTCAGGCCAACCATGGCATTTTTCCCAGTTGTGGCTCAATGGCTGTTTTCCCTAATGCATTGCTCATGCTGAGCACCAAGCACAATGGCAGTAGGTTCCACTTTTCATGTCTTCAGTATGGCCTGGCCAGGATTCCAACTCTAGACCTCCTGACTGAGGAACAAGAAAGTAGATATTCTCTTGTATGTGTGGTATACAAGAATTTGAAAATTATTTTCTGAGAGGATGATCCTCCTTTTATTTTCCCTCCTATCATGTGCATGGCACAACGTTTGAACACATCAAATGGAATTTTGCACTCTGCCCATAACTATTCCCAAATTAATACACTAAGGCTTAGAGTTTTCAGCAAATCAACAGAGTCAGAGTTGGATCCAGGTATGGAGTAAAACAGGTGCTTCCTCCCTTACTGGTCTGCAAACATAAAAAAGTTGAGGCCAAACAAAGTTAAGGCAAAACATCAACAAAAATGAGGGTTCTTGTACTTTTGGTTGAATCAGTTTTCACCACTTCCCCAGGACCAAAAAAAGAATTTCTATGATCTTGCTCTTGTAAACATATGTAAGGTTTTTAACTTAAACAGCACAATTTGGACAAAGAAACAAAAAGCAAGAAAAAAAAAAAGCAAGAATCAAACAAAGCCACTTAAATTGTGGAAACTTCCATGGAAGTTTTCAGGACTTCACACATTTTCACTGAACCTAAAAAACCTTTCCAGGCCTTGAAAGAAATAAATCTTCCAAATTTCCATGACTTTAACAGGTTTTTCATGACAATGGGAACTCTAAAATATGTTAAATATAACACTAGTCTGCATATCAGTCCTTTGTACCTCTACTGAAACTTCCTTGGTTCCATACAGCCTATGATGTCAGTCTTGTCAATCAAATTTCATGCTCAAAGTTGCTAAAATTAACATAACTTACTTGCAGTCTTTGGTCTTTTCATCTTTAGAATTTCACTGGGATGTAAGTCTTTCTTCTTTCTTAAACTCTCAATTGCTTTGACTTTCTCAAGCTTTAGTTGGAGTTCCACTACAATAGAAAAAACATAACAACACAAAAACAAAAATTGACTTTCACAAAGGTCAGTTTAACTTTCAAACAACAATAATGTAAATATATCTTCTTCTTTCTTGTGATTTTTTATTTTGCTATGCAAATTTTCAACATGTAAATCTTTCACTGGTTACAGCCCTGGCAATTCCTATCCAAAATTTTACCTTACTTGGCAGTATTGTTGGCCAAGACCTACATTCACAGAATTAAATTGAACTCAGCTAAGTTGCTCTAAAAATTACCATACAGTTTTCCTATTTTGAGAGGAGTTGTATTTAACCCTTTCACTAAAGAAGGGGGGTTCATCCCGCCACACTAAGCTCTGTAATATATTATGTATACACAATATGTATGAACATGTTCAACAAAATATAAAGTTTTTATATGGATGCCGACATATTTGCACTGGCTATACCTCAAGATTATACATACTATAAAGTATCTCTTCTTCAAGCCTATTCCATGTGCAAAGCTTCGTTACACACCCTAGATTTAAAATTAGGTACTCCATGACGCAGCTGAGTGCTATGGTTTTGCGGGAAAATCACACAAATACAGTAATGGTAAATCATAGTTTGGCAGCACAACCATGCCTGGCAAAGGGGTAAAGTTTTTTTTAAACTTCCACCCTCTCCTGTCCCATTTCTAAGCTTCTGTTAGTATGATTGTACAACATGTTCATTTTTTTCTTTCTTCATTTCAGTCATGAAATACATGAAATATTTTTGTAATTTATCATTACTCAGTTTGTGAAAAAAATGAAATGAAAAAATTGAGTAAAATAAAGAAAGAAACAAACAAACAAATTCAAACCAGCAAGACAAGAACACAGCATGAATAAAGTGGCAGCCATATTTGCTGATGCCCTAAGTTATGTCACTCTCACATAGAGCAGGATAATAGGAACCTATTGAACAGTACCACAGTTTTTAGATCAGTTTGCTTTGGCAAGGAATAAAACCAAACTAGAGCAGCTTTGCGGCAAAATCTCAATACTTTTATGCATGATCAATAGTAATCATGAAGCAGATTAAAGATGTGCTCCAGTTTTTTCATGGTACTACAGAAAACAGCAAACATCCTTTTGGTGATCAGGCACAGTATCATGCATGAAATGGAAATAAGAAAACAAACTTCCCATATCACATACAGTACAGGTTGGTTAAGCTATTGTGGTGCACTGTGACCATTCAAATATTTATAGCAGAGATTGATAATATCCTGATACTGCACATTTTATGCTTAAAAATTGAAATGGTTATCAATTATTTAAACAAAATATCAATAATGATACCTTTATACTAAAACAGTTGTAAAGGACATTGAAACTACAAAGCACAAGCAATTATCCTGCTAAATGGAGATAAGTCTTACAAAAAAAATGGTTTCCAACCAGTTCCAACATAACTGGTTTTCCTACTACTATTTCATTCATTCATTCATTTGTTTTTTCACTACAATGTACCATATTACATAATGTAACAGTTACATAGTAACAGTATAGAACAGACAGAGTAGCGAAAGGAAGTGAGCTACAAAACCCTTGGGGGCTTAACATTAAAGGCAGAACACTCCCTAGAAAGAAAAAGTGTAAAGTACAAAAACAAAACAACTTAAGATACTTAGTCGCAAACAAAAGAGTGCCGAATAAGGGAACAAATGTTGGTAACACTAAGTGCAGACGGCACAACAATCCAATACCTAGAACAACCACCCATAGTCCCATACAACACACCCTCTCCCACCCCACCTACCTAGTTTTCCTAATATCAACCTATGACATATCTTTTATTATCTCTTTGAAACCTGTTGGTGAAGAGCACAACTTTTGAAGGTTGTGAGCTACTGTAACATCCTGTTTAGAAACTCAGTCAACTGTACATGAACTTCTCCATAACAAGACAATGGCTGGGCAAACACATCTTGGTCAATCAGAAAAGATCATTTTTACAGTTACCTTACGCTTGATTTAGCAGAGGCTTGAAGCAAAAGACAAAATAGCAGACTAAATATACACGACTGCATTATGGGAAAAAAGGAGTGTAAGCAATGGGATGAAATGACACTTTTCTTTTGCACAACTTCTAAACCACTTTTCAGAGAAAAAACAACTAAGTTATCTACCTATCAGGTTATCAAGTTAAAATTCTGTGTGCGTCAGTCATTAAACAATGGTATGCTCTACAAGATATGATACAAATGTTAAACCTACTTTGGCCATGCTGAAAAGGATTTTAGCTACAGCAAGCAACAGGTTAGTGTGACAATATCTCAATACATGTTATGTATTGAGAGAAAAATTTCTGAACTAATTAAACTTACAATTATCCAGATCTTCATTTCTGTTGGGAAGCTCATCAATATCATCACTGAAAGCATGATTGGTTTTCTTCTGAAATGCCCGTGTTGGTGGAATTAGATTGGTGTAAACAGGTAAGGAAATGGACTTCTTTGTTTTTAGATGAATTGCCTTGATATTATTCCAGCCACCTTTGATTTCTTTCCCAATAGTAGAGACAGCTTCAATGACATTAGCAACAATGGAATCAGGAGACATCCCAACATTAGCAACATTCGCTGAACTGGAAGAAAAAAACAAAACAATTAAAAATACTAAAGGAACAGATTTCATAGACAAATTCAGCTCTTTGTTTTAGACTTCATACCTGAAGATGTAACTACAATTGATAAGAAACCTTAAACCTTTATCACAGAAGAGATAATTTACGACTTGCGTAATGAAACTTCAAAGTACATTTATATTACTCAATTCTCACATTTTGATCATTAGAAATTATATTTCACTTTTCATGGATTTTATGTCAACAATGAACAAATCAAACAGAACTAAACTTTATTTACAAACAGTTATGCAATTTCAAAAACTTCAATGGACACTTTAACATTGTGGAGGGGAAGGTTAGTGGAGAAGGGATGAGTTTTGTTACTTACCTACAAGATCCTTTGTGAGATAAATTGATGTATACAGTGTTCATTATTTCAGCGATCTTTTCTTTCAAATTCTTCATTTCAAGATTTACAGGTATAGGGTACCTGGATTACAGAGAGAATACAGAAAAAACAATTTAACAGAGACCCAGTATTGGTACAATCAGTGTTGGCAGTAACATGTGTGTTTGTGCTATTCATGCAATCAATTCACTAGTGCCACAAAGACAATGTTCATCTATGAAATCACAGTTCTGGTTTTCTATGTACATACCTGATAGTAGTCTGGCCCTATAAAGACCTATAAAAAGACTACCTGAAATTTGTCTCAACAATAAATTTAAGAAGGCAGGGAGGGGGAGGGAGGAATACATAGCATTAGTCAAAACAATATTCATTGCATTTAATTCTAACGTTACAAATAAGATGAAGCCCTCCACTGTCACATGGCAGATCATGCATCACCTCTAGAATAGAGCCCCATTTTCTTGGGATGTACACAACTGGGAGAATTGGTTCTGTTGGCTGAAACATATACTCACATACAGTATAACCAACTGCAGGAAGATGCAAAAAAGCATAACAACTGGCTAAAGGCTGAAGACATGTTCTTTTGAATAGGGTCCCATATGCCAAGCAAAAAAAAAAAATAAATAAGTCAGACCATGTCCTTCAAACCCTGTAAGGATACCTTTTCTTAACTTAAGATATCAAATTCTAAAACATTAAAAAAAACCCTCCATTTTTCAACAGAGTCACATAATTTTTGTTTTAAGGGTACTCTGCAGTATATGCCTTGTGTTTGTCTCTATAATTAAATGTCTTGTTTGTCCCTAAAACTTGATACTGTTACTGTTAGAATACTTAAATATCTTAGCTTTACCCTACACCATATATGCATGGTATAGCAAACAATGATTGATTAATATGCCCTACGGCAACATCATAACTATTAATAACTTGAATGTGTTGTCAAATTGATGTGCCCCAATGACATCACAGATTTTCCATACAACACTGCATCTCAAGAAAAATTTAACTACTTTGAAATTAAATATCTTTCAAATACTACATGCTATTGATAAGCAGTTTTCTCCTGAAGGAGACAATTTTTCTGCATACTTGGAATTCGATGAATTTTGTTTCTGACAAATCGCTTTAATTATTTACAGGATACATTTAAATACAGTTCCCCTCCTGCCATTGAAAGAAAACTGTCTCAAACTAGTTTAAATCTGAGGTTATTTTATTTCACAAATCAGTAGTAACATTAATTTTTCTTTATATTGAATCATAGTACCATAAAATGAAATTTTGTTAAAGATTTCTTCCTTACTTATTTCTTTTATAAAACTCTTTTCCAATGTGTCTAGACATTCCTGAATATATCCTGTCATCTGTCAAAAATACGTCATAAGACTTTGCAAGATTTCTCTTGGCTTCAAATGGTTTGTACTCCAGCCTTAGAACTTTGTACGGCATCACCTGGAAGAAAGTGAATGATGAAAGAATTATCACAAGTACAAGCACTATCCCCTGACAATAAGGTTACTTTTATACCATTTTGACAAATAAAAGGACTGGTTCTGACTTGATGATATGTTCAATATTTAGTTTGTAACACTTGTGAAGGTAGTCCCAAATGAATATTTAGTTAACAAAATTATAAATATTTCACAAAAGCATGTGAAATGCTTGTTTTTGAGACATACATGTAATATGACAAGAGTAGCATGTTTATATCACTTTTGCACATTCCAGCATTCCTGTGTAAATGTTGTGGGCAACTCACCCTTTCAGTCAATTAAGTTATAACCAGGCAAATCTATAGCTTCTCTGTTCTATTTTGGAGTGAGAGCAATAACAATCAAGTGAAGTTGTGTGAAGCCTCTATTGTGAAGATTCATGAAAAGAAGGCATTCAACTACTCATCCAGTATGTAAATGAACTTTCTTTTAGCTTTTATGCAGTTGAAGCAAGTTGATCTCCAAAACTGGCAGACACTCATTTTTACACAATGATTAGCTGGACAAAGAACTCTGTCCACCCAGTGGGATCCCACTTCCTCAAACTCATCCTCATCCAGAGACAATCTCAGTTTGTTGCTTCAGGGTGAGTATACATGATCCCAATGTGTAATCAGAACAGCTATATAATATGAGCAACACTGCTCTACATTTTTTTAACTTGCTGTCAATCAAAGAACTATGTAAATTGATACTTTCTGTGGACTACTTCGAAAATTGTAGTTTGGGGTGAGAATTGACTGTCTTTAATTACAGTAACTACAGTCCTATTTTGTGGTCCTGTCCTATGTACTTGAGTGTATCCCCCAGTTTTTATGACAGAAAGCTAATTCAAAGTCCCTCTGCATCATTCTGAACTGCTACACTACACTCAAACTGGTGAAGTCCCAAATGAGTCACTCCATTCGGAACCAATTTTGGTCTGGATGAATTAAGCACAGACCTTACACTAAAAAGCAAAACAAACAAGTCTGCTGTACCCAGATCAGATATGACACCAACACCTGCCCTGGTCCACTATTAGCACACACACACCAGAAGGGTGAAGGTATTAAAGTTATGATCTTATGACTTATGCATAAATTATTTAATATCTTCACTTTTGGACAAAAAATGGCAGTAAATCATACTTCACGTAAACCTCTATAAGCAAGTTATTAAATGCGTAGTTACATGAACAAATGATTTATGTTCATCACAATAACAGAGCTGTTCACTGATTAGCAAGAAATTACTCCAAAATTAGCTGATTGACTCATGCACTGAACATTTGGTTATTTATCTGCTGTAAGGGCTTTGATTACCATATAGACAAATCTGGGAAGCTAGTGAATTCAGCCATTGGTGGGGTCCACCAGTTTAAATCTCAACTTTATCACCTACATGCAATTCTACACTATTATATTCCGTGAAATCAAGAGGAACTTTAAGTGTGCATCACTCTATCATACAGGTAAACAAAGCATCAGAATAAAAGCAGATGGACCAAAGTAAAGCAGACTAAATAAATCAGATCATCAGTAGACAGTTTGGATTCGCCTATGATTGCACAAGACTAGCTCATACCTTTGACACACCCTTCACTCCTTTCTCTGTAAGTAAGTCTCTGAAATGATGTTCACACATTTCTGGAGACATCTTATTCATATCTTTCACAAACAGTAGAGCATCTCTATTCTTCTCATACATGTTATGTGGCAGGGCACTGTAAGAAAAAAGCCATATGTTACCTTTTAATTACATAATAACCAACATGATTATCACCATATCGCATCACCAGCAGCTTGTTAATTTGTAATGTGAATGTTTTTACGAAGAAATGAAAAAAGAGGATTTAATTTTTCCCAAGATGTGTGCAGGGTTCCTCATAACTAAAATTTTGGGGGGTGGGTCAAAAATTTTCTTCCCATGTTTTACTGGGCTATAAAACTCAATCTAACTACTGTAACTCATGTTGAGTGAAATGATCCATTGGATAATTTTTTAAAGAAAACTGATGATCACCTGCAATAAAAATGGTAACAAATAAAAAATGAAGACCTTTCTACACAGGGTAGTTTGATTGAAATCACACTGACAAAAATCATGATTTTAATTAAAAGAAATCATGGTTTATATTGAATTTAGTTGACTAAGATCCATTTAAATCAATGATTTTTTTACAAAAATAAAGAAAAAATCATCAACCCTGTTTCCACAGTATCCATCATCAAAGAGTCAAATCAAACAGAGAGGACATGTTGCATGTACAGTAAGAATATCCCCAGGCATATATCTCTATTACCATTTAGTATTTTCTGCACAATAGTTCACAACACAAAGGCCCCAGTAGGTGAAAGTTACTTGCAGTGATCTTATTGTTGAGATACATTAACTTTTAGAGTAATACAAAATCTTTTACTGCACTGAAATGATAAGTATAAGCAAAAAAGTACTTGAAAATGTTTTAATGAGTCTTACAGTAGCATTAGCAAGTACTGCAACTTTTGCTATTCAAAATAAGAATTTATTAGCAATTGGCAATTCTTGAGTAGCAAATTGCTATGAGAACCCAACTTTTTTGTCCCTTGTTCAATACACACTACAAACAATATACTGAAGCATGGACAGGTCAAAGTAGAATTTTGTGGTTTCCGTTCAGTTGCAAAAGTGGATCAAGTCTTGAAAAAAAGATGAAAAATGAATTTACAAAACAGGTGTTTTAGCTTACAGGCTTTACATCCTGTACTGTATTCATCAGTTACTCGAAAGATCAGCTACTCGAACTGTAGAAAGTTTTAACTGTATACATTAAGGTTCATATCAGTCTTAGCACTATCAGTTACAGGTACATGAAGAACAAAATGGCCATTAAAATTGTATTTAAACCATACTTACAGAGGAACTGTTTTTGTTTTCTTCCCACTAATACGCCAAACTGATACTTGTAGCTCAATTTTATCACTTTCATCCTCTTCAAACAATGTTATGTCACCTGTCTTCTTCTTTTTGTTAAATGCCAACAATGCATCAACTGTCTGACGAACCTAGGTACAATAAACATAGTTCAAAACAAAGAGTAATGTAAATGTTTATGGTACATGTACAATTAAGGAAACTTATGACCATGCATAATCATTGTGGGGGGTGTGCCATATATTTTTCCAAAAGACTAACACAGAGGTAAAATGTACAAAAGTCATTCCCTTGGAATTGTTGATGATCTGCAGCTTTCATGACTGGGGTGAGACTTTGAGTTAGTTTGTGTAGTTACTGTACCAGGTAGAGAAATGAGGTTTTACTTCTTAGTTTAGCAAATTGGATTATGGGGGGGGGGGCATTGAGTTCATATTGATGTTTGAGGGTCACTGCCATAAGACATTGTTTAAAATTAGCAAAATGAGTCAAGTTTCATATCCCATAGCAACAGAAAAAGTAAAAATTTTGAATTTTGTGGTGTCACGACTTGTACATAATTGTTTTGTGCGAAATTTGCAAAAGGTTCTGATCACAAATTTTTGAAAACCAAATCGAACCACTAGAAAATCACTCATAAAACAGTTAGGCCTATTTATGTAGCCTCTGTGGCTACGTGTACGGAATCGTATTTCAGATCAGCACATCATTTAGGAAGGCAAACTACTCCCAAATAGACCATTTTTTACATTGGGCAAAAGAAAGTAATCCTTTTCACTACGTGAACTCCATTGAGCGTATGAATTAAAGGGGGAAGAATCCTGTATTCTGTTAAGTCGCCATTGACGATGTTTTACCAGGATCACTCAGCTTTCAAATGTCCAGGTGCAAACAGAATAAAGTTCCAAGATATTTTAGAAATCCAAAGAAGTAAAGCAAAGAAACCTGAAAATCTTTGTAAAGTTTCCTACTGTCACATATATATTTTACATAAATAATCACCATTAGCTGTTGAGCTTGACTTCTGGGGAGAAAAAACCCATGGTTTGGGCCACATGCGCTAGCATACTGGAATAAGAAAATGTCGTTCTAAGAGACGGTGGTGGTCTTGTATTTTTATTGGTCTATCTTTATATCACGTACTGTGTAACACATCATTGACATGTATAACTGACTTGATACATCAAGCAAACGCACATCTCGTTCATAACTTGCGTTGACCAACCAGAGGTCTTGATGAAGGTATTCCCTTGCACATCCAGACTTAGGAATAAACTTACGATGTCCTCTCAGTCTAGATTTGCAATGAACGTACAGCCTACTAGTTCTAGACAGTGTGCCGTAAGGGGCAATTTTTGTCTAGAAATAGACTTTCGTGACCACCATATCGGGTGGGGGGAGGGGAGCTGGAACTTTAAAAAATGATGGCCAAAGATGCACAGAGTAACCAAAATTTTTTTCACAAGCACAAATGTTGCACATTAGTGAGAATTATAAAATCAAAGTCGGAATTTTTCCGAACATCTAAAACATATTGCAAGTGTAAGTATATTTTGTGCACCACTTGCTATTGTCATTGCAGATACTGTAGTGTAGCGGTATGCATTGGCATGTCCAATTTTACGACCTGGGATTGACTCCCACTGCGTGCTGTTGCCGTGTGATGTGAGTTCATTTAATTGGACTGCAGATATCTATAAATAATATACATTCTTTTCTGTTACATATCAAGTACATATTTTTAGGATGAAATAAATTTCCAAAAAACAAAAAAAGAAAATAATAATAATTACAGTAATATTATAATAGGCATGTCAACCCCTTCAGATAGGCCTACTTGTGTTTTTGTTTTATAATGAAAAAAAATCACATTTTCGATCTCCTTTGCAAGCATGGCCTACCATATGTATATTTTTGCACATAGCCTGCTTAGTACCAGGCATGCCCATGATGCTCCATCTAGTCCGTCAAAACTTCCAAGACGATTTGCTCTCCTCAACTTAGATCCAGACCAATGACAGATCCACTGTGGGCGAGGCACAGGGGGGTGTCCCCTAGAATTTTCAAGGACAAGTTAAAAGCCAATATTTTTCTGGTTCTACATTTCTAAAACAAAAATTTTCCTGAGCTATTTTAAGTGCCCGAATTGCTTCCAAGCTGCCTACTTTTGTAATGCACTGACTTAGACAGCATTCAGAAATTTCTACTCCGTGAGAGGGAGGCCCCTCGGATGACCATTCCTCACAGCAGCTACCTGCACGTCTCAGATATGCTTGAGCTTCCTTTCACATATTTCCCAACCAAGAAATTCTGAGTCGCCAAATTTCGAGGATATAAGGGCGTGATGATCAGTTTCAAGTTTGGTTTTGCCAAACGACCCTTTTGCCAGAGGGCCAGGAGGACTTTGGAAAAAGTAAGATCATGATTGTCAGTGGTGCATGCTTGGGCGTCCGCAGAAATTTTTACAAGGGGGGGCAAGGTCAGTCATGGATTATTAAATTTTGTACACTGTACAAGAAAATTTTGGGCCTTACAATCCCTCAAGATGGCCGGAAACGACACTTGGTGAGCGTTCTAAGCTGCATGTACCCAGCCCTGAAACAGGAATTTCAAGTCTGCAATTTTTAGATTTTTAGAATTTTCAATGTAAAAAAAATTGTTGAAGGGAAATCTGCCTCTCGGTCACAGCCTTGCACACCTATGCACGATAAAGCTTACAACTGTCAAACAGCCTGTATAGGCCTATGTCTGTTACCCAATTATGAACCATACCCCCCCCCACCCCCATATTCACCTTGTAAAGTATATCCCGGTTACATCCGCGCATTGCCACTTGAGATCAGCACAGGATCAAACCAAGACCAACGCGTTCATCAATAGTCGCATGCCATATGCACACTACATACCTGACAACTACAGGTAGTACAATTTTGGCATAGTTTTTACAAAGTCTACTAATTTCCAATAGGTATCACAAATGATGGTGCCCAAAATACGATATCAACTATTCAGCATACCATGTTGTCTTTTGCTATTCCTGGTCAAATGTCTGCATATTTCTCATGATACATAATAGGGTACACCTATGACATACTGTACATAGCGTCGATGGGTACACCTTCCAATACCTCATACTTTGCCAAGTTCAGAAACGACCCTCGGAGGATTCAATTACTGTTTCACGAGTAAAAACTGATGCTGTGAGTAAAGATATTTTGATGAATTATTTTAAAAAAATTTGCATTTTATATTTTTACTAATTTTGATTTTCCAGGCAGGGGGCAAGGGCCCCCCCTTGCAGACACCCATGGGTGCATGTTTGGCATTGTGTAGTCACTGTCTGTGATCCGTCAAGGTGTTTCTTTGGATTTGGGGTTATTTAATATCTTAATGCATCCTTCTATACATACTTAAAAAAAGTGTGCTTAATCAGTGGCTATTCACACTCAGAAAGACATAAGAGCATGTTGTCTTTCAACTTTGTGTGCTACAGTGTACACATTGTGGAACTTGTTGTGTAATGTAGTTAGGCCTAGGTTTGTTTCAAAGTCTGTTGTGGCTTTGTTCGGTTTGTCTGTTTTGACCGTGGCATTTCATGAGCATGTAAAAAGCATCATACAACTTTCATTGATACAGCTGCATGAGAGACTCGATGTCAATGAAGGTTGAGACCGTGGAGGTTGGTCAGTTCAGTTTTGTAAATTGTGAGCTTTCGGCCTGGGTTGTAGCTCATTTCAGGGAGCAAAACCCTTCAGGAGTAAACAAAATGTAAGGGAGGCTACGTTGGACTTGCGTGCAAGTCTTCAGTTTTACAGTACTTGTACTTAGAATACAGGGTTGTCTCAGTTTGACCATTTGTCATTGGTATGCAAAGAAACTTAACAGGTTTGGTGAAAAATGTTGAATTTCATGAACCAACTCAATGAGTTGCTTTAAGTTAGGCCAGCCACAGTCCTTTTTCAGTCAGTTCTAGCTCAATGGCTTGTTTTCCTTACTCCACTGCTTATTGTACAGTACAGTATGCTGAGCCTTGATCACAATGGCTGTATTGTAGGTTCTACACTGTATTTTTAAAGTGTTTGGCATGAGCCAGCTAGGAATCAAAGAGTCAGGATGTTTTGGATGTTTGTGATACTATGCACGACATTAACATTTGTTGACTGCCTTTTAGATACAGTAGTTTAGTGTACACTATGTAAACAGAGTTGTGGTTTAATAGAGAAAATTACTGCTGGTTATTTCTGAGCTTTTGTGTCTTTCAGACCTCCCCCACAGATCAAAGTAATGTAATGATTATTATAGCAAAAGAATGAACGATGTTGAAATCCATACAATACACAATATACAATATGTAACTTCGAAGACAAACAACAATTGACATCTTGTGGGAGGGGTGCACAGTAAGGAGATTTTCAGCAAGTGAACACAAAGTGTTTATTTTTATTGCAGTGAGATTCTGTGATGTCTTCAAAATTAACAAACTTGTAAAATTATGATGCTCAATGCATTCACTGTAAATACTGTACAATCTAACTCTGCATTTTGATGATTAAGGGGGAACCTTTTGCAATGTTTCAATCATTAGAAAATAGAGGCAAAATAACTATTTGGTACACTCACCCTGAAGTAATAAACTTTGACTGTGTCTGAATGAGGATGAGTTATAAATCATTGTGGGAAGAGTTTAAGTAAGAAATTTAAGAGAATTGGAATTATTTGGGCTGAGAGGATTAGGCCTTCAATTTAAAGCAAGGCTTTCTTCATCTTGAAAATGACTAGTGGTTGATAGAAATACCGTATTGTCTGAAGGGTAATTGCTAGTTACTCTCTATAGCAATAGCCAGATCCCTGTATGTACAGTACATTCATGATTCTGCAAAAGAGGTTTGATAAAAAAAACACAGCACAGTTGTCATGCCTCTATTTTCATAAAAATTAATGGTTGCCCTCTGAGCATATATTTCACTATTTTTACTTGTCCACATGGAAATTTGGTTGTTCAAAAATTTTTTAGCACAACTATAAAATGATGAGTTTTTATGATATATTATTTGTCTAGATAATAGAAAAATAAAGTGATTGTTACACAAAAACACTCAAATATGAAATATTGTATGATGGAAAAAGTTGAAAGAGTTGATCAGTTAGCAGTAGGCAAAAGACTTCAATCAAATAGGCCTATTTACTGTAAAACTATATTGTTTCTTACCAAGAAGAAATGCTTGTCCATTGGACAAAATAAATTTTGTTCAATCCCTACTTGAGCTGTAAAATGATGGTTGCAATTTTGCTCATACACATTGTTTGTGTGAACTGTGAAGAATGTAGGAAATGCATCCTAATCTAGGATTTTACTATACCATGTAATTTCACTCATGTGGACACCATATATGCAATTTGCACCTATCTACACTACAGTGTTGTAATCGAATCACTTGATGTCAAGTCACCAGTCACCTCCAGTCACAACGTGTCGTGTCTCAAGTCCCGTTTAGTCTTTAGCAATTCTAGTCGAGTTGAGTCATGTTGAGTCTTCCCTCAGCTCGAGTCAAGTCACTTTGAGTCTTTGGAAAGCTTCTAGTGGTCTTGTGACTCAAGTACCTCAGTCAGAATGTGTTTATTTTCTTTGAGTTACTCCAAGTAACCTGATCTCTTACATGCTGAGTTGGCCTCAAGTCTATGGTGTGATAAGTTGATCTTTTGCAAATGCAGTCCTTAGCTAAGCGATTGCACACTTTTGTTAGAGGAGGGGGCATAGGCGTACAGGGGTAAATATCTACCGGGGCAAGAGCATGTTTTGCCCGAATAATGTCACCATTTATGTTTTTCCCATTATTTTGCTTTTTGATTTTGAGTCTCAAGCCATATATGTAAATATTAACTAGGCAGTATGCTCCTGCATGACCTAGGATACATCTACACCCTATTAATTGATGGCGCTACACATGTTAAGCAGAGCTGTATGTTAGGATCCCCTATAAAGGAGCGCATATGGATATAGCAGAAATGAGCGACCGTTTGCGTCCAATGACAAAAACAAACTGTTTTATTTTATTCTCGAGTGTGACTCGGGTCATTGTGGGCAAAGAGTCCAGTCAAGTCGAGTCAGTCACTTCTGTGACTCGAGTCATGTCGAGTCTTTCAAATTTTATTTCATGGTGACTCGAGTCACGTTGAGTCTTTGGCACATGGTGACTCGATTGAGTCCTGTGAGTTTGGGACTCGAGTCACTGAATTTGTGACTCGAGTCCCATCTTTAACTAGAGTCATTACAACACTGCCTATCTAACATTGTATGGTATGGTAAGAAAACATCATGACATGATGTTTACTTACCATGTGTTACATCTGTATGACCCATTTGATTCAAACAATGTGAAAGAAAGTGGGTCCTCTGTCACATTGTCTAGATACTAACATTTGTTGCATCCCTGTGTGAGAATGACTAGAAGAGGTACAAAAAAAAATGGAGCAAATACAATTTTTGCAACATTTTAGGTTACCAATTTTTCATAAGACATCAAAAAATAATTGAGAAAAATTCAAAAATTCATGGGAGTGTGATAACTGTATTATTCACCTTTTGTTGTAAGCTATAACCTTACTACATTCACAAAACAAACACGAACAGTGACTACAAATGTTTCATACAACACTTAGGCCTAGGCCTAATTGATGATGTATTCACATCAGATTGAAAAAGGGAAATCTACCAGGTAACGCACGGATATTTCATGTGCCCCAATCTCGTTTAGTGACTCATATGTAAAAAAAAAATAACTAAAATGATCAAGATGATATGAAAACAATACTTTTTCGCGTAACTGGTATCTTAATAACGCAAAGGAAGCGTCCCACGTGTGCCACTGTCGTTAATACTTTTGTAGTTACACTAGCCCTACTTGTAAGGTTTAGCGTGTGTTTTTCTACTTATAAAACAGTAAGGTTTCCTCACCTTTTGGTTCTCAACTCTAGCCGTTGATTCACCTTCCATTTCAAAGCCCTTCAGTTGGATTCTCTGGTTTTAACTTTGCAATCGAGTTCGATTTCGTGACCACACAATCAACAGCTAACACATTCCACAGATCCGCTCTAAAATTCCTGAAAAAAGGGGCAATTCATTCTAGTGTGCCTTTCTTTTTAAAATTTTTTACAATAACAACTGTTTACAAAAAGAACAATTTTTAAATTGAAAAATAAACGTAAGTAGATACCTTCTTAAATTCTATTTTTAATCACGAATTGAAAGATGTAATGTAGTGTGCGAAATTTTAAAAGTAGAAAATTATACTGGCATAGGAGGTTTGGAAAGTACGGAAATGCGGCTTTGACAGTTTGACATAACGATGACCATTTCGGGGAAAACACCGCTCCGTCGTAAACCTTTCAAGTTAGTCCACGAATTTTTGTAGCATCAGAAGGGGGAGGGGTGAGGGAAGGGGAGAGGGAAGGGGTTCATTATTTTTACTATACCTTACGAAAATGTGATGTGATGTGATATGGAATAGATATCCCACGTTCTGGAGAGTAGTTGTCCATTTTTTTTTTTTTTTTTCATGGGCAAAGTGCTGCCAGCAATTTTGAACTATTTTCCGGGCAGCATTAAGGCTACCCCGCGGGGCGGACGAATTTTTTCGTCCAGCTCATCGATACGAAAAAATTCTGAGGGGCAGCAGCCTAAAGGGGGCTGCAACCACAGAGGCGCTACGCAGGCTACATTAAGGCTCACTTGTGAGCTTGTTAACTTCAATTTTGTCACTAAAGCATTACAGTTGTTTTCAACTCATGCACCTTGTTATAGTGTTGCCAAGGTAACCACAGAATGTTAGTTAGATAGATACAGGTTTACGGCCCAGTTTCCGACCAATTGGTTCAAGTCGAGCCGACCACGGCTTTTTTTTTTTCCAGTTGTGGCTCACTGGCCGCAGAATGGTTCCTATTGTTGGTACAACATTGTAACTATAGTGGCGCACGCGGGGAGCATAAATTGGTCCCCACCCCACTTCACGGATGCCATATTTTTTTTATCCTAGTAACTGGAAAGAAACGTACTTTAGTCACAGGCACTTCAAAAAGGTAGCATATGTCAGTGGCACCATCATTCATGTCAGGACCACTCAAAAACGTCAAAAGCCTATTGTCTCTCCAAGACCCCCTCAGTGATGCCAATTTTATTTTAAATTCCTAAAAATAGGCAAATTTTGTCACTTTGACATTTTAGTTCAAAAGGTAGCATCTGTGGCACATAGATTACATGCAAGGACACCTAACTTTTCAAGAATTCTTTAGTAAAAAGAAAAGCCAATCCCTTAGATTCCATTCCAGCCGGCATAGACGTATGAGACGGGGCAGGTCGGGACAGGTCATTTAATGTGGTAATTTTCCGATGATCACTAAGCAACGGTTGCTGATTTTCTTATTATTGAAAACAAAGGCTAAACTTTCAGACTGTTCAGTCAGATTCCCTTCACAAGCATGAAAACACAATTTTCGGACATCCCGTTAGGGGTCGAAATTTTTCAAAATTTACCATACGCTCCACGACAACAATTGGTGGCACTCCGCTTAAATAGTTTTTCGGGTAAAATTAATTACCTTTTTCGGGTCAATGTAAGTTTTTAAAAACTTCAGCCTGATTACTTAGCAGTTTGGGAAATTATTTGAAAAGAGCATTTTATGCAAAAGAACATAAAAAAGAAGAAAGCGACTGATTAGGTTCTTCGTACAGGAAATGCTATTTCCAGCCAGCTGAGGGGTCTGATGTTGCGAAAATTTCCGCACGTCCCCCGCCAACCGATGGTGACGCTCCGCTTAGATACTCTTTGTGGCAGCATTACATTTTGTGGGCAAGAAAAACCCCAAAGCTGAAATGCTCCAGAGCGTCTGTGCCGACCACTGATGCTCGTTAATTTTGACTCCTGAATGTACAAATTTAAAAACAAATTTTACTTTGAAAGAAAGAGTAGGTGGCTTAGAATGCATGTTAAGTCACGAAATGTTCAGTTTTATCCACATTATAACCACCACAATTCAACCTTCGACACTGTTCCTGTCAAAGTCGTAAATCATACACCATTTTACATCTAGGCTCCTTGATAAGGCCAAAAACGGTGAGGGTGAGACACCCTCTCCTTAGACCCCTCCCTAGGCCGTCCATCATTCAACTTACTGTATGCGCCTCCCCCTTCCCTTCAGAAAAATCCTGAGTACGGCATTCCCCTCTAACTCCACTTAATTATTAGTATATGTTACCGGTATACTGAAGTAGGCTGTAGGCCTATCATTATCATGGGTTTAGGTTTTATTTAGTCCTACTACTACCATCCGCCCTAGGTCCTTCATTAGTGGTATACCATTCTTCAGATGGCCCTTCAGATCTGAAGAACTGCACTGTAATGTTAGCATGGAAAATATTGAAATCGACCCTGCACTTCCGTCATCTAGCAAAACATGCTGCAATTTGGGAATAATTTTTTTCAGAAACTCGCGGGGTGTCTAAGTCAGTTAGATATAGTTTCACGACGGATAATTTTCTAATCAATGAATCATACAGTCATAGTTCTCTTGTTAATTGATCAGGTCTCGCAACGACTTAACTGCATTGAACTTCTCTTGTTAGAGGACGCTCGTATAGCTATTTGAGAAGCAGCTAATGACCTACGTGGTGACGGTTGATTTGTTGACGGGCAGTGACGGGCAGTAGCTAACTAATCATGACGTCAGGTTAAAACACTCCATGTTTTCTATTATAGTATGATGGAAATATGCCCCCTCAACCATCAAATTCTGGACACGGAATGTGGCACCGTCACGTTTCAGGACAGAACTAGCTAAATATACTTTTTAAGCTGTTATATTTGGGCGCCCTCTTACAGGTGGATCGAAAGGTGGGAAATAATTGCGTAGATTCGCGTCTCATCCCAATTTTGTTTATAGGGAATTTTGAAAACCAGTCGTATTTTATTCAAGACTTTAGCCAAAAGCAGGTTTAATCGTTTTTATAATTAATCCTTTAAGGGAGGGGGGGGGGGGTTGGTCAAATACCTGGTCCATTTACTACATGTAATGAGTAATTTTTCTTCTTAGAGACAAACTCATTCTAGTTTATTGAAAACTTCCCCGTATCTTAAAGGAGGCCTCTATAACGGGAGTGTGTTTGTTAAATGGAGTTTTACGGCTCAGTTTCTAACCAATTGGTTTAAGTCGGGCCCACGGCCCTTTAAGCTGTGACTCACTGGCTTGTTTCCCGACTCCGTTGCTTATGCTGATCACCGAGCTCAAAGTCTCAGAAGCTTCTAATTATAAAGTTTGCGGTATAACCAGTGGCGTCACCAAGGGGGGGCCAGGGGGGGGCCACGTGCCCCCCTGAAAAATCGTGTGCCCCCCCCCCCGTGTGCCCCCCCAACTGAGATTTGAGATTTTCCAAAAAAAATATGTCTTCTGTAGTCAGAGTGTGACTATGAATTTTTTAGGATTCCATTCCTCTGTTGAAAAGAAAAGGCAGTAGATTTTCATGTTTTCCAAATGAAAATATCCCCCCAAAAAACCTTGGCAATGTCATTTCCGGCTGTCTGAGGGGTTACATTTTTTCAAAATTTTCTTCACACTTCCGACTACGTCAATTGGAGGTGGCGCACAGCTCAGGTAACCCTTCAAGCAGGATTAAGCCTACATTTTTCCTTCAGAGGATCACATCTAATTGACCATCAACTGCCTTTCTTTCTCTTTATAGTCACGGTGCAGCTCACCTTCCTCAAATTGTCGGCCTGATACGCTCTTGAGAGTAGTTTCACTAACGTTTGTGTTGTTACCAAAAATAAAATCTTACTCGAAATTGCCCTGTAATTTTTTAGGCCAGTGTTAAAACAACCCTTTTAAAAAACAACTTTAAAACCTTACAAACACGCTAAAGACCCAGGAGCTTCCAGGGGCTTCGCCCCCTGGACCCCCACTAAGACTAACATTGAATTGCCCATCAACTTTCTTTCTATAGATCATCTACCCCTTTTTTAAAGTGTCAGCCGGATCTTCTCTTGGTAGTTGAATCAGTGGTTTTTTACCGAAAGTCTTAGGCTACTTGAAAGTTACCCTGGAGGTAACTTTTAGACCAGTGTTAAGTCAATAAAATTACCCTTAAATAACGTCTATAATACCTCAAAAACACGTTAAAACCCAGGAGCTTCCGGGGGCTTCGCCCCCTGGACCCCCACCAAAATTCACATTGAAGTGCCCATCAACTTTTTTCTCTATAGATCATCTACCCCATTTTCAAAATTTCAGCCGGATAAGCTCTTAGTAGTTGAGTCAGTGGTTTTTTACCGAGAGGCTTACTTGAAGTTACCCTGGAGGTAACTTTTAGACCAGTGGTAAGTCAATAAAATTACCCTTAAATAACGTCTTTTATACCTCACAAACACGCTAAAACCCAGGAGCTTCCGGGGGCTTCGCCCCCTGGACCCCCACCGGGGCTTTGCCCCTGGACCCCACCAGGGGCCCTAAGGCGGGCCCCTGGACCCCACCCGTTGAGCCTCGCGCTTCGCGCTCGGTGGCGCCTCCGACGCCATGAGTGGAGTCTAGCAATGCCCCCCCATAAAATCGTTGTGCCCCCTCAGTGCCCCCCCCCCCCAGAATGAAATGTCTGGTGATGCCACTGGGTAGGACCCTACCAGAAGTTTAATTATTGACCTTCCAACTGCACGTAGGATGTTCTAACGGCCATTTGAATATGCAATAGGTTTAACAGGAGCAGGATTGTAGAGTTTTTATGCGGATATTCATAGATTTCTGTATACTTCTTAAAGGGTTATCACTTGACACGCTAACCCGTATTCTTACGCGTGTGGCCTCGGGTATCCCCGACATCCGCCTCCGCACAGGCCGGAAGCTTGGAACTTTGACAGAAGGGGCACAGACACCTCACAGGGGCACTACAGAGGCTACAGTATATTTGTAGTCAGTCTGTCACTACTGATAACATGTAATTAACCAGTGATAAACATGTTCTCAAGCATACCATAGCGAGCTTAACGGGTGTTACTGTATGTGAGCACACATGTGCACCAGGCGTGTCCTAAATTTTGCTGTTCTGGTGGCGAGAAATAATCCCCTCCCTTTTACTAGAAACAAGGCTATAATCACGATGCTAATTTTCCAGCTACGCAGTGACAGGGACGTGGTATTTAAATAATTAGCAAATGGCGAGGGCGCATGAACGGCGTAAGGCCTGTTGTAGTATGATTTTGGCAACACTACAGAAAGTTTATATTTTTACACCTAATAAAAATTTACTGATAAAATCTGTAAAATTTTGCAGAACATATCTGTTTTTTCTTTATTTACAAATATACTCTGTAAATTTTTACAGAGATTTTTCGTATTTCCACCATAGTTTTCTGAAAACAAAATGTGTTTTGATCAGCAAATTAAAAGTAGATCTAATTCATTTAGAGACAAAATTTTAACACTTTGCGGGTATACACAGGAGTAGAAATATTACAATAAAGCATTGTGTAATCTTGAATAAATGATGACTAAAATAAGTCATTTGTAGGAAAACTTAACGAAGCTGGCGTGGCCAAAATTTGAAATAAGAATTTGTAAATTGCAACAGGTATGAACTCATTAGATCTGTATCAAAAGACATTTTTGGTAAAAAAAGAAAGTAACCAAAAAAAAAAAAAAATTTCAGTTTGTAAGTACCATGCACATAGTCCAAATAACAGCTCCCTGCATGAAACAGGGAGTTGTTATCAAGGACAATGACGGGTAAATCCCATGTATTCGTTTTTACAAGGTCTAAACTGCAATTGGAAATTTTACAGGCCAAACTGTAATTCCTATAAATTAATAAAATATAAATTTCCAATTTTTTATGGGTTTATATGTAATGCGAAATAACAACATTTTCTGGAAACTCTGCTGCCAGAAAAATTCTGTAAAAATAACACTTGCACGCTGTAAACTCTAAGAAGGTTTTGTGTAATTTGAATAAGAAATTTCCTGGAAACTCTGCTGCCAGAAAATTCGTAAAAAAAAAAAAACAATTACTTTACAGTGTATAAAGTTGCGTCTGTGTTATGACCCGTTCCACAAAGTAAGAAAAAGAGAACAAAACCTCTAATCGGTTCCATATCGTGTTTGTGTTCTTCTATTTCATAATCACACCTATGAGAGCAGGGGTGTCGATCTGATTTTGAAAGTGGAATGTACATCTGTTCTGAAACTTTTCTCCTATAACAGTATAATGGTTTCGGTAATGGTTTTTAACTGAGGGGCAAAGCACCTAGACTGTGGAAGCTACCCTATACCCAGACAGATGCAGCAATGGGTTCCCGAAATTATGTCGAACTCATATTGTATAGCTCGCAAAGAAAACCGAAAAATTGGGTATCGTGAAGAAGATTCCGTACATTCGTTTTTTAAGGAAAATTGAGAAAGATTTCGTTTTTTAATGAATCTGCCCTAATGGAGAGAAAAACTAAAAATTTGATGGAACTACTGCGTGGTCTTTGTAAAGAGTAAACTTTTTTCTCACCGATCATGTTTGCCTGTCGCCGGTGTCTCCATTAACAACTACACTGTTAAAAATTTCTCTGTAAATTTACATAATTTTTATGGCAAATTTTTTTCCAACCAAATAATGTTTTTTTTTACAGCCAGACTGTAATCATGAAAAAACATTAAGTGTTTGTTTTTTCTTTACAGTTTTTGCATGTAAATTAGTTTACAAATGTCTACTGTAAAATCGAATTACAGAATTGTTCTGTTTTTTTTACCTTAATTTTAGGTGAATTTACAGCCTACTGTTTTCATTCTCGGCGTTTTAATATTTATTATAATATCGCTTTTTTCCTTTCATATGTTATTACGTAACATACACTTCACCATTACGTAGATCAGGTATTTGCTTATCAACGTAATGTGTCGTTACGAAGTTGTTTTCAATCAAAACACAATGAGGATGCTTTGTTGTCATATTGTTGTCAAGTAGACTGCTATCTCTAGGAACTTTGTAATTGGAAAGTCACATTTTTTGTACAATATAATAATTGTTTTGAAAATAAATATGACAAAGAATGCAAATACATTGGTTGCAAACATTTCCAGACAAGGTAAACAATAAGTTTATCACTTCCTGATTAAAAAACGCCAAAAAAGATATTATTCAAAGCAACAGCAATCCTTTTGTTAGGAAAATGCCTACAAAATAAGCTCCACCCATTTATGCAAAATGAGATATACGTCATAAAGTGGTAAATTTACAGACTCTTTCAAGTAAATTTGTGAAACGTTTTTAATTCGATCAAGTGCATGAGCGCCTGTGGCGATGAGTTGACATCAGTATACCAATTGTCAGTGCTCTGAAATTAGGGCCTTACAATTTCTTTTTACTTAAAAATGTGTGACAAAACACCAGTTGTATGATATTTTTAACTAAGAACGTAATAACTAAGTATGTTTTTATAATAAATGTAAGTTAATTTTCAAATAGGGCCATAAATTTGCCAAAAATGTTTTCTTTTTTAACTGAAACTTCTCAGAACGATGCATGTTATATATTGAAAATTTTCTGGCTTTTTCTTATTTGTTTGTTTGTTTGGGCTTATTTTTGTTTCTTTTTCAGCTTAAAAACAAAATGAATGTTTGTTAAATGACAGTGTATTTATGTGAAATCAGAAAAATACAAAATACTGTTAAAATTTCTGTAAATTTACAGAAAAAGTTTTACAAAGCAGTAAAATTTGGTTAAAAAAGCAGACAGAAATGGTTTTTCAAATAAACAGAAAATACATGTTAAACAACCTTTTTTTATTGTAGCATTACAAAGTGTCTGTAAAGATACAGAAAATCTCTATTAAAAGTAAAATACAAAAAGGTTAAGTTAAAAAAAGTCTGTAAATTTACAGAAATTTTTAACAGTGTATGATGTTTGTGGAACTTTTACAGCAGTGAATTGATCCAATATTTTTGAAATGACAGACGTCATAGCTACATAGGAATAGAGATGAAAGCGTAAGCAGCTCGAGAAATGGTTTTGAAGTTATAGAAAAATTGGTGCACAAGTTTCTGCCTCAGAACTGATAAAGAACGATGAGAAATACTTTCTGGACCTCTCTAATTGCTATGTCTTCATGTATAATGTTCTGTTACCTCACTTTTAAATGTCAGGTCACAAAAACTTTCCCGACAGATGAGTCAGGATCCCTTTCACTCAAAAAAGTAGAGGCGGAATTTCCCCAACGCCTTCCCTCAAGCGACGCCCATTCATCCAAAAGAACGATATTCTTATTATGGAATATAGACCAATACACAATCAACATATCAATGGGTGGCAACCTTCATGCAAGGTGTTACTGAAGATGAAAGCGCGCGAAAGATTTTTTTGTTTTTGTAATTTCGTTCGACGGTCATTTAATATCGAATCGATGTGCCTATTGTATTTTTCCAGTCTACCTCAGATGGATGTACCCTCAAAATCAGCCAAAAACAGACCCCTGCTCCATCTACAATTCCTAGTGCCTTGAAGAAGAGATAGGTGGGCCAGGTGGATGGTACGTTAATTTATAATCGACTCATTTTGCTCCATTTCTTCCACTGGTAGGTGAAGTTCCGCAAAGAACAACAAATTTTCATCTTGATAATGAGACCAACGAATGATTTCGGATTAGTCGGTTCACTGTCATCATCAGATTCATACATGAAAATATTGCGAATCTCTCGCGAGACTCGGCTGTCAGTAGCAGGCTTCAACCAATTTATTTTTTTTTTTAGATAAAACTTTCCAAAAAATCGAAAACGTTTGTTTTTGTAAAAATGAACTTAAGTTGGTTGAGGGGTGAGAGCAGTTGAGATTTCTGGTGTCTAATATTTTTTGACTTGTGCTGTCGCATGTTTTGCGGGCACCGATTATATTGATTCCTTCTTGGGAGCATGGAAGTCATGTCCAGCTGTGTATGACAGAACCTTTAACAGTTTAAGTAGTCAGGTCCCTTCCAGAAGACTGCCGATGTTATTTGCGTCTTTCACATATGTCTCTTATTGTTTATGTATTAGGAGCACGAAATAATCTAAAAATTCGGACACTTCTTAGGTCGGCAAGGCTTGTTACTGGCTTGCCTGAATTTAGTATTCATTGAAGACTAAAGTTAATGATTGTTTAGACTCAAATAGTTTCTTTGGCTTTCTTCTTGAGCCACATGCTTTTAATCTGAACCACACCTATACTATAACCCTCCGTTTTATGGTCATGTCTTTGTTCGGATGATTGTCACACATATGCCCCAATTCATTTATTGGTTGATTCATTTATATAACTGGAAATGTTTATCACGGCAATATGGTGCTTTCACGTTATGTCAATTGGAAAGCCGCGCCCACTGCCAGGCAAAATCAACAGTGTTTCAATACAATAATCACAGGTGGGTTGTCAACTGCTTCTCAGCTGACACTTTTACCGTGCACTAAATTCAAGTGCTTCTTACACTAGATTTTACTCGTCAAAAGGGCTTGTGACATGATTGAAAGCACTCTATAACTATTCCCTTTGAAAGACTATCTTTCAAGATTGGCTATAAGTTACATATGCCATTAATTGGACCCGCGATCAGTGGCTTAGTTAGGATATTTTCGTGGAGGGGGGGGGGGGGATGGGCGGTAATAATTTCTTCCCTTATTATTTCTTTTTTAAGACTTTAGGCACTCTTAGGAATTTTCTGAGTAATTAAAGCTAAACCAATTTTCAAAATCAAAGCGGCTGCCCGATTTCCCCTTCCCCGCCTCGCACTCCTCAGTGTCGGTGCAACTGATGCGCACCTTTTAAACACATAAAATCGAAACTTTGGGGGGTCTGGTGAAAGTTTGGGGGACAAAGCATTCAACAACCCCCCCCCCCCTCACCTTAGCTAGGCCACTGTGTAAACTCAATATACTGTAATTGTTGATTCCTCTGATTAGTCTCAAAACTGGTCAAAAGTGATTCTTCTTTCCTACGTAACGGAGCTTCCACTCATTAATTTTTTCCGGCCATCATTAAGTTGTGTTATTTCCTTCTCTGGGAGCCAGTTTAGGTTTGTGGCTGAGAGGCGGAAAGGGACAGCCAAAAGTATTCTCGACATACCACTCGAACGGTGTTTCTCAATACTCATTTCACTCACAATGGCAAAACGCCAATCACTGCACTGCCATACACATTTTCTTTTCTCAATGCGATGATGGCACAAACAAGTTTAAATTCTGGATTCCAAAAATTCACGAAAGTCACCCTTACCCTATAAACACATTAGTAAGCCTAATTAAGTTTTCCTCAACAGAATATTAAAACCAAAGTTCAAATATGTTACTCAAATATTCCCCTCGCCGCACACCAAGTATGATTTTGGAACAAATTTGTGAATTCCCGGGAATTGAAAAAAATGATCACTACCGGGAAACAGGCCAGATGCTACTGTAGGAGCACGCTTGTACACGACTGTCAGACTGTAGTCCACACCAAGTTAGCCAATTTCAGCCACTCCAAATCTGTCAGAAAATTATCCATCCAGTAAGAACTCAAGAGATTTTGAAGATATGAAGCATGGTCACAGTCTACCTGAATTTATTCCGACATTCAGAGTGGATGTATCGCGAAATGTATCTTTGTCATTGTAACCGAGCCGGCTAGTCCAGATTGAATATTATCATAGGCCGTCAAGTATAATTTTTTTTGCCCATATCGCCAGTGGGGGCTGCTAGAGGGTGGGCAATTCATGGGGGGGGGGGCACCAAGCTCCCTCGTAGCTACGCCACTGCCGCAATGGAACTTTGACAGAGTTGCGTGTCTCCCGCATAGTGTAAACCATATTCGAATTCTTTTTGATGTTTTAGTGCTTGTGTAGGGCTCTAATGCGGTTGTTTGTTTTAATACGGGAAGCTAAAAAACTAAAACAAACATCGAAAAGGTGTATGGTGTTTGAAGTCCTTCAATAAGGAGACTTCTGAGAGCCACTACAGGCTTTTCATTGATGATGAAAGTATCTCCTATACTGGATTTTGTATGATCGCGAAAGGCCTACATTTCAACGATGCGTTAATGATATCGGGCCTTACGTAATAAATTAGAATGACAAAAGCAATGTTAAATCTTTTGAGAGGTATAACTTGAGAAACAAGAATAACCGCGGATAGGTGTTTCTCATTTTTAAAATGTCATGAATGGCAAAATTAGGCATTTGATGAGAAGGCATTAAAACCTAGAACATTGTCGCAAATTCCAATGATCCGTCAAACATTGACCATTTTGCAGGCAGACAGGGTGATTTCCGATTTGCAATATGAGTTCAATATGCAAATTTTGTGATGTCATGAGGGGGGCATGCCATACATGGTTAATGTCATCCTCTGTTTTTGCAACATTCATTTTATGGACAGTTGTAACATTGCTTTGTCCTAAATGTTTCCTTTTGGAAGTTTGAATTGTCCTTTAAAATCATCAGTATCAATTTACAAACCATAATCTACCTAATTTGAAATTAAGATATATTACTAATATTCGATTTACAAAAGAAATGTCAACGCAGGGCAACATCTAACATCATTTTAGCAACACAATAAGTTGCTTCAGAAACATTTAAACTTTGAAGAGGTATATCCTAAGAACCGCAAAAGATACTGACATCATTCTAAATGATTTCTCCTTAGAAAGTCTACACCTAAACTGCCAAGTAAAGTCGAAGCTTTTTGCTGACATATATGTCAATAATACCGTCATTTATTGTACTGATGCACAATAGATGTGGCATGGCCCTTTACTATAATCGCAGTGAGCTTATACTAGGCATATGGGTTGTTCATTAAAAGGGGGCCCAAGTTATGACATTGGGGGTAAATATTGGATACACCTTTAAAAAGAGAAGGGAAAAAAGGAATAGGCCTATGTTAACTGAAAGAAAGTATCATTCTTTATTAAATACACTGAAAAGGAAAGCATAATTGTATCACGAAAAGAAAAAATTGGATTAAAATGGCATTTTATTTTAAGAATTTCATGCCATATATCATGCAGTTTATGGGATACATGCCCTTCTAAGCTTGTATTTTGTTTTTTACCATTGAAAAAACTTAAAAAAGATGCAAAAAATATATGAATTTTGGATATTGCAATTTTTGCAGTCTTAGGTAAAACGGGGTGTCCCATTTTGGTGTCTCGGATAAGATATTAACAAGGGAAACGCAAAGACATTCCAAAAATTACTTGTTTAGTTTAGCATTGCATAAAAGAATGGAAGAGATAGACGGTCAGTCAAAAACGTTTGTGGTGTCTTATTATATTCTAGGATGTACTACACATATCAATAACTTGTTATGATATTATGCCAAAAACTGGCTTTATATCCTTAATGTCAATGGGACACCAAGAGCGTGACATTTACAAATTTAGTAAATCATTTTCCTTATTAATATGATCTGTATTAAACCCCAAAACCTAAAAAAAATCATATGTATTTTTAGGAAGCATTCGAGTAGTACTTTTGAATATATGTATCTCTATAAAATCTGTACGCGCAAGATGGAATAGCATCCATATCAGAGTTCACGTTCCCAGTGCAAAACTTCGTGTAAGTTATTGACATCTCACTGCAAATCTTGATTTGTCTTTTCACTTCATATTTACTTGGAATATTTTGAAAATTATCTTAAAGTATTTTCAAGTACTGTGTTAAGTTGCTAAGAAAATGCAAAGTTCGACCAATTTACACAGCTGTACATTTCTACGATTTGTTGAGAAAGCTTTACTTACACTCTAAAAGGTGTTGTGTAGAATTTACTCAACATTGTGTGACTAGTCCACCAATCAACAAATGTGCAGAAAGTACACATGGTTGTGTAATAAATTTACACAACATGTGTATAAATTACTCAGCGTTGTGTAAATTCTGCACATGTTGCGTAAATTTGAATGGAAATCAATATTATATTCCTGCAATACGTGAAGTGACTTTGACCTTACCTTGCCATATTTCAAACATATTCCAGATTTCTTGCAAAATTTGGGAATTGACATGAGCCAAGTCCAAACTTCTACACAAAATCGTAGCAGACAGTCATCTTGGTGCGCTTTTTCTCACAAGTCCGGTAGCGACAATTGTGCTCAAACATTGGTAAAGGGACTGCTCGGCTATTTTGAAACACCTCATATCAGTCCTGGCTCCACTTTACTGCTAACTTTATAAACAATACTTCAGGTCGCCGACGGAAGACAAGGAGAGTACTTACCGTCGGTATCGTAACAAATTTAATCATGTAATGCCCAAAAAGAAAACACTACCATGATATTTTTCGTAATGCCAAAAATGATTCTAAACTTATGTGGAAAAATATCAATGACTTATACACAAAGGTAAAAAAGATTCAGGCTTTCCTGACTATTTCATGGAGAATGACAGAGTTGTGAGCGATCTACAAAGTGTTGCAAATTGTTTCAACATTTTTTTGTTTAAATCTTGGGCCGTCTCTTGCGGATAATGTGTATCTAAAAGTAGTTATGACCATCTTAACCAGCAAAACGTTGAATCTGCATATCTTCCACCAGTTGACGTGTAACTTTGAATTCTTGAAAGTTGCACGTGAGTGTTTAAACCCCAGGAAAGTTGCAGGTTACGACGATTTGAGACCAGATATTGTCCGTAGGTTGAACCTCTTACCCACATTTTTAGCTGAACCTCTTACCAACATTTTTATTATTTTTCTGTTTCAGGGTACTTTTCCTGACAGATTGAAAGTAGCTAGAGTTATTATTGTTTTCAAAAAGGTGACAAACATAAGCTTGTAAATTACCGCCCTATTTCAGGCCTTGTTCCCTGCTTGTCAAAGATCTTAGAAAGAGTCATGTTCAATAGAATTAATTCATTTCTTAGTAAGCATAACATACTTTCAATCGCCGATACGGCTTTCGTCTCGGTCGTTCAACAGAACTTGCTTTCGTAGATGCCCTGGATAACTTAAGCAAAGCTGCGGCTAAGAGGCAGACTTCTATTGGAATTTTTCTCGACTTGTTTTTAATACAATTGAACATGATATCCTGCTCACTAAATTATCGCATTATGGTTTCAGAGGTGTGTCTTATAACTGAATCAAAAGTTACCTTTGTGACAGAGAACAATTTACTCCTCTCAATGGTGTTAATTCTGATCTTAGAAAAGTAAAATGTAGTGTTTATCCTTGGACCTCTCTTTTTTATAATTTATGTAAATGATATTGCCAATCTTTTCAAGAATGCTTCACTTGTATTGTTTGCAGATGACACTAATATATATTTTTAGTGACTCTGATCTACAGCGCCTGGAGGGGCAAGTGTGCGTGAACTTATACTTTACTTTGACTGGTTTACTGTGATTAAACTTTTTCTTTAAATGTAGCAAAAACGAACTTCATTGTTTTAAATAATGACATTCCTAACAAAGGTCATAACTTTCAAATCTCTGTTGATGGAAATTGCTTACAACGTGTGGATATTTTTATATTCCTGGGAATTCATATTGACTCTAAGCTTTCTTGGAATGAACATGAATGTAATATTTGGTCCCAGATCGCTAAAGTCATTGGTATATTAGGAAGATTTAAGCAGTTTAGTATATTGTTCCTAAGAATGCGATCTGTCCATTTATGTTGCCTTAATCTGCCCTTATCTTACTATTGTTCCATTGCTTGGTCCAGTACTAGTCGTATACACTTTTCGATAAGTTTAATGTCTTATTAAAGACAGCTGTTCGTCACATCACCTGCGTGTCAAACCACGTGACCATACCAGTTCCTTTTTCAAGTCACTTAACCTTCTTAAACTCTCTCATACTTTTAATACCAATATTGCCCCATTCACCAATGAATGCACGACCTGCTGCCCAGTCAATTTTCAAATTACTTTTCTCACTTCTCAGTCCATAATCACAATACACGACAATCTGCATCCCTACATCTGGACACTATTCAAAGTTCTTTACAGCACAACTCTTTTCGTAATCGAGCCATTCGGCTTTGGAATTCCCTCCCGTCTTCTGTCATAGGCAAACAAAGTATCTAGTCCTTCGAGACAAAACATTTCACGCCATTTTATTCAAGACTACTAGGCTTCATTTTACTTGTAACGCATTGACTTCATTCCGTAGGCTTCTTATCATCACGCTTTGCCATTTTTAAGTGCCTAAGAGGCATATTCTGGAGCAAAAATTCATTAACTTCAAAATAAGCAGAAAATTTTCTCTTTCAGAAGGTGAAAACGGCAGTTCCATAGCTCATGGCGTTCGGAAGATACAAACTTCTAAAGTACTGCAAAATTTTGGGGGGATTGGATGCATTATGGGAAATTTGTTATGTCATGGTGGCACATTAATTTTACATTGCATTCAATTTATTTATAATAATGATGCCGCTGCAGGCATCTTTTTTTTCTTTTAAGACAGAGGCGAAAATCCACCAGAACATGCCTTTAAGCATTTTTTCTCCGCAGCTGAATGTTGCTGGGTAGGGTGGGGTGTGTGGTTTAGGGGAAGGGTTTCTTACACTGTAGCTGGGAAAGTTATCACTCTTTTTTGACCTCTGCTATGTTTTTGTAACCTCCTCTTTTTTGCTACTGTGTACTAAGCTTTTTGTGTTTGTCTGCAGTTTGCTTGTTTTTGATGTTTCAAGCCACCGGGTTTTTTTTGTGTACTTCCTTTCGCTTTTATATGTCTTTTGATTCTTTTGTTGCATTTATAACCTATATTTGAATGCATATATGTTAAAGCGATAAAACAAACGAAACGAAACAAAACTTTCATCACTAAAATGCAAGAAAATGCCCATACTCTAGATTTCGAAAGTCAGCCATTTTATTTGTAATTTGGCATCTCTAAACCACTGCATGGGTCATGTAAAATATAGGGTGAATAACATCTGTGTGGCATGGAAATAGTTTGGATGCATCCTTCAACAGGAATATCCAGTCAGATTTCATCTAAATTATCACAAAATTAAGAAAATGTGCAAACAAATTGAACTTTTGCAAACCAGGTTGACTTTGATTTGAAAAGAGTATATTATGTGTAATGAATTTCTTGTACAGAACTTAAATTTGGCACTGTTTTCTATTTTAATACTCATCATCAACTTGGAACCATTACATAAAAGTTGCGTCCGTTCAAAAGTTACAATACCTCACTTGAAATGTGGCATTGAGCTGTTGAAAGGTATGTTAGAATGTGAAAAATGGCGTTATTTGCATTTTAATCGCAGGTTCTTTTTTGAGGTTTTGACCTACTTTTCCAAAGTGCCATGCTTTGCCCTATATTACCACATTTTGGATGTGTGGCGATGTGATGAAAAGAAAAAAAAACATATTTTAACCCCCCCCCCCCCTTATATAGCAGGCTGAGGTAAAGGAAAAGCGGGAAAATTATCCTAATGCATCAGAAAATGCAGTTTCAGTATCACATTTTACTTGTTTGGCCACATGTTTAAAATTATCACGTTTCTTCACTTTAATTTGAGTTTTCAGGTGTGACATTCAGGCAGGAGAAGTGTGGCTTGTATTTCACATCCTGCATCTGTCACAACCCATTACAAATTTTCTCCAAATGTGTTTTCATACTCCCTAGGCTACTACGTGTAAATTACTTGTGTTCACAACACAATAAAACACTGGACATTCATACTTTGACCTTGATTTCCAAATCCAGCGATGCAGCAGGGTTATTTTGGAGTCACCCTCAGAAGATGTTTAAGAATTGAAATTTGTATCGCCACGTATTATTTGACTAGAATCGAATTCCTCGGCTAACTAAGCTAGCAAATGATTCTTGAACTATGAAAATGGATAAGATTTAGAAAAATTCTGCACGAAAATGTGAATGCCGGGATAGGATTGAAAATCTCCCGACCAATCGGTAAAATTAATGATAAATGGGACGAAAAACATATCAAATAGGTGCTTCATAGTCTGAAATTATTGCAAAATGTGTTAACAATCACAGAAGGGCAATATTTCTTGATATTTTCAGCAGTCAGGTTAACACTCTAAGTGTTTGTTTGAGCTGTGAACATCTTGTAACAAGATCAGTTTTTCATTTGCGATTTTTTATTGTTGAAAAGTCAACAAGTCATAACGCGTTTTCAAAGTTTGACCTTGGTAACCCCAGATGACCTTTCACCTCCACAAAAAACCAGACAGAACATTTTCTCACCATGACGCATCCACATACTAATTACGAAATCTATCCATGTTTCGTACCTCGAGCTATCCTAAACAAGGTTTTCACAGTTTAACCTCTATGACCCCAAATGACCATTAACCTCCACTAAGGACTTCAGATGCCACCTTCCCACCATCACACGTACACACTAACTTTGAACTCTACCCCAGTTTCCTACCTTGAAATACAAAGTGAAAAAGGTTTTCAAGGTAGGTTTGACCTTGGATAACCCGAGGTGAACTTTGACGTCTACCAAATTTAATAGGGTCCACCCTCCTGTCATAATTCATCAGCAAACCAAGTTTGAAAACAATCTAAGCTTTCTACCTTGAGATATCAGGCAAACACGGTTTTCGCCTTTTGACCCACTGTGACCCCAGAAGACACTGACCTCTACCAAAACTAAAAGGGTTATTTCTCACACCATAACATCAACATATCAAGTTTTTAATCAACCCAAGTTTCCTACCTTGAGATATCATTTAAAAATATTTTCATAGTTTGACCACCTGTGACCCCAAATGACCTTTATCAAAGTTAATAGGGTTCTTCTTCCCTTCATAATGCATCAACATATCAAGTTTAAAATTAATCCAACTTTCCTAACTTGAGATATCATGTAAACGATGTTTCCAGGATTTGACCCACTATGAACCCAAATGACCTTTGACCTCTAGCAAAATAAAGTGGGTTCTTTAATACATCATAACGCATCAACATATCAATACAAGCTACATACCTTGAGATATTGTATAAACAAGGTTTTCTGAGTTTGATCCCTTGGACCCCAGGTTGTATTTGACTTCTTCCAAAAATTAATCGAGTTCTTCCCATCACAATGCATCAACATATCATGTTTGAAATCAATCCAAGTTTCCTACCTTGATTTATCATTTAAAAATATTTTCAGAGTTTGACCACCTGTGGCCCCAAATGACCTTTGACATTTTACAAAATTAATAGGGTTCTTCTTCCCTTTAAATTCATCAACATATCAAGTTTAAAATTAATCCAAGTTTCCTAACTTGAGATATCATGTAAACGAAGTTTTCAGGATTTGACCCACTATGACCCCAAATGACCTTTGACCTCTACCAAAATAAAGTGGGTTCTTTAATACATCATAACGCATCAAAATATCAATACAAGCTTCCTACCTTGAGAGATTGTACAAACAAGGTTTTTGGAGTTCGATCCCTTGGACCCACATAATTTTTTGACTTCTACCAAAATAAAAAGAGTTCTTCCTATCACATTGCATCAACATATCATGTTTGAAATCAATCCAAACTTCTTACCTTGAGATATCATGTAAACGAGTATTTCGGGGTTCGACCCCATGTGACACAAAATGACCTTTGACCTTTAACAAAATCAATAAGGTTTTTCCTTTCAGTATTGGGTATCTGTGTACTAAGTTTGAGATCTTCCCTTCTAAAGATATCGTGTAAATAAGTAAAGTGTCACAAACATCTACCCACATACATACACACGCACGCCATCATGCATGCATAGGTTTCTCTTTTCATCGAAACCAAAAATAAGATGGGCTCTGCATTTTACCACGTTTGGCGAGG
Source organism: Holothuria scabra (assembly GCA_037179385.1). Classification (NCBI taxonomy): domain Eukaryota; kingdom Metazoa; phylum Echinodermata; class Holothuroidea; order Aspidochirotida; family Holothuriidae; genus Holothuria; species Holothuria scabra. The sequence continues at coordinate 3,973,593 of CM074184.1, forward strand.
AATGAAAGCGATGAAGTTCGCAATGTGTAACATCTTAGCATGATAACAATTAGCTCAGTCATAAAAACCAAATAGTGTCATTAGAATGTCATAGAACTAAGAATTTATGATATTTCACGGCAATTTGTTTTCTATTTTGTTCATTGTCTTTTTCCCTTTCTCTTTGTTTTATTTCTATTGATTCATGGTCACTAGCTTAGATAAACGTATGTTTTTCTCTTCATGTCCATTATAAATACTGTCTATAAACTGCGTCTTGAAAATTTTATCCTATTGATGCGAAACCTGCCTATGACAAATGAGTTGAAACTGAATCAAATGAAAATTAAAACATTGACCTCCTTCATAAAGTCCCTACCCTCCTTTCTCAAAAAAATCACGCATAACGATTTCGGGCCTAGTTCCTAAAAACATGCAATGTTAAGGGGAAAGCTTCAAATCTACAAAGAGTGGTAAAAACTTCCATTCCAATGGGACATGTATTTCTCGAGATGTCAGGAAATGAAGTCACTAGAATTGTGTTTAAAAGTGATTTTCAGGGCAGCAGAGTTTATATCACTGCCTCATATTGACAAGGAGTGCTTGTTTCCCATTGTTTTTTCAGACTGTTGTATTGACCTTGCAGTTAACTGGGATGGCACATCTCCGTGAGAAATGCAAAGTTCGTCAGTTTCTCGTGTCATTTAATGTAATCACATTCTGATAATATGAGATTATTGAGGAGAAACTTGGTTGATATGTTTAAAAGAAAACAAAAGACTGTACATTAATGTGAGGACATGATGTCATATATGCTTGCCCAAAGTTCACTTTTTGATGAGAATGTGACAACTTTACTTGCTCATATCTTGAAAAGCTCACATCGGATTTCAATGCAAATTTCACCGATATGTTTAGAATAAGTACCACTCTAACATATCAAAACTCAGTATCGGGTTAGGGTTATCGTTAGCCAGATTGAAAATTTCTCGTCAAACAGTGCACATCGCCCTTCAATATGAGCTTAAACCTTCTTGAAACGTCTGGTGGTGTGCCCCTGCCCTTACCATATTTGACCACGATGAACCAGGGAGTTGCTAGCAACTCCCTGGATGAACCATGTCCTAGTGTTAACAGATTGATAATGCAACAGGGACCTTTGGGACTACTAAACTGTCAATAACCATTAACAGAGCAGAGATATCACAAAATAATGACAACTCCTATTAGTTAATTAGTAATGTCAAAAAAGATACTAAAATGTTGAAAAAATTTTGTGCACAATTTATGGAAGATTTAAAACAAGTACATATAACATGCCCCCCAACAATTTTATAACTATATGGGTTTTATGTATACTATGAATTACATTCCTTAAATATGAGTATTAAATGTCAATGTCATGTGTTTTTACTGAATTTTATAGGTTTTGGGAGTCTGATTTAAGACTTGTTATTACATTTTGCAATATTACATTTACATTGAATCCGATTTATTATATGTAGCGCTAAAAGTCTTACAACGTTTACGGTTTGTATTTAGCGTTATTTTTACATCTACCGGGTGGTATTAAATTTCCGTCTTTATAGCAGATTGCGGTAACACAATGAAGCTTAGCATTTAAACCAAGAGTAGAAATTTATATATTTCTAGATAAAGGATTGAGAAACTTAACATATAGAAATATGATTAAAAATCTGTAATAATTAATACCGTCTAATAATTGAAATATGCTACAGTACTTATACTGTCTATTACAAAACAACGCCGGGTAAGAATGCAAACAAGTTGTACATTTAACGAGGAGGCCTCGCCTGAGACTTTCCGTAATTATGACACACAGGCAATCGAATGCAAAATCCGTGGTTTATCAATTACTGTAAAAATACTAAGAAACTTAATTTGCCATATATATTACTTAAGGGTAAAGGTAACTGCTTTCCCAGATTGAGTTCTATAAGCTGTTTGTCATTTTCGTTTGAAATGAGTCCTGACATGTTCTGGAGGGCTATTAGGAATACAGACCACGATTTGCATAGAGCCTTTCATAAGTGTCATTTACATATATTCATGTTATCTGATGTTAAAGTTATAAAGGTTTGTTTGAAATTCAATATCAGAGGGCTACCGCTAGTTGTCAACAGCGATACTATAAATTTGAATTATGAAAAAGTTAAAAAACCAAGAAGATGCGCACCCGACGCGTGAGTGGCAAGCGCGAAGCCCATTCCGGATGGGTGGGGGGGGGGGGCATCAGTATGGCACCTGGTGTGGTCCAGGTGCGAATATATCAGTGCTTTGGAAGACTACCGAGCTTAAATGACAGAAACTTAAAGTATGTAACTTTTATGGCTGGAAATATTTTGTGAAATGTATGAAGCATGGAAACTTTCTGACGTAGCGTACCTAGACAGCATCATAATTATTACACACGTAGTTTAGATGAACACCTAATCATGCTAAAGAGTAGAATGAACTTGCCAGCAAAAAATGCAAACATACACGTATCTGTAGATCTGAACATTGTGGGATGATAAAATTGGCCATCTCCTATTCAAATAAAGGGGGTATATCCCCTATTCCCCCGGGATCTACGCCCTCGGTGCATAGGCCTACTCACCGAAGGAAACATGCCAGTCGTGCACCGGTATCCGTATCATTGATTTCTGTGCTCGTATACCGTCGTTACCAGTGTACTCTTGACCAATGATCATTGACCAGTGCTCCCACCAATCCTCTCTTAAACCTCTTCTTTTCTCTTGAAATAAAAGAATGATCTTGAGGAAACTTTTCTTCGGACCCTTACCTTACTCTTGACCCGTGTCTGTATACCGTGTACATGTGTTTGTGCTCATGCCTATGCATAAACGTGACTCACAATCTTTGTTCAATTAATGTATACTCAACGTCCAAGGCATGTTGAAGGTACATGACAAAACAGTATAGACCGTTTTTGAAACTGCAAGTACAAAAGTATTGCGGAATGGAGGTTTGGTATGTTTTATGTTGTTATTATTGTTTTACAGTAAATTCCAGTTTATAACTTTATACAGATCAACTTCAATGCTGAAATAGTATACCTTTTAAAATGGTAAATCGTTCCAGTAAAACCTTTATTAAATTACAACGTCTTTCTAACACATAAAAACTTTCAATTGGATTGATTTTCTGATATAATAACAATCATTTACAATCTCGTTGGAAATGTTCCCAAAAGCATTACTATGTTAAGCGGAATAAATATGTCGGCCTAGTAACAATCAAGACAAATGGACGTTACAGGATTGTCAAAGGCATCATGACCTGGTTGGAAGTCCAACTTACAGTATTGTTGGGGTAAAAAAACCTCTTTTAAAATTAGTGGAGAGGGTGGTCTTGAATTCAGTAAGTTAAGGCAAGTTAACACTTTCGTGATTGCCTGTTAAACAAAGTTCTGAAGGTATGCTGTTTCAAGTGACGGCATAATTCATCTGAGTGATTACCATATGACGATCTTGCTGAAGATGTTTCATCTTTCATACATCTAGAAAGTGTCTCACTTTGAAGTCTTTTAAACTCTTCTAATTCTTTCCAGAATATTGGCCCAATTTGGTCTATTTTCCGCCAAAATGTTTCATTAAAATGGTCGTACAGCATAAAATCGGCCATATTAAAAGATTTCATCCTCCTTAAAAGATTCTCTGATAGTGGTGGTTTGGGGCGGCTACGATTATTCCTAACAGTAAATAATATATCTTCGAAAGACCAACAAAGCTCTCTCTTCAAAAGTACTAATGACTCGTCGAAATATTCAGCGATCATCACCAAATCTAACTCCTTGCTAAGCCGTTCAATTAATGAATTTATTACAGGTTTGTTGTTGAACTTGCTAACGCTCAAACCAAGATCATGAGACTGGCTGTTCCGTCCATACTGAGAGTTCTTCCACTTCGTCCCATTCATGTACTTCATTAATTTTTCTTCTTGTGAAGAACCTGGAATATTTTTGTCCAAATGGAAAAATAAAAATGCTGAGATGAGCTGAGAAGCAGGATAACGTAGAATCGTGACGTACTTTGTACCTGGGTTCATGTAAGATTCCATGACTGGTCGATTATGAACGACGTGTACGGCAGAAATATTGTAACCTTTGTAAGAGCAATTTTCCTTTCCTAGAATAGGGAGAAACATAGTTTTTGGACTGGATTTTGTGATCTTGAGATATCGAATATGTCCATTGTGTTTATTTGTTCGGCGGAAAACAAAGGAGAGATTTCTTACAAACCCGTATCTATGAAATATTGACTGTATTGTCGTGCTACTGGTTTTATGAGTCTTAATGTAAACCACATTGCCGTGCGATGAACACGGTGCTCTTGTCGATGCCAACGGAATTGCTTGTGTAGTGAGATTATAAGCTCTGCGAAAGGAAAGTAAAACGAAATTAAATTTTAATCATTTAAAGAGATACATACAAAATAAATTGTACGTACATCATGCTGCAGTTGAGATGAGAAATATTTTACTTCTCGTGCGTTTAGATAATTTTACAGTTAGTCTAAAAATCTATTTCAAAGTGTACATCAAGTAAAAAAATCAAAATATATAGTAAAAAGCATGAAAAATGAATTTTAACGGTCCAACTTCAATCTTCATAGGACATTCTTGAGCCGAGATTTTGAAATGCTGAATTTTATTTACTCAAATTAAAATGGTACTTTGCGCAATAATTTGTGATGTCATTGTTGTACTACTCAAATTACAATCTTTATATTTCTTTGTTTTTCTGAAAGTTACTGCACCTTGTACCAAGGTGTGACAGCACTCTTACTCTCACGAGGTGATGTAATAAATTAAATCCTCTCTGTGCAACATATTATACAAGCAAATGGTAAGTGTTCAAGTTCATAAAATAAACAGTTTTAATTTCATAGGGGGACAAAGCAGATAATTTGAGTTGTACAACCAGAAAAGTCACAAATTATTGCGCAATGGACTAAAATTTGTTTTAAGTGAATAAATTTCAACATTTTATATCTCAATTCAACTCATAAAAATGGGAGTTTAACTGTTAAAATTTTATTTTTCATGCTGTTTAATATGTATTTCTGATCTTTTGACTTGAGGTGCACTTTAATTGCAAACCAAGGAAAGAAAAAAATGTACAACTCTAGCCTTTTCGGCAGAAAGCTGCAAGTTCAGAAGTATTCGTTATTTTATCTGTAGAGGCAGTTATTCACCACTCCAAACGGTCCCAATTTCCGACATCCTACTTACTTCTCGCCCCTTCCACAACTCTCTAAAACATATTGATACCATTACAAGATACCGTATAGCGTGTGTAATCAGAAATGTTTCAGAACATGCTGCATAATATAGGCTACTCAACACCTTTTAATTTGATGTCAATCAACGTGCTGTGCGTTTGAAGATTTCTTTACACTAACTATAACATTATGGTTCGGGGACGAATGACTGCCTTCAAACTAAAGTCACTTTAATGCAATAAGCTAAATAACATTAAACAGTAGATTGTTACCTAGAGAGTCGGGTACGAACCTAGATATGTAGATATGGTTTCCTTGTCACTTAATCTCTTCATATAACATCATTTGTTGCAGTGAAATGGAAACTGTAATTACACATCACAGACACTACAGGTACATCTATCGTGTCTGCGCTGCATGAACAGGATAGAATGAAAATGCACGTCTGTGTGTGAGTATGTGTGTGTGTGTATGTGTGTGTGTGGAAGGACGGGAAGGCGGATAGGAGGGCAGACGGATAAGGTAGGTATGATGGTATGTGTATGTGTGAGTGCATGTTGTGTATTTTCACGCTTGGTACACATGTAAATGTTTCGTGTTTCAAAGTAATGAAATTGCTTTCTGGATGGAGGGGGACCTCTTATGATCGCAAACGGTCTGTATCTTTAATTCCTCATTTTAAATGGGTGATAAGGACAAAGTCCAACTTGGAAAATGATGCATATTAGAATTAAGGGTGCGTCCTCCCTGTCACAGTTATGAGATTCATGGTTTGCCCAAATAAAATCATTGTTAATGGAATATTCACATGTCTACACCTTCCGGGGTTAATGTAAAAAGACTATCGAAACAATGAAACTGTGTCATATGAAAACAGTATGAATATGGAATTGATTCCGACTTGGAACTGCTATTGGTTCTTTTGTTGACAATAATTTGCATTGCAAAATAGTTTTAATTATTCAAAAAGCCTACCTTGATCTAGGGGGGATTTCCCAAGATCTGAAATCAGGGCCTCTCCGTGTGGAGTCCTCTAGATACGTCAAACACATTATCAAAACCAGCCAGGAACAAAGAGTCGCTACATATGTAAGGGAACTGTTTATCTGCGATATAATTTAAAATGTTTCAAATGTCATATTCTTTAACTTACGTAATCTTTAAAAAAAATTCATTAATCCATCATTGAAAAGTGACCATGATTGAAAAATACCCAAAGCAGTTTGGTGACACTGGTACAACGTAAAGGATTAAAAATGTACGAATGTACAACGCTTCAAAAGGGTAAACCTTTCTTGATGTACCGTACACTAACGTACTGATGCAAACTGATCAGTTCATTGGACAGTGAAATTGATAACATAGAGGTGCGGACCCAAGGGGGGGGGGGGGTTTACGGCGTCAGCCCCCCCCCCTTTCGCCACATGAATAATAAACTATACTGGATGGAAGCTTATATGTTAATCTAGGAAAATATTGATGGGGGCTTTTTCAGGCTCACCGGTCCTCTCCTTAGTACAGAGATAGGCTATCAAATACACGAACCACGCATATATTGACATTCAGTACAGGTGAATATCTACGGGGCTTTCGTCACAACAAAATCTGAATAGCTACTGATTAATTATTTCATGAGCGTTACCGAACTGTGTTCACACAGTCGCAAGGTAGCCCACGTGTGCAATTTTTAGGCAGGAGGATTATCTGATACGCGTTCTTAGCGGATATTCTATCTTCAAGTTGCATTTAGACAGGTAGCATCTTTGTGTTGTGGGGTGCCAGGATTAAAGACTGCAGATACTTTTATTTGAAGTACTGCTCTGTTTTGTCTGTAAAACCTTTGGATAGGCGATGGCATTACCTGACACTACGTATGCAGTCTCCTGTTTCGAGTTTTGAACTTTTTTGCGTTCTTAATAGATATTCTCGATTGTAATTACAAAGGTAACATCTTCGTGCTGTGGGGTGGGATTTAAGACCGCAGATACTGTGAAATACTGCTCATTTGCTCAGATAGGTCTCTAAAACCTTAAACTAGACATGTTTCTGCTCTTGGTTTAAGATGTTGAGCTTCATCAGTAGTTGGACTTTTAGTTTACCCTGGTCTTAATTCAATGGAACATTTGCTCTTTTAGACAGCCTCGATGAGAGAATCGAGTGGCAATCTTCATTCCCCTTGTGAGTTGTTTCCAGTTCACTGTTGCTTGTAAATCTAGATTTAAATACCGGTAGGTATTATTTAATTTGGGTGCCCTTTCAAAGACTAGGACCGATGGTATTGGAAAATTTGACCGGATTCCTATCTTCCGACATTAAGTGTCAGTGTTTTAGCACTGCAGGTTTTGTTTTAGCTATATCGTACCCTCATTGTTTTAAATGGTCCTCTGAGGACCAGGTGGCTTGATATTCTGGTTTACGGTCGGAGCAGCTTTATACTTTACACCCCTACCTAGAGTTTTTTATATTTTTATCCGATACAGATCTGTCAGAGAGGTTATTGAAGAAGTGTTCGTCTCGTTCCGCCGTCAGACAAACTTTGGCAGCTTTAACTCGTTTAAGTAAAAAAAAAAATACAAATTACAAATAGAAATAGAAATAAATAAAAAGAAAAGTAAATAAAAATGAAAGGGTGAAAAAATAAAACAAAAAAGAGAGGCAGAGCAAAAAAGCAACATAGGCTAAAGTAATAAACAAGTTAGGAATAAAAAAAAAACTACAAAGTAAAGGAAAAATTTAAACAAACAAATCTGCTCATTTCTGCAACAAACATTAAGAGTGTAAAATGCTGGAGAGGAGCCTATGTGTCGCTCGCTAAGTTGATCCTCATTTTTTTTATTTACTTTGCAAAGGAAGTGACTTTTGGGGGAGAGGCGGTGTACTGAAGGGACAAATAGGTCAAGTATCTTAGTAGTGTTGGGAGTGTGAAAAGACCGCAAAACATTTTTGTGTATTGCTAAGTCAGGTTTTTCCAAAGAAAAATGACAGGGTTAAGAGTCTTCTAAGAGCCCTCATCTTTCTATGATAGTTAAACTTGGTTTTGTGTGAACAAATATTAAAATATATAGAAACCTTTAACTCCACCAAAAGGGGGATTATTGAAGCAAATTGCGACCTTTTGGTTAAAGAAAAAGAATAAGCATGTAGGGTTTTACATATTTCTGTGTTTCGTACCATGTTGGAAGATTTTGTAACGCGACCATGGTGGGTGGAGCCCACCACCCACCAGAGGGAATATCCGTTTTTAAGAGCGCATAAAATTTCAAAACTTTAAACAAGGGACTGTTTGATACGTAGGCTAGTATCAGATAATGCTACCGCCTACCTGTTTAATTGATTCTTATGATCTGCCTTATTCGTAATTTCTGTTTGCTTTTAAGAAAGTAACATATGGTTACATCATTCTACCTGGATTGATTTTGAGCTGTCTTCCCCAGTGACAGCAGTGAGTATGTCCCCTTCTGCCAGGAGCAAAAAAAAAAAAAAAAAAAAAAACATTTAATGGCGCTTGATTTTTTATTTTTAATCATTATATAGCCTATAAAAAGCCTGTTTCCTTACATTTCATATAACCTACAGTATGTGTACGGGCGAAGTTCATCTCCCCAACAACCCTTCATTCTCTAAGTTCAGTCCCGCTCCTTTTTGGAATGTCTGGATCCGCGCCTGACACGGTACCTGTCAACTATATACACAGCAACCAGTGTGACGACTTTGTGATTATGAAGTCTTTAGTCTTCATTTTGAGATTATTTATACATGATTTATACTATGCATTATGCGCAGAATATCAATTGTAAATTTTTCTATCAAAATGAATACAAACCTTCATTTTGTAATTTCGTCAAGTGTCGACCGTCAAGGAAGTCTTTAGTCACAGCAAATGTTATGCATATCAACCATTATTGGAAGGCCAATATTTATAGCTGTTTTGAAGAAAAAACAGAAATATTCAAACAGAATAGTGTCATACCCATCAGCAAAAATGACGAATTTCTTCAATATAATAATTCTCTATATTGGGACAGGGAAATATCTGTTAACCCCCCCCCCCCCTTCACACACGCACACACAATTTTGAACAGTCGTGACCACTCAAAAAGCCTGAAAATGTTGTCTTTTGACTCTCACCAACCAGTTATGAATCAGGACGGTCTGCTACGCTACTTCAAGTCGAGGCGACTGCCCCTGCCCTTAAAACTTGGTTGTTGGAACTCTGTTGGTGTAGGTATCTGGACTGCATTGTGTTATTGCCGTGTGTGTCACTGATGCATGAGAACATTTGTTGAAAGTACTGTGGACAAAATTGTGTTCAATGTGGTAAGCAAAGATTGATTCTTTGATGTGAATTAAGTCAGTGAACTCAGTGGCGGAGCTGCCATATGGTCGCCCCCTGATGGACCAAAAACGTCTGTCGGTGCCCTTTTTGGTTTTTAACATACTTTACCCTTGCACCATTTTTGGCAAAAGACGTAATTTAATAGCGTTGTTGTAAGGCCCAGATAACAAAATGCTCAAACAGCCGCCACCAGTAACTGTACTGTCTGGACTTTATTCTGATTGAAAGGGTCATCTTCTGTAATGTAGGGATAGTTGTGCCGAAACGTATCTTCATGCTTTACATGCTTCCACACCAAGCGTGCAGCCCTTTTTCGCCTCCTCTGACCGAAATCTCTAGCTCCGCCACTGAGTGAACGTCAATAAATTTAAGAACAAAATACGTGAACTGGTAATTAAATAGACTCTACAGAGCAAATATACCGGATTCCACTCTTTTGTAATGAAGTAAACTGTAAAAAAAAAATGTCTGTAAATTTACAGAAAAAATGTAGTAAGTTTAGCCATGTGTGTCTAACATGTTCCAGCCTAGACTGACAGGCAGTACTGAAGGTTGTGCAAGGTGAGGATGAGTCCAAGTATACATCGAGCAATAAGTCAAAATGCGGCTTCCAAGTTAAACTATTGTCAATTAATTTAAACCCCTAGAAATTAAGTGCACTCAACTTTTTCTAATGATTCGCCATTTATGTACCCAAACACACACCTCAATGTAATTTCATTTTCATTTTTTTTTTTTTACAACAATGTGTCGTACATGTGAAATAGATCACTTGCATCATATAGGCCTAAGCCAAAAATGTCGTGTAAAGGAGAGTGCGTTAAAAAAAACTCTTGGGGGCTTGTCTAGAACACACGCCCCCGGAAAGCAATACATCAAAATAAATGCAATTACAAAAATTACAAAAAAGTACTTACGTCTAACTTAATTACAGTACCAGTTCAAACCCCTTCTTCTTCCGTCCCCAATAACCTTACACCCCCTTATCTTAGGAAGTTACTAGAGGATACTTAGTATATGTTTATCATGTAACGCGGTAAGACACTTCTAGCAGATTTTAGTGAATGTTTATAGGCAAGATTAAGTTGACCTGAAAAGCTGCCCCATCCTTTCCGGCACAGTGCGGTATCTCAAACTGTATCTAGTGTAGAATTGGTACGTATGGCCCCTGTACTAGTTTTTTCATAAAGGAAACTTACTTCAATCTTCAGGTGATTTGAGTATAACTAAGAAACGGTGACCGAGGAGAAGTAACATATGCCACTGTTCATGCGTTAACCAGGGAGCTACTTAAAATTTGTTTGTTTGCCTATCAGTGGATTTACTGAAATTTAGACTTGCATGTCTGCCTTTTGAAATTCATTCCGATCCCCTACTTGAGGAAAGCTCGAAAGGATTTAATAAACATACTTTTTCTTACAGGCATAAATTGCATCTCTTGTCAAGTAGGTCTGTTGTAAGGTTTATCGTGTTGAAGTACCGGTAGTTTTCATTTAATGTCATTGACCTTTATTGATCAGATGTATTTACTTAGTTCTGTTGTTCTTTTTCGTGTGCGTGGGTGAAAGAACTCTTATGATTGTTATAGCAACCATTAAATTCTGCTTCGGAGATGCAGATGTTTGTCTGTTTTCATCGGTTTCTTTGTGTGTGACAATAGCCTATGGTATCCCATGTTTACTGCATTGAACTTCCTGAAGCACAGAATTTTGTGTATTTAAAATAATTATTTCATATATTCGAAATCAATGTTTCGTTTAAACAAATATAGTCGCACACAATGGCGAATTTAAATGTGATAGGTCAGTATTAACCATGCGGCGTGAACTTTTCTCTATTCTTTAGTCGAATAGCTACACATTTCTGTCAAGGAGGGAGGCGATGCTGTTTGTCTTTCTTTCCATTAGGAGCTGTTGTATAAAAGCATCATAAGAGCACTCTAACGATAAACCGAAAATTTACTTCACAGGCCATCAATTCCTTCGCCCAATAGAAAAAGGCAGTACTTTTCCTGTTATGTAGATCTTATATTTAACACTACAGTCACTGGATTGCTGGAGTTGAATACAGGCTATTGTGTTGAAGAGAAGTCTTCTTCCTCTTTGCGATACAGCTGCGAATGCTAGCCACAGACCTATCTGATCTGAGGCCTGTATGTAAGATGTACGGTCGTTATATCGAAATATTTTTCGAATATATGAAACAATTAATTCTATTATACGAAATATTATTTCGAATGTACGCAACAAATTTTTCTTGAATGTCCCCCCCCCCCCCCCCCCACGGCCGGGCTCCGTAACATTATTGTGACAAGATTCAGGCAAGAAGGGACTGTTTCTTTGATGTGAATCAAAGCGGGTGGTTGGTCAGTTGGTCGGTTGGTCAGTTGGCCAGGACGCGAACTCCCAACCTCTCGACTCCCGACTGAAAGTCTAATGTTATCAAAGGGATCGGTGAACTTCAATAAATTGACTCAAAAATTTCGAAATCCTCCAACTTTTCGAATTTTCTTACAGGAAACCCAGAATCCAAACTTTTCTGCCATACAAGCTCCATATTTTCAAATATTTGAAAAATGGCAAAAGTTTCAAGTTACGCAAGTAAGTGGCGTTCACACTAAAAAAATGTACAATCTGGATGACTGCCCACCCCCCTTCCCGAAAAAATGTCTAGCTACGCCGCTGTTCACTCCGTACCAGGACAGGGGAAAACATTAGGCAAGATGTCCCCCCCCCCTCCACTTTGAAAACCAAATCGACGCCCCTGACCAGTGCTGTAAGAGCTCTGGCTGTACGTAATAACACTAGATGCGTGTGTATTGGCCGATGCGTTATTACAATTTATTCTGCTATGAACCAAAATTGAAAGGGCTCTTAAACTTGATGTTTACCGGGATATTGGTTTCCTTCAGTAATAGACTGGCATACCGCAACCATTGCTTAATGAAACCGAACGGTTGTGGGAATTGCAAGCTGAACAATAATTGTGACGTCATTACTATTGCCCACACCCCCAGTTCACTTTCTTAGTTCCTTGGGTGAATTAAGAAATGTTTAAAGTGGTCCTGACAAATTACAACAATCCCCAGGAAATCCTTATCAGTTGATTAATAGTACAAAGTATCATGAAATCTTGTTTTACAACCAAATTTACTACTTTCCATGAAACGAGAGCATTTTTTGTAAACCCTCCGTTTTTGGCATTCTCAAACGCATAGTTTATAAACCGTGACGCAGTCAGAAAAGGAACATCGCTCCTAACGTACATGTTGGCCAAAACGGCGCGGAAATCAAGAGTGTACGAAAATGTTTATAGTTGGAAGCCACCTGTTGATTTCATTATACACGAATCCGGACAGCAAGTGATGGTCTAATTTCAGTCGGCCATAACTGGGGTCCGTCACCTTTAAATCTTTCGATTTCCTTGCTTACCTCTGTCATGGATGGTTGTACACTAATTCGTATCTCAAATGCTACAATTTTACTTAATTTGAGGATTTGAAATTCATGTAAACAATAAATAAAGACGATTTTAGGTCGATTTGATGGACCCCACTGATGGCGGCCTACCGACAATAAAAACAAGCGCTTATCGGATTCGTCTTTAGGCTACTAACTTACTAAGCAATATAACGTCACCAGTTTTTGCATTTCGCTAAAAATACACTGGGCAGGGATGGAAACATGGGAAAATCGTCCCGAAATGTATTTAAACAACAGGAAAATGGGCCAGGATGAATATGAAGTAATAGTATTCACCAGTTGTTGAAATTTCAATACGAGATAAAGCACCGTATTCGTAAAATCATACATTCACTGTATTGTTGTAGGTTATTTACTATTACATCGAGGCTACACTGTCGTCAAAAATGTCCAGAAAAATACTTCAAGTTCATTATTCACCAAGAATGTAAAGATGTAGGGAATTTTGTCACAAGCTGGGAATTATCCTCAAAACTGAAATCCATAGCTGTAATCATCCGATGATTACAGCTATGTGCCTGAGTCAGGTCACAAAGCAATTGAAGGTCGACCAGCTTTTGCATGACCAACAGGCTTGGGGTAATCGTAATCAGTAATCGTAATCGATTGCAATCGATTACACATTTTGAAGCAGTTGTAATAGCAATCAATTACTTTTGTGAAAATCGCAAAGTAATTGCAATCGTAATCGATTACAGTAGCAAAGTAATCGCAATCGTGAGTTCATTTCTGATTACATTGAAGTTGAGTTGAACAAAGAAGTAAAGTTACTAAACAATTTTTCAGTGCTTGGTTCTTCTGTTGGAATGACAAAATTTAATTGTCCCTCTTTCTTGGATGTTCCTTAAAATGAGTGAGAAGTGAATTGATTCAATCTCTACTTTTGGGAGGACTTGGTTTTGCCCGGGCTTATCTAGAGCAACGTCGATGACCTTTTTTCCAGTTGTGGGCACTGGATTGTTTTGCCTAAGTGCATTGTTTATTTGCAAAGAAAATGTAATCACGATTGCAATCATGATTACATTGCAATGTAATCGCAATCGTAATCAATTACTTTCAATTTTAACTGTAATCGTAATCGCAATCATAAAATATGAAGTAATCGCAATCGTAATCGATTACATTTAGATGTAATCGCCCCAAGCCTGGTGACCAACCGGTTACTTACTCCATTTTGATTGCACAACTGTGATAATCACCACGCTTCATGGCAGTTTTTGGTCCTTTTTGCCGAAAAATACCAAATACTGGCATGATTTACGTGAATACCTTTAAAAAACCCACTTTCGATCCATTGCGAAAAGTTAAACAGTTTGACAATATAAGAACGGAATATCAATATTTTTAATCCATATTTAAGCAGTCAGAGGATGTGCAAAGTATGTGGGCCTCGGCTTACGCGCCTCATAGAACATAGGCAATATTCGAACTGATACTCGATGCGGTTCTATGGCTGTCAAATCCTCAGCTGGCTAGGCAATCGCGGCAACTTCATTGGGGTAGAAACGTTACCGGCACGATCGCCACTGACTTCCGACACCGGCTTTGCTGTCATTTCTTAGTTATTCCTTTGAAAAAGAAGCCTTGCTGTCAGAGAGTTTACCGAAACCACCAATGTAACGTTAGTAACACTGCAGTTGATGTGAATACCCTATACATACGTACGTAAGTACAGTACAGCATACACAGTACTATGTTTCACTTCAGCTGGCTAGTCACAGAGTGCGTAAAGTGTATTGGTGTGCAGTGTTATTGTGTGCGTAACCCACTGATCTGTATTACTGGATTCCGTAAGTATTGTTTCTAGAGTGTAGCCACCGTAAGTGCACTGTCAGCCATATTACTAGGACCCAAAACTTACTTGTTTACAGGTATGTGCTGAGTAGTGTGCAAAGAGTGTAAAGCCGAAAGATTCGTTGGTTTAATTTTGCAGCAGCGGCGAGTTCATTCGAGACGATGAATTGATAACGAATTAAGAGCCGTATTTTCTTTTCCAAAAAGTCAATTTTGAGGCTTTAGTCGAATTAGCCTAGTTGTGAGTTTGGTTTTGTTCGGTAAAGGGAAGGCGTAACACTAACACTGTCACACGATATTATAAGTTGGCTTACTGTAGCCTAGGCCTACTGCTGTACGTTAGGCTTTTACTGTACTGTACTAGTGTAGCAGTTACTGTAAGGCCCAGTATTCCATGTAACTGAACATGTCATGAGGGACAGTCATTTATCAACCTTCATAGGCATTAGGCAAGCTGAAAAATGATGACTATTGTGCACTCCAAAGGAAGGCTTAAAGAGCTCTACAAGTGCCATTCACTGAAAAATGAACCTCACTTTTCACTGTTTTGCCCAGGTAGGCTAAACCGTGTACACTGAAAAAAACAATTACTCTCAGGCACAAGAAATTAGTACAATAACGATGGACTTTATTTTTCAGTGGTTAAAACTTAAGAGCTATTTTTTACGGTTTATCTACCTTCTCCATTACTGATGTTTAAAGAGGACAAGTTTGCAAAGTTTTTTTCAGATCTTTGGTCCTGACAATTTCTGCATGGTTTCTTTCCACAAGATACAATTGAATCTTGCACTGAACATTTGGCAACATGAACCTCATCTACTGCGAGTCCATCATGTGGGTATTAAGCTCTTGAAACACTGAAGATAGATTGAAGTTGGCAAGGACTGAAGTTGCGACGGCAGAAGGGACACCTCAGTGTGGAAATCCAGCCTTGTGTCAAGGAGAAAGCCTTGGTAACATCAGGACCCTACTTCAACCAGCTGACCCCTTCAAAAAATGTAATTGGCTGGATAAGGAGACAGACTAGGCCACCAGCGTTTGTTTTTAGGCTATACTGTTATACCGAGAACGTTGTTTGAATTTGCTCTGTGTGTAGCAGAGACGTTGTTAGCCCTAGTCAACAGGTCAACATACATCGCTTCAAGATTTTCAACCATTTAGTGACAGTCGTTTCATTTCAATCTTCTCGGACGACATTTTTCCACATGACTATTTCATTTGTAACATCATTACAGGCATTATTAAAGGCGGTGGCATGCTCGACTTAACCAAGTGATTGGAAACTGGGCCGTAAAACTCCTTCTAATTTATTAACTCAACTAACATCATCATGGATTGATTTGTGAAACTCTTCTTGCAATTACATTGAAATATTGGTTACAGTTATGATGTCATCACTGAAATACAGAAAAAAATTTAAACAGAAGGCATACCCAGGGAGGGGTGCGGTATGTTACATATGACTTCCACATTTGCCGTGTTATGTCGCAAAGAGATAGAGAGTGCCAAGTTTTGACACAAGACTGATTGTTACAGAATATTTGTGGATTACTGGGCAACATTATAAGAAAATCATTCATATGTACTGCAGGTATATAGGGTATATATAGGTATATAAATAAATAAATAAATATATATATATATATATAGATATATATGTATACAAACAATGTTGCTAAATATTCATGGCAGCAGCTTCAATATCATTAAGAAATTTAATTGAAATATCAAATAAATGTGCCGCCATGACATCACAGGCATTTGAGAAAAAATCGGGCACGAATCTGAGAAAAAATCGGGCGGGAATTTGAGAAAAAATCGGCCAGGAATTTGCGAAAATATCGGGCACGACTCTGCGAAAAAATCGGACAGAAATTTCGAAAAATATCGAACAGCCACTTGAGTTTTCAAAATGGCATGGTTTTCAGAAAATTCCTAGACAACTTTACAACCAAGAAGGAAAACATTGTCACATGATTCTTAAAAGCCAGTCATGGAATCGGACAGTCTAAAATACACTAATTCAAGATGTGGTGACTGAATTTTCTCTTTAAATGAAATGATATTGTAAAACGACTTGCCATAGGAACATACAAATTCTTAAAGAGGTCTTTTCAAACTGGCGAAATATGTCATCAGAGGGACACTGAATTGGAGAGTCCTCAAAACTCTGGTTGTATCCGGTTCAAAACTGTATCAACTATTATGATTTCTGAAACAAACCTTTTCAAATGACTAACCAAAGCTCTTATTCGATGTTCCTCTAACAAGATTTCTTTTCAATTTGAATACTAAGGTCTTTTTAAAGTGATGAATATTTTAGACAACAGTGAATATTTCACTTCAGTCTGTGGTAGGAAACTGGGCCCACATCCTGATGGGGACAGCGTTTTACCAATTTTTGCAGTGGTCAGGATATGATATACCGTGACGGTATACCTACCAATTTGTCGTGAAAAAACACTGCATTTTAAATCGCTTAGTATCGCACTAAACCACAGTCAATGTTTGTCAATTTTTGGTATTGACAATGTTAGTCGTAAATTCTTTGAACTGAAGTATTGTATTTTTTTTGGGGGGGGGGGGGGGATTGTATTGTATTAACACGTTGCAATCACGTGAAACATTATATTAGGCAAAATGGACTAGAATTGAAGAAAAAAGTCGTTAAAGGGAAAATCTCGTCATTCCAAACAGTTCCAATTTTTCCACTCGTGCAATCTGTAACTCCAACGACTGCATGTACAAAGCACCTCCTTGTTCAGTCACAAACCGATTTAATTTCTAAAGGCCTATGTCTTGGTGTACAAGGTGTGATCCGAGCGTCCTGCCCTGTCTTTGCATTTTGTGGAATGTGAGCGAATCAGTATCTCTTTATTTTTGACATTTTGATATCAATCAACACAGAAAATAGAAAGCGAGTCACTCTACTAAAACTGAGTCAGTTTGTCCCCATAGTGACCCACTTTATACAAAGTGAGTCACTATGGGGAAAACTCGACTAAGTTTTAGAAGAGTGACTCACTATATATATTTTCTGTGAAAGAGCACTAACAAACTGTGAATTTTTCATACCCCTACACTAAAAATTTATTTAGGGCGATGATTAAATGATTTTTAAGGCTCAAACTGTTTTCTGGCAACTTGCACTAGGTTCATGTCCTGCAATGTTTTAAATTTCACTTTAATTACCTAAAGTGTTGGGAAATTTCGTAGATGTTTCGAGAAGGTACTATATTTTGGAACCGACAATACATGAAGCTCAACACTAAAATTAAATCGATAACAGAAATGAATATCAATAGACGAAACCGATAAGCGTTTGTTTTTAATGACTGTAAGCAGCATTAGAGGGGCGCATCGGCCTTAAATCGTCTTCATTCGTTGTCTTCATAATTTCAAACCCTCACATTTAGTGAAATTGAGGGAATCAAGATACATTTAGTGTTCAACAATCCATGATACAGGTAAGCAAGGAAAATGAAAGATTAAAAGACCCCAGTTATGGCCGACTGAAATCAGACCATCACTTGCTGTCTTGATTCGTCTTTATGAAAGACTAGAAAACTTCTTCATGTAAATGGCTACCAATATGTTGTATCCAGAGTTGTAAATTATAGAACGCAAATCGCAATTCATGTAGTATGTAAATGTTTTTCTAGGAGGAGACCCTTGGCTCATTATTTACAAACCAATGTATGCATGGATCATTTGTCATCTGGTTTTTTAATTTAATAAGCTATGGGATTTAAACATGAACGGCATTTAATGAGCTTTGGGAGCATCACTGGGTAGTTGGGTCTGGCAGGTTTTATTTCCAGCCATGCGGGCTCATCTAAAAACGCTGCGATTATAGAATTTAATTACATTGATTTATAGCACATAATTTGTAATGAAGACATGTGTGCGGTTTTGAGGCCTGATATGTATTTGCAACCTGGTTTAATATTGCATATGTAACCACGACAGTTTATTTCCTTTCTCCTTAAATTTCTCAATATAAGTAGCGTGGTATATATGAAAGAAATTCCCTCCTCGGAAATACTAGGCCGTGTATTTAATCCCTGAAATGTGGTCGAACACAGCTGAGATCATATTGCTGAGGGCATATACATAATAATGTGTAATTTTTGAAAAGGATGTTTTAGCAACTGATTTTTGAAAATTTTGAAGAATATATTTCAGGGAAATTTTGTAGTTCTCTGTCTAGAGCACAAATATCAAAGCACGAACCGCAATTTTTATTAAAAATAAATAATACCATAGTAGCGTATGCATGGAATAGTCTACAACGGGAGTGGCATCCTCTGGGTATATTTTTATCACTTTGACATTTGTTCATTTTCTTTTTGCTATCACTGCAACGATAATACGGTACTCGGCGAGGCCATTGAAATTCAACACAATAGTATATATAGCGAGCATATAGGGGAAGCATTGAGTGTGCGCCCAATGAGAAGAATATCG
Organism: Holothuria scabra; assembly: GCA_037179385.1. Taxonomy (NCBI): domain Eukaryota; kingdom Metazoa; phylum Echinodermata; class Holothuroidea; order Aspidochirotida; family Holothuriidae; genus Holothuria; species Holothuria scabra. The sequence continues at coordinate 3,992,897 of CM074184.1, forward strand.
CCCTTCCCCCTCCCGTGGTTGGAAATAAATTGACAGGAAATAAATTTAATTCAATGTACTTATCCCGTCTGTCAAAACGATTAAAAAATAAAATAAAATAAATAAATAAAAAGGACGAAAATAAAAAATTGAAAAGATAAACGGAGTAGGAAAAGTAGTGGCATATGAGAGCTGGAGAGAGAGCTAACGCAACTATAAAAGATGTAAGATTAACATGTGGATCATTAACACAGAAAAAAACATGTACCCAAGAAAACGTTTCATCGCTTCGAAATTTGTAAAGAATTCCATTAGCAAAATTTTTTATCAGGATATCCATAGAAGGAGGTAAGTAAAGCTTGAGTTTGTATTACGGGGAGTTTTGAAACGTTTTCACAAATTTTTCACGTTTTCACAAATTTTTCCTTGGCAGTTCACTTTTTTTTAATTTGAAAAAATAATATTGTGACGAATGAGCGCGGATGTGCCAAACAATGTCGCTTTCTTTACACATTTCTCATTATTCATGAAATGTTGAATCACCGGCCAAATGAAGTTTTTTATCATAGACAATAGAATTATCAATTTTTATGTACGAGTTGTTCCAAAGTATTTCTGTGCCATAATTATCACTAGGGGTGGTAAAAGAAGCGTCACTCCAACCTTTACAGATATCAAAAATAAAGTCATTAGCAATACAATCTACATCTTTTGCGAGAAAATTACATTTAAATAAGAATTCTTTACCAAAAGGATAAAGAAAATGATCAAAAAATAATTTCCAGTAACCAGTATTACTAGGGTCTTTGTACCTCTTAACCCAAGAGGCTTTCAATGCAAAGGCAAAACTCTGAATATGAATGACCTTTATACCCCCATTACTAATGCTATTATACATTGTGCTTCTTTTAATTTTGTCGGGGTTACCGCTCCAAATAAAGTCAAAGACAATGCTTTGTAAATCCTTGAAAAACTCTGTCGAGGGGTTAGGAAGCACTTGGAAAAGAAATACGAGTTGACTTAAACCATAAGCTTTAACAATCGTGTTCCTACCAAGTGGAGTGAGATCCCTGCCACTCCAAATTTTAAGTTGATTCTTTAGCCTAGAAAGCTTTTTCAGATAATTTAAACGAAATAAATCATCTCCATCGTGGGTAAAAAGAATTCCCAAAAATTTTTTTGGGCCCTCAGTTAAAGTAATGCCAAAATCCTGACTGTAAGCTGGACGATTATTAATAAAGGAGCCAAGCGGAAAAAGATGGGATTTACCGTAATTAATTTTAAGACCCGAGTCGGAAGCAAAATTATCAAGAACGGTAATTATACTAACAAGGGAATCACGAGTACCATTTAAAAAAAGTGTAGTATCATCGGCATATTGTGAATTTTAACTTCTTTTCCTAAGACGTTAAGACCACTAAGAGTATTATCATAAATTATTTTCCTAGCTAATATTTCGGCAACCAGAATAAAAAGGTAAGGACTAAGTGGACACCCTTGTCTAACTCCTCTCTCAATAGGGAAAAAACCAGTTGAATGGCCATTGTTCACAACACAAGCAGTACTACCATAATAAAGGGTCCTAACCCACGAACGAAAGCTATCTCTAAATTTAAAATATCTTAACGTACGGTCAATAAATCCCCAATCTACACGATCAAAAGCCTTCTCAAAATCAATAAGAAAAAGAAAACCAGGTATATTTTGTTTACTTGTATAGTTGATTACATCTAATACAAAACGAATATTCTCTCCTATAAAACGGTTCTTAATAAAACCAGTTTGATTTTCGCCAATAATGTAGGTGATAACATTTTTTAATCTATTAGCGAGAGACTTGGCGCATATTTTATAATCAGTATTGAGAAGACTTATAGGTCTGTAGTTACCCAAGAGATCATGATTTTTATCAGGTTTACGAATGAGAGTAATTATACCCCTGGTTTGCTCGGAGGATAAATAATGACGGTTGTAAGCATGATTTAAGGAATTAACAACATACCGACCAATGACAGGTCAAAAATACTTATAAAAGTCGGTAGATAACCCATCCGTACCCGGGGACTTCCCATTTGGCATGGTAGATAAGGCATGAAAACACTCCTCCAAGGAGAGGGGTCCATTTAAAGTATCAAGATTACAGTCTGGTTCAACAAAATCTTCAAGGTCTGAAATGAAATCATAATCATGATTTAAAGAGCGGCTATACAATGAACCATAGAATTTACGAATTTCCTGCAGAATGTCCTTACTCTTGTGAATACAAACATCATTATCTACTTGCAAGCGAAAAATGTTATTGTTGTTTCTGTTTCTCTTTTCCAAATTCAAAAAGTACTTAGAACTCTTCTCACCAGATTCGACCCATCTAGCCCTTGACCTTACAATAATGCCTTGTAGTTTACTATTATAAATAGACATGAGCTTTTCCCGAGCTTCCGAAAGTTTATTACGAATCTCATCAGAGTCATTTTCATAGGAAAGTCGCTCAAGGGTAGAGATATTACACAAAACTTCATTTTCATACTTGCGGGAATTCTTTGCTTTATTAATGGAAAACTTGATTGTAACCTTGCGGATAATATATTTAATTCTTTCCCATTGGGTGGAAGGGTCTAGGTCATGTAGGAGGGGAAAATCGGACGAGAAGAGATTTTGAATAATATTAACATAGTCGGTATCATTAAGGAGAGAATTATTAAATTTCCAATATCCCCGACCTCTGCGCTCTTCATGTGTACGGATGGTAAGTACGACAATAGAATGATCAGACTGAACGGGTGGGTGAAACTTTACATCAATAACATTAGCCATCAGGTTACGTGAAATAAGGAAGAAGTCTAAGCGACAATGAATATCGCTAATATTGGAATGCCAAGTAAAGTCTTTAAGTAGAGGATTTCTCTCCCTCCACACATCAACTAAATCGTGAACACTAATCGCCGAGATACACTCATCCCGAGCTTTAAAATTAGTTCGAAGATTACCCCCAAGTTTATCTAAGTCCAAATTGAAAACAAAGTTGAAGTCCCCTCCCCAAACAATAGTATTACAATCAAAGGTTCCAATAAGATTAGAGACTTCACTGTAAAAAACAGGATCATCTAGATTAGGGCCATAAGTGCAAACAAAAGTAAAGCTACGGCAATCAATGAGCACATCGGCGATTAGGCATCTGCCAAAACGATCATAATGAACTTTTTCAATGGTAACACAAGTGTCACTTTTGTTAAGGATTTGTTCTGTACTGATGGTAGCAAAATGCCTTATGATGTATTTAGGAATAAATATAATATTTTGAGTTATCCATTTACTAAGTACTTTGGATTGCTATCAGCCATTCCAAGTAACTGGATTCACCTTATTCACCAGGCTGATCACAACGTCAATGATCATATAATCACCTCTCTCAATAGTAATTCTAAAACTTCTCAAATAGTGTACCCTTTGTTGATAGATAAGATTACCAGTCCGCCTAAAGCTTGTGTAAAATGGAATAATCAATTTAACCTCTCACCCGATGATTGGGTTACTATCTTTAAGATGCCCTTTTGTACTGTATCTGAAGCGAAGGTAAAATACTTTCAATTCAGATTCATTCATCGTATCTTAGGAACTAATAAGCTGTTGTATTTAATGGGCAAGACGGATACCGATCATTGTACTTTTTGTCATATTGAAACCGAGTCCCTAGAGCATCTCTTTTGGTCATGTCATGTAACCTCTAGTTTCCTTTTAGATTGCGAATTAAAATTTTTTGGACGGCAATTTTTATTTTCTAGAAAGGACATGTTCTTTGGTCGAATTTATGATGAATATGATCCTATTAACTACTTTATTTTGCATTGCAAATATTACATTTATAACTGTAGGCTTAACAATACCCTGCCTGACTGCGGCACCTTTTTCCATAAAATGAAATTCATAATTAAAGTTGAAAAATATATATCTCTTAAGAAAAATGCTGCAAAGTTAAGGAGGAACAAATTTAAAGCCATTCAACGCTGTCTATCATATTGTATCGATGAACTGGGAAGTTCTTAAGGCACCACATTTGTTTTGATGTGCAAAAAAATAGTCTTGGTTCAATGGGTGGTCGCTGTAAACTAACCTTTGGACTGAACCCCCCCCCCATCCTCACTCACTCACTCGCAAACCGGACTGCTGCTGTATTAAAGTTTTATAATGAGTACCCACATCTATTCAATTAATATTAAAAGTTATATTCATTGAACCTCTTTTTTTAAACTAGAATACGTTTATTAGGTAAACCCCGTGTATGTAAATTCCTCGTTTAATATGTTTATTATATAGGTCAACGTCATACATCTATAAATGCATCCTAATTGTATGCTATTATTATAGTTGGCCTTGTCCAAATCGTGAAATATTTTCAAATTTACATAACGTATCCAGGGAATATGAAAGTATATAATGTATATATGTATATTGTATATAATGTTCAATAAGCATGTTAAATGTATATATGTTTATCGATCGCTATTTATGTAATTGTGTAAGTTGAGAGTTTGTATAAACTTGTATGTATCCTATTGCAATGTTGTATATAACACCTGCTCTATATCAAATGTTTTCAATAAATGAGATGGTCAAAAAAAAAAAAAAAAAAAATGTTGAATCACGTCAATTTGCCTGCAGAAAGTTGTTCATCTGGACACCAAGAAATAATTGTTAGCGGAAGGGGTGAGTGCTTTTTCGCCCAAACTGATACCAGCGTGACCCAGTGTCAGAATGTGCAAGGATGCTTTTTTCTGCAACAACTTATCTACAAACGATCAGCGCACATCTTGTAAAAGGAAGCAATACCCGTCTCAATAGACTGATAGAATATGTCACATCACGCAGTAAAAAGGTATAAATATCGAAATTTTAGTGCAATTTGGATACATACAGAAGTAGCGAAAGAACTTTGGTAATTAATTTGGTTGGGATTTGTACAATTAAAAACCAACAAAATGCAGCCGTTGATCGTGTGAAAAGTGTGGGAGGGAGTGAGTGACATTTCTCGATAAGCCCGAAAAGGTTTCTTACTGCAATTCCCATCACACTGCAGTTGTTACTGTACTTACAGTATCTGATTTTGTCTCTTGCTTGTAAATTTTTGGGGAGATTAATCAAATAAATGAAATAAATGAGAAAAAACAGGAGCAAGAGGAAATTTGGAATTTAATCAAAGAAACTGGCCTTTCTCGAAATAAAAAACGTTCAGGGTATGAACTGAAGAACCTGCCTTGCAAGAGCAAAATAAGTTAATATGACGAAGTTTGCTCGGGTTGCATGTTTTGTCACAAGTAAAGGTTGTCTGAAGAAATCTAAAAAATTCCTGAGATTGTGTTCTGTCTTTTCTTAATGTTTGAAAATGTCGAGCTTAAAACAGAATTTTATTGCCGAGAAGATTGAAAATGTAATTCTTTCTGAACCAAAAATGGATAATTCAGGGCTCCTTTTTTTGAAGAGTTCGCCCTTCCTGGGAGGTTTTTCACAGCTCACTGGTCCCTTCTATGAGCAAAATCAAGCATATCGTCGGGACGACCAAAATTTTTTGAAATTTACTTAACATTATATTGTATTGATAAATGGTCATTTAAAGAACACTGAAAAGTTTTTCGGAATTCCTTTAACTTTTATTTAAAATCTGTAGCTTACATTGAAGAAAACTTCGAGGTTTATTCAAGAATTACTATCATTGGTACATAACATTAATAAAGAAAACTTGTATTTATCACTACAAATTACGTTCTTTATGAATAACGAACCTTTTCTTGATTATGAAAAGTGAACCTTATGACCAGCTTGTTGTTCCCACATACATCGTTGAACTGAATACCGTGGTAAAAGCGCGTGTTCTATGTGTACCGAAGGTAAAGGGGAAATTAAATAAATGTTGCCTGATGTATCAAATTTTAAACTAGGGACAACACCAAATTACACTAAGTGTGTCTTAGTTGACGATAACGTTTTTCTTTCCCTTGTATGTTGACTATCTCTGCATAACCTTTTGTGGCGTGTCCAGGTGTCACCTAATATTAATTCACAGTGCACATACACAACACTTTCTCTAAAAGGGATCCATTCCGGCTGGTTTTTACTAACAAATAAAAAATAAAGTGGCATGATGCATATGTGTCGGAACAGTAATGAACTTGATATGGGAAACTTTGTATACTGTAGAAACATGACAAAGACCACATATTAAAACTAACACGACAGTTGCCTAGAAATTCGTCTTTTGCAGTCGGGAGTTCGAGTCCTGGCCGGGTCATACCGAAGAACCTTGTGCCGTTGTGCTCAATCAGGGAGGTGCGAGTACCTCCCTGGCCCAATGTGGTGCTCATTTTAAGCAATGGATTAAACAACCTAGTGGGCCACTACTGGAAAAAAAGGTCGTGGCCGCCGCGACTTAAGCCAATTGGTTAGAAGCTGGGGCGTAACACCTAACCTCCGTGTTTCTTGCCATAGATCGGTGCCCTCATTTATGAAAAAACTCAATAAACTTGTAATATTGTAAGCAATTCAAGAAATTATGTAAGCCACTGATGGCCAGATGGTAGGAAGGCTGTGACGATGTATCTAAATTACCCTTTAGATCTACCGAATATTCAAGTTAGTAAAAAACTTATAGGTTGGCAATGTTGTGCAAGCGGTATTATAGTGACTTCACTAAGCCTACCCACCAAACCGTGTTCATATTTGATTGCTTGTGAACAACATCAAAACAGCGTACCTAGCTTTCCTGCAGTTTCAGGAAGTTTTCACCAACAAAGTAAGTGCCCAAACCCTACGCTGCGCATCTAATGGCTCGCGGTCCTCTTATTCGACAGATCTAGAGACTCGCCTGTGAATGAACTGACCGTCACTCCGTGGTAATGCACAATTATAACGTGTTACTCGACGAGCAGACCTAAAACCAAAATAAAAAAATTGGCTGTAAACCTCCATCAAACTTAACCTAACCTCAAAGATCCGACGAACTTTTTTCGACCAGCTTATCGCTAAGACCAAAACAAACTTGGCTTCGAGTTGCCTGTCAAAATTCTTTTCCCTTTATCCACAAGGGTGTTGGAGGGAACTAAGAAATATTCAGACACAAGAACATACCTTTGTTATGTCCACATGTATGGACACGTACCGCAGGCAGGCAGACAGGTAACATCAGAGGAGCCTAGCACCGTCAATACTAAGGCAATTTGACTTGATTGGTACAGCTACAAAACGAATATGCTGAATATGCTGATCTTCAGCACTGGTAATCAGTAGACTTCCTCAAATTTTTGAGTTACAAATGAAGAAGTCCGACAAACCACATTGGCTGGAACTACTTGCGGAAAAACTCTGACACCTTGACTAGGCCTACTGCGCAGGTAATAAACCATTCACAAAACCCCGTTGGTTGTTCAATACCAGTTGAGACGATCATTGCTCTAAAACATATCACAAATAATGAATAGTCGTAAAACACCGTTGTTTGTTAAGTTAAAAAACTATGTTCATACTTCTGCAAGGTGTGTAATAATTGGCTGAAGGATGTGAGCTATGAGTCAACGCAATTTTCGGACCACTCTGGCTTGACTGATTTTAAACTATGTTTAAAGTTCATGTAATACCATATGCATGGGCGTCCGCAGGTATGGGCAAGGGGGGGGGGGACTGGCCCCCCCGGAAATCAAAAATTTGAAAAAACGTATAAAAATCAAAGCAAAAACCCGAACAAAACGTGTTTTCCAGGTTTCTATGCGTAAAATAGGCTTTAGAAATGCCATTTTCGGCGATCTGGGGGCATTTTGGGCTGGAATTTTTGCATGCTTTGTGTCAATTCATGGTGACTTGGAGGTTTTGCCCCCCTAGAATTTTGCCCCCCCCCCCGACTTTTTTCTGCGGACGCCCATGAGTCCATATGCATACGGCCTGGTGTAATAATGGAACATAATAATGAAAATCGCTATTCATACGCGTTAATCAACAGACACCCACACTCTTTACAACTGAAATCACAGATTGACTTTGAATCGTAGAAAAGAATTACAATTGAAAAACTTAAGTCGAGCGTTGAGAGAAGTATATATTTGTGTTATTCTACTGTAAAGTTTAAAGGATTTCTTTGGTGTCAGATGAATTCTGTTACAACAATAAAGCGGACTTTCGTAGTAACGGAAACACAGAAAAGTCGGTGACCCATGGATGGAAAAGGTTCCATGCACAATTGCATTAGTTGGGAGTCGTGCCTTTTACTTGAACAGAACAGCATAGGACCAGGGAGGTGTTGGCACCTCCCTTATAGGACAAGAACGACACAATCGAATCTATAGCTGACTGTAAAGCAATAGTCGTCCCTTACATACGGTAAACATACATATCATAGCATTTAAAAGATGGACGTCAACGGGTAGAAGGCAACGGGCCGACATAAATCCCTCTTTTGGAAAAGGGTTGATATCATAATCTGTGACACCTTATGAACCCAGATCATTAACGAAGTTAAAGGTAAAGGGCAGTCCCCCAAACTTATTTTGAAGAAACATTTAAATAGGCCTAATACAACCTTCATCTTATTTCTCTTCAACTTAAGTTTCTTTCATTACATTTTATGACTTTACCATTGCATATTCAAGGTAAACCAAGCAGTTATTTCCAGTAAATCTCACATTTGAAGAGAAAAAAATTGTCACATGACTCCCAACAGCCAGTCATGAAACTGTACAGTCTACTGCGTCACTTCTTCAGTTCGGGATGACCGCTTGCCCTTTTAAGTTAAGTAGTAATAACTGGATGACATTAGTCCCTTTAACTCAATAAAGCTTCTTTCAAGAAGTCAACGGTAAAATGTACTGTACGTTTTAAACGCCGATCAATTGACACGAAATATTAATGAAATGTAGACCTAATTTATTTAGAATCGACTATGATATCCAACTTGTGGCTAAACTTTTAAACATGTTGAAACAAAAAAAAAAGCCTAGTGGGACAGGAACTTACTTGGGAATCGATTCAATTGTCAGTTGAATCGCAGTTGTCGGAAATGGAATATATTTTATTTAATTGCAACTCTGCAACCACCTTTTTACCGCGTAGGTTAGACAATATTTGCGAATACGGCAGTAGAAACAGTCAGTTAATGATTGAGAAAAAGCATGGGCCATTGCATTCTCCCTATAACTGGAGAGTTTAAAGGCTATAGTAATTCCTTAGCGAAAGGAAAATTTGAAAACTAAAAAAGTGGAAAATTTTGTTTTTTTCCTCTGATTACCCAAAATGATTACCTTGACAATTCTTGGGAAAGTTTAATTTTTGATGGTTGGTGGCCCATATGACTTCTAACTTCCCCAAAACAATTAGGATATTCTCTTTAGACATACTGCATTCACGCACTACACATGAAATTCCTCCAACCTTCCTACTTGAAGGTATATCTTGTTTACAAAATTTTTAACGCCTGATGATCTCACATAAAATTATACTCCAGTCTGATGATCTGGCATGACTTCTGATCCTCACCAAAAACAGGGTTCTTCCCAATCTCATTTTGTTTAACAAGGTTTTCGCAGTTTTACTGCTGGTGACCGCGAATAACCTAATTTTGTTTACAGGTCATTTTCAAGGTTTACGCAGTAATATAGCCGTTGACCTCAAATTACCTTTAACCTCCACAAAAAACAAGAGGGTTCTTCCTCTCAACTTTGCAAATCTATGAACCAATTATAGAAAAGTCCATCATTGCTCTTTTGAGATATTAATTCAGCCTTGTCGTCAGGCAATGCTCTTCGGGGGTAAAATGAGCAAAATCTTAACAGTCAACTTCAGTACTCTCAATGGGTGGCAAAAAAAAATTGAAGCCAATTACGAAGTTTTATTCCCGGTGGCCTCATATGACCTTCATCTGCAAACCAAAACAACCTCTCAACATTACAAACGTATAAAAAAATATAAAAATTGTCGGGCATTGCTATCTTGAGATAACATGTTTGCAAGCCACTTTCAAGGTTTTCAGTTTTAACTTCATCAAAAACTATAGGGTTCTTTTTCTAAACATGACAAATCTGTATGTCAAATATGAAAGCCCACGGCCATCCCTGTCTTAAGATATCGTTCTTATTACGAGCGAATGCGAAGTAACGTAGCCGCTTAATGGACTTGTTACAGTGTTTTCTTTCTGCGCCGTGTTGGTTTTGTTACTTTGTAAGTATTTGTAAATTAAAAGGCGTTAACCATGAAAACAGCCAATTTATTCAAGTATGTCTCTGGTTTCATTACACGTTGAGGCGTATTACTTGAGGGATATTTCACTTACATCTTTGTTGGAAAGACTGTATGGGGTTCTCAGAAGCCGTTTCTATAGTTTTTGTCACTGCCATTCTTTATGACATGGTCGTTACCATTGTTTTTTACATTTTGAAACATCCGAAACATCACGAATTTCATAACACTGTAGTAATGTCTTTAAATACAGGTGTGGTATTATAGAACAAAAAATAAACAAAAACAAGGAGAAATTCGAATTAATTTCTATTCTTTATGTCTTTTTTATTTTTTTATTTTGTTAGGGAAATTTACTTGTGAAAGCGTCTAACCGTGTTCGGACCGTTGCTCTAGGCCAATATGACATGATAGGCTACTGCAAAATTAGTGTCCTTTCATGTTGCTTGGAGAAGAAAGTGCTGTACAGTTAGTTAGATAAAGTTTGTCGGCCCAGTTTCTAACAAACTGACAACGAGGGTTCTGCATAAGTATATAGTTAAATGGGGTTTTACGGCTCAGTTTGACAGCTTCTTATCAATTGTAGAGCTGAGTCAGCCACGCATATTGTGCAAATAGCATTCGAGTTGAGTTCTTTAGCTGACTAGAATGTGCGCAGTGTGTAAGGCGAGAAGGAATCACATCTCACTGGATGAAGTAACGCGTCCAGTATTTGTCACAATGGCCGGGTCCCAGGTCAGTTGTAGCGGAAGGGAAAATATACTGGGGTGAGTGCCAGCAGGACTATCTTACTTGAAGTGGGTTGCTACCATCGGTTGGTGGGATCGCCCAAGAATTATTTGGCTTTTCAAACCCTCAAGAGGGCAGGACACGAATGAGAAAATAAGATAAAAAAATGTTGCAATAACTTTTGTTTTCCACTTGCAATGGCTAAATAGAAATGTCACATTTCGGGACTATTATTTACAATTTTTAACTACCTTTAAATGAAAAATGCCAATGACGGTAAATATAAATTTATGTCTCTAATGTTCAAAGGCTTCATTAATAATTTTGTCACTAGTTTTATGTCTGTGTTTGTCGGCATCAGAGGGTTTTCCGGAAGCCTTAAATTTGTGTAGGAAGTTTCGTGCACTACTGGCTCTCCTCTTTTAGAACGCATCTCCGCTAAGACAAATCCTTTGAACGTGTCATATGTGATATTGTACTTTAGTTTTATAACACCACATGAAATTTTAAAACATTTTGTGTTAGCTGGGATGTTTATTACTCTACAAAAAGGAATTTTGATGATCGAGTCTCTCAGTAGAAGTATACAATCAGATTATTGTCAAATGTCAATCTAATTTACTGTTTCAGTTACAGGTATTTTTCAGGTATTTTTGGAACAAGTCAAGTTTGAGGAGTTCAAGCTTCCCGAAACAAATTGGAGGAGAATCACTTTTTCTTTATTAAATGGAAAATGACAGAAAACCCTGATCTTCACTTTATGGAAGGCTATCTCTATTAAACATCATCAACAAGACATTAATTAATAACGTTGTTTTAAGGCCCAAAATGCTCAAACAGCCACCAGTGACTGTACTATTTGCATTTTATTCTGATGAAAAGGGTCTTTTGTAGTATAGGGATAGGTTTTGCCGAAACGTAACTTCATGATTTATACACACTAATGAATGTTGTCGCTGCAGTTTATTGCTTCCACACCAAGCGTGATTATAAGCTTACAGCATACACCGACTGACATTAAATTCACCCTCTCGGCCAATTAGATGTTGCAGAGGGCGCAACAATAATTGTGGCGCAAATAGCGCTCTTGTTGTATAATTGTCAACGTTGACAATAAAAAGAGTTTATAAAGATACCAAAATAGCTTCCACAACATTTTTCAAAATCATTTGAAGAGAAAATTCAGGTTAAAAATTTCAAAACTGTTATCCTAGTGGTAATGGTTTAAAGGTTTTAAGCAGCAGTTTCTATTTTGCTTTTCTCCAAGGGACCATTCTCATGATAAATGGTTTATTCTGACACTGCGCAATAATCCCATGAAAATGATTATTTCTGTACTTTCGTGGTCTCAAAAGCCAGAAAATTGCATCTAATAAGCATAGGTTGAGGCTGCTTTTATTTTTTATGAATTCGGTATCTAGAGAGCCAAGCAGACCTTTTGTCTTGGCTATTTCTTTCAATTTACTTAACTAATGGCTATTTCAGAGTGGTCACATGCATGTAAATTACGTCAATTAATGTTTATTTGTACTTTTGTACTTATCTTAATTTCCAGATGACAAAAATGTACACCGAACGGTGATTAATTTCCATAACCTTTCCCATGTAAGATTGCTTGTTATTTAGCTCTAGCAGGTTTAATCTTTATCTTCACAAAGTAGCCCATTATAACATTAAAATTAAATCGATAAATCGATGCCTGACAATAGCACAAAATATAATGACCGCCCTCATACTAGAATGTGAAAGAGAGGGATAGAAACATGGGTGTCCGCATGTAGGGGCAAGGGGGAAACTTGCCCTCCCCTGGAAAATAAAAAAAACTTGAAAAAACGAAGAAAACATAACGAAAAAGACGACGAAAAATTAACATCAACATTCCTAACAGTTCACTCAGTGTTTTCCCTAATTATTTGCGGTAAATAGGCTTTAGAAATGCCATTTCCAGCAATCTGAGAGGCATTTTGGGCCAAAAGTTTCTTGCGCCCCGCGCCAACTCATCCAATTTTCTTCTGCGGAGGCCAATGTAGAGAAAACTAACATGTTTTAATAGAAAAGCTTGCTGAGTAGGAATGACAAAGAAGTCTTCTACGTACCAGGTGCGCAAAATCAAATGGAAAGTCTGAAAAATCGTGGGCCTCGATCTTGCTGACTCTCAAGATATTACTCCTTCGAAGCGCCCCTGCAGATCATTTTCGCCCCCTCTGACCGAAATCCCTAGCTCCGCCACAAGTCCTCATTGAGCGAGTTACAAGAAAATGTTCATTAATTTAAGCTGGAACAGTTTGTTCATTACCAGTGGGATCTGTTTCAAATGTCACCCCACCCCACGAAATTGGTGAGCAAATTGAAAAGAAGTACTGTTCCTGCACTGGATGAAAATTTGCCCATCTATTTCAAGTGTATTCCAATTAATGTACTCCATACCCTATAGAAATAATCTATTCTTTATTGATAATACCCACATTTAAAGATTGGTATTTTTATGAAAAAAATACTTCCTGAAATCTCACCAAGGTCACAACTGCAGGTAATTTCGACACATTGCCTCAGAGTACTTTATTTTTTCAGAAATTGAATCTTTTTACCAGAAATTGGCTATTCACTCCGTCGTTGAATTTTGTAAATTGCAGTATTGGATGATTGAATATCTGTCCATGGTCACCGGTCGTTACGCTCTTTTCCAGTTAACCCTAAAGTGGAAGTCGTTACGACCCTAAGATGGAAGTCGCCCCTCCCTCCCAATTACCAGTGTGTCATTGAAATGAACTGCCCCAAATGCAGTCGTAATAGTTGTAACCGTGACGATCACGAATCTCAATTCCATGGCATTGCAATCGCCATTAAGGCAACATAAATTATATTACCATGTCGACTTCCTAAATTAGGATGTTGACATGGCAACATAAATTATCTCACCATGTCGACTACCTAAATTAGGATGTTGACATGGTAAGATAAATTATCTCACCATGTCGACTTCCTAAGCAAAAGATGTCGACATGGTGTCATAAATTATCTCACCATGCCGACTTCCTAAATTAGGATGTCGACATGGTAACATAAATTATCTCACCATGTCGACTTCTTAGGGAAAAGATGATAACTTGGTCAGATAAATTATCTCACCATCATGATATGCAGACTGGCACTTTAGGAGCTCCGTACGAAGTCATTCAACTAAACACAACATTCAAAATCAAGTCCATGAATTAAGATATAACTAGCCCATGATGAAACGGTACAAATTAAGAACTTATTTTACTATCCGTCCAAAAATTAACCTCATTTCATCCCGTGAAAAAATATGAAATCAGAAGATCAATTCACATCGTTTTGTCAATAACAATTACTTTTTTGTTGAAAACTATTGCGGACAGATTAGTAGACGAGCTGTTCAGGACTTGGGGGAGAACTAACAGATCTTCTGGGACAAGCTAGTCAACACTTGAGAACTGACATTTAGGGGGTGAACCGTTGGGGGAACTGGGAGGGCGGAACTACTGTGAAACTTGTCCAAGTAGATCTAGCATAAAGCTACAAGATATGCGGAGTATAATTATCAAATTGAAATATATGTATGAAAAAATTCAACTTTGTCTTGTGGATGTTCTGCAATCAAAAGATGCCATTACCGTACAGATTTCCCATAATATCTAATAGTCTAACTAATCTCTATATAGCCTAGTTTTCAGGTGCTCTTATTGTTGTGAACCTGGATATATAATGAAGTAAGCAATCCAGTACAATACACACCAGTAACTCCTGGCATTTTCCGAAGAGAGTTACTGTGGCCCATATGAGTCAGAATGTTATCCGAATGTCCGATGTCAATAAAAAAATTGAAATAAGATTTATTTTCCGAGGTCAATTTAAAGATGATGAAAAAAGTTTCACTGACACTGACACATCACACAGGCGTATCGTAAGTATGAACAGGGCTTTGTTATTGTTTTATGAAGTAAAAACACCTTTGTAAAGGGAGTCCATTCAACCCCCAAGCCTCCTTACATTCGCCCCTGGGATGTAGATATGGTGTATAAGTGTAACTTACCCGAACCGTCCTTTGCGAAGGAGCCCGAGAAGCAAAAAGACATATTTCAAGCACATATGAATTTAGCTAGGTCTCCCCCACCAGAACGATACTGGACGCATACGACTTTCCTAAATTCGTCCCTGCTCTCTGGCAAACAGCCGTTCGTCGAAACCAAACGTTCCTCCAGAATGACCTCTGCTCCGAACCAAGGAACCTACGCCCGTAAAAGGACGACACCTAACGACTGGTCAACTTTAAGGCATCCAGACCATTTACCAACACTTGTCTGCCTTGCTCCATCGGTCCTAGACAGGGTAAAAAGAGGAGATCATAGGCTATGTACGCTTGATCTCAGCTCAGAAACCGAGAAGCAGCTACACGGCACACTGCTTAAAGAGGTTAAAGAGGTTTCCTTTCTGAAGACGGTTTTGTTATAAGTGGGGGCTTTGTATGCTGGGCTGCAAAAATCGATCGCATCAGGGAGCTCTAAATAACAGCTCCCTGATCACATCAACAATGGAGAGTCAGCACGTGGATGCAATGATGTATTGTGTGGTTTAGATAGGAAAATTTACTTTTTTTGCTCCTTGTGCAATGGACCAGAGATGTTTAGATTTTTTGAAAACGAAAAGGTATGTCTTTGAAGCAAAACACTAGGCTGGGAAGCATAGCTCATGACGAGCTTACGGCAGGAGACGCACCTTGATCCCTGTGCGCTAGTAGAGCTAGGTGGGGGCGGGGCAAACAACGACTAACTGTTGAACTACGCCAAAGATTTCGCTGGAGCGCAAAACTCTCCTCTGGATGGTGTGGGGTCCAGGGCACTGAAACCCAGGAAGCTCTGGGTTATTAGGCAAAAGTGATGCATTTTAGCGTGACAGAGAAAACCACTTTTTCTGAAAAGATGAAGCAGGCTTCAGTTGACATAGGAGGAGGGAAAGGATTATCACGCCATATTTTCAGGACTTTGTAACAATAAATTTGAAAATGTGTAAAATTTAGAAAGAGAGAGAGAGAACGAGAGAGTGCGCACGAAGCGCACCGTAGCAAAAATCGTCTTCCAAACTTTTTAGCGATATGAGTGTAATTCCTCAAGAGGAACACTCTGTCATGGGGATATTGTTTCTCCCCCATTATAATATTAGGAGAGTTTGTGTGAATAGACCGGTAGTCCAGGGCCTTGAGGGTAGATGCACTAGGTACCAATAACGAAGTGTATCAGCTTGAAGCGAGTCACCTGCAGATGTTCAAATATGTGAGTCTTCCTTGCACCATCCGTTGCTTAAGTCTGGCGGCCATTTTTCAAAAAGGCGGCCATGTTTTAGTGGGCATCATTATGTTTGATAATAAAACTTTGATAGAACCTCCTATCAAAACGTGTAAGACAATTAATTTCCTGTCAAGTGATACCCTATATGATGGGTATTAAGCTGAATTAAAATACATTTGGAGGCAAAAAGTGTAATTTTTAGCCATTTTTCCCGAAATTTAAATTACATTAATTTACATATTTCTTTATATTTCTTACAAATCTTAAGATAATACATTGAAACTTTCCTGAAATGTTTCCTATACATAGTTACTACTATGTCAAAACAACAAGGTTGATGCTGTTTAGAAACGAAAGTTACAGTCTTTTAAAGTTAACAATTTGAAATTTCAGGAAACAGAATTTTGTACCGAAAATAGTATTTCGCCCTGTTCTCAATTCGCATCAGCTCAATTAGTACAACTGATTAGGAACAAATAAAATCAATATTGTACACATTGGGTTTTAAACATAACTTTCAGGACAATGATTACAAGATACATGCTTGTGTTGATTTTCAGACATCTTGTAACAAACTCAAGTTGGCCGCCATGGGTCAATGCACTTTTGGTTCATTTTTCTTGTATTCCAGCATTTAATGCTCATTTTCGAGAACAACTGCGATATTTGGTGAAATGGAACCAGAAGATACAACCCAGGACAAGGGCTCTCTTTAGACACATAGCTTGTAAACCAAGATGGCGGCTAGGGTCAATATACTATTTTCTCCTTATATCTATCTTTGATTCAGAATTTTCGATCAAGAAAGAAATGACCACTCGTATTTTTGTACACTAGGATGCAATCTTCAGCAGTCCTTAACTTCGTTAAGTACATTTTGGATCTATTCTAGGGCGGTACTTAACTGTCAATTGATTTAGGCACTCCCACCACTCCACCACCCCACCCCTTACCTCGACAGGTACCATACAGGAACATTACTAGCTAAACCAGTTACATTTCCCACTTCCACGGCTTTTGGATACATTCGTAGGGTTTGGACAAAAAATGGGCAATTACAGGATAAATCCGACATGCACAGGATACAGTGTTAATCAATTTCCCCATGTGCTTATATATAATGTTTCTATGCCAAGATGGTAGCTAGGGGTCGATGAACTTCTTACTATTCCTCTCACATTCCCATATTTGTGTGGAAATTCCCTATCAAGAAAGCAATAACCCCCTGCCACATAGTGCAATATAGCCTATGCAATCTATAGCATGTCTAAACTTTGTTACAGTAACAAATTACTTACTTACTGAAAACGTGTTTCGACGCCAATGAATTGATCAACTGAGGATGGATTAATCAATAGATGAAATCCTCTTTAATTTTTTTATTTACAATACCTGAGATGCATGAGTAATTAGGTCAAGTCTCCACATCCAACCTTTTGAAAATTACCTTATTGGTGTTTAATAAGGACATGTTCTATATTCCTGGCAAAACAATGAAGGATGTCACACTTTGGAGGAATGCCATTTCTCAATATGCTCAGTGTAAGATACCTGCATACAACAGACCTATACAGTGAGTATTCCTTCCCACTCACGGTTTTGCCAAATTGTATGAACTTGTACTTGTTCTTGCACATATCAGCATATTGAGGCGCAAAACGTATGCACTGAGTTTGGCGCAAAATTGTATTGTATTGTAAAGGACATATTTACTTACTTACTAGCCCCTCCCACAACTGTTTAAAATTCACATCCTTATCCAGTCTACATCCGATAATCCAATAGGCTGCCTCAGGACATACTAGTATAAAATACTCTAATGATGCAATCAGAACACTATCAACTGTGTAGTATGAGCTGCTCTCCAATGTTTGAACCTTCTGTCAATCAGAGAGATCTACCGAATCAGAATAATTTTGCAGGACTTAGATTTGGAGGTGCGCAAGTGAAATCGGCACTCTAACTCACCTTAAAATCACCATGCAAAGTGTGATTTTCGCACACTTAAATGAATATTTGTAGCTCATAAAATAATAAAACAACACAAATTCCACATTCATCAAAGTTCTGGGGAAAGTGATTAGTAGTACACGTAGAGAATTGAAACTCAACGCCTGATTTTGGTATTCCCAAGGTAAATATGTTGATTTGGGTGATGAGTGACTGTCTTAAACCTGTGTGCCAGTGTTTTAATAACTGGAGTCACAAACTTCATAACATGACTCGATTCTACTCGCGTCATCCCTTGTCAAAGAATCGACTTGACCTTGGAGTCACCATTTTAACAATCAGACTCGACTTGACTCAAGTCTTTGTCCACAATGGTTCGTATTGACTCCAGTAAAACACGATTCAAGATGTTTCCAAGCTTTCAACCAACCTATCCACTCCTACCCCTATAAGAGGGGGAGGGTAACTACCGTTGAATTTAAGCGATTTAAGAATGATACAAACACTTGGCAAAGGCCGAAAAATGATCCAATCTACAAAACCAGAGATTCGACTTAGGAGACTGGGTGAATCGATGTAGAAGATTAGGTGATTCGAAATAATTCTGTGAAAATACATGGTGGCTGGAGATGGCTAGAAGGTTTTCGAAGGCCCACAGTGACTCGAAGCGAGCTGAGGGAAAAACTCGGAGTGGATCAACTCGGATGGAATTGTTAAACTTCCGACATGACTCGAGACTCGACACATTGTTAGTCGACACATTGTGGGTCGAGGTGACCAGGTGACTCAAGAGTCAACAACAAGTGACTCAAATAAAGCACTACTATGTATTGTTTTCCTCGTCATCAACGCAGTTCAACTTTCTCCCTATACTATGAGTGTAGTAAATATTAGCCGAGATCAATAAAACAAACATTGTCCAGCTCTCCGGCATGTCCGAGAACGCATTGTAAGCATCAAGCTCCGTCCTATAATAGACTCTCCATGGAGCACAACATACAATTCACTTATGGCTCAGTAGAACTGTACAAAGTGTATGCATTCGCTCAGCACATGCCCAGGAGAAGTTAAGCTTGAGAATAGTCAGTTAATATCAAAATTTTTTCAAATTTAGGTTAACCTTTTCATTTTGAGGGAAACAGAATTAGTGGCGGCGCTATGAGGGATGAGGGTACATTTTCCCATTACTCTTTGCCCTTGTCCTTCAGTTGTCCCCCCCCCCCCCCCAGTTAGGCGTAACTTCAAACGAAAAATAAAAATATTCACCTCTCCTAATGATTTCATTTTCCACCCAGAGAGCCTCAGAGCTTCCGGGGAAGCGCCCCCATCCCGCTCAGTTTTGCTCTGGACCCTATTTTTTTTTTTTTTGCTTCCAACATTTTCCTTTGCTCTATCCTCCCTATTTTGACACTGATCACAATTATGACTGTGGAGCAGTAGTCAATGCCATGCAATAACGTCATAAAATTTACTATGTGAAAATCAACAGTCGATATTTCCAGAATATGGGGGACGTGTCCACTTGTCTCCCCAGGAATTACGGTCATGCAGTCAGTGTCATACAGTGTGAGGTAGTTTTACTCCCAAAATGTTTGCCTATCAGAATACTCAAGACAATTTTTGATAGCAATATTGCTGAATAAAATTGTGACTATGAAAATGTAAAATTATATTCGGTAGGAAGGAACGATAAAAGTGTTCAGATACTTTTTCAGTGTCGACTACATTGTCATCTGCTTAAGAAAGGATGCGAGGATGGGCCTACTGATATGAAACATGTAAAAGACAGTCTGCTTGATCAAAGTTTGGTGCAAAATGTCGTTATTTGAAAATTGAGTGTTTCCCGGACATAATGGTGGACATTAATGGAATCCGACATAATCACACACCACTCACTGTTCAAAGCAAAATTGTTGTATACCGGTCTGCCGGTACACAGTTACAGGTACTCGGTACTAGAGACACTTGCAACATACCTTGAAACTATCAAAGATTGTAAACTTTCACGTCTATGCTGTGTTATTTTCAAGAGGTTTTGATATGACTTTTTGAGGTTTTTATCCTAAACTGTAACAGTTTCTGCACTTTTAACGCAACGATACAAACACGAGAAAACAAAACACAATTGATATCTAAACTATAGGAAAGGGACATTGAAACCAAAATCAAAGTAAGTTCGTGGTTAGTAATTTTAGCAAACTTACTTGCCTTAAGCCGCACATCAAAAGACCTTGCAAGTCCGTCCAATTACTCTAAACTGTATCGAGTCCGATTTCCAGGTCAAGTCATGAAAGATTCTATGAAACCTACTGACATTGTCCATAATGCTCCGAATAAGCAAAGAAGTTTTGGAAATAACCCTGTGCCCTACAACTGGCAAAAAGACAGCGCAGTTAGCAGGTTAGACAAACCAAAATGTTTTAATTTGTGGCGTAAAATCTAATACTATGTAGCTAAAGGCCTCCGAACACGATAATTTGTTGGTCAATTAAGTGACAATTAATTTACATTCATCACACAAGACCAATGTTTTTTAACTGATTAGTGTCAATTTTCATTCTGATCAAATCTTTGAAATAAAAGGATTTAATGTAATTTAGTTCTTTCCCTGACTGATATTACAAACCGAACAAGAAGTGGTCGAAAACATTGACGAACCGTCAATAGTTGCTTCAATGAAATTGTTTCACTTAATTCGTCCTCAATGTCCCCTATTCACGATCATTTTTCGTTAACTGTTTGGTATCAAATCATTGACATCGGTTAATTGATGAAAAAAATGATATTGTATAGACCTTAACTCCTACTTGTATCTCATTGGTGATATCCGACATTCTGCACTGAAGATTTCGCAAGTTTGTTCAAAGCAAAAATTTGGATACACCTTCATATTCCCCACCTGAAAGCTGAATTTACAAACCACAAAATGTAGACCAGTTTCTATTGAACATCAGGTATTGTTTCTGGTGTGAAACCAACAGAAAATGTAGGATAATCTTGTTCAAAATCATTTTACAAAGATTTAAAAAGACAGCAAAGTACGGCAGAAATGCGAGATGTTTTGTTGCCGTGTTAAAATATTTTGTTATGTGGACAAAGATCCTGTTCGAGATATAGACAATTTTTAAAGTTAACACGATGATAAAATTTGTCAAATTGTTGAAGTCTTTGAAAAACAGGGTGACTCGACAAAATTTTGATTTCTGTCGAGCCATGCAGTTTCATTAAAAACAAGTTTTCGAAAATTTGACAAAATTTACTATGATGTCGACTTGTTGCAAAGTTACCGTCTTTCTGAAAAATTGTGACGGTTTGAGATCCAATAAGTGCATAATTACCAATGTTCTGAAAAATGAGAACTTTTGCACTTCAGCATTTAATTGCAAATCTTATAACAGTGGCAGAAGGAAACATTTCAGCATTTTTTCACAAAATGTTACAGTAATATAGCGCGAATGAGTTTGTAACTGGACGACAGTTTAGCGTTTCCGTAACTTTCCTGCCAACCCACGACATCTCCGAAAATGTCATTACACTGTACTTAAAATTTTTTAAGTCACTGGTGCCTACATATGTGAATTATATAATGATAAAGAATGAACTTGAGTTTCGCTCGAGTCGAGTTTCACGTTTTGCAATGCAATCCCTGTGGTAGTCCTAAACGTGTGATGGCTCCTGCCCGCACCATGCATGGATGACATATTAATCATAAATGGTATAGACATTGCCTAATTCACTAAAGAGTTGTAATTATTTAAATAGGCTATTTGTGAAATGCTACCTGCTTATTCTCAGACTAGCAGATGTAAGGCATTTTTCATTCAATAAAATACTTATGTAGCTACCCAATGATTTTTGTTTTCTGGTTATAAGATATGTAATATGTGTTGCAGCTGGTGTTACAAATGGTGTGGCAAACAATTTAAGCATGCTGCTGATACTCGTACACCATTTGAGCATAGTGACAAGCATGCCTACGTTATAAAAGATGTTCGAGAGATGAACCCCTTGTTTCAACCTGTAATGTAAAAATTAACCGATAATGTAAAAACGACCGATAACGTAAAAGAATTACCGATAATGTAAAAACAACCGATAATGTAAAAAAAATTACCGATAATGTAAAAGTTTTTTAAACCGATAATGTAAAAAAATAATACCGATAAAGTAAAAACTGTTCAAACGAGGGTTTCTTATGGTCCTACCTATATAGGTGTGTATGTTTGAGCAGTTGAGAGAGTTTATGTAGGTAGGCAGGAAAGCTGACAAGCGGCAGGCGGGCAGGGCGGGGAAGCAAATGGGTTCGTGGGTGGGTGCGTGTGTACTTGCGTATGTGCGCATGTACCATGTGTGAGTATATTGGTGTACACAGTCTAAACACGGTTAGGCAAACATAGCACATGCTACATTGTTGGGGAAGAAAATTGCTGAAGGTTGGGCGAAACATCACGATTTTGCCATATAATTACATAAATTTTGTCCAATAAATTTAACGAAGTTTGCTAAAAATGGTTCATGAGCTACGGTATGTTTCCCCATTATTGGGTAATTTTTGTCAATCTGTTCTTAGGGTGTATAATTGACTACGTTGTGTCTGAGTGTAGCCTTCATTACGGGACGGTAGCCAGGACTTTTTATGGGGGTGAGGTGGCCAACAACAGGACCTGGTCGTCGTTCGGGGATTTTTTTCAATAATTAAGTACCATAAGATATAGGCTAACCTAGTGCTAATATCATTTGCATCATTAGCATCATTTGATGTCATTCCTTCTGTACCATTTCAAAAATGTATTTTAGAATTCGATTGTGGGCATGGACCCATGGCCTCCCTCTAGCTACGCCAATGGCTAATACCTGGTTTATGAATGGGCTTATGAAAACTCACTTGTTACTCTAACAGTGGCGGAGCTACTGGGAGGGGGAGGAGGGCGTATTTTCCCCACCAGAGTTTTATTTTCCCCCCACTTGCCTCCCCCAATCAATAAGGTCAGTTAGGAGTTGGGTTAATCCCCCTCCCCCCCCAAAAAAAAACAAACAAACAACATACATCTCATGAGACTTAATTTTTCATCCAGAGATAGGCTACTCTAAACCTCATAGCTTCCGGGAAATTTTGCGCCCTGGACCCTCACCCTAAGGCGGTTTGGGCTCAGCCTCGCGATGCGCTTGTAAATGTTTGCTTTAACATTATTCTTTACATAATCAACATTGTGTTATGACAATTGGGGCAAAGCCAGAGACCGATTTTTCCTGGTCTCGATCTCGGTCTTAACACCCTGTGGTCTCGGTCTCGGACCCTAACAGTCTCGGAAATTGTCCTGGTCTCGCTTCGAGACCTGCCAAAAATTTTTTGTTTTATTTTTTGTTGAAATAAGATACAAAATGTCTAAAAAAAATAAAAGTGTTACGTACGTTGTAAGTTGCATCTAACTTTACTTAGCCTATGTATTTATTCATCTTTTAGTGAGTGTTTTTTGTCCATCGTTATTTTATGATGGACATCGATAAAGTTCAAATTACCCCCACCTGTGAAGTACCCAGGGAGAGTTATTGGGTAATGCTACCCCGCCCCCTTCCTCACAGAAGGTAGCATATGTAGCACCAGTTTGCATGAAAGGAGACCAAATTTTACAAAAAAAAATCAAAGGGGGAAGG
The DNA here is from genome assembly GCA_037179385.1 of Holothuria scabra. Classification (NCBI taxonomy): domain Eukaryota; kingdom Metazoa; phylum Echinodermata; class Holothuroidea; order Aspidochirotida; family Holothuriidae; genus Holothuria; species Holothuria scabra. The sequence goes on from CM074184.1 coordinate 4,016,728, forward strand.
GGCCATCCCGTAGGCTCATTCCGCAGAGGGTAAAGACCTACGAGAAAGGGGCAGGGGAGTGGAGAATTTTAAGGCGCGGTGTGCAATAGATTTACATTTATCATGCAACAAGTGTTAGGAGTAAAACTTTCCATAGTTGGGAGTTTGGACAGTTACATACAATTGCATTAATTCAGCGGATCTTGATTTCAGCCAAGAGTTGCAATAGGGAAACATTAACATATTTTCGATTCCGTTGCAGTTTCCCCCCTGGAGATTAAATACCATTTTCATCTAATGTTATGGTACATTTTGTGATAAATTTCTGATCCTTTAGCAATTAGTTGCTGGTTTTTTATTATTGCAAAGGAAAGCTAAAAATAGAGACTACTTAGATACGCTTTGAAAGCATGATAACACAATTTTCAGCCATCTGAGGAGTAGAGATTTATTAAAATTTTCTTTTCTCCCAACACCAACTGATAGTGGGGCTCAACATAGACAGTATTGTATTTATGGAAGAATTACTTTTTTCGTGCATTAAAATAAAAAACTGGCTTGCCCCCGTGCCCCTAAGCCCATCACTGATGCTCTTTTAAACTCCTAAAAGTATGCAATTTAAAAACAAATTTTACTTCGAATAGGCACCGGTAGCGTGCATGGTATCTGATTGCATGTAAAGACACAAAACGTTCAGTTTTACCCCATTAACCACCACAATTCAACTTTCAGGACCTTTCCTGTTAAATTAAAAGTCTTGCACCATTTTGCATTTAATCTCCTTAAAAATGTTTAGAATTTTCAAAGGGGAAAAGGAAAACCTTTTCCTTAGACCCCTCCCCCTACCGGGAATCACTCAACATATTGCACCCCCCTCCCCCTCCAACCAGAGAAAAATTGCTTACCTCACTGAACCTCACCTTGACTTTTCAAAAACGCCAACTGCTTTGAAAAATAGGGTAATCATTGGGGAAATAAATATTCATGTAATGAGTCCATACACTCCATATATAAGGGCTTAAATGCCCAAATCTTTCACCAATTCTCCTAAATTTCTTATTTATGTCCCTCCCACAATCGTCTAAAATTCACCCTCTTCCAGTCGCATTCTCAGCCTGCTTCAAGGGGTTCTATAAAAGAGTAATGTGTATAAATCAAAACACTCGCAGTACAGTTCATGCTGTGTAGTATAAGCTTTAATATTCTGAATTGTTTTAACTAGCTGCCAATCAAAAGAACTGAGCCAATAGGTAACTTTTGTAGACTACTATGATAATTGTAATTTGGGATGAGAGGACAGGCCGGTTATGTTTATTCAGTGACTCTGATTTGATGAGCAGGGCCACCTGGACCGTGCTGGAAAGGGACCGGGTATAGGGGGCTACCACTCCACAAATGGCCATTACGGTACCTTTCCGAATCGGGTGGACTTAGTGGGGTAGAGCTTATGCTCTGGGTGGGCACCTGGAGTCAGGAAAAGTCACCTTCCTCTGTGAGAAAAAGTTCTGTACGCCAATGATGGCCATATTAGAACAAAACTTGGATTAGTGTGTAAAATTTATTCATTCTATGTTTGGTCAGGCACCTGGAGGCGGGCTGACCATAAGGTACTCTTTTTCTCAGGGGTGGTGACCTTTTGGAATTTTCCTGATCCCCTACAAGGGGATAATTTCTGCCCCACTGAGGCACTGAAGTCAGCCCGATTCAGCCAATGGTGGAGCAAGGGATTTCGGTCAGAGGGGACAAATTTAAAAATGGTCTGCAGGGGCGCGTCAAAGAATTAAATACCCTGAGCCTCAGCTCGATCGAAGCCACGACTTTTCAGTGCAGATAGTACAGTTACTGGTGGCTGTTTGAACAATTGTTATCTGGGCCTTAAAACAAAGCTATTAAATGATGTCTTTTGCCAATAATCGCGCAAGAGTAAAGTTTGTTAAAAACCTAAAAAGGGCGCCGACAGACGATTTCGGTCCGTCAGGGGGAGACCCCCCCCCCCCAACCATATAGCAGCTCCCCACTGGGTTCAGCAAACAAGCAATTGAGGGTCACGGACACCGGCCTTCCGTCGCACACAGTCATGCATAAGATAAAACATGTACAAAATCAATGATGATGCTCTTTTAGTGCTACATGTCATTTTAAATCATAAAGTAACTAAGGTTACAGTACTAGTAGGCAAAAATGTATTCAAAATTTTGGACAGTTTATTTGGGGCGATGCGCACTGTTTCACAAGAAATGTCCTAATTGGCTAACGATAACGGTAATCCCTAACCTAATCCCAAATCCGAACGAAGAATATAATCGATAAAACACAATTGCAACATCCAATCAAGAAGCACATTGTTAAACAGTGCGCAACTGCCCGTTTATTTTCCTATGCAACATGTACATTCGGTCTCGGTCGCGGTCTCGGACCTTGTCGGTCTCGGTCTCGAATTTTACCCTTGGTCTCGATCTCGACACCATCTGGTCTCGGTTTTGGTCTCGAATATGCCGGTCTCAACTAAACACTGGTGATAGGTGACTTTGGTGACCTGTTGTTTGAATCCAGAAGGCAAAGTGAGTATGATCAATAACAGCGTATTGCCTGGCCACTTATATATTGGACAATCTGTCCGACTAGACCAGTAAGCTGCTTCCTGATCAATTTTTACATTATGGGGTTTTTTTTTTTTTACATTACCGGCTGTTTTTACATTATCGGTAATTTTTTACATTATCGGTTGTAACACCCCTGATCTAAGCATGTTTGTGGATCACTGAGTAGACCTATATGCTGCTTTCACACATTTCGCTAAAGCCAAAGTTGGCCTACAAACGGAAAGATGAGGTCGATGAGAGTCTACAGCAACAGTTCTGGCAAGCCCAGCGATTTGCCTGATAGACCAATTAACTAACCCAATGAATTAAAATAAGCTTAAAACTGTTTCGTTTTGGCAGTCCCACTTTTACTGCCATTTTCTGCCAGAGGTAGAGATTTTTTGTGATTTTTTTAACCTTCAACTGTTAATATAATAAGTGTTGTGTTGGCAATATTAACATGGATTGAAACCGGCAACATCTGTCGACCCAGAGATGTTCTCGCCCGTTTTTCTAAAGCGCAGTCACCTATTCGGATGGTGTTACTTCATAAGTGGCTATCTATGCGGCGATTTTTACACTGTTAAAAATCTCTGTAAATTTACAGAACTTTTAGAGTTCCATGGAGGTTACAGAAAAATTCTGGCAAATATTTACCTGTGTTTTTCTGCAATCTGTATTTTCTCTAATTTTTTTCTGTCAATTTTACAACGATTTTTAACAGTGCATGTATGATCACTAATTAAAGACCTCCAACGTGACGTAATAACCTCCAACGTGACATAATATCGGTCAAAATTCACAATGCTGTATTTTGTTTCAAGTTTTCGTCAGCATCTGATTTTGCCATTTAGCAGTTTAGTGGTGACTTCATAAACCGTTTGAAGAGGTTGTAAGAATCACAGTACTTTATCAATGCTTAAAGTTTTACTTTCTTCGTCTTGTATGAAAAACATGTGAAAAACCATCCTAGCAAGTCCTTTGTGAGTTATCGAAAAGCTCAAGAAATTACCCTCATAAAGGCAAACAAGAAAAACTAAACAACACAAACCTTTGTGAGTGACATTTAAAGGGTGCACCAAATAGCTCATAGACCTAGTATGGAAGGTATTTTTCTTGCAGCTGCTCAGGCCATGTTACGCATAGTACAGCTTAAACACAAAATCCATTTCGATGTAAGCAGTTCACGTTAGCAAATTTACTACGCTCACGATTGTTCCACTGGTAAGATATAATAACCCATGCATGCGACTTTGCTTTGTTTGCTGGTAAGAGGTTCTATTGAAATAACCTCAACATCGGTCGGTAATAGAAATGCTTCCTTTTAGTATGCAACCCATTAGGCAGTAGTTTGAACTGAAGCTATAAGAGGTCCGAGTATATTATAATCCTGAACTATCATAAAATATCATAGCCCTACGGGAGGGGAGCTTATCCGGACCCTTTGCTCTCCTTGTTTTTTTTACAATTAAATTTGCGTTTTTAGGAACAGGAACAATAATATGCTCTATATGTAGACAAAAGGGATAGATTTTCTCAAACGTTTCTTTAATTTAAAATCGTGCTCCTTCATCCCCTACATAAAGTTTATTGTGATAATATATTTAGTGTTTTGACTAAATTAAAGCTTATTGTCACTATGTATGTGTTTAAAGAGGGGTTTACTTTATTCAGTTTTCATCAAATTTGAGTTTCAAAGGTTAAAATCAGATAAATTACTTTCATTTTTAGCAAGGTAAATTGGTTTGTTTAAAATGCTTTGCAAGTTTAGTTAATGGTACTATAAATATTTTAAATATATTTATTTTTCTACTTTACTTCTGTATATATGTTCAACTTGTAAATAAAGTTGTTTATTTTATGGGAAAAAGTGATCGAATCTGTTTTTATTCGGACTAAGTGAGACAGTCAAAATAATCTTTTTGTTCTTGCCTGTCTGTGACCGTATTCTCTTCCATTCTTTCTGTTTTTAAATCTTTTCAAATATTTACGAAAGAATTTAGACAGAAGGAACTAGTTGATCTTTGTCCAAAGTATTTTTAGTAGTTATTTTTGTTATTATACACTTGACATAATTATGGTGTTGGCAGAAATTTTATTTTCCGCCATCTTGATTTACCTGAATCCCAAAAGAAATATTTTGAAGAATAATTTACTGTTGGAAAAGAATATATCCATATATTAAATACAAAGGTGTGTCAATCAATCTAGGAGAATTCTCAGGTTCACACTTCCAATACTCAAGACACAAATGGGTGACATGACAATTTTGGAAACAAATCCGGGAACCAGAATTTTAGGTTTGAAAACATTTTCATTTTTTTTTGGGGGGGGGGGGGGGTATTCAAATTATTTACTGAAAATGGTGTTATGTGAACCATTTTTATGGATTTCCGAGTTTCATACATCATCTAGTTCGTCACATTTAGCGAAAACATTTGTTTACCGTCTAAAGGGGCATTGGTAATGAATGGACTGCATTAAAGGCACATGCGAATGTTTTACACAACATTTATATGTCTCTTTTAGAATTTGTGAAGCTGAGAACTTTAATAATTTCCCAGTTACAACCCACATTCTAAATTTGTGAGTGAAATCCCTGGTCCCGATATCAGTCCCCCGTGTAAACATAGTTATTATACCTTTCCCTGGTTAGGAAACTCCTTACGTTCACTGTGTATGCACTGACGTAGAAGCTGTATGTACGTTCATAGTTTTTGAAAGGTGCGTCCGCAACTGTCCGTAAAAGCATGTTGAGCTCTTCTAAAAAGTTCATTACGTCACTTTGAAGATGCAAACGATTGATCGGTAGCGATATGGCTCCATTGAGTGATGAACTGTTTCGGCTGAGAAGTCAAATTAAAATTGACCCGAGGGCTAAAAGGGAACTGCAAACGGCCTCCTTTTCAGTAAGTTTTTAAGATTTTTGAATAAATGAACAAATCCTATGTTCCCGGGTTTCATTTTCTCTTTTTAAGCTTAAAATACTGGTTCCGAGGCCCGGCCGGAGGTCTTCGCTGGAGACATTCAGTAGGCCCGGCTACAGGCTTTTCATAAAGCAGTCAGTGTGCGGTAAGGGTAGTAGACTTATTTCATTACGCTAGCGTCGCTAGGTGGGCGGACTAAATTTTTTACGAACATAGTTACTGATAAATATTGTATAACACACTCGTCTGATGAACCCTTACGCTGTTTTGTTTAAATGGTTTAAAATGGTACCGAAATTCTCAATTGGCTCAGCTCTTTGATTGGAAGCTAATTCAAACAATGCAGAGAGTTCCATGAAGCTTGTATTACACAGCATGAACAGTAGTGAGAGTGTTTTGATTATATAAATTGAGTTTTTCTATACTCACCTTGAAGCAATAAACTGAGATTGTATCTGGATGAGGATGAATTTCAGATAAGTTGTGGGAGGGGCTTCAGTAAGAAGTTTAGGAGAATTGGTACTGTTGGGGTCAGGGAACTGGGCCTTTAAGCATAGCGCACCATAAGTGGACTGGGCGTACAGAAAATTGTTTGGTAAGTTGTGAACCCTCTGAAAGCAGGAAATGGCCATTCCCAGGTTTGCAAAGTGACAGTTGTGAGAGGTGGTGTGAAATATAGGTTTTTAATCAGCTCAAATTGCATCCCTGCCAAAATGTTCAACGGGGGCTCTTGTTTTAATAATACATATCGGTATGAGTGTTTTGATTTAACGTAATTTTATAAATCTTCATTAATTTTTTCAAATTTGCATGCTTTGGAAAAATGCAGCTGACGTGCACTGTTTAGCAAGGATTTTTTCACTGTATGTTGCCTTTACATTTTCCTGTTGTATTCTTTGTTAGGGTTATGGATTAAGTTGGGTTACCGCTATCGTTTAAGTAATCCAGAAAAATAAACGTGCAAACCCAATATTACAATATTACATTTGAGAGTCATACCATTTCAAAATTTGGCTATCCACTAAGAATTATATATAAGGAGCTCATCATGAAATTGTTAACATCACATGAGTTATGACAACCAAGTACACATTTAAAAAAAAAAAATTGTTGACGTTTGTTCGATAGAAGAAATTGGCCAAATTAGTTTCGCGTGTTAACTTTCGTGTTACACCCTTTACACGTGACCCTTTTCCAATGTTTTTTGTTCTACCTTGATTCTATAGTCCTTTCTTAGGGCTTTCAGTTTGTAAATTGGCACTGCTTCTTGTAGGAAACAAAATTTACTACTTTGATATACTTTGTTGCGATACATCTTTTTAAAAGAGCATTTTGACACTTTCTTTTGTTTGTTTGTTTCCTTTTGTTTGTTTGTTTTTAAAAGTCTTGATTTTTCCGATTGAAGGTATTTCTTCTTAAAAATTGTAAGAAATGACAGCCGATGTTAGCAAGACCATTTACAAAGGAAGACAGCATCCATAATCAATTCAAGGTCACACTAATGGATGAAAAATAAAGAAAAGCAAAATTTTATCCAACATTGTGAATCCATGACATCACAGCTGTTGGCTTCATGTTCACTTTGTATAGAAAATCAGTATGTTGCCCAGTTCGGATCTAATCAAGAATCTGCATTTCCTATTAGAAAATCTGAGATTGCACGGCGACAATAGATCGTTGGTGCTACAAAACGTTACCTAAGACCAATGAACTGAGGCTCTCCGGTGCCAATTTTACAGTCATGGGCTTAAAGTGGAGAAAATTAAGAATTTTACGGGAGAAAATTTATGAAAATAGCACTGTTGTTGCCGCTGTCATTTGATGAACTGCCGTCACACATTTGGGACATTTCCGATTTTGTCATTCCCAGAGCACGGGCTGATTTATTATTAATTAATTTGGGGCGGGGGACTAGGTAGAAATTTCTTACATAGGAAATTTCCAAATACTCCCATCCTCCTATTTGTGCTATGGTTAAGAAATGAGTGAGAAAGTAAACGAAGCAGATTTCAGCTTTGCAACGCACCCTTACGCAAAGATGAGGGGCATAAAAGACAGCGGTGCAAGTAATAGTTCAGTTAGTTAGTTAGATGGAGTTTTACGGCCCAATTTTTAACCAATTGGTTCAAGTCGAACCAGGAACGGCCTTTTTCCAGTTGTGGCTCACTGGCTTGTTTTCCATACTCCACTGCTAATGCTGAGCACAATGACAGCAAGTTTCGTTTTTGAAGTCTTCGGTATGACCAGGCTAGGACTTTGAACTCTCAACCCCCCCCCCCCCAATGCAAGTCTAATGCTCTAACCACTTGACCATGCGGTCGGTCAATAATAATTCAGGTAAGTTACTTTCACCTCAAACTTGAGCAGTCTACCGCACTTGTTTCCGGAAGTCACCTTTATGATCATACATGTTATGGCTTTGATAAATATCCCCTAAAACCTAAATAGCAAAGCAGATTTTTTTTTGTAGATTTTGTATGAAAATTGACAAAAGGGTAGATTTTAGACTGCGACTATAGCTAGATCTCTGTTTTTTTTCTAGCAATTTTACCAGGTTACTGTGAGAGTTACAACGTCTGCGTTCGATATGAATCAGTTGATGTTTGCAGCTTCTTTATGACTGCAGGAAGGTATTATTAGATGGATATCCATCAAGAACCATTTTCTTTGAGCCCTTCATAGTAATAACACCTCCCTGGTTGTACGTTGTGCATAGTTACTGTACTTGTGTCTTCACAGCTAAAGATCATCTCATTTAATGCTAGAGGACTAAGAACTTGAGGAAAGAAGAGGACACTTTAGCGTGATGTCTTTATAGACGAAATTCTAACGCTATTCTACGCCAAGAGTTTCATGTAGTTCTTAACAAATGACAGTGTCAACTTACTGGACTAATGAATTAGGAGGACACAAACCCTCTTCTCATTGATCCACGTTTAGTCGCGGTGAACATGCATACTATGCAATCAACAGCTCTCTTACAAAGTTATCAAACAAAGACTGAAACAGCTCGGTCCAGTCGAAAGATATTGCAGACATTGTATGATTTTGTTCAAAACCAAACAGGTTTAGCACGAATTTGTGGCCCAAATATTGACAGTCCTGGTTTTTGTGGAGCTGGCAAATACTTGAGAGTGTTTCAATAGTGAAATTATTATTAGCCAAAGATTTCGATTGAGTCTTTAACTTAGAGATGGACGAAGCAAGTGGTAAACCACCAACTCCAAAGAAGAGGAAGTTTTTGAACCTACTACCTAATTGATGTCTGACGAGAGAGAAATCCTTTATGCAAACTCTTAGATGGTGCCGTAATAAAACTGCAAGTTGACACTGTAGGCTGGGATTATTTTGTACCATCTATACAATTAGAACGCACTTTACAACATCCAACATAACTCGAGTGACGTTCTTTTTTAACTTGGTCTTCAATCAGGTCAATTCGTATATTTGTTTGCATGTTATTACTTACAGCGTGGTCCGGTTATATTAAGAGTAAAACAAAATTAATTGTTCACCTTCCAATAAAGTACCCGTTAAAAATTCAATTGAATGGATAATCTTGTTGAAAATCTTGTGTAAAATTCTTTTGAAGCCCGCGGTTAGAATTTTAATATGCACAAAAACGATCTCAAAATATATTCTGAATCATCTTAGAGTTATCTTCATAATCCTGCGTCCAGTTGGGAGTTACTGAGATAAAAAAATTAGTAGTCATTCAAAAAAGACAGCTCCGTCGTGAATGAAGATATAATAAAACAGAGTAAATCGACAGAATTGACTATCCTGAAGCGAGAGCACCATTCCAAAGGGTCTCCGACTGTTAACGATTTCAAGAATGATTTTCAGAACGAGCTTTTACTTTTATTATAGTGTAAGTTTAAGAAACATAATTATATCTCGTGCCCGTTGAGTAGAGGAGGGGGAGAAAAGTGCTTACTCCTGAACTTGAAAACGGAGCAAGTCGCTGAATTATATTACAAACTTTTCTTTTCAGTTCTCTGATTCCAGATCCTTTCTTTGTTTCTTATTGTCTAATTATCATGCTTATCCAAACTCTGCAACCTATCATGATCTGTTTTCCTTCAATGAATTTTTCTTAGCTCTTATGTCCATGAAAAATAATAAATACTCTGGCTGTGATGGACCTTCCACCAAATTTTACAAGACTTTGGGGGATTCGATTGTGCACATTCCTAAAGCACCTGACAAAGTTCGTAGTTTTCTTTTATCCAAAGTTGGAAAAACCCGCGGGGTTTACTTAAAGCGGAACTACAAGATCTCTTACAACTCCCCATGGCAAACAACAAGCTCTGCTTCGTGTTCTTCACACAAAGGTATAACGAGGAGCAAGCTTTCTGGCGGAAAAGAACTATTAAAAGGGTATAAACCAAAACAATTTAAAACAGCTACAGTTACTCAAACGACTGTGGAATATGCAATTCGCTTCCTGTGTAGGCAGTTATTGGCACTTTAAGAATATTCATCTATCAGTTGCTTCAAGATCGCATTGACCACACCGTCAAGATGCAGTTAGTGTTTACTGGTACGGTCTGGTCATGTACGTATGCAATCGCGTACCATACTTTCATTACACTAATCAACGACGAAAAATGTACAGCTATAGGGCCTTGCTGTTCATGTTCATACCTGTAGTCTAAGCCTAGATGCTGCCTCGCTCTGTCAGGCAACGTTCTCCCCTATTCCACTTAGGATTAAGGTGAGATTTCCCTTTTTTCCCATGTCATTGGGGGAACAATTTCGATGGCGTGGGTAACGTTTCATACTACAATTATAGGCCTAAGCCTACAACGTTGCACTAACCTTAGTATAGTCCAAGGTTGTTTGTGCATATGCCGTCCTTCGAAGATACAAAAAAAATAATGTACTGTTTACGTATGTGTATTCATTTCGCTTTTAATTGAGAATGAACGCATGTGCACCTTCAGTTGTTTAGCCATGAATAATCATAAACAAACATACTCTCATTGGCTCGTTCTGACGGTTGGCTTATTCCTGGAAGGAACTCGTATTTCATTTGGCAAACCGAGTTCAATAACTGCACTTCGGAAAAAGATTACTCCCAAAAGAATCTAAGGGTGACCTTCTAAGCATTGTAGAGCTTCTTAAACAGTTTCCAGCTTCAGTCATCTGGCTCTCGTGCTATCACGAATTTTGAAGGTTTAAGTATTTCTTCATTACCATCTCGTAGTGTCACTTTAAAAGTAATCGGTTGGTTCTGGCAGTTCCTTCCACTGTAAAAGTGAAAACTGGAAGAATTTCAATACTTTAATTGATTCAAGATTTTATTTGCATCAATCAATCTATTACATTTCCCTTCATTTTCCCTTAAAAAACATGACATATAGTTTTACTAATGTCTCCAGTTGAGATGTTTACAGTAGGTTTAGCCTAGTCGCAGTTACAGTATGCTACCCACCGTATTGGCAAGCACATATTGCTGTCATGCATTCTATTAGTTACATTTGATATGCAGGCCTTAATGTATAAAGGGAAGAGTATGCAGAGGGCCTAACAGTGGGCCAATGATAAGAAAAAATTAACGAGCATTAAGAAAACAACTTGTGAGAATTTATTATCCAGTATAACGTGTAACTAGTAGTAGGGATGCACCGGATATCCGGATTATCCGGCCGGATAGTGAAAAAATATCCGGTTCCGGTTCCGGCCGGATTTTTTTTTAAATCCGGCCGGAACCGGATTTTTCTGTAAACTTGGGTAGCATTATGTACATGAGTTAAAACAAACATGAAAACTGTGCAGTAACTGTCTCAGAATTAAATTTAAAGTTCAAAAATTATAGCTTATCAGTGCGTGTTACAGTATATAACATTTGAACACCTTTATTTAGCCCTTAAAAATGACTGAACCAAACAGGCAACAAAGTTATAAAAGTAACTGATTTACATGTACATGTAACAAATATGGCTTCAAATTCTTCCAGCTGTGTGAAATAAACTGAATGGATGAAAAGACCTTTCATGCAATTTAAATAAGTCTACTGCAGTGCAGAGTAGTACTGTACAAAATGAATAATCCATATTACAGTTGTACCTGAGTCACATCATTCAAGGCAGTGTATCAGTTTAATTGCATTGGGTTGTCTATAAAATACACACTTGAACACTTCACTTTACTTTTCTTTACTTTTTAACACTTACTTGCCCATTAAAGTTGTGAAGTAGAAGCAGGAAATGTGTTTCATCTTGAATTTCAGAAGACATCACTCATTACAAATTTAACTGTTTAAGTTGCCTATGGGGTCAATAGTAATGTTTTCTGTCCCTAATAATTCATCACACACACTTAAGTATACACAATATGATTAGTGATCAACCGATCATCTGTTAAGTAATTGACATCTAGCCGATTATTCCATCATCGGTAAATAATCGGCATTGGTAAAGTTCTGCCATTCAACCGATCATTGCCACCGATTATTTGCAAACTGGAAAAAACGGGCTAAATATACTTGTAAAAGGGCTCTTAGTTTCGTTAAAATTCCCGAAAATACTCGATCCATTAACTTCCTGCCAAAACTAGATGCATTTTGATAATCACGAAAGTATAAGTTTAACCCCTGCCATGGGAATGATTGTTTGATTTTCCGCTATAACCCGTTTGTTTTACCTGAAATTAAATTTAGATTTGCATTCAAGGTGTATTCCTTGCTGTCTCTCAGAAAGCGCCGCATAAGTTGCTGTACAAACTGTTCTGCGCAATACGCATAGAACAGACTGGCTTATATAGCCAGCTAGCGAAGCCCGGCGAGTCCCATGCTAAAATCGCATGGAAACGGCACCACAAATGTCTGCCTATGTGGATTATGTGGGGATCTGACTTTCTTGCATTTCAGTTGCAGATTCTTTTTAAACAAGACGTAAGTTTTGGAAGAGAACTGCTAAAAATATACAGGGATATTTATATCTGAAAGGAACCATAAGATACATTAATCGGGTGCAATTGTTTTGCTGCCAGAACTGCTAAGATTACTATGATTGCTCTACATGGGGTCGGTTAAGACGGGAGCTCGAGAGTACAATCCAGTACAGTAAAAGAATGGAAATGTCCCAACATGATTGGGGGATGAAAACTAGACAGAGGATGATGTTGGCCTTAGAACTAAATTATCAAAGGGCATACTGTATGACATCGACTGCAAACAATTCTATTGTATTAACAGTTGATTTGTATCTCCACTTTTGAATTGAAAATATTACCCCTGCAAAAATGATATCCCGTTAACAAACGGAACTATTCCCAATATTTTCTATCCTAAACTGGTTATGGTATACACGATGTGCACGAAGCAAGGGGCGCGTACTATAGAGACAAACATGTGATTTCCCTCTTTCTAATAATCGGTAATCGGCATCGGGCCGATTGTTTAATTAATTAATCGGTAATTGGGTATTACCCATTATAGCATAATCGGTCAACCACTAAATACAGTATGTTATCAAACATATAATACGAAATGTCAGAATGTGTGATATACAGTATCTCTGCCAAAAAAATTATTAATGATAAATGTGCTTCAGTTTTTTTTATATCATGGCATGTTTAAATACTAGAAATGGTGTATAAAACAATGGTGCTGTGCATAGTTAAAAACCTTAACCCTAGAGTCTTTTTACAGTACATATGAGCAGTCCATTCAGTTATCACTATCCAAGGACTCTCTTTGCCAAGTTTTACTGGTCTACATAATTTGTACAATTTTTTTGAACAAGTGGTGATGTACTCTAGTTCAAAAAGAACAAACTGATATGCAAAACAACTTTCAAGATTCCCTCAGGAGTTTTCTCTACAAATACTCACTTAAGGAGGGAAAATACAAAGAGCTCTTACTTGCCCCGCTTTGCAACGGTTTTTCTGTACTTCTGCAGGAACAGTTTTTTATGCCTTTTTTCTATTATATTGCAATTTTTGGTTAAAAAAATTGGTTAAATGCACTTGTACAACACTTAAGGACAAATTTATAGACATTTCTCATTAGTCCTTCACAAACATTATGTTACAAAGCAGTAAACGCCTATCCCAGGGTTTCTCTGCTTTTCTGAATTTCACATTATTCATCTGCAATGCAAAAATCCGGCCGGATTTCAAGCTGGTTCCGGCAAAATCCGGTTCCGGCCGGATCCAAAATTTTGGTTCCGGTGCATCCCTAACTAGTAGCACTAGCCTAGGCCTAGCTACAGGTGCTTGACTAAAGATTTCATTTTAAAAAGCATGGGATACTTTGACAATGACTAAAAAGGCAATGGCAATGTGCAGAAAAGGGTGGGTTTTTAATTATTATTGTTAGGTCTAGGCTATGGCTAGGTTCCGTATAACGTCAAGCTAGCCTGGTCCAAAGAACTGCAATTGTTCGCTAGACTAAGTATATATAGCCTGGATATACACGAATCAGGACAGCAAGTGAAAGTCAGATTTCAGTCGGCCATACCCGAGGTCCATCACCTTTAAATCTTTCAATTTCTTTGCTTACTTGTATTATGGATGGTTGTACACTAATTTGTACCTTAAATTCTTCACTTTCACTAAACATGCGGTTCTGAAATTCATGTAAACAATAAATAAAGACCATTTAAGGCTGATGGACCCCACTAATGGCGACTACAATTAAGCACTAATCGAATTCTTCTATAGGCCTAGCAATCATGAAACCGTCTAGTTCTATGTACAGACAGCATACTAGTTCTTTAATGAGGTCTAATGTTAGGCCTTAGCCTATACGCCTATCTGCTCGTATATTCGTAATCTGAGGTTAAATGAGGGAGTTATTGGCACCTGAAGCTGAAATCTAGCAATTCTGGATATTGTCGCCTCTCTATTGACGAATCCGATTAGTGCTTGTTTTTAGTGAGTGTAGGCAGCCATTACTGGGGTCCATCAGCCTTTAATCGTCTTCATTTATTGTCTACGTGGATTTCAAATCCTCACACTCAGTGAAGTTGAGAAAATTTAGATACACTTCAGTGTACAACCATCCATTGAACAGGTAAAGAAGGTAATTTAAAGATTAAAGGTGATGGATCCCAGTAATGGCCGACTTAAATCAGACCATCACAATCTCTCCGAATGCGTCTATATTTTCTTGCCATAGGCTCGGTAGAAATAATAATCTGAATACATAAAAAGCCTTCAGGGTCTGAGTAATAGTGCTGCCTGAAGTTTTAAGGAAAACTGCTTTGACTTTATTGTTGTAGCGCATCCCTGAGCCTGGAGATTTTTGGAATGGTCTGTTGGGGTTAGGTTTTAGCACCCGCCTCCTACAGAATGTACTATCAAGAAGTATAAATTGATTCAAAGCAATTAGGATCGGGAAAAGGTTTCTTTATACATATTTTCCACGATTTCATTAAACGAATTTGTTTAATGTCATAATCAACTACACTCTTACGGACAAGGTTGCAGTTCTTTAAATCAAAGTTTACTGTGTTGTGACATACGGTTTTGGTTGGTTAGTTGGGAAAGAAAGTTGGTACTTATTCATGTCAAATCGGCTTAACAGGAGTGGAAACCGGAGTGAAATCTCAACAAAACTAATGATAGGTCCAGCCCTATTGCATAATGGCACTGAAATTATTTATTTGGTGCAATCAATGATTATTTTCAAAGCAATAATATCAACTAAAAGCACAAGGCTGCTGAAAGCCACAACATTTTGGGAGGGGATTTCCAACAACGTGCTCTTCAACTCCAAAAGGTGAGGACAACTCCTTAGAAGTAATAAAATTATGATTTTAGTATAGTTACCTCTGAGATAAAATTAAATAGTCACATTGAAAGTGCTAAAATAAAAAAACATCTTCTGTAGGCCTACACGTAAAAAGTGATTTCTTAATCTCGGAAGTTAGAGGCCAAAAATTAAGTAAACTCGACAAACTAATTCTTATGAATTTTTCACTTTTAACAGGGGCTTTCATATCGATCTAGCCTAAGAATAAGTCTGCACTAGCACAGGCCTATGACATATATGCATATTAGGTAAACAAATTTATCTAGCCTAGGCTAAGCCTATGCCTAACGTTAGGCTAGGCTAGTAGTATACTCGGTGTACCGTCGAATGCGCACAATGGAAGGTGCGGGAATGATCATGGTCCAGGGGCCTGTTCCACAAAGAGTTACGCACGATCTTAAGTTTGATTTACTGTTGGCTTAAGTATGGTGAATCAAACTTAAGATTGTGCGTAACTCTTTGTGGAACGGGCTCCTGGAGAGCTATGCACACAACACTCGCATGTAGTTGATCATCATGATGTAAGGTAATGCCTTGTTGTTTCCTGCCTCGAGTATTCTAATGGTAAGTAAAAAAATCCATTCCATCAGGTTAACATTACGTGTGAGGAAAAGAAGTGAAAGTCTTTGGGGGCACAACTCAGCCCCATGGTGTGGTTAAATGCTGACAAAATCTTTCTATTCCTGTTGAGGATTTCATCATATTAAAATAGTTGTCTAAGTTTAACATCCAAATTAACGTGATGCACCAAATGTTAGTGAGATCAATGCAATACTGTATTGTTTATCAATGCATTTCACTGGTAATATAAACCTGCTCTTTTCTTCCAAAAAATTGTCAACGAAAGGTAAATGTGGACTGTTTAGCCTGTGCAAAAAAAAGGAATAGATGAGAGGGGATGATTACAAGGATATGTCCTTTTTCTTTACTCAGTTTCTCATAAACATATGATCATACAATTAAAACATGACAGAGTACACTTGACTTCAGTGAGCAAAAAGATCCTCCCTTTCGACAACAAAGGAATCAACGTACCTACAGCTGGTACTGGAAAAATACTCTACATTACTCTTCCTCCATCCCGACACAGAGGTACCATTTGGTAAAATAAAATTGGTGTTTAGAAAATCATTCTACTTTTTATTTCAAGGTTTACACTTGTTACTTCAAAACTGTCATAAAACCATGAGTTGAGAGAGCTTAAAGACACCAAAATAGTATAATTTAAAAATGAAAAACAACTATCATATCCATGCGAATAATGTTCAACTCAAACTGGATCTTCACTACTGCAAGATTGTTGTACCTTCATGTTAGCGTTCTTTTGGTTCAATGTTTCAAAATTGTAACTTAAAGGACCAACATTATTCATTCATTTGATGGAAGCTATCAACAAAATATGCAAATTCGTCACCATTTTGGATTTATGCAAAAGAGTTTCCACTTGAATTAGTGACAGGTTTTCAGGTAGCTTTGATTTTCGTATCCAAAAACCCAAAGTTTTAACTTGCTTTAACTTCAAAGCCTTTTTAGGCCAAGAAATGAATAAAATGGGAAACTTCAAAATTTCAGCTTAGGCCATTGTTTTTATGCAAATTATAATACATATTTTACTAAATAGATTATGTATTATCTTAAGCTTAGGCTACATTTTATGTTGTTTAATAATGGAAGGCTGAATAAGTAAGAAAACATTGCTCTTAATAACTCTAAAAAATTGCAAAATTACTTTTATAATTTATGGAATTATGTAAATGAGATTCAATTGGACATAATCACATAAACAGTTGGGTACACTCCAAACAAAGTTTTGTATCCAAAAGTTAACTTCAGCATTTGTTTTCACTTCGATGCTCTATTCCTGAGTACACCAATTGCCAAAAGTGAATATTTTCAAGTTTCAGTGGTGCCCATTATGCCCATTATGCAAATTAGGATGTCTCTCGCATTGAACAGGTCATGTAGCATGACCATCTATTGCATACATATTGCAGAAAATTTTTAAGCTCAAATAAGTTAAAAGTCATTGTTATTAGCTCTTAAAATGACGATAATTGATCCGGGTTTATGTGAAAAAATCACAAAATTATTAAATTAGTCTTAGTGTGAGCTGGGAGTTGTAGAATATACCGATAGTATTTTTGCCTTTTGTAAAAGATGACTTATCTAGAGGGTTTGCTTTTATTTGAACTGTATGGCGCTATATAATATTCTTGTTGATGTGTCATTAAATCTTATCTAACTAACAAACTGATCTAGCCACTCTAATTTTCTTACCAAACCAACAACTTAACTCTGAAACACAAACCTGGCATAGGCCTAGTATTATTTTGCAACAAACCCCAGACATAAATTTTTAATCTTCGAATTTCATTTCTGGTTGCACTACTGCATTTCTTCCAATTAAACCGTGAGTATGATTTGATTTTAGTCTAACTAACTAACTAACTTACTCTAGCTCTAGCAATGCAATCGTAATTTCGCTAAAGTGGTACATCACATACTTAACAGTGATTGGCCTACATCGACTGTTTTTTTTTACCTTACTGGCCAATATTTGAAGTAAAAATAGTACCAAATGTATCTTACATTAATTGAATATGATTTTCACATCATATTCTGGATTCGGCATGACAAATGTAGGTCTAGGCTAGTCTAGGCCTAACATTAATCATTTTCTTGTTGAAAAGGTAAAATATAGGCTATACCGCCATATTTTTAAGCGGAACTGAGGTCGGTACGTTGTGCATCTAGCCTACTATAACTACAGTGCACACTAGGCTACTTGAAGTCCGTCCAGTTTACTATATTTAAGAATAGCCTAGCTAAAAAGGAAATCCAAACCTTCCAACTAATAAAAGCACATTAGTTGGTGAGTTGAACATTACAACTATGTTCGGCGGAATTATATTTCAGTGAATGATCGGCGATCTTTTGTATCGGCCAAAGCGGAACTCGGCCCTGTTTGAGACTAGCTAGCCTAGCCTATCTTTGTGCTCAAGCCTATGCCATAAGCATAACGTGGGAGCCTACTCTACCCTAGGCCTAGAGTAGCCTAGACTATGGACTGCTTAAAAACGTATCTTATACTATTAGTATTATAGGCCTAGCCTATTAGTATTACACAGTTAGCCTGGCCCGTTAGTAAGCTTAGGCTATGCCTAGGCCTAGCCCTATCGTTAGTCTTAACCTTTGGCCACTTATAACAATTAGGCCTAGGCTAGGCCTAGGCTAAGTTAGGCTAACACTGAACTCAATTTCCGTTTTTTCCGGTTAGGCCCACAGGTCGTCCTCGCGTTATATAGTAGGCCTAGGCCTATACATAGTATATATATATACTATATTACGCTAGGACGACCTGAGGTAAGGCCTAGGCCTAGGCTAGGCCCTAGCCTAGGCCTAACGTTACGGATAATTTCGGGAAAATTGGCAAACTCGTTTCCAAGGGCAAGGCAATTAAACTTAATAACAGAGTAACTTAGTGGGAACTAACAAGTTAAGCCTTACTTAAGGCTACATCCTAGGCTAGGCTTAAAGTTAGACTGGGTAAAATAGCCTAACACTAAACAGTCTAGACTCTAGGGCCTAGGCCTATATCCGGCTATGCATTAGGGCCTAGGCCTAGCCCAGCCTAGGCCTAACTTAGCCTAGGCTAGAACTAAACGTTAGAGCTTAAGCTGGACTCGGAAACGTCAAAAGCTTACTTCATAAGGACTAACGTAAAGAGAAGCCTAGGCCTAGACTTAAGTTCGCCTTTTAACTTTAAGGCACTGAATGCAACTGTAGGAATAAATAACAAAAGTGTAATATACGTACAGTTGATTTTCTTTTGCATTTTCAACGCTCTTCCGTTCAAACTTCGCCTAGCGCTAGCCTAGCTAGCAAGTAGCAACGTTGCAATGTTGGTGGTAGCTAGCTGCAGCTGGCGGCCGGCTGCAAATTGGATGAACGTACGTACGTATGCCGCGTGAGTCATGCATCATTACATGCGTGGTACGGTAAACGTAGCGCACCCATAGAGCAGGATAGTTCCTGCTCTATGAACGCACCACACATACCACTTTTGAGAAGCGCGCATCTCCATTATAGTCCGTGGGCTGTATGGCACGCCAAAAGGCTCACCACATTTGATGATGTTCTAAAGATACACATTCATGAACTAAAATTACACGTTCATGTACCAAAAATGTAGAATGATGTACTAACTGCATACGATCATGATGTAAATTTACACCACCATATACTAAAACCATAAGTTCATCAAGTTAAAAGTTACGATTTACATGTAAAAACCCATGTTGTACATGTACAAAACGTATGACCATCTAAAAACCTGTAGAGTAAAAATACACGTACATGTACTAACCAGTGAACTATATGCTAGGAAGGCGCATTCCACAACAATGTTGTGAAGCCGATTGAAGGTCACGTGATGTAGGTAAGTTTACTTCAAGTCGTTTCACTTTTCTCTGAATAACCCTTTATGTTGACACACTGGTCTCCTGTTGTATGTATACTGCACACAGTACAGTAACGTAACACTAATGCCTAAGACGGTGTCTGTACGTTACAGTTGTTACAGTTGTTACAGTGCAGTAAATAGGTATAGCTATACAACATTTACGCGGCCGCGGTAATGTTGTAATGTACATTTTGTAAGTAACACTAAACAGTGTATTGTTTAGCGGGAAAAGCTGAAAATGGAGGCTGGTAGATAGCCATTGTGAACGTGATCAACGTAGCCTAAGTCAAGAGAGCTAGCTTACGCCGTGTACCATGAATGAACTGCATGTTTTCACTTTTATTTAAGCCCTGGCTGGCATTGGAGCTGTTATTAAGAGGCAAGAGTCGTTTGTAATAGTGCTCGCTGTTGAGTGTTAACGTTAACCCCAACGTTAAGCCTTACGTTAGGGCTTATCTGATTACAAACGTGACCGATTTAGGCTATACTGTTCAGAAACACGAAACATGCTGCTAGGCTATCTTGCTCTTCACTAACCAGAGAAGAGGATGGACGGTGAAACAGGGGTGGCGCCATGGCCCCCCGCAGGGGAACACTGCCCCCCCCCCCCGTCGGGGAAGGTCGACGATTTCGTCGGGGAAGCCTTAAAATAATAAAAAAAAAATAATAAATTAATTAAATAAAATCAATTAATTAATTAAATAAAATCAATTAATTAAAAACCTAAAAGGACTGAAGCTACTACGTGGGTGATCTTGAACTCATTTTTTTGTTTTGCAATGCTATTTTAAAGCATATTGGGAATCGAATTTCAATCACTTTTTCTCAGCTCTGTTATACCTCATTCCATGTACCTTCATTGTCCTAATTCACCCCCGTCGGGGAAGGACGGCATTTTTTGCGGAAGGCCTAAAAGTGAAGAACGTAAAGGACTGAAGTTATTGAACGGATGATCGTGAACTGTTTTTTTTTTCTATATGGATTATTTTTTTTTTCGTTTGAAACCCTTTTTTCAATGCATCGATGTTAAGCCCAGTACACACTACAGCGATATCGGACCGGATTACACTCCGATTTCTGTCAGTTTTAGTTAAAATCTCCTCCATCCATTGTCGGAAAGAACCAAAAATTTGCCATCCTGTGTGAATATACGATCGACATGAGAGGACTACGGAAGTCAAATATAAACTACTTATTTCGTGACGTCACATTATCAAATAGCTTTTATAGGACTACGCGTATCCGATATGTGGATGTGACGTCACGGAATAATTGGCATAACTTAGAATTTCGTAGTCTACACTGGTAGGCAAATTTTGTTTCTTTTCGACCAAAGATGAAGGAGATATTAATTAACCCTCACAAAAATCGGAGCGAAATCCGATCCGATATCGTTTGTAGTGTGACCTGGCCTTTAATCGATTTTAATTACTTCTTACTAGCTCTGCTATCCTTCCTCCAATCTTCAATCCGTGCGCGCAAGGTCATGCCCCCGTTGAGGAAGACTTCCCTCCCCCTGTTGTTGAGAAAATCCAATTTCATCGGGGATCTTTCATATACAGGCGCACGGTAAAAAATGTGGGCCTGATAACTTCAGTCACCCCGACGATCTTCTTGATTTTGCTTACTAGAAGACCATATTCTTCAAGGAAACTGACAATTCCAAAGTTTCCTTACAAAAACGGACGAGTGGTTTTTCATGTGCATGCATTGCCCAATAGTCTTTTTCTTAAGTCCTCCCGACCCTCTGGCAAAGGTCCGTTCGGCATGCATTGCCCAATGGTTTGCCATCTGGCCCGTCCCGACAGCCAAATTTTGGCAACGGTAACGAAAATCGGCCAGGCCGTTTTGGGCTACACATAATGATAAACAGTGGCTAGAATATGTCTCCCCTTAAGTCTGACTGAAAATTCATTTGAAGCCACATTGTAACGTGACATTTTTTCAAAAACGTTGGAAGTAAGATCATTTTGTCTGGCGTTCGGAGTTGGGGCAGTCACGAAGAAAATTTCATCTATTCAGTGGATATTGCAATTGAATAAAACAAAGATGCCTGGTAGAGTAAAAAGAAACAAGTCCATTACACCTAATTGTAGCAGTACCTTTTATGTGGTAGTTTTCTGATCACTTACCAAGTTGTTTTTTTCTACAGAAGTGAAATTGCTATTTCAAAGGAAAGCTCAAAATAACGACTGCTCAAGTCTGGGAAATGCCATTTTCGGGTGTCTGTGGTGTAAGTTTTTTTAAACAATTTTCTATACGTTCCGCGCCAACTGATGGGTGGCGCTCCGCTTCGATAGTGTTTTGGTCGAAAAAATTACTTAACAGAACAATGCATGCTTGCATATTATTCTTCGTTTGGGGGCAGTATTACAAAGTGAAAATTTTATTGCGAAAGAAAGCTCAAAATAATGACTATATCGGTACTTTGTTTCTAGTTACCCTCCCGGCCGCGGAAATGCCTTTTCCTGCTTTCTGGAGGTTCTTATTTTTTCAAAAATATATGTGCGCTCCACTTGTAGTTTTTCGGGCAATATTACATTTTTCGGACAAAGGAAAAACAAAACAATTCTGTCCCCTCCCAAACTGAAACACTCCCGTCCGCCTATTTAAGAACTTCAAATATATGGGAAGCCAAACTTTTCCGCGGGAACATTTTCCAATATGGTCCGAGGGCATTAATCTACCTGATGATATTCAGTAACCCCAACAAAACTGTACAAAACTAAAGATTACCACCTATTTGATTTTCCTTATAAGAAGGTCAAATTCTTCCATAAAAACACCAAAATCTGTCACAATATAAGTTTCAGATTGTTAAAAGTGGCAAAATTTTCCAATTTTGATGGATACTCGGTACAACAAATAACCAGATAACTCTGTTAATCACCCCGACATTCTATCTACTTTTGCTCTTGAAAGGCATATTCCTTAATAAGGATCCCAAATTTTTTATTATAACCTTACCAAAAACCAAATTTTCTTATATTAAATTCCAAAATTTCTGCAATGATATAAGCTATTAATTTTCAAATATTAAGTTGGTTCAAAAAAGGATTGAAAAACTTTTCGGGCAAACTTTTAGTCTCATCGTACGTAGGCCAAGAACGATTAAATGCATAACCCCAACAGAATTTCAGCTGTCGCTTGTGAAAAGTTTTTGAATTTGTTCATATCAAGGAAAGATATAAAAAAAACTTCAGATTTTAAGTATTTGTTTAAAAAAGCCAAAAATTTCCGCGCGCCGCGCGCGCCTCGAATTCTGTCAAGTTACGTCCCACCGGGACTAACCCATTGCCTTTGTCGGGCCTTTAACTGCTGGCCCCCCTGTCGGGCAAATCCTGGCGCCACCCCTGCTGTGAAATATCTTCTTTGAATGGTACATTCAAATGGTATTGTATTTTTTCTTCTTGTTTTCTTTTCTTCAATGAGTTTTAACGTAGGCTATGCTAGGTAGCTAATCCACCGTCGTACAGTGTTATGAACGAAAGTTGATTCGAGTTCAGTTGAGATCTATCAGTCTGCTGAGTTGCCTTTGGAGTATAGAGGCTTTGCAGTTGCGTCACGGAGTGGCCATGCTGGAGGACATTCATGCCAAATACACGTGGCTTTGTGCCGAACGCACTGCACAGTGTGCACTGTGATATGCACGGTGTGTACAAATTCAACGAGCAAGCGTGTCCCGTATGGTTTACTACGTAGTTACATGTACTCCAACATGGCCGCCGGAGAGTATTATGACCTCTATTGGAGCATGACACAAGATGTTTACCTAACCTGATATTAGTACTTTTGGCCGTGTAGTCTTTTTGGGCGAGTTGTACATTAATATTTGGGGGACTTGTCCTAGGCCTATGTAGCCTAGGTGTATGACTGTGTGGTTTCACTTAGGCCCTAGGCGTAGTTGCTGTTGTCCAGTAACGTTTAAAATACACTGGAACATTGCCTGCCTTTGACTAATAGCTAAAACTGAATTAAATCCTTTTGGACAATTCCCGGTAATACGTGAAGGAGTAAACAAGTCTTTCTTAGGTGTTTTTCAAAGTCTTAAGTCATATTTTCGATCTCTGGCTCAGATTAAAAAAAAAAAGAAGGACTCTGCCAAATAAGTGCAAAAATGGCGGACACACAGTCTCGCGTCCATGGATTTACGTACATACAGAGACAATCCTAATCTGACGGATTTCTATGCGTACTGGCCTGTTTACGTTCGCACACTAGTCTCTTTGTTTTTTCGTAGAGTGAGAAAGGCCAAATCTATCTTTTAGGATATTTTTGTTTCAAAATCATAGCCAGGGCCGAGGTTTCATATTACTGAGTTGAATTACGACAACGGAGGGAGAATATATTTGACTTGTTCTTTCACAATACGATATCAATATTACACAAAAAGCTGTCATTCAAGATTTCAAGGGGAGTAAGGCACTAGTTTAGAAGGACATGACCAAATTCAAAGCAGTTGATTCGTGAAATAGCATGATTTGACCTTACTCAACAAAGTAGAAAAATTCTGCCTAATAACACTCGTGAAGTTAAACGACTTGAAGTTAACTAACCTACATCACGTGACCTCCATGTCGGCTTCATTTTCGAGGCATATTTGACGTGCGTCCTTCAGTTATATAGCTCACTGGTACTAACTGCTTCAGCTTTACGATGATATAAACTGATTGCTTACGATCATGTACTGATTTCATACGTACGTACTGTTCCATACGAACATGTACTGATTGCATACGTGCATGTACTGAAATTCATACGATCATGTACTAAACTTATATACGTTCATATACTGAAGGGACCCATGTGGGTATCGAATCGTAATCGAGGCTCCTGTCAATACTAAGGGCCGCAAAAAACAAACTTAGAGAAACGTAGTTCAATAGCCGGAAGTACACTATCATTAAACAGTTTCAATGCGTCATTGTACAGTGTCATCATCGAGCTATTACCTGTACGGAGCGAATCGGTGTTGTATTTCTCTCATGCTTTATTTCAGTGGTAAAAGCAGAAGCTATTTATGAAGTGCCGTACCGGCCAATATTTTATAACGTAAATATATTTATGTTATGTTATAAACTCAAAATATTTATTGATTATAGTTTCAATATATTTAGGTTATGATATAGAAAGTCCAATATATTTAGGTTATGATATAGAAATTGATATAAATGTGTTATGTTATGAATCCAATATATATAGATTATATTACTACTCTATCTAAATAGGTTACGAGTAGACTGTCTTAGTTTACGAGTAATCCATTATAGTTTATAAAATTGCAATATATATATAGGTTATGACTGGAAATGCAGCTCGAACAAACGAATGGCGTTACGTCACGAAGACAGGCGTGATCACAGACGGATGGGCGTGACAGTATGTACGAAGGCGGGATCATATTCTTGCTCTAGCATCTCGAAGAATTCAGTGAATTTAACAAAAAAGAAACTTGCTACAACTAGATTACCGAACTTAAGGATATCTGTGCCCTTGTGGAGGCGCTTTGATATAGCAGAGTCCGTGGCCGCCAAGAGAGTTTTGTGGAGGTGTTAGAGATAACAAATAAGTTGGGTAGTCTCACCTCAGGTTGCCGTGTTCTGTGCAGCCCCGTCAATGCCGTTGCAACAATATGGCGTCACAACGGAACCTCGTGTCCTCGCGAACGAATCTTAGCTGTTGCAAAAGCGGCACTATGGCTCCACTCACTGCCCGACTCACGAGACTGTCCGTGTTGGTGGAACGAATAGGGTGCTTTTTACGTGCTTCGAAACGGACACGAGTAGTAGATGAAATTAGCTCCGAGATTTCAAGTGGTAGACTTCTAGTAAAATGGCCTAGTTGGCTAAGTAATATTTCCACGAAGGTAGCTGGTTTCAGCGAAGCCGGTGGCTTACTTCAGCGTCCTTATGTTGTGGTTGGCTAGAGTAGTAATCACTAGAAGTAGATGTTCCGCGTGCGAGAGCTAGAGTGGTTCTGGTGAGAGCATGCAGTCTGGCACATGTTGGACTCTCCATTGACTCGATGCAGCTGATGGTGATTGGTCAGTAGTGACGTCATGAGACTGCTCTCGGTAGCTAATGTATATGTATAAGTAAGTGTGTATGGTGCACTTAGAATGTGTGACCGAAGTGCTACAATAGCCCCCCCCCCCCCCCCAGATGACTGTAAAGTAATAGAAGTCATCGATAATAACAGTTACTAAATGTAAAACTAAATGTGGACAACTTGTAGATAACGTTTCGGCCAGTGTACCTTTCTGCCTGACCGTGTTGTTGTGGCACTAGATCTATCAGGCGAAGTTTTGAGTATAGATTTAGAGGTCGGTTGCTAAGGTGCAGTAGGGTTTGTAGGTTTGGGCGGTGGTTGGGTAGCAGGTGGTGGTTGAGGAGTAGGTGGTGAACTCTCAACTAGCTTAGGCGAATCCTCACAATAAGCTACCTTAAGTCTATCTATGCTGACAGTATTCTTACGTCCATTAATATTAATAGCAAAGTACTTGTCCTGTCTGTCAAGGACTTGATAGGGGCCTGAATATGGTGCCTCTAAAGGTTTCTTAACACCCTCACTACGTAACCATACATGGGAACAAGTACTTAAGTCCTTAGGTATGTGAGTAGAGCGTGATGCAGGCCTGGTAATAGCAGGACGTAACTGCGACATATGTGACCTCAACCTATCAACATAGCCAGTATCTGGTACAACGGATTGGGTGGATGGTTCTTTAAATTCTGCTGGTAAAACTAGAGTGGTACCAAAAACCATCTCGGCTGAACTACATTTGATGTCAGCTTTGTATGCTGAGCGGATTTCTAATAATACTAAAGGTAAAGTTTCAGTCCAAGCATGTGACTGAGCATGGGCTTTTAGTGAACCTTTTAACTGGCGATGGAATCGCTCTACCAACCCATTAGCCATAGGATGGTAAGAAGTGGTTCGAAATCTCTTGCATCCTAATAAGTTGTTAAGATTACGAAATAATGCAGACTCAAACTGATTACCTCTATCGGTGGTGATATGAGTAGGTACACCAAACATAGAAACCCAACGGCTGATGAAAGCTTTGGCAACCGTTTCAGCTGTGATATCCGGAATTGGAATAGCTTCCGGCCAACGAGTAAATCTATCCACAATTGTAAGTATATATGAAAAATTGTTTGAAGGGGGTAAGGGTCCGACGATATCCATATGAATGTGTGAGAATCGTCGTCCTGGTGATTCAAACGACCCTAATGGACTCTGGGTGTGTCTGTGAATTTTAGACTTCTGACACCTTAAACATGACTTGGACCATGTGTTTATGTCACGATTCATACCTTCCCAGACGTACCGACTTGAAATAAGTTTACGTGTGGCAGCGATACCGGGGTGTGCCAAATCGTGAAGTGAATGAAAAACAGTGCGTCTGAATTTTGAGGGGACGTACGGCCTAGGTACAGCGGTAGACATATCGCATTTGATAGTTTTGCCTGTCCCAAGTAATGGTACATCCTGAGGTTTTAAGGAAGATGATCCCAGTAGCTTGGTTAGCTCATCATCTTTCTGTTGTTCAGACGCAATGTCTTCTAGATTGAGGGGTGAATTAGGGGTGTCAGTAATAGCAGTGATAGAACACGTGCTGCGTGATAATGAGTCAGCAACGGTGTTGTCTGTGCCCTTGATGTGCCGAATATCAGCTGTAAATTGGGCAATGTAGTCAAGCTGCCTGATCTCTCTAGGCGAATGCCTATCGGGTTTAGCTTGTAAAGCATAGGTAAGTGTCATGGTTTATGGTCGGTTAGTACATAAAATTTTCAACCTCCTAACATATGTTTAAAGTACTTAATTGCTAAATAAATGGCTAGCAATTCTCTCCCAAAGGTACTATAACGCATCTGAGTGGGGGAGAGCCTACGTGAAAAGAAAGCAATAGGCTTCCATACATTATTTACATTTTGCTGTAGGACGCCGCCTACAGCAACACTTGAAGCATCTACCGTTAAACATAAATCATCAGTGGAATTTGGATGAACTAAAAGTGTAGCTTCTGCTAAGGCTGACTTAATTTTGTGAAAGGCAGTAAGTGCATCGCCTTCTAAAGTAATAGATTTTTCCTTGCGTTTTCCTGCAAGCAAATCAGTTCAAGGTTGTAAAATGGAGGCGCACATAGGTATAAAGCGCCTGTAAAAATTAGCTCGTCCTAAAAATCGCCGTAACTGGGTTAGTGTCGTCGGTGTGGCGAAGTTTTGAATAGCTTCTACTTTGTGAGGTAAGGGTGTTACACCTGAACTATCAACCCTGTGACCTAAAAAATCTAGAGCCGAAACTCCAAAAGTGAAATTGGCAGGGTTAATTACAATGCCGTACTTGTCTAATCTCTCTAAAAGTTGTTTGAGTTGAGACAGATGTTCCTCCGGTGAAGTACTGGCAATCTACAAATCATCGATATAGGCGTAGGCAAAAGGTAGGCCCCTTAAAACTTCATCTATGAACCTTTGGAAGCTCTGGGCAGCCGGTCTAAGGCCAAAGGGCATACGCAAAAATTCAAAACAACCAAACGGTGTGGTAATGGCTGTCTTGGGTATGTCACTAGGTTCAACTGGGATCTGGTGGTATGCCCTGACTAAATCTATCTTGATAAAAATCTTGGCACCGCTAAGATTGGCAGTGAAATCGTGAATGTGGGGGATTGGGTAAGTGTCGGGCACCGTGACTCTGTTAAGGGCCCTATAATCCCCACAAGGGCGCCAGTCACCAGTCTTTTTAGGTACCATGTGCAATGGTGAAGCCCAATTTCCCTGGGCAGGCCTAATTATACCAAGTTGGAGCATGTGCTCGAACTCTTGTCTAGCAATCTTGAGTTTGTTAGGTGCTAGTCTTCTAGGCCTGGCAGTGCATGGGGGACCCTTGGTGACAATATGATGGTTCACCGAGTGCTTAATACCAGTATCCCTATAGTTTGGTCTAGTGAGTTGGGGGTACTGGTTCAATAATCTATGGTATTGGGTCTCTTCCGACACCAGTGAGTATGTATGAAGTGTTTTAGGTCCTACCTTGTTTGTTATATATGTTAATGATTTACCTCATTGTGTGAATGGAACGGCCTACTTATTTGAGGATGATACCAAAATTTTTAAAGAAATTAGAAGTATGAACGATATTAAGAATTTACAGAATGATCTTGATCAACTCCAGAGTTCGTCAAAAAAAACTCCAGAGTTGGTCAGACAAGTGGCTTTTGAACTTTCATCCTGACAAGTGCAAAGTTTTAACTGTCTCTTTAAATAGGTACCATGATTGTCTTCCTCGGAGTTACCACTTATATGGTGATAGTGAGGTTGAAGCGTTCCTGGAAAAGGCGGATTGTGAGAAGGATATATGTGTTCTTGTGGACAGTGGTTTTGGTTCTTCAGAGCACATTCAGCACCAAGTATGTAAGGCTAACAGTATTGTGGGCCTTAACAGACGTACTTATACATTTTTGGATGAGCAATGATTCACGCATTTAATTCATGCCCTTGTTAGGCCACATTTAAAATATGCTGCTGCTGTTTGGTCGCCTCATTATCAACGTGACATTGATGCTATTGAAAATGTTTAGAGGAGGGCAACTAAGTTGATTCCATCCTTAAAGGGTTTAACTTTTACAGAAAGGTTAAAGAAACTTAAGCTGCCAACTCTCAAGTACCGTAGATTAAGAGGAGATATGATTGAGGTTTTTAAAATTGTTTCAGGTGTGTATGACAGAGGTGTTACTGAAGGTTTTCTCAAGTTAAGTTCAATCACTCATATCCGTGGTCAAAGTCGGAAGTTACTCAAAGAATTTTGTAGGCTCAACATTATAAAATTTAGTTTTGTCTGTAGGATTGTAGATATTTGGAATGGCCTTCCTGAGAGTGTCATTTCTGCAACTACTGTTTTTCAGTTTGAGAAGGCTTTGGATAGGTATTGGGCTGGCCATGAGATGTTATATAACTACAAGGCAGACTTTTTGGAAGTTTAGTATGGCAGTCAGCAACAGCTCTTTGATCGTTACTGCAGTTCCAGATCATGAAGATTAAGAAGATGCGGACATAGAGGTCAATAGACCTGCGTCCACCGAGGTTCCTAATTATAAGGTATCCTAAGGTAAGTGTCCTTGCGAATTAACGAAACATGTATGTTACAATACACAACAGTTATTCAGCCTTTCAAGAGAGAGTTGTCATACGCCAAACGCGGTGCAGTTAGCCTCAGAGGGTGTCATCGTTTTACCATGAAGAACAGTGAAGGAAGAGGGGAGAACCGATTGAAATCAGTCCAGGCATGAGTAAACAACACAACAGAGCGTATCGTATGGCTAAGTAGGTTACTCAGCACTTGCTTCAGAGTTGACAAATATGCTTCAAAATCGAGGCTAGTGACTGACTACTCGTATTCTGTAGTAGCAGGAAAAGTCTGGATTTATTGCATCATTGGACATTCTTCTGTCATTTCTTTTTGCGTCCAGCCAAAGAGCTGGGAGACAACTGGTCCAGCCTTGAGCTATCAAGAAATAGGGTTGAGAGGAGAGGCCGAAATGAAGCAAAAACCTCTTCTCACCATGAGCAACTCTTAAAGTTCAAATTAAAACTGGCATATTGTACTATTTGCAAGGACATGTTCAACACGTACTACAATTCTGCGTATTTGCAGGCAAATGCAGTTCTAGTTTACAGCATTATTGCGCGAAGACTAAAACCTCACGTGGACTGCGCTCTCTCACTCCGATGTACCAGGGAGTTGTCAGAGCAACTCCCTGAATGCACTAGAATTTACTGAATCACTGTTCACATGTAGGGAAGGAATCAAAGGATGTTCAGTTCAGCGGGATAGCGCCACCTTAGACACGCTTGAGATGTGGGAATGTGGTTTTATTGTAATTGATCATATTTATGTTTTGTTTCATTTTAACAAGGGAGTTGTCAGGGAAGGAGATCCAATGCTCAAAATCTATCAGACAATACATACTTGAATCTCTTTAATCCCTTTCCAGGTAACAAGATTTGATTGACAGGTACTTTTATTCCCATTGGTTTGCCCTTTCTGACTTCTACATTGTAATGATATCCTACTCCTTTCAAACCGAGGTAATCCAGAAACAAAGGTCATGCCAGTAGCATGTAGTACAGCGTGTTTGCCGACAAGTGCCAAGCTTCAATAAAGATTTTATATAAAACGGCTGCCTTTAAACTTTTAACTACTATACGTTTTTGTCCCACTAAGATTCTAACTGAGATGCCACCAAGTTGACACATTGCTCAAGCCTAACAAAACAATCACGGTTGTGATAATTTTCCGCATTAGAATCAAGTATTTTCGGAAAATGAGAATTTAAAAAAAATCTTTCTAGCAGCTATTTGAATAAATATTAGATGCAACGCCGAGCAACGCATACTTAAAATTACGATTTTTCTCCTAGTTGACTGGCAGTGTTATGGCAACGGATGGAATCAACATGATAAGTCTTTGAGATGTAGTAGACGACATAGATCATTGTCTTCAGTACCAAATTCCTTTCAAGCCTTAGAGATATTTCAAGAGCAAGACATATGCGGCTTAAAGTCGGCAACTACCTTGGTTCAAAGGACCGTTAAATGTTGGATCTCCTGCCCTGACAACTCCCTGTTGTAACATTGCAAAATTTAATCATAATGGGCTGTTAACTAGATTTTGGAAGTTGACTGCATTGAGGTTAGTGTTATAACAAGCCCTCATCCTAACACTGTCCTCCATGCATTAATTGGAACATAGGCTATCTATTAGTGTTAGCCCTTTTTTATTTGGTTTTTTTTTTGGCGTAATGCCCTTCCCATTGACTATAATGTCCTTGAAAATTAACAAAAAATGGAAACCCTATCAGTCCATAAATTAACAAGATTTGTAATTTGCCTTAAATTGTCTGCTTATAGGAACACTAAAACAGAGTACAATTTAAGTGTCCTTTGTTTGATACACAGTAGATACTATTGTGCTTGCTTTGATTACCTGAACTACAGTACTTTCTGAAAAATAAGCCCTGCCCAGAGAGCAGTCAGACGCTAGACAGGTAGGAAATGGTTAAGTCCATTGAGCTGTATGATTTAATGAGATGATCTTTCTGGACACTGTGGAGGTCAACTGTGATAAATTATGTTAGATAACAGTGACCTGCAATTTGCACAGACTCTGGTGGGTCAGTTACATACAATTTGATCCATTTAATTAGGAAATCACCGTTCAAGCACATTCAAGGGTATTTTATCCAAATGGTCAGTAATGTTGTTCTTTAAAAAAAAAAAATAATAACCCGTGGTGTGTTTCATTATTTAGTTCCCACTTACATGTCCCTATGAGGACAGTGGCACAAGGTTTGTCTGAAACTTTTAACAGTCTTTGATACTAAATTTAACGTTATCTTCATGTTTTTTTAGGGTTATCAAAGAGACAATCATAGGCGGGGGGAAGATGGTTTTTAATGGGAAGCCTCAAGTTTTCGAAGCCAACATAATGGTGAACAGTGGCGTAGCCACGGGGGCCAGGGGCCTAGGCCCCCAGATTTTCTCCAGCCCCCCCCCCCGGCCCCCGATCTTTTGCGTCCTGATAAGGTGATTGAGAAAAAATAAAATGTTTGAAAGGAAATAAACATTGGAAATATTTCCTTCAAAAACAGTAAATAAGTAAAACGTGTAACAATTAAGAAAAAATGCATGAATATTTGTAATACACATTTTGTGCGCACGTATGAAATCAAGTAATAACTTCGTAATGCCTACTTTCACTAAATTAGATACTGTATATAATCTGCACTGTCGTTTATTGCATTTCACTTCGAAGTAGAAACGAACGTGTCGACGTCAAACTCGAATGTGACTTTGTTAGGTTAAGACCCTTTCTGCCTTTCGGATGGCTGGTTGATTTACTGAAAACAATGCAATCATACACTGGAGACCATTCTCACACGACCATTCCTATACTTTATCATAAACAAAATATGCCGTAAGGGTAATGTAATGCCTTCGAATGATTCTTCCCTTCCATCCTAAACAAGTAGGCCTATGTCGTCCCTCACTACTGCCCATGAAAAGTACCGCTGTAGAACTATTTAACATAACAGGTTGAAGGACCAAGGAGGGCCAAGGCCCCATAAGATGCCCTGAAGTCCAAGCCCTAATCAAAAGTCAAACCACCAAAGCTTGACAACTGCCCAACACAATCAGATTCTATCACAGTCATGGAAAAACTTGTCAATGTTAACCTTAAAGCTGTGAACTGACGGGGAGTTAACTACCCAATCTGGCAGAACTACTTTGAACCTTTAACTAACTACAAGTCAGAATGGGATAAAAAATATCAGAAAAAAATAATTTCAGAAAAAAGTCAGAAAAAAAAATCGACAAGTCTTCCTTTTTACTAGTTGGCATTGGCGTCCGAGCGGATTTGTAAAGTGTCCACAAGGTCCGGATTTTATGTTTCCCACATGATTTCTACTTCTGCTTTGCGGTTCAAATGTTTTGAGAGATTTACTCCTAGTATTTTAATTTTGACCACGTAATATACCGACGACTGAACAAATACTGCACCATTTTGCATCTAGACACCACTGAAAACGGGAAAAATTGTTCCTTTGATACTATGCATGTCACTTGTAAAATCTCCACAAATACTACAAATGAGTATTTTGAACTTTTTCATGCTCCCATAAAAGGGAATCCTAAGACGTAGGCCTATAACCAGTTCAGAGTTTTGCCAAACATAGCACCGTTTTGCATCTAGGAAACCTAACGCAAAGAAAGTTTCTCAGAGTGGGACACAACTACTTTTGGTTTTCCTATTAAAGCTGAAATCCATTCAAATATTGCCGCATTTGCGATCTACGTCCTCCTGAAGTTTACAATTTTTCGAAAGGGAAAGGGAGACACCGGTTCGCTTTAGTCTCATCCCCCAGGCCACAGATCAGAAATGCCCAGTTTTGGAGTCCCTAATTAGTGTATGTACTACAATTTTTTAAAGATTGGTTTTTTTTTTCATTATTTGAGATGTGGCAGATATTAGATTCGTATTTCAAGCCTGGGTACATGCAGCTTAAAACACGTGAGAAGTGCCATTTCCGGCCATTTGGAGGGTTTGTAAAGCCCAAAATTTTCCTCGTTCCGCGCCAACTGATGGTGACACTCCGCTAAGATAGTCTTAACGCGCCTGATCCTCGGAGGTACCAGGCCCCCCACTTGTTACCTAGCCCCCCCCCCCCCAAAAAAAAAATTCAATCCTGGCTACGCCACTGATGGTGACGCCGTAAGGAGTCCCGTTTTGCGCGAAGCGCTCAGCCCAATCGGCGTGGGGTCCAAGGATCCTCTTAAGGGCCCCTGGTGGGTCCAGGGGCAAAGCACCGGTGGGGGTCCCGGTGGCAAAGCCCCGCAAGCTCAGCGATTAAAGGGATTTGAGAAGCTCCAAAATGGTCGAAAATCATATTCAAATTAAGGATTCTAAAGTATGAATTTAATTCAGGAGTGGGGTGAGGTAAGGGACGAGAATGTAATCGTGAAGTACTATGACATTTGATTAAGGAGAAACACACTTCACAGTAATTCAGGGGGAAAGCCAAAACGTTGAAACTAATCAAAATTGAACATGTGATTGATAATATGAGACAGGGCATTTTTAAGAGATCCAAAGTGTTTTAGGGCATTTTATCCATAGGGAGTTCCAATTTAAAATCTCTAGGCAATGTACGTGGGGTCCAGGGGCCCACAACAGGGCCCCCGGAAGTTATGAAATTTAGGTCTTTTAGTTGACTTAATGGAAGCAAAAAAGTACCTTTGTATAGGTATTATTAATAATCCTTAAAGGGACATTATTACTAGGGCAAATGTGTGTCATTGGGGCCAATAAGGGGACTGGGGACATGCCCATCGCTCGGTATGTTTAAAGGCGCTGATTTGAGAAAGAGAAAGATATTTGAAAAAGAAAGATAGCTTGAAAAAATTTGTTTTAACTCTTTGAAGGGCGAATATAAACTCTCCTACAGGTTATCGTTAATGTGGGGGCCTAGGGGGCGAATTCTCCGGAAGCTTTGCAACTTTTGCATTCTGAAAAGTAAAAATTGAGCCAAAGAATATCCGAAAAGTAATAAAAGCAACTTAAAATTTATTTTGCGACATTCAGTTATTGGGGGCATGCCCCCCAAAACCTCATAAAAAATATTGGGGGTCAGCCCTCCCACCCCCCACTGGTCCCCCGCTTCCGCCGCCTATGGTAATGTTCATGTGCCCTAAAAAGAAATTTTGTGGATCACACAGAACACTTGATCTGTTCAAAGTTTACACTTATGAAGTTCCCCACTGAACAATCTTCTGCCTTGCGGGCATGTAAGTCTTCTCCAATACGTTCAGACTATATCCCCAAATGACTCTCATACAACCTTTGTTTAACTCACATGTTCCAGACACCGCTAGAAACTTCCATTTAACAGTGGGAAATGAATTTCATGAAAATCTATAGGCCTATGCTTAATGCAAAATCAGCATACCCATGCCAAAGATGAAGTAATTAACATGTCAGCCTGATGAACAGATTTTCCCTTTTAATATTTTTATATTCTGTCCTACCTACTTTATACTCCTATGTGTATTAATAATGGCACTAAATGTAATAATAGGGCAAAACTTTAAACCAGAGTCAACATAAATACCACATGATGTGCACTTTCATGCACTTTAGATCTTCTCAATACCGTGCGTTTGCCTCTCAATACCGTGAGTTTGCTTCTTAATACCGTGAGTTTGCTTCTCAATACCGTGAGTTTGCTTCTCAATACCGTGAGTTTGCTTCTCAATACCGTGGGTTTGCTGGTAAATTACCCCACTTGGTCATTTACATAATGAAGTGGAAATGTTCCAAAAACTTACCTATACATCTAACATTACCCATGCTATTCAATAGTCTTTAACCCTATCCACCAATGAATATTAATCTTAACAGTTACCTTTTTTGAGATGTAGTATTTGCAAGGTTTTGATTTTTAACCTCTGATGACCCCAAATGACCTTTGACCTCCAATAAAAGCAATGGGATCATCTACTCAATGTGGGTAATCCGCATGGTAAGTATGAGATCCCTCATAGTTAGTACCCTTCTTGAAATATAGTGTTCATAATGTTATCACCTTTTCATCTCTGAGGACCCCAAATGACCTTTGACCTCCACCAAAAACAATAGGGATCATTTGCTTGATATGGACAATCCATATGCTAAGTATGAAATCCCTCACAGTTACCCTTCTTTAGATATCGTATTTACAAGGTTTTAACCTTTTTACCTCCTCTTGTGACCCCAAGTGACCTTTGTCCTCCGCCAAAAAATAATACAGATCATCTACTCAATATGGGCAATTCACATGGTAAGTATGAGATACCTCACTTTACCCCTCTGGAGGTATTGTGTTCACAAGCAATTTCCAAGGTATTTACTATTTGACCTCTGATGACCCCAAATGACCTTTGGCCTCTACCAAAATCAATAGGGATCATCAACTCAATATGGATAATCTACATACCAAGTATGAGATCCCTAGGAGTGAACCCCTCCTTGAGATATCGTGTTTACAAGCAGGCGTCACACACACACACACACACACAAACACACACACCGACACACCCACCCATACACATAGTACACGACATCACCATCGCATAGATTTCTTGCATGCCTTTGGCAAGACATCAAAAAGTTCTCTTATAATTTCTTTGATCTTGCTTTCTTTCGTCTATTTTTGATTTATTTCTTTTTATTTTTAAGCTCTTTAAAACTCCACGTGATCCCGCCTTTTTCAACAGGCATGCAATATCCCATAATGTACTAGGACAGTAGGAAGTCACTTTTCAAGTTAACAACTGAAAGGCAGCCCTACAGGGAAAACATTTCCTATTATTAGTTTTTATTTTCAACTTTTCTTTTGAAAATAGGAATTTTACAAAAATTTATTAATGAAAATTTTCCAGGACTTCCGGCAATCCTCACCCTTGACTCGTTCATTTATCTTTCTAGCATTCAAAAAGAACTTCAGCCTCTGAAAACTTCGTGTTTGCAATGACCTTCTCCACAATTTCTGTTTTAAAACAAAAGTGAAACTAACTGCATGACTTAGTTGCATTGCCATTGTGTTCATAGAAGCTCACAACATGCAACATGGTTTATACAATATGCCTTCTTTACTCAACCTGCAGTTGCTTGCGTGTATAGCATTTAAGTGTATATTGTGTCGCCTAATAATCTGGTCGCGATAGGCCCACAAAAACTTATGTACTTAAATTATTTTGCTGAGTTTAAGAAAGTGAGACATGGAGGTCAACTTTGAATTTCCTTCGAACCAGATTAATGTCTCTGGAAGTAACACAAAATTTTCCGATGATACGACGGTGTTTCTCTTGGCATTTACTTTCGCTGTTCTTGGTTTTGTTCTGATATTTGCTTGCATAGGAGGTGCGGCTCTGATCAAGAAGGCTGCTGCCAAATGTGATGAGTCGCGGGCAGCCTAATTGTGTGATTTGTTGTCTATGCATCTATTTTGAGGTCACATGAATTGGTGAAACCTGCATTTTTAAGTGATGAAACAGTAATGGAGAGCAAACTATATTCTATCAAGAGAAAAAAGACCTTGTCTATCAGCCTAACCTTGAGTATTATTTGATGATGTACTGCCTTGCTGTGCTTATAATGTACAAGGAAAGGGGTAGAAGAAAAACGACCATTTTCCTAGTTAAACAAGACAAATTCTACTACGGTTAAAAGTAGGAAGAACGTTTCATGTGAAGTCACACAATTATTAAACTTGGTTGTTGTCTTAAATTTTTTTTATCTTCAACTACTTCGCATGAAGGCTTACCATGTACATGAAATTGTTCAAATATTTTGCTTATTATCGTGCTTTGACCATACTCCTCCAAGCCTGAACGTACATTTAATTATAACCTGAAGAGCGTAATCGAAATTACTGTACCTTTTACCAGGAAACAGCTGCCAGTGATCAAGAGGCAGGTAAAGTCAAATTAAAACTTGTCACTTTGAGCTCCTTGTTCATGTCTACAACACACCAACTACAGTTTATTGTTTTATTACCAAAAACTCAATTTTCATATTTTTCGCTGTTGTTATTGAAACTCTATAACTTTAGATTCTACTAATTTTTCTAGTCATAAAATTAAATCACTCAACGCTACACTCTTGTCATGGTCCTTCAATTTCAAATTGTTTATGACTGAACGAAAAGATGACCACTCGAAAAGTTTTTGACAGCTGCTTACTGTTTAAATGCAACTCATATGATTCCATAGAAATGTAAAACGAGGGCAAAGGTTTCACCGTTTTGTTTTATGCAAGAAAGGAAACGAAAGGAGAGCTTAATCACCCATGGTGAATA
This sequence comes from Holothuria scabra, assembly GCA_037179385.1. Taxonomy (NCBI): domain Eukaryota; kingdom Metazoa; phylum Echinodermata; class Holothuroidea; order Aspidochirotida; family Holothuriidae; genus Holothuria; species Holothuria scabra. The sequence continues at coordinate 4,054,835 of CM074184.1, forward strand.
TAGCTTTTAGCGAAGTCTCATGTATTTACAAAAGAAATTTAAACTTGTGTGTTAACAAAGCCTAAACAATTTTCGTTTTGTCAAAATGAAAATTTCATTTTCGTTGCCGTTTACACTGTCGTCTCAACTATTATCTCGCGCTCTTTGAAAATTCATATCGATTCATTATCGTGGCTTGCATGCGTGAATCAAAGTACAGATAGCTATATAGCAATATAATTTCAATAACTAATTTTAATATCTAATTGACTTCATTGTTACCAAATGTTATTACCGAAGCATTTAACTATAGTTGGGAGTGTTGCTGTAACGATTTTTCTTTGAACGTCGGGAATTGCTCGACCAATGATAAAGTGTTTCATTACAAAAAAATTACACTCTTTCTATTCTTTGCGTTTAGTTACTGGAAATCGGCTCTATGACAAAACATTTACCCGGTTGAAATTTCGAAGAATTGGAGTTTATCAGCCATAGTCTGTGAATCCATAAACAGGCATAGCAAAGACCTTTTAGCATCACAAAACTATCTCGTATGAAGTTATCACAAGTCGAATGCTTTCTAAAACACACTTTTTTGTGATTCTATTGGTGATATCTCCATTTTTCTCATTTCAATATGGCGGATAGTTGTCCATGGTTTATTCCTTTCATCGTAACACTTATCCTGCTCATGTTTACACTAGGATGGATCATCGTAAACCTGATTCTACATAAGTTTCCTGGCAGATGGGGCAAAATGAGAACGTCCATAAGATACTTACAAACAACGGTTAGACGCCGCAGACTCTTCAAGGGTGAGATGGAGCAAGATAATTACATTGACATCGAAGAAACATTAAAGAATAAACAGTTCAAAGAAGATAGGCCTTACTCGTCACTGAAAATAAAGGACATGTCACGTGGAGACGATACCTACTTAGAACCCAATACTTGCAAACAAGAAGCTACAAATGGCAAAAAGGGGTTTTTCGCATCTCTTGCAGTGCGGCCGAAAACTTCTTACTTTCCAAAAAAAGAGAATACAGAATGCAAGAAAAACGAAAACAAAGAGGTCAAAGAAGCGTCCACGGGTGATAATTACGTTGAACCTTCTAGAAGATTTACACTTATCTGATTACTGAATTATTTTTACTCGGGAATCGGGCACAGGAAACTATAGTCTAAATGTTGTGTATATACGTAACGGGATCAATCTTCCATCTGAAAAAAAATTGAATTCGTCTTAATGTACGTGTGTGTTTCCCCTAAAATAACCTGAGCTATCTCACCACTAAGGCTTTTGTTTCTTATCTGGCTACGAGCATGCTCTTTGAATGTAAAAGAATGAACTACGTCACTCTCTAATAGCGTGACAACTGTGAATTTACTCTGTTAGAGTGTGTTAATTCACTCAAGAAGAGTGTACGTAGAGACCACGTTCTTCCAGGTGGGGAACAAAATGTTCCGATTCAAGAAAATGGTCGGTATTTTTAAAACGCTGTACATAAGACTGTTTTATTTCACAAATGTCGTCGGTGATATAAACGAGACTACCATAATACCAGGGGACCTTGCACCTCTGTACTGGTGTAAATTCCAGCTCAATCACGGATAGATCCAGAGGGGTGGCTGGTCGTCCCTAGGTCGAACAGGAAAAAAGATAATGGATAAACATTAACAAAAATGATAAAAATAAGATCGAAAGCACTTACTTTCTGGGAATTTTCCGATATATGTGGTACTGTGAGTAAACTCTGATCTCAGTTTGGTGAAAACAGAATCCTCTCTGGTGCAGTCCTTTACCAACTGTAATTGAACTGACCCTTTTAAACAAATGTCTTAATTCCGTGTTAAAGTATGATGCTTGTCATACTTTCAGTTAAATTGACAAAAGGTTGTTAGCCCTGAGGAAGGGGAGGATTGAACGTGAAGCTACTTTTTGCCCCCTCCCCCTTCCGTATGAACTACTGTGCCACCATATTTGAAGAATCGATTAAAACAATTCTATGTTTTCCAAAAGGCGTTTAATAACATTTTTATACGTTTTTTAAAAACCTTTTCACCCGCTACACGTACTGGTCACTCGTATTCATTTAGATTTTTTGACACCTTTTAGATATGATATATTTTTAATGGTCAGGTTACACACAATATGTTTTGTAGTCTTTACTGCTAAGCAAAAGGATGCGTTCGGAGTATACCGTTCAGTTAATTTAGTTAATAAACCAATTTGCATAGATGCATATAAAACATATGCAATGGTTAAATGTATACAGTTATAAACAGGACGCTAGGAATCAGTAATGTGTTTACTGTAGCTAGCGACCTTTAAAGTAAGAAGAAGAGAGATACAGATCACTTAACATGTATTAAAGTCAAAAGGAACTAAGCAAATAAGGAGGAGGGGGTCCATTTTGGCATAAAGCTTACAGAATGCACAGAGTGGTTTGGTGCAACTTGCACCTCATGGAAGTTGTAGTACCAATTGGTCATTGGCCACTTATACCCGTAAAACTTAAAGGTGGAGGTTTGTCAAGTTTAATGCCGGCTTCTACTTGGTAATCTATATATATATATATATATATATATATATATATATATATATATATATATATATATATATATATATATATATATATATATATATATATATATATATATATATATATATATATATATATATATATATATATATATATATATAAATATAAATATATATATATATATATACATATATATATATTTGCCTAAATCCTACCTTAGGTGGACATAAAGTCGTCTAAAACGGCACCTTAGGTGAAAATCATACTTTAGGCAGACATTTTGGAGTCCAGCTAATGTTTGCATCATAATTTGTCTCCTTGTGCTCATGCTACTTTAAAAATGTAGATACCTTTGAAATAGTTGTATGGCCCTTGGCATTGGGTTACTGTGTGAAAACCGTACACAAAACGCACTGCGTATAGTACACCAGCGGAATATTAGTTATATTGTTAAAAATGTCCTGTAAGGGACACGGACGTATTAAATATTGAAGTACATATAACATGTAATATTTTGTTTATTTAATTTCATGTTCTACATAGGCAATTTACTTAAAAGACAAATACTATAGGTTATGACCGTTATGCAAGACTCTTATGGTATTTTAATTATAAATTTCAATGACTCGTATATGCAAATATATGCAAATATGTGATTTTAATATATGTCCTTCTAAGGTCTCATTTTAACGAATGTCCGCCTAAGGTATGATTTAGTGATATATATATATATATATATATATATATAAATATATATATATATATATATATATATATATATATATATATATAATATATATTTATATATATATATATTTTTATCGTTCATAACGTGATAAGTACATGGTTTAATGTCAACCTGAGTACCACAAGTTCACGAAAATATCCACTTTTCCTCTTCTTACAAAAAATTCGTTCGACGTAAATGACCAGTTGAATCGCTACCTGTGAGGAACTTGGTGTGGACTGCCATTCGAACTCGAGCTCCTGCTGAAAGCTCCATAGTTGTGTACCCATTTGGTTAATTCCTGCACCAAGCCTGCCACATGGTAGCCACTGGTTCCCTTTATTTTCTGTTTGCAACATTCCGTAGTTCTTCTGTTCATCGGTATTATTGTGTAGTTTTTCATTCACTTGCGGTGACTTCCCATGCAGGTCTCGAGAAGAAGTCCCACGAAAAATTTTCACGCGCCTCGCACGCATGTTGACTCTTCACGCATATATGAAGTAGACCTGAGGCATCATTACCCTGCGGGCGGTGCTTGCAAACTCTTCTCATGGTGTGACTACTGACTACAAACACAATTATCTCGGTGTTTCCCATGTTGTGATTAAACAAGAAGCTATAAGGCGAAGGTTGAGTGTGGATATTTAAAAGGAGAATCGTACGTGTTGCGTTGCATCTCCATCCTTTACAGCTCCCTGATGACGGGTAAATCTTCAGAAAAAGGCCATAACATCTATAGCCTTGGATTTATCGTCTCATGAGTCGTTAAGGCTGTTGGAAATTTAGAGTGATTTGACGTTACATTGCAATTGGTAAGACCACTGCCGGGCAAAAATCAACAGTGTTTTAATACAAATAGTCACGTCTGGAGCGTCAGCTGCTCCTCAGCTAGCCACACTACTATCGGTACTAGCGTACTATACCAATTTTTGCCCGTCAAAAGGAGAGGGGCTTGTGACGGGAAAACAGCCTATAGCCTACAAAGTTGTGTTTTGATGCGGTTAAAGAAATTTTGTATAGATTCCAATAAATTCCTCCCCTTCATTTTAAATGCCAATAATCGTATCGCATCCCTGAACACTTACTCTCTTGAGGCGTTTTTAAATTACTTTTTGTGTTCAAATTGTCTAATATTGCGAGAGCGTCCGGGGTCTTCGCCCCTGGACCCCACTCCCTGACGCCAATCCCACGCTGTAAAACTCTCGTTTTCCGCTGGTGGTTCACCTTCCATTTGATGCACACCGATCGCCCTCCTCTAAGTTACAGCAATTTCTGGATCCGCCATTGACCAATGGTGTATGTTAAGTATTAGATTAATTTAGATTAATTCTAAAAGGATATTCAATTTACAACATTGCATTGCATAATGGGAAATCTTTGATGTATGCCGACAGATAAGTAAAGTGGAATGTGCAGACACTGTGAGAATACAGTAGTTCCCTTGATTCTCACAAAATTGAGTTAAACTCAAACAAAATGAATATGATTTAGTTTATTTGCCAATGTCAAACTTTAAGGATAATTCAAACTGTTTAATTTCAAATAGAAGCGTAAAGTGTTTTGAAGGTAATTCACCAGTGCAACAGAGTGTTGGCGTTGAAGTGTACCCCAAGTCTGAAATTTCAAAATTATGTGTTACAGAGCAAGAAAATTAATTCAAACATGCAGTCCAACTCCCATCTTCACAGGACATTATTGAACTGAGATGTAAAATTTTGAAGTTTATATACTCAAATTATTAAAATGGTACATTGCGCATTAATTTGTGATGTCATTGTTGTGAAATCCATATAAATTGCGCATTAATTTGTGATGTCATTGTTGTGCTATCCAAATTATAGTCTTTGTATTTCTTTGCTATTTTTCTCTGAGAGTTACTGCAGCTTGAAACAATATGCTCATGCTCATACTCATACTCTTGTAGGGTAATGCAATTCAACAAACTTTCTCTGTACAACATGCTATGCAACCAAACAGGCAGTTTTCGAGGTCATGAAAACATTTTAATTTAAAAGGGAAACAAAGCACGGAATGTGAGTAAAACAACAAGAAAGTCACAAATTATTGCGCAATATACAATTTTGTTTTAAGTGAATAAATTTCAAAGTGTAATATCTCAACAATGGAACGAGCGATGACAAAGGGATTTGGACGGATAAGGTTCAGTTTGCATTTTCTGAAATATATGTATTTTTAAAATTTTAGATTTGAGTTACACTTTAAGATTCATATTTTGTAACATTCTAGCAACTAAAAGTTTCTTTCCTCAAAAAAGGTATTACGAACTATCTTGAATTATAAATATTCACGTTATTCATATGGGTTTAACAAAACTTGAAAAAAAAATACCAAATTTGATCCAAATTGTTGAGTTGGTTGCCACCCGACGTGAAGTTGTAATTCATAAAGCCAACGGCTTTTCCCACACTCGTGGTCGCTTAGCGTCGTAAAACAAATGCCCTTCAAGGCCAGATTATTATAGGGGATTGGAAAATTGGAACAGATGACGGTGAGGGTTGCATGAGATTCGGGAATTAACGTAATATCATTCAAATTAATCTGAGGTAAGTAAAACTAGCCCAGACCATCACATGATTAATGACTGCGTTCTTATGACGTTATTTGGATCTCCCATGAATTATAGGTTGTTTCTAATACAAAAAAGTTAGGATATAGATAAATAGCACCGCAATCAAATTTACCAAGAGGAAAGGAAAAAACTTGAATATTTAAGAGATGAATAGTTCATTTAATGATATCAGGTTCCATTTTCAAACTGGATTCCCAAAATCCATGTCTTTTCCCAATTTTTATCAAATATGTCTGTTTCTTTGGAATTCATGTTGATAATACCCAGAAAATGTATCACTTGTGGCAATAACCCGTGACTATTTGTCGCACGTGAAAGTAGTTAGTAGTTAGTAGGTCCTTCCTAACTACTTGTCGCACCTACGACAAGTCGTCTGTCGTTGTCACTGGGAATGCCATTTTTTGGAAACAGTCTTCGAATCCTAGTCGCACGTATGACAAAAAGTCGGTCCTATTCCCATAGAATAACATATGAGGATCCCGTGAGGATCCCCATTTTTGTCAAAAAAGAGGAAATGTTATGCAAAAGGCGTTGTCCACACCGAGTTAAATCATCCATTTTGAAAACGGAACTTTTTTAATGTTACCCATATAAGGCGGTGGTATATGGAACATCTATTTTATGTGCTAATTAAAGACACCTGTCTTTTTGAATCTGGAAATGTATGGAACATTAGTGCCTCCGAAGGTGTGTCATACTGTTCCCTAAAATGCTCACACTCTTTTATATTTTTCTCTATCTTGAATGACAAGGAATTTTACAAAAGTTTAGGGTACAGACTTAGAATAATATAAATCCTTGAAGTTAAAGTAGGCCTATAATCTCTTTTTTATACCAATTTTTAATTGCCTTTTCAAGATTTGTACATTGATATATTCAATCGGGGGATAATGTTGCGTTTTCGCGGAATTTTTTTGTGTTTCCTCCTCCTTGTTAAGCTCCCTTCCTGAGCAAAGTATTGCATATATCAGAAACCTTTGCTTGGAATATCATTTGTTATATTAATAAAGGGGATCGTTTGGTTATTCTTTGCTACTAAAGTTGATGTAATGAAAAATTCCGGTCAACTATTAACTTTTTTCTACAATTTTGAAACTGTTGATTGAGATCCTGCATAACAGAACAGTTCACATGTTCTTTAAAAGAATCGTTTCTTGCGTGCTAAACAATAAATAGATATTGAAAGTATCTTCGTCTGTTCGTGAGAACTGCTTCTGGGCGATTATTTTCTTTCTTTCCATTGTAATATTGCACCACCCAACCCTTTTGTTTTTCGCTGTCATACCAGTTGCGTGGCACACAAAAAAATATTTATTCTGACGACTTGATTTCATTTTTATGGAAATGTATACCAGAGAAATTATGACACATTTCGTCAATACGTAGACTTGATTGGTCCATGGAAGTACTACCTCGGAGGTAAGACTTCCATGATTTGTCTAGAATTTATCTGCGCAGCTGCATGAACGTTGAAAAATTCACAGGAAATGTTGAAAAAGAGATAAAAAAATACAATCATACGCAGCTATACTTTTGAGTCACCTGACGAAACCAGGGAGCTGTCATTCAAGTGGAGCTATGCATTATCAATAAGCATTCATATATTTAGGACCAAGTGGGCATTAATCGCATGTTAAACGGCATTTATTATACCTTTTACAGGGAATAATTTAGCATTCAAATTTCGCCTAGCAGCTTTGAAGATTTTTGAGGTCTTTCTAACATTGTTTGTAAAAATGTACGGGTTATGCACCCAAAAAATTGCTACACAATTTTTAACTTGTGTAGCAACTTGGCCTTTTTGTGTAGCAAATTGCCATGCGATACTTGATAAATTATTCCCTGCTTTTACGTAGACCACGTTTTCCGGAATATTTCATAACATCAAACTACTGAAACGAGAACGAAAAAGAGGCTTATTTTGAAGAATGCCTCCGTGTAACTTAAGCAGGCTTAGTATTGACATTCGAGTGTTGTCTTTATAAAGGAGGAAGATTAACAGGTTTATTACAGTAGGGGATATTCACTTCTGTTTCTTTCTTGTAGTTTAGTTTATGAACGAAGTTGTGTTCCGTCAATCGGACGTCATTCTTAAGTCAATGTACTATAGTACCATAATACTTTCACTTTTTGAGCTCATTGTGTTGGAAGGGTACCTTCGGGTTTTAGCATTTCTCTCTCAATGTGAAGGGATTTCTTTTTTGGGCGGGTTGGGGGGGGGGGGTATTTTTGCACATAACGAGCTAATTTTGATGATTAGAGATGGCATCAATGGCTATCAATGGTCACTCCATAGGGTCATGGGAATCCATTGCCTTTTTTTAATTGGTTAGAAACTGAGCCGAATTACCTCATATACATATTGTCACCGGCGTATGAAAACTATAAGAAATTTCTGTAGATTAACAGACACACACTAAAAAGAAATACGTAAAGAAAAGAGAAAAATACTGTCATTTTTTTTTTCAAAAATTGAGAACACTTTTTCTATATCAGTTTTGCATTTCTTCCTATTTTGTTCTGCAATTCTGCATCATGTCTGCGATATATTTTTTTAGTGGATAGTACGTCTTGCTATCAAGGCCGTCGCGGCCGGGAGTCTGGGATGTCTCTGTTCAGGGATCTACAACAGTTCCCTGCTCTGTTTAAGAATATGAGATCACCTGCTTTGCTTACATAATTCCCTGCATAGTTTACACTCTACGCTTCTGACTCACCAGGCGTTGAGTGAATAGCTGTGTATGCCCCCCCCCCCCCCCTCCACGATTCCCGAGTTTCCCCCAAAACTATACCCTTGCAGAGGAAGAGTGAGATGGACTTTCTACCAAGAATCAATTTAAATCATGTTCTCGCAAGCAGTTATCAAACTAAAAATCACTCAGATACATAGCAGCAAAAGTTAAATATAAAATGCCAATCATCAGGAAGGCAAATTGCCTCGTCGCCTCATGATTTGAGGATAAGCAATTTTCGTTTCCGTATTAGCTGTAAGGCAAGTTCTCTCGTTGGTCGACATTTAGGTGCATACGATCATACTTTTAGTAAAGCAAAATTTTGCACCTTTTTTAAAAACAAAAATCCCAAACACAAGGGTAATTCCTACCTTCGACTTCTCCCAGGACAGCGATCCAGTTGCGCCCCCTCCATTTAAACTAAAGAGGTACACTCTTGGCAAGTCCGGTGGAGGCGGGACGGAAAAGAGGCACATTCTTTCTTTTTGGTCGTTATGCTTGTGTGAGTGCAGGGAGTGCGGTACGTTCTCAAGACCTGTCGTGGCCAGTGCAATTGGGCCATGCTTCCATCCCAGATGCCTTGTTTGGTTCCAAAATAGGTAATTATTTTAACACAAACTTGAATTCAACGATAGCTAATATGATACCAGTTTCCACATAAAGGTGAACCTAGACACGTTACAATAATATTTCAAAACATTTTCAAAGGGGAAGGGAATATAAATTTCCTTGGATCCTATACATACGAGACTAGGCAGGGGAAAAGACTGTCTTCCAAATTCACAAGATGTGAACTTTGGCCAAAAGCATGAGAACATTCGAGCACCCCTTTTGTCGTAATAAATAACCCAGCAGGTTGTGTTACAAACTGTCACCAGGCTGGTAAGCTTGCCGGATGTCGTTCAAAACTGCAAAATAAACGAAAAAGCACTTTCACACTAGTCACAGTAATTATCTCATCGCTCCGTGAGGAGGATGAGATATTGTAGTCACTTTGCCTATTGGGCTATATATGGCAATGCCAGCTTAAATCGCAATGGTTGCCATGGTAACGGTAAATTTTCCCAGGTTACTAGTCTCGAGGTCTAACCCATGGTGAGGTACCCCGGGGTGACTGAAGGTCCAGGGCTGAGAGAGGGGTCAAAACCTGTCCGTGTGTGTGTGTGTGTGTTGGTGGGTGCGTGTGTGTGTGTGTGTGTGTGTGTGTGTGTGTGTGTGTGTGTGTGTCCAATTTTGTTTTCTCAATATCTTGTAAACGGCTGGGCCGATTTTCTTGAAACTTGGTAGGATGGTACCTCAGGTGGAACAATTGCATTTTGATACACAACCGGAAGTGAAGGTCAAAGGTTACAGGTCAAAGGTCAAATTCGGTGAAAATTACATTTTCTGCTATATTTCAAAAACGAAACGTTCTCCTGACACGAAACTCTACACATACGATGATTGCATCTAGACCTACCAAAATATGTGGTTGCCATAGCAACAGATGTCAAAGGTCAAGTGGTAGAATGGAACAAAAAATTTTCAAGTGATAATTTGTTCGTAAAACAACGTTTTTGTCCCTCAAACTCCTCCTAGTGGGCTGGACCGATTCTTTTCAAAATTGGTAGGTGGGTACCCTAGGGTGGGAACTTGTGTCTCCCATACCCTCGGAAGAAAAGGTCAAAGGTCAGAGGTCAAACGTCACATTTTGCAAGAAAACACTTTTTTCCCTATTTTGTACTAAAACTTCAAAAGAAAACCTTCATTTTACATGAAAATTCACAAGTATAATAGGGTAGACTAGTTCTACCAAAATATGTAGTTTCCATGGCAACCAATGTCAAAGGTCACGTGACAGGGGGTCACATACTTTTTATTGTATTCACTTTACCTCTTAACGGACGCATCCCACAAATCTGAAAGTTTAAGTGTAATAGCCTAGGCATGATACTGTAAGTTGTACCGATATGTGAGGTTGTCATGGCAACCAAGGACATAGTTCACGTTACAGATTGTCAACGGTTAAAGTGGGCATGACACGGCCAAATAAAATTTTTGTGTATTGCAAGATTAGATACAGTATTTTATCAATATCATCTCACACCCCATTAAAAAACCCGTACAATTCGGCATAAATGATATTCGACGGAAAACTGCGTTCAAAATACAATTTCGAAAAATGCCGCAACACCTCGCCTGACTTTTATGACGCAACTGGCGGCACAAACCCCGCCCTACGGCGCGCATCTAGATGTGGAACTAATGTAACGCTGGGTAAAGTTATCTTATCTTAGCAACCTCATGAAAACGATTGCATCACAATACAGAGTCCAACATACAGAGTGGAAGGCGCAGACCATGGTGGGGATTCGGAGCAAATCATTGGCCAATATGTTCGTGTGTTTATGCGCGCGGGTAAAAATAGTTCTGTTTTATTGCAAGAAAGACGCGGTTCCGTCGTTATAAAGAACAGCAATGAATATGTGTGGGCAGACCAAAACATGCGCGTCCCCACTACGAGCGCGTCTTTACCGTATGAGCTGCTTGATGAAGATGCTATTGCGAATACTAAGCAGTCACCGCGCAATGCACAATTCACAATGTAGTCAGTGGCCACGCTCACTGCTATTGTAGCACCGGTGTTTGCAATTATGTATGCGCTAACACGCGTTACCATACACATGATTCGATGATTGTGAGCTCCCTGGTACCCATTTTTGAGACGCTTTCACATACGTTTTTTCGCATTAGTTCGAATTTCAAATGGGCTGAGAGTGGCCTGTAATTGGGAATTCAAAACGTCGTATGTCGGTATTTATGGACATAAGTTAGTAGGGAAATCATTCACTTTATGTCAAGGTGTACCCAAAGAACAGTTATCGAGGAACTTACTTTAAAAGATTTTCGGCCGACGCATTAATCGTTTCTGCGTACTGGCCTGTGGCGAATCCAACCCGTGGCAAGGAATAACCCAAGATATGAAACTGTGGGTGACTAACATTAGGTTAGGCACAGGGCCTACCTATCTTACATATTAGTGCCCTGAAAACTTGGCGGTTTTGAAGCAACGCCAAAAAAGGTACGTGACAATTTCCTTGCCACGGGCTAGGATGCGCCACAGACCAGTGCGCAGAAAAGGTTTGTGCGTCGGCCGGAAATCTTCTAACGCCACCCGTTCAACATGGCGCACACACCCAGTTTTTTAATTGAGACGCACATGATGCGCATATCAGCGATCCGGGGCAAACGTGAAGTTTGCCGTCGCGTCAAAATGGAGAATACGCTCATACAGCTAGTGCCTGAATAATAACAATTACGCACTTGTCTGAAGCGTCCGCGAAAGCGTCTTAGGTTTTAAATCGTTGCTTCATATCCGTATCAGTTAAGTGTAACAGTCAAGCTAGTTTTCTTTAGAGTGTTCCAAGGGGATACCAACATTTTAAAAATAAATTTGTTCCAAAATCTTAGATAAACCTACTGGATTAAAAGGGCAACCGTTACAAAGATTGGGTTAGCCCTTCTCTAGTTCTTTTATAATCCGGTGTCAGAATTTAAATATCCAAATGATGTTTTTTGTTTTTGAATAAGGGGTGCGCCTATAGTTCCAAGAACTTGATTGGTCTGTGCCATATTCTTTCCCCTCGCTATCTTACGAAAAAAAACTTCCGTCCCTTGGAACGAAAAAAAAAATCGATTCCCAAATGGACTTCAAATAGGAATTTCAAAGGATTGTGGCATGCAGCTTTAGTATGGTAATTTTTCTCAATGAAATTCTACTGTAGCATAAAAACAGCACAGATAAAACTTCTAGCACATAAATATTTCAAGTTCTGTAACCAACTTGCGCACATGTTAGCGATGAGATATGCAACTCCGTGGATTGCCCTCTTGTTTTTTTTTTTTTTTTGGGAAAAATTCAAAACAATGTGAGAATCCTCGACACATCCTGACAACTTATAAAAATCAATTATTCCTCAGCCTCACTGCATAGTTTGTGCAACATTTTGCCCGTAATGGGGGTAATTGATTGGATGAAAGTTTAAGAAAAGTTGTTGATATTTATTAACTGCCAAGTTGTACAGGCAGACGGGGGAAACCCAGGTGTGCACAAAGCCGAAAGTGTTTTCCAGAAACCTTATGGAAAATTCCTGACCGTATTGCAGTTTGGTGATAAGTAATTGACTTGAACATATTATTGCAAGCCCAAAATGGCAACTTCAAAGAGTCTACTTACAAGAATTGAGAAAAATATCTCCGGCTATCTGAGGAATCGCGATTTTTCAAAATTTTCTGTACGGTTCACGATAACTATTGGAGGTACTCCGTTAGATCTTCAGGGGAATGACTAAATATTTTGGCACTGCTGATTTCCTTAAATTTGCTCAAGAGGAAACGCAACAACGCAATTATTTTCTTTATTGTTCAATCTTCTCAATCAATGATATGTACAAAATAACGATGCGAGTTATTACAATCATAAACGATATTGAACATAAAACGAAATACAGGGGAAAATGAATGGGTTATGTAATATTAAAAAAAAAGATGAAGGCTTTTAAACCATGGCTGCCATTGTCTCATGAACGCATTTATATCAGAAGAAGTACACACATTGTAATGCAGTGATTGCATCATATTCCTTGCATAATTTTGAAAGTGAACAAAATTTAAGATAGTGCTTTGCATTTTGCACTTGTAAATATAAAATTTGAACCATATCATCAGTACATTTACAGAGCTCTTTGTTTTCAGCTTGATCATTCAGGATGCCAAAAATCATATTCTGTGTCCTAAGGTATAAAGTATCATTAGTATTAGCATTAACAAAATTCTGAAGGTGTCTCCACAAAGGTTTTAACTTTATCAAAGTTATATAGCTAATTGATTCTCTTTCTTTTGAGCAGAAAGTACAAAGATCATGATTTAAGATATTCTTTTCTTTACAACGCAACTATTAGCTAAGGTATTATTTTCTCTATAGCACCAGAACACCAACAAGTTTTCTCTTCTCTACAAAGTGATTGTTTAAGTCACTCATCTCAGTCTTTAAAAGTAAAGGGCAATGCACCCGTATAAAGATAAGATTGTTACGGGAACGGCAAGTAAAACTGAAAAGAAGTCACAAAAATATGATTTTCATTATTTTCAAGGTTTGCAACATTCTTCAAAACTTCTTAACATTCTTTACTCTCAAATTGAAATTCGATCAAATATTTCAACATTTGGTCACCCAAAAATATAGGGTATACCCCTTCCTCCAAGACTCATCCCCAGGCCTCATATCAGCAAGCATGCATGCTTGTACAGCCTTGCGTGTACAAGTCTGCTTGTTAAATGCTATCCTGGCTGGTCGAGAATTATCGATTCTCAAATTTTCTGTACGTTCCGCACCATGAATGGTCGCACTTTGCTTCGATCTTCAGGGGATTAATTACTTTTTGAAATAAAGTCCTCCGTCCCAACCTAACATGAACATGAACTGAACTTACTACAAATGTTCCTAAATGTGTTGCGGTGAAAACGTTATAGATCAGCAATTATTTTGTCAGCCAGTACATCTACAAGTTTCATTTTTCATCAAATCCACTTGTACACTAACCTCAATCCTTGAAGTTAAAGGTTTATATATTATAGAATGATGAAAATAAAAAATAGTTGAGCCTTTTCTGATAATTACTTTTCGTATTACTACATTTGTCACACTTATTGTCGTCTTTTTGTTCAAAGTTAGTTTCGATCAAAACTTTTCACCACATACCTTCAAACTTAAAAGTTTTCGCAAGGGGAGCTGATACTCTCTTCACTAATTACGTGCGAACTTTCTTATAAAACCTTCTAAATGCCATTTCGAATACACAGCTTCGTGAAAAAAGATGATTTTTTTGCTTTGACAAAAAGGGCAATGTATTAGCTTAGCAGGATACTTGACTCGATCGAACATGCTGTTGAAAAGTTGGAGTACTAATACGTTTTATGCATTACCTTAACAATTGAGCTCAATGATGGCATTAATGATAATTAAGACCTTAAGTTTTTGTTTCAAGAGAAAATTAATGTTAAACGACAATTTCATGAACGGTCGATAAGAGGAAACTTACAAAAGATTCAATTATTAACTTTATGACCTGTGCATAAACAAAGACGGTGAAAGGTAATGGGAGAAATGACATGAGAGCATAAACATTCAGCTGGCTGAAACTATACTTGGGTTACTAAGCACTGTTGCCTGGTAAATAATTAGTGTTGTATACTTAATGACAAGTTTGTCTGGAAAAAAGTCTAGCTGCTTTATCGAGTATTTTTCACCAAAGAGATGGAGGAAGTTGAAGAACCCAGCACCTGGGCCTTCATACGGGCCATGTGCGTGAGTAAATTGGGTGTTTGGTCAAGTGTTTTATATCGAGCATGTGCATGCCTTTCATTCGGGAGGTTCTGATCTTATGCACAGACCGGGTTATACGAAAGACCATGGAAAGACTAGTAAAATGGAGCCTACTGCCGTTGTGTGTGATGTCCTGCATTAGCAAAAAAGGTAATAGGGTATACCGTTTAGGGAAGCACTCCAGCGGTCACGGTAAAATGCCTTGGGGGCCACTAGACTAAACCCAAGAAGGTTTGAAGTATATAGAGAAGTGCATCCAAACCAAGGGCTTTGTGCTTAGTAAATGTCTTGGCGCAAAAGCTGTCAGATGGTGATCATTTCTATCCATTCCTTTAAAAGAAGGATCATTCAAGGTCACAACAGGATTTCATACATGTGATTGCATAGGTGACATGAGAACTTGTCAAACTTTGCATCCCCCACAGGGATGTCCTATTCCTATTAACATCAAGTTCAACACAACAGTCTTATAAAACAAAGGAAAACAAAACATTCCTTGTCAATGTGAGGAAGTGATATAAGCTCTGCTGCCCTCAAACGTACTTGGAGACACAAATCTATGGACTTCATTTACTCAGTGATATCTCTAGAAGTACATGTCCGATTTGAAATGGAACTTTCCCCACATCGTGTAGATTTGGTTCCACTTTCACATATGAAAATTAAATTTTTGCTTAAACTTTCCCTTCAAGCCTCATGAGTAATGAACATTGGGTATAAGTTGAAAATCGTCCTATGCTTTGAAGTAGTGATACGGGAATTATGGGGTATGAGGGCAATGAATACTCCTGTAAAGTGGGTGAAAACCAGTGGGATACAAATTCCTTTGTTTGGTATCAGGGTCACCATTTTTCTTTGTGTTTGGTGGTCAATGTTTGCTTCTCTGCTACCTTGGTGGCTTTCAACTCCGGGTTGTGAAACGTTCCGGTAGACGAGTCCGATCACTGGCCCCTTGGATGAGAACCACTTCCATTGCTTATTTTAACGAGAAAAATTGATTATTTGATCCTTAACGCCACTCCAGAAATATTCTCAAGACCATCAAAAGGGTCGCGAAGTGCTGGGGCGAACCTCTGACAAATTATCCAACAGGTATAGAGGATCAGTGGTGAAGAATGAAAAAGTTCCAGGGTGGAAGTGCGTCAACGATGAACACTCTTTAAAGAAGGGTTTAAGGTGAAAAGTGAACCTGAAGAAAGCACAAATATGACATATCCTCACATTCACAGACAGTCTTTTGGTTTTCTTTAAACTTTACAACCACTTTTCTCCTCAACAATCCCACATTATCAGAACGTAATATCATAAGTTGCATGAGAACATAAAAAACTTTGCTTTCCTTACAGGGAGATCCTGACCCTATTAAATTCGAGATCAACACAACGGTCTGAAAACACAAAAGGGAACAAAGCATTCCTTGTTGTCAATGTGAAGAAGTCGTATAAGTTCTGCTGCCCTGAAAGTCATTTTACAACACAAATCTTATAACTTCATTTACTGATATCTCGAGAAGTATATGTGCAATTGGAACGGAAGTTTCACCCCCCCCCCGTCTAGATTTGGTTCCTCTTTTCCATATGAAGATTAACTTTTTTGCTTAAACTTCCCCTTTAAGACATACTGAACGGTCAATCATTCAATTTTCGTCGTGAAATTATTATTTTCGTAGGTTTCGTCAAGCTATCTCTCTGTCTCTCTCACATTTGCTCTCCTTATCCTTTCATTGGTCTTCATTATTTTTGTCGAGCCTGGGACTGAAATAATGTGTGGGTGTATTGAACCTCTTTCACATTTCTATACGAAACGCGTAACTTCATTTAATTAACTATAGCTAAAAGAGTCCCTTTTGAGAATATGAGATCATTTTTGAATAAATTGGCATCACTGTTGTCCAGAGGTGGTGCCTGGGGTTACGGACCGGAAGCACACAACGCGTGTTCCTCTCTTACATGATAAAAGTATGGAAACGTTAAGGTGCCGTCAAATTGCAAACATAGTCCCTATATTATCTTAGTATTTTGCAACAAAATGATGAAATGTTCACTTATTATCTTAACAATTTGGAGATGAATGATGAACTACAAGCTTACCATTTTTCAACATTTCAACATTTTGCAGAAAATTGATGAATTACCTACTTATCACAAGTAATCAATTCAACATTTTGCAGAAAAATGATGAATCACAGACTTAACGGATTTCGACAATTCGCCATTTTGCAGATAAGTGTTTAATTGCACATTTATCGGATCTCAACAATTAACCAATTTGCAGAAAAATCACGAATTCCACACTTACCAGATGTTAGCAAATCAACATTTTGCAGAAAACTGATGAATTACTCAGTTATTGGATCTAAGCCATTCAACATTTTGCAGAAAAATATTAAATTACACATATTAAAGATCTCACCAATTCTACATTTTGCGGAAAATTGATGAATTACACAGTTAATGGATTTTAACAATTCTAAATTTTGCAGAAAATTGATGAATTACAGACTTAACGGATTTC
Organism: Holothuria scabra; assembly: GCA_037179385.1. NCBI lineage: Eukaryota > Metazoa > Echinodermata > Holothuroidea > Aspidochirotida > Holothuriidae > Holothuria > Holothuria scabra. The sequence continues at coordinate 4,072,284 of CM074184.1, forward strand.
GACAATTCACCATTATGCAGATAAATGTTTAATTACACATTTATCGGATCTCAACAATTAACCAATTTGCAGAAAAATCACGAATTCCACACTTACCAGATGTTAGCAAATCAACATTTTGCAGAATACTGATGAATTACTCAGTTATTGGATCTAAGCAATTCAACATTTTGCAGAAAAATATTAAATTACACATTTAAAATATCTCACCAATTCTACATTTTGCAGAAAGTTGATGAATTATCGGATCTTAACAATTTAACAATTCGCAGAAAAATGACGAATTTCGAACCTGCTTAAGATTCTATTTCCACATTTTAAAGAGGTAGTATAAAGTGTGCTGTCATTGAAACTTATCAATTACACGCTTTCATACCAAAACATTTTTGTGTATCTGTGTGTTTGGGGCAATCCGACCTCTTAAGGCGGGGGGGGGGGGGGGGCGTAAAACTTGCAAAGAGCCCATTTGGGGTTGTGGCAATCCCCTCTTGTAATGCTACTGGTTTGATATGTGTAAAAGATGTAGTAGCATATCAGACTCTACAATTAAATCACTTTCTTTAAATTCTCTGCTATCTTCTCAAAAGGACCCCTATAATTACTTGTTTTCGTTGTTATTGGGACGTTAATGTCAGCAAGGTCTAAACACCCTAAAAATTGAACACAACAGCTACAAATCTAAAGTTTGTTATAGTTTTCACTTAAAGGCTGTACTAATCCGGGCTTGGTTTAAGACAAAAACAACAACTGGCATTTAATTATCCTTTCTGAAGCAGGATTCCTGAACCTACTTGTACCCCATTAATTCTTTAAGGCCGAACCACCGGGCAAAATTTCGTTTACAAAGTGCAGTCAACGATTATCATCTCATTTAATGGGCAGGAGCAGTCATCCCAAAATGAAGTAGTGTAGGAGACTGTCCAGTTTCATGATTGGCTGTTGAGGGTCACGTGACAATGTTTTTTTCTCTTCAAATGTGAAATTTACTGGAAATAACTGCTTGGTTTACCTTGAATATGCAATAGTTAAATCCTTATATGTAATGAAAGATGCTTTGAAGAGAAATAAGACGAAAATTGTGCTATTTAGCTTTTTCTTCAAAATAAGTTTGGGGGGACTGCTCTTTACATTTAATTCGGACCAGTTTCAAGGAAGAACTAAAACATAACAACCTTTAAACACGTAAAGCGTACAGGTACGAAGCTGTTTTCGACTGAAGGGTGGAGAGGGAAGCTGAAAGATTTTCTTCGGACAACCGTTATTGTCACGGGTCTAAAGAAAGAGGGAGAGAGAGCAGGGGCGTCAATTTGATTTCCAAGGTGGGGGGAGGGGGGGACATCTGGCCTACATTTTTCTCCTTTCCTGGTAAGGTATCAACATGTTCGTAGCTAGACATTTTTGCGGGAAGGAGGATGGGCAAGCATCCATATTTTACGATTTTTTAAGTGTGAACACCACTGTACTAGGACGTTTTTGCCCTTTTTCCAATATATGAAAATAAAAGCTTGCGTTGCAGAAAAGTTCGTCGGAGAGCCTCATTTCGTAGGCTTTGGATACCATTATGTAGCAACAACGATCTTTGGTCGCCGCTCAATCCCAGATTTGCCAATAGGAAATGCAAATTCTTCAGTAATCCCCCAAATTAATTTTTCATGTCAAGGGCTTGAATTGGGGAAAATTTGGAATTTTAATGAAAGAAAATTTATGAAACTTATGAAAAGCACTGTAGTTACCGTTTGTCAGTTGATGATCTGGTGCAGTAGCGTAGCTATGTTTTTTTTCGTGGGGAGGCTATGGGGAGGCGGGATACTTTTGTAGGGGAAGTCTGGAGTTTACTATCTAAGCGTAGCGCCACCATCAGTTGGCGCGGAGCGTACAAAGAAAATTTTAGATTTTAACACCTCCCAGATGGCTGGGAATAGCATTTGCCAGGTTTAAATGTCTTTAATTCTGGTGAGAAAAATTTGTGATTTTTCTCAGTTTCAAACACACTTTTGAGATACTGATTAGCTCAGTTCATTACTCCACTGGACTATGTATCCTAGGATCGCAAATCCAAAATCCTGCTGTTTATTGCAAGCAGCTGTTCCAGTGCACGCATGAGTAAGGTATTTCCATAGGCGTAGGGGAGCATTTCAGTATGGGGACAGAAGATTTTTGCCCGAAAAGTGTACTTCTGCCCGTAAGACAGTCAAAACTGAGCGCCACCACTGGTTGGCGCGGAGCGTCCAGAAAATTTGAAAATTCATATCTCTCAGACAGTCGAAAATGACGTTTCCAAGGCTTATAGAGGGGATCCAAGCAGTCGCTATTGTAAGTTTCAATTGCAGATAAACGTTCACTCCAAACTAAAATTCAGCCGGAAAGACTAAGCGGAGCGCCACCATTGGTTGGCGCGAAGCGTACAGAAAATTTTGAAATATCCGATCTCTCAGACAGTTGAAAATGGCATTTCCCAGGCTTATAGGGGGTCTAAGCAGTTGTTATTTTAAGTTTTCTTTTGCAAAAAATGTTCACTTGGAACTTAAATTCTGTAATGAAGCGGTCTAAATGGAGCACCACCATAAGTTGGGGCGAAACGTACAAGAAATTTTGAAAAATCTGACCCCTCAGACAGTCAAAAATAGCATTTCCTATACTAATATTGGGTCTAAGCAGTCGCTACTTCGAGGTTACGTTTGAAAATAATGTCCACCGGAAACTAAAATTCTGCTGGGAAGACTATCTACCCGGAGCGCCCCCATTAGTTGGCGCGGAGCGAACAGAAAATTTTGAAAAATCGTACCCCTGAGACAGTCGAAAATGACATTTCCCAGGCTTATAGGGGGAGATCTAAGCAGTCGCTATTTGATCAGAAAATTACCAGATAAAATGTATCACTACCAATCGATGAAATGGTACCGCATATTTTCTGGGGAAACCATAAAATGGAATTGAAAACATGCTAATGAATTTTACTCTATTACGTCTCTTGGCTAATTTAATATTTAATTTTTTGCGGTAAAGATTTGAAGCTATTAAAATAATCGGCCATTTCGAGTACCGTATTGTGTTGCACAACATTTAAAAACATGCTCAAGAACGATTGTTTCCTTTAAGCCACAGGCTTCCCAAATGCGCCATGATTTTTTGATATGTTTGAGTTTTCGTAACTATGTTACCCTTACTTATGGTACTTTTCCATTTTCGGGAATTTGCTTGAAAGAATTTGGGTATTCGACAATTTCGGGCATTGTGTTGTGATTATAAGTGAAGTAAAAGTCACTAATAAAAGCTTTTTGCACTGCCCGAAGGTGTAGCGATTTTTTGGAATCTCGACTTGGGTTTTCATGAAAACGACTGTATGAAAGCGACAATATGACGTTTCTTTCCTTTTTTCGGGCAATCTAAGATTTCGGACACATTTAGGAATTTTCTGAAAAAGCATCCCTTTTTTCCAAATTAAAGCGCTGTCCGATTTTTTTCCAAATTGCTGCCCGAAGTTTTCCCAAATTCCTGCCCGAATTTAGATTTTGCGGAAATTTGGGGCAGTCTTCCCCCTGCCACCGTCTCGTGCGCCACTGGGTTTGTCCACTCCTCCCAAGGACTAAGTGATGTCCTATGAGGTAATAGTGGTAAGGTTGCGACCCTTGAGACTGCATTGACCCAACTTGGGTTTGGTTGTTGCACTGGCCTATGAGTGGCAGCAATGGCCCTGCAAAGTGCAAATTCCTTCCAACCTAATTTGACTCAAATATCCTACCCACCGCACTAGGTATGATTTTGGAACAAATTTGTGCATCCCCAGGAATTGAAAAAAATCCCTACAGGAGATAGAAACAGGCTAGATGCTAGGTGCACACTTTAATCCACACCAAGGTACCGTAGCCAATTTCAGCCACTCCAAATCTGCTAGGAAATTATCCATCCAGAAACCCGACGAGTTGTCACAGTCTACCTGAATTTATTCCGACATTCAGAGTGGATCTATCGCAAGTGTACCTATGTCATAGTAGCCAGGTAGCTCCGATTGAATATTATCATCGGCTAGCGTGAATATATTTTTTCCCAGGTCGCCAGTGGGGGCTGCTGGGGGGGGGAGATAGACGATTCAGTGGGGGGGGGCTAGAGCCCCCAGCCCCCTCCGTAGCTACGCCACTGATCTGCATGGTGTCACATATAGCAAATTTCCGATTTTGTCACTTCAAGAGCTCGGAAAAGTTTACCAAACTGAAGGTATGAGTTAGCCCTTCTGCTTGGGATTTGCAATTTGGGGCACGCGAAGCGCCTGGGAAATTTTGCCTGTTTGAAACAAATAATAACGAATAAGGAGCTTTTATTGGAGATAATTCGGAGTTTCGTAATTTCATGAGTTGTCAATCCACACAGTAGACTGGTTTCACAAATGGCAAATTTCCGAGTTCTTCATTTTGCAGAGCCGCCTTCCCCCCTGTAGCTACGCCCATTGGCGGCGCTACGGGGGGGGGTGAGGGGGCATTTCCCCCTCAAATTCTCAAGTAAAACTGATGGAATGGAAGTGTATGTAGCCTATGAGTGTGTGTGTTGGGGGTGGGAGTGCACTGGCTCCTGGGTGAACGTGCAATTGATACTGACGAAAATTTTTCTAATTACATGCTCTTGAAGTAGGCCTACATCATCCTTCCGGCTTAGGGTAAGGTGTTTCCAATCTACATGTGGTACGCATATCACTTATGATATAAAGTTGCCTTGTCTTGGCAGTTCGCGGTTTGGTACATAGCGTGCTTCTTTTATTTTGCTATTGTTTCTTATTCTCCCTCATACATCCATAAATTATTTATGTAGGCTGCACGCCAACTGATGATTGCGTTCTGCTTAGATGGTGTCATTACAGCTTAACACTACTTCAACTCTTTGCCCATCCACAGCACCCCACCCAAATGAAAAAGTCTGGTTTAGCCACTGACTAGTATAGTGGTACTCGGTGGCACCGCGCAAATATAATGATACTCTCAAAGAAAAAAAAAGTTGTTAACCTTGGAGTTAGATCAACCGAAAAATCAAATAATATACCTCTCCTGGGACATAATTTTTCACCCAGAAATATGGTACAACCCAAGAGCTTCCGGGGGCTTTTCCCCCTGGGCCCCACCGGGACTTTGCCACTGGACCCTACCAGGGGCCCTAAGGCGGGTCACTGGACCCCACCCGCAAGACCACGCGCTTTGCGCTCGGTTTCGCGCTGGGCTCCCCGGCATTTTCCTTTGCCCTCAGTCCCCCCCCCCCCTCAATTTGACATTCTGGCGCCGCCGCTGGCTACGCCACTGGGTGCCTGAGAGAAGGGGTCCAAATGCAAAATGGTGCAAAATATTTCAATATTTTGAGTTACTAGGAAACTCCAAAGTCTTAAAAACATGATCTTGATGGTGTGGGTAATTACTTCAACGGACTATACAGTCGATGTGAATTTACCGGGTGTACTATAAGTGAATAGAATCACAACGAAAATTGTGATAGTTTGCGAAGGATTTTTGCAAAAGTTTAACAGTAAAGAAAAATTTTTAAAAGAAGGTTAGATAAATCCATGAACTGATGAAAAGCACACTTCAGTCTACTGCGGGAAAATCACAGATCGATGGGGGAGGGGGTGGTACCCACTGGTGCTACTGAGACACCGTTGCATAGGCCTACCGGTGTAAGATTGCTGATACAAAAAAATTAAAATATGTCCTTTCGAACGACACCTCATCATACACTATCTACAGACAGAGGATGGAGGTGTACCTCTAATTCCAGATTGACTTCTCTAATATAGCAAACATCAGTGTGATTTTTCTTCTCTGATAATGATCTAAATACGAAATGGTCGAATCGTTATACGAATGTGTGATGTGCGCGTGTCGAAATTAATTTGCATTAGAAATCATTTATTTTTTGAAAAAGTTGCATGCAGACTGTGCACCGAGGCATTTTCAGTTTCCCTAAAATGTGTTTGCCAATTTCAGCCTGCCAGGCTGGTTATTCACTAAAGGTTACAGATTTCATTAAAACATAGAAGTGGACGATTCCTCTTCTTCAAATTCCTAAATGTCGTGCTCCTTCATAACCACATCTGCTGCCCTGTGCACACAATCAATCGACATAATCATTGAGATCGATGAATAATGTATGTTTGATATGCAAGTGAAAAAGGAACATCAATGAGACTGCAAGCGCCCGAAAATTTTGGGGATTTGTAAAGTAAACATGTGGAATTATTGATACAGAAAATCGATCGAAATCGGCAGAGCACACCTTTCATAACCTACATGTATATATTTTTGGGTTGTATCTAACTTTTAAGTTTCAGGTCACAAAAGAAGCGGGGGGAGGGGGACTTTAACGTTAGTGTCCCCTCCACTCAAAAAAGTGGGGGGACATGTCCCCCTGTTCCCCACAAATCGACGCCCATGGTAGCGAGAGGGAGTATCCCCTTTCTTTTTTGAAAAAATTAATAATATTTGATTGTCCCCAAATGTAATGTAGTGAAATATATTATTAGGTAATATTTATTGGGAAATTACAATAATTTATTTTTACATTTTTTCAAAAAGGAAATATTAAGGGGTATTCAATCTTAAATAGTGCGAAAGCATACTTCCGCCACAACATTTCGACTAGGGGATTTTAACAATAATTTAAAAATATAAATTTTACAGTAAATAATGTCATATGACGTCCCGGATTTTACAGTGAATAATCACTTTTACTCTAAGTAAAAATTGTAAGTGCTAGTTTCAAAATGTGACATTTCTATTTAGATGTATGTAGTCATTTCATATTTGCACTATTTTTCATATTATTCTCACTCGAGAGGTGCCGTTTCCGACCATCTGAAGGGTTTGTGAAGTCAAAAATTTTCTTGTACCCTCCGCGCCAACTAATGGTGGCGCTCCCCTTAGATAGTCGTGCTGCCTGCTTGGAGTTTCCCAGTAACTGAAAATATTGAAACATTTACAACCATTTTGCATTTGCCCCCCCCCCCTCTCTTAGACACCCAGTGGCGTAGCTACAGGAGGCAGGTAGCTCTGAAAAATGAAGAATTCGGAAACTTGCTATTTGTGAAACCAGTCTACTGTGTGGTTTGACAACTCATGAAATTACGAAACTCCAAAATCTCTCCAATAAAAGCTCCTTATTCGTTATTATTTGTTTCAAAAAGGCAAAATTTTCCAGGCACTTCGCATGCCGCAAATCGCAATTCCTAAGCAGAATGGCTCACTCATACCTTCAGTTTGGTCAAATTTTCCGAGCTCTTGAAGTGAAAAAACCGGAAATTTGCTATATGTGACACCAGATCATCAACTAACAAAGGTAACTACAGTGCTTTTCATAAATTTTCTTCCATAGAATTCCAAATTTTCCCCAATATAAGCCCTTGACATGAAAAATTAATTTGGGGGATTACTGAAGAATTTGTATTTCCTGTTGGCAAATCTGAGATTGAGGGGCGACCAAAGATCGTTGTTGCTACATGATGTTATCCAAAGCCTACGAAATGAGGCTCTCCGACGAACTTTTCTGCAACGCAAGCTCCATATTTTTATATATTGGAAAAAGGGTAAAAATTTCAGCGCGCTTCGCGCGTCACAAAGTACGTCCCTAGTACAGTGGTGTTCACACTTAAAAAATCGTTAAATTTGGATGTTTGCCCATCCCCCTTTTCGTAAAAATGTCTAGCTACGAACATGTTGATACCTTACCAGGGAAGGAGGGAAATGTAGACCAGATTCCCCCCTCCCCCACATTTGAGGATCAAATCGACGCCCCTCTTTCTTTAGACCCGTGGCAATAAATGTTGTCCGAAGAAAACCTTTCAGCTTCCCTCTCCACCCTTCTGTCGAAAACAGCTTCATACCTGTACGCTTTACGTGTTTAAAGGTTGTTATCTTTTAATTATTCCTTTAAACTAGTCCGAATTAAATGAGGTGATAATCGTTGTCTGCACTTTGTAAACGAAATTTTGCTCGATGGTTCGGCCTTAAAGATTTAATGGGGTACAAGTAGGTTCAGGAATCCTGCTTCAGAAAGGATAATTAAATGCCAGTTGTTGTTTTTGTCTTAAACCAAGCCTGGATTAGTACAGCCTTTAAGTGAAAACTATAACAAACTTTAGATTTGTAGCTGTTGTGTTCAATTTTTAGGGTGTTTAGACCTTGCTGACATTAACGTCCCAATAACAACGAAAACAAGTAATTATAGGGGTCCTTTTGAGAAGATAGCAGAGAATTTAAAGAAAGTGATTTAATTGTAGAGTCTGATATGCTACTACACCTTTTACACATATCAAACCAGTAGCATTACAAGAGGGGATTGCCACAACCCCAAATGGGCTCTTGGCAAGTTTTACGCCCCCCCCCCCCCCCGCCTTAAGAGGTCGGATTGCCCCAAACACACAGATACACAAAAATGTTTTGGTATGAAAGCGTGTAATTGATAAGTTTCAATGACAGCACACTTTATACTACCTCTTTAAAATGTGGAAATAGAATCTTAAGCAGGTTCGAAATTCGTCATTTTTCTGCGAATTGTTAAATTGTTAAGATCCGATAATTCATCAATTTTCTGCAAAATTTAGAATTGTTAAGATCCATTAACTGTGTAATTCATCAATTTTCTGCAAAATGTAGAATTGGTGAGATCTTTAATATGTGTAATTTAATATTTTTCTGCAAAATGTTGAATTGCTTAGATCCAATAACTGAGTAATTCATCAGTTTTCTGCAAAATGTTGATTTGCTAACATCTGGTAAGTGTGGAATTCGTGATTTTTCTGCAAATTGGTTAATTGTTGAGATCCGATAAATGTGCAATTAAGCACTTATCTGCAAAATGGCGAATTGTCGAAATCCGTTAAGTCTGTGATTCATCATTTTTCTGCAAAATGTTGAATTGATTACTTGTGATAAGTAGGTAATTCATCAATTTTCTGCAAAATGTTGAACTGTTGAAATATGGTAAGTTTGTAATTCATCACTTAACTGCAAAATGTTACGATAATAAGTGAATATTTCATCATTTTGTTGCAAAATGTTAAGATAATATAGGATCTTAGTTTGTAATTTGACGGCACCTTAACGTTTCCATATAAAAGGATACCCTCGCATCCCGCGTCAAGGGGTTTTGTTGGGATGTAAATGGGGTGCGTATCTAAGCAGAGGGGGTTGTTTCCTGAGCTTTTTGAAGGAAAACGATCTTTTATGTCTCTTGATGCGAATTGATGCAATGTTTGTGCCTCAAAAGGCTATTAAGTTTACAACGTTCATTTTTGCCGATATGTCGTTTTTCAAACCCGTGTTATGGGAAGAGGGTTCACTGGCCTTAGCAGTCATAATCAAAGGAGACAATAAAAAGATAGTAGAGTCTATGTGGGGGGGGGGGTGGGGTGAACAGGTAACCTACTAACTACCACTTTCCCTTGTTTTGTTTCTAGATCTGAAAGAAGAAAATATAAATTTCAGATATGCGCGACGTGTCATCATTTTGTTGCAAAAACTTGTACTTATAGGATTTAATAGATCCAACGAATACAAACTGTTGTTTCATGCAGCCAAGACAGTGGAACTGGTTCCTTTCTTATCATGAAATTCGAAGCATCAGAGGTGGTCGCAAATTAAACCGTTTTAAAACTTGCGCTTGTTTTCAAATTTTCTACAATTTTGGGCAGAACATTTATTACATCTTTACTTAATTGGTTTCCACAGTGTACAAATAATCTGAAGTCTTCCCGAATGCCCCTTTGTTCTGTGTATCTCTCTTACTTGATAATTTAGAAATAGTCACTCATCACTCCCCAACCGATATTTTTGGTTGGGCGACCAAATTCTCAATTGGTTCTGCTGTTTCATTGACATAAAATTCAAAAGATTTAGAGCACCTTATATTGTATATACAGCATGCAAAGAAAGTGATTGAAAGACACATCATGCATGGCCTAGTATGCTCTAGAGATATGCAATAAACTAGCCCCTATCAAGAAACGGTTTAACACAGCTGCTGATCAGGATCGAAGTGAATATTTTTGAAAATTTAATAGTTCTCTAGTATAACAAAATAAGGACCGTCGACCTTTGTTGTTGTTATTCAGGGTTGCGTTGTGCTCGCATATGGATGACACACCCTTTGCGCATGATCTGTGTGGCAATTGGCATGTGACTGAAACTCGGTGACGATACGCGAGAAACATTTGCAAGGTTTTTTAAAATGACGCAATTCTAGAAGAGCAACACAGAAAACAATGACGAAATGCGTAAAACCAAGGGGCTGCAACAGAGAACTCCCTTATAAAAGACTTCGTTTTATTCTGACATTATTAAAGTCTCGTCGAAGACGGTCTGGCCATGCACATGCTTCAAACTAACCAGAATGCAAAAATGCATTGAGGTTTCGATGATGCATACAGAACATGTTCTTTTCAAAAAATGCTGCATATATTGTAACACGTGGTGACCCAAAGTGACCTTTGACTCCACCAGTAAGTAACTGGTTTTTCTTTTAACCAAAACACTTCTACAATGAAAACCCAAATTTCATGCTGTGCCCTAAGATAATCTATCCTATTAACAAAGTTTTCATAGTTTGATCTCTGGTGACCCCAATTGACCTTCAACCTCCACCAAAGACAACAGAAGCCATCTTCCAACCATCACACATCCACATTCTAACTTTGAACTCTCTCTCTCATTTTCCCACCTTGAAATACAAAGTAGGAGTTTTCAAGGTTTGACCTTGAATAACCTCAGTTGAACTTTGACCTTTACCAAAATTAATAGGGTCCACCCTCTCGTCATAAATCATTAGCAAACCAAGTTTGAAAAGATCCAAGCTTCCTACCATTAGATATCATGCAAACAAGGTTTTCGGGGTTTAAGCCTCCTGTGACCCCAAATGACCTTTGATCTCTAACAAAATCAACAGGGTTCTCCCTCACATTATGATGCATCAACATACCAAGTTTGAATTTAATCCAAGTTTCCCAACTTGAGAAATCATGTAAAAAACGTTTTGGGGGTTTGACCCCCTGTGACCCCAAATGACATTTGACCTCTACCAAAATTTGTAGGGTTCATCTACCCATCATACTGCATCAACATATAAAGTTTGAAATCAATCCAAGCTTCCTACCTTAAGATATTGTGTAAACAAGGTTTTCAAAGTTTGGCCCCCTGTGACCCCAGATGACATTTAGCCCCTACCAAAATCAGTCGGGTTTTTACATACATCATAATGCATCAACATATCAAGTTTGAAATAAATCCAAGTTTCCTACCTTGAGATATCCTGTAAACAAGGTTTTGGGGGATTGGCCCCCTGTGACCCCAAATGACCTTTGACCCCTACCAAAATCTAAAGGGTTCTTGCTTACATCATAACGCATCAACATCTTGAGTTTGAATTTAATCCAAGTTTCCCAACTTGAGATATCATGTAAAAAACGTTTTGGGGGTTTGACCCCTGTGACCCCAAATGACCTTTGACCTCTACCAAAATTTGTAGGGTTCATCTTCCCATCATACTGCATCAACATATAAAGTTTGAAATCAATCCAAGCTTCCTACCTTAAGATATTGTGTAAACAAGGTTTTCAAAGTTTGACCCCCTGTGACCCCAGATGACATTTGGCCCCTACCAAAATCAGTAGGGTTTTTACATACATCATAATGCATCAACATATCAAGTTTGAAATAAATCCAAGTTTCCTACCTTGAGATATCATGTAAACAAGGTTTTGGGGGATTGGCCCCCTGTGACCCCAAATGACCTTTGACCCCTACCAAAATCTAAAGGGTTCTTGCTTACATCATAACGCATCAACATCTTGAGTTTGAATTTAATCCAAGTTTCCCAACTTGAGATATCATGTAAAAAACGTTTTGAGGGTTTGACCCCCCGTGAACCCAAATGACCTTTGACCTCTACCAAAATTTGTAGGGTTCATCTACTCATCATACTGCATCAACGTATAAAGTTTGAAATCAATCCAAGCTTCCTACCTCAAGATATTGTGTAAACATGGTTTTCCGGGTTGGACCCCATGTGACCCCAGATGACCTCCATAAAAAACGATAGGGTTCTCTCTCTTCATATGGGGCATCTAAGTACCAAGTCTGAAAACTGTCAGATATTCCTATCTTGAGATATTGTGTTAACGAATTTGTTGTGTTAAATGTAAAGTGTTTCGAGTTTTTGACCCCTGTGACCTCAAATGACCTTCAAACTCGACCAAAATCGATAGGGTTCTTCCTGTTAATATAGGGCATCTATGTACTAGGTTTGAAAACTCAGCGACATTCCTATCTTTAGATATCGTGTTAACAAGCAAAGTGTCACAAACACACACAAACATACACACACACGCACACACATACATACATACATACATACATACATACATACATACATACATACATACATACATACATACATACATACATACATACATACATACATACATACACACGCACGCCATCATGATTGCATTGGTTTCTCTTACCATCGAAACCAAAAAACGCATCAAGAGTAATGTGACCAATAACTGTGAAAACTATGTGCAGAAAACAAGCCACATAACGAGCCTAATAAAACATGTAAACATCAATCAATACATTTTAATTCTTTAAAGTTGTTCATATCATCCATGGTCAGGAATGCTTTAAAAACTACACCTAACGCATGACGACATCTTTCGTACACCTCGCTGGAACTGCATTGTCAATTTATGGCAAGTTTTTGAATGGGGTCATACATAAACGTAGTTACGGCCTACGCGACCGTCCAGGTGTGACAACGCTCGCTCAGCCTCGTCAGACGTCATACTTAAGTTTCAGTTTTTTTAATTAGTTATTTATCAGTCCAGTTCTTGTTTCACCCTGATGTGGGGAGTTGGAAGTGACATCCGTTAAGTTCATACAGGAGAATTTCTTCCTTCTCATACACTTGTAATATTCTATAAAATGTAACATCAATGGACGATATTTGTGAGGAAAATAAAATGAAATTTATATGGCTGTAGTTTCAAAAGTCAAGCTGGGACGAAAGCGAAAATCACTTTAAAGTCACGTGCCTGTGTAATGGTACCTACGTAGCATGCAGGCTGTACGGTATATTCCTTTTTCAGTCATATGGAAGATGAGGAGCTGAGAAAACACAATCCATAACATGATTGCGGCTCAGTCGTAGGTTACCCATCAGTGATCGCTGGACGATTTTAAGAAGGCAGCTGCCAGTTGGAAAATCCCCAAATCACTGGTCTACTTTTGCAACAGCTCGTAAAACACTTTCTTTTAACCTGGCTATCCTAGGGTCGTAAAACTGTATCCCCAATACGGCACTGTAACGAGTGACGAAACCATAACCAATCCTGTTGTCAGCGTCGGAGTATCCTATTTGGCCACCAGCCCCCGACGATCCGAATAAATTACCAGCCTAAACGACATAAGTGAGAGAGGAAAGTATCGAACGTCAATTGTCTAATCAAAGAGAATTTGGAAGAACAGTGTGGACGTTAATCTTAAAGTCTGAAATAGCACATCGTCTTCTGGATGAAAATACGTAATGGTCATTTGTTATAGATAAAATAATTTCGGTGATCTGAACAGTTCAAAACTAATCAATATATCTTGCATAACTTAAAATATGAACATTTAACATAGGTTCTTTCCGACAGGTGTGATATGCAGGTAAGCATTGAGCCTTTGCCCCGCTGACCCTTCCACCCTTGTATAGGCACTTTCACTGCCCCTCCCCAAAGAATGTTTGTTCTTCCTGCTTCTCAGTCTTCTTATTGAGTGATTGCTGTACAAGGGGAAAAGTATCACCGTATCCCCATTTTTCTTTTTTTTTTTGCCTTTTGGAAGAGGCCTAAAGTGTACCTCGAGTCTAAAATTTCAAAGGTATATATAACAGTACATGAAAAATGAATTCCATCTCCATAGAACATTGCTTAGGTGAGATATAAAGTGTTGAAGCTTATCTATTTAATTTATAATGGTACATTGAGCAATAATTTGTGATTTCATTGTTGTACTAGTCAAATTACAGTCTTTTGAATCTCTTTGTTTTTCTGAAAGCTTTTGCTCCTTGTGCCAATGTTTGATAACAACCTTTATGAAGTGATGTTATTAAAGCAGGTCCTTTCCCTGCACATCATGTACAACATGCTACGCAAAAAAAGGGAAGCGTTCAAGGTCTGCATTTTTAATTTCAAAGGGAAACAAAGCAGGTAATGTGAGTTGTACAACCAGAAAGTAACAAATTATTATTGCGCAATGGACTATTTTAATTTCGGACTAATGAACAAATTTCAACAATTAACATCTCAGCAATGAAACAAACTGTGACAATCGGAGCTACTATAGGTTTCATTTTGCAATCTCTATAATATATATTTAAAATATTTACCGGTGTATAGATAAATATAAATTCTACAAATGAGGTACTTTAAGATACTAAATGGTGCTACAATTGACAAATTTTGAAGTCAATTTGTATACTTCCTGTAAGAGGGCAGCGTCTTTTGCTCCGAGCCCGTCTGGATTAGACACCGCACTGAATGTTATATACCAGGTAAAAAAGCATTGAGTCGCAACAGTATGAGGCAAGTCTGAAATAGTTTTATAGCTTCATCGTGTTTTCTCATAATCAAAGTTCGAGAGGGCTTTGGAACAAAATCTGTAACTTACATTTCCTGGTTGCGGAACAATATCCATTCCATACTTCCACTTAATTGGAAGTCCAAACAGAACCAAGTCTCCCGTCATTTCCCTTTTATCGTTGGTATAGTCCGTGATAATCCTTTCCGAGAGTAAAGTTTTATTTCCTAGTTTTCCTCCATTTGCAAGTATTCCGAATAGCTTGGCAATCCCTCTAGCAGTGGCGACACCGCAGATAGACGGTATCACAAACTGATTGAGTTCGGGGTCCATTCGTCGCTCTACCTATCATAAGATATTAAGAAATGATAAAACCATTGAGGTTACCTTCAAAGCAATGCACCATTCTCTCTTCAACAACATTGATGTAGTTTATCATTTTGAAATAGTGGAGCTGATTCTTTTTCTCAGGAGGACACCAGGCGGGCATGGGTAGTGTGGACATGGTTCTTATTGGGGAACACTGGCTGACCATGGAATGTAGGGTCTATAAGAGGGGATGGCTAAAATAAGAACGAACAATTATTTCTTTTCTTTTCATATTAGTTTTTATCAACGTTGATGAATTTTAAATTTATTTGATATTGACAATACACAAGGAAGTCACCCAAATCAAGTGCTTACTGTTCATGATATTATTGGACAATGTTTAAGCGTAGCGCCACTATTATTGGCTACGCCGTCGGAAATAATTGGCCGAAAGCACCTCACAGATCATATAAAGCGACGTTTCATCATACGTTCGAACTAAACTTTTTGTTGATTTATATCTGATGCGACCCTTTGCACAAACATGTTACTTGAATAATTTTTACAGTCGATTTATTTTGGGGGTCGCAACATAATTCGAGTTTGTTCGAAACATGCAATAACTGGAAGATGAAGGCTTTTCGTGAAAGGTCATGGCTATCTCTTAACAGAGTACCTTCATTTCTTAAGTTCAAAAAGCGCCACCAAAACAGTAGTCTGGTAGTTCATATGGATTCCTAGACCTTCGTCAGCCTTCAAGCTACTTTTAATTTTAATTTTGGAAAGTGGCAAAGTGGGGAATTAGAGTGGGTCCGGATGTCAGAGACCCCTGAATTCGTCAATGAGGTCCCTTACAACAATTTCGTCGGGGACTTTTACTGGGGTTTCTAGGATGACCACCGTTTCATAGGTGGGCCATCCTAAGTAAGAAGGCGTCCGAAGGACCATCCTTCCTAACTTCACCATTCGTAGTAATGAAATGTATAGTACGGTAAGCAGTCTGACTTGCAGTAATATCTTTTTCGTGTGTGTAAGTTTTTTTCTCAAGAATTAAATTGTTTGATATCGATAACATTGATTGTTCCACACAAACTTAAAAATTTCAGCACGCAAAGAATACCACAAATCTGTGTACAACCGACCGTCTCTTTTAGGGCCTCAGTCTGCCTGTCTTATGTTGGGGAACTTTCCCCACGCACTAAATAATGCAGTTCTGGCACTCCACCCCAGTGGATTTCATTATGCCTAAAATCATTTGGTACTCTCAAAAAATCATATAGCACCAGTGGCGGTTCTACGGGGGAGAGGCATTTTCCCCCAGATTTGGGCCTTGCCCCCCCCCCCCACTTGCCCCGCCAATTAAGGTGAGTTAGTGGTTGGTTCAATCGAAAAAATAAATAATATACGTCTTCAGCAACATAATTTAACATACACGGATATGCTAAAACTCCAGAGCTTACGGGGCTCCGCCTCTTGACTCCACCCCGAGGAACAGGCGCTTTGGATTCTTTTCTCGCGGCACCCGAAAAATTTTGCCCCAACGTTATCCTTTGCCATTAGTGTGCCATTAATGAGGGTGTGTGCTATATTAGATACCTCACAAACTTCTCCGCAATTTGTCACTGTTCCGATAAACAACTTGGCACCTCCCATTATGTAGCCATAGAACATTGACCGGTATACTGCACTCGTCAGAAGTCCATGAATTATATCAAACGGACTAGGTTGTACATAAACCAGCCTGGCAACACGAAGCATTTCTTCTTTAGGCGTACCAATAAAAGCGTCAATACCTTTTATGAAAATGAAACAAATGTAATAATGATTGTCTATGATGTGGTATCAATTGATGTTTGGCTCATTTTCTTTGCTCATATATTATATCTTACGAGGATAGGGTAATTTTGTTAACTCCAACAAAGTTGTATTTCTCTATTACCCTGAAACAAAATAACTGGACGTAGCATACTTTGATATCATCTGAAATATTCCCACTATTGTCATTGCCCATTTTAAACCATGGACACCTAAATAAAAGTTTAGTAACAATTGAACAAGTTATTGCTAAATATTTTGTTTCATAATGAAAAAGAAGTAATGATGACATTATCAGTTATTATACGTAGCAGGGGCCACGAAGCGAATTATAGGAAGTGGGGTCCAATTACTAAAGCGTCCAATTATATTCAACAATATAATAAAACGCCTACGGTAGAAAGTGAATGGGGGCAAATCCCCCAGCTCCGCCATGATCTCCGCGGTCTCTGCGTAGGTATGGCAATGCAGAATATATGTGATCGAGCCTATGTTAATGAAAATGAGGTGAAATTTATATCTGTCTAACAACAAGTGAAATATGGTACATCATATGGGACGAATGAAGAGAGGGCGCTGCTTTCATGCCAGAGCCGATGTACGATTTCTGTTTCATGAAACTAACAAGTGACACCATTTCTTCCCCCAATGGTACCTGAACTTTCATTCGCACCACTCAGCTGATGAGCACATGATGAGGTTACTGACCTTATAAACAGTGGCTATAGACAGGACCAAACCTGACTTCAGATTACATTTTCGACAGCTGGATTTATGGAGCATTCGTGAATGTTGACCTGATGTCGTCCAGTTTGTAAAATGATACTAAATGCAAATTTGTGAGAGCAGTTATGCTGCTGTCTTAAGTGGTTTCCATAAAGTGACCGTAAATGTCCCCATGTACTTACGACTACAGGAAGACACCACCCCCCTCATCTATGGTAAAGATCGATCAATAACTTGGGATGAATTACGTGAACAAAACTGACCAAAAGGTTTGGCAACTTCATCCGAGAAGAACTTTCCGACCGTTCTTCCTTTCGGGTCAACTCTCCGAACAAGAGCGTCTACGTAAAATCCAATAGAGATAGTGTGATATCCATGAGCTTCCCCGGGTTCCCAAAGCGGTTCAGTTCCTGCTAAAACTTTATCCAATGCATCGTGATCTTGTAAAAGATCAAAGGTCAGGGGTTGAGATATAATCGGTAAACCAGCCTGAGGAAACGAAATAACGTACAAGTTCCTTTTTTGGAAAAAATATTGAGGGAGCAATGCATCTCTGAAGAAGGGGAATTAACTTTCTTTAATTCTATAAATTTCCCTTAAAGGCAGTGTGACATGTCAGCAAATGCCCTGCATTTACTTGGTAGTTATAGGGGCAGGGTCTCCTGAGGTAGAATCTGTTGGAATTGCGTCAATATCTTTTACCGTTCTCAAGATATAACTCTTTAAAGTTTTAATGTTTCTGAAGCAACTTGTTGGTTATGCAAAAATAGTGATGCTGTGTGTTGCACAGTGTTGGTATTTCCTTTATTAACCCTATATTAATTATCTCTTAATTACTCATCAGATTGTTTGTGGTTTGGTGATTGATACTGATCATTTTCAAGGACACACTTTAAGCTTTCAAAAGAAACCCTTCAGGAAATACTATAATGTTACAACTGCCCTTGAAACGAAGATTCCAAAACGAAGGATAACATGAGCCATATACAGCATGTCCCTCCCATGACATCATAAAATTTACATATTGAGCTCATATTTATTCATGATTAAGTACAAATCAGAAATAAACTTGTAAAATGGCCACTTTTTAACCGATTTTGATGGAAATTGCAGCAATTTTCTTGGTTTTTAATGCTTTTTACGTCATAACATCCAACTTTGTCATTTTGGTGTCACACTTCCTTTAGCAGAGAAATTCAGTCACAACAGCTTAAAGTGTAGTAAACTGTCCTTTTTTATGATTGGCTCTTGAGCGGTTGAGAGTATTTCTTCTCTTCTTGAGAATATTTCTTCAAATCAAAAGCCAGTCAAAATTATTAGGATCAGTATCTGCTTGGTTTACACGGAACATGCCATAATAATGAAGTCTAAAATTTTTGAACATATTTTGAAGAAACTAAGAAAATTGCGAGATTTGGCTGCAGCTTCCAAATGCGCTTGTGCGATTGCTCTAACTACCTGATTCAGTTTGGTTACATATTCCTTCAGATGAAATCAAAACCAAAGCTCATGACTGTGAGGAACAATAAAGTGATTATTTTTTTCCTAGTCACATTCAAAAATCACATTAATAAACTTTTTCGTTACAAATTGCAAATTAAACTTCTGAAAGGGTATTTTTTTTTTTAAAAAAAATCTTGCCCATTCGTCTTTGATGTCAGAGGAATCGTGTGTTTTTTTACCCCAAGATCGTAATTAACATCATGGGCGTCCGCAGGTAAGGGCAAGGGGGGGGGGTACTTCCCCCCTGGAAAATCAAAAATTTGAAAAAATTTATAAAAATCAAAGCAAAAACCCGAACAAAACGTGTTATCCGAGTTTCTATGCCAAAAATTTTCGCACTTTTCATGTCAATTCATGGTGACTCAGAGGTTTTGCCCCCGCCCCCTCCTGAATTTTTTTCTGCGGACGCCCATGCTTAACATACAACCACTACTCTTGTACGTCTCTCTTGTAGTACCTTTTCCTTCCCAGAATAAATTTTACTAAGAAGTTCACCAAAGCATGTATCGATCCTGGGAGATGGGCCGCAATCTCCTACCAATGAAAATATTGCCCCATCCCCCAATAATTTAGACATTAAAAAACAACAGGCGTAATGAACACAATTTAACATCTTGGTGTACAGATGATTTTACTGCTTCTAGGAAACGATCATTTGAGCAGATTTGAAATAATGCTTCATTTAATAGATCTATAGATTTAATAGAATGCTTCATTTAATCTATCTCTATTTTTTGTATATGCGTGTCAATTTGAGCATCTATCCGTGTTTTCCCGTGTGTGCATGGCCGGTTCGTCCGTTTGGAGTCCGATCTTATGTTCCGTCTGCTGGAAAATTTTTGCCGACCCCCATCCCCAAATCCACAAACCAGATCTGCGCCCTGATTAAAATGTAGCGGACTGATTTAACTTACAAGAAACCCTGCGATTCGAGTCACTGGATTCCCATCTGATAAAAAGCTTTTCATGAATTTTTTTCATAAACCTAAGTTACCTCATGTTCCATCAGCATCTCGACTGTCACGTTTTCCTTTCCTTTCTGCGCAAACTCTGGCCAATAGTCGGAAACTGGCCTCTTGAAGTCAATCAACTCACGATCAGCAAGTATCGCTATGCAAAGTGCACAAAGTCCTGAGTTCATAAAAAACGTCAAAAGAATCTTAAAAGAGATTCAATGAAGCTCACAATGAACATTTATCTGTATATATAGACTACAGTTGGTAAAACATTGGAGGTTTAAATCACACATAGTACTACAGTATTGTAGACTACATAACGAGAATCTCTTTCGGAATGAGTCCTTAGCAATGCTTGTAGACCTGATAAATGTAATGTGTTTTTTATGTTTTTGTTCTCTGTTATCATAAAGGCATTCATTTATAACCCTATACATAAAATTCTCCGAAACTACTTACTTCTAGCCCCTCCCACAGTTGCATAAAACTTCTATTTATCCAGATACAACCAAAGTTTATTGCTTTGGGGAATACCTGGCAGCCCGGCGAGCATGGAAGGCCTTAATTTGTAATCTGGTAATTAGAACACTCTCACTCGAAGCAGACCAACTCGTCCCCAAACCAACTCGTCCCCAAACCAAGTCGTCCCCAAACCAACTCGTCCCCAACATCAAACTCCAAAAACATATATGTTACTGGTTATGATGGGTAGACAAATTGCGACAATAAAGTTATCATGTTATATTTTAAACCACATGTCATTCTCTATATATGCATAAATCACGGCTTCAAAAATTAAAGGGAAGCAATTGTACAGCCTTCTAGACAGCACAGAAATTCAATATAATTATTCCAAGCAATGTGGCATCATTAAAGACCAATTTTATCCCAAGTCAAACGTAGTATGAGTATTTCCGAGGCAAGTCTGAAAGGCAGTCAAGCAAAGCAGTGCAAAGCACCATATTTCTCCGAAATTACCCATAGTGCAACAGAACAGTGACGTAAAACCTGCACCCAATGTATACTTTTGTTTGCTATTGCGGAATATCATATATACTATACTGCACAAACGTTCGTAACACTACTGAAGACTAGCGCAACTGCCCATCGTTTAATTCATTTTACAAACGTTTCAACGGTCGAGTTTGAGATACAGGTTCAAAAGATTAACTCCTTAAAAGAATATGGATGCCTCTTCCGGGCTAAGTGCATATGATTTTGAGCCAGTTCGACCAAGGAAAACTCGTGCACCTGCGAGCGATGTGACCATCACACGCAGCGAACCAGCCGTACAGTCTATACAAGCTAACGTTCGACCAAGGGTCAGTAGGCTACGTTACGTACAGGCTTATACTAGTATAGCAGTACGTAGCCTATGCCGTATAACAATAACACCGATCGATGTGTGTGGTGTCTTAGCCGATTTCTCTTCGCGATTGCTCCTTTTAACGTTTAAGTGTCCACAAATATCCTACATTACTTACGGGAATTAGACATGGTTCGACTAAATCGAATCTTTGCGAAAATGAGTGAAAATGAACCTAACTGTTGCACCGAAAATCAAGCTAAAATACGGTCTCGCTAGTCACAGCTTGTTGTTGTTACAGCTAGTAGTTTAGGGGCTACCGGAAGCAACTTATCTTGGTTTGTACAAAAGCAGTCAGAAATAACAAGTATTTTTTATTTGAGGATGAAACAAAAAGAAGAACAAAAAATTTTTGGGTCATCAAAAATTTTTTATTAGTAAAGCAAAAGCAACTATGAAGTTTTTTTAATCTTCGTAAAGGGTAATTATAAATTCAGCTGTAAGTGTACGTAAGTTGGTAACCACTTTTGTGAAATCTGATCAGGTGCAGGTTTTACGTCATCAATCAGCTGATCCATGGTCGTGTTTCTTCGAGTATGGCGATACTCAAGTCTTGAAGAGCGGGAGATTTGAAACTTTTTTTCGGTATGAGTTTCTTGTGGAAAAACAACACAGTAGTGTTAATATCTAATGTTTATATATGTACTACACATATGTGGGGAGTCAAATGACCACTATTGCTCCCCTTTAAAAAATTTATGTGTCACGAAATCTCCCTTTTAACTAGCAAAAGGGAGGAAAAAAATAATGAACAAAAAAAAAAAAAAAAAGGAAAGTCGGTGTTAGCTGGTCTCTTGAAATGAGATAGGCTAATTTTATTTCCCACTAATTTTTCACTAATTTCTCATATTGGGGCCGACTTGGCTTGGGGACGACTTGGCTTGGGGACGAGTTGGTTTGGGGAGGAGTTGGCTTGCGGACGAGTTGGCTTGGGGACGAGTTGGCTTGGGGACGAGTTGGTTTGGGGACGACTTGGCCCGAAAGCCTCTCACTATATCCTGTGTAGTTCAAAGCTATGATCTGCATTTCTTGCACTTGTTGTCAATTACAAGGGCTTTGTCAATTAAAACTTGCAGTAGACTAATAATATTAAAAAATCCATTATTTCTGTACAAATATTGGTGAGGTTTTTGAGTATACCTTTGTTTTTACTTTGAAATAGATGCTGCATCTTTAAAGTGTTTTGCCTGGTTCTAAAATATGGTTTTAGAGATTTTTTCCTAGTTGAAGTCAAAGCGGGACACTGAAATAAATAATGAAGTTCATCTCCAAGTTTTTCTTCATTACATAAAACACGAAACCTTAGGCTTAAATCAACATGAATACTGAATACGGTATATAAGCACTGAGCAATACTGTAGGGAAACAATCGTGACCACGTGACCAACAACTGGAACAGGGCAATGGGCGCAGTTTGATTCAACCAAAAGGATGGAGATTAAGGGGACCGCAACTTGTTAACTCTAAAAAGTAGATCTCACTGACAAATGAAAATGATTTAACAGAAATAATTTTGTGTGGTTTTAATGTTGTAATAGATTTCTACACCTCTTTCCTCTTAAAAGTAATTGGAAAAGTATTCCATACCTTTTGTTGTTGAGTACAAGAGAGACATAGTGTTCTCCTTCCATAACATTTTGGCCTCCTTGTCAGCAAACCCTGCCCAGATATCAACCACTTTCTCTCCTTTGTGATAAACGGCAAAAGCCGATCCACCTTCATTTTTATCCCAGCCGAGTTCGAAATTTTCTCTTAACGAAAGCAAAAGAACGCATGATCGTTTGAGACGAAAGTAGGGGTGGAGCTGCTAGGAAATGAGACGTGACTGGCAACATATGAGGAGCTCGTAGAGCGCTGAAATTTTGGTTTCCTTTTTTTAACAAATATTTCAAAATTCGGAACTTGTTTTAAAGAACATCGCGGGATTCACTGAAGAATCTGTCATTTATATGAGCAAAATAAAAAAGCTTTGTGTGTATGGGACTGAATTTCGTTTGGGATTTGCGGATTTTTGAGGTATTATTGTAGGTCTTACGTAATAATATAAGACTTCCGGGCGAAACCGGAAATTTGTTCAAACACTTTTTATCTTTTTTACCTTTTTTCAAGGGACAAAGATTTGAAAAGTAAAAGCCTGAATTGGTGAAATTTTACAATAAAGGAAAGGATATCAATAAAGGAAATAAAACTTGTTCTTTGGTAAGATGAAAGTGAAACATTTGGGCGTTTTGTGAAGTGATTTGCCCTTTAAGCAGTGGCGGAGCTAGGGATTTCGGTCAGAGGGGGCGAAAATGGTCTGCAGAGGCGCTTCGAAGAAGTTAATACCCTGAGCCTCAGCACGATCAAAGCCACGGCTTTTCAGATTTTCCATTTGATTTCTCGCACCTGGTAGAAGACTACTTTGCCATTTCTCCTCAGCAAGTTTTTCTTTTAAAACATGTTTAAATTTTCTATCCATGGACCGCCGCAGAAGAAAATTCGGGGGGGGGGGGTAAAATTCTTTTCGGGGGAAAGCTCCGCGCAACCATGAGTTGGCGCGGATCGCTAGAAAATTTTTGCCCAAAATCCCCCTCAGATTGCTCGAGATGGCATTTCTAAAGCCTTTTTACCGTATATCAATAGGGAAAGTACTGAGTGAACTGTTAAGAAATTTTGATGTTAATTTTTCTTCGTCTTTTCCTTATGTTTTCTTCGTTTTTCAGGTTTTTTATTTCCCCAGGGGAGGGCAAGTTTCCCCCTTGCCCCTACCTGCGGATGTCCATGTTTCTATCCCTCTCTTTCACATTCTAGAATGACGACGGTCATCATACTATGTGTTATTGTCAGGTCTCGATATGAGATTTTAATGTAATAATGCCGGGCTACTTTGTGAAGATAATAATAAACCTGCTAGAGCTAAATAGAGAGCAATCTTACAGGGGGGAAAAAGTTATGGAAATTAATCACCATTAGGTGCACATTTTTTGGCATTTTGAAATCAACATAAGCACACGAAGAAACATTAATTACAAAAGGTCTGCTTGGCTTTCTAGATACCGAATTCATAATTAATAAAAATAGCCTAAACCTAAGCTTATTAGATGCAGTACAGAAATAAGCATTTTCATGGGATTATTGTGCAGTGCCAGAAATGGCCATTTATCATGAGAATGGCCACTTGAAGAAAAGAAAAATGGACACTGTTCATTAAACCTCTTAAACCATTACCACTATGATAATAATTTTATTTTATTTTAACCTGAATTTTCTCTTCAAATGATATTGAAAATGTTGTGGAAGCTATTTTGGTATCTTTATAAACTCCCTTTATTGTCTATGTTGACAATTATCCCCGACAATAAGAGAGCTACTTGCGATACAAATATTGTTGCGCCCTTTGCAACATCTTTTATTGGTCGGGACGGTGACTTTAATGTCAGTCTGTGTATGTTGTAAGCTTAAAATCGCGCTTGGTGAGGAAGCAATTAACTTAGCACAGCGACAACATTCATTAGTGCGTACACAGCATGAGGTTACGTTTCGGCAAAACCTATCCCTAAATTACAGAAGATGACCCTTTTGATCAGAATAAAGTGCATATAGTACAGTTATTTGTGGCTGTTTGAGCATTTTGTTACCTGGGTCTTAAAACAACGCTATTAAATTATGTCTTTTGCCAATAATGGTGCAAGAGGAAAGTATGTTAAAAACCTAAAAAGGGCGCCGACAGACAAATTTTGGTCCGGCGGGGGGGGGGGGTGACCCCCCCCCCCCCCCCCCGCGACCATTGGGCAGCTCCGCCACTGCCTTTAAGAGTGAAATAAAGTAGAATGTCATGGTGATTGAAGATAGCATGGGTTTTTTTATTTTATCCATAGTATCCACCGGAATTCGGAAAATTTTCGATAATATCCGGTCTTTTTTAAGATATGTTTGAAAATATAAAGCTGATGTTGGAGAAATATTGTTATTTTATGACAGTTTTTTGAGTTTCTGTTAAAGAATGTGACCTTCTGATGAGAAAATTCAATTAGTCTTCGGGGAGACTTGCAATTTGTTGCCTATGGAGAAAATTTTTATAAAATTCCGTTGAGTGGGACTTTAAGGGATCCCATAACTTCCCATTGAAATCCTATTGAATTCCCACTAATTGAATTTAATGGGAATTATTAATATGGAACTTGGACAGTCACAACTTAAAATCCTATTGATTCCATGAGAAAGTCCATTGTCCTCTTGATTCAACCTGCATGGAAATTAAAACATCCCATTGATGTACCTTAATTTACTATAAGTTCTATTGAAAAATATAATGGGACTCAATGGGAATTTTTTTCCTAGTTGGGCTTATTTAATATCCTCTGCAGATTAATGCCCTCGTGCGGAATTGGAAAATTTGGGGTGATGCGCACTGTTTAACAAGAACTTTCCTAACTGGCTAACGATAACCCTAATCCCTAACCTGAACAAAGAATACAATCAAAACAATACAATGGCAACAACCAATCAGGCAATACCTTGTTTAACAGTGTGCATTTACCCGAAAATTCGGCTTCCTCTTAACATGTTTCGCTTAATATGAAAATCCTGAGCTTATATAATGAATGAGCTTTATGGCAGAAGATTTGAAACACGGGCTTAGTTTATTTGAAGGGGAGAATTGAAAAAAGGGTGTCTTTATTGAAGGTCAATTTTCATTCCAATTTCATATGGGCAAAATCAACGCTGAAGTTGGTTGAGGCTTAATAGATTGAAGTCTGTGGATTTAGGCCCTCAGGAAACGAAATATAAAACGTTTCCGAAACTTTGTTTCACTTTTCACAAAAGTATTCAAAGTTCAAGTGCTTATACAGAAGGAAATTTAGAGTATTATGAAAGAAAAGCTGGGGAAACCGCACTGCAGTTGACTGGCGCCATTTGATGATCTGCTGTCACGTATTATATCAGTGGCAGATTTCCAATATTTCATCAAATAGAGCTATAGTAAGGTAAGATTCCAAAACTTGTTTTTTACAAAGTATGAACATTACTGCATTATCGATTGCAGGAGGGTTTTTGGAGCAAATGTTTGAAAATATTAGGCCTGTATCGAGGACAATTGGAAATTTAGAGTATTAGAAACGTTAGGAAACCATACTGTCGTTGACACTTGATGATCTGGCGTCCGAGTAACACAGCCCTAGTGGCAAATTTTCGGTTCGTGTTTTTCAGAGCCGGGGGCAACTTACTCCAACCAAGGCCTGTAACTTTAATAGTGTTAAACTATATCCTGTCCTGGACCCTGCCAGAATACGCCAGACGTCTTAAGCACGCGCGAGAGCTGTCTATCTATGTATTGGTGAAGATGAAAGTCAACGTAGTGCAAATTGTGCTAAACAAAACTAGTATAATTTTCAAATAGACTGACTATTCTCAAGGTTGGGGCCTATATTGTAATCTTTCACATGGTGGATTGGTCTATTACGGTGACACTCTAAAGAAAGTTACACAAACACCATATAGAAACACCATATATAGTCTAATTAATACGAGGTTATACAAACATGCGGCAACTCAATCGTCTGCGAGAAATATAATAAGTACGTAGTGACTACTGGAAATGAATTTGCCATTCACAATCTCAAGCACGAGACATATATGCACCCACCGTCCTTATTCCACCATAATCCTTATATATGTACAACATGCAAACCTGAACACGTCTCTCACACCTTCAAATCCTGGAGCTACGGCACCGAAAATTTCTGGCACAGGGTAGCTGTTCTTGAAAAAACTTGGCAAAATGGAGACGACGATAGCAGTCACAGCTACCAGTGTTGCTTGTCTGATGAGAGACATTTTTCCCGGTGCACCGTACAAATGTCTGGGCTTACAATAAGCCAATTCAATCGGGGATCGAAGTTCAAACTTAGGCGAATAAACTCACGCGCATCTCAACCAGTCCTGGAGGTGTATCATAATTTTTGTCGATCAGTATGAATGACACGAATCTGTGTGCAAACAGCTTCACTGCGCACCCACAACCCTACATGTACAGCAACCTATCTTTCTACATACCTGTTACGGGCTGCTGATTTGACCGTGACCTTTACCTTGTAACACAATCTTAATTGATTCCGAAAAATTCCCTCAGTGAAGTGGGCCTGCCACCGTTCAGGCTTCGTAATTATTGAGCTATAATTTAATACAAAGCATGGTGTACAGATAGAGAATGACCATTTAGTTTTGAAGACTTTATCCGGTGAGATCGCAGTTGCGAATATTTTATAAGGGCGACTGCTGCTTGTTGATTCACCTGTATTTTGGTTTAATCTGAGTATTAATTGTAAGAGCCCTACGAACGTAATGTTTTAAACTAAATTAAAGACCAATGTGACGCCACGTGACAACTTAATTGGGACCATGTTTTCAAAATGGTTACCATTTATACTCAGAGATCGCGCGTAAATTGAATTTAGTGCATCTGAAGTCGATTTCAGCAGTTGGTAGTGCACAGTTTAAATATATACAGCACACAATGACAGCAAATGTCCTGTATATTAATAGCGACTGTCATCATAATATGGTTTTTTCAAAATGCCTCCACGACATTATCCAATTGCATCAAAAACGTCGAAGATAACCCACCAGAGAAACAACAGGAAAAAAATACACCCGGCACGCCCGTACGTCATAACAACAGATTGCACACTCTCTTACGATTCGCCGATGCATCAATCAAAATAAATAAACGTGCGTGGAGATGAGTGAGGACATACAAGACAATCGTACTAATAAAATGCCAGGAGATAATAAAAACAGTTATAAGTATTAATAAGTTAGTACGTATTTGACTTATGATGAGGCACAACGTAGATGAAACAAAAATATATCTAAATGTTTCGTCGCCGGGCTCTGTCGTCGCTTATAGATTCATAATTTATCAGTTTTCATATTTCGATTACTCAGCTGCTGTACTTATTCCCACTGGGGACCCTCACGCAACATCTCTTCTTCATTGGCAAAGGTTAATATGTTGAAATTGAATCTCACGTTGGGATGAAATTCTGTTATGTGCACATTGTAGCCTTCTTTTCAGGACCTTCACCGCACCAGTCGATCGCCCGACCGCCCCACATCAACCCCGCTAATGTGAATAACATCCTCATCATCCACCCAATTCGCCCATTCGGATAACATCTAGCGTCCTTACTACTGGTATCCATATGATTTCAAAAATAACCTAGCTACCACTACAAAGTTTTGTGGGCTACCCTAAAATATGGCGGAAAGATTAAAACCGAGGATTGTATGACAAATGCAGGGACAAGGACAGGAGGACGGGGTAACAGGGCAAAATCTGGACCAAATACGTCTGCCGCATCCCTCACCCAGCCCAATGAAAATCCTCAAGTATATAAGCCAATGCTGACACTGACAGGAGTCCTGCAAATGATGTGATACTGGGGTAATCAGCTATCAATTGGATTTTTTCGGGGTAACATACGGACCTGTATATGTATCCCTCCATGAGGGTTCAAACCGGGGAAGAAAATTTCACAGGCCATTACGTAACTTAAGTGTATTTGCATCAGTTCGAAATACCCATTCTTGAACTTGGCGTGCCCTCAAACCTACGGAGCAGTACTTTTCATGACCTAACCTTAAGCTATGTTGATGCCCTCAATCCAATCCTAAGGGGAGATGGTGAAAATTGCAATCATTACTCCCGGCTTAAACATTTCATGACCCCATCGAAATGGTTTTTTGCGGGTAATTGCAAATACAAAAATGACACAACCGCCTTCTTCAAACTACTATGTCAAATTATGGAGCTTGTAGAAAATTGGGATTCTGGGTTTCCTGTCATGAATTTTGAAAAGTTTGGGGATTACTGAAGAATCTGTATTTCCTATTGACAAAGTTGTGATTGTCGGGCAAACGAAGGTCGTTCTGATGATGTAATCCGTAAGGCCTACGAATTTAGGCTCTCCGACCACATTTTACAAGTTAGGAGCTTATATTGGGGAAAATATGGAATTTAACGAAAGAAAATTTATGAAAAATTTATGATGACAACAGCATCTTAGTATTCGGTGTCCTTGATGATCTAGTGTTACATATGTCAAATTCCAGATTTCGTCTGGTTCATCAATTCGTGAGGTCGTAAAAGTTTACCAAACTGATTTATGAGCGAGCACAATACTGCATGAGGTATTGAATTCGCGGCGCCCGAAGCACGACTAAGAAAATTTTGTATTTTTGACCCTTCAAAAGGGGTGGGTGGGCCAAAACGTGGTTTCCCGCCATAACTACCAAACGGTGCAGGATATCAAAAGACAAAGTTTATATCTTGGAATCAGCGCCCTAGAAAACGCAAAGGGGTACTTTTGCCGATTTTGGAGCAATACTATTAGTGTACGGTACACCCAAATTCCACCCCACGGATTTGGGATAATAATTCGAACCCTTCAAATTTCTACAAAAGAG
The DNA here is from genome assembly GCA_037179385.1 of Holothuria scabra. Classification (NCBI taxonomy): domain Eukaryota; kingdom Metazoa; phylum Echinodermata; class Holothuroidea; order Aspidochirotida; family Holothuriidae; genus Holothuria; species Holothuria scabra. Next base: position 4,101,995 of record CM074184.1, read on the forward strand.
GGTATTCGAACCCGTTAATTTCAAATATGATGTTGTTAGCGCCCCCAGTGGTACACTTTTGCCTGTATTTGGCATTCAAATCCAAATATGCCATTTTTATTTTAACCAAGCACTTGCGTCCGTAAAAGGATTTTCCTGACCAAAGGGAGGGTGTCATACCAAATGTTTGTCAATATGTGACAGGGGGAACATGCGCGGAAACCCAGTGGCGTCACCAGACATTTCATTCGGGGGGGGGGGCACTGAGGGGGCACAACGAATTATGGGGGGCATATAGACTCCATTCATGGCGCCGGCCGGAAGCGCCACCGAGTGCGAAGCGCGAGGCTCAACGAGTGGTCCACGGGCCCGCCTTAGGGCCCCTGGTGGGGTCGGTCCAGGGGCAAAGCCCGGTAGGGGTCCAGGGGGAAAGCCCCCGGAAGCTGTTTGTGAGGTATTAAAGACGTTATTTAAGGGTAATTTTATTGACTTAACACTGGTCTAAAAATTACCTCTAGGGTAACTTTAAGTAAGCCTCTCGGTAAAAAACCACTGATTCAACTACTAAGAGCTTATCCGGCTGACATTTTGAAAATGGGGTAGATGATCTATAGAGAAAAAAGTTAATGGGAACTTCAATGTGAATTTTGGTGGGGGTCTAGGGGGCGAAGCCCCCGGGAGCTCTTGGGTTTTAACGTGTTTTTGAGGTATTAAAGACGTTATTTAAGGGTAATTTTATTGACTTAACACTGGTGTAAAAGTTACCTCCAGGGTAACTTTCTAGTAAGACTTTCGGTAAAAACCACTGATTCAACTACTAAGAGCGGATCCGGCTGACATTTTGAAAATGGGGTAGATGATCTGTAGAGAAAAAAGTTGATGGGCACTTCAATGTGAGTTTTGGTGGGGGTCCAGGGGGCGAATCCCCTGGAAGCTCCTGGGTCTTTAGCGTTTTTGTAAGGTTTTAAAGTTGTCTTTTAAAAGGGTTGTTTTTACACTGGCCTAAAAAATTACTTACAGGGCAATTTTGAGTAAGATTTTATTTTTGATAACAACACAAACGTTAGTGAAACTACTCCCAAGAGCGTATCAGGCTGACAATTTGAGGAAGGTGAGCTGCACCGTGACTATAAAGAGAAAGAAAGGCAGTTGATGGGCAATTAGATGTGATCCTCTGAAGAAAAAAATGTAGGCTTAATCCTGCTTGAAGGGTTACCTGAGCTGTGCGCCACCTCCAATTGACGAAGTCGGAAGTGTGTAGAAAATTTTGAAAAAACGTAACCCCTCAGGCAGCCGGAAATGGCATTTCCAAGGTTTTTCGCGATATTTTCATTTGGAAAACATGAAAATTTACTGCCTCTTTTTTCAACAGAGAAATCGAATCCTAAAAAATTCATAGTCACACTCTGACTACAGATGACATATTTTTTTTTGGAAAATCTCAAATCTCAGTTGAGGGGGCACCCAGGGGGGCACACGAAATTTAAGGGGGGCACGTGCCCCCCCCCCATGGCACCCCTTGGCGACGCCACTGCGGAAACCCCCAAATGTGTGCCAGGATTCAGTAAGGTTCCCTCTCCCACAAGTTACAGTAAGTGGCTAAAGGTTGAAAATCGGGTTTTGTCCCGTATACCAAAAAACTAAAAAGCTGTAATAAAGTGTCTAAACGATTGACAAAAGTAACGATCCCCCTTCCTGACCTTAAAAAGTTGGAAATTGTGACACATTAAAGCTCCGGCCCAAAGCATTTGGTGACCCAAAGATCGTGACCTTCTGACCTTGGAAAATATTTTTATGAATATTATTAATTTTCTGTCCCATTGGTTCACTATTGATTCCCATTTGTTCACTTTTAGGTCCCATTGATTAAAAATGACCTTTGAAAATTCTCAACCGTACATTGCAGTTTTAACAACTGTTTAGTGCTAGAAAATTTGTTGTTTCTTTCAGAGTTAGGAGGAGAAATAACCCTTTGGCAATATTCTTCTTAAACTCCACCGTTAAAAAATGAGTAACGGCAGCCCATTAAATTATGATAACAAGATGATAACAAGATAATGGACGTGGTTTAAGCCAGACAAAAAGTCTTCAAAATGACCAGTCTCATGTTATATCAGAAATCACTGATTCATTGCTAAAATCTCTTTGCGTGGCACCAAACCCCATTCTTCGATACCTAACTACTTTCCCCACACTAAGTAACTTGAAAAGAAAATCATAACCCTAGCTTTTGTTGTGCACGGAGATAAAAAAAATAAGATCGAGAAGGTGGCTGCCTTTCCTTCCGCTCCCACCTCGCTTTGTGATTTGTTTGTCCTCATATCGCTCTATCTTATGCCTGGTCCCCATCCTGTTCCATCCTTCTTCCTGGCCTTTCCCTTTCTATTTCTCATATACAGTTTACCTGCATGGCTTCATTCTTTGTGCCTGTTCTTGCCTTCATGCAGGGCCTTTACTTTCTCTGTTTACCGCTTGTTTAGTCCTACCTGTGTCAGTACTCGTCTAATCGATATTCGAGCTTAGCGTCCTACTTTGTAAAATAAGCCAATTCCCTTCTCTTCGTCATTCCCTCAACCCATTAGTAATAAACCCCATTACTAACATTGTTTGGTCTAACGGTAGACAACCCGGGTCTTCCACGCGGAAGACCCGGGTTCGCTTCCCAGGTCGAGTCATACCAAAGACTGTAAAAATGGAACCTACTGCCGTTGTGCGTGATGCTCCGCATAAGCAACGGAGTGGGGGAAAACAAGCCAGTGAGCCACAACTGGAAAAACGGCCGTGGCCGGCTCGACTTGAACCAATAGGTTGGAATTTGGACCGTAAAACTACATCTAACTAACTACTAACATTATTGCTATCACTTACTCCCTGGTTTGATGTCAATCAAAGAGTTTCCGAGTTTCCCCCAAAAAGTTTGCTATTATTAAAAAGGTTGTTGATGGTGACGAGTATCTGCCTTTTTAAAACACCATTTGAGTAGTTGACATATAGATTCAGGGATTATTTCCATTGTCTTGTAAAAATTATATTTATTCGATTTAGTACAGTTGTAAATTGTAAATTTTGTACGGTTGTCCGCCACTTGACATAAGCGTTCCATAACCATCCTAGTTGTTGAAATTGTCATGTTTGAAGTTTTTTTTTCTATAGCCTTCATGTGTATGTCCTATATAATGTGAAATAGGCCTACAGTAAAGTGCAGTGAGCATTCGGCTAGAGATGCGCACAACGCTGAGTTTTCGAGAAGTATTTGTTTTTGAGTAAATATTCCTACACGATTCTCAAAGACCTCAAACTGCAACCCTCTTTACACGCAAAAATGGTCAACTTAGCTCAGTTCTTCTATATGATACCCCTTTCGAGGTCATACATCATGGGCATGTCTAATTTCCTCCAGAGAAACTGTAAAATAATGGATTCCAGACTAAATTGAATAAGTTCAAATTGTTAAACATCTTAAAGCTAAACGATTTAACCAATCTAGGAATAGCCGCCCCGTTTACATATCGCACTAATCGCAATATGTTACCCCTACCCACTCTTTTTCCCACTTTTTTACAACTAGTACCCAAATTCACTGTTATCCTCAGCTTCTTCTACATTCTGGGAGTAGCGCATCAAACCATACGGCATCGTGCCATAAATCTTTGGAATACTCTACCCAAGTCTATTATTGACAGTCCAAACCTCAAATCTTTCAGGTATAACTTAGGTAAACTATATTTGAGTACCTATTGATACTCTTCCTTCATGAGTCCTCCCTTACTCTTCATTGCTACCATTACTGCTGTTATATTGTTGATATACTATTGTGTCACAGAAGGCTCATACAGTAACTTACGTCTTATTATACAGAATTGTTAATAGTGTGTGCTGGGGAGGTGGGGTGCTGGTGTTGGTGTTAAAGAGGGGGGGGGGGTGAGGTATAGTGTGAAGTTTTTGTTTCTTGTGTGTCTCTTGAGGGATAAGATCACTTTGCCAAGCCCGTGAGGGTTTTTGTTCTACTTCCTTCACATCATTGTGGACTAAGTTATACTTTACTTTATTGATATAAATTAATATTTATTTTATGTTTGTATACTTGTATGATGATGTGAAAAACAAATAAATGAAATGAAAGTTAGTTAGTTAGTTAGTTAGTAAGTTAGTAAGGTAGTAAGTTAGCAAGCAAGCAAGCAAACAAGCAAGGAAGCAAGCAAGCAAGCAGGCAAGCAGGCAAGCAAGCAAGCAAGTTAGTTAGTTATTAGAATTTATACGGCCCAGTTTCCATCCAATTGGTTCAAGTTAGGCCGGTTTGTGGCCCACTGGCTTGTTTTCACTGGTAGTGCATTGCTTGTGCTTTACAGCTCCCCTTTTCTCACTGTCAATGAATATCTGCCACGAATAAGTTGAAAGCATATGCGAATGGCAGCGTTTCAGTTTGGGGACAGGGGATTTCTTGCCTGAAAAATGTAAATCTGTCCGAAAGACTATCTAGGCGGAGCGCCACCATTACTTGGGGCGGGACGTACTGAAAATGTTGGAAATTTGTGCCCCTCAGCTGGCCGGAAAGGCCATTTCCCAGCCTTCTAAGTAGCCTCTATATAGGCATTCGCTACAATGTGTTTTCGTTTGCGATGAAATAGTTAACTGCAAACTCAGCAAACTGCAAAGTAAACAGAAAGTTATTTTTTGTAATCCTACCTGTGAAGACTATCTAAGCAAAGCGCCGCCATCAAGTCGGCGCAGATGGTACAGAAAAGTTTGAAATGTCATGACCCCTCAGTTGGTCGGAAATGGCATTTCCCAGATCTGCGAGGATAAACAAAGAAATAGTTACTATGCTTTTCCGTTTGAAATAACAGAAAAAAGCAGAAACTTCCCGAGTGATCTGAAAATTACGGGATAAATTCTAATACTACCATTGGATGAAATAGTCATGTATCTTTTATATATAAAAAGGAATTGAACATATGTTAATGTCCGTTACTCTTTTGCGGCTTAATTCGAACATACATACTGAATTGCTTAAATTAACTAGATGACTGCCTGCCAACTCAAGACCAAAAATGATTTTACACCTAACACCTTTTGAAAAACGTTATGAGGAACGGAACAATTTTCAGGAAGACCTATGGGGAGTCAGTTTTACACAGTATCTTGATGGGTTGAGACACAATTTACCCGATTTCCATTACCTTTGCCTGGAATTCATCTCTAGATGCAGAATAGCTGGCAAACTATTGGCTACTGCATTGTACTGGAACTAATTTGGCAGTTGAAAACCTCCCTGCACTTTTCCCAAACTTTGCCCAAATATTTTACCATTTCTGGGGAAAAATTTGCAAAACTACAGAGTGAAGTGGTGCTGAAGAAAAAATTTTCTCAAGCTGTCCAAAGTTGCCACAAATCTTTGTTGTAACCCTTATTTTCCATGAAAATTTTACCTTGAACAGTTGAACAAAGTGTTTTCTGTTTTCGGGCAAAGATTTGAAAGTATTCAAAGAATCGGTCATTTCGGGCATTATGTTGCAAAGAATTTAAAAAAAAAAAAAACAGGACGAAGAATCTTTGTCCTTTGAAGTAACAAGCTTTCCAAACGTGACGTGATTTTTGACCTCTTTGGTACATTATACATATTTTGATAAATATGTTACTCTGACTATGATAATCTTCTACTTTTCTTCAAATATTTAAAAGAACTTGGATATTCAATAGTTTCGGGCGGTGTGTTGGTAAAGACTGTGAAGAAAACGTTTATAATAATAAATTTTTAAACTGCCCAAATGTGTGACAAATTTTTGTAATCTTGTTGATTTTTAAGGAACATTTTTACACCCACATTTTTACATCCACAATCAGGTTTTTCTAGGACATATCCTTTTAAGATCTCGGGCACACTAGCACTTTTCTGAAAACATGTTATTTTTTAAAAAATTCAAGTGGCTGCTTATTTTTTCCAAATTTCTGCCCGAATTTTATACCATGCGAAACTTGGGGAAGTCTTCCCCATGCCCCGATCGTGCGCTTATTAATGACTAACAGTATAAAGTTCAAACGGCAGGAAGAGGTGTGCCGGTTCTTTGGTAGAAAAGGGTAATGAATACACAAGAATTGATATGTTATTGATTACTTCTTCTCCCGTGTTACTGCAACTTTTCAAACACAAATTTGTACAAAATTTTTGAAAGGAAATATTTTGCCAATGTTTTCTTTCCTTTCAACATAATTATATTATACCTTCAGTTAGTCGTGCCCGATGATATTATCAGTGCCCATGACAATCGCAATCCTTCAGTGGGCTGGGCACCTAGAGTCCTGGGAAATTATAGTCGCAAACCAACGGTACTTTTCACCCAAACCCAATGTTTTCGTATTATGCCGTTGATGACATATGCAGGATTTTGCAGTGGTGAGTGCGTTTGAATGGTCGTTTGAGGGCAGTAACAAGTGGGAGCCAAACCAACGAGAAGTCACGGAGAACGCAAAATGAAAGCACATGACGTACAGCGGATGGGACCATCGAAGGGAGTTCCCTTATACGGTTCCTGGTGTATTCTAGGGCCCAAACTCATGGGTGTCTGGGGAAAAATCCCAAGGAACGCGGACAATTTTAGTGTTTCAGATGCTAAAGGAAAATTACAGCGGATAAAATCAGTTAATCCTTTTTAGGTAAGTTTTCATTACCAGTGCTTAAAGCGCTAGTGTAGCCTATGTATATTTTACAGACACAGCAAAACTTTCTGACAAATTTCTGATCATAAGCAAGCTGTTGTAGTTAATGGTACTCTGTCCCCTTTTAATTATGTTGTTTTTGGTGTTTCTCTATAGTGTTTCTCTGGTGTCTTTTCCAGGAACCCACTCATTTTTAGTAAATGCTGCTTCCTCTAATACTAGAATTTTTCCTGACGACTGTGTCTGTTATCAGTTCACAGAGGATGTCAGTGACTGATGTTTGCTCCAAAAGTATATCCATAATCTAGGCCTTTGGGCCAAGGCTTGAGGCATGAGATTCCAACCCTCTAAGTGTAACATATCATCACCTTTCGCTAAAAAAACTCGGTCAAATTCGATAATGTCTTGAACGATGTAAATTTAGTTGAAGGCCCGGTTCTCTCACGTCAAACAGTACCAATTCTCGTAACCTTCTTACATAAGCCCCTCTCACAATTGTTTGAAATTCATGCTCATCCAGATACAATCTCAGTTTATTGCTTCAAGATGAGTAAAGAAAAACTCAATTTATATATTCAAAACACTCTCAGTACCGTTCATGCTGTGTAGTATAAAGTTTGGTAATCTGCATTGTTTGACTTAGCTGTCAATCAAAGAGCTGAGCCGATTGAGAATTTCGGTACCCCCGTACCAAAATTGTAGTTTAGGGTGAGAGGTTTGGCCCTTTAAGGTCGACTTAAGTACCTTGGGGTAATCTTTTCTAAAGATCGTAATAGGGATAAGCACATTCAGTCTATCTGCAACAAGGTTAATAAAATTTTTGGAATACCTTATAGAAACCCGTCTTTCTGTTCTAGCGATGTGAAGCTAGCTGCATACAAGGGTTTCCTCTGGCCCGTTTCAGAGTATGCTTCTGGCGTATGGGATCCACATCAGTCTTATTTACCAGATAAGCTTGAGGGCATTCAGAAGAGATCGGCTCGTTTCATAAGTTGTCATTTTCTCGTGAGCCTGTGTTGGTGACATCTATTTTGAAGGACCGCGATGTCCCTACGCAACAAGCAGAGCCTCGCACCAGACGATTTCTCTTCTCGAAAGGCGGTAAGGCTAATATATTCCCACAGGACAGACTCAGACACCCAACCCAGAAATATCGCGGGGTGAACAACCTCCATTTTTGCCCAACTCTCCCCTCGGTCTAATTGTTATAACTTTAGAGTTTCTTTCCCAATACTCTGAAGGACTGGAATTTCATCTGCCTGCCACTTTCACTACTGATGATTTAGATGGTCACAAAAACCCCGTTCAGCATATTATAAATTTCATTAAGGTTTAGTAGTAACTTTGTCAATTGGAGGTAACCTTGATCCGAAAGAAGAAGAAGAGCATCGAGAAAGACTTCTATAGTATGTACGGTTATTCTTTCTTGCCCGAGGGATAGATTTTAAGCAAAATGAAGCTAAACCCAGGTTTGGACACCGCCCTGAGGGTAGTGGGGTGTCACAGGGAGCTTAATTGGGCATTCTCTCCCGTTTGTGAAATTTTTTCTTATGTAAGGATTTTGGAGTTTTTTACTGACTAGTGTCTCAGATGAAAAATGGTGCTAGGCTGGGAAAAACGTTGATGTTTATCAGTTTTATTTTACATTTTTATTTTATGAATGATTTTTTTATTTTCAAAATACTCATTTTAGTATTATGAAGAATGTACAATTGACATAATATCTCATCGAAGTAACCCGTACAATCATACTAACATAACGTAACCTAACCCTAGGATTACTTGGGACCTTTAAATAACTACAAGCTAACAAAGAATTCACTTCAGAAAGAAATTTGTAAGCCGGCCTGGAGCATGTCTCCCATAATCCTTCTCAGCTTCAAAGTGGTTGGAGGTTAGGTAGATTCATAACTTCAGGTATGCCTGAGTCGAGTGGCTCTCTTTTGAACATGCTCTAAAATCAATTGATCCTGAAAGAAGGGACTCGAGGCCAGTGCAGCATAGTCTAGATGGGGTTTAACCCGGAGCTGCTTACACAAATTGAGCACAATTTTACTAAAACTCTTAAAATTCCTCCTGATCAACCCAATAACCCTATTTTGCCCTTGCAGTAGCTACACGCTGCGTAGGTCGGTGGCTTGAAAGTAAATGTCAGCAAAAAGCACTGAATTTACTTGGTAGTAAGGGAGCAAGATTTACTTTGGAAAAATCCGTTGGAAATTGGAATTATGTCAATATCTCTTACCGTTCTCAAGATATACATCTTCAAAGTTTGAATGTTTCTGAAGCAACTCGTTGGTTATGCAAAAATAGTGATGTTGAGTGAGGCACAGTGTTGACATTTTCGTTTGTTAACCCTACATTAATTATCTCTTTTTTACTCATCAGATAGTTTATAGTTTGGTGATTGATACTGATGATTTTCAAGGACACAATTTCAACTTTCAAAATAAACCCTTCAGGAGACACTAATGTTGTAACTGCCTTTAAAATGAAGATTGCAAAAACAAAGGCTAGCATTTGCCATGTATGGTATGTCCCTCCCATGACATCACATGATCACAAGATTTACATGTTGAGCTCATATTTACGCATAATTAAGTGCAAATCAGAAATAAACCTGTAGAATGGCCAATTTTTAACCGATTTTTATGGGAATTGCAGCAATTTTCTTGGTTTTTAATGCTTTTTACATCAAGTACCCAACTTTGTCATTTTGGTGTCACACTACCTTTAAATCACTCGGCCGGTAATAACTAATACACCGTACTTTCTCAGAAGTTACTTTATTCAAATTTGTACCATTTATCTTATAAACATAGCAGGAATTCTTAGAACTAAAGAGGAGGACTTGGCACTTATCAGCATTAAAAGACATTTGTCAAACAAGTAGCTTAAAACTTACAACCAAACAGACTAAACACCAGGAAAATGTTCGGAAAAATGTTCAGCAGCAGACGCTGGGCGGAGTGAAGTCCATCCTTTATCCATCCTTTATAAAAATGGTACAGCGCCACTTAATTTGTTTTACATAATTTTTTTTTTTAGCGCTGTCACTGTTATGGTCATATCGGTAACTGTAAAAGTTGAGTACTACCCATCCCTATTTCGCACGACGTGAGGAAAAGCACATCAGTTTAATCTTTCGTCACTTGATAAAAGTGAGGAAAATTATTCACTATTTTTAAGTAAAGATTTTATTTTGAATGCGCACATGTGTAAATGCGGTAAAGTCTAATTACTAGCCACTGTATAACATTTGCATTTGCGGTATCAGTCTGAATTGCGTCAGTCGTTAATATAGCCTAATTAGGCCTAAGTTAAGTCTAACGTTAACAGTTAGGCCTAGCCTACATTATGTAGTCGAAACAACCTAGGCTACAATCCTGGACAAAAAAACATGGGACAGTCCCCCGCTCCCCCGTTCTATGTTGCAATTTTTGAAATTTTGAGAATATTTTGTCGAGAACAACATTGAAATAGGGGGGAGGGGATTTTGGAAAACCAGCAAGTCTGTGCATACGTGTATTTGGGCAAAAATGTCCCATCATTCTTGTCCAGGATAATCTGAACTGCCGGACACATATATAGGAATGCGTACATATACTGCAGATCGTGTTGAAGAGGTCACATTTTTGGGACAAGTTTGAAAGCTGTGATAGGAAAGTTGCGTTAGGGAAGGATAGAATAAAATCCTCCATTTTGTAATCTAGGAAACAAAAAGTTTATTTAAGTAGTTAATAATCGTAGTCTTACAGCTATTTCTCATGAAATAATTAAAAACATTATTTAATCAATGCCAAAGTGGAACGATTCTTTCATTCAGTGGAAAGTAGGAACATTAAAATAACCAGTTAGGACTTTGCAAATAAGCCACAGACTAAAGAAGAGGGCGCCTTGCTCTGACTGCTGTCTCTAAACTACAGTAAACCAGACGATCTACCAGTTGTTTTTATTATTTTCTTCACCAAGGATGACATCATAAACATGTAAAATTGGGGCATGTTAAAATGAGTGGGTTTCACATTACTGCAGTAATAAACAGTTTCCTCCAATGTAGTTTATTCCTCGTTTGGCACGGTCAACCATAAAATTGCTGAAATTATCATTTTGAAATACGTCCCTTAATAAAAATGTGCGGTCGACCGTCAGTTCCATTTAAATACTGTGTAGGTCAACGGTAGATCGTCGTCAGGTCAATGGTTGATTGTTAATTGTGGGGTCGCTACATCAAATTAACTGCAATTTCATCAGAAACCTGTTCTCAGTGACGAATTTTGTGTTCAAAGTGTAATATTTTCTCTTTGTTTCTCATACAAGATGTTATTGGTTTTGATGATAAGAGAAACCAATGCAATCATGATGGCGTGCGTGTGTATGTATGTATGTATGTGTGTGTGTATGTGTGTGTGTTTGTGACACTTTGCTCGTTAACACGATATCTCAAGATAGGAATGTGTGATAGTTTTCAAACTTGGTACATAGATGTGCCATATTGAGAGGAAGAACCCTATCGTTTTTGGTGGAGGTCAAAGGTCACCTGGGGTCATCAGGGGTCAAAGTCTGAAAACCTTGTTAACACAATATCTCAAGATAGGAAGCTTGGATGGATTTCATATTTGTTATGTGGATGCGTTATAGTCAGTAGATGGTCCCTATTGTTTTTGGGGTAGTTCAAAGGTCATCTGGGGTCACCAGGGGTCAATGCCTGAAAATCTCGTTAACACGATATCTCAAGGTAGAAAGCTTGAATTGATTTCATATTTAGTATGTGGATGTGATATGGTCAGGAGATGGTCCCTATTGTTTTTGGTGGAGGTCAAAGGTCATCTGGGGTCCCTAGGGGTCGCAGTATGAAAACCTTGTTAAGGTAATATCTCAAGGTTGGAAACTTGGATAAATTTCATATTTGCTATGTGGATGCGTTATAGTCAGTAAATGGTCCCTATTGTTTTTGGCGGAGGTCAAAGGTCATCTGGGGTTACCAGGGGTCAAAGTCTGAAAATCTTGTTAACACAATATTTCAAGATGGAAAACTTGGATAGATTTTATATGTAGTATGTATGTGGATGTGTTATAGCCAGTAGATGGTTCATATTGTTTTTGGGGTAGGTCAAAGGTCATCTGGGGTCACCAGGGGTCAACGTCTGAAAATCTCATTAACATGATATCTCAAGGTAGAAAGCTTGAATAGATTTCATATGAAGTATGTGGATGTGTTATGATCAGGAGGTGGTCCCTATTGTTTTTGATGGAGGTCAAAGGTCATCTAGGGTCATCAGGGGTCAAAGTATGAAAACCTTATGAATGCTTTATCCTATGGTAGGAAACTTGGATAGATTTCATATTTGGGTATGTGGATGGGTTATGGTCAGGAAATGGTGCGTAATGTTTTTGATGGAGGTCAAAGGTCATCTGGGGTCACCAGGGGTAAAAGTCTGAAAAACTTGTTTATGTGATATCTCAGGTTAAGTAGCTTTGATAGATTTCATATTTGTTACGTGGATGGGTTATGGTCAGGAAATGGTGCATAATGTTTTTGTTGGAGGTCAAAGGTCATCTGGGGTCACTGCTGGTCCAAGTCTGAAAATTCTGCTTAGGCAATTTCTCAAGATAGGAAACTTGGATAGATTTCATATTTGGGTATGTGGATGCATTATGGTAAGAAGATGGTCCCCATAGTTTTTGGCAGAGATGAAAGGTCATCTAGGGTCTCCAGGGGTCAAAGCCTGGAAACCTTTTTAAATGTGATCTTTCAAGATAGCTGTTTGTCCATTTGCCTGTCTGTCTGTTTGTCATTCTAGCTATGTATGGTTTTTATGGAGGTCAAAAGGTCATCTGGAATGACAAAATTATTTTTTGAGCATGCTAGTGTAACATTTGAATGAGAAGATAATGGTGCATGATGGCACTCTTTGAAACGGAACATTTATGTATCATCGAAACCTCAATGCATTTTTGCATTCTGGTTTTTAACTTCTCATGGTATAAGAATTTATTCCTCTTCTTTCACTTCATTTTTAAATGCCATCTAAAAATTTAAATGGGCACTTACACCTGTTTAGAATTCGCTCATCCCATGCCCTGGTTTTCCCTTAATATCGAAACGACTGGTTAGATTAGTTTACTTCCTATCAGTATCACGCATGATAATCTTGAAAGTGTTGAAATCAATGATAAATCATGCCACTGTCCCTTTACATTTATTAACTTAAACCCAAGATTTACTTATTACTGCCAAAATTGAAAAATGTTTTACGCTACTTCACTCTACGGCAGCTGTTCTGCAGTAAACCTATATGCTCCCATACATGCGTACAGTTGTTCAGACAATCCTGGACAAAAATACATGGGACAGTCCCACGCTCCCCTGTTCAATGTTGCAATTTTTCAAATTTTGAAAATATTTTGTCCAGAACAACATTGAACTAGGGGGGAGGGGATTTTGGAAAACCAGCAAGTCTGTGCATATGTGTTGCTACATTTGGGCAAAAATGTCCCATCATTTTTGTCCAGGATTGTAGCTACAGTAGCCTAATGTTAACGTAGGATACTGTAGTTAGTACAGGAAGTTATCAATATCATGAGTTGATCACAGCCTTTAAAACGCCAGTGCAGGGTTTGCCTGCTATGTGATTGCAAATGTTAGAATAACGTGCGATGCATATTCTTCAAACAATATCAAAACTAATTAGGCCTATTTGTCATCATGGTTTTGATGTATGAAGCCAAAATGTTTGTCACGACCAAATTTTCATGTTTGGGCAAAAGTATGAGCCAGAAATTTGCAGAAATTACTAAAAATGATGATGAGAATGTCTTATATAAAGTTCTAAAAATAATTCTGATAGAAAAGAGATTATTCTTTATCAGTATTTGAAAAACTCACCTTGAATGTGGTAATTTATGGGATTTTATTTGTTTTATGAAGTGATTGACTCAAATCAAGATGACTTTGTACAGTATGCATTGCTACTTGTACTGCCACCTACATATCAAGATAATACAAACTGCTACTGCTAATACAAACCCTGGTTTGTGTGGTTACAAAGTTTGTTAAGTGATCTACTCATGATTAACCCAGTACTGTACAGTATATTTAAAAGCTAAAGTTCTCACCCCAAAATAATTCTATTCTTTTCCCCACACACTCACACTTCTGTTTAAAACTCATTAGCATCCAGACACAATTTCAATTTTTTTGGCATCAGGGTGAGTATACTAAACCACCTAGTAGGCTGCTTACTACACTACAGTAGGCTAGTCCTCAGTAAAACTAAGGACTGAACTTCTAAAGTCCTTGAACAGGACTCTGTGCTACGCCCAGTCCTTGGCCACAGTGCGCTAGAAACCCTGCCATTGCAATATATATCATGACTTATGAGGAAAATTTATCACGGCAGAAATAGCTCATTTGTCAGCTAATTTTACATACCATCCCCATTCTTAAACAATTGGAATGGGTTTTATGTTTATTTATAACTCTAACAAAAAAAATATGCATACATACAATTTAAGGTCACTTTCTGAGGCAAAATGTTACAGAACCCTTACTCGGGTACCTCTTCCAGCAGCAGCCATTTTGCTGTTTTGAGAAATGATGGTGCTACATGCACTTCCACATAAGTGGACAACTTACATTTATAATTGCAATTCCTCCAATAAATATCACAAAATCTGTGGTTTACAGTAATTTCTAAAACTCAAAAAGAAAGATCTAAATTCTGTACGATATATTAATAAAATTGTTTAAAAATACTTTCCAGAATTTTCAAAATGTATAACTAAATTTAATAAATTTTAGGGTGAGGGGTTTATCAAAATTTTCTGTGAATAAGGTCTTTTTTATAAAGTGGAAACGAGCGTCTTCTGGAACATCATAAAGTGTAGTCAGGTTATCCTTCTGTTGAATGACCCTGTCGTGTTCATACACCTCAAGGTGTATAACAAGTCATAGTCACCTCGAAGGAAGGGGTATCCTAACTACATGAAGTGATTGCACTGCTTCATATGATTTACACTACAGTTACAGGTATTTCTAGATTGTGTAACATACTTCACAATAGAGTCCATTTTTAAATCCAAATTTCATCAACTACTGTAATTGCCCTCCCCCCTCCCCTGTTTGAAAGAAAGCCAATTGACAAGCCTGGATGCTGTGTTAAAGATTATTCATGGTAAGTATGGTAATTATAGGCGCATTTTTGAAGTGTGAGGCAGTTGTAGAGTTGCACACCGAGCTCACCAAGCAAATGTCTTGATTTAAGAAGGTGTATGGGCAAGGACTGTGCACAGAGTAGGTCCTACCGTTAAGCGTAGTAGATGGTCCTGTTCATGGACTTGAGCTTTAATATACACCTTGGCCTAAGTTATATAGCGTCTAAATCCTATACTATAGATGGTCACATAATTGCTTCCTTTACAAAGGGAGCTATTCTGTGACCCTCCATAGGCCTAGTCTCTTACCCAGGACATGCTGTTTAATATATTTTGAGCAGTACAGTACTCTATGCTGTCAATCAAAGAGCTTTGCCAAATGAGAATTTCTGTGCAGACTACAGTACTTAAAAAAATTTTGTTTGGGATAAGAGTTGACTACCTAGGACTATAGTGTTACAAATATATAGGACAAAAAACCCAACCTATCATGCTTACTTCAAATCTTAGTCATAATTTTATTGATCAAGAGGAATTTCAGCATGTAATTTCAGTAAAGATACAGTATTGTTCTTAGTTTGTATCAGCACTTGATGAGACTTCATCCTTATGATCTTGACTATGCTGCTCAGGCTTGGAGTCCTTTCTTTGAAAAGGATAAGTGTCTTTAAGAACAAGTCCAAAGGAGATCTTCATGCTTTACACTGAAAGTGAGGAATCTACTTTATCACATTAGACTCAGCATCTTGGACTCACCACACTGGAGTTGAGAAGGATTAAGGCTGACATGCTTTAGGTTTTAAATTTTTTTCTAACAAGAATCCTCTTTTGTGTTGTAATTATTTAAAGGTTGAAAGTAATGCTGGGGTTTTTGGCCACACTTAAAAGCTTGTTCAGCATTTTTCAAGGCTTGACATTAGGAAGTTCAGTTTCTCCCATAGAGCTGTCAATGAGTGGAATAGTTTGTCAGAGTGGGTAGAAAACTCCCCATCTGTGCAATACTTTAAGGCTCATGTTGACAAGTTCTTCCATGACTGTGGTAGATTATGATTAAACTAGTGTCAGTAATTAACTAGGTTGCTTTTTGGGATTGGGACTGCAGAGCATCTTATGGGGCTTTAGCCCTCCTTTGCCCTTTTACCAACATGATGTTACTACAGGTGACAGTCAATACATGAAGTCAATATGAAATTTTTCATGTGTTCTTCCTTTTAACAAGGCTATAAGTACTGTCCTATAGTGCACAATATTTCACTACCCACTAATGTAGTACATAACTTGAAAGTAAGACAACTTTCTGCCACATTCCAAAGCTTTAGAGCACTCTGAAGTCATGCAGTATTTTGTAAGAAATTCAAAAACTCTTGAGAATTCTCTAATTTCTTTACAAAGCTTGGGGTCTGCTGGCCTTAATTTTATATTCTCCTGGTGTGCTATAGTTTTGATATATATACATATGCTTGTGCTGTGAATGAGCAGAATCACTTTAGTTGAACTGATAATAGCAAATTAAAGGGTTTGCCCTCTCACCCCATACTACTGTACAATGAAATTCTCTGTCTGCTCAGCTCATTGATTGGCAGTTGGTTTGAACAATGCAGAGTACCAAAGCTTATACTGCACAGTATGAACTGTACTATTAGTGTTTGACTTTACACATTGAGCTTTTCTACACTTTAATCCTGAAGCAATACACTGAGATTGTGTCTGCATACAGTATTGATGAATTTTCAGTTGCATTCAATTTTTTCTATTTGCTTTATTTTCAGTCAGCCATGTCTGCAAGACTTTTTAACCCAAGAAGCCTGCTGGTAGCTAGAAGAATTGCTGATCATCAGCTTAGGTCAGAACTCACTCTAAATTTTTCAAGGTCATACCAATTCTTAGTTTGCTACATGTGATGCTTGTAATTTTTTGTATTTAATTCAAGTTCCCTAAGCATTTATAAAGTTCATTTTATGCAAGAGGAATTCCAATTTGCACCCTGCACACTTATTTGGTGTGTTCTTTTACAGTGCAGTATTTCAAGATGTTCCTCGCAGCTTTAAAAAGGAATGATAGGATCAATTTACCAGCCCTTTGCTCAATTTTAATGATGAAACAACTGTCTTGTTCTTAGAACAGTATAAAACAACTCAATTACATACAGTATGAGGAGTTCATATGATAAAGATTGTCAACAAGTATTGGGGATTATGTAAACTCTCATCTGTTGTATAGTGTTATAATTAGTCAGAGGCATACTACTTCAAAACCCAGCATAACTATTACAGAAATTTTTCCTGAAAAAAACCTATTTCTACTTTGCCACTTTGTAGTAAAGATTGAAGTTGGAACATTCATAGTAATGATATAGCTTTTGTATTTTCACAGTATGGGGCTTCCTTACATGGACATTATCACATATTACTGTACATGTATAATTTCAAATAGGGAAATGTGTCCCCCTTTTTCCTATTTTTCTGTTGACTTGTTTTGTTTGATATTTGAATGTCTGTAAAATTTATGTACATGTAGACAGTAAATCTGACTTGTTGTCATGGTAATCAGAGACTCCTCAAAATGCGTTTTGTTTGCTTAATTTAGAGTGATTGGTTAAAGCTGAACTCAAATGTTGTGTATGAAGTTGGAAGGAGAATGTTAAAGTTGTTATTTGTGTACAGTATATTTCTTCACCCCACCCCTCAAAAATAATGATGCGAAACCTGTTTGTTCACAGATATGCACCTGCTACAGCTCAGTTCCATTCAAGCAGTCCAAAAAGGGAAGAATTCACAATTCAAGACACCAAAGATTTCATGGAGAAGGTTATAAAAGAAAAGGAGAAGCTCACTATTGTAGATTTTCAAGCAGGGTGAGAATAAATTTGAGTCACAGATTCAGAGGTTCCATTTGTTACGTTATTACAGACTTTTACAAAAATCTGGATTGTGTTTGAAAGGTGGCGCAATTGAGAGCTGTTAGTCAATATCTACTTGAAAAGGATTTATTTCTACTCGGGTGTCAATCTTTGATTGACAGTTCTCTTTGTCCCTGTTTTTTTAGCAATGTTGACACCAATCCTCATAATAATTTGTCCCTTACAACACCCAAGTAAGAGTCGCTCTGTGCTGTCAACAGCATAACAGTAGTAAAGATTGTAAGGGGAAACTTTATCCAAGATTCTTGGTGATTCTGTTCACTGTAGTAGACATATTGATGAAAAAAAAAACAAGAAGGCATTTGGAAATGAAAGAGTCAGTAGTATATTGAGTCTCCTTCCTGACACCTCCTTTTATTAATTTGGTTACATTTTACTTTGGTGTTTTATTGGTCTGAGTGGTGAGTTGGTTTCATGAAAAGAACTGAGAAATGGTGGCAACTTCAGAAAAATCTTTCTCGTTTTCACTATGCCATGAGTAGTGCTGGGTGTGTGTCTGGCTAACAGCCACTGTTCATTGAACCTTGAACTAAGAATAATCTTGTTTGCATGTAATAGTTCTATTAGAGAAAGGACATACTGTATAATGAAGGAGATTTTTGCTTCCATCAGAGGTTCATTGTTTTAAACCGGGGTCAGTCCTGTCACCCCAAACTGCAATTTTTGTAGTGGTGTACAGAAATTCTTAATTGGCTCAGCTCTTTTTTCGACAGCTAGTTCAAACAATGCAAAGTACCATATAGCTAACATGACACAGCCTTTACTTTACACACAGTGTTTTGATTCCACATTGGAGTGTTGTATTCTCACCCTGACGCAATAAACTGAGGTTGTGTCTGGATGAGGATGAATTTTAAACAGTTGTGGAAGGTTTTTAAGTAAGAAGGAATGGCAGAATTGAAACTGTTTCATGGTGTGAGGATCAGGCCTGTAAGAAAATGCAGTTTTGTTTTTCCTGTCATTTTGGTACTCAGCCTATATTTTTTCATATAGATCCTTGAAACCTCTCGACTGATTTCTACAATAAAAAAGTGTGAGTCACACAAAAGATTAATATCCCACAAACAGTAAATTAAAGATTGCAGCTTGCTGAGTATGGTATATTTATGAAAAAGGTAAACAGAAAGATGAGTTCAATAATGAGGAACATCATATGTGTTCATTATTGATGTCATGGGGGTATTTTATTTACTCTTTCTCTGATGAAAAGGAATCCCAATTCAGCATTGATTTTCTTTGAATGAATCTTTCACAGAGGGAAGAAACTCTCTCAAGTAAGCTACTTTTGAGAAAGCTTTCTGTATTTTATATTAATAACAAGTAACCTTTGTTTACTTTATAGTTGGTGTGGTCCATGCAGGCAACTTGCTCCTAGACTTTCAAAGGCTATAGAGAAAGCTGGAGGTAAAGTTAACCTTGCCAAAGTTGATGTAGATGACAATGCTGACCTTGCTATGGAATACAACGTATCTTCAATTCCGATGGTCCTATTTTTCAAGGGAGGAAACAATGTGGATAAATTTGTTGGGCTTGTAGAACAAGACAGGATTGAACATTATATAGAAAAATATATGTAAGGAGAAGGAACAACACAAGAGATCTTCATTAAAGGACTTATTTTGATGATGGTAAACAGCTGACACACCACATCAGAAATCAAATCATTGAGGGAGTTGTATCATTAGGCCTTGAATGTTAAGGCATGCCAGTGCAATGGTACATCATCCCCTGTGAGAAGTGTGATTTTCTTGCACTAACAAAGCTACAGGTCAGGAAGAATGGGAGCTTTTATAACTCTTTGAAAGTTTAATAAAACTTCTGCTACATTCGTTAATTTGTTGAGGGTTTTGATTTCTGGGACTTCTAGAAAGTGTAAAATTTGGAGCTAAATTATTTCAGTTTATTTCATGATTCAGGGAGTATGTTTGGGAAGAAACTTATGATATTGAAATAAAGTTTTATATTATAAGAAAATGATTGTAAATTTGAATCATGTTTAAACAAGAGTCAAATAATTTGAAAAAATGTCTTCTTCTTTTCTTTATATTTTTATTTTATCATATGTATGAGCATATTCTATATTATTATATTATCATGTGAATTTTATGTTGTTAACTCCTAGTGCATGCTTCACTTCATATTGTGAATACATTTCTCTGCCACACACGGTGCAGTATGTTGTGTTGAAAAGCTTGCTGAGGTGTGAAGGCTAACAAAATGAGATATTACTGCATTGAACATTTATGATTTGCATTATATGTATAATCTATTCTTCTTTAATCTTTGCTAAAGGCAAAAGGTTTGGAATCTTTATGATAGTGATGTCATATGGGTGAATGTGTGTATGTGTTTGTGACACTGCTTGTAAACACAATATTTCGGATTGGAGGGCCATCTGGACACTTTTCCTAAATTGGTGTGTTGACTTTTAAAGAAAAGCGGAAGGACCATATTGTTTTTGGTATAGGGAAGAGGCTATTTGAGATCACCAGCTTTTAAACATGAAAAATATTGTAAATGTGACTTCTCATGGCAGGAAGCTTGGAAGGTTTTCTTGCTTTAAAACTGATGTGTATCAAATGTTATAGTCACAAGATGGGCATCCACGTTTTTGGTACTGACAGGTCAAGGGTCGTCTGAGGTAATGGAAGACAAAAGAAAAAAAAAACTTGCGGATTGCTTGTAAACACTCTCCCTCAAAATAGGAATTGATATATACTTTCCATACTTAGTTTACAGATTAATTGAGGGGAAGAACCCAGTGGCAGATCATTCATATGGTCAGGAGATGACTGCCCCCCCCCCCCCTCTCCCAAAAGGCAAAACTTGTCTACCAGCACCCTTTTCTTAAGATTTTAACTTTTTGTTTAATGGCCACCTGCAGGCCTTTATCACCCATCCGACAAAAATATTAAGGTCCGCCAGCAGTCAGTAGAAGAACCGTATCGTATTTGATGGCAATCGCCAATAAGAGGTCATAACATGTCATGTCACAACAAGGTAGGAAGCATAGATGCTCATGACTGACATGTAAATGCTTTAGAAGTCAGAAGATTACTTATTGTATGTTGTTGAGGTTACATGTCATGTGTAGTTACCTCACGACAAGAACTGGAACCCGTAATGTATCGGCACTTGTAAAAATAGTACCGCTTCACAAAGTTCACAAGTCACTCCTGATGGCGGGGTCCTCATCTCTGTTTTCAAACAAACGACAAATTTTCGAATATATTTCCTCTAAAAGCTTTCATTGGTAAATAAATTATGTAAACCCAACATCTTCATTCGTCATGAAGGTCTACTTAATTCTGCTCATAGGAAGAGTTGACTTCTCTTTAAAACCCATAATTTCCCTACAAAGAACGAAATTTACTTGGAAAAATTCTAGTTTTCTCTAGTAGGCTCTATATTTTCAAATGTTTGTTTAAAAATTTGGCACACTTTGCTTTCGCAATGGACTTAGTCCCATAGGTAGCAAAGTGAAAGTGAGGGCGATGCAATTTTGGGAATATTCACCTCAGAAAGAACAATGTTTTTAATGAAAAAATTGTATGCTATCTTTTTTTTCAAATGAAACTGGGCACTAAAGAGGGTGGAAATCTTCGTTTTTCCTTGCCATGCTACAGGAGACCAACAATTCCAGTGTATCTATGCCCTCTGCAAACTGAGGAACATTGATAACATTTTAATTCTTCAAGTTACCAAAGAATCCATCTTTTTCACAGACTATTCAACTGACGGGGTTGAAGGGCATTTGGGAAAAGGTCTATGAGAGCATTTTAGAACGGAAGGTAAATGATTTCCTGCCTGAAGTCTTGCCCGAAAGACTATCTAAACGAAGCGCCACCGTCAGTTGGCACGGAGCGAAGAGGAAATTTTGAAAAATCGGACCCCCAGAAGTCGAAAATGGCATTTCACAGGCTTTTAAGTAGTAGCTAAGCATCAAAGAAAACCCGGAAAATTTGGGTGCTTGCCCCTTTCCTCGGGGGAAAGGGGCAAGCACCCAAATTTCCCGGGTTTTCTTTGAAGCGTGAATACCAATGTATTAGGGATGTAATTCGCGGCGATCCAAGCTCGCAGAAAATTTTGCTTTTTGATTCCTTGCCGAAGGCATGCAAGGAATCTATGCGATGGTGATGTCGTGTGTATGTGTGTGTGTGTGTGTGTGTGTGACGCTTTGGCTTGTAAACACAATATCTCAAGAAGGGTAAGGGTGACTAACCTCGTATTTGGTGTGTAGGTTGGTCATATTGAGTAGATGATCCCTATTGTTTTTGGTGGAGATCAAAGGTCATTTGGGGTCACCAGAGGTCAAAAGGTCAAAACTTCGTAAACACAATATGTCGAGAACGGTACATGTGACTATGCTCATGTTTGGTGTGTGGGTTGGTCATATTGAGTAGATGATCCCTATTGTTTTTGGTGGAGATCAAAGGTCATTTGGGGTCACGAGAGGTCAAAAGGTCAAAACTTCGTAAACATGATAACTCGAGAACTGTACATGTGACTATGCTCATATTTGATGTGTGGATTGGTCATATTGAGTAGATGATCCCTATCGGTTTTCGTGGAGGTCAAAGGTCATTTGGGGTCACGAGAGGTCAATAGGTAAATTCCTAAGAAATTGCTTGTTAACACAGTATCTCAAGAAGGGTAAGTGTGACTAATCTCATATTTGGTGTGTGCATTGGCCATATTGAGTAGATAATACCTATCGATTTTGGTGGAGATCTAAGGTCTTTTTCGGTCACGAGAGGTCAAAACTTCGTAAACACGATAGCTCAAGAACGGTACATGTGACTGTACTCATATCTGGCGCCGAGTGTGTTGGCCATATTGAGTAGATGATCCCTATTGTTTTTGGTGGAGGTCAAAGGTCATTTGGGGTCATGAGAGGTCAAAAGGTCAAAACTTCGTAAACACGGTATCTCAAGAACGGTTCATGTGACTGTGCTCATATTTAGTTTGTAGATTGGTCATATTTAGTAGATGATCCCTATTGATTTTTCCAAAGGTCAAAGTTCATTTGGAGTCAGCATGTTCAAAGCCTGACAAGCTTTCCTGCACAGTCTTTCAAGAAAGGTCACTTGTAGGGTCCTGTAACTTGTCATGTAGATGGCACATAGTGAATACATGGTCCCAGAAGTTTTTGGTGGAGGTCAAATGTCATTTGGGTTCACGACGGGCAAGGGGGGTCTCAATGTAGGAAGATTGGATGCCTTGCATGTGTACTTTGTGGGCACATTATGGAGCCCTGTTAATTGAAAAACATTGCAACAAACAATGTCAATGTGAAAAAAAGGCCTTACATTTCAGCAGCAAGGAATCACTAAGCCTTTTGGCTTTCTGGTTGTAACAATGAATTACAAGTTGGCGCTTGTATTGAAGAGAA
This sequence comes from Holothuria scabra, assembly GCA_037179385.1. NCBI lineage: Eukaryota > Metazoa > Echinodermata > Holothuroidea > Aspidochirotida > Holothuriidae > Holothuria > Holothuria scabra. The sequence goes on from CM074184.1 coordinate 4,125,100, forward strand.
CTCGAAATTTCATGAGAATGAAGACTTGGGCATATTGCACAAATGAAAAAGCGGTTTTCTGAAGTGGGTCGGAGGGGGGCGGCCAGGGCATACTTCCACCCCCTCATTTTTCACTAGGGGCACCCCACTTTCTACGCCTATGAATGGACTTGTACCATTCCCTTCCTTTCAGCAACACAGCATCAGTAAGAACTCAGCTTCGAGTTGTTGGCCCTCATAGAGGAGCCTAGCATCTCTTTTGGGAAATCCGGACCATAATTGTACTGTATATCCCAGAGTAAAAGATCCACCGTGCGTTGTGGAATTCTCCCGGTTTGAACAGTCCCGACAAGGGTTGGAATGTCTGATTTATATCCCTGACAAAAAAGGTAAGGCAATTAGTTCCAAATTCGCAGGTTTTCACATGTTTTTTCCAGGGGTTATCACAGGTTTTTGCATGAAAACCTGTGTTTTTCCTGGACATTGACGCAGGTTTATCATTTACCGCAGTTTCGACACAGGTTTGACACAGGTTTATGTGTAAAACATTTGGTGATCAAAACTAAGGTTAAAAAAGAATTTTTCAACAAAACTTGTGGCCTGATATTAAAGGCAAGGAAAGGTGTGCCAAACCTGTGAGTAAAAGGTTCCAAAAACGTAGGTTTGTCACCCAAGAACACGTGTGATTTCCTTTGTTTTTCCACGCGTCATCACGCATGGTGTCAGTGGCGTAGCTAGGATTTTTTCCAGGGGGGGGGGGGGCAAAGGTATGAAATTTCCCCAAAACTTTTCCCGGTCAATGTGTATGTATTTCATATAAAATATGCAAACTTACAAGTATAACAACATTACCATGTCATTTTGTAATATTACCTGCATTTTAATCTTAAAGTATAACATAGAGCAATCGGAAATAACAAAGTATATTATTTTTGTAAACAATATCTAGTTTATTTGTATGTACTAACGCAGTGGCGTACGCAAGATTTCTCTGAAGGGGTTTTCTTGGCCACAAAATGTTATTTGGTCATAAAGATTATCTAAGCGGAGCGCCACCATTGGTTGGCGCGGAGCGTAGAGAAAATTTGGAAAAATCAGACCCCTTAGTTGGCAGGAAATAGCATTTTCCAGGCTAATACGAAGAATCTAGCCAGTCGCTTTACTCTTTTGTCGTTAGCAATAAAATGCTCTCTTCAAAATATGTTCGCAAACTGCAAAGTGATCAGAGAGTTAAGAGCTAATTTTACCCCAAGTATGTAATTTTGCCCCAAAGACCGAGCGAAGCGCCACCATTGGTTGGCGCGGAGCGTAAAGAAAATTTCGAAAAATCAGACCCCTTAGATGGTCAAAATAGCGTATTTATGCTTCTTAAGAGAATCTAAACATGCAGTCTTTTTTAGCGACGCCACCAGCGGGAAACAGAGTCTACCTTTTTAAGTAAAAATTGGAATTTGACAGAATTTGTCTAGGTCTATTTGTAGGAATTAAAAAAAAAATGGCATCACTGAAAGACCATCACTGAAAGACCTTGCAGGGACAATCCTTCCCCTTTGAAAATTTTTGAAAAATTGGGTGTCCTTATAAGCAATCTGGTGCCACATATGCTATCTTTTGAAGTAAAATCTGTGTTAATAAAGTTAGATTACGTATTTTTAAGAACAAAGAAAAAATGGCATCTGTGAGGGGGGCATGGCCCAATGGTCTCCCCTTCGCACGCCACTATGGAGGCCTAATAGTGGCTCGATCACACAGGATGTCCTGTGAGAAAAGCAGTATGTTAAGTGTAGAAGGCTACAAGGTACTCATTGTCCATTCATTGTTACACTCAAAGTGAGCAGAAGGCTATTTTCCCGAACTAGCTTGTAAGCCTCCAAGGATTATTGTAAGTAACAAAATCTAAGTGTGCCAACGGATCCCGTTAATTCTAATTTCTAGATTACCTTTAAGTTGATCGTTGGCCTTGGATTGTTTCAGCCCAATCCATCGTTATGTACACAGAGTAAAATCGTACAGCTACTGCTAGCTTGTAGAACAGGGTTATTCAACCATTCGCAGCGGTGGGCCACATGTAATGGTTATAATGGACGAGGGGCCGCATTCTATAGGCCTACTCGTTTTTGTTTTTTGTTTTTTTTTTTTCAATTTTTTCCGACGCCCAAGGCAACAAAATGCAATCATTGCGCGTAGAGAAAACTGATTCATTTTCGTTTTTGATTGAACAAATAAATAAATTTTAGCAAAAATTGATGGTGTTGGGCAGAATGTTCGGACAAAGGTTTTTTTTTTGTTTTTTCATATTCCTCCTGAATCATTCTCAACCCGCCCTAGTGGATAACACTCCAATGTGGCTAGACATGTAGCAGACATTTGAAATGAATTATTTCATTCAAAAGTAAGCATGCTATAGCGGACGGCGAAGCCTAAAGTTGTCATCAATTAATCTGCTTACTGAATAATTTTGCAATATAGATTATTTTTGACGGGCCGGACGCAACCTTTTCGCGGGCCGGGCCGTGGCCCGCGGGCCGCAGGTTGGACAACCCTTTTGTAGAAGAACATAACAACCTCGGAGGTCTACGGTAGTGACTTGTCAGTTTTCACATCATTTTACTGAATTCCCAAAGTATCACCTGAATAACAGCTTCCTGTGCACTGAAATGCACTGATCATAACCCCCGTGCGTATACAAGCACAAGAGAACATTCAATCTGCTACGCGGCGAGGACATTTCTGTGGAACGCGAATTGGGCCGGTTCATGCGACACTGACGAAATCTGAGTTCATTTGTTGCATGAAAATACGAATTATGTATGAGAAATGTCTCACAATTTCTTATTGTAACAAAAATTTTGAGAAATTTTTGTGAAATTTTGTAATAATAAGAAGATTCATCAAATTTCCCCAAAATTTTTTCCAGGGGGGCAACTTGCCCCCCCCCCCAGTAGCTACCCCACTGCATGGTGCAGACACAGATTGACGTACCTTTGTTTGTAAGGGATGACAGGCCAAGTTGAATATATATATCGGTCAATTATTTCTTTGAAAAGTTAAACATGGGTTTTAATTCCATGCAAGAAAAAAAAACTCCTCTTGCTTCACAATGAGTGAAATAGATTTGACCTTAATCTACATGGAGTTCAAACACCAAAAAACACAGAGGCTCAGACTAATCCTATCGCCCCAAACGACAATTTTTGTCACTAGTAGTCCACAGAAACTTTCAATTGGCACAGCTCTTTGACAGCTTGTTCAAATCAAAACTGAATTGTGAAACGTTTCCCGAAAGGATGATTAAAGGCATATATAATTTGACATTACATTCAATTTATTTATAATTTTGATGCCGCTGCATGAAATATTTATCAACGAACAGTGGTGGTTGTACTCAACGCATGGTGAAAGGTAATGCTTGATCTAAGATATTTAAACGTGCACAGTAAAAAAGTTCCAAGGACAAAGGGACTTTAACTTATATAGAAAGACAAAACGAATGAAAGACAATGTGCCCACATCACATACATTTTTGTGGCTTTGTTGAAGAGCAGCGATATTTTTTAACAAAAGTTACAAATCTTTAAAATGAGATATGTTGAGTAAGGAAAGGGAATTGCGAGAGGGTTTCAAGGACACGGTGTGGAATATTTTTTTCTCTCCCTTTTTTCCAAAACCCGGGTGAAAAGCCACCAGAAGACTTTTAAATAACTGCCAAGGGAATGATGCCTTCCCCCAAAGTGCTATGCCTTTCTTCTGTAAGCTTAAGTTCTCTCGGCTTCCATACGTTCTAAATCTTATTTGAAACTCGATAGATACCTATTACGTAACTCAATGCCCAGTGAAGGTTTGAAACATTTCAAAGGAGGTAAAAATATTTCTCTCGTCAAAAATTGCTGTTCCTCAAAGTTTAAACTATGAAGTGAAAATCTGTGATCGTAATACGCTTTCAAAGAGAATAAAGAGTGTTCGGGGTTTTCTTCAATTGCAAACAATACTTCTTTTTTTTTAGAAAGAGAGCACACAATTGCCCACGTTATAAATGGTATCGTCGCGTAGCACTTGTGCAACAATGTTAAGAAAGTCGATGAGCCATAGTATACGCCAATACTAAAATTCACGATCCTACACGTTTTGCAAAAGTCTTGCCTGCATGAGTCCATAGGTTTTCCCTTTCGGGAAACCAAAAATCTGCAGAGTACCGAAGTACATATTACGCATCATTTACTGTTCTGAGAGGGTTTTGATTACACCGTGGGGTCTTGTATACGAACCCTGAAGCAATATAAACTGAGATTGTACTTGGATGAGGATGGTTTTTAGACAGTTGTGGGAGGGTTTTAAGTAAGTTGATGAGGAGGGTAAGAACTGTTCAGCAATTGCATAGCCACGGGTGTCCCAGGGGCGTAGCCCCCACTTACGTTATCCCCACGAAATTTTCAGGATAATGTTTCCTATGTCATTTTCACCTTGAGTTTGGCACTTCAAAATGTGCTATGGCCCCCCCAGTTTTGAATTTTTAGCTACCTCAATGCCCTTGGGGTGAGAGGAATATATCTTTTATCGCCATGAAATCTTCCTTTTAAGGTGTAGATACTGTAACTACTAAATTCTAGCCTGATATACTTCATAAACGTGATAAAATGTCCACTCGTTAAGGCCAAACCTCTCACCCAAAACTACAATTTTGGTACCCGGGTACCAAAATTCTCAATTGGCTCAGCTCTTTGATTGACTGCTAGTTCAAATAATGCAGAGTGTCATAGCTTATATTACACAGCTTGAACAGTACTGAGAGTGTTTTGATTACATAAATTGAGGTTTTCTATACTCACCCTGGAGCAATAAACTGAGATTGTGTCTGGATGAAGATGAATTTCATACAATTGTGAGAGGGGCTTCAATAAGAAGGTTAGGAGAATTGGTACTGTTTGGGTGTGAGAGAACTGGGCCTTTAAGGATCCCATTCCTCGTACATTCGTATAGTGCAGTGTAGTTTCTAACCAGGAAAACGAAATTTTGGCGCGCCGCGAGCGTACGTGTACATCTAAAGCCGCCATCTTTGCTTGAGAATGTGATTCTCGCCAAGTAACAACTGACTGACTGAATGACTTCAAACCATATCACTTCTATATGTACCTCTCGCTCGGTGTCCCCATATCAGAATTGCTGGCTACGCGGTTGTTGGGGTGGATGAAAGAGGCGGGGTCAACGCCTCAGGCAAGCGGACCCTGCCGTCCGGGGTGACTTGTGAAAGGATGCCATTTTGACAAGTGCCGGTACATTTACTATATACTGTCGGTAATTTGCCTTGTTGCTATCCCCGTCACCTCACTATTGACACCCCACACACCGCAAGTTTTAGCACAAACTACTGAACTTTTCCCGCATTCCGAGCGCTTCAGATTAAACATCAGAGTTTAAACGTTGTTTACGATAAGAAACTGAACGCACGGAGCCTGAACGCATAGGCAAATCTTGTCATAGCTATCACATAGAAATTTCGCCTTTCGAATTGTTTTGGTTTTGGTGGGGAATTTAAGTGATCCAGATTCTGAATTCATGTCTAGTCATGGAAATCACAGCATGAAATGCAAAAAGAAAAAAAAATGACACGCTTCGCGCGCATTAGTCACCGTTTGCACTCCATCGTGGAGTAACCTCTCATGACCTTTACTAAAGTAATAGTGCACTTCGGAACATTTGGAGGGGACTTTTGGAAAACCTACCCCTTCACCATCCCAACCGGGGGGCGGAGGCCATCCCCCCCCCCCTCGTCGGGGAAGGTCGGTGGTTTCTTCGGGGAGGCAAAAAAAAAAATTAAAAAAATAACAAAAAATCCTACAAGGACTGAAGTTACTGGGTGGATGATTTTTAACATATTTTTTGCCTTGTAATGCTATTTTAATGCATATTGGAATCGATTTTCAATCACTTCTTCTTAGCTCTGTTATACCTCGTTCCATGTTCCTTGACCTATCTCATCCCCCGTCGGGGGAGGGCGACTTTTTTCGGGGAGGCCTAAAAACTGTGAAAAACCTGTGAAAAACGTAAAGGACTGAGGTTACTGGATGGATGATCATGAACTGTTTTTTATCACCTTTTTTTCTTTTGTACTTTAATGCATACCTGAATCGGTTTTAATTACTTCTTACTAGCTCTACTATTTCTCATCCCATCTTCAATCCGTGCGTTCAAGGTCACGCTCATGTCGGGGAAGACTGCCCTCCCCCTGTTGTTGAGAATATAACATTTCGTCGGGGAGATTTCATCTACAGGCCGATAAAAGATGTGGGCCTGATAATCGTCACGACGATCTTCTTGATTTTGTTCACTTGAACACCGTATTCTTCTAAGACACTCACAATTCCGAATTTTCAGTGCAAAAGCGGGCGATTACACTGTAAAAAATAACACGTAACACTTAATTAACACTTGAAAATGTTAATGGTTAATCTTAGTACAGTGAATGTGTAGGAATTGTTGCTTTATTAACATATTGACGCGTTATCGGTGAGGCAGTGTTATTGATGTGAACACATGAATGTGTTACACTCTAAAAAATGTTGTGTAGAATTTACACAACATTGTGTGAATAGTCCACCAATCAACAAATGTGTAGAAAGTACACATGGTTGTGTAAAAAATTTACACCACGTGTAGATTTACACAGTGTTGTGTAAGTTCTACACAACATTTTTTAGAGTGTACCTCCATGCTTTAACACTACCTGACGTTAAAAACATCTACACTTCAATGTGTTAATTGCCTCACCGATAACGAGTTAGTATGTTGATAGATAACAGACCCTGTACCAACACTGTACACCGAATCGTGTTCATAAAGTTTTACATGTCATTTTTACAGTGTAAAATATGTCACGTTACAAGGTGGCTTCAAATGGAACAACGTCGTTGTTCATGTCCATGCAGCGCCTGATGGTGTGCCATCTCGCCTGCCCCGACAGCCGAATTTTAGCAACGGTAATGAAAATCGGCCAGGCCGTTTTGAGCTATAATGATACACAGGAGGGTAAGAGTGTCTCCTCATCAGTCTGACTGAAAATCCATTTGAAGCCACCTTGTAACGTGACATATTTTCAAATACGTTGAAAGTAAAATCATTTATAGTCTGGAGTTCGGGCAGTCACGTAGAAAATCTTATTTATAGTGGATTTTGCAATTGAGTACAACGAAGATTCCTAGTAGTCAAACACATTAGTAGTTTTTAATTCCGTTTCATAGCCCCCCCCCCCCCCCGGCCCCCAAAAAGGGACAAGACCATTACATCTAATTTTAGCAGCACCTATAATCTGGTAATTTTCTGGTCACTTATAGCGAGTTGGCCTTTTTTGTTGAAGTTAAACGTTCATTTCAAGGAAAGCTCCAAATAACGATTGCTTCATTTCTAGTTACAAGTCCGGGAAATGCCATTTCCGGCCGTCTGAGGCATTAGATTTTTTTAACAATTTTCTGTACGTTCCGCGCCAACTGATGGTGCCACTCCGCTTAGATAGTATTTTGGCCGAACAGATAACTTATCAGAACAATGCATGCTTGCATATTATAATGTATTATAATATATTCTACATTTCGAGGCAGTATTAAAAAGTGGAAATTTTATTGCGAAAGAAAGCTCAAATTAATGACTACTTTGTTTCTAGTTATCAGCCCGGGAAATGTCTTTTCTTGTTATCTGGGGATTCTCAACTTTTCAAAAAATATCCGTGTGCTCTTTTGGGCAGGATTACATTTTCAGAAAAAATTCTGCCCCTCCTAAAATGAAACGCTCCCGTACGCCTATTTCAATATGTAAAATATAAAACTTGAAAAACATGGGAAGTCAAACTTCTGCGGGAAAATTTTCCAATATGGTCCGAGGGCCCTAATCTGCCTAATGATATTCAGTAACCTCAACAAAACTACAGATCGCCCCTACTTGATTTTTTTATAAGGTCAGATTCTTCGATAAAACCCCCCAAATCTGTCATAAAATTGCAATTTTCCCCATTTTCCCATTTCGATGGATACTCAGTACACAAATAACTAAAGCCAACTCTTCGAATCACCCCGACATTCTACCTAATTTTGCTTTTGAAAGGCATATCATTAATAAAAACCCCAAATTTTTCATTTTAACATTACCAAAAAAACAAATTTTCTTTTGTTAAATCTCAAAATTTATGCAACATAATAAGCACTTCATTTTCAAATCTTCGTTCAAAAAAGGGAAAATTTTCGGGCAAACTTCAAGTCTCGTCTTGAGATCCTAGTACGTAAACCTAGAACGGTTACATGCATAGCCCCTACAGAATTTCAGCTATCGAGTACAAAACGTTTTTGATTTTGCCCACATGAAGGATAGATTCTTATATAGACACCCCAAGTTTTTAATGGTCCTTACAAAAGTAAAAATTGTTTCAAAAATTTTCTTCAAAATAAACTCCAGATTTTTAAGTATTTGTTAGCAAGAAAGGCAAAAATTTCGGCGCACTGCGCTCGCCTCAAATACTGCCAAGTCATGTCCCGCCGGGACGACCTCATCGCCTTTGTCTTTGTCATCACCTTGAAATGCTGGCCCCTCTGTCGGGGAGCTTGACCCTCCTTTTGGGCAAATCCTGGCGTGTGGGCATTGCTAGAAGAGACCGGTCCAAGACACGATCCAGAATTCCAGCTGTTAGAAAATTCTTGCCCCCCCCCCCCATTCACAAACCAGTAGAGGTGGCACCAGGACTTCAAAAGTGGGGGTCAAATCACTCAAATGGAGGGCACTTGAAATTGTTGGGGGCAAACAACAATTTCGCGCGAAGCACGAGTCTATGCGGGCAAAGTGGCCCGCCTTAGTGTTCTTTTAAACAAATACTTGTTAATACGGAGCTTGTATTGTAGAAAAATTTAGATTCTGGGTTCCCTGTAAGGAAATTTGAAAATTTCGGGGATTATTTAAGAATCTGCGGTTCCTATTAACATATATCTGAGATTGCATGGCGACTGAATGTCGTTGCTTTTACATAATGCTATCTAAGGCCTGCGGATTGAGGCTTCCCGACTAGGCCTACATTTAAAAAGTTTTCGAAATTTGTTATCTTAGGACAAAATACTTCAAAATCAGAAACCTAAATTGATTAGGAAAACGGCACTGCAGTACACTGTTAAAAATTTCTCTGTAAATTTACATAATTTTTATGGCAAATTTTTTTCCAACCAAATAATGTTTTTTTTACAGCCAGACTGTAATCATGAAAAAACATTAAGTGTTTGTTTTTTCTTTACAGTTTTTGCATGTAAATTAGTTTACAAATGTCTACTGTAAAATCGAATTACAGAATTGTTCTGTTTTTTTTTACCTTAATTTTATGTGAATTTACAGCCTACTGTTTTCATTCTCGGCATTTTAATATTTATTATAATATCGCTTTTTTTCCTTTCATATGTTATTACGTAACATACACTTCATCATTACGTAGATCAGGTATTTGCTTATCAACGTAATGTGTCGTTACGAAGTTGTTTTCAATCAAAACACAATGAGGATGCTTTGTTGTCATATTGTTATCTCTAGGAACTTTGTAATTGGAAAGTCACATTTTTTGTACAATATCATAATTGTTTTTAAAATAAATATGACAAAGAATGCAAATACATTGGTTGCAAACATTTCCAGTCAAGGTAAACAATAAGTTTATCACTTCCTGATTAAAAAACGCCAAAAAAGATATTATTCAAAGCAACAGCAATCCCTTTGTTAGGAAAATGCCTACAAAATAAGCTCCACCCATTTATGCAAAATGAGATTTACGTCGTAAAGTGGTAAATTTACAGACTCTTTCAAGTAAATTTGTGAAACGTTTTTAATTCGATCAAGTGCATGAGCGCCTGTGGCGATGAGTTGACATCAGTATACCAATTGTCAGTATAATAAATGTAAGTTAATTTTCAAATAGGGCCATAAATTTGCCAAAAATGTTTTCTTTTTTAACTGAAACTTCGCAGAACGATGCATGTTATATATTGAAAATTTTCTGGCTATTTCTTATTTGTTTGTTTGTTTGGGCTTATTTTTGTTTCTTTTTCAGCTTAAAAACAAAATGAATGTTTGTTAAATGACAGTATATTTATGTGAAATCAGAAAAATACAAAATACTGTTAAAATTTCTGTAAATTTACAGAAAAAGTTTTACAAAGCAGTAAAATTTGGTTAAAAAAGCAGACAGAAATGGTTTTTCAAATAAACAGAAAATACATGTTAAACAACCTTTTTTTTATTGTAGCAATACAAAGTGTCTGTAAAGATACAGAAAATCTCTGTTAAAAGTAAAATACAAAAAGTTTAAGTTAAAAAAAGTCTGTAAATTTACAGAAATTTTTAACAGTGTAGCTCGGACAAGTTTACCATACTGATTTAAGCCTGTCATCCATTTGTCCGTGATGCGTGATCCGTGTCCGCGTCCGCATGCGTGTCCGCGTCCGTGAAAAATCGCTCACATAGAAAACTATAGAAAGCCAACAGGCTTAGTGATTCCTTGCCATATGATATATCATAGCAAACATGAATGCAAACATGATATGCATGAGATCCCATACAATTATTCTACTTGAGATATCATACTGGTAAGGTCAAAACTTTTTGACCTCATGTGACACAAAATGACCTTTCGACCCCATTTAAAACAACAGTGATCACCTACCAAACACATCCATCATCATGAGCAATTCAACAGCTAAGTACAGTATGAGCATGAAAGTACTCCCCCCATGGTATTAGATCCCTCACAGTTATCCCCCTAAAAATATTATGTCTACAAGGTTTGACCTTTTTTCACCCCAAACCTTTGATCTAGACAAACAAGAGGAATTTCTCACACAGCTTCAATATGCCAGAAAACTATGTTTTGTCTCATTACTTGATAAAGCGGTATTTTAAAAAAAAATTAATCAAAAGTTTGGATAATGGGGACAGCTCTCCATTCTGAAGTCTCTATGTTCCGATGCCTCTATGTTTCGTAAAGTCTGCATTGAGGTTTGTGTTAAAACAAACCCTCATCCAAACACTCTCCTACATGCATTGGATCAAAGACTGAGACATATGAACAGAGATGTGTAACCTTGGCTATTAATGGCAGCAATTTTTGCTTTATGGGGGAAATGCCCCACCCATTGTCTATGGTATCCTTGCAAATTAACAAAAGCTGATATCCCTATTAATCCATAATTTAACAAGACTTTTAATTTGCCTTTTGTCTACTTATACTGTAGGTACAGAATAACACACAGTACAAGTATTCCTTGTTTGATACACAGTATACAACGTTATGCTTGCTCTTATTACCTGAACTACTCGTAAAGAGCAGGAGCAGTCACCCCAACTTGAAGCAGTGCAGTAGACTGTCCAGTTTCATGATTGGCTCTTGAGGTTCATATGACAACATTTTTACTCCACAAATGTGAAATTTACTGGAAGTAACTGCTTGGTTTACCTTTCATATGTTATATTGAAGTAATAAAATATTATGACAGCATCTTTAAACAGGAATGAGACGAGAATTGTGATAATAGCTGTTACTTCAAATAACTTTTAGGGGACTGCTCTTGACCTTTAAATGACAGCAGCAATGCAAAAAAATCTTAACACTTTTGAAAAGTGTCATTAAGGGTAATCTTGAAGCAATGGTTCTATGCATTAAGCTAAATCATACACTTTTTTTGGGGGGGGGGGGGGATTGTGACATGGATAAAAATGAAATGTGAGACAAAACTTCCCACTCGGTGATGATATTTGACATAACTATAATCCTTCATACAGGATTTACTTTTTTGGTGCGGTTATCCAGATATTTGCAGAGATGAGGCAAGTAGTATGCTGATACATTTTATGCTATCAAAAAATTAAAACAACAAATTCTAGAATGAAACTTAAGTGATAAATAATCACTGTAGAGCATATTGAAACTGTAAAGCAGAAACACCAATCTAGATAGACAGCAATGTTTAGAGTTGTGTTCAACAAAAATCCTAATACAAACACACTATTTGTTCAATTCCACCACCTTCTATGTAAAGGACGTCACTATTTCTGAAGGATGTCAAGCTACAGTATTTCTTAGATGACTTTCAGTTCAAGAACTTGATCAAGTGTACATGAACTTCTCCATCTCAAAACAATGGCTAGGCAAACAACTTTTATTTGTGGTCAGATGAGACAAGATAATGTGGACAGTTATTTTATGCTTGATTTAGCAGAGGTGTGACTTTCATGGAGGTCTGACATTTTGACCACAAAAGGACTGAATGCCTGCAGGGAATGGTACGAAATGACTAGTGTATACAAACAATGGGCTGTCAAGGTTGCTATGTACTGAGATAAAAATAAGCCTTTTTCTGAGGTTTTATAAGAGCCATTGAGCTCTACAGTATGTTTGTATGAGGTAATCCTTCAGGACACTGTGAGGATAACTGGCATTCAACTTCGAAAAATTATGCCAGATAGCAGTGACCAAATGGCAAAGAGTGGGTCAGTTACAATTTGATTCACTCTATTAGGCAATGACAGTTCATGTGCGCTCATGGGTATATGATACCAAATGATCAGCATAAATTTAGTTAACTGTGGTATATCTAATTAATCAATTCCCATTTCCAATTCATGCATGCTTGCATGAACATGTCCTCATGAGGACAGTAGGCACAAGATCTGCCAAATATTAGCAATTTTTGCCACTAAATTTAATGTTTTCTTCAGGTTTTCTTTAAGGTTATTGAAAGAGCAATGTTAGTATGTCATAAAAGAGATTCTTGTGCATTACACGGAGTACTCTCTGTTCAAAGTTTACACTTATGAAGTTCCACATTGACATCTACTTAGTGTTCATAGAAGCATCTTCTAATATTTTCAGACTATGTCCCCAAATGACCCTCATACAGACTGTTTAAACTCACATGTTCCACACTCTGCTAGGAACTTTCATTTAACAGTGGAAAATCAGTTTCATGAATCTATTTACTTGTGGCTGCCAAATCAGCATACCCATGAGCATTGAAGCATGTATGCCAGCCTGATGAACAGATTTTGCCTTTTAAGATTTTTATATTTTGCTCTGCCCACTTCTTCATTTATTAATAGTTGGAACTTAATGTAATAACAGGGCACAATTTCATGCCAGAATCAACATTCTGTACAGAAACTACCATGTGACGTGCCTTTTTGTGCACTTTAGATATTCTTTCTATGAGTTTGCCTCAGTACTTTACAAATACATTTTCAAAATTACCTCATAAAGAATTTACATTGTGAAGTTAAACTGTTCCAAAAAATCATATAGCTATGCCCTTTATATTACCCATGCCAAATTATTCTTACCCTTTCACCCTAACCGCTCATGGGTATTAACTTCAACAATTATATACTCTTTTGAGATGAAGTGTTTGCAAGGTTTAGATTTTATGAACTCTGATGACCCCAAATGACCTTTGACACCCAGTAACAACAATAGGGGCCATCTACTCAATATGTACAATCCACTTGGTAAGTATGAGATTCCTGGCAGTTACCTTTCTTGATATGTGGTGTTTACAAGTTTTTGAGCTTTTCATCTCTGGTGACCCCAAATGACCTTTGACCTCCACCAAAAACAATAGTGATCATCTTCTAAATATGGGCAATCCACATGCAATATATGAGATCCCTCATGGTTACCCTTCTTGAGATACGATGTTTACAAGGTTTTGACCTTTTCTCCTCTGGTGACCCCAAATGACCTTTGACCTCCATCAAAAACAACAGGGACCATCTACTCAGTATGGGCAATCCGCATGGTAACTATGAGTTCACTCACATTTTTCCTTCTGGAGATACCGTGTTTACAAGCAATTTCCAAAGTATTTACACTTTGACCTCTGGTGACCCCAAATGACCTTTGACCTCTATCAAAAACAATTGGGACCCTCTACTTAATGTCGACAATCTACATGCCAAGTATGAGATCCATGGGGGTTACCCTTCTTGAGATATCGTGTTTACAAGCAGGCGTCACACACACACACACACACACACACACACTTACACGCACACGACATCACCATCGCATAGATTCCTAATTGCCTGCCTCCGGCAAGGAATCAAAAACATTACCAGCCATCCGTTCCGTGTCCGTGTGCGCGTCCGTGAGGAATCGCTCAAGGAGCGATTTTTCACGGACACGGATGCGTGATATGTATGACTTTGTAGTGGAGATAAAAGGTAGCACACCACTAATTCAATGGGAATCCCAGCAGAGGAGGTTACCGGATTTAACACCTTAGAAAAACTTTTAGGGACAAATTAGACCCTGTTAGTGAAGAGATATGTTCAATTTTTGATCTCTGTGTAGTAGGAAAGTAGTTGAAGTACTCATTCTGCAAAAACAGAGAAAATTGAGGGTATTTCAGGCACTTTGTGCAGTATATATCCTTTCTCGATGCAAAACGGCATTTTGAATGAGTCAAAAAACAGGAACCACTACTGTGTTATAAATGATTGTGTTCCTCTAACTTGCGACGACGCAGCGAACTCGACAACATGTCAGCAAGTAATGGTGGTGTTAGATAAAGAGGGGCAGCAGGAAATAGCATTCTGCTAGCAACGTGGGTGCTCACGGAAAAGTTTTCACTTTTAAGGTAGGATTCCATAAGTACGGATGCGGATACGGAATGCGGTTGCGGCGTCCGGATGCGGTGTGCGGATGCAGACGGCTCTGATTCCATCAATGCGAATACGGATCCGATGCAGATCCGGACGTATAGCGTGGATGATTTTAGAAACGAGTGATAAAAGTAACAATGAGAGAGGATAATTTCGGATGAAATGATATTAAACAGGGTTCAACGTTCCAATTAAAGGGACAAACGATGCATTTAATGAAGCTTCAGAACACTGAGGTAACAATAATCTGTGATAGGGCCTGTAAAGATCGACAGCATGTAGTTGTAACACATGCGGTAGATAAGGACCTTCAGCCACCAAATATTAAATGCAATACGTGGAAATATTGTCTTGGAGGCTGCTAAACTTGGTGCTGGGATCAGACCCTTATAAAACCACTTGAAAATTTGTGGTTACCAAGTTGACTTATTTAAGCAATGTTGTTTGCCAGTTTGTAGAGATAGCAAAAGGGTTTACTTGGTAAAAAGGAGGTGTCTGGTTTTTCCTTCAATTGTTCAAAGATATTGTACAACCTTTGACCTCAATTTGTAATTGAAATTTGAAGCAACACAGCTCAGGGGTTTGCCTTATACCTAGCCAAGGCATGCAGTAACTCTCAAATTTTGGGCGATATTACGAACTCCATTTTTTATGTAACCTTCAAAGTGCGTTTCGGTGTAGAAAGTCCAGTGTCGGTACCCGCGGCTGGTCCCTCAAAGGCCTTTTCCAGAGGCAAAATTCAAACTTTTCTCCTTCAGCAGATGAAAACTGCATCTCAATTGCATATAGCATTCCAAATTTATTTTCAAAGTACTGCAAATTTGGGGGGAATTAGTCCATTATGGGAAATCTGCGATGTCATCATGGCACATTAATTTCACATTGCATTCAATTTTTTTATGCTTTTGATGCCTATACAGAGACAATTAAGCAACTTTGTTTGCTATTCCCAGCATATGCTAGAGCTACAGTAAAAGGTATCTAACATTCCAAGAGTACCAAATTTCAAGGAGAAATAGGAAATTTAATTATATAGAAAAACAGTGCTTATCGTTCATTATATTTTAGAACTTCAATACTGCAAATCCAATGCAAACAATGAGTCTCTCCTAATAAATATCCAAATTTAAAGAAAAAATATACTACCACATGATTCTAAAGATTCATGAAATAGGTAAGACAACTAGACTAACTTAAGTTAGGATAACTTCACTTGACCTTTACGCTGTCAGTAGTCATAGTGAAATAGTCACGTGATAATTTACAAGTTTAAAGGAATGACTAGGGGAATGACAACTGCTAAGGTAGAGATATAGAGACATATGATAACATTGACAGAGAATTTTATTGACTTATTTGTATAGAACGATAAAAAACAAAAAACATAGAAACAGTTTCAAAATGCTGCGAAGTTGTTAATAAGCTTAGTGTTATGTCATAGTACTGAACTGTTACATATAGTCTGTCATTGCAAACATAACACTAAACAAAACTATTAAGTAGTGCATCATTTGATAAAAATGAGTAGCTCTCGGGAACATTTCTGTCTATTTTAATAGCAAGTCCAAAGTCCACAAGCAACATCTTGGGTTCATGACCAGCCACATAACATTAGGTGTGGGAAGGAGGTCTTAGAACAGTAAGAGAATTTGAGAAAGTTTATATATTTCTACAAGGAACAAGTGAACAGAAAGACAAAGTGAATTGACACAAACAATGCAGTCACCTCAACTTAGTTTCAACAACCAAAACAGAGGTGAATTACATGGGGAAATGCAGTCACCTGAACTTAAATTTGTAAAGTAGACTCTCCTGTCCTGTTTCATGATTGGTGATTGAGAGTCATTAAAGAATGTTTCTTCCTCTCAAATTAGGAAATTACTAGGAGTTACTGCTAAATTTACCCTGAATATACAATAATGAAGTCCTAAAAGGAAAATTGTGAGATATATCTTTTGCTCCAAATTAAGTTTGGGTGACTGCTCTTGCAATTTAAGTTTAATGTTTTAAAGACCACGAGGCTAAATGGCTCATCCAGGACCTTATACTACAGTCGGTAAGCATCTCTTTGTGCTTCCAATTGTACACAAAAGAAGAAGAATTGATCTTATTATTCTGAGCTTTCCTGGGTTACTCCAGTTTGAAATTAAATAAAACTGTATGAGCCAATGTTCTCATGAATTGTTTGGTGAAGCGCTACCACACTTTAATAATTTAATATAAACTATTTAGCCAATGGGCTAGGTGGATTGTAATACCCCGTCCCTTTACACACTTGCACCAGAAATAGAATGATTTGACTTGAATAATGACTCACTAACATCATTCAAAACAGTATGGAGCATTGTATATCCAATCATGAATTCGTTAAATGGTGCAATGCTTAATATGTTTTAAGTAAAACCATGGTTCGTTACTGCATACCCTCCAAAGGGGTCATCTCAAAGTTTCATATCCACATGTTGTGGCGTAACTGGATTGAATGTGAATCAAGGAATAAACACTGTTCAGCAGAAGTGTTGTCTCGTCACATTAGGGCACATTAGGAACCAAAGCATTCAATATATGCTTACATCATTTTAGGCTAATGTAGCAAAAGGAAGAATCGTATAATGTCATTGTGACATCAGATATATAAATGTCTTCCAGTTAGTTACTTAAATGGAGTTTTATATGGCCCAGTTTCCAAACTAAAAATGTCTTCCAAAATGTCAGCAACCTCTTTAGATCCAATTCAACATTGGCACAATTAGTAAACATTAATTTCCCAACAAGGAATTGTATTAAAAAACACTCCGAAGAAATAAAAAGGTGACTGTTGTTTCTACACTCTTAAAACGTCGGGCGTACGTTTAACCAGGATTTGTGTTCTATTTACTCCAACACAATCCTGGTTAATGTTCCTAGTTAAACTAGTTACTTCAACCAGAATTTGTGTTAGTGTTACTTGGATTTGCTTTAGTTTAACCGGAATTTCATGGAAAATTTAACTAGAAGTTATGTTGGAGTAAGCAGAACAGCAATCCTGGTTAAATTCAATCCCAGTGTTTTATGAGTGTACTAACAATGCAACAATCGTTGGGTCAGTTCGTTATCAACTGATGACTTTCCTGGGAATTGCAGAATGGTGTTTCAAACTTGTTTGTCTCCATGTTATCTTCTCCAGATGGCCTACTAATATCTAATTTCTTTTCTTACTAGATGCAGGTCTAAAATTTTGAGTCCTCCTCTAAGCGAAAATTGAATTGCACGATAGTAATGACCTTGAAGGATGGAGGATTTTCGTCCCTGTGGGGATGTAAAAGTTAAATCATCATTCAGCAGTCAAGTGTGTGTAATTGAATACATAACTAAAAGTCAAAGTTATCAAACATGTAGATTTAAGACATACTTAAAGCTAAATAACACATTTTGATCTGCAGATGAAAAAAAAAACAAATATATCCTCTATCTATAAAAAAGTTTTATTGCTGATATTTAGGTCTCATTTAAAAAATATTTCCTTTTTCCCCCTTTTTTAAGTAAACAATAGGCCTTACTCATTGTCACCATAAGGTCAAGAAATGTAACAGCTCAACAGACTACAGACTGCTCTAACATAACATACTTTACAAACACCTATCGATTGGATTTCCTTCATACAAAAAATTATCAGGCAGGTGAATACTCAAGTAGTTGGTTAACATAGTTTTAGAAGAGTTGGAATATTTTGCAAGAAAATGCAGGAAATACATCATGATGATATATGTGGCTAATAAAAATTTGTGTCTCTTGTTATTTTTGGGGGAGGGCTGAGGGGGAGAGGGTGAGGTTGTGGGTAAGTTCCACATGGGTGTGGGTAAATCTCGCATTACTACTTTGGCCTGCTGAATAGGAAGGTCTAATCTTATACATTTTCTAAGTGTGACCTTGGATGTGCAACAAACTTACTTTTTACGACAACAACATTAGAAGATGTCTTCTACTGTAAGATGTGATGTCTCTGTTGAAGATGAGTGATGCAGAGGTCTTCATCAAAATACCGGTACCACAGGTACTGTACATGATGATGTTGGCAGTCAGGGAGTTTCTGTAACAGCTACTACCTGAATCTCATGAATAACACTGAAATTCCACTTTCAATTTGATGAAATGTACTGACACAACCTTGTACCTGATGGGGAAACATGAGAAGTACAGACTACAGTCACAGTTTGGGAATACATACATGTTTAGAAATTGATCTTGCCTAATGCAGCACGCCTTAGTACTAACAAAGACTGAGGGCAGTGTGGGACTTTGGGAGCTTCTAGGAGAGGACATACATGATTGCTCTTGCAGAATGTACAAGTGATCAAAAAGGATTACAAAAAGTTGTGGTCATACCTGTGTCTTCAGTTAGTTAGGTAATGCATCAGTCCAATTACATTAAAAATCATTATTAATTATTCATTCTGTCTAAAAAATGCTAAGCAACAGCAGTATCTCTTCAAAATATGAATAATGCTGGAGATGTTGAAGTTGACCAATTTGACCTTTTTGAAAGTTTTGGCAAAAAAATTTTTTTGAACACAAATTTTACTCACAAACTTTTTTCTGTTAAACTGTG
Organism: Holothuria scabra; assembly: GCA_037179385.1. Taxonomy (NCBI): domain Eukaryota; kingdom Metazoa; phylum Echinodermata; class Holothuroidea; order Aspidochirotida; family Holothuriidae; genus Holothuria; species Holothuria scabra. The sequence goes on from CM074184.1 coordinate 4,144,334, forward strand.
AAGGTGAGAAATAGTGAGAATCTCATTTTTGAAGAAAGATGTACTGCCTCATCGTATCATATTTTACCTAGAAATGTTGATATAAAGTTATAAAAAAAAACTTTCTGTAAAAAGGTGCAGAACTTTTTTTCAAGTTTCAACGCAAACCAAAGAAAACAAAACACTGCCTTGCTATATACCTACTAACCATTCCAATTCCACTTCTTGGAGCTTGGCTGATGAGTGTTAACTCTTGAGACTTTCCCTCTGAACTATTTGATAACCAGGATAAGCAATCAACCATCCAAGTATGTGCACTGATGGTGAAATCATTGTTGTACTTCACAGATAGTCCCTGAAAATTAATAAACAAATCGGGTAAATTATAGGCTATACATTTGACCCTACAAAGGTTGATAGCATTTAATTCAAAGACAAACAAGATAGGCAATTAAAAATAAAAACAGGAAATCTAACTGTGCTGGAACGCTTTGAAAAGTAAATGTATTTAACAAAAATAACTTAAAAATGATACATATTTTTTAAAGTAAGCTAAGCCAGGGTTTAGCTACATTAATCAGAGTACGTGGTCTGGAATATTCTTCTTTCATATCACACCCTAGTAAAAACCACCAGAAAATATCTCTAAAATCAATGTGTCACACTCATTCAGTGCATATTCACTTGTCATGATGGTAATTTTTAATTGCATCAGGCAAAAGGGCTCACACTAGACTTTAAGTGCTCTCATTAAGTGACAAATTTTCTGTGGTAGTTAACATGTATACATTGCACCTATCGATTGCGTCTCTGTGAATTCTGTTAGGAGTAACAAAACACTTTCATTCAAGTTACTGAAGCAGTCCATCTGTTATACAATTGACTCAACATTCCATAGGACTTTCTGCATGTTTCCTGTATGACGCATCCATGTTGCTCCAAGCAGGGAGTTGTCACTGACAACTCTCTGCACCACATAGGCCTAGGTTGCATTAATACAACAGAACTTTGACCCAACCTGCACCACAACTTGGATGAAAGACACAGATTTATCTATCCATGGCAGTAGGAGGTCGGTCCTGTTCAGTTAAGGGCTGAGTTTAACGTCATGTTTGTATACCCTCTGCCTAAGCAGGCTAGGCAGATCTAGGCTAGAACAGGGCTAGCCTGTGGAATATACATAGGCCTAGGCCTAGCCTAGCTCTACCTTGAACTTAAAGATGATCAGGATTACATTATAGGCCTAGGTGTTGGCCTATGCTTCACAAAATTGACGTTACTTAGGCATAGGCTACTCATTCTCATCTGCAAATGAAGCCAGCTCTTAGCCCTTGACCAAAATCGTTGTAGCTAGTTTATTCATCCGACTCCCTTAGGCCTAGTCCTAGTTCAACAGCACGGGATAGCCTGGTCTGGCGTTTGTGCTGCCTTTGAAAGAAGAAGATCTGATGGGACCTAATTCAGTTCACACTGGGGCTAGCACACGTTTTAGATTTTATGAAAAGCCTTTTCCCTCATTTTTTAGCCTACGGCATTAGTGGTGGTGACTGATACCAATTTAGAGTCAGTCAAGTTAAAACATTGTGTTACATGCAATGCTGGCTATGTTTTTAGGCAGTATAAAAAAGTAATGACTGACTCAAAATCAAAGACGATCAACCCAGATACCGACCATTGCTAGTCTTGGAAAACTGTACGTGGCCAGCTTACTTCAACTTTGTTTACTCCGCACTAGACGTAGGCCTAGTAAGTTCTAACGCTACTCTTTAAGCGAAGCAAAAAGCCCTGTTCATGGACTAGGACTAACGTTAGTATTTTGACTCATTGAAGGTTACAGCCTATACTGTGCACCGTGACAGGTACAACGTTAGGCCTAACGTTACGAAAAGTGCACGCTTTTCCTATAGGCTTAACATACTCTGCTTAGTTCCTCGCTGTGCCCATCACATTTACAGCACTCTGCCACATTTTGGTATAACTTTTCTATATTTGTATGGCCCAAAAAGCTCGCATCATAGAAGAAGAATGATCCATAACCAAGCTTACATATTAAATTTATTCTCGATCCCGTCAAATACGTGTTTTCGTCGCTGGATTGTGAGAGCACTGCATGGCTGAGGTGGTCGCAAGTTTACGATTGTCTTTATCATGACGTCATTTCAACTGTTTACCGCATCCGATTTGCCGTACCAATCGCTACATGGTGCGGTCGAGTTTACCGCATGCGTTTCCGGATCCGACAACGTATCCGCATCCGTACTGATGGAATCAAGCTCGTTGAAACCATGTGTGAGCGATTTTTGCCGTATCCGTATCCGCATACGCATTCGTACATATGGAATCCTACCTTTAAATGGATGTTCACTTCACGCATGCACGGACGCGGACGCGGACACGGATCACGCATCGCGGACGAATGGATGGAGGCTTTATCAGTGAGCGAGCACCACGGACTTCCTATATATGGACAGAGCATACAGCACGGTAGATTGTCGCTACCGTAAGTGTGAGAAAAGGCGCAAAAAGATGGCCGTCTGCCATGATGTTGTGTGGAAGTTTGGACTTGCTCAAGTATATTCCCACATTATGCAAGAAAGTTGAATTATTTCTTAGATGTGGCAAGGTATGGTCAAAATTCAGGGGTGGCGCCAGGATTTGCCCGACAGGGGGACCATAATATCAAGGCCCCGACAAAGGCGATGTTGTGTCCCGGTGGAACGTGACTTGGCAAAATTTGAGGCGCGCGGAGCGCGCCGAAATTTTGGACTTTTTTTTAACAAGTACTTAAAAACCTGGAGTTTATTTAAAGTAAAAATTTAAACTTTTGAAAGAAATTTGGCTATGGTTGGCACTAGGAAAAATTTTTGGTGTTTATTGAAGAATCTGTCCTTTATAAGGGAAAATCAAAAACGTTATATGGGCGACAGCTGCAATTCTTTTGGGGTTACGCATTGAATCGTACACGACCTACGAACCAAGGCTTCGAGACGATACTAGAATTTGCCCAGAAAGTTTCTCCCTTTTCTGAAAGAATCTTTGAAACTTAACAGCTTATTATAATGGAAAAATATTGGAATTCAAGAATTGTCTTGGTAAGGTTATAATGAAAAATTTGGTTTCTTTTATTAAGTGATATGACTTTCAGGAGCAAAATTAGGCCATGCCGTGTGATTAACATAGTTGGCTTTTGTTCTTTAGTTTACTGAGTATCCATTAAAATAAGAAAATTTTGCCACTTTTAACAATCTAAAGCTAATATTGGAGAAAAATTGCAATTTTATGACAGGTTTTTTGGTTTATGGAGGAATCTGAGGTTCTCATGAGGAAAATCAAGTAGGGGGTGATCTGTAGTTTTGTTGAGGTTACTGTATATCATCATGCAGATTTAGGTCCTCGGGGCATATTGGGGCATTCTCCCGAGGAAAAAATTGGTTTCGCATATATTTGAAGTTTTATATTTTATTTATTGTCATAGGTGTACGGGAGCGAGTCAGTTTGGGAGGGGCAGAATTTTTTTGTCCGAAAAAAGTGTAAGACTGCCCGAAAGACCATCTAAGTCGAGCAGAAGACTTTTCGAAAAACTGAGAACCCCCGGAAAGCAGGAAATGGCATTTCCTGGGTTTGTAACTAGAATTAAAGAAGCCCTTATTTTCAGATTTCTTTCGCAATAAAATTATTTTCACTTCATAATACTGTCCCCAAACGAAGAATAATTTACAAACACGCATTGTTCTGTTCAGTTATCTTTTCGACTGAAACACTATCTATGCGGAGCGTACAGAATGGCATCTCCCATACTTGTAGTAGAAATGAAGCAGTCTTTATTTCGAGCCTTCCTTTAAAATGAAACTTTTACTTGAATAGAGAAAAAAACCAAACTTGCTAATGATCAGAAAAGTACCAGATAAAATGTACTGCTAAAATTAGATGTAATGGTCTTGTCTGTTTCCGGGGGGACTATATGCAACGGAATTAAGTATGTCTTTTACTGCATTAAGAATTTTGGTTCAATTGCTATGCAAGGTCCACTAAATAGATTAATCTTTTTACGTGACTGCCGAACTCCAGACTAAATAGTTTAACGCCCAACGTATTTGAAAATATGGCACGTTACAAGGTGACTTCAAATAAATTCTCAGTCAGACTTATGGGGAGATTTTCTCACACCACTGTTTATCATTATGTGTAGCTGAACACGACATGGCCGATATTCATTACCTTTGTAAGAATTCGGCTGTCCGGCCGGGCAGGCCAGATAGCAGACCATAGGGTACTGCACGCACATGAACAACCTCCCGTCCGTTTTGTAAGGAAAATTCGGAATTGTGAGTTTCCTTGAAGGATATGGTCTTCTAAAATGCAAAATCAAGAAGGTCGTCCGAGTGACTACACACCCACATCTTTTATCGTGAGTCTGTAGATGAAGGCTCCCCGACGAACTTGGATTTTCTCAACATCAGGGGGTCGGTAGCCCGTCCCCGACGGAGGCATTACCTTGCGCGCACGGATTGAAGATGGGATGAGGGATAGAAGAGCTAGTAAGAAGTGATTAAAACAGATTCATATATGCATTAAAATAGGGTTAAAAAAAGGAAAAATAGTTCAAAAAGAAAAATCATGGTCATCCATCCAGTAACTTCAGTCCTTTTTGTTTTTAATGTTTAGGCCTGCCAGAAAAATTGCCGTCCTTCCCAGACGGGGAGAGATAGGACACGATTCATAGAATGAGGCTGAACAGAGTTAAGAAGAGATTTAAAATCGATTCCGATATGTATTAAAATGACATTTCAAAACAAAAAATATGTTCTAGATGGCCCATCCAGTAAATTCAGGCCTTGTGGGTTTTTTTGTTATTTTTGTTTTATTTTTTAGACCTCCCCGACGAAACCGCCGACCTTCCCCGACGGGGGGGGGGGGGGGGGCGGCGCCACTCCTGTCAAAATTCCTCCACTTATTTCAGGAATATAATATTTTTAACCATTCAAGCATATTACAGGGTCGTCGTCAAATCAGACGATTTATAGGTTCACAGTGGCCATCTTGGTGCGCCTTTTTTGTCCTAGTTGGTGGCGACCAGCTACGGATACGACGTACACGTTTCCAATGCTCTGTCCATGTATATACGTCCGTGGTGAGCCCTTATACTGCATCACGGATTGCAATTGGAACGCGCCAAGGGCGTGGAAAATTGCCTTTTCAACAAATAAATTACAAATAGGCCTATGTGGCCTCTTTTGGAGAAAATTCGAAAGTTTATGAAGGCTCCGCCGTGTAGCTACGCCACTGCTTCAACTTCTAACATATGACATTGGTGTTAATAAATTGGAAAGAAAAGGAAACAATTTCTGTGTTTTCATCATTTAACTTTTGTTCTTTTTATATTTCATATCTTTCTTTTCATTTTAAAGGCAGTCATTCGTCAACCCAATCTACAGTTTCAGTATACATACATCAAAACTCTCCATTGGTACAGCTCTGTGCACGTGATTGGCATCACATTCAAACAATGCATCATAGCTAAATTACACAGCATGGGCACTGAGAGTGTCTTGATTACACATTATGGACTTGTATGGCCACTGGGACAAGCCATGAAGCAATAAACTAGGATCGTGTCTGGATAAAGATGAGTTTTAGATAAATGTGGGAGGGGCTAGAAGTAATTAGGTTGGGAGAATTGGAACTGTTAGGGATAATGAAAATATGCCTTTAAGTTTATCAATTGTAAAGAATGTTTTAGGGCCTCATGGAAGATTAGCTTTTATTGTGCTAAATGAGTTCTACCCTTGAAAGTTGAAATAAAAGGCAATGACATGCACCGGGGGATTATCTCGCTGGTACCACCTGGCTTGAAAAATTTTAGTTGGCGCTATTTTCAAACATATGGAAGGCCGATTCCAGTTGGAAGAGATACTCGAGGATAAGTTCCACTCTCTCCAAAATTTAAAAAAAGTCCTGTCGCAGGTCCTTTTTGTGTCACACTGGTCTTTTCCGTAGAAAAGAATTGTTTTCAAGAATCAATGAAAGTCAAAAAGAAAACTAAGAAGTAGTTTTGTTTTCCCCCTTTTTGCTTCAGTTTGTTTTGAAAATGGAAACAACAGATACAGGAAACCAAAAAGTTGAAGGAATTTGTGTTTTAGTTATGGAAGTAGGCTAATATGACAAACCAAAACACGGACAGCTGATTTACGTAGTAGTCAAGCGAAAGTGTTTATGCCAAGGAGGGCCAGACCCAACTCGGCCTTGAGAAACTCCTACCATCGATTCGGCGTGTGATAAATTTGTATCCTTTCACAGCATCAACGGAGTGACAAACAATGGCAAATGTCCAAGAGCTGAAATCAGGTAAAAAGTTCATTTCTTGCTCATGTATTGTCACATAACTTACTCAAGTTTCTCTGGCTGTCACAGTGTCAGGTGTCATACTGTACAGTATGCTCAGCCTAGCCTAGGCCTAACGTTATGGCCTAGGCCCAGGTCCTTACTTACTACTTAGCCTACTGTAGCATGTAGGCATAACGTAAGGCCTAGCCCACGATTAGCTAGCCCTCCAACAGGGCTGTGTGTTCGTTCCTCGCACAACACAGCCCTTGCTTGGATACACTTCACAACTGTAGTCACTCGAGTCTTTGATGCATTCTGAATAATATGCACTTTGTATTGTTACTGAAATCAAACATGGTATTATATGAAGACAGCCAAGGTACGCAGGTGGAGCATCCCGATTCGCCAGGTTTGCCACTTGTGACCTTTGACCTCTACTGAAAACAGTTGTTTGTTTGTGTTATTTGATCCTCCCATGTGGGAACTCGGCAATGCCCCCATGAAGGGGTATTAATGCCATGCCAGTCTCATGAGACAAACTCACAGTTTAACGTCTATGATTAAGGGAAAAGCAGATGAACTACAACCCAGAAAACTAGACAACAATTTTAGTTTTGGAGCTGGGACTTGAACTCATGACCTCATGATTGGAAGACCCAGATCATTACCACTGTACCACTTGCTCCTGTGGAGAGCTTGAAAACATGACGCATTGACTTACTGTTATGGTCAAAATTGGCAGTGAAAATTCAGCCATTCTTTGATGAAAATTTGCTAACATCTTTTGTGAAAAGGTAAACGGGATGCCAGAGATCATCTGTGTGAAATTTGGTGAGAATACTTTGCTATTTGGGGATGCAAGAGGTGACGTTCTGCGTCCTGGCTAGTGACTAAGGCTGTGAAGTGTATCCCCACAAGGGCTGTGTTTTGAGAGGAATGAGCCTAGGCTATGTAACGAACACACAGCCCTGTTCGAGGGCTAACAATTAGCATGCATTACATGACAGTTATAACACTAGGCCTAGGCCAAAGTTAGGGGCACAGTGGAGCTTAGTCCTTAAACATGACTCCATGTTACGCCCACTTTGTTTTACTCCACACTAGAGTCCTTGGCCGCAGTGCACTACAAACCTGTTGTTACCGAGGTAGAATCTTTGTGAATAGGCTAGTTTAATTTGCAGAGATTTTTCATGTAAATTTCTAACGTTACATTACCTGTAGCATTCTACAAAAGGTTGGTAGAGGCCAAAGTACAGTAGGTAATAGTGTTGTTGCTCATGGTACAGGTATTTAACCGCAAGAAAATCACTGATAAAATTAAAGGTTGACAATTGGAGATTGTTGCATCTTGTCAGTCCCCTCATATGACCTAGCTTACTGTACCTTGAGTTGTGCAGGAGGGACTGTGGTAGGTAGATGCCAGGAAAGGGTAAGGGTGTTCCAGATGTAAATGTGGGGGAGGTCTAGTAATAGACTAGTCCAAGCTAAGGTCCCCTCAAATGACAAAATATGAAACTAACAATATGAATGCATGTTGTTGCCATCGTAAAGCTACATACAGCTGTACATCAACATTTCATATTAAATCATGAGTGACACACTTGTTTTTTTTTTTTTTGAAAAAATAGTAAAATACATTTGCACAATTACCATATAAGTAAAATTCATGGAATTTAATCCAAATAAATGTTATGTTCTTTCCACCACCTTGAAAACAAAACCCCATAAATTTACCTGTTAAACCATCCTAATACCTTGGAGTTAACTTGGACTCCAAGCTTTCTTACTGTAGATCCCTCATATTGGTACAGTAATGCAGTTGCTAAAGCAACGAGGTCTTTTAATTTTCTAGATAAATTGTATGGCTGTCCTCCCCAAGTTAAAGAAAAGTCCAGTTTCATTTATGTGTGTCCTCAACTTGAGTATGCCTCTCAAGTTCAGTCTCCTCAAACTATCACAGGGGAAAAGAAGCTTGGAAATATCCAATCTAGGGCAGGTAGGTTTGTCACTGGACCCTTCAAGAGAACTGACAGTATCACTTATATCATGTCTGCTCTAAATTGGCCCACTTTTGAATGTAGACCTGACATACCCGTAACTGACCGACCTCTCCACTTGTCACAAGATCTTACATAACAATTCGGCTGTCCCTACTCAGAACATTTTTGTCCCCCATTTCAGTCAAACTAGGACAAACTCACAGTCCTTTAAAAATTTTACCTGTAGTGTTGGTGCATTTGGCATTATTCCTACTTTCCGAGAACCATATCCAGTTTTAACATACCCCACCCCCGGACATAGCCCAACTAGAAAATGAAACCACATTCAAGAGAGCAATAAACAACTGGTTTCAGCATCAATAATTTTCCACCCTGTTCACCAGCTATCCTCCATCGAATGCCTTGTCAGGGAGCATTGGAACACCACAAAGAAGAGGAAGAAGAAGAAGAAGAAGTAGCAGGTTGTTTAGCCTCCTTGCCAGTTTGCCCCCTAAATACCAGTTTGCCCTCAAAGACCTACCAGTTCACCACCTAATCTGTCTAAGTTCCCTTTCCCAAAGGTGATTGTTATTGACAAAACGATGTCAATAAATTCAAATATCTTTCTTGGTTAGGTTGAGTTTACATGGTAAAACTGAAACAAGCTGTTCCTTAGTTCCAACTCATATGTTTGTTGTTATTGATTGTTTTGAATGTTGCCTTAATAGCTGCACAAATTATGTTTTTCATGTTTATAGATAGATATTTATTTTTGGTTTCGATGAAAAGAGAAACCTATGCATTCATGATGGCGTGCGTGTGTATGTATGTGTGTATGTGTGTGTGTATGTGTGTGTGTTTGAGACACTTTGCTTGTTTACACGATATCTTGAGAAGGGAAAATCTGACAATTCTCAAACTTGGTACACAGATACCCCATTCTGAGAGGAAGAACCCTATCGATTTTGGTGGAGGTCAAAGGTCATCTGGGGTCACAGGGGGTCAAACCCCAAAATCCTTGTTTACACGTTATCTCAAGGTAGGAAACTTGGAGTAATTTCAAACTTGATGCGTGGATGTGTTATGATGTAAGGAAGAACCCTATTGATTTTGGTGGAGGTCAAAGGTCATCTGGGGTCACAGGGGGTCAAACCCCAAAATCCTTGTTTACACGTTATCTCAAGGTAGGAAACTTGGAGTAATTTCAAACTTGATGTGTTGATGCTTTATGATGTAAGGAAGAACCATATTGATTTTGGTGGAGGTCAAAGGTCATTTGGGGTCAAACCCCAAAATCCTTGTTTACATGATATCTCAAGATACGAAACTTGGAATAATTTCAAACTTGACATGTTGATGTGTTATGATGCAAGGAAGAACCCTATAAATTTTGTTGGTGGTCAGAGGTCATTTGGGGTCACATGGGTCAAACCCTGAAATCCTTGTTTGCACGATATCTCATGGCAGGAAACCTGGATCCCTTTCAAACTTGATATGTTGATGCATTATGAGGTGAGGAAGAACCCTATCTATTTTGGTGGAGGTCAGAGGTCATTTGGGGTCACATGGGGTGAAACCCCAAAATCCTTGTTTACACGATACTGTATCTCAAGATACAAAACTTGGAATAATTTCAAACTTGACATGTTGATGTGTTTTGATGCAAGGAAGAACCCCTTTAAATTTTGTTGGTGGTGAGAGGTCATTTGGGGTCACATGGGGCCAAACCCCGAAATCCTTGTTTGCAGAACATCTCATGGCAGGAAACATGGATTCATTTCTAACTTGATATGTCGATGTGTTATGAGGTGAGGAAGAACCCTATCTGTTTTGGTGAAGGTCAAAGGTCATTTGGGGTCACATTTTGTCAAACTCTGAAATCCTTGTTTACACGACATCTCAAGGTAGGAAACATGGATTGATTTCAAACTTGATATGTTGATGTGTTATGAGGTGAGGAAGAACCCTGTCTGTTTTGGTGAAGGTCAAAGGTCATCTGGGGTCACAGGGGGTCAAACCCCAAAATCCTTGTTTACACGTTATCTCAAGGTAGGAAACTTGGAGTAATTTCAAACTTGATGCGTGGATGTGTTATGATGTAAGGAAGAACCCTATTGATTTTGGTGGAGGTCAAAGGTCATCTGGGGTCACAGGTGGTCAAACCCCAAAATCTTTGTTTACACGATACCTCAAGATAGAAAACTTGGATTAATTTCAAACTTGATGTGTTGATGCTTTATGATGTAAGGAAGAACCATATTGATTTTGGTGGAGGTCAAAGGTCATTTGGGGTCAAACCCCAAAATCTTTGTTTACATGATATCTCAAGATACGAAACTTGGAATAATTTCAAACTTGACATGTTGATGTGTTATGATGCAAGGAAGAACCCTATAAATTTTGTTGGCGGTCAGAGGTCATTTGGGGTCACATGGGGTCAAACCCCTAAATCCTTGTTTATACAATATCTCAAGGTGAGAAACTTGGATTCATTTCAAACTTGATACATTGATGTTTTATGATGCAAGGAAAAACCCTATTAAATTTTGTTGGTGGTCAGAGGTCATTTGGGGTCACATGGGTCAAACCCTGAAATCCTTGTTTGCACGATATCTCATGGCAGGAAACCTGGATCCCTTTCAAACTTGATATGTTGATGCATTATGAGGTGAGGAAGAACCCTATCTATTTTGGTGGAGGTCAGAGGTCATTTGGGGTCACATGGGGTGAAACCCCAAAATCCTTGTTTACACGATACTGTATCTCAAGATACAAAACTTGGAATAATTTCAAACTTGACATGTTGATGTGTTTTGATGCAAGGAAGAACCCCTTTAAATTTTGTTGGTGGTGAGAGGTCATTTGGGGTCACATGGGGCCAAACCCCGAAATCCTTGTTTGCAGAACATCTCATGGCAGGAAACATGGATTCATTTCTAACTTGATATGTCGATGTGTTATGAGGTGAGGAAGAACCCTATCTGTTTTGGTGAAGGTCAAAGGTCATTTGGGGTCACATTTTGTCAAACTCTGAAATCCTTGTTTACACGACATCTCAAGGTAGGAAACATGGATTGATTTCAAACTTGATATGTTGATGTGTTATGAGGTGAGGAAGAACCCTGTCTGTTTTGGTGAAGGTCAAAGGTTATTTGGGGTCACATTTTGTCAAACCCCGAAATCCTTGTTTACACGATATCCCAAGGTAGGAAATTTGTATTGATATCAAACTTGATATGTTGATGCATTATGATGTAAGGGAGAACCCTTTTGTTTTTGGTGAAGGTCAAAGGTCATCTGAGGTCACAAGGAGTCAAAGTCTGAAAATCTCCCTAATGTGATATCTCAAGTATGGAAAGTTGGATGAAGTTCATATTGTTATGTGGATGTGTTATGGTTAGGAGATCGTCCCCATTTCTTTTAGTGGAGGTCAAAAGTCATCTGGAGTCACCGATGGTCAAAGTCTGAAAACCTTGTTAACGTGATATCATATGTTTAGGAAGCTTGGATACATTTCCTATTTGGGAAAGTGGATGCATTATGGTCAGGAGATGGTTCCTCTTGTTTTGGGCAGAGATGAAAGGTCATCTGGGGTCTCCAGGGGTAAAAGTTGTAAACCCTTTTAAATGTTATTTTTCAAGATAGTTGCCTGTTTGTCTGCCTGTCTGTATGTTGGTCTGTCTATCTATCTATGTATGTCCTTTATGGAGGTCATCTGAAATAACAAAATTATTTTTTGAACATGCTAGTATAACATTTGAGTGAGAAGATTAATGGTGCATGATGGCATTATTTGAAATGAAAAATTTATGTATCATCAAAACCTCAATGCATTTTTGCATTCTGGTTATTCAGCCAACAGTATCATAAAATACAGTGGAAATTTGAGTAAAAGCTCAAAACAATAAAACAAACAGTAAGACAACAATGTAAAATAAGTAATATGATGATGCATAGATAAACAAATAAATGGATGTAAAACGATGTGAATTTCATATTCTAAGAGGACTAATCACAATTGCACTAAACCCTAATATAAAAACTATGAAACATGACAAAAGAGGGCACTGGCTAACATCTGCAGGGGTCATTGTACTGTTTTATGGCAGATGGATAAAAAGAAGTTGTCAGCCTCTTTGATCCCCTGGTACAATGTAGCCTATTGCCAGATGGCAAGAACTCAAAATATTTATAGGCTGGATGTGAGTCATCCACCAATATATTTTCCACACGCAGCAGTGTTCGATTCTTGTAGAGAATGTGAATGGGAGTGAGAACTGTACCAATGACACGTTCAGCGTTCCTTACAGTCCTAAGGTTGTTGGCTACATCTGTCATTCATGTACTTTCCTCATATTCGTAGGCCACATGTATATGAATCATATTCATTGTTTTAGAACTACAAATTAATCCCAATAAATGGTGCAAAAAACATCAAATTAAGCAAAAGAAATTGCTTAAATTGTAGGATGAATGCCTCATCCGGCATTCTGGACGTGTAAGAGAATACCATGTCAACTCAACAAATGAGTTGCTGTTGGTATTGTAGATTGTAAATGCAACTTTGCAGGGGGGTTGTTTTGGTTTTTGTCAGAATTTCACCAAATATAGTTTTATAATACTCTTACCATATAAATGTAACACTTTTTGTGATATCATGGCAACTCTAATGAAATAAAGTAAGTGTTTGGCAGCAAAATGAATTCTGCATTGGAGGCGAAATGACTTCCCCTCGGTGGCAAACTGGTAAAGGGGCCAAAAGACCCTGGCAAACTGGTTGGGGGCGAACTAGCAAGGAGGCAAAACGACTGTTAACCTTACTGTAATACAGGCGTTTTGTATGGGACTTCTATTGATGCAACTTTCTGGAGAAGTACATAAAAAAACATATTTTTTTTTACATAGTACACCACAATCTACCCAAAATTTCCTAAAAAACTTTTATCCACATGTCCACAACAGTTGTATCTACACTTTAAACTAACTTGTATTTTCAGAGAAACTCAGTAACAACTGCTTCAGGTAAAAGAAATGACATTTTCTCTGGTCCCAAACAATCAAAACATGGTACAATAATGAGCCCCACATCTTCAAAATTGAATAAATTGAGATGAATTTATTCCACAATAGACTGAGTTGTTATACAGATCATAATAAAGCATAGACTTAAAATAAAAAGTTAATCAAACAGTGTTATTGAGTGTTGAAATCTCTAATTATCCCATACGAAACACACAGAATAGCTTGGACTTGCCCTAATGTTGACTGTATTTTTTTCCCAAGAGCATGCATTTCCAAGTGTATATGGCATCTGTAACTCTCTCTTTGCCTGCCACCTACTCCCACAAAGAGTCTGACACTCCTAGATTTCTCACATTTCAAGGCAGGCTGCATCATACTGTACCCCCTGTATTTGGCACAGTCTGATAAAGCAGTGTTTTGAGACTTAGTTTCCTTAGTTTGTTTGCAATTACTGTAGGCAAGACACAACTTGTATGGTGTCTGGAAATTCAATGTAATGCCTGAATTGAGTTCTCAGAGGAGAGAGTTCCCCAAGGTATAACTGAGTTGGTCATCAGTAGGGTTGGGTGGTACCATGAAAATATTTGTACCGGTACTGTGAAGCTCACAGAACCAGTATTGACTATTGAGGTAGTACCAGTTCTCAAATCTCGGGTGGGAGGGAACCTAAACTGTACACAGCACTCCTGTTATTCTGTACTTTGATGCAGCTAGGCATATTATTGCATTATTACTGTGCAGAAACCTCTGCTTTGACTTTGTTTACCACATTTCTTTACAGTCATGCACAAAATTTTGTAATTAATACAGTATTCCTGTTTCCTATCTCGACCTTCCCAAGGTAATTTTTTCGAGTACCAGTATTAGAAACACACCAAATATCTGCAGTGCTTTTATGACCTGTACATCTAGTACAGGTATTCACATCATTACCGGTATACCACCCAACGCTAGTCATGAGTCTACTGAGAGCACATGGCCCAGCTGTATGATTCCCTCTCTTAGACCTGTAAGACCAGGGGCCCGTTCCACGAAGAGTTACGCACAATCTTAAGTATGATTTACTGTTGGCTTAAGTATGGTGAATCAAACTTAAGATTGTGCGTAACTCTTTGTGGAACGGCCCCCTGTTATAGTAAGAGATGTCATGTCCTGGATGCAAGGCAAGACTTGTAAAATTCAACTGCCAGATATAGCAAAAGAAGGCTGGGTCCCTTCCTGGTCACAATACCCCAAGGACCAAGGACACATACAGGGTGCTCTGGTGATTGTGATTTCCTCAAAGTATTGGTCTGAGCACTGTTTTCTTGCTGTATTCTTATGTCTTGTTTAAGCAGGACAAAATAAAGTTGATAGAGCTGAGGAATCTCATGGTGTCTGTCATGTAGACTTTAAACAGGTGTGTATTCCACTTGAAGGTTGTGGTGTTCACACTTAAAAAATAATCAAGAATTTGGAGTGTTTGCCCCCTGGAAAAATGTTTTACTGTAGCTATGCCACTGAGAGGTGAGCATATGCATGTTACTTTTCTGTTGAAGATATCTGTTGAGATCGGGAAATAGAATCTGAAAATTCTGCTTCCTTGGCATAGCCATAAATAAGTAAGCACACACCAAAAGCTCACCTTCTTCCCAGTTATCTTTTTTGTTACATCTGGCTAATTATTTCAGTTTTTACAAAACAGTGGGGAATTTTGGTTTTGCTAGGGTGGTTGAAGTTACTACAACTGGTTAGAGTTACTCTGTTTGGCTGTTTGCCTTAGACAAAGGGGCAATGCTGATTCAATACAGATCATAAAACATACAGAAGAAAAAAAAAAGTTTTGGATATGTTTCTGCCAGCAGATGGTTACACTTCTGTGGCATTTTTCCTACATTTGAAGTAGATAGAGTATAGTTTTATAAAACTGAAGTTGCCAATGAGTCAAATTTTCTCATACAGAGAGTACTGACACAATGTATAATTTCTAAGAGAAAACTGTTATTCATACAATGTATCTGTGTATCATTTTCACATTGCAGTGTTGAAGGAGACTTTGGAGAACAGGGGTGTGCTGGGGCAAATGAAGGCTCGTATGAGAGCTGAGGTTTTTCATGCTTTAGATGACCAACTAGAATCACGACCACCATTAAGTAATGAAAATATGCTGATAAATGAACTAATCAGAGAATACTTGGAGTTTAATAGCTATAAGTATTC
Organism: Holothuria scabra; assembly: GCA_037179385.1. Classification (NCBI taxonomy): domain Eukaryota; kingdom Metazoa; phylum Echinodermata; class Holothuroidea; order Aspidochirotida; family Holothuriidae; genus Holothuria; species Holothuria scabra. The sequence goes on from CM074184.1 coordinate 4,159,837, forward strand.
ATTGTCAGTTCTAATGGCAGGTGAGTAAGCCAAATACAGTGTGTAAATGACTTGTATTGATCCAGTGAATTATGCACTGATTGGGGCAGTTTTATAAAAATTTGAAATTAATCAAAAGTCTAGCAATTTTGTTTGAGATTCTCAGTTTGTTATAGTGCCCTTTTTTGAGTTAAGATAAATTTGCTTACAGGTCTAACATATGATGATAGTATAGACAAATCCAATCAACACTTGTGTTTAGTGACTATACAGGCAGCCCCATTGATGGGGTCCATCAGCCTTAAATGGTCTTCATTTACTGTCTTCATGGATTTCAAACCCTAATTTTCAGTGAAATTGAAGGAATCAATATAAAATTTAGTGTTCCACCATCCATAAAACAGGTATTAGCGAGGAAATTGAAAGATTGAAAGGTGACGGACCCCAGGTATGGCCGATTGAAATCTGAAATCAGGCCATCATTTGCTGTCCCGATTTGTCTATATACTGTAAGTTTTGTGTAAATTTGTTGCTGCATGGAATTGTGTGGTGCATGGTAGGATACACAAACTGAGCTCTGCAGGTATTGTATGTGTTCTCTTGTTTTCATTCATTAGACCTACAGTACAGCATTTGCTTACAAATCATGGTCTGGCTTCATCAGGCATAACTGGGTCCATCAGCTGTAATCTTTCAAATTCTTTGCTTGAATACTGAAACACTCCTTGATTCCCCTGAGCAATGTCACTGAATATGAGGTTCAGAATTGTAGGCATATATGCAGCATATTATGTAGTAAAATTGAGACAATGTAAGGCTGAAGGACTGCACTAATGACCACCTTCACTGGCTGGCCAGATTCATCTGCTGTATGTATCTAGCCAAACTGAATGAAAATAGGAGGGGTCTTGGCCCTACCTTGTGGCAGATTAAATTGCAAATTTTCATACCAAATAGGCAAGTTGGTACAGTTTACTGCACAACCACACTGGTGGTTTCAGGGGTTAGAACCCCCCCCCACATGAACCAACCTTGCAATGCAAAAACATCTAAAATAGCAGTTCTCTCTCTCTATCCTTAGACTTTTCCCTCATGTCTTGCTCCCCCCTCCCCCATGACACAATCATGGCTACAATACTGTGCACAACACAGCATTTAAGATCCTTCGCTAAATTGATTCCACAAAATTAAACTGATATTTGGTAACACATGTTGTAAGTAGTTGCTAAGCATTTGTATTATCCAGATGATGTGTAGCATGTATGTATGTGAATAGGCCCCACATTGAATTAACAAACTCGCTTATTGTGTTACTTCTTAATATGATTCCTTGGCCCATTCCTTTCTTACTTTTTTGTTTGTCTTTAGAAACTGGGCAGCCACAGACTCCCTTAGACAGATCATTCCTGACAAACGAACTGAACATAACAGAGGATAGAAATGCTACAAAACTGTAAGTACAGTGTTGGACATTGTGCAGAACAAATAATTTACAAATAGGAGTAAGTGGTAAAATTTTTTGTTACAGTACCTTGGTAATACATTATCACACAAAGAAGTTATAATGTAACTACATTCTTCAATTTGTGTCATTGCCCATTGTGGCACTACTGTATGAATAGGCTCATACTTAAAGTTGGGAGAGGTGGAATATTTGATGGTAGCAGATAAAACAGGACGAAATACTTTAATGTGAGACAATGAGTTAGCTCATCAATTGCTTAATTTGATAATTTGATAATTTGATTATAGCCTAGCCTTGATTACTGAAGTCAGCATTTTTAAATTTCAACTGACTTGTATTATTTTTTCCCATTTGATGTCCATAGAGTGGGCTGTAAAAATAAATTCACTAAGAAATGGGAAAGTTAATACTGTATAGTTATCACATGCCTGGCTCTTCAGAATGCAGTAGAGACTTGAAAATAACTTTATGGATCTGCCTTGCTGGAAGATACTCATGCCGAGTACACATAGTTTAGTGCTGAACACGCTGCACAGTGTGCACATGGTGTGTACACATTTGATTGAGCAAGCGTGTCAAAGTGGTCCACTACATAGTTACATATAATCCAACATGGCTAACAGGGAGTATTATGACATCATATGAAAAGCATCTGTAGCTAGAATAAGACACAGCCTGAAAATGATGATTTGCACTCTTTTTGAAGCTGAATTGGGTTACGTTGTCACTGGACCATCTAAGGGTTGTTGTTTGCGTTGTTTCCATAATTTTCTTCTTATTCTCCTCCCTTGGAGCTTCCCAATCAAACTTCATCTACACAGAAGTGAGGCCATGTAAAAGTTCTTTCAAATGCCTGAATGCTGATGGTTAATTTAAGTTTTTCACATTTGCCATGTCTTGTAATTTTTCTTCCTCTATTCCTTTCAAGACCATTGTTGTATGGAGTCCTGTCACATTTTCTTGAGAGCAAAAGGTTGGGCTTCTCATTTCATCAACCACAATGCAGGGAACAGGAAGTAAGAACAAATCCTCACAGACATCAGCAAAGGGATTATCCATATGGTAAGGAAAGTCTTGAGAACAAATTTTAGAATAGGTAAACACTGCTTTGAACTTGCAGACACATTTCACCCCATGCTTCATTTAAATTGCATTTAATTCACACCATGTTCACAAAATTTTCTGGTTTGATACAAAGTGTCTTATCTTCTCATATCTTCATCATATTTCATATATTCTCCCCCAACCCCCTTCCCATCAGCTGTGGGCTGGGAAGTGTAGAATATGTCCAGGGTATTTTCCACCAGTTGTAGGAGGCAACTAAAGACAAGGCAAACTTACTCAACTTGAACCATATTTGAGAATAAATTTAAACTTGGAACATTTTATCAAGTTGACTGACACTATATAATGCATCCATGTTGGTTTGTCATTAAATCTCGTCTAAGTAATTAACCCAACCCCCATCCCTTTCTTTGGAGCCAAGGCTTTGCATCCTAACACACTTCATGCCATATTCAATAGCAGGGTGAAATGAGTCATGAAAAGGGAAAGGGCAATCAACTGAGGGCCAAAGAACAAATTACTTCTTTTCAAAAAAGTTGGAACTTCAGTCAGGTCTGAAAAAAAATGTTCATCAACAGGGAAGGAAGTCAAATTTTTCAAAGTTCATTCAATATCTCCATTCTCAAAAATGTTAGCTTTCCCACCAATTGCCAACATTTTACCATGAAAACTCTATTTCCTGCGGAAGAGCATCTCAGCTGCTCAACTTTTTCCTTGCAAGTTCCTTTCATCTTTCATTGTGAAAAAAAATGGTGCCCAGAGCTGTGTTTGCATCTTCTTAAAAAGCCTCAGTCTCAACTGCTGACAATGCAATACTTTCATGAAGGGATAATAGTTAATATTTGTGGCAGTTGCAAGAACTTGCTGACATTTTTCTTGTTTTCTTTAAAAAGCAGATATTAATTGGGTTTTATTGGCCATCATTTACTGATTGTTTTGAAGCATTTATGGTACATTGACATTTATTCCATGAACATTTACCTTTTGAGCATAACTTTTAGAAGTTGTACCTGAATTTATAGATAATGCTCTCATTGCTTAGTTTAACAAAGGTACTTGCAAAAAGGATTTGAATCTTATTAAAGATTCCACTATTTTGATGAAGAAGGGGTGTAATATTACTAAAGTGGGTACAATTGTTTCTCCCTTTTTGTGTTACAGTGTTATGTAACTCCTGAAAAAGCATACTGATATAACTTTATATATGTAACACTGGAAAAAACAACAAAAAAAAACAGGCAAATTAACTTGGATCTCAAGTGTAATAGTGTTGTTAGTTACAATGCTTCATTTTGCAAGGTTTCTTCTTTTGTCATCAGAACAGGATCTCATGGAGGGAAAGCATGAAGAAGAACCAGTTTTGCTGTCTGCCTTAAAAAGGAGATGAGTTTAAAAAAAAGACAGTGAAATATCCTCTACTGTCACTTTTGACAAAAAAGCATGGCTGCAGATGAGGTTGTCTTGCATTCACTCTGAGTATGTGTCCAGCGGTGCATTGAATAGTGGAAATGTGAAAAGTTTGCAACAGCTGAAAAGATGGTAGATTATTGACACTGGTAACGCAAAGGCAAAGTCTGCTAGTTAAATGGTCCACCCAAAGGTGCTTCAGTCCCACGTTCAACCGACTTTGTTGGTCAGGCAGCCAATTTTAGTGGCAAGCTTATGCCAAGGAAGGAAAGCCAGAGTACCTGGAAAGAAAGGCACATACATGTGAAACACGTTGGTACACAGCAGCTGAAATAGACCACTATGCCACTGACACTGGCAGCATTGTATCCTGATTTTATTCATGTGAAGGAGCAACTTCTGCACTCAATACTGTATGTACAGGTGTCAGATTTTGTCATTCTTAAGCTAGAAAGAATGTATTTCTTAACCATGATATGTACCCTATAAGCTTATTACCTTTTAGGAATGTATCATAGTTGACGGTGTTAAGCTAGAAAGAATGCATTTCATATCGTACACATTGGGTGAACTACTGTAATAGCAGGATTAGTGTGATAACTATGTGGGATGTTGATTTGTCTTTGACTTATATGGTGTATACACATTGGCTAAGAATCAGTCAGCAGCAGTGGATTGTTTAGCTTCTTATGTTGACTACTAGTACAAAGTTCTTATTTTTCTTAGACAGTGTCCTGAATTAAATGAGGTCTCTTTGTCATTTCTAAAAACAAACCAGTGAGAAGAAGAAGTGTAACAATAGACATTCTTTGATAGTATGGATGTTGCTATTTATGTTATGTGTAATGAAAGATAACATCAATATTGTTAGGGTTTTCTTTTATTTTTTGTGTTTCAATGCAATTATTTTGAGACTTGTTAACTTCCAGCTATAAACATAAAATTCACATCACCTATTTAAGCTTAAGTTATTTTGCACCCGTAGATCAAAGACTCCAGTTGAACTATTTGGTTGATAACTGGGCCGTAAAACTCCATCTAACTTGGCCAAATCTAGATCAATATTCAACCAGTTTTGCTCCTAGTTTCCTTGCCTATAACTATCATTGGTAAGTCCAGCTATTGCAGAATGATCTCTGGCCATGAAGACAGTGGCACAATTTTTTCTTGCTTCGCTTTTTTTCTTGTTATCATGTGCTCCTGCCCTCTCATTATAATTAAAGTAATTCATTTCTTGCAATCATTCAGACTGTAATCTTCTTTAGGATACTGTACAGGCATGAGGGTTAGCATGCACTTATGTTACACAGGAAGTGCAGATGTCTCTTTAATGCTGTTGAGTGTTCTGAAAATAGTAAACATGAAGAAGCAGGAAATTTCAACTTCTTAATTTAAATATGGCAGGGTATGTTTTGAAATTGGAGGATTTTCTTTTAATCTGCGAATGTTAATGTAGGGCTTCTGCTTAATGGCTTCCTAGAGAGAATGAAGTGATTTCTGAAATGAATTTCAGTATGGAAATTTTGATGAAAGCTTGAGTTCTTCATCAGCAAACAAAGGAATAAAATCTCTTTAAAGATGTTTATTGCTCTCACAGTATTATAGGTGAATCTTTTGTCAACAGGGGCTGCTTTTGCCCCAAAACTTTTCCTAAAACTCCCCAAAATGAGCAAAATATTTTGTACATTGTGCTTCTTGGTGACTTGGTAATTTGAAATATGACAAATATAAAAGGATTACAGGGAGGAAGCAGTTCCTTAAGTTTATTTTTGAAAATCAACATTGCCAATCCCTTCTGACCTTTTTGTTTCTGAATTATAACCATGGAATGTTGAAAGTAAACCAGGAGGTCATTCTGCATGAATATAACAAACAGGTGACAACTATATTGTATGGGAGCCATATCCGAATTAGGATGGGGAAATACATTGGGAACTCTGCTGTCCCTTTAAATTTGACCCCACTTAAAAATGGAACCTACTGCAGTTGTGTGTGATGCTCTGCATGAGCAGTGGAGTAGGGTAAACAAGCCAGTGAGCAACAACTGGAAAAAAGGCGTGACCAGCTCAACATGAAACAATAGGTTGGAAACTGGGCCATAGAACTCCATGTTACAAAGTAAGTAACTGACTAACTAACCCACTGGAAAGCAAGACACATTTTACAGTAACCCTGCAGCAGAACATCCAATTAAATGTGTGTAGAAATAAAATGCTGTAACTGTTTCCAGTTTCACTTCTAGCTGTGTTTTTTTGTGATGTTGTACTGGGCAATACCAATCAAACTGGTTTTGTCAGTGTGTTGAAACATACATGGGTACAAGAACAAGAATATGGCAATGCCAGCTTAAATGGCAATGGTTACCATGGTAACGGTTAATTTTCCCAGGTTACTAGTCTCGAGGTCTACCCCATGGTGAGGTACCCCGGGGTGACTGAAGGTCCAGGGCTGAGAGAGGAGTCAAAATCTGTCTGTGTGTGTGTGTGTGTGTTGGTGGGTGAGTGTGTGTGTGTCCAATTTTGTTTTCCTAATATCTTGTAAACGGCAGGGCCGATTTTCTTCAAACTTAGTGGGATGGTACCTTATGTTTGCATTTTAATGTTTGCATTTTAATACACAACCGGAAGTGAAGGTCCAAGGTTACAGGTCAAAGGTCAAATTTAGCGAAATTACATTTTCTGCTATATTTCCAAAACAAAGCGTTCTCCAGACACGAAACTTCACACAAATGATGATTGCATCTAGATCTGCCAAAATTTGTGGTTGCCATAGCAACAAAGGTCAAAGGTCAAGTGGTAGAGTAGAACAAAAAATTTTCAAGTGATAATTTGTTCGTAAAACAACCTTTTTGTCCCTCAAACTCCTCCTGGTGGGCTGGACCGATTCTTTTCAAAATTGGTAGGTGGGTACCCCAGGGTGGGAACTTATGTCTCCCAGACCCTCGGAAGAAAAGGTCAAAGATCAGAGGTCAAAGGTCACATTTAGCAAAAAAAAAAAACACTTTTTTATTATTTTGTACTAAAACTTCAAAAGCAAACCTTCATTTTACATGAAACTTCACAAGTATAATACGGTAGACTAGTTCTACCAAAATATGTAGTTTCCATGGCAACCAAGGTCAAAGGTCACGTGGCAGGGGGTCAAATACTTTTTTGTATTCACTTTTAACTCTTAACGGAAGCATCCCACAAATCTGAAAGTTTAAGTGTAATAGCCTAGGCATGACAAGTTGTACGCTATGTATGGTTGTCATGGCACCCAAGGACATAGTTAACGTTACAGATTGTCAAAGGTTTAAGTGGGCATGACACAGCCACAAAAACTTTTGTGTATTGCAAGATCAGATACAGGATTTTACAAATATCACCTCACACCCCATTAAAAACCCGTACAATTCGGCATAAATGATATTCGAAGGAAAACTGCGTTCGAAATTCAATTTCGAAAAATGCCGCAACAGCTCACCTGACTTTTATGACGCAATTGGCGGCACAAACCCCGCCCTGGGGCGCGCATCTAGATGTGGAACTAATGTAACGCTCGGTAAAGTTATCTTATCTTAGCAACCTCATGAAAACGATTGCACCACAATACAGAGTCCAACATACAGAGTCCAACATACAGAGCCAAAGGCGCGGACCATGGTGGGGATTCGGAGCAAATCATTGGCCAATATGTTCGCGTTTGCATGCGCGCGGCAAAAAATAGTTTTGTTTTTGTGAAAGAAAGACGCGGTTCGGGCGCTATAAAGGACAGCTATGAATATTTATGGACAGACCACAACAAGCGCGTCCCCACTACGAGCGCGTCATTACTGTATGAGCTGTTTGGTGAAGATCCTATTGCGAATACTAAGCGGTAACCGTGCTGCACAATTCACAATGTCAGTGGTCACGCTCACTGCTATTGTAGCACCGGTGTTTGCAATTACATATGCGCTAACACGCGTTGCCATGCACGTGATTCGATGATTGTAAGCTCTCTGGTACAGTGTTGCTAACCGTGCCTCCAATGACGTCACCATTTTTGAGACGCGTTCACATACCGGTACGTTTTTTCGCTTTCGAATTTCAAATGGGCTGAGCCTGGCCTGTAATTGGGAATTCAAAACGTCGTATTTCGGTATTTATGGACATAATTTAGTAGGGAAATCATTCACTTTGTGTCAAGGTGTACCCAAAGAACAGTTAGCGAGGAACTTACTTTGGCCGTGTCATGCCCACTTTAATGTTTTGTAACTAGCCTATTTTTCATCAATTAATATAAATAAGCTAGACTCCTAGGTTAGTACTTCGTAGTAGCAGTCTCGTCTTCACAACTCAAATTCTTTTTTCACTAGCTTGTATACTGCAGTGAGATTTTTGCTTAAGTTCCTGGTCGCACTTCACTTTGATAGCCCTTATATCTAGAGTGTTCTCATATGGTCTATGCAGACAGTTGTTTTCACTCCAAAGTTGCTATAACTGTTAGGCCTGAAAGTTGAAGTCCAACCTAGGGCTAGACTTGAAATCTGAAGCTGGTTAACGGTATGTAGGCTAGGTCTGGGGCTTGATCTACGCCATTCGTAGGCTTGAGTTATAACCCAAGATATGAAACTGTGGGTGACTAACATTAGGTTAGGCATAGGGCCTACCTATCTTTCATATTAGTGCCCTTAAAACCTGGCGGTTCTGAAGCATCGCCAAAAAAGAGTACGTGACAATATCCTTGTCAGGGCTAAGATTCGCCACAGGCCAGTACGCAGAAAAGGTCTGTGCGTCGGCCGAAAATCTTCTAACGCCACACGTTCAACATCGCGCACACGCCCAGTTTTTTTTTTAATTGAGACGCACGTGATGTGCATATCAGCTCGACACACATGAAGTTTGCCGTCGCGTCAAAATGGAGAATACGCCCAGCTAGCGCCTGAATAATAACAATTACGCACTTGTCTAGGCATCCTCGAAACAGGGGTGGCGCCAGGATTTGCCCGACATGGGGGGGGGGGGGGCAAACTCCGCCACAGGGGGCCAGCAGTTCAAGGCCCCGACAAAGGCGACGGGTTAGTCCCGGTGGGACGTAATTTGACAGAATCTGAGGCGCGCGCAGCGCGCCGAAATTTTTGGCCTCTTTTTTTAACAAACACCTAAATATCTGAAGTTTATTTTTTTTGAAAGAAATTTGGCTTTTGCAATGACAATTAAAAATTGTGCGTATTTATTGAAGAATCTATCCTTGATATGAACAAATTCAAAAACGTTTTACACGCGACAGCTGAAATTCTGTAGGGGTTATGCATTTAATCGTTCTTGTCCTACGTACTAAGGTCTCAAGACGATGCTTAAAGTTTGCCCGAAGAGTTTTTTATCCTTTTTTGAACCAAGATTTGAAAATTAAGAGCTTATTTTATTGCAGAAATTTTGGAATTTAATATAAGAAAATTTGGTTTTTGGTAAGGTTATAATAAAAAAATTGGGTTCCTTATTAAGTGATATGCCTTTCAAGAGCAAAATTAGGTAGAATGTCGGGGTGATGAACAGAGTTGTCTGGTTATTTGTTGTACTGAGTATCCATCAAAATTGGAAAATTTTGCCACTTTTAACAATCTGAAACTTATGTTGTGACAGATTTTGGTGTTTTTATGGAAGAATTTGACCTTCTTATAATAAAAATCAAGTAGGGATTAATCTGTAGTTTTGTACAGCTTTGTTGGGGTTACTGAATATCATCAGGTAGATCAATGCCCTCGGACCATATTGGTAAATGTTCCCGTGGAAAAAGTTTGGCTTCCCATATATTTGAAGTTCTGACATAGGCCGACGGGTGTGTTTCAGTTTGGGAGGGAACAGAATTGTTTTGTTTTTCTTTTGTCCGAAAAATATAATATTGCCCGAAAAACTACAAGTGGAGCGCACATATATTTTTCAAAAATTAAGAACCTCCAGAAAGCAGGAAAAGGCATTTCCGCGGCCGGGCTGGTAAGTAGAAACAAAGCACCGATATAGTCACTATTTTGAGCTTTCTTCTGAAATAAAATTTTCACTTTGTAATACTGCCCCAAAAAGAAGAATAATATGCAGGCATGCAATGTTCTCTTAAGTAATTTTTTCGACCAAAACACTATTTGCGCCACCCATCAGTTGGCGCGGAACGTAAAGAAAATTGTTAAAAAAAAAAAAAAACTAACACCACCTGACCACAGACACCCGAAAATGGCATTTCCCAGATTTGAGCAGTCGTTATTTTGAGCTTTCCTTTGAAATAGAAATTTCACTTTAATAGAAAAACAACAACGTGGTAAGTGATCTTTACAATACTCGACTAAATCTACAGCAAACGTATATTTTCACCGATGAACCTGCCTTTCAGGAAACCTGTCTGATTGGGGCCAATTAACTTATGTAATACCGTTTTGAGTCTGTTTGCAATGACTTTGACAGCAATTTTATAATCGGTATTCAGAAGAGTGATTGGACTATAATTTGTCAAGTAGAGAGGATCCTTATCCGGTTTAAGAATAACGGAAGTAACACTACGTGTTTGCTCTGGAGCTAGCGAACCCTTATGGAAACTACAATTGAAAGAATCAACAATGATCTGGCCGATATGAGGCCAAAATTTTTTATAAAAGTTAGTTGTGAGGCCGTCCGTGCCGGGAGTTTTATCATTTGACATTGAGGAGAGGGATCTTAAACACTCGTCAATCGTTAATTTACCCTCACAACAATTTAAGTCTTCGTCACTTAATCTTTTTTCTGGAAGTTCCTCGAAGAAGAAAAAAGGATCACAGTCTTTGGAAGAAAAGAGTGAGGTGTAAAAATTGAAAATTTCCTTCAAAATATCGTCATTATCTACAGAGACGGAATCATTGTCATTGCTCAATTTATAGGTAGTATTTCGTGATTTGTTTCTCTTTTCTAGATTGAGAAAGTATTTAATGTTTTTCTCACCCTGTTCTACCCAACTTTCACGTGATCTAAGCACAGCACCCTGCAACTTATATAATAAAAGTAAATAATTCCTTAGATTATTTAATTTCGTTCGGGTATCAAGCGACTCGGAGATATATAATAATTGCTCTAGCTTAGAAATTTAACGTAAAAGCCGATACTCCTTCAAGCGTCTTTCACTAGCCTTCTGTTTTGAATATCGAATACAAAAGTTACGAACTTTATATTTGATACATTCCCACAGGGCCGTCGGAAGCGGGGGGGGGGGGCTGCAGCCCCCCAATAATTTTGCCATATATAGTTTTTTTTTTTTTTGAAGTGAACATTTTATTACAACGAAAGGTCAAAATAACGACTGCTTAGATAGTATTAACAAGCCCGGGAAATGTCATTTCCGGCTGTCTGAGGGGTTGCGATTTTTCAAAATTTTCTGTACGCTCCGCGCCAACCGATGGTGGCGCTCCGCTTAGATAGTCAGCCCGAGTCAGCCCCCCCAATCGAAAATACCTTCCGACGGCACTGTCCTTATGTTGAATTGCATCGGCAGTCCCTCTGTTATCATTTTGAACATTTATAAGATCGATGATATTTGTAACAAACACACTGTCATGTAATAATGAATTATTGAATTTCCAATAACCAGGTCCACGTTTCATAACATGGAGTTGAATGGATAAAGTGACAAAAGAATGATCCGATTGCAGACCTGGTCTAAATCCACTGTCATTAACATTATTGATCAAATTTCTAGATAATAAGAAGAAATCAAGCCGACAGTGTATACCAGGGAAGACGTTCGAAGACCACGTAAACGACTTGGTAACTGGATTTCTCTCTCTTCAGATGTCAATTAAATCTAATGATTGCATAATCGATAAGCAACAATCACGGGATTTAAAATTAGTTCTTTGAAGCCCGCCTACTTTATCTAACTGGAGATTAAAAACAAAATTATGGTCGCCAGCCCATACTACCCTATCGCAACAAAATTCTTGAAGAATATTTTGCAAGCTTGAGAAAAAAAGTGGACTATCTCTATTTGGCCCATAAATACATACCAAAGTTATAACCATATCAGATACTTGAATATCCATCACAACGTATCTACCATGGGGATTCAAATATGCTTTCCAAACGTTGTATCCTAGATGCGGTTTAAACAAAACACAAACGCCACAGCTAGTGTTGGACCCATGGGAGAAAAATATCTTTCCGCCCCACTCGGCCTGCCAAATTTTCTCATCATCTATGCAACTATGAGACTCCTGTATTAGAGTAATATCAATATGATTTCTATGGAGATAAGAAAATAACATTCGTCTTTTCTTGAATTGGCGAAGACCTCTTGCATTGTACGAAGAAAACGTAAGGTCATTCATCCTGAATTAGTTGCTTTTGTAAAGAAGTGTCTTCAAAATGAGTAATATGTTCGGGTGAACCTTTAGAGTACTCAAGAACTAGCCACTGAAGATATTTTCCATGACACAGTTTAACATTTGTCGTATGGGGCCGGCTAAAAAGAACACAGTAGTTCATTGTTGTAAAAAAGTGATAAAAAAAAAGATCCCCGATGAAATTGGATTTTCTCTCAACAACAGGGGGAGGAAAGTCTTCCCCCAACGGGGGCAACGATATCGGATCGGATTTCGCGCCGATTTTTGTGAGGGTTAATCAATACCCCCTTCATCATGGCCGGAAAGAAACAAAAAATTGCCAACCAGTGTAGACTACGATATTCTTATACCAATTATTCGGTGACGCCACATCCACAGACAAATTTTATGGGATACGCGTAGTTCGATAAAAGCTATTTGGCAATGTGAAGTCACGAAATAAGGAGTATGTATTTGACTTCTGTATTCCTCTCATACCTATCGTATATTTACACAGGATGGCAAATTTTTGGTTTTTTCCGAAAATGGATGGAGGAGATTTTAACTAAAACTGACAGAAATCGGATAGTAATCCGATCCGATATCGTTGTACATAGTGTGTGCTGGGCTTAAAATCGATGCATCAAAAATAGGTTTACAAACGAAAAACAAACAGAAAAAAAGTTCACGCTCATCAATCCAGTAACTTCAGTCCTTTACGTTCTTCATTTTTAGGCCTTCCGCAAAAAATGCCGCCCTTCCCCGACGGGGGATGAGATAGGACAATTAAGGTTTATGGAATTAGGTATAACAGAGCTAAGAATAAGTGATCGAAATTCGATTCCCAATATGCTTTAAAATAGCATTGCAAAACAAAAAAATGTGTTCAAGATCACCCACCTAGTAACTTCAGTCCTTTTAGGTTTTTAATTAATTAATTAATTAATTAAAATTAATATAAATTAATTAATCAATTAACTAATTAATTGATTAATTAATCAATTAATTAATTAATTATATTATTTTTCGGCCTCCCCGACGAAATCGCCGACCTTCCCCGACGGGGGGCAGTGTTCCCCGACGGGGGCCATGCCCCCCCCCCCCCCCCGCTGGCGCCACCCCTGCCTCGAAAGCGTCTTACTTTTATAATCGTTGCGTCCATATCCGTATCAGTTTAGTGTAACAGCCGAGCTCGTTGTTTATTTTCATAGTGTTGCAAGTGGATAACAGCATCTTAAAAAATAAATTTGTTCCAAAATATTAGATAGGCCTACTGGATTAAAAGAGCAAGCGTTACAAAGATTGGGTAGTCTATTTCTCCAGTTCTTTCATAATCCGGTGTCAGAATTTAAATATCCAAATGAGGTTTTTTGGAATAAGGGGTGCGCCTATAGTTCCAAGAACTTGATTGGTCTGTGCCATACTCAAGTTCTTTCCCCTCGCTATCTAACGAAAAAAGCTTCCGTCCCTTGGAACGAAAAAAAATCGCTTCCCTTGGACTCCAAATAGGAATTTCAAAGGATTGTGGAACGGAGTTTTAGTACATGGTAATTTTGTCAACGACATTCTACTGCATCATAAAAACAGCACAGATAAAACTTCTAGCACATAGTTCAAGTTCGGTAACCAACTTGCGCACATGTTAGCGATGAGATATGCAACTCCGTGGATTGCCCTCTTGTTATTTTTTATTTTTTGCATGAGGCATATGCTTGACACTGTATTGATAAGATGACCTGCATAAAACATTTACCTCTTCATACTTCCTCAAACTTTCCCCTCTAGAAAAAAGTGATGTCACAGTGGTAATACTGCATAGAGGTGTTAGTTATAGTTGACCTTCAGAATAGAAAAAAGCAAATGTCCCTCTAATTGTGAGCACTTGAGTGGGGAATTCTTCCATCAATGAGGATGCGTGGGATCTACTGTAACAGCTGCTGAATGACTGATTAAAATACTCGTGGATAAATGTTATGCCAACTGAAAAAATGTGCTCAAAGCTTGAGATTTTGGAGCATTTTGCATTCATTTGCAACAAAACAACAACAGCTACCAGTATGAATCAATGCCCATAGTGCAACTACGAGGGATATACAGTTGGGCAGGTGCCCCCCTGAAAAATCGTGTGCCCCCAACTGAGATTTGAGATTTTCAAAAAAATATGTCTTCTGTAGTCAGAGTGTGACTATGAATTTTTTAGGATTCGATTCCTCTGTTGAAAAGAAAAGGCAGTAAATTTTCATGTTTTCTAAATGAAAATATCGCAAAAAACCTTGGAAATGCCATTTCCGGCTGTCTGAGGGGTAACGTTTTTTTCAAAATTTTCTTCACACTTCCGACTACGTCAATTGGAGGTGGCGCACAGCTCAGGTAACCATTCAATCAGGATTAAGCCTACATTTTTCCTTCAGAGGATCACATCTAATTGCCCATCAACTGCATTTCTTTCTCTTTATAGTCACGGTGCAGCTCACCTTCCTCAAATTGTCAGCCTGATACGCTCTTGAGAGTAGTGTCACTCACGTTTGTGTTGTTATCAAAAATAAAATCTTACTCGAAATTGCCCTTGAGGTAATTTTAGACCAGTGTTAAGTCAATAAAATTACCCTTAAATAACGTCTTTAATACCTCACAAACACGCTAAAACCCAGGAGCTTCCGAGGGCTTCGCCCCCTGGAACACACACAGGGGCTTTGCCCCTGGACCCCACCAGGGGCCCTAAGGAGGGCCCATGGACCCCATCCGTTGAGCCTCGCGCTTCGCGCTCGGTGGCGCCTCCGGCGCCATGAGTGGAGTCTATATGCCCCTCCATAAAATCGTTGTGCCCCTTCAGTGCCCCCCCCAGAATGAAATGTCTGGTGACGCCACTGCGAGACAGTTGTTGGAAAGCGAACTTCAAACTGCATTCTTAAGCTGAATATTGCAGTCCCTGTCAGAGATTCCTATCTTGAGATATCGTGCTTACAAGCAAAGCGTCAAAAAACACACATACACGCGCGCACACACACACACACCAACACACATACATACACACGCCATCATGATTGCATAGGTTTCTCTTATCATCGAAACCAAAAATCCATCCTGGCTACGCCACTGGTCTAGCCCTAGGTTTAATCTTAGAATCTGACGTTAGCTCTCTTGTTATACTTCTCTCTTTGAAGCAGTTACGTAAGGCTTAACTTAGGCTTGCCAAACGCTAGGTGTACCTTGAGAAGTAATAAGAACTAATCCTTCTCAAAAAACACGGCAGGCAACATCCTGCTTAAAATCACACGTACGCCCGGTAGCGACAGTCTACGCATGGGACGTTAGGGCCGGTCTGCTCTGTCAGTGTTTATAGGAAGCTGAGTTATACATAGCTTTTGTTGGGTCTAGCAGTCGGTGACATCTTGCTACGTCTTTTTGGTTCGAACAGTTGCGACCAATTTTCCCATTATCCACTGTCCATGTTTATGTAGGAGGCCCGTGGGCATAACGTACGCCCAAAGGCCTACCGCTGCTTGTGAATATTATCACTCTCAGAATGGTGGTCATTCTCAGAATTAGCATAGGCCGGGGGTCTATACTGTTCTTTTTGTCTGCACTGAGGGCGACCATAGACCGATTTATTTTTTCGCAAGGAGGACATGTATAGCCACCCTGAGGAATGATCTACTTGCAGTGCTACTGTGAGCAGTGTAGACATAATTTGCGACTTCCGGTTGATCAATGCCGTTACCGCGGCATTGCATGAATAGCCTATGGGTCAGGGGTGGGCAACATTTTTGATTGAACGGGCCATGATTGAGAAATGAAAAATTTTTAATTTTCACATGTTAAAGAGGAACAAAATCTGCACAGTGTGGTGAAAGTTCCAATCAAATCGTACATCTATTTCTTCAATACCAGTAAATGAAGTCAGTAGATTTGTGTTCAAATGTGAGTTTGGGGTTAGTAGAGCTTATATCACTTCCTCACATTGACTAGAAATGCTTTGTTTCCCTTTTTTTGTTTTCCCTTTTTTTATCACATTGTTGTGTTGACCTTGAAGTTAATATTAGTATGACCTCCCTGGGGGATGCAAAGTTTGTAAAATTATCATGCCACATATGCAATCTCATTTTAATAATATGGGATTGTTGAGGAGAAAATCCAGTATAAAGTTTAAAGAAAAACAACAGTCTGCTCGTTAATGTGGGTATGTTACGTCATTTGTGCTTGCTTCAAGTTCACTTTTTGTTGAAAATGTGAAAACTTTACCTTTTCATATCTTTAGAACCATACATCGGATTTCAATGCAAATTTCACCAAAATGCTAAGAATAAGCACCTAACATACCAAATCCTGTTGTGACCTTGAACCCTTCTTTTAATTTTTAGGACTTTGAAGCAATATAAATCTTTAGTCACAAAAAATAAAATTTCAATACAGCAATGTTGTAAAGTAATGTTGATCTTGGATTAAGATGTTTTCATTTCAAGATCAACAGGGAGTGCTTACTAAAATTGTAGTGTTCAATGTAAGCACCACAGTAACAAAGCCGCATTTAATAGTAGCTGTTATAGTAGGCCTACGAATTAGGAATGTCAATCATACATAGGCGTAAAGAACTATCGCAAAGGGAGGGAATTAGACCGCTCGTTCCATGGTTATACTGACAAACGAAATGTACTAGCTTTGCTAACTGCGGTTAGGCCTAAATGTCGACGACAAATCAAAATCGAAGTTGGGCAGTTATGTTGCGTCATAGAAGGTCACATGAATCATGGTGGTACTGCACTGATGCACCAATGTGCAAAATCAGTTGTGAGCATGGGCGTCCGCAGGTATGGGCAAGGGGGGCAAGTGCCCCCCCCTGGAAAATCAAAAATTTGAAAAAACGTATAAAAATCAAAGCAAGAACCCGGACAAAACGTGTTTTCCAAGTTTCTATGCGAAAAATAGGTCTTAGAAATGCCATTTCCAGCCATCTGGGAGGCATTTTGGGCTGAAATTTTCGCATGCTTTGTGTCAATTCATGGTGACTTGGAGATTTTGCCCCCTCCTAGAAATTTTGCCCCCCCCCTGACTTTTTTCTGCGGACGCCCATGGTTGTGAGCAGCTGGTCACTAAATGATACGCATGGAGTTTAGCACTCCGAAGCAGTTACCCCTTGTGGATAGCGGTGATACGCATAAGGGGGAACGTCGTTAATAAAAATTGAAAGCAAATCTATAGCTCGTTTGCTATGATGTTAAAATGACTGATCGGCCTATTTTTCTTTTCCTTGAGAAATCTCGCGGGCCAAAAAAATCACTGGCGGGCCGTAGGCTGCCCACCCCCTGCTATAGGTGGTGATTCTTCAATTAGCCTGGTAAGCATTATGAGAAATAGTGCAGTCCTGCATCATTCATGTGTATCATGAGATTGCGAGTTGAAAGTAACGAAGGATTGATACCTACAACCATCAACCAACACAGTACTGCATTGATTTTATTCAGGTAGGCTATATCATATCGGCCAAGAAACTTGAAAGGACGATATTCTAAGCATAAGACCGTACCAATGTACGTTGGCACAGAAACAATCATGGACAGTACGTGGTTACGATTTTCGTAACCACATTTTCTAATTTTTGTATTATCAGATTCCTGATTCTAGTTCCTTCCTACAAATACTGCGCCAATGAAAAACTATTAAATCTGGTAATAATGAGCCACCATGGTCCTCAGTTTCAAGCCAGGGTATTTCAATTGCGCCACAAATTTCAAGCACCTTTGGAGTTTCTTTGCTGGTAAAATTAAAGATCATGTCGTTGCCATGCAGGGGCGGATTTAGAGGAGCGTATACACGGCAACCCCTGAAATTCCTCAAGGTTTGTGTTTTTACTTCTTTTAAAGTTCCCTATTTTTACATCATGTTCTATTTTCCTAAAATCGTTACGAAATAATAGCAATTTCAGTTTCGTGTTTTTCAGATAATAAAGGCAATGGGTTGACTCATGAATGGTCTAAACCGAATAAGAAGTACTGGTAGACTATTCTTCCCGCAAGACCTTGAAAAATTCGGACAATCATATTTATCAAAAAAATCAGACATGTTTAGTTTAATTTAACAGAAAGCCCTTAAAGGGCCAGTCCTTTCACCCCAAACTACACTTCTTGCATGGGGTAACAGAAACTCTCAATTGGCCCAGCTTTTTGATTGACTGCTAATTTAAACAATGCAAAGTACCAAAGCTTATATTACAGAGCATTAACTGTACTGAGAGTGTTTTGTTTATACACATTGAGTTTTTCTTTAATTATCATGGAGCAATATAAACTGAAATTGTGTGGATGAGAAGGAATTTCAGACAAGTTGTGGGGAGGGCTTGAGTAAGAAGGGAATTTGTACTTCTTGGGGTGAGAAATGGGCCTTTAAGCGTGCCCAAATTCTTTCAAAAACTTGCTAGAGAAAATCATATTCACGGAAATATTTTGAGGGAAATTCAAAAGAGTTACAAAATTTCGATTCGCATTTTGCAGCTTATGCATGGAAAACAATTTACTCAGCCCATAGTATATAAAGGCGCTAGTATGCTTCGCTCATATAGTCTTGCGAACTGCATACTTTACCCGGAATGGAAGAATATTATTTGGGCGAAAGATGCAAACAAGTTCTGGGATTTATTAAATTGCCACATGAACACGGGCATGCACACTGCAGGATGGTGTTAAATAAGCAAGTGTGGGGAACAAAGCCTTGTATTCCTCTCAAATTCTCTGTGTCCAGTTTAAAACCGGTTACACACTCCCTTCAATTGAGTTTGTTCGGAAACTGATACCGTGGGAGCCTCCTTGATTGAAGTATTCTACAACTTATAGAATTTAATTGTTCGCTTCCTTGGCCTTAGCAACAATGATCCTTATACTCCTCAGGTCACTTTCCTCCGTCCAATCAGAGATCAACCTTCATCATTACAGCATCAGTCCCCATGCACCTTATGTGCTATACACTGGTCAGCCTTATCTGGATATAGCTGCTCGTATTTGAACCGCGCGCCAGACGTGTTGGGTTTCTTATAACAGCATAACTTGAAACGCTGTTGTTCCAGTACAGTGCGCTACGAATCGCTTAGCTGGTCAGTGATATTTTCTAAATCGTTTCATCGTTGTTTTCTCTAATGTTCCATAGTGTGATTCGAACACCATGCCAACCGACAGGGTAAATACTGCATTTTCAGTAAGTTATTTGTCTTTACCATAGGCATACGGGGTAATTTTATATGAGGGGGCAAGAGCATTCTTTGCCCGAATAATTTCATTGTTTATCATTTGTTGCCCATGTTTGGCCCGAATATAACAATATAACTTTTCTGCCCGAATTGGCCCCGCATCCCCGCCTCGTACGCATATGGTTTAATGGAATGAACTCTACCTTTTTCATTTAGTAAAATTTGTTTCTGAAGTTTCGTTCTTCTTAGTCAAAATAAAAGAGCATGATCTGCATATAGCGCGCGTGCAGGAGCATTTTAGTTTTTGGCTTTCCCCGCCTAAATGAAGGAATTCTGTCATAGAGAAGGCTATCTAAGCGGAGAACCACCATCTGTTGGGTCAACCGAAGAACATAGATAACATACCTCTCCCGCGACTTAATTTTTCATCAAGAGATATTATAAAGGCGCAGAATTACAGGGGCTTCGCCCTTGGACCCGTTCCACATAAACCGGCGCTTTGGACTAGGTTTTGCGCTAAGTTCGTCCGAAAAATTTTCCCCAAATTTATCCTCTTCCCTCAGTTTTCCCCACCCCCACCCAATTTTCACATTCTGGAGCAGTCACAGCAAATGTCTGAATAGATTCTAGTATGCGACTTTGTCGTCAGGTATTGTGTTGCATTTGAAGGTGAGATCACTAAATGTCGCTGCCCAAATGTGAAACGGTTTTTTGTAATCTTTGTCGAATTTTCATGAAAATTTTACTGCGATTGTGAATTTGTTCTCCTTTTTCTTTGAGTATATCTTTTGAAATTTTCGGGCACGCCTATGGTTTTCCTAGGTAATTAACACCATATTATTTGAAAGACTGATATGACTGGCATGTTTCTTTTTTCACATTCCTGCATGTCCAAAGTTTAGACCTTGCGGAAATTTGTGGCGCAGTCTACCTACCCCTGCCTTTGAGGGCAAACAAAACAACACCGACAAATGCAGACAGCTGATTTGTACATCAGTGGAATACGCGCATAGTCTGCTACACGTACAGGGCAAATTCTTATGCGTGCAACCACGTGATACACTGTTTTGCCCTCCAGGATAACGCCAGTTTATGTGTCGTCAAGCATAAGTTAAATGATGAAAAGACATCATCGCATGCTTACACGCGCAAGAAAAGCGTAAGGGCTTTTTTCAAAAGTCCCGACTCTCTGGCAAAGAGCCAGGGGCGAAAACCAAACAATGAACTCCCAAAGGAGTTCTGCTCCAAAAAGCAGGGGTGGCGCCAGGATTTGTCTGACAGGGGGCCAACATTTCAAGGCCCCGACAAAGGTGGCGATATGGCCCGGTGGGATGTGACTTGGCAAAATTTGAGGCGCGCCAAGCGGGCCGAAATTTTACGGTTTCTTTTTAATAAATACTTTAAAATCTGGAGTTTATTTGCAGAACCCAAAATTTGAAAGAAATTTGGCTTTTGTCATATTTTGGTTGTTCATTGAAGAATCTATCCTTCATATGGGAAAAGTCAAAAACGTTATATAGGTGGCAGCTGAAATTCTTTATGAGCCACGTATTTAATCGTACTAGGCCTACATACTAAGGCTTCAAGACAAGACTAGAAGTTTGCCCGGAAAGTTTTTCGCTCTTTATAACGAAGATTTGAAAATTATATACGAGCTATTGGAGAAATTTTGGAATTTCATGAAAGAAAATTTGGTTATTTGGTAAGGTTAAAATGATTTTTGGTTTCGATGAAAGAGAAACCTATGTAATCACGCAGGAGTGTATGTGTGAGTGTGTGTTTGTGACACTTTGCTTTTTAACACGATATCTCAAGATAGGAATGTGTGACAGTTTTCAAACTTTGTACATAGATGTGCCATATTAAGAGGAAGAACCCTATTGTTTTTGTGGAGGTCAAATGTCATCTGGGGTCCCCAGGGGTCAAAGTCTGGAAACCTTGTTAATGTGATATCTCAAGATAAGAAATTTGGATAGATTTCATATTTGGTTTGTAGATTGGTTATGGTCATAGGATGGCCTTTTTGCAGAGGTGAAAGGTCATCTTGGGTCAACAGGTGTCAAAGCCTGAAAATCTTGTTAACACGATAACTCAAGATAGGAAACTCGGTTAGCTTTCATATTTATTATGTGGATGGACGTGTTATGGTTAGGAGGTGGTCCCTATTGTTTTTGGCAGAGGTCAAAGGTCATCTGGGGTCGCGGGGGGTCAAAGCCTGAAAACCTTGTTAATGCCATATATCTCAAGATAGGAAACTTGGATTGATTTCATCTTTGGTATGTGGATGCGTTATAGTCAGGAGATGGTCCCTATTGATTTTGGTGGAGGTCAAAGGTCATTTAGGGTCAACGGGGTTCTAAGTCTGAAAATCTCTTTTACACGATATCTCAAGATAGGAAACTTGTATAGATATGATACTTGGTATATGGATGAGTTATCGTCAGGAGATGGTCCAAATTTTTTGCAGAGGTCAAAGGTCATCTGGGGTCACCATGAATCAAAGTCTAAAAAATCTGGTTAACATGATTTCTCAAGATAGGAATCTTGAATAAGTTTTACATGTGGTATGTGAATGCATTATGGTCAGAAAATGATCCCTATCAGTTTTGGTGGAGGTCAAAGTTCACCCAGGGATCAAAGTCTAAAAAATCTGGTTAACATGATTTCTCAAGATAAGAATTTTGAATAAGTCTTACTTGTGGTATGTGGACGCATTATGGTCAGAAAATGATCCCTATCAGTTTTGGTGAAGGTCAAAGTTCACCTGGGATTATTTCTAATGGAACATTTGTGTATCATCGAAACGTCAATGCATTTTTGCATTCTGGTTTTTATTAGGTGACACGCCTTACAAGAGCAAAAGTAGGTATGCCCGGTGATTAACAGAGTTGGCTTTGGTTACGTATTGTACTGAGTATCCATCAAAATCGGAAAATTTTGCCATTTTAGCAATCTGAAGCTTATATTGGAGAAAAATTGTAATTTTATGACAGTTTTGGGAAGTTTTTGGAAGAATCTGACCTTCTTACAAGAAAAATCAAGTAGGGGTAATCTGTAATTTTGTTGGGGTTACTGAATATCATCATGCAGATTCAGGCCACGACAATTTGCAGCATTTTTGTCGAGTTGGCGACTTACGGTATCTCGACATTTCGACAATTGACAGAATTTTCTCGTTTTGTCGACTTGCGGTAACTCGATATTTTGACAAAATAAAACGAACAGTCTTGATGTCTAGATAGATGTAACATCTTGACAAAATTAAGCAATTTGTTGTAATGTCGAGATACGTGTAAGTCGACAATTAGACAATTTGCAGAGTTTTGTCGTGTTGTTGACTTACAATAGCTTGGCATCTCGACAAAATTTAGCAAATTGTCGTGATGTTGAGATAGGTCTAACTCGACAACGTGACATTTTGCGGAATTTTTTCGTGTTGTCGAATTACGGAACTCGACATCTCGACAATATTAGGCACACTGCCGTGATGATGAGATAGGTGTAACTTGACAACGCTACCATTTGCAAAAGTATATCGTGTTGTCGAATTACGGTAACTGCACATCTCGACAAAAATTAATCAAACTTTCATGATGTCGAGATAGGTGTTACTTGACAACGCAACAATTCGCAAAATTCTTGTCGTGTTGTCGACTTACTATAACTCGACATCTTGATAAAATTAAGCAAATTGTCGTGACGTCGAGATACTGTAACTCGACAAAGCGACATTTTTTTCAGAATTTCGTCGACTTGTCGACTTACGGTAACTAGACAGTTCGACAAATGAATCAAAATTGCCGTAATGTCGAAATAAGCGTAACTCGACAATGAAACAATTTGCAAAATGTTGTCGTGTTCTCGACTTACGATAACTCGACATTTTGACAAAACTGAACAAACTGTCGTGATGCCGAGATAGGTTTAACTCGACAAAGCGACTTTTCAGAGTTGGCAATTAATTTGAAGTTAATTCGTGTTTAGGCCCATGTGGATCAGAACAAGTTTACGGCAATACAATGCCGAATCGCGGCCTATATGCTTCACTATATAGGATTGCGCGTGCAAGCCTTGTATTTTAGATGTCCATATCATGACAACGAAACAATTTGTCATGATGTCAAGTTATCGTAAGTTAACAACACGACAAAATTCTGCAAAAACGTCGCGTTGTTGAGTTACACCTATCTCGACATCACTACAGTTTGTTAATTTTTTTGGAAATGTCAAGTTACCGTAAGTCGACAACACAACAAAATTCTGAAAAATATCGCGTTGTCGAGTTATACCTATCTCGACATCACGACAGTTTGTTCAATTTTGTCGTAATGTCGAGTTACATTAAGTCGACAGCAGGACAAAACTCTGCAAATTGTCTCATTGTCGACTTACTCCAATCTCGACATCACAACAAATTGCTTAATTTGACAAAATGTCTAGTAACCTCAATTCGACAACACGACAAATTGGGCAATTGTCGCATTGGCGGGTTACCTTATGGCCACCGTACATTTCTCAGACTTGTAACTAAATCAAGCAGTCGTTATTCTGAGGTTTCCTTTGAAATGAAAGTCTCACCTCAAAAAAAAAAAAAAAAAAAAAAAACAACTTGGTAAATGATCATAAAAGTACCAAATAAAAGGTACAGATGTAATGGTCTTGTCTCTTTTCGGGGGAAAACTATGCAACGAATTGGAAACATACTAATGTTTTGACTCTATTAAGACTCTTCTTTGTATTCAATTGCAAGGTCCACTAAAAAGATGTTTTTTTACGTAAATGTCCGAACTCCAGACTATAAATGGTTTTACTTCCAACGTATTTGAAAATATGTCACGTTACATGGTGCCTTAAACAAGTTTTCAGTCACTACTGTTTATCACTATGTGTACCTGAAAACGGTCTGGCCGATATTCATAACCGTTGCGAGAAATCGGCTGTCCGGACAGGACAGATGGCAGGGAATTGGGTATTGCATGTACATGAACAACCTCTAGTTGGTTTTTGTAAGGAAAATTCGGAATTGTGGGTTTTCTTGAGGAATGTGGTCTTCTAGTGAGCAAAATCAAGAAGATCGTCCGAGTGACTAAAGTTTATCAGGCCCACATCTTTTATCGTGGGTCTGCATAGATGAAGGCTCCCCGACGAAACTGGATTTTCTCAACAACTAGGTAGCTCATCCCCGACGGGGGCATGGCCTTGCGCGCACGGATTGAAGATGGGATGAGGGATGGCAGAGCTAGTAAAAAATTATTAAAACCGCTTCAGCTATGCTGCCGCCACCCCTGCCCAAAAGGAGCTACGTCCCCAAGGGACAACTCAACTCAACGACCTGACGTGCAGAGACTCGTTCTAGACTGGCTGAACAGAACGGCCTCCGCCAGCTACCATCCTTTACATTTTCGTGATAGCTGTGCTCTGAAGTAGCCTAATTTAGTGTGTAAGTCAATAGGGCTTGAGCACGTTTCTTCACACATATCATACAAACAAAGATATCGTCTGATACGCTGAACCGCCGTTTGCCGGCACTGCCCATTACACTCACGATAGCTCTCCACATCTTTCACATCTTTCTGTTACTTAATACCAAAGCTTCCGATCCAAGATGAAGATCCGGTCTTTTATCTTTGAGGTCCTGTTAAGGCGTAACGATTCTTGTAAAGCTTGCCTGGCTGCAGGGGTGGCGCCAGCGGGGGGGGGGGGTATGCTCCCCCTCCCCGTCGGGGAAGGTCGGCGGTTTCGTCGTATTTTAATTCATATTTTGAATCGGTTTTAATCACTTCTTACTAGCGCTTCCATCCCTCATCCCGTCTTCAATCCGTGCGCCCAAGGTCATGTCTCCGTCGGGAACGGGCTACCCACCCTCTGTTCTTGAGAAAATCCAATTTCGTCGTGGAGCCTTCATCTTCAGACCCACGATAAAAAGATGTGGGCCTGTAGTCACTCGGACGACCTTCTTTATCTCGTTTACTAGAAGACCATATTCAAGGAAACTCACAATTCCGTTTTTCCTTTATAAGAACGGACGAGGGGTTGTTCATGTGCGTAAAGTACTCAACGGTCTGCCACCTGGCCTGCCCCGACAGTCGAATTCTCACACAGGTAAGAATATCGGCCATGTCGTTTTCAGCTACACATAATGATACACATAGTGGGAGAAAATCTCCTCATAAGTCTGACTGAGAATTTATTTGGAGGCAACTTGTAACGTGACATATTTTCAAATACGTTGGCAGTAAGACCAGTCTGGAGTTCGGGCAGTCATGTTAAATATTTCATCTATTTAGTGAACCTTGCAATTGAATTCAACGAACGTTGTTAATATAGTCAAAAACATTACAGTATGTTTTCAATTCTGTTTCATAGTTTCCCCCGAAAAGAGACAAGGTCATTACATCTAACTGTAGCAGTCCCTTTTATCTGGTACTTTTCTGATCATTAGCAAGTTTGTTTTTTTTTCTGTATTGAAGTGAAACTTTCATTTTAAAGAAAAGCTCAAAATAGCGGTTGCTTCATTTCTAGTTACAAGTCTGGGAAATGCCATTCCGGCTATCTTAGAGGTTAGATTTTTTAACAATTTTATGTACGCCCGCGCCACTGATGGTGACGCTCCGCATAGCTAGTGTTTTAGTCGAATAGATGACTGAGCAAACAATGCGTGTTTGTAAGTTATTCTTCGTTTTGGGGCAGTATTATGAGTTAAAAAAATTATTGCGAAAGAAATATGAAAGAAAGGACTTCTTTAATTCTAGTTACGAGCCCAGAAAATGTCATTTCCTGCTGTCCGGGGTTCTCAATTTTTCCAAAAATTCTTTGGGCTCAACTATAAGATAATCTTTCTGGCAGGATTACATTTTTTCGGACAGAAGACTATTCTGTCCCCTCCCAGACTGACACGCCCCCGTACGCCTATGACAATAAATAAAATATAAAACTTCAAATATATGCGAAGCTAATTCGTTTCCTCGGAAGAATGCTCCAATACTGTCCGAGGGACTAAATCTGCATGATGATATTCAGTTATCTCAACAAAACTACAGATCACCCCCTTACTTGATTTTCCTCATGAGAACGTCAGATTCCTCCATAAACCCCCTAAACTGTTATAAAATTACAATTTTTCTCAAATATTAGCTTTAGATTGTTGAAAGTGGCAAAATTTTCCAATTTCGATTGATACTCCGTACAATAAATAAGCAAAGGCAACTCTGTTAATGACCCGGCATACTACCTAATTTTGCTCCTGAAAGGCATTTCACTTAATAAAAGAAACCAGATTTTTCATTATAACCTTACCGAAAAACCAAATTAAAGACCAAAATTTTCCATTTTAATAAGCTCTTAACTTACAAAGGTTCGTTCAAAAAAGGCGAAAACTTTCCGGGCAAACTTGTAGTCTCGTCTCGAAGCCTTAGTTCGTAGGTCTTGTACGATTCAATTCGTAACCCAAAAGAATTTCAGTTGTCACCCATGTAACGTTTTTGATTTTTCCCATATGAAGGACAGATTTTTCTATAAACACTCAAAATTTTTATAATACCACCAAAAGCCAAATTTCTAACAAAATGTTTTAATTTTAACTTCAAATAAACTCCAGATGTTTAAGTATTTGTTTAAAAAAAGCCCAAAATTTCGGCGCGCTCCGCGCGCCTCAAATTCTTCCAAGTTTCGTTCCACCGGGACATAACATCGCTTTTGTCGGGGTCTTAAAATTCTGGCCCCCCTGTCGGTGAGCTTGGCCCGTCCCCCTGTCGGGCAAATCCTGGTGCCGCCCCTGCCTGCCTTGTGTTTCGGTCCGCATTCTCATGGGGTGACCGACCCATTTCATTCTTCTAATGGTGATGTTCTCACTCCATGGTTTTACTCCTGTGCGTTGGTACAAGACATCGTTGCTCAGAGAGTAGGGTCAACTGATTTTTAGCATTCCCCTCAATAGACCTCGTTGGAAGACATCGATTGTGTGTTCCTGGGTTTTGGTTATGACTTCAAACCTCACTGTTGTACAGGAAAATACTGGAGATGTAAGCGCTTGAAAGAAGAGCCTGATCTTGGTTTTCCATTTAATCTTCGTGCTTGTTAGGATGGAGCGATATGATGCGTAGGAGGCCATTGTTAATTGTTTTCTCCTCTTAATGTCTTCCTTCGTGTCGATCAGGCTGCCAACGTGCTTACACTGTTTCCAATCTTCGCTTCCTCCTCTTTTGATAACGTATTCCTCTGTTTTCGAGTCATTGATTAGTAATCCTCTGACTTTCAGTTTTGAAGGGACCTGTTCTTTTATGTGATCGGTCTTATATTTTGCAGTTGTTACCCAACCTTTGTCATTAGCGTACTGTTGGTCGAATAAAATTGGTTGTTGGTTTTGAATACGAATGTACAAAGATATAAGCGTCTCTTATTAGCTTACAATAGTAAGCTTATGGCACCGTATCCCCCTTCTAGATTTGTGACGTCATAAAACAATAAAAGAAATTAAAAAAATGCGGATGATCTCTTTATACCCTATCGTTATATCATTACATCGCCAGAGTTGTGCATATTTGCACTAATTTGCACATACCGTCCTCTTTCTGGTGTACTGACGAATTGCAAATTAGCATAGTGACGAATGTGGGAATTTGGCAATTTTGGCGTAGTGACAAATGCATTTTTTGCCATTTATAATCTGTTCACCTGAGCCTTAAAAATTGCAACGACTATGTAAAATATATTATTTTCTACAATTCCAAACCTAAAAACGATGAATACGGCGAAAATTCTCCAATTAAGACAACATTCGTCACCCTGTGAAATAAGCAAGATGCACAGATTTATGAAATTCTTAATTTTGCGCAGTGGCGTAGCCAGGATGGATTTTTCAGGGGGCCTAGGTAAAAAGTGGGGGGGGGGGCTGGTACCTCCGCGGGTCAGGTGGGGCAAGACTATCTAATCGGAGCGCCACCATCGGGTGGCGCGGAGCGAGGAGGAAAATTTTGGGCTTTACAAACCCTCCAGATGGTCTGAAACGGCACTTCCCACGTGTTTTAAGCTGCATGTACCTAGCATGGAAATACGAATCTCATGTCTGCCACTTCTCAAGTACTGAGAATAAAAAATGCATGAAAAATGGTAATACATACACTTTTTAGGGACCCCAAAGCTGGGCATTTCTGATCTGTGCCCTAGGGGATGAGACTAAAGAGAACCGGTATCTCTCTTTCCCTTGGGAAAATTGCAAACTTCAGGAGGACGTAGATCGCAAATACGGCAATATTTGAACGGATTTCACCTTTAATAGGAAAACCAAAAGCAGCTGTGTCCCCCTCCGAGAAACTTTCTTTGCGTTAGATTCCCTCGATACGAAATGGCGCTATGTTTGGCAAAACTTTGAACTGATTATAGGCCTACGTTTTTGGATTTTCCTTTTTGGAGACTATGAAAAATATCAAAATACTCTTTTTTAGTATTTGTGGAGATTTTACAAGTGACATGTATACTACCAAAGAAACAATTTTTCCGGTTTTCAGTACGCAAAATGGTGCAGTATTTATTCAGTCATCGGTATATTATGCACTCAAAATTAAAATACTACGAGTAAATCTCTCAAAATATTTAAACAGCAAAGCAGAAGTAGGGATCACGGACAATAGATTTGATCTACAAATCTGAATTTTCTGCTGCATGAGGGGTCCGATTTTATTTTCAAATGCAATGGTGGTGCTCCGCTTGGATGGTCTTTCGGGAAAACTTACATTTTTTCGGGCTATAGTCTTCTGCCCGAGCTGAAATGCCCCCGCATGCACATGTGCCTTGCATTCAGATTAAACAAAGGAGTAGGAAAACAAGCCAGTAAGCCACAACTGGCCCATAGTGACGGATTGGTGGTGGGGTGGCCACTAGGCCTTTTATTAAGGAGTCCTTCCAGATTTTGTGATTAATCATATGTTTCTAAAGGGTCGGCATAGTGTCAAACAGAAGCTCAGAACTTAAACGGTAACTGGTCAGCATTATTTTGACGAGATATTTTTTTCTTATTCTTTGTTGCAGGGCTTTCACGAAAGCGTGTAGCACAAATGTTCAGCTACATACGGGACATCGTCTCGTGGCAGCTGCTGCAACAGCCAATTCAACTGGACGGGCCAAAGGTCATTGTTAATATGGACGAGAGCCTTTTTTCCCCACAAGCAAAAACATGGCTGCGGGAGGTTCCGGAATGACAGCGGACAACGGTGGGTGTTCGGGATTGTGTATACAAGTACTACTCCGTGTAAAGGTTTCATGGAGCTGGTCAATGACGGGACGGCATGCAAAGCTAATTCCTACCATCCGAAGGGCAGTAATACCTGGTAGTACAGTATACTTCGACGAATGGATGGCGTATGGGGAAATCACGGTGCAAACCGGTCAACCACGCGGAGAACTTTGTTGAACCGGTAACTGGTGTCCACACGCAGCACGTTGAAAGCTACTGGGCAAGAAAGAAGTCAATGATGAAGAAAACGAAGGGCATCAAAAGGGAGGATCTGCCTGGTTACTTAGACGAAGGAATGTGGAGAAAAAGATATGGGGACCATAGATTAGAAGGTTTAATGACCCATATAGCAAATAGGTATCCTGTTTAGCTTGTGCTGACTTAACTTCGATTTTCGGTTTCGATGATAAAGGAGCCAATGCATTCATGATGAAGGGCGTGTGTGTGTGTGCGTGTGTGTGTGTGCGCCCCTGCGTGTGTTTGCTTGTGACACTTTGTTCGTTGACACAATATCTTAAGGTAATAATGTTTGACAGTTTTCAAACTCGGTACATAGGTGCGCCATATTGAGACAAAGAACCCTATTGTTTTTCTAGGTGGTCAAAGGTCATATAGGTCAACAGGGGTCAAACACTGAAAACATTTTAACACAGTATCTAGAGACAGGAAACTTCAGTAAATTTCAAAATTCGTACGTGGAATGATTTATGGTAGGAAGATGGTCTCCTTTGTTTTGGTGGATGTCAAAGATCATTTGGGGTCTCCATGGGTCAGAGCCCCAAAACCTCGATAACACAATCATTAAAGGTAGGAAACATGAATTGATTTAATATTTGGTATGTGAATGAGTTGCAGTCAGCAAATTACCCCTGATGTTTTTGGTGGAGTTCAAGGTCATCTGGGTCTCCAGTGGACCTAAGTCCTAAAATCTTGTTTACGAAATATGTCAACGTAGGAAACGTGAATAGCTTTTATTTTTGATACATGAATGCGTTATGGTCAAAAGATGGTGTTTCTCTTTCTCCCTCTCTTTTTTTGTATGGTATAAAGGTCATCTGGGGTCACTAGGGTTCAAAATATGAAAACCTTTTTTTAACAATATCCCAATGTAAGGAATGTAAATAGATTTCACATTTGGTATGTGAGTCAGGAGATTGCCAGCCATTGTTTGCTCAAAGGCCCAAAGAGCTGTCTGAGCATATTCGTAAGGGGCTTAGTTTTATTGAGGCGGCGAAAGCCCAAATAATGGAACCATTTATCATGTTTTGCCCGGATAGACCAACTGTTTTTGCTCGAATTGGGAGGGTGAGTGCTGCCAGCCCCCCCCCCCCCCCCCCGTCTCGTATGTGTTTGAGCTATTGGGATTCACCACCGTCACGCTGTCTATCTATTCATCTGTACATTTGACTATCTGTCTGGTTCCGTATTACTTTTTATGAAGGTTGAAGGCCATATGGGGTCATTAGAAGTCAAAACATGAAAACCTTGTTAACACATCTCACGCTGGGAAAGATAAATTTTACATGTGGTATATCGATGCGCATTATGGTGAGAAAATGATCCCAGCCTATTGTGTCGATGGAGGTCATATACATATATTTTCAGTCGGGTGCGGACAAAATGCATTTATCCTTATGGCCTAACCAAACCAATCAAGTGCAAATCTGTGTCTGACGTTAAATTTTTCTTGATTTTGAACTTATCCAGTGAGAAGAAATTAATGCAACTTCTTCTGCTAACTTTTAAGGGTCAGTGTTACACTTGCCCTTCTGTGTTGTGTGTTCTGTACACGCAATAATAAAGCAATTTCGTGCGAAGCTGTATGCATTCACACCAATAATTTGATTGGATTAAGACATACTTTAGTGTTACTTCGCAAGTTCGTACAAAACGATCACTTTAATCGCTGTCACATTTAAGCGGAAACCAACATAAAACGTCGATCCTCCTGGATTAAATTGTTAAAGGTCAAGAGCAGTCACCCCTCACTTATTTTGAAGCAGCTAAATGCCACAGTTTTCCTTTTATTTCTCTTCTGAGTATCTTTCATAATAGTTCACAATTTTGATATTGCACATTCACTGTAAAGCAAGAATTACTTCAAGTAAATGTCACTTATGAAAGGAAACTGTTGTCACATGTCTCTCGACAGCCAACCATGAATCGGAATAGCCTACTTACTACAAATTTGCAAGTTGGGGTGACTGCTCTTAATTGCCATTTAAGCAGTCATTTTTCGGGTGTAGATTGTGAACTCTGCATCTGAATTGTCCTGTATTATCAGTTCAGTCATTTCGCAATCTCACATTAAAATGAAGGTAGCTTATCTCCCAGACCAGCTCAACGAGCTGTTTGAGCTATTGTGATCTGCCACCGTCCCTCTATCCGTCTGCCTAGCATGTCTGTTCACAATTGCCTTTAATAATCCCAGGGGCACATTTGTTAACGAATTGTAACGAAACTTGGACTCATTGGTCAAGGGACATAGGGGTAGGTGTTGTGTTCAAAAAGTTGAAGTCAACGGCCATCTAGGAGTCATTAGTGGCTGTTTTGTGAATATTTTTGAAGTGTCGCTTCTCCCGCAAATAGCGCTCAATGTCCAGGAAAGTTGGCCGTAATATACCTTATGTAGTGATTGTTTAATCTTGTACGTAGACTTATTTATCCAAGGTCATTCGAGGTTATTTGAAGTCATAGGTGTAAATATTCTGAAATGCTATTTTCTCCGAGATGGATGATTGCATGAAGATCAAGAGGGTCAAAATCAAATACAGGTAGAACATAACTAAATAGGGAGGACGGTAGAGCATCCTATACAGATCTGGTACAAATATGATCTTTACAACTGCGAAAAACAAAACAAAACAAAACAAAAGGAAAGAATAAATATAATCATGACCACAAATAGTTCCGCACCATCCTACCGCCCTCCTTATTTAGTTATTAATCGAAGCAACAGCTTCGATTGTAGAAATTGCTCGTTCAGTCACGTGGTTTCGTGCCTTCGTTAGTGGTCGGGCGGATGGATATTACATCCATGTTCCGTTTGGATTCATATCGCAATCGCACACTGTTCGTTTGTACAACGGAACAGCTGCGTAGTTACGGTATGTAGTCTTTAAGGGAAATTTCCAACAGCGGCCTGCCATTTTTTCGTACTAGGCAGCCTAGGAAAGTTTCATGCCAATGGACCAATCAGCTTCTTGGAATTAAACCACACCCCTAATTCCAAAATAACAGCTTTTCGACCCTTATTTTGTAATTTAGACACCGAATTATGAAAGGACGAGTCAAGTATTCCCATCCACGTTACACTAACCCCTTCTTTAGTCCTAATCATGGTTTTGACAACAAATAGCGGTTCTTCCCTAGGCCTCCTACGAATAAAATAATTTGCCAGAGACTTAACTATTTTAACAAATAGGGATTATTCCCAAAAAACAACTCAGTAAATTAGTACTGTGCAAGCAGAAAGGGAGATCTAAAATGAAAGGTGTTGTTCTGCATTAAGCTTCTTTCGGTTTGAGGAAAGGTATAGGTGGAACTGATTCAAAGGTTTCATTGATATCTAAACAACTTTGAAATAATCGGTGTAATCAATGCACGAAAGAAACTAAATTCGCGAGACAACTCTACAGGTAGCGGGCTACTAATTACGTGTGCCATTGACTTACACACTAAATTAAGCTACTCCGTGCCCCATAGTTCACAGTACGAGTTTTCAACCAGGACATGCGACCCCTCTCATCGAAGCTGACAATGTGGGTTTTCATGGCACTTTCAAATTTCCAAAAAGAACATTGAAATTTTGAGCTAGAGATCCTTGAAGTATAGATTTGTGTTTCCCGCCATGATAGCTACTCAAAAACGGCATTTCACAGAGTGGAGTAATACAATAAAAAATGGCACTAAAATTGGTCAGATTGCCTTGAATTTTGAACAGCCTGTATTTCAACTCACCGTCTACAAAATCCAAATGCAGAAAGGATCATATTTCATAAGTTACACGGTCAGAAACAACATCCCCTAAAATTTTAAGGCACTTACTCTGTCAGTAAACATTTTGCCAGGCTTGAGTATTGGAGTTAGTGGTCCGCAACCTTAGGCAGTGGCCGAGTTTGATTTCCCCATCAAATTTGCACAGGTAATCCCTAGAGTATCTTTACAAAAGAATATAAATCCATCATTTCCAAGGTTGTTGTCAAGTCATTTTTCTTCAAGTCAAGTCACAAGTCAAATAAAAAAAAAAAAAAACATTTGACAGTCTTCTCTGGGAATAAGTCTTAGGAAAAACTATACCTGATAGGGCTAAATTTGCTAGCAACCATAAACGCTGGTTAATCCTCTACTCAGTTGCCTACTACAGTACTACATGATCATTTCTGATCTGCACCAAGACAGTTTTGTAATCTCAGCGTCTCTGCATGTGAGGGTATTCTCAACTTCACTTTTTGTTTTGGTGCTTCAGTTCTCACACTTTCACTTGGACCCTCAACAATTTTAATAGCCAGACTGTCTATAAATAGAGATGAGCGAACAGTCAGTGACGTTCAATGTAGCTGGAAATTACACTTGCAACAGACAATAAAAATCGGTTCCACTTTCTCGAAAGCCCTACGCATCCTGTGACATGGGAATCATGGAAAATGATATAGATTAGACCGAACTATTGCAAAAATAGACGTTTATACTGTATAAGAAGTAAGAGTTATTTTAGAGAAATATATTACGTAGTGATATTGGTACAATTATGCGTTAAAACAGAAAGAATCGAGGAAATTTGTGTCAATATAAGGATTTGCGTTACCTATTTATGGAAAGACTGTTGTGGTCTGTTTCGTTGCGCGAGGGCCGATCGCATACAATCCGTAACGTTAAACCTGCTTATATTGTCAAACCTAGCCTGCTTATATTGTCACGTACTAGGCTAGTACTGTTGCCTGCTTCTTCGTTGACTTGGGATCAAAATCGTCAGTCGCCCACACTGCCGCTGCTCTCACAATCTCACTGAACTGGTGTGAATCATTTGGACTTGGAAGTAGGTCCCAGCTGGGTAACATAAGTCCAAGACTTTCTCGTACGTTCGGGTTATCAGACTAAAACTGGAAAGTAATACTGGTCCGGCTCGTATTCATAATTTCAAAGGCATATCATGCCTAGGCCATGTCTAACGTTAGGCCTAACGTTAATTAGGCCCTAAATAGTGGTCCTGTCGTTACCTGTAGCAATGCCGGTTGTGCCAGGCTAGTGTTAGGCTAGTTACACTGCATGCCTAGCCTACGATACAGCAAGTAAAAGCTTAAGCCTAAGCATTAGCATTTTAGAATGCAAACCGGTACAACCAAAACTCAAGTAGGCCTAGGTTTGCGTAAGTATGCTAGGCATAACATTAAAGGCCTAAGTATAACAGCAAGTTAGCCTTGGCTGGTTACAGTTAGCTTCCGCCCTCGCTACTTCGCCCCTCAGAAATGGTATTTTCCGCCCATTTAATTTTTAGCAGAAAACATCTTTTTGGGATGCAAAAAATAATGGTATGGAATATGATTTGGCATTATCTCGAAAAAGGCCCTGCTATGGAATTTTCAGTGCAGACAGGGCTTATTTCGTCCACACGCTCTGCCAAATCCTGGAATCGTGGACGTCGTCTCATACAAATGCAAATCACATACTTCAAAATGACAACAGGGCCTATTTCGAGAGTATATATATAGTTTCTTGACTTGCGGACTGCCATCGTTTTGCTATATGATAAGCTAAATACTGTGCTTAGGTACGTTCACCGTTGTGCTATACGACAAGCTAAATATTGTGACAAGGTAAAGACGGCTTGCGTGGTCATGATTTTAGCGAGGGGAATGAGGGGTAGGTGGAATTCAACTTCTGAATACGGGATATTTACGGAATAAAAAGCAACATTTGTTAGAAATTTAAAAAATTTGCAGGGCCTATTTCGAGAGTATATATATAGCGTGACAATCACCGATATGTTTGCTATATGACAAGCTAAAGTGTACGTACAAGGTAAAGACGGCTTGGGCAGTCTTGATTTTAGCAAGGGGAATGAGGGGTAGGTGGAATTCAACTTCGATCTGAATACGGGATATTTACGGAATAAAAAGAAATATTTTTTAGAAATTTAAGAAATTTGAAGGGCCTATATAGGGACTAGCTATCTTATATACTCTCGAAATAGGCCCTGCAATTTTTAAAATTTCTGAATAATTTTGCCTTTTATTCCAGAAATATCCCATATTCAGACGTTGAATTCCACCTACCCCTCATTCCCCTCGCTGAAATCAAGACCGTGCAAGCCGTCTTTACCTTGTTATAATATTTAGTTTGTCAAAGAAAACACAATGGATTTAATAATAGTCAAGAAGCTATATATATACTCTCGAAAAGGCCCTGCAAATATTTTAAATTTCTTAAAAAGTTTGCTTTTTATTCCGTAAATATTCCATATTCAGAAGTTGAATTCCACCTACCCCTCATTCCCCTCACTGAAATCAAGACCGCGCAAGCCGTCTTTACCTTGTTTTAATATTTAGTTTGTCATAGAACGCACCATGGATTTAGTAGTCAAGAAGCTATATATATATTCTCGAAAAAGGCCCTGCAAATATTTTAAATTTCTAACAAATTTTGCTTTTTATTCCGTAAATATTCCATATTCAGAAGTTGAATTCCACCTACCCCTCATTCCCCTCGCTGAAATCAAGACCGCGCAAGCCGTCTTTACCTTGTCACAATATTTAGCTTGTCATATAGCAAACATCATTGATGGTTCAAGCAGCTGTATATATATACTCTCGAAATAGGCCCTGCTATCATTTTGAGGTATGTGATTTTTATCTACTTTTCTTGCTGATGCTCGACAACCAGCGCAACACGGCTTTCATTGACAGGGCAGTTGAAGCTAGCCCTGCAGGGCCTATTTCGAGATATTGCCTATGACTTCAGTGGTACTTTTGTGAATTGAAGATTCCATCAACTTTTCCGTAAAATTTCAAACTCCATCGATGTCTTTTACTATTCAATGCGACGCGCGTTACTGCCATGTTTACGTCTCTCCAAAGAACGTTCTCACTGTAGACTTTAGTATACTAATACGTACTTACGTACAGGTATACGGTATTCAGTGCTCTGAACAATTGTTCACACAATCAACATAAGCCGACCCATAGACAAGCAGACTACTTATACGTAAAAAAATACGAGTCTGTGACTAGACTTGCCGTTTAGAAAAAAGGTCATACAATTCATTCTTTTCGATGAAGATACTGAAAAATTTTTAGGCCTATCCACAAATTTCATTGTTTTCTTGTACGTGGATTTGAAATTTGGAGTTAACAGTTATTTTTAACACATGTAAGTTCAAAAGTTACTTTCCGCCCAAAGATTTTTAGGGTCGGAAAGTAACAGGCGGAAAATAGCGAGGGCGGAAACTAACGGACCCCGCCTTGGCCTACCTCTAACTAGGCCTCAATCAGGGCTGTGTGATGTGTTCGTTACATAGCCTAGACTCATTTCTCTCAAAAGTTCAAAACACAGCCCTTGTGCGCCATACTGGAAGTAGGGCTTTTCAAAGCAGGGATGATTTTTGAGCAATTGAAATTGTTTGTCCAAAGGACAACCAGCTGCAAGAATTTGGTTGTCCGCCCAAAAATTTAGTCGCCTCCATAAAAGACATGATTGTGAAAACACAAAAGTTGTGCAATGTGCATTTTGTGGTTTCAAGACAATTCTTTTATTTTTATTGCACTGGCTGCTATTTGCATTGCATTATATCTAGCGTGAAAGTTACTTTATTGAAAATACACATGAAAGGGGAAAACCATAACGGACAGAAACACGAAGACAAAAACCTACTGTATACACAGTGATAACACCCGCATACAATACACTTAATTGGGCCTAGTCAATGCAGAGCCCCTGCAGCTTTCTGTTCAATTTTACCATTTTCAAGAATCTGAATTGAGTGATAGTTATACCCATCCCGAAGTAACAGTTGGGGAATCTCCCAGTCCCAGACGACAGAAGTCTGGCCTCTGTGATCATTGCTACCCCCCCCTCCCACCCCACATTTTATTCATCACTTACTCAAGGACGGACAGAAGACATTTTTTCTCCTAGTAACTTCCCCACGTTTGATAGACACAATAATGTCATCTTTAGACACCCTATTCGTAAATTAGGACATGGAAAATATTTGGAATCTTTACGAACGGAATATCTTTTTTGTATAGGCATAATATTTTTACTTCAAAAGTGGAGATACAAATCAACCGTTTACAGTTGAATTGTTTGTAGTTGATGTCACATGCCCTTTGATAATTTAGCTCTAAGGCCAACTTCATGCTTTGTTTAGTTTTCATCCCCCAATCATGTCGGAATATTTGCTGTTGTGTTTCGCTGCTCTCCCGCTTTAATGAACCCCGTGTACAGCAGTCATGATAATCTAGCAGTTCTGGGCAGCAAAACAAATGCACCTGATTAACATGTCTTATGGTTCCTTCTGGATATAAATATCCCTGTATATTGTTAGCAGTTCTCGTCCAGAACTTACATCTAGTTTAAAAAAGAATATGCAACTGAAATGCACGTAAGTCTGATCACCAAAAAATCAACGTATGGAGAGATTTGTGATGCCGTTTCTAGGTGAATTTAGCACGGGGCTCGCCCAGGTTTGCTAGCCGGCTTTATAAGCATGACAAGTGCGATCATCATAACACAAACTCAACAGGAAATCTTGTCTCAAGACCGAGTATTTTCACACACTAAATCACGTATAGGCCCCCATATATTGCCAATTTTGACTGTAACAGTAAGTCAATGCGTCATTTTTTTCAAGCTCTCAACAACTATTCTCAGTAGAGGTCAAAGGTCACAAGTGACAAACAGGATGCCCCACCTGTGTAGCTGCCTTCATAATACCATCTTTGATTACAGTAACAATAGGAAGTGTATACTATTTGGAATACCGTATAGACTCAAGTGACTACGGTTGTGAAATGTTTCTGCGCAAGGGCTGTGTTGTGAGAGGAACGAACACAGCCCTGTTCAAGGGCTAACCTCTAACATAACAGTATAACGTGTGCAAAGTTATGGAATTTTAATTGATGATGGTTTACTTAAGTATCTTTTAGATAATGAGTTACTTAGCTAGGCCTAACATAACATAACAACAGGTTTAAGGGCAACGGAGGTCCAAGGCCCCATAAGATGCCCTGAAGTCCAAACCCTAATCAAAAGTCAAACCACCAAACCTGGGCAACACCCCTAAAAAATCAGATTACAGCACAGACATGGAAGAACTTGTCAATGTTAACCTTAAAGGGTCAAACCTCTCACCCCAAACTACAGTTTTGGAACCCGGGTACCGAAATTCTCAATTGGGTCAGCTCTTTGATTGACAGCTAATTTAAACAATGCAGAGGTGCCAAAGCTAATGTTACAAAGCATGAACGGTACTGAGAGTGTTTTGATTAGCATACAGAGTTTGTCTATACTCACCCTGAAGCAATAAACTGAGATTGTGTCTGGATGAGGATGAATTTCAGACAATTGTGGGAGGGGCTTGGTTAGGAGAGTTGGTACTGTCTGGGGTGAGGGAACAGGGCCTTTAAAGCCATGAACTGACGGGGAGTTAACTTCCCAATCTGGTAGACAATTCCACTCATTGACTACTTTATGGGAGAAACAAAACTTCCTAATGTCAAGCCTTGCAAAAGGCTTTTCCAACTTTTTACAATGCCCACAAACCCAAGAATTGCTTTGAACCCTTAAATAACCTACAAGTCAAAAGGGGATTCCTTTCAGAAAGAAACTTGTAAACCTGGAACATGTCCACCCTAATTCTTCTCAGCTCCAAAGTGGTAAGCCCAAGATGTTCCAGCCTGGCATGATAAGGTAAATTTCTCATCTCAGGTATAAGGCGAGTGGCTCTCCTCAGAACTTGCTCTAAAAGAAACTTGTCCTTTTCATAGAAGGGGCTCCAAGCCTGAGCTGCATAGTCAAGATGGGGTCTTACCAACTGCTTATACAAATTAAGTAAAAATATCCTTACTAAAACTGATTTAATTCCTCTTGATCAATCCAAGCACTCTATTAGCCTTTGCAGCAGTGGCTGCCCACTGCCTCGATTACCATAAATCCCCAGTAATTACAACACCCAGATCTTTCTTGATAGTGATGTTACTTAAAACATTACCATTTCTGTTATAATCATAGCTAAAACTTTTAGGACCAAAATGTAGGACTTAACACTTACCTGTATTAAGAGACATTTGCCAAGTCTGAGATTAAGAAAATAACCTATCCAGATCTTTCTGCAGCAGTAAGGCAGTCAGAATTAGCAACATATGCCAACTATGACAATTGGCAATTATGACCACCTTCTACAGGAGATTAATGAAACATTTTTACAGTATAAGGGTTTTGAGATATAAAATGACCTGCATAAACTGGTATTTCTCATCAGAGAAATACCATTGAAAGTCTGCCATTTTATTGTTACTGTTAGCTAGGTTTTGGCAGTATACCGGTACTGTAGCCAATACAGGTATAGAAGTATAGACAATGAAACTAGCGAAAATACTTGGTGTGTTACTAATTACTTTTTGAAAAAAAAATTAGTCCTTCAAAAAATTACCAGTACTCATTATATTGTCTGACAGAACTAACTGTTATGATTGTGTGGATGACTTAAATTTTAACACAAACATTTATACCACGTTAGAAACTGAAATGAAATGATCCTCTTTTTTGTTCCACAATATCACCGTATATCAGCCCATGCAATATGAAATTTTGTATGCACTGTTTAACAGTGCATGCATGGTACAGATGGCAAATTCTTTTTCGCTGGGGAAAATGGACAACCCTTAGTTTAAGCCATCATTCCTTACAGTGATTTCTTCCCGAGTTCTTTGTAAAATCTGGCTGTGACTGTTTAAGTCCCACATAATTATAACTCAAGGTTCTTATTTTCAAAATTATTCAAGAATCAGAACTTCCAAACATAGGCGTCTGCAGGTATGGGCAAGGGGGGGCCTGGAAAATGAAAAATTTTAAAAAACGTATAAAAACAAAGCAAAAACCCGAACAAAACGTGTTTTCCAAGTTTCTATGCGAAAAATAGGCTTTAGAAATGCCATTTACGGAGATTTGGGAGGCATTTTGGGCTGAAATTTTTGCATGCTTTGTGTCAATTCATGGTGACTTGGAGGTTTTGCCCTCACCCTAGAAATTTTGCCCCCCCCCCCCCCGACTTTTTCTCTGCAGACACCCATGCTTCCAAAGCAACTTTCCAACTTTGCTAAGCTTTGTAGTTCTGCTGTACTGTGCAGTCAATCATTTGGGCCCTGTATTGTTCACATGTAAATGTGCAGTACAGTATTTGCTGTGCATAGAAACGGGCACGGCGTAAAAAACAGTTTACCCAAACCGGCCGGAAAAGAAGCACAAATGGCAACCACCCACACACAAAACATGGGAACAAAAACATACAGTATGTGCTGAGTGCTGGCTAGAAAGAAACTGCTGCCAGCATTAGCTGCTGTAAACACCACCTGGCACTTAAATGTCATACTACACTCAAACTTTGTATTGATGATGCAACAAGTTGTGATTGGCTTTTTACTAATTCTAAATAGCATGTTTCACTTACTTTGGTGGCACACGTGAGCTACAGTAGCAGTCATGCAGACAAAAATCAGTTATCCATAAATCCACATGGCCCACCAATCACACATTGCCACAAATCAGTAATAAATGCAACAACATTCATGTGCATTTACTGTACTGTACCCTGCCAGTGGTGTGAATAAGCATCAGTGCGTCCTATTCGCAGGGTGGCTAGTCAATTGGCAAATAAGTCTCACCTTTACCAGTATCCCACTTCATTAATTCTGCAAAATTTGGGTATTTGTCAATATTGCTGTTATTTGTTAAACATTTGCTAATACTTTGCAAGTAACCTTTACAAAAATTTGCAAACCCAGCCTGAGCACTAGGTAGGACAGTAGTTCTTCCTATAACTTTTGAAAAAGGTAATGCAAAATTTCTGGAATATTTCTCTGAGTAATTAACACATTGCTTTACAAAATTTACTAAAAACAAGGTCTTCATAAAGCTCTCGCAGAAATTAAGTAACTTGTTGTGAGTGTGCACCACACCTTTTAACCCCTGATTGACTGAAAGAGAACCCTGATTACTGTGTACATTACTGTGCAGTGTAACTGTTTGTTTACCTAGTATTTGCATAAAAATATTGTACATCTCATTTGGGGGACAAAGTGGCAAACATATTGAATTCATGGAAACTTTTAAAGCATTTCCATTGCTGTTTTCTTGATACAGAACCAGCTGCTAGCAGTTACTGAGTCATCATGTTGGACAGGTACAAGGCTGCGATGGTACTAAGTGGTGTTGGTGATGCTATTGGTTATGCCAGTGGACAATGGGAGTTCAACTATAGTGGTGAAGATATTCATAAAAAACTGCATACTAAATATGGTGACATCAGCAGAATTAAAGTGAAGTGTAAGTTGAGGCTAATGGCAATGGAAAATTAAAAGAAAGAAAATGCTCGTTTCTTAGGTTAGAGGTGGGATATTTCATTTAGCAGCAGCTCATTGTCATTTAT
The DNA here is from genome assembly GCA_037179385.1 of Holothuria scabra. Taxonomy (NCBI): domain Eukaryota; kingdom Metazoa; phylum Echinodermata; class Holothuroidea; order Aspidochirotida; family Holothuriidae; genus Holothuria; species Holothuria scabra. The sequence goes on from CM074184.1 coordinate 4,202,109, forward strand.
GTTGAACATGTGTGCAATGTGTGTAAGTGCTATATGATCCCCGAACAGTGATGTATGAGAAAACAGGGTAATAATGCATGCGATCTACCCAGTGTTCCCATGGTTCAAGGTTCCATGTCTCACGTTTTCGTATAACTCAATTATTTAGCAATGGTAACAAAGTTTGTTTTTCCCAAGGCTCAGTGTTCCCAAAGTGTGGATGTTCCCAAGATTTGGGAGCACTGAACCTCAAGAACAGTGAACCGTGGGAATATGGGCATACTGTAATCCCTTCTGCACACCCAATGACCTCTGTCATTTGCCAAAAAAGTGCTGTCATTTTGTGTGTAGACACCTCTAAATTCAAAATTTTTTCTATAGGGAGAAGGGGACATTTCTCTCCTTTATTCCCATCCCAGTGGTCCACAAATGGACAGGCCAGAGATGGACCCACAGGTCAAAGGTGAACTCACATCTAGCTTCTCAGAACTTGGTAGCTATATGCTAGCAGCACAGTTAGTATACTAAGGGAATTTTGTTTACTGAAGCAGTAAAAAGTAAGTGTGTTGTTGAAGGGGATTTCTTTAATCTTTGAGAGTTTCTGAAATTGGCCCCATATGAAGTGCAATATGGGGGACATTCTTTACATGGAGTTTTAGTGTTCAGTGTGAGTACTGAGTCAAGCACATTTTGACAAAATTTCCATGTTTTTCTGTTGTACAGAAATTTACATGTATCCATATGTTATTTTCACTTTGCACATTGTGGGTTATTCAGATATCCTTTCAATGAAGAGCAGGTCTATGGTTTTTATGGTTAACTGGGATTTGGAACCAAATTATACTGAGTATTAACATTCCTGTGTCACTTTTGAATAAGTTTCTTGAGGTACAGTACAGGGCTTGAAATAACCGAGGGCACCAGCAGCCATGGCTATCAGCCCTTTCTAATTTCTGTGGTGCCCTTTAAAGATGGCCCATTGAAATAACAGACTGATAGCCATTTTTTAGCTCACACATGTACACATGTGTGAGGTTATCAAATGGGGCAGATGGCATCAACTTTTTAACAAAAGTCTTCTTCTTCCTCATTTTTGGAGATTTGGGGCTGAAATTTTGGTGTATGATTGCTTTGGAGGAGAGCATTCACACCTACCTACTTGCATTCTAATGTAGGGAATTTAAGTTGTGTTTTAAAGCTGTTTTATTAGGGCTGAGTTCATTTTGCCTGCAGATTGGTTAGTTGTTTATTTATTGCACTAATAGCAGTGTGCTTGGTTGTGTGGTTAGTTCTTATCTTGCACATATATGCAGGCTATTTAAATGGTTCATGTTACAGCTGGTGGCACAAAGCATTCACAGTACTGCCACTGTATGCTTTTGTAGGCGGTCTCATGATCAGCTGTGGTCAGCAAGTGTGGAGAGAATAAGCTGTAACCAGGGAGTTACAACAGACCCCTTTGTTACTTATCTCAGGGAGGTGTTAATAACACCTCCCTGCTTATCTATGGTGAAGATAATTTTCATTCTGTTCTGTTCAATTTATCATGAATTTGCCAAGCCAATCAATACCAACATAACTGTTTGAGTTCAATAAGAATAGTACAACAGGAACTTCTTGAGTCTCTGTGTTTTATTTTGATCAGTACAGAGCCATGCAGTTTTTACATGTGGATTTGTAGGTGCAACTGAATGTACTTTGTAATACCAGAGCAGTTTACAGGTACACCATACATAAGTTATTAATGTTATCTTACTGCCTAATGCCTTTAAGAATATACAGAGTCCAGGCTTTCATGATTGAGAAAATACACATTGATATTTAGATCTATAAAACTATATCACATGTAGATCTACATGCAAAATCACAAATGTTTTTGGCTTCACAATTTTTGACTTCCTTGCATTTAATTTTGTAATGTTAGGAGCTTTAGGAAGTAGATAACAGATAAAATTTGCTTGAACTTTGATTTCCTGTTTTTAACAGACAAAACAGGTTGTGTGAGCTTTACAACAGCATTGCTGTTCTAGTCTCGTTTTGGCTATGCCCTTTTTGGATCTTGTTTACAGCCCTGACAGTATAACAGTTACTGTAACTTTATTGTGTGTTATATTGTTTTATTCACAGTACCTGAATGGCTTGTCAGTGATGATACAGTACTACATCTTGCTACTGCTGAAGGTAAATTTCTTGTCTGTTAATCCACTAAACCTAATGTAGGATTTTCACCAGCCAAGGTTCCTGGGTCTGAGACACATATCAAATCCACTTGGACGTTTGGGAAGAAGTTTTGTGCGTAGATGAGACAACTCGCTCACAATAAAAGGTTACAAATACACTGCTGGCCGAGAGTAAAATTCATACAGGCCTATTACTTTGCTGAGACTCTCAATAAATTGTAAGATCCTTCAACTTTACCTCAGACACTTGAAAGGAATGTCAGAGTTTCCAGGACCCTCTGCTTTGAGAATCAACAAAAATGCTGTAATGATAGTCAGTGCAAGTTTTCTTGAATTAAGTGCAATCAAAGTGGTGCTATGTATTTATGATGAAACGTTTACCTCAACCCCTGCATTCAGCAGATTATATAGCTAGCTTTCGAAGGTTAAGGGCAATTTGAATTGCAATGCCTGCCTAAACTTTGTAGCAAATGTAACAAACTGGTAAAATGAACTTCTTTAGCTTTCCAAACTACTTTGAGAAAGCCATCAGAAGCTGTCTTGTGTAACTTCCAATTCAATATATAATGTGAAGAAGCACATTGTTCTAGAAGTACAAACTCAAGCTATTTGCAGTTAACTGTTACTGAACCAAGTTGACACAATTATTAAATCCTTAACAGTGAGAGTAATACCCCTCATTGTTCCCTCTTTTTGTTTCACAATATCCTTCAGAAAATTAAAATTACTTTGCATCTTAACCCATTCATATAAGATATTTCTCTTCATCCTTTTGATATTTTGGTGGTCATTTTTCAAATACATGAAGACAACCAAGAGATTCAAGCAGTCTTTTTTTTCCAAAAATGTCAATGTAGCCAACCCCCTCAAAAAAATAAAATAAGGCATCATTGCAAAAAACTCTTTTAAAGCTTCACTTTGGTGGTTAAATAAAGGCCAAAGGTTCTATCATAACATTTTACAGTTTAAATTTTTGGAAAATAAAGTAACAAATTTCAGGTCCTTGTCACCTGGATGCATGAAGGGTTTAAGCAATACATATACATAACAAAGATTTGCCCTGATTACATGAACATGCAGTTGATTTCTGGCTTTCCTAATAATTTTTTCCAATCACCCCCCCCCCCCCCCTTCTTTCCGTTGAGTCCTTTGTATTGAAACATTTGTGCAGTCATCACTTTATCATCTGGTTGCTGCATCAGTATGGCTGCCTGTATTGTCTTAAGTTGAGGATCTAGTGTTGTAGGAAGATTATCTGATTACAAACTAAGTGTACCAAATTCAAGTCAGTGAGCCACAAGTGGAAAAAATGCTGTGGCCTTCAACACTTAAACCCATTGGTTAGAAACTGAGCTGTAAAACTTCATGTAACTAACGACTAAATATATTACATATTTTAAGAGCCAGCAGATGTGTCTGCAGTGGAAGCATTTTAGTGCAGTATTTTGCTTAGTGACAACTTGTTATTCCTATTGAATTTGAGGGCAGTTATTTAATGAGCTGGATTTGTTGTCTATATTGTTGACATGACAAGCTCCAAAACAGTTTTGTAAACATGTTTGTAACTACAGTATGGTTTATCTTCTTCCCACTTTGGTGTAGTACTGATAAAAAGATATTTCTGTAACAACTTGGTATTATTGTTTAACAGGTGTTTCCCATTATCAGGACATACAGTACTACCTTAAGTGGTCTGGTCCAAAAGAGTAACAGGATAAAGATTTTATGACTGTACACTGAATGAAAAAATGGCAAAGATTGTAATTTAAATAATTAATATAACCTGTAGAAGTGGTGCACAAAGACATGATTGGAAGTGGAGAATGGTTATCTTTGGAGGTAGTAAGGCTTAAATATAAATCTGGCAGTAAACTCTATGTACCATGTCAGATTTCAATGCAAATGTCACTGAACCTCACAGAGTAAGTACCCCTCTAGCTTAGCAAAGCTGGATTTGACCTTAAATGCTTCTTTGAAAAGTCTCATATTTTATGCATCATTAGTCTTGAGAGAGCTGGCACCTTACATGTTTGATGATAGTCTTGACAAAGTTAGTCTCAAGGAGATACTGTATGTTTAATGAAGCAGGCAATTTCACATAAAATTTCACATAATGTTTCATATTTTTTCCCTTCAATTTTAAACTCATATTGATGAAGTATCAGAGACACACTTACATTAATGATAGTCTCAGATCACTTTCAGTCACAGTGACCAGTAAAGTTCTGGTAAAAGAGCCGTGAGCACTACTAGATTAAGCAAAATGCTATAGGTGGAGATGAAAAGCTCAAACAACTAACCAGATCATTTTGATGTCTTTTTCAGCATTGATGACAAACAAGCCAATAGGAGAGGAGCTTTTCCTGGAGATTGCAACAATGTATATAAGAGGAGCTAGAGATATGAAAGGGAGAGCACCAGGTGTGTTCTTGATCCTGTTGATATGAAATTTTCATCTTCTCTACTGCAACCTTTTGCAGAAGTTGGAGACGAATGGAAAATGTTTTCAGGAGGGAAATTGGTTATGGGTATTACGTTAGACATTGGGTAGTAGCAATGCTATGCAACATGCTGTAGAGTATGTTGTGCAATGAAGTTTGATTGACATGGTCAAGGATTAGCAGTAAAAGACATGAAAACTAGTCCTGAGCAGTATTTTCAAAGTCTAGAAAATTCTTGACCTTCAGAAAATTTGTTTGAAGTTTTGGGAAAGTTTTCATAAGGTGACATTGTTCCATTCTCACTTTGAATTCCCAAGATGTTTTCTCACTCCTGAATTTCTTCTCTTGACCCCAAATTTTGCTGTTATTATTGAAAACTTCATGTAAGACATCAAGAAGAAGTTCATGTAAAAGACAGGAAGAATGCAGGAATGGTGGTGCATCATGGAGGGGGAGGGAAGGGTCTAAAATGTGAAAATGTATACAAGTGCAGAATCACTGCATGCTGTGATTTGTTTCTTCAGGATGCAACAAAGAAGCCACAGTAAATCAAAGGTGGTGTGAGGTGTAACTGGTATGTCAGTATCTGAGTTTGTAGCATCATCTGTGCCCTCAAATGTTCTGTGTTTTCATTGTCTTTACACAGAGTGAAAGTAGTCAACACCTACTGTGCTTGACTGGCTTGTTAGCTAACCACAAATATTTCTACAATTTTTTTTTTTGTATTTTTGTATGTCTGACACTGTCAATTAATTAATCAGTTGTGAAATCATTCTGAGACAATAAAATGAAATCAGGCCGAAAGATATTGAAACAGTTGAGTGACTCACAGTGTGAGTAAAGGAAGGAAATACTTTTGGGACAATTATGAAGCTTACCTTTACACCTTTTATTGGGTCTTTATGTATTAGCATGAATTAAAGATACCATTCCATTTTCCATAACAGCTCCCTTCTTGTTTCCCCCTAGTTTGATTTTCCTAGCTAAAACTTGTATGGTTTCAAACAAACCACTGTCTGATATGTTGTTCCATCCCAAATGGTAAGAAATGGCCTTTGCCTCATGCAGTCCTTTTTTCTGTAGCCGTGAAGAAATTTTTGTTTTACATTTTTTCAGGAATGACTACATTATCTGCGATATCAACTCTACAAAGTACAAGAGGTTTCATTGTTCCTTTCAATAAGCGGTGAGTTGAGACTTTCTTTACAGTGTGATGAGATTGGTTCCCTCAAGAAGATTGCCAGATTTTTACAAAATTGCTTTTGTGCAATTCAGACCTTCATTGGGCAAATTATGTGCATTTCTTGAAATGTGTGCAGCTATCCATTGTACAGATACTGTAGGTGAAAAATGGGGAAGTGTAAAGGTTGATGAATGCAGTAATGATGGACTTTGATGTTAAGGACATTGTCGGTCTGTGGTCATTTTGTCACTAAGCAATCAGTTTGGCAATAAAATGTCAGCTTTTAATCTTGTAATGACTCATCTGCTTGAATTAGTCTATAAACAAAATGCTTTACTTCATTAATTTTTGTTCATATAATGTAGTGGTCCTACCCTGTACTAGGAAACTGGTAAGTGTTAGTTTCTTAAATAGAGTTTAATGCCTCAACTTTTAACGTCTGGCTTTATGTATTGGTGCCCTCAGCCTTTTATTCCCAGTTCTGGGGAGATTGTAGAGTACTTCACCAATGAATCAGTGCTGTGTCTATGAGTAAGATGTCCAAAGTATTGATTTTGTATGGGAAAGGTCTAGAATTTTACCATATTATACCATTTACCCATCAAATGCTAGTATCTATTTCTTTTCAGAAACTATTATGACTGTTAAATGCAGTTTCTGTATTTATTATTTCAACAGTGGTGGTGGTTGTGGTGCAGCTATGCGGACTATGTGCGTTGGTCTGAGGTTTCCTAAGCCAGAACAGCTGCAAGACCTTATAGCAGTTTCTGTAGAGGCTGGAAGAATGACCCATAACTGCCCCACTGGTTTTCTAGGCTCTGTTGCTAGTGCTCTTTTTACTTCTTTTGCTGTCCAAGAAATACCAGGTGAATATCTTTTCTTAAAAATGAAAATTGTCAATGAATATCACAAGGTTCTTGTTGGGATTGAAAGAATGAAGTGTACAGTAAATACCCTTAAATATTTAGCCATCAGTGCCTTGGACCCTTGTCTCTCGTAGTGGTCACATCCTGACTTTGTGAGGATCATTAACAATCTAACATGCAATGAAATAACTTTGGGAATCTACTAAATCCCTGATGTATTGGTTCTTGGTCAGGTTTTCATAGTGACTCAAGTTTGTACCCCTCCAACACACAGCATGGATTCTTATCATGCCTGTTTGCAAAAGATGTACAGCGATGCAATATCAATGTTTATGTTTGTGTCAATGAATTAAGTCAGGTGCTCTAAACTGTATTTCCATTCTGGAGAAATATAATCAGCCTAGAAAGATAAGAACTGCAAACAAAAAATTAGAATAGTACCAGGAAAGAAACGTTACATGTTAGGCTGCACAATGTATGAAAAATTCTGTATAAAGGCACACTGCTTTGCAAGAATTTATATGGCATTGTTGTCAGAACTACAGGGCTTTCATTAAGTTTTTACCCCAAAGAGTATTTGACTGCTAGTCAAAATCTGTAAGGGTATTTGACTGCAAGTCAAAATTTTGAAAGGGTATTTGACTGTCAGTCAAAATTTTGAAAGGGTATTTGACTGTCAGTCAAAATTTTGAAAGGGTATTTGACGGTCAGTCAAAATTTTGAAAGGGTATTTGACTGTTAGTCAAAATTTTGAAAGAGTGTTTGACAGCCAGCCAAAATTGTCTGTCAGGTCCTTCCCTATAAAATAAAGAAATGTCACTTCCAAACTTTAATGCTGAAATATAGCGCCCAAACTAGTGCAGATGAGAAACCTTTGTGTAAAGGACTTTATTTATTAAACCCTTTAAAATGTTGGGAGGGGAGGGGGACAAAACCAAATTTTTCTGGGGGTTATCCATGATTTTCCTCCCTCCCCCCATGACTTAGGAAATTTATATGAATGACATTTGGCATTGGGTTCAATTCAGTTTGGATTGATTTGGAGTCATCATTTTTATCTCAATGCATAACATGTGTTGAGATATTGTCACACTGGCCGGTTGCTAGCTGTACGCTATAATCCTATTCAGCATGGCCATGTTTGGTAGAATTTACATTTTGATCAGAATATCTTGTAGAGCATACTTTTGTACAATTACTTATACAGTGAGAATTTTAACTTGATAATCTGATAGGTTGATTATTTAGTTATTTTTTCTCTGACAAGCGGTCAAAAAGTTGTGCAAAAGAAAAGTTTCTTTTCTGCCCATTGTTTTATACTACTTTTTTCCCACCATGCACTTGTGTGTATTTAAGTCTGCTATTATGTCTTTGGCTTCAAGCCTCTGTTAAGTCAAGCATTGGGTAACTGTTAAGATGATCTTGTCTGGTCTGACTAAGATGTTTGCCCAGCCATTGTCTTGTAATGGAGGAGTTTATTTACAGCTGATTGAGTTTCTAAACAGGATGCCAGTAGCTCTCAAGCTTCAAAAATTGTGCTCTTCACCAAGAGGTTTCAGTGAGATTATAAGAAATATGAGGTTGATGTTAGGAAAACTAGGTGGGAAAGTAGTACTGTAGTAGGAAAACTTGCTTTGTTGGAACTGGTCAGAAAGTTTTTTTGATTCCTTGCCATAGGCCAAGGAATCTATGCGATGGTGATGTCGTGCTTGTGTATGTGTGTGTGTGTGTGTGTGTATGTATGTGATGCTTTGGCTGGTAAATACGATATCTCAAGAAGGGTAAGTGTGACTAACCTCATATTTGGTGTGTGGGTTGTTCATATTGAGTAGATGATCCCTATTGTTTTTGGTGGAGATCAAAGGTCATTTGGGGTCAAGAGAGGTCAAAAGGTCAAAACATTGTAAACACGATATCTTGAGAACGGTACATGTGACTATTCTCATATTTTGTGTGTGGGTTGGTCATATTGAGTAGATGATCCCTATCAATTTTCGTGGAGGTCAAAGGTCATTTGAGGCCACGAGAGGTCAATAGGTAAATTCCTTAGAAATTGCTTGTAAACACGGTATCTCAAGAAGAGTAAGTGTGACTATGCTCATATTTGGTGTGTGCATTGGCCATATTGAGTAGATGATGCCTATTGTTTTTGGTGGAGATCAAAGGTCATTTGGGGTCACGAGAGGTCAAAAGGTCAAAACCTTTTAAACACGATATCTTGAGAATGGTACATGTGACTATGCTCATATGTAGTGTGTGGGTTGGTCATATTGAGTAGATGATACCTATCAATTTTCGTGGAGGTCAAAGGTCATTTGGGGTCACGAGAGGTCAATAGGTAAATTCCTTAGAAATTGCTTGTAAACAGGGTATCTCAAGAAGAGTAAGTGTGACTAATCTCATATGTGGTGTGTGCATTGGCCATATTGAGTAGATGATCCCTATTGTTTTTGGTGGAGATCAAAGGTCATTTGGGGTCACGAGAGGTCAAAAGGTCAAAACCTTGTACACAGGATATCTCGAGAATGGTACATGTGATTATGCTCATATGTAGTGTGTGGGTTGGTCATATTGAGTAGATGATCCCCATTGTTTTTTGGTGGAAGTCAAAGGTCATTTGGGGTCACGAGAGGTCAAAAGGTCAAAACCTTTTAAACACGATATCTTGAGAATGGTACATGTGACTATGCTCATATGTAGTGTGTGGGTTGGTCATATTGAGTAGATGAGTAGATGATACCTATCAATTTTCGTGGAGGTCAAAGGTCATTTGGGGTCACGAGAGGTCAATAGGTAAATTGCTTAGAAATTGCTTGTAAACAGGGTATCTCAAGAAGAGTAAGTGTGACTAATCTCATATGTGGTGTGTGCATTGGCCATATTGAGTAGATGATCCCTATTGTTTTTGGTGGAGATCAAAGGTCATTTGGGGTCACGAGAGGTCAAAAGGTCAAAACCTTGTACACAGGATATCTCGAGAATGGTACATGTGATTATGCTCATATGTAGTGTGTGGGTTGGTCATATTGAGTAGATGATCCCCATTGTTTTTTGGTGGAAGTCAAAGGTCATTTGGGGTCACGAGAGGTCAATAGGTAAATTCCTTAGAAATTGCTTGTAAACACGGTATCTCAAGAAGAGTAAGAGTGACTAATCTCATATTTGGTGTGTGCATTGACCATATTGAGTAGATGATCCCTATTGTTTTTGGTGGAGATCAAAGGTCATTTGGGGTCACGAGAGGTCAAAAGGTCAAAACCTTGTAAACACGACATCTCGAGAATGGTACATGTGATTATGCTCATATGTGGTGTGTGGGTTGGTCATATTGAGTAGATGATCCCTATTGTTTTTTGGTGGAGGTCAAAGGTCATTTGGGGTCACGAGAGGTCAATTTGTAGGTAAATTCCTTACAAACTGCTTGTAAACACGTAGTGTTGAGCCGATAACCGATAGGTATTATCGGTATCGGCCGATAATTGCGTTATCGGTAAGATATCGGTATCGGCACAAATGAAGGCTGTCTCCGATAATGGCAACTGATAACAAGTATTTCATCATTTCAACAGTAAAGAGCTAAAAGTACTTGATACGCACTTAAATAAAATACAGATCATTGTGTTGAACATAAAATATTCAACAAATTCATTGCAGTGAATGTACACAAACTAGATCAACTACGCAGCAAGCCCGCAGTTCATAGTCTATAGAATATTTACCGCAATCCCCATGGGCGTCCGCAGAAAAAAAGTCAGGAGGGGGCAAAATTTCTAGACGGGGGCAAAACCTCCGAGTCATCATGAATTGACATGAAATCTGCGAAAATTTCAGCCCAAAATGCCTCCCAGATCGCCGGAAATGGCATTTCCAAAGCCTATTTTTGGCATAGAAACTTGGCAAAAACGTTTTGTTCGGGTTTTTGCTTTGATTTTTATATGTTTTTGATTCCTTGCCAAAGGCAGGCAAGGAATCTATGCGATGGTGATGTCGTGTGTGTGTATGTGTGTGTGTGTGTGTGTGTGTGTGTGTGTGTGTGTGTGACGCCTGCTTGTAAACACGATATCTCAAGAACGGTAACCCCCAGGGATCTCAAACTTGGCATGTAGATTGTCCACATTGAGTAGATGGTCCCTATTTTTTTTGGTAGAGGTCAAATGTCATTTGGGGTCACCAGAGGTCAAAATGTAAATACCTTGGAAATTGCTTGTAAACATGATATCTCCAGAAGGAAAAATGTGAGCAAACTCATACTTACCTTGGTGGTTGTCCATATTGAGTAGATGGTCCCTATTGTTTTTGATGGAGGTCAAAGGTCATTTGGGGTCACCAGAGGGAAAAAGGTCGAAACCTTGTAAACACTGTATCTCAACAAGGGTAAAAGTGAGGGATCTCATACATAGCAGGTGGATTGCCCATATTAAGTAGATGATCACAATTATTTTTGGTTTAGGTCAAAGGTCATTTGGGGTCATCAGAGATGAAAAGCTCAAAAACTTTTAAACACCATATGTCAAGAAAGGTAACTGCCAGGAATCTCATATTTACTAAGTGGATTGTCCATACTGAGTAGATGACCCCTATTGATTTTATTGGATGTCAAAGGTCATTTGGGGTCATCAGAGTTCAAAACATCTAAACCTTGCAAACACTATATCTCAAAAGAGTATATAACTGTTGAAGTTAATATCCATGAGCGGTTAGGGTGAAAGGGTAAGAATAATTTGGCATGTGTAATGTAATAGGCATAGGGTATATAATTTTTTTGGAACAGTTTATTAACTTCACTATGTAAATTCTTTAGTGAGGTAATTTTAAAAATGTATTTGTAAAGTACTGAAGCAAACTCATAGGAAGAAGGTCTAAGGTGCACAAAAAGGCACATCACATGGTAGTTACTGTACAGTATGTTGATTCTGGCATGAAATTGTGCCCTGTTATTACATTAAGTTCCAAGTATTAATACATGAAAAAGTGGGCAGAGCAAAATATAAAATCTTAAAAGGCAAAATCTGTTCATCAGGCTGGTATACATGCTTCAATGCTCATGGGTATGCTGATTTTGCAGCCACAAGTAAATAGATTTTCATGAAACTGATGTGGAACATGTGAGTTTACACAGTCTGTATATAAGGGTCATTTAGGGACATAGTCTGAAAATATTAGAAGATGCTTCTGTGCACACTAAGTAGATGACTGATATGGAACTTCAAAAGTATAAACTTTGAACAGAGAGTACTCTGTGTGATGCACAAGAATCTCTTTTATAACATACCTACATTTTCAATAACCTTAAAGAAAACCTGAAGAAAACATTAAATTTAGTGGCAAAAAGTGCTAATATTTGACAAACCTTGTGCCTACTGTCCTCATGAGGACATGTGCATGCAAGCATGCATTAATTGGAAGTGGGAATTGATTAATTAGATATACCACAGTTAGTTAGTTTTACAAAAAAGAACCTAATTTACACTGATCATTTGGTATCAAATACCCTTCAGCGCACATGAACTGTCATTGCCTAATAGAGTGAATCAAATTGTGACTGACCCATTCTTTGCCATTTGGTCACAGTTATCTCGCCCAATTTTTCACAGTTGACTGCCAGTTATCCCCACAGTGTCTTGAAGGATTACCTCATACAAACATACCAGCTCAATTGACTTAAGCTTTTTACTGTATAAGTGGTGTTAATTGACTCTTATAAACCCTCTGAAGAAAGCCTATTTTTATCTCAGTACATAACCATGACATCCTATTGTTTGTATATACTCCTATTTCCTGCCATTCCCTGCAGGCATTCAGTACTCTTTTTGTGGTCAAAATGCAGACTTCCATGAAAGTCACACCTCTGCTAAATCTAGCATAAAATAACTGTCCACATTATCTTGTCTCATCTGACCACAAATAAAAGTTGTTTGCCTAGCCATTGTCTGGAGATGGAGAAGTTCATGTACACTGATCGAGTTTCTAAACTGAAAGTCATCTTAGAAATACTGTAGATTGACACGCTTCAGCAATTAGTGTCCTTTACATAGGAGCTGGTGGAATTGAACAAATAGTGTGTTTGTATTAGGAATTTTGTTGAACAAACTTTAAACATTGGTGTCTGTCTAGATTGGTGTTTCTGCTTTACAGTTTCAATATGCTCTACAGTGATTATTTGTCACTTAGTTTCATTCTAGAATTTGTTTTAAATTTTTGATAGCATAAAATGTATCAGCATACTACTTGCCTCATCTCTGCTTATATCTGGATAACTGCACCAAAATATTAACCCCTGTGCGAAGGATTATGTAGCTATGTCAAATATCATCATCGAGTGGGAATTCTTGTCTCACATTTCATTTTTATCCATGTCACTGTCCCCTCCCCCCCCCCCCCAAAAAAAGAAAAAGTGTACCATAAAGCTTAATGCATAGAACCATTGCTTCAAGATTACCCTTTATGACACTTTTCAAAAGTATTAAGATTTTATTTTGCATTGCTGCTGTCATTTAAAAGTAGTTCAGGTAATAAGAGCAAGCATAATGTTGTATACTGTGTATCAAACAAGGAAAACTTGTACTGTATGTTATGCTGTACCTACAGTATAAGTAGACAAAAGGTGAATTAAAAGTCTTGTTAAATTATGGATTAATAGGGATATCTGCTTTTGTTAATTTGCAAAGGATACCATAGACAATGGGTGGGGCATTTCCCCCATAAAGCAAAAATTGCTGTCAGTAATAGACAAGGTTACACATCTCTGTTCAGATGTCTCTTTAGGCTTGGTCTCACATACCCCCAACACCCAGTGTTAACTCGTGTTTACAATCAGACAAAACCACAGACTAACCCCGTGTTTTCCAGTCTCTGTTCTCACGTACCCAGTGCTTCGTTGATTGGATAGTGTTACCATAGTAACGAGACCAAATATTTCACACGCAGATTACAGTTAAATGTAAGAAAATACCTGTCATCAGTGCTATAAATACCTGTGACCTTGCTTGATTAAAACAAACACGATGTTTAAAACTGCTTAACCTTGCGATTTGAGGTGGATTGAAATTTAAACACCGACCCGCGTTAACCCGCATTCCCACATTACTCGAGCGTGAGGTAATACAGTGTTACCTCGAGCGCGGGGTATGTGAGAACACAGTATTTGATCCAATGCTTGTAGGAGAGTGTGTCGATGAGGGCTTGTTTAAACACTAACTTCAATGCAGACATTTCGAAACATAGAGGCATCGGAACATAGAGACTTCAGAATGGAGAGCTGTCCCCATTGACCAAACTTTTGATAAAAATGTTTTCAAAATACCGCTTTATCAAGTAATGAGACAGTTTTCTGGAATATTAAAGCTGTGTGAGAAATTCCTCTTGTGTGTGGAGATCAAAGGTTTGAGGTGACAGTCAGATCAAACTTTGTAGACATAATATTTTTAGGGGGATAACTGTGAGGGATCTCATACCATGGTGGTAGTACTTCCATACTCATTCTGTACTAAGCTTAATTTTGAATTACTCATGTTGATGGACGTGTTGGTAAGGTGATCACTATTGTTTTTAAGGGGTCAAAAGGTCATTTTGGGTCACATGAGGTCAAAAGTTTTGACCCTATTATATCTCAGTTAAGTAGGATAATTGTATGGGATCTCATGCATGTCATGTTTGTTTCCATGTTTGCTATGATATATCATACGGCAAGGAATCACTAAGCCTGTTGGCTTTCTAGTTTCAAATTTTTGATTTTTCAGGGGCAAAAGTCCCCTTGCCCTTACCTGCGGACGCCCAAGGCAATCCCGATGTTTTTCATTTTGGAAGCAGTTCGTAACAAACAACACTTGCTTGTTGTGTTCTTTCAACAATTAAGGTACACACCCATAGCAGAGTGCACGCACCGTAATGTACAATCTATAGCTAATTCGCTATACAATTCTGTTTTATGCAAGTCAAATTCTTCCGAATCCTGCGACAAATCTCAATGGAGTTTCACTGTGTGAATTTCGCCACGTGCAGTAACAGTAACTCAATGGGGATTTCCACCACTGTGTACAGCAGAGCAGCATGCTCAATGTTCACGATCGCGAACGTTCGATTGAAAGAGCTAACTCAAGAGACCAATGCCTGAGACAAAATGTACGATCTCATGAAGTATCGTAACCGCTTTTTACGCGCGTAGAAAGGGGCACAGACAAACAAATGAAAAAACCCATACCGGACTGGATGAAGACATAAACTGTGAACTGTCGTAACCAGCGAACGATCAGCGCTGTGTAAGGGAGTCTTATCATTATCAGCAGTATCCATGTACAAACACATTCTCTATACTGTAGTGTGTATGTATATGCTGAGAACACCTGTGGTATAATGTAGATACGTATGCCGCTCGCAAGTTTTTTTTTCGTAGTAAAGCTTGGGGAATTACACTGTACAGTCCATACACAAATGTGGCATACTGTACTTGCGGCACGGCATATATGTTTTGGTATGCAGGGTTTTCCAATCCGCGCACGTTTTCCGATTCTTTTTCACGTTCCCCGTGCACAAAAAAAAACTTTACAGTCTGGCTGTAGGTGACGAAATGTGTTTGTTACGAACGGGGTTTCTTGGCTGGCGCGTGTTTTACACCAAATACATCGTGATTGATTGCTTAAAACACTTCGTCAGAAACACGGAAAATTTTTCACGGAGACAAAGTAACGGAAACATGAGGACTTAGTTCAAAATAAGTTTAAGGTGCAGTAGTGATAAAATTATAATTTTTCAATGATAACAAAACATGTGATTACGGAAGATGTTTTTTTTGTTTTGGGTATCGGTATCGGGCCGATATTAACTTTGAGTTACCTGTTATCGGCAAGTTCCGATATCTCTGTTATCGGCTCAACACTATAAACACGGTATCTCAAGAAGAGTAAGTGTGACTAATCTCATATTTGGTGTGTGGGTTGGCCATATTGAGTAGATGATCCCTGTTATTTTTGGTGGAGATCAAAGGTCATTTGGGGTCACGAGAGGTCAAAAGGTCAAAACTTCGTCAACACGATATCTCGAGAACGGTACATGTGACTATGCTCATTTTTGGTGTGTGGGTTGGTCATATTGAGTAGATGATTTTTATCGATTTTCGTGGAGGTCAAAGGTTATTTGGGGTCACGAGAGGTCAAAACCTCATAAACAGGATATCTCCAGAACAGTACATGTAACTATGCTCATATTTGGTATGTGGGTCGGTCATATTGAGTAGATGATCCCTATTGTTTGTGGTGAAGATCAAAGGTCATTTGGGGTCACGACAGGTCAAAAGGTCAAAACCTCATAAACAGGATATCTCCGGAACAGTACATGTAACTATGCTCATATTTGGTATGTGGGTCGATCATATTGAGTAGATGATCCCTATTGTTTGTGGTGGAGATCAAAGGTCATTTGGGGTCACGAGAGGTCAAAAGATCAAAACCTCATAAACACAATATCGGCAGAACAGTACATGTAACTATGCTCATATTTGGTATGTGGGTTGGTCATATTGAGTAGATGATCTCTATCGTTTTTGGTGGAGGTTAAAGGTCATTTGGGGTCACGAGAGGTCAAAAGGTCAAAACTTAGTAAACATGATATCTCGAGAACGGTACATGTGACTATGCTCATATTTGGTGTGTGGGTTGGTTGTATTGAGTAGATGAACCCTATCGATATTCGTGGAGGTCAAAGATCATTTGGGGTCACGAGAGGTCAAAAGGTCAAAACTTCGTAAACCCAATATCCCAAGAACGGTACAGGTGACTGTGATCATATTTAGAGTGTGGATTGGTCATATTGAGTAGATGATCCCTATTGATTTTCCCAAAGGTCAAAGTTCATTTGTCAGCATGTTCAAAGCCTGACAAGCTTTCCTGCACAGTCTTTCAAGAAATGTCACTTGTAGGGTCCTGTAACTTTTCATGTAGATAGCACATAGTGAATACATGGTCCCAAAAGTTTTTGGTGGAGGTCAAATGTTATTTGGGTTCACAACGGGCAAGAGGGATCTCAATGTAGGGAGATGGGATGCCTTGCATGTGTACTTTGTGGGCACATTATGGAGCCCTGTTAATTGAAAAACATTGCAAAGCAATGTCAATGTGAAAAAAGGCCTTACATTTCAGCGGCAAGGAATCACGAAGCCTTTTGGCTTTCTGGTTTTTTGGTTCCTTGCGGTAGCAAAGGAACCTATGTAGTCAGGTTGGCGTGTGTGTGTGTGTATGTGTGTGTGTGTGTGTGTGTGTGACACTTGCTTCGGTACGCTCTAACTCAACAAGGGAAGGTCGGATGAAACTTGGATTTGGTACATAGATTCGTCATAGGGAGAAGGTGTGCCCTATCGTTTTTGGTGGAGGTCAAAGGTCATTTGGGGTCACCAGAGGTCAAAAACTAAAAACCTTCTCAACATGATATTTCTAGTTAGGAAACTTGGATAGATGTCATACTTGGTGCGTGGATGTGTTATGGTGTAAGGATGAAATTGGATATGTTCGGTGAAGGTCAAGGGGTCATCAGAGGTCACCAGGGGTCAAACACTGAAAAACGTTTTAACACAGTATTTTAAGGTAGAAAGGACAGATTTCAAATCAATCTGTGTTTGGTTAAGGTCAAAGGTCATCAAGGTCACTGGAGGTCAACTGCTAGAAATGTTATTTAGAAAATCTTGTAAGCTAGATAAAGATAGTTTCAATAGATTTTCTATCTCACCTGGTTTTGCATGCTTACGCACTCAAACACCTTAGAAATTTGTCCTTTTTGTTCGTTCAGTAACGATTTCCTCGGGTTGTACACATATTTTGGATCATTCAAAGTTTTAAGAGGGCAATAACTGAAATCTGTAGATTTCACTGAGCACAGGTCACTCTGCATTAAACTGGTCTCTCTGCCAGTGGAAGCAATGCATGGATTCTACAATATGTCTCTTTAATACTGTTGTGCTCTGTGGGGTAACCTTATCCTCATTCTATTATCACACTTCATTAATCACTTGCTTTCTGCTTGACTGCTGAATAAACCCTTTTCTCTGTGTAGAGGTAGCAAACAGGACAAGTGGTAGATTGTTCTAAAGTAACAGCAAGTTTTATTTGAGAGCAGGTAAAAATAACTTGTGAGAGAAATACAAGGGGTGTTTTTCATTCTCTGACCACGTTGTGTATCATTTATTGGTGATAATATCAAATCTGATTACAAGCATAAATACATATGGAAATGAGGTAGTGTTTTTGAAGGATCACCAAGCATTACAAAAGTTGAATGTTAGTAAGGCCACAGAAATTTAATCTTTGATTTCATGTAAAATTAGTACTAAAATACCCCTTGTGAAGATGTTACAAACATTGAGTATGAACTTTTGCTTAGCTCCATTTCACAGACTGGCTGTACAGTTCTCATAATATCTAGCAAGGAACCACAGTGCCCATTGGGCTCTTGTTCTTATAAGACTGATCTCCATCTAGCTGGATAATTACTTGTGCTTTGTAGTGTTAGTGTGCTTTACAAAGATCAATTTTTAGTATAAAAGTATCATTGTTGATTTTATCGTTTTAATAGATAACATTTTCAATATTTAGCATAAAAATGTACAGTATCAGGATATTATAAATCTCTGCTATTTGAATGACAACAGGGCACCACAATAGCTTAACCAACCCTTACTGTAGACTATGTGATATGGAAAGTTTGTGTCATATTTCATTTCTATGTATGATACTGTACCTTATCACCAAAAGCTAGGATGTTTGCTCTTTTCTGTTGTATCATGAAAAACTTAAACACATCATTCCACTGCTTCCTGATTAACATTGATCATGCATAAAAGTACTGAGATTCTGCAGCATAGCTGCTCTAGTGTTTACCTTCTCGTAACAGTAATATATACCCTGTAGTCAAAATTGATAAAAATATGTATTAAGTTTTGACAAGCACAGATGACAGGTAGGCTGTTGATAAATCAGATTGATTTTCTATGCATGTGTGAGTTCAGAAATAAAATAACCTTTCTACATCTTGGAACAAATTTATCACCATACTTGCCAACTCTCACGGTTTCACCGTGAGTCTCACGGTTTGGGACATCATCTCACGGTCAAATTTTCAAATCTCACGGTAAAATAACATTATTCAAAGAAATGCAAACGCTAATCCACATAGGAAATAACAGCTTTACTTGTTACGCTTACTAGTAAAACAGGATTGATATCCCATCGCAGAGCAATATAGGCCTACCCATGGGCCGACTGCTACACATAGGCCTGGCAAGTTGGCACATGTACCCTAGCCTGCGCATCCTACATGCAACTTCTTCGGTCGTGCATATAGCGCCTACAACATTGCATAGACTAATAAACAAGGCAGTCCATTTAGAGGTGCGGACCACGATTTTTTTTCTGCAGGGTAAGGGTATACTACCTTCGAATAATTCTTCCCATCCATCTCTAACAAATAGGCCTATGTCGTACCTCACTCCTTCCCATGACAAGTGCCACTGTAGAAGGATTTTTTTCGACAAGTCCTCTTTTTACAAGTTGGCGCTGGCGTCCGGCAGATTTGTAAAATGTCCACAGGGTCCGCATTTCAAGTGTTTCCCGCATGATCCATACTTCTGCTTTGCGGTTTAAATATTTTGAGAGATTTCCTCGTAGTATTTTAATTTTGATTATGTAATATACCGATGAATGAACAAATACTGCACCATTTTGCATCTAAACACCACTGAAAACCGGAAAACATTGTTTCTTTGGTAGCATGTATGTCACTTGTAAAATCTCTGCAAAGACTAAAAATGAGTATTTTGAAAATTTTCATGCTCCCCAAATAGGAAAATCCTTAAACGCAGGCATATAATCAGTTCAAAGTTTTGCCAAACATAGCACCATTTTGCATCTAGCAAATGTAACGCAAAGAAAGTTTCTCGGACAAAGGGGACAACCAATTTTGGTTTTCCTATTAAAGCTGAAATCCATTCAAATATTGTCACATTGGCGATCTACGTTCTCCTGAAGTTCACAATTTTTCCCAAGAGAAAGGGAGATACCAGTTCCCTTTAGTCTCATCCCCCAGGCCATGGCACAGGTCAGAAATGCCCAGATTTTGGGTCCCTAAAAAGTGTATGCATTATCATTTTTCATAGATTGATTTTTTATTCACACTATTTGAGAAGTGGCAGACATGAGATTCGTACTGTATTTCAAGGCTAGGTACATCCAGCTTAAAACATGTGGGAGGTGCCATTTCCAGCCATCTGGAGGGTTTGTAAAACCCAAAATTTTCTTGTACGCTCCGCGCCAACCGACGGTGGCGCTCCACTCATATTGTCTCGCCGCACCGGACCCTTGTAGGTACCAGCCCCCCTCCCACTTAATAAGCCACTGCATTACTTGTGAGTATTTAACATTCTCTAGATATGTGGTTATATTTGAATAACAGGGAGGATGAAGGCATAACAGCCCCTCCGCAAGAAAGACCGTAATCCTGTTTTACCAAAGTGAGTTTGGTGGTCAAGGGAAGAGGCCTTGTAAAGAGAGGGTGGAGTCAGTATTTCCCCTAACCAGAACCCCTAACTCACCATCTGATATCTTCCCAGTAATGAAAAACTTGTCACAGTATACACGAATCCGGACAGCAAGTGATGGGTTGGTTTCAGTCAGCCATAACTGGGGTCCATCACCTTAAAATCTTTAGATTTCCTTGCTTACCTCTATCATGGATGGTTGTACACTAATTTGTATGTTGAATTCTCCAATTTCACGAAATATGAGGGTTTGAAATTCATGTAAACAATAAATAAAGACGATTTAAGGCTGATGGACCCCACTAATGGCGGCCTACAGTCACTGAAAAACAAGCGCTAATCGGATTGGTCTATAGTACAGGACAAATTTCGAATCTCCAGGTTTGAGGTACCAATCTCCAGGTTTTGTTACGAAAATCTCAAGGTTTTGCTATTTTGGAGGTTGGCATGTCTGTATCACGGAGAAAATATAAGCCCGTGCACTCATGAAGCTTTACTACAGTAAGGGGATTACTGATGCAGACCCATCTGGAGCCTGGAGGATAGGTTCTTAGTGTAGCCTAGTCTACATATATATTGTATGTTAGGCAATGGTCAAAGTTACATGCCACTCAAAAAAATTGCTCCATGTGAAATAACCGTCAAAGTAATGCTTGAGAATTTATTTGGAGTAGTTATCAAAATGTCTTTTGCACACATCAAGTAAATATTTCTGACACCCTTGACCAACTGGTTTGTTTGCACTACTTTTGACGATTGATCATGCTTCCCATAATGAGGGTACTATCTGTACAGTACAAAGTGTGTGCTGGGAGTAGTAGCTCTTATTAAAGATCGCACAAGTATTTTGGGACTAAAAGCTCTTCTTTTTGCAAGTCAAAATCTTTGCAAATGTAATCACCAATGCCAAACACTATTATAGTAAACTAAAAAGTAACAATGTTTCATATAAATTTCGAAGTCATTTTTAGCTCAAACCAGCTCAAAGAGCTGTTTGAGCTATTGTGATCTGCCACCATCACTCTCTCTGTCTATCTATCATGTCTGTTCACAATTGCCTTAAATGCTCTCAGGGGCACATTAACTGACAAACTGGGACGAAACTTGGACACATTGGTCATTGGACATAGAGCTACATGTTGTGTTCAAAAAGTTGAGGTCAAAGGTCATGTAGGGGCCATTAGTGGCTGTTTTGTGAATATTTTTTGAAGTGTCACTTCTCCTGCAAATAGTACTCGATGACCTTGTGTTGGCCATAATATTCCTCAGATAGTGGTTGTTAAATCTTGTACTTTACTTGTTTATCCGAGGTCATTGAGGTCATAGGTGTAAATATATTGAAATGCTATTTTCTCCTAGATGCATTACAAACTTGTTCTCAAAATTGTTCAGATGGGAGATTGGTATGTTTTTGGATAAATAATAATTTTGACACCTTTCTGACTAATTTTGTGCCACCTCTATTTTTACCAGTCTCACAAATTGAACTCCCTTTAAAACTGTCTGGATGCAAGGTTGTCAATGTGAGGTTGATTAGGTTAGTGTAAACAGATCTTGTTCGATGAGAACACTAGTTGTATTTTGAGTGCATGCAGGGGCTTTGTAGACATACTCAACTTCAGGAGGATGAATTAAGGGTAGAGTCTCCTTACACTGTTTCTAAACTAGACTTGCTTGAGGTAAGGATGAAGAGGGTCAATTTTTTTTCTTGTGCTCAGAGAGGAAGCTCTTGCTTACTAATTGTGTTATCATAGCTCATTAATCTTGCTTTCTTCCTTGCTAAACAAGACTTTCTGATTTCTGTAAAAATAGAAAGCAAGGCAACAGAGGCATCTCACTTTAAGGCTACACCTAAAGAGAAAGGTTATCATTCTTAAAAGTATTAAGTTCCTTGTCATTTTACCTGAGAGAAATTAAAACATTCTAAATTGTGGGTATATCTGTTCAAGAAATAATAGCAATGTATGACAAGTACAGTCCCTGTACCCATTGCATGGGGAGTGATTTTCTTGGCACTGGAAGTCCATCACTCTGCCCTAATTCAACAGGTTTGAGCCATCAGCACCGATCGTGCTCTAGTTAGTTGATACTATGAAGGTTTTGATCAAGATCGGTGGCAATCCATCAAGCTCATAGTAAAAGTTGATGCTCAGCTCAGGGATTGCCTGCGTGGCATATCCATCTTACTTGCGATGAATGTGTACTGATTTACCAAATGATGCTATCGTGTACGTTTAGTGGGTTCATTTATAGGTTAAACACAGAACACGGTACCTTAGAAGGAGCGACATATGCCTATGTAACATTGTACGAACGTGTGGTCTTCTGCGAATTACATGTAGCTCCCAGATGTGTACATTATGAAGATCATGAATGGATTTGCAATGTTCAAATAGCATCCTTATCTGTTGTAAATTTACTGGCTTACACTTCCCTACGAACTGAAAGAAGTGGATACAAAAATGCACAGAGGATTTATTGGATGCGTTTATGACCTCAGCACTAAAACTGAAAGAGTATGCATACTCTTTTCATTCATATTTGAATGCATATTTGACTCTTTACATTACTGTTTTGATGCTTATTTGACCATGTGAATACACACAATAAGCAAATATACACACTAATGAAAGCCCTGGAATTATGTTTAACTCTGTATAAAATTCAATGTGTTAATTTTAAATTCTGTTGTGGAGAATCTGATTACATACCTGCTATATGGGCACTTGTGGTATCAATCTTTCTATAGACATTTTTCCAGATAACAATTACAAAGTATTGTGGGACAGATTTTTGGTACATGTCAATTTACTGTTTCCAAATATGACACACACCAAAAGGCTATCCCACAAGTCTTTGTAAGTGTTATTTGGAAAAGGGTTAATGTCTTAGTCTTATCTTTAATCTGTATGTTAAGACTTTAACAAATTCTTCCACTAATATTTGATTGTTTGGCATAATTTTGTTTTGTTTGTTTTTGTCGTTATTATTTTCTATCCTTTGGAATAATAATGCCTATTTTTCTTGGTCATCATTTGAAAAAAAATCTACGCGTCAATTTTATTGTTAAAGTGACAGTCACTTGATTTTAAGTACTCTTTTAAGAATCCATGTCTCCTGTTAGTCTTAAAATTGTGACTGAAGATAACAGATTTACTAATTTCTTCCACAGTTAAATCATGGGGTTTTAAACTTATGGAGACACTGCCGCATGTAATGGAATATTTGACATCAGTCGGAAGAGATGTTGAACAAAATAGATCACAATGGTAAGAAAGTTTACAAAGTTGGCTGTAGAAACCTGCTTGAGCAAAAGCACACATACTTAACAGATTTTAAATTTGCTGTGGTGATACAATAAATCTTCAATTACAATTCAAATTTTTAATATCCGCAAACTTACCTTGTTCCAGGGATTATTTCTGCAATGCTTGGTCACAGTTCTTAAAACTGAGAAACATATCTGACGGTGAATCACAACCTACCTTTCCTGAGAAGTATGGCATCAAAGAGAGAGATGAATTCTACAAGTCTGTTTCTTTCGCTGGATGGGGAGGGGCAAGTGGTCATGATGCTCCAATGATTGCGTGAGTTAACACTCTCCTAGTTAGATGTGGATTTATAGCTCAGTTTCCATCCAGTTGGTTCTTTTACAGTTGTAGCTCACTGTCTTGGTTTCCCTGCTCCATTGCTTGTGCTGAGCACCAATAAGTTAGTTTGGTGTGAACTTCCTTCATAACAGTATACTAGCACTACTGCCATCCTGCTTGGTGCTCGGCATAAGTAATGGAGTAGCGAAAACAAAGCCAGTGAGCTGCAACCTGAAAAAAAGCTGTTGCTCTCCTGACTCAGACAATTGTTTATAAACTGAGCTGTAAAACCTTATCTAATTCTAACCATACCACAGAAATGTTTAAAGTAACTGCTCTTTACTGCACATCACAGATTGTGTAATTATGGAAAACTTTACTCTAAGATGATCTGAACTTGATCTAGGCCTCTAAGGTAGGCTGGTCTTGGCCTCAGTCTACTGGGATCAGATCTCAGGAGTTGGAAGTCTCATCTAGTGTTTAACATTGTTGAAAATTAATGGCTAGAGTTCTGGAGGTACAATGTGTTATTGGAGAGAATTGACAAGGAGCTTATCTAAAAAAAATTACATGCTATGTGAGAGGTGAATGAAAGAAACCTTTATGAAGAATAGTTGGTTGGTTGGTTGGTTTTTCTGTTGGTCTGTCAGTCAGTCATATAGTCAGTGGGTCAGTGTGCCAGTCAGTCCGTTGGTCGGTCTGGGTGGTTCTGGGTTATTCTGGTTGATTAGTTAGGTGAGGTTTACAGCCCAGTTTCTAACCAATTGGTTTAAGTCCAGCAGACCACAGCATTTTACCCAGTCAGGCTCACTGGCATGTTTTCCCTACTCGGTTGATTATCCTGAGCTCTGAACACAATGTCAAAGAAGAGTCACTGTTTGCAATTGATTGTCACTGATATTAGACCTATCCACAAATAAGAAAGACATTACCCCTACCTGCAATGAATAGTCTCAGCTTACTTTAAAACTGCTTTTTCTTATTCCCCACCTCCAAGAAATCAAAACCTAAGTATGAAAAGTTTCCCGAAAGAAGGGAGAAATATTTCTTCAGATGTGGGCAGTCCAAAATAACCTCCAAGGGATTCAAGGGATGGGTTCAGGGGAGGGGAGAAGAGATATACTTGATAAATTACAGGCCAAGAGCAAAGTTTGCAGTCATAACTACTGAATGAATTTAAGGTGTAGATAAGCTTTGATGGCCTACTGTTTGTTGTCAGTTTTTGTGAGTTGGGCTGTACTTGACTTTGAGGTGTTGTTTAAAGGAAACAAATGAACAGTTAATTAATCTGTAATATTTGGGCTGGTTGAAGTTGTTATCTTCAGAGTTATTGAACCTGAAATGTGATTTTTGGCAATACTTCGGAAATACCTGAAATTAAATTACAAACAAGGGGCCAGAAAATGAAAGACACATGAATTACAATTTCTAATTATATTGTCATATTAACTTGTGAGACATGGAAAAACAATCAGTAATACAAAGAAAGGTTCTGGTTTGCAAGGCGATGAAAATGGAAGGCTTTAAATACCTGCAAAATGTGGTTGGCAAGAAAATCATAAGAAAATACAATGGTATAATTTTCATAGTAACTAATATCAGTGGAACCCTTAAAAAAAGTGAGGCAATTAGTTCCAAATTTGCAGGTTTTCACCTGTTTCCTCCAGGGGTTATCACAGGTTTTTGCATGAAAACCTGTGTTTCCCTTGACATTGACATGGAGATTCAAACAACAAACAGCTTATTAAACAAAGCAGCCTAATTGCAAAGTTTTTCTTCAGGTCGAACTTTAGGCTGTGAAAATAGCGAGTGAGACTCAGTAGCCTGTACGCTACGATCCAGTTTAAGTTAGGCGATGAAATGATTCATTGAAAGTCACGCTTGTGTTGTCACTGCGATAAAGAAAGGTCGACGGGATAAGTGACCTATTAGAATGTCCAGTTTCTTCTACTTAATCACAGGGAGTAAAGAGTGTATCTTGGCCAAAAAGTTCCTAACGATTTGTACCAAAGGTATCGTTGAAGTTTCCAAATGGAAGACAAAGCTTTAAAAATAATTTAAAACATGATGTACAAATCCAAATAAATGTTAGCCTCTATGCAAGAAACAGGGCAATATTTTACTTTGCTCTCTGTTGATGTAAGGTCACAACCACTAACTGACCCGAATGCATGCATTGTGCATGCTACTACATAACTTCGGTCGAAAAGCTGGCCCAACGTGCAACCTTTTAGACGGTACAATGGCTCACACTTAAATAAAAGGGAGTAAAGCTGTATCTTGAACTAAAAAATACCTCACAATTCTTAGCGAGAGCATCAAAGTATGATTTACCGTGGATAACGAATAGTGAAATTATAATTATAGGTAAAATGTTAATAAAGTCCTGATGTATAAATGTCAGTCACTTTGTAAAAGCATGACAATATTTGACTATGCCCTGCTATCAAGTAATATGCAACCCCATAGCGAAACAAAGCTTTATAAAGATTGCTACATTTAGAGAAGGTACACATATTTCTGACGGCCCCATGTGGACATATTTTCGAGACGAAATTTGATGTTTATGCAATTATGCAATCAAAAATTATAAATATACCCAATGAAAGTCACAGTATTATTTCAAAAAGGAACAAACAGCCACACATTGCAATATATTTTTGCCGTGTCCATCAATCCCATTCACACAGCTGTCCCTCTTAACAATGATCTACTCTAGCAACAACAACCTCGATGATCCAAAATGAAGACAGGCTTTGGCTTGTTACTATTCTGCTGAGAACAGGGCAAAACAAAGAAATAATTTTCAATCATTGAGTTTACAAATCATAGCCTGAGCCAACACTAAAATGCACGATCCTACACATGTTTTGCAAAAGTGTTGTCTGCATGAGTCCAAAGGATTTCCCTTTCGGGAAACCAAAAAGAGGAAAAAATCCAAATCAAGGTACTCTCACAGAAGGCAAAACTTCAAAAGGAAACCAAACTTGGTCACTCCACACAGCCTTCAGACCTTTGCATCAAGGGTCTTCTATGCAAGAATGCTTGAAAAAATAATACGGCACGTTGGTATAACCATCTAACAGCCAGTCTCCATTGAGAGATTGAAAATTACATAGCAATTTTACAGAATAGTGCATATGTGGCTGTGAAAAGAAGCTTTTCAGAATACATGATTTCACATAAGTGGCTGCAAAAAGGTTAAATATTTAAAAGGCTGGTAATGTGAATAACTGGTACCAAGTTTAGACTGAACTGAGCCATCTATAAATAATTTTGTCCAAGTTATTTTGTCTGAAGTTTATGTAGTGTTTTCACATTTCCTTCCAGGTATGATGCCCTCCTGGCTGCTGGTGATTCATGGCAAAAATTTTGTGACCACTGCGTCCTTCATGGTGGTGATAATGATTCCACTGGAGCCATTGGATGTTCCTGGTGGGGTGCCCTGTATGGCATGGATGGTGTACCAGAGTGCAATTACAAGGTATTGTGTTACTTTCATGAGGAATTGCATGGATGTCTGAGGTATTGGAATGTCAACTGCTGAAACATTCATTTCATGATTAGTTAAGTAGGATGGTTCACAGAATCTAGTGTTTCAATGTAAATGTTGATGATAAAAATTAATTTTGTCTTCCTTTTCCTTTTTCCCCAGTCTTTAGAATACAGAGACAGAATGGAGAAGGCAGGAGAAAGGTTATATCAACTTAGCCATGAAAAAAATGTTGCAGATGGAAAGTAGATTGAGACAAAGCATAATTAATTCTTCCAGAACCTCACACTTACATACAGATGCTAAGACCAATGTCATTGTACAGTGTGATACTGAATATGGGAATGTGAGAATGTGCCTTCATTTTCTACAGAAGGAAAGCCTTCCAACGAAAAGGCAGTGAACAAATTTTTGTTCCAGATTTAAAAATTTTATATATGAAGCCAAAAATGTGGTATACTACTACCTTTCATAAATATTTGGGACAGAAACAAGCCTCAGCTGAGAGCTTTCGCTTTCAATGCTGGACTAGGTTTATATTTATTGAAGGAGCAACGAGATTTGATGCTTGAGAAGTGGTTCTGAGCAAGGATTTTAAACCTCTTCAAGCCTTAGGAAACTTGCTTTAGACTGGGTGGGTATGCATCCATGTTCTCAAGAGCAAGATTGACAGCAATTATTTTATTCCTGCTGAATTTTCCGAAAAAAATAATTTTCAAAAGAAAGAGAAAATCTGCATGTTCATTCATTAGTAAACGATCTCTATAGAGCTCGTGACAAGTCCGGTAACATCGTGCTCCTAAAACTTAAACTTTTTAACTCATGAAAACTTAAATCACAAATTTCAATTAGTGCAATAGTTCCATCTTATCTTGCATTGTGATGTGCATACTCTATTTTGTAAAGCAAAAGTATAATCATGTAAAATATTATTGAGTACCTATCCCAGAATGTCTGTCAACCAAAACAGTGGTAGCTTTTTTGTTTTGTTTTTCTGGATGGGGGGGGGGGGGGGTTGGAAGTCTTAAAATGTTTGATAAATGCAGTTGTAACTTTAAGAGCAAAACTAAAAATATTTCAAGTGATAAGAAAACTGCAGTAGATTTTAAAAGGGTCATAGAAAACATGTGCAACCATCAGCCAAATGCGGCACCTCTTTATCTCTCTCCATGTACAGTATCACCAGAGCTGTTGTCTCTGCTTAATAATCCTGAGCAAACAAAAGCTCCCAAGATGCTATTGACCACAATCAACAAGTTGCCAGAACTTGTTGCTGCTAATAGTTACTTGAGTCTGTTGTTTGGAAGCAAGGTGTGAGGTAAGGAATGACTCATGATCTTATAAAACAAGTTAAAATTCAACCAAAACAGCCACTTGATGGGATTCTTAGTTTTCAGAAGCTGCTACATTTCCATAATGGGCTCTGGGACAGCATGGATCACACAGTTACTATAATAAGCAGCGAATACATATAATGGGTATAAACTTAAGTGAAATGAAACAACTATTCAGGCTTGAAAACTTCAGGCATTAATATTCCTCTCATTTTCAGCTCACACATGTACACAGTACATGTGAGAGGTTATAAAATGGGCCAGATTGCGTCAACTTTTTAACAAAAGCCTAAGCTCTTTCCATTTGTGGAGATTTGGTTCTGAAATTTAGGTATATGATTGTTTGTCAGTACAGCATTAAAACCTACTTATTTTCATTCCAATGTAGGAGTGTTAAACATGTTTTTTTTTTAGCTATTTGTGTAGAGCAGAGTTCATTGTAGCTGCTTAACAGTTAGCTGTTTATTCATTGTGCTGACTGCAGTGTACTTGGTTGTGTGTTCAATTGCAGTCTTGCAAATGCCTTGCAAGCAGATCATTGCTTGATGTCTGACTCATCTGTGGACAAGCCCAAGGATCAGTGGTTTCTGCGATCACAGTGTCTTGGGGATAATAGCACTGTATTGTGAAGAGAGCTTCATGTTGGATTGAGTAGCTAGGGATACTTGACACACAAAGTTGGAAGCAATTCTGTGGCTAGTGTAGCTTAGAAGAAAGGAAATAGGCTTAATGTGGTGGGGACATCTATTCTTTTTATATTCTTTTTCCAATTAAGTTGGTCAAGGCAAGTAATTGTGATAACTGTTTGAGTTCAAGTGCAGTAGGAGAGCCATTTGGGGATGCATGATTTGATTTTACCAGTGCAAATTCACACAGTGTTTCTTATGGAGTTATAGGAGAAACTAAATGTTCTTTGAAGTACTTTGTAATATGCTTGATACATTCTACATATTTAGAATTTTTTCCAACTTGCTCCTAATTAAGTTTGTATAGCCCAACAGGTTTTCTTAATTTTACAAACTTTTGCAGTGGTATTTGTAGATCTGTCAATAAGCCCTTTCATGATTACAACTGCGCATGACAGAACAAAGGTCATCCGGTATCACTTGCTCATTCGTATCACCGTGTGTACGTACATTTGCAGTAGTAGGCTACACAAGATTTTACTTGACTTGTAGGATTTTGGTTAACAGATTAAAATTCAGGTTAGGTTTAGGGCCTACTATTACTCCGTAAGATTAAGGAATGAATTTGGGTTTGGGTGTATGGTTATAAAAAAATCTCGAGTTACCTAGGCCTATGATTTTAGTCTATTACAATCGATCTTAGGCGCGCTTATCTATCCATTGAACACACATGTGCTAACAGTTAATGCAACATTACTATAGCACTTGAATGGGGTTGTACATTACCTTACATGCCCTAGGATATTACAATCCAAATCACAATCTTGGACAGTCTTGGTTACAACTAAGCCTGGGCGAAGCAAGTCTTGGATACTGCATATACTGTGAGATTTTATTATGAAGGTAAAAGGCCAAGACTTAACTTTTTATAGCAGTAGCAGTAACGTTAAATCTAAGTTATAGGCGGCCCATACGAACTTACGAAGCCTACGTTAGGCCTTAGTAGCATGTAGCATGGCAATAGAACTTCAAGCATAGAAATAACCCCCTGATACTCGCCCTAGCTCTTGTAGCTTAGGTATTTTTTTCATGAAATTTGGTATACGAGCCTACAGCTGGTTCATTCCTTGAGTAGGCCTATAGTATTTAGCCTAGCAGGGAAGGCTTGAACTGCCAGTTCGTACTTCCACGGGCACGGACATGTTCTTTGAGATTTTGCATATTCAAAAACTTAAAACTCATCCCGTATCTAAGGAAAATTTATGAGTGATACTGTTAAACATATTTTGGGCATACTGAAAGTTTTTGCCCATTAAGAGATGTGTTTTTTCAAAGCTTCTTTTGGTTCATGTCCGTGCGTGTTGTTTATTGTAGTCATACATACGTAACATAACGATAGTATGCACAGGCAACGGCCTGCGACTAGCGTTGCTATGTGTTGCTATACCGAATGACCTTTGACCCGGGAGGCCGATTTGTAATCATGAAAGGGCTTATTAGGTTGTTTTCTTTCTGATGTAAAAGTTTGCACTTTTTGAAAGAGGGAGGGGGACATTTTAGCATATCTTGTGATTTTGCAGTAGGGTTTTGAGTTCTTTGGTCTTTTTGTATCTATTTTTTACCATTGTTAAGGTAAGGAGGTTTTGTGGAAACAGATGAAGAAGTAATAAAAGTTGGTTCTCATGAGTTGCTATTTTTTACAGACAAGAGAAAATGTGTGAGCTACAACAGCATTGCTGTTCTAGTGTTATATTCCATGTAATCAGAAGTGTTCTGATTCAGAATATCCCTTGGCTGTGCTTATATATATTTCCTAACATTACTTCATGTGCTTCATTTATCTAGATTCAGTAAATAAAAGATTTAATGTCCTTCATGTCATGTACAGTGCTTTAAGGCTTGCCAGGTGTAACCTCAGGTTGCTTTCAATTTTTATCACATTCTTGAACTTCTCAGTATGTATTAAATTTTCTCTCATCTTGAGAACTCTTGTCTTAAGTTTTCAACTTACATGCCAATTTTTCAAGTAGTGAACCAAAGTGTACAATGCAGACTGGTGATATTATCCATCTCATACATGGTAACATTTACAACAAGGTATTAAAAGGAAGTCACTTCCCCTTTTTGCATGCCTCCCTTTTAAACTGCTTGAAGCAAGGTTAACACTTAGACATTTACTACAGTCAACCAGACCCTGCACTTTTCATTTTAAAGTTGCTACTGGTCGTGACATATTAAAAGAAGGTAAAATGTAGTTCTCTCAAATTGAATTGGTATGTCCTTTCATCTTTATTCAGGAATAGCTGTTATCAATCATGTTGAAAGAGTCAGTTATTTATATGTCAAATTGATGTAGAAGGTTTGCCTTCAATATTTTATGTTGTTATACAGTAGCAGAGAAGATGCTTGTGAATGAAAATAGGAGGTCTTAAAGATGTTTCAGATCTTAAAGATGTTTCAGATTTTGGAAAGTAAACTTGAACAACTGTTTAGTCTCTTTTAGGTCACATTAAAAAAGTAACTTGATCATCACTACTGAATTCTTTAAACATCTGTCATCTGGTTCTTTTTAATTTTTACCATGAGTAAAATTTTCATGTGTTTTTTCAGGACAATAAAGAAAGATGCATTGTCACTTGTGTATCGATAATATTCTTGTCAAATCTGCCTGCTTGGTTACAAGTAGGGGAAGAATGCTTTATTGTTTTATTTGGTTGGAGTGATTTGGGATTTACTTTAAATACCCAAAACTCTGTCAGAAATTCAAATTGTCTGCAGAAAAATTCACTTGGAAAGGATTATGTTTTCCTGGGAGGTTACTATTCATTTATAATAAAAAAAAAAAAAAATCCCTGTTTAAAAATTCCATCTTCCCAGTAATGAGAATCAAATTATTTTTATTTACTCTCAAGTGCAGAAACCTTGAAGCACATAAATCTTATGTTTTTTCAGTTGATTTTCACTCTCCCTCACTGAATTTTTTTTTCTTTTTTTTATTGAGCTGACACTATATAAAACACATTTGTGTAAATTTTTCTTTTAAATTCATCTAACTCTTCAACTTATGACACACTGCAAATTCATTTTCTATGCAAGTTGACAATAAATATTTTAACTCAGAACACCAAATATCATGTTCAGTCTCATCATTTACCTATCTGGTGTCCTTTATGAAAGGTACAGATTCATTTGTATTGTAATTGAATCTAACTGGACTTTATTCTAATGAAATGTAATTGAAGTAGCTTTGTCGTAATGTCAAGGCACAGATAAATGGCCCAAATAAAACCAAGTGCTTGCTTGGAATTGAATTACAAAAGACAGTGTCTACCCAATATTGATGGAGTTCCATGTTCCAGGATTTGACATCCTGTTCCACTATTATTACTTTAATTTGTTGGCAATGATAATGAGGTTCGTTATGAATTTCCAAGGTTCTATGATTATGCAAAAATCATACCCTGGGTATATCAAACTCTGAACAATTATGGACTAATGACACATTGGCATAACTGTCCCTCCTCCCACCTTCCATCCCTAACCAAAAAAAGAAAGAAAATTTGAACAAATGAATGAAAATTTTGAGGTTAGTCTGCATCAATGAAAATAAAGTGTGATAAATCATGGCAGATTTACCAATTTAAGTCAATTTTGAGGTTATAGTACCTTGTTCTATGATATGTCATCATGAAAATTGATGTCTTGGAAACACCGGGTTGCAGCTCTATATTAGTTCAACCCATGTTCTATCATTCTTGTGTCCCAACACTGGTGTTGGAACATAGGCAGTCAGTGAAACACTGTCCCTTTTTGATTTTAGCTGAAAATATCAACTCATAGTCTTAGAGATGTCAAGTTTATGCTTGCAAAGGCATTCTTCAGCCAGTTTTGGAGTAAGCCAGTATTGTTTGGGACCCTCACCACTGAGGTCCAGTGGCGGAGGAACGGGGGGGGGGGGATATTGAAGTGGGTGGTGAACATATTCTCCATCAGTCTAATGCACAATATAGGCCTACTAATAATTTCACGGGAATGTTGTGGGTGAATAATATACTGGACACGCTGAAAGCGTCTTTATCATCCCCCAACCCAATTTCTGAGGTCCTCGAAAAGTGGAAGCAGTATGGTCTGTTATTGCGTAATCTTGTTACGTTTTACTGATCCGTTTTTCACGAGGTTGAACAACGTATTCTACTACCGTTAGTACACAAGTCTATAGTACGTTTGGCATTTGAGCTGCCATATGGTCAGGGCGGTCGTCCCCCTGACGGACTAAAATCGTCTGCCCGCGCCCTTTTTAGGTTTTTAACATGCTTAACTCTTGCACCATTTTTGGCAAAAGACATAATTTAATAGCGCTGTTTAAAGGCCCAGATAACAAAATGCCTAAACAGCCACCAGTAACTGTACTATCTGCACTTTTATTCTGATGAAAAGGGTCATTTTCTGTAATATAGGGATAGGTTTTTGACGAGACGTATTTTCATGCTTTAGGTAGCGGGCCACTAATTATAAGTCCCATTGACTTACACACTAAATTAGGCTACTTCCATGCCCCCTAGCTCCCAGTAGAAGTTTTCAACCAGGACATGCTACCCCTCTGATCGAAGCCCACAATCTCGACTTTCATGGCACTTTCAAATTTCCATACCATGACCATTGAAATTTTGAGCTAGGGAGCCTTGAATGATAGGGATGTGTTTCCCGCCATAATAGCTACTCAAAAACGGCATTTCACAGAGCGGAGTAATACAATAAAAAAATGGCACTAAAATTGGTCAGATTGCCTTGAATTTTGCACAGTATGTATTTCAACTCATTGTCTACAAAATCCAAATGCAAAAATGATCATATTCTGTAAGTAACACAGTCACAAACAACATCCCATAAATTTTTTATGGCGCTTTGTCTGTCAGTAAACATTTTCCTGGACATGAGTATTGGAGTTAGTGGCCCGCTACCTTTATACGCACTGATGAAGGCTGTCGCTGTGCTAAGTTCATTGCTTCCACACCAAGCTTGATTTATAAGCTAACAAAATACACAGAATGACATTAAATTAACCCTCCATGTCAATAACAGATGTTGCAAAGGGCGCAACAATAATTGAAGCGCAAATAGACCTCTTGTTGTCGGGGATATTTGTCAACATAGGCAATAAAAAGAGTTCATAAAGGTACCAAAATAGCTTCCACAACATTTTTAAAAATCATTTGAAGAGAACATTCAGGTTAAAATAAAACTGTCATCATAGTGGTAATGGTTTAAGAGTTTTAATGAGCAGTTTCCCTTTTGCTTTACTTCAAGT
Organism: Holothuria scabra; assembly: GCA_037179385.1. NCBI lineage: Eukaryota > Metazoa > Echinodermata > Holothuroidea > Aspidochirotida > Holothuriidae > Holothuria > Holothuria scabra. The sequence continues at coordinate 4,236,628 of CM074184.1, forward strand.
GACCATTCCCATGATAAATGGCAATTGTTTGGTGTTTTCTGACACTGCACGATAATCCCATGAAAATGCTTATTTCTGTACTAAGTGACGACTCCACTTGAAGCCAGAAAATTGCATCTAATAAGCCTAGGTTTAGGCTACTTTTATTTAGTATGAATTCGGTATCTAGAGAGCCAATGAGAGCTTTTGTCTTGGATATTTCTTGCAATGTACTTAATAAATGGTTATTTCAGAGCGGTCACAGGATTTAAAATACGTCAGGTAATGTTTCTTCGTGCAATTATCTTGATTTCCAGATACCAAAAATGTACACCTTACGGTGATTAATTTCCATAACTTTTTCCCCGTGTAAGATTTGCTTGCTATTAGGTTTAATTTTTGCTAATAGGTTTAATCTTTATCTTCACAAAGTAGCCCATCATAACATTAGAATCTCAAATCGAGACCTGACAATAACACACAAAATAAAATGACGCCTTTATACTAGAATGTGAAAGAGAGGGATAGAAACATGGGCGTCCGTGGGTAGGGGCAAGGGGTACTTGCTCCGGGCCCTGGAAAATAAAAAAACCTGAAAAAACGAAAAAACATAAAGAAAAAGACGAAGAAAAATTAACATCAACATTTCTTAATAGTTCACTCAGTGTTTTCCCTATTTATATGCGGTAAACAGGCTTTAGAAATGACATTTCCAGCGATCTGAGAGACATTTAGAGGATAAAATTTTCTTGCACTCCGCGCCAACTCATGGTGGCGAGGAGCTTTCTCCCTGATAGAATTTTGCCTAAAAGAATTTTGTCCCCCCCCCCGGGATTTTCTTCTGCGGAGGCCCACGGAGTGCCAATTTAAACAAGTTTTAATAGAAAAACTTGCGGAGGAGAAATGTGCAAAGTAGTCTTCTACCAGGTTCGGAAAATCAAATGGGAAGTCTGAAAAGCTGTGGCCCCGCTCGTGCTGAGGGTCAGGGTATTTACTCCTTCGAAGCGCCTCTGCAAACCATTTTCGCCCCCTCTGACTGAAATCCCTAGCTCCGCCACTGGATTTGAGATCGGTATAGATTAGGTTGGTGGTATCCTTGGGAGGAACCACGAGAGTACATAACCTTTTTGGGGACAAATGGTATGATCTATGGGAAATATAATTGAGTAATTGACATGTATGAGTGGACAAATGTAACAAGGGGTGCAGAAAGTGAATAACACGGCAAACAGAGTGAATGAAAGAGGATGCATAATTAATTATTGTTCTTGAATCATCTCAGTTTATCTGATATGTATTACCATTTTGCATAGGCTGAATTTTTTTCTTTTTAGTTGAGAAATTGCAAACATGAGACCCATATTTTAAGGCTGGATACATGCAACATTGAACACGCGGGAAGTGCTGGAGGGTCTTTAAAGTCAAAAATTTCCTTGAACGCTCCTCGCCAACCGATGGTGGAGCTCCCCCAGGAGAAAATTTCCGTTGAAACCTGTTGAACAGGTTTTAACAGGTACAACAGGTAATTGGAACAAAATCAACAGGTTTTTAACATAATTTTAACCGGTACCAACAGGCACCTGTTAGCTTTTTCCGTGTTACCTGTTGACGCCTGTTGACTTTCATCAGTCCAACAGGTAACTGGAACATTGCCTGTTCGTACCTGTTCATACCTGTTCAAACCTGTTGGAATTTCAACAGGTCTCAACAGGAATTTTCTCCTGGGCCGCTTAGATAGTCCTGCTGGCACTCAGCCCCCCAATATTTTTTCCGTTCCGCCGCGCCTGCTGAGGTCTACCTGTGTGACAAACTTGAGAGCATAGCAAAACGGTCAGCTAAATTCATTGCCTCTGACTATTCTAGAGAGCCAGGTTCTATGACCAGCCTCCTCAAGGAACTAAACCTTGTGCCCTTGACTGATAGACAGAGCTGACAAAGTAGATTGATCCTTTTTAACGGTGTGCTTGACCAGGCTCTCATAACTGTTGACTGTCTTTAGCACCCTACGCGCAGAATCCGTTTAATGCATGACTTCCATTTCTGCCTCCCACATACTACTTCAAACTGTTATAAATTAAGTTTTCTGCCTCGAACGGTAAAGGATTGGAATCCCTCCAATGTAATGAAGGTTGCCTCTATCCATAATTAGGACCCTGTCACTTTTATTGTTGGGCATACTTAGCCTTTTTATAGCCTCTCAACGCATGAATGTCCTTTGGATGTGTTAATTTTTTTAAGAAGAAGTCCGCCCGACCCCCACCAAACCAAGATTTGCCCTCCATCTGTCTGGTCAATTTTGAAATCGTAGTGCCGCCACTGCAGTGTCAAAGTGACAAGAATTGGTAAAAATACATATACCTACTACACAGTAAGCCTAGCTTGCCGTTAGTAAAGGAATTGGTGTGTTACTAGATCTTCAGACATAACATAACATAACATAACATAACAGGTTGAAGGGCAAAGGAGGGCCAAGGCCCCATAAGATGCCCTGAAGACCAAGCCCTAATCAAAAGTCTAACCACCAAAGCTTGACTACAGCCCCAAACAATCAGATTCTACCACAGTCATGGAAAAACCTGTCAATGTTAACCTTAAAGCAGTGAACTGAGGGGGAGTTTACTACCCAATCTGGTAGACAATTCCACTCGTTGACAACTCTATGGGAGAAACTAAACTTCCTAATGTCAAGCCTTGCAAAAGGCTTTTCAAGCTTTTTACAATGCCCACGCACCCGAGAATTACCTTGAACCCTTAAATAACTACAAGTCAGAAGGGGATTCCTTTCACAAAGGAACTTGAAAACCTGGAGCATGTCTCCCCTAATCCTTCTCAGCTCCAAGGTGGTAAGCCCAAGATGTTTAAGCCTAGCACGATAAGGCAAATTTCTCACCTCAGGAATGAGGCGAGTGGCTCTCCTCTGAACCTGCTCTTAAACAAACTTGTCCTTTTCGTAGAAGGGACTCCAAGCCTGAGCTGCATAGTCAAGATGGGGTCTTACCAACTGCTTATACAAATTAAGTACAAAATCCTTACTAAAATTGATGAAATTCCTCTTGATCAATCCAAGCACTCTGTTAGCCTTTACAGCAGTGGCTGCACACTGCTTTGATGACTTTAAGTCCCCAGTAATTACAACACCCAGATCTTTCTTTTGTTCTTCATATTCTTTTGTTTTTCAAAGCCGTGCTGTATCATATGAGTTCTCACTTGCTGCAGCTATTGAATTTGCTCAGTGGTAGATTTCATCAACTCCCTGATTTCATTAAAAAGAAAGCAATTGTGATCAATTTGCTTGCTGACAGAAGCGGGCAGTGGTCCTAAGGTACACCGTGACGTCACAGGTTGCCATACTTTCCCCACTAAAAGGCTAGGCTGTAGCAAACAAACAAGGGAATTTCCCCATTGTGTTGGAGGATGCGCGTTCAAAAATTACGAAATCCGTTCAACTTATTAAGCCAGTGCAGTCGACGTCATTCGTTGGAGTTGTGAACCGAATTTGCTGTAGCGTACGTACGAACCTATACTTTGTACCTTGGATCTAAGTAAGTTAGTTCAAGTGCGTTTCTGTCTCTGTGTAGGCCTACTGGCTACTAACTAACTCGAACCTTCGGCTCTACTTTGGCATTGAGTCGAGATGACGCTTGTTAAAACTTATCAGCTGCGAAACATGATGATCCAGCCAAACTAGGTTTGCTACTTTTGAAGTTTGGGTACATTGGTGGTCCTCTAGTCCTCAGTAAAAAAGGACTAACGTGTGGACTCTCGCATAATTGCTCCCTATACATCATACAACATATATAGGCCTAGTCCTATTGTTGTATAGCGAACGACGATAGCCTCCTTTACTTTAGGACTACGTTAGTGATCGCGTACCATGCATGAAAGTACTACCCCCACCCCCTCAGGTAGTACTTCCATGGTATTCTCGATTCAATGTTAGTTTATTAACGGAGCCATTTCTTTGAGGCAAAGTTTGTCAAAATATTTTGTCAGCGGTTCTTATGCCTATTAATGTTCCTTGGGTACGGTAGGTTGGTGGGTAGGGAGTGAAGCCATACTGGAAAGTAGGGCCTTTCACAGAAAGATCTTTGGCGTATGGAAATGTACGCCAACAAATTTGGCATATAGCGTACCCAGCTGCTACAGGGAAAATTACAACATTTGGCATACAAATTACAATTGGTGTGGCATAATGCCAGACACATCCAACTTGGCATGATTCTTTGGCGAATGGCAAATGTAGATTCCAGTGTGGTTCGTGGGGGGATTTATGTTGATCTGTATATTTTGTGACTGCTCTCTTTGGGAGTGATTTTGTTTACCAAGCCCAGAGGTGTTTCAAGAGTACTATCCATTCATAACTATAGTCTTTTGTAACTTCTTACAGTATGTGCTTAGTTAAAGGCTATCTTGTTTACTGTTGTGATAAAAGAAATAAAGGAAATGAAATGAAATTTCCTGAAGGTATCGGCTTTGCAATTAATTCAGAGAGTACATAGTGCATAGAACACAATCTATTGGGAAAATAACATAACATAGCATAATATAACAGGGTAGAGGGCAATAAAGGCCCCATATATGCCCATGAAATCCAACCCCCCCCCCCCCCCCCCCCAAAAAAAAAAAAAGAAGAAAAAAAGCAAACAAAAACAAAAAGGAAGCCACCAACACCTAACAAGCCCAGAAAGATTAGATTCTAACACAGTCATGGTAAAACTTGTCAATGTTTACCTTAAAGTGAAATGAAATTTTTGTTCACACATAAGAAGTCTAGTTTCCCACATAGAATCATTGGCATTTTTCATAATCAAACAGTGCTTTCATTAGGGAATCCTGGTTTCCCTCGTGTGCTTTGAATATTTTCTATAATGGTTGATTCAAAGTTCGGACAGGTTTTACAGTAAGTTCGAACACCTTATTAAAATCATTCATTTATCAGTCATAAGACAGCTGTTTCTTCAATTAATTAAAATACCATTAAGAAATAATGGTGACTCCAGTGGTGTGGTAAAACATTTTGCATCTATCAGTGAAAAAATAAGCATTTAAATGAGGTGTTCAAATTTAGAACCTGTTCGAACTTTGAACCAACCACTATATATGAATTGTCTGTTTATTAAATTAGCTATTTCATGTGAGAAACATTAGTGAAATTTTTGTGAGGGTCCAAATTTTAAACCATGGCAGTTATTTTTATTCATGTGAAGTTGAGAAGCAAGCATAAAGTATATACTTACTTAACTATGAATGGCAAAATCCACAATCTAGCTAGGTCAAGTGTTCAGGCTGTATGGGCCTATATGGTTTCTTTTTTAAAGGCTACTTACTGTAGTTCATATGAGGAAATTCCCAAATAGTGGATTGGTGCAGGACTTGATCAGCTAACCAAGCAAAGAAATCTATTAGCAGGCTTGAAAGGAGAGAGATGACCACCCCAGAATTTTTAAAGGACTCCTGAGGAGGACTGCCTGGCTTTTCCAATTGATTTTTGATTTTTAAAGGCATATTTTCATCATCCCAAACAGTTCCAATTCTCCCAACCTACTTACTTCTAGCCCCTCCCACATTTATCTAAAACTCATCTTTATCCAGACACAATCCTTGTTTATTGCTTCATGGCTTGTCCCAGTGGCCATACAAGTCCATAATGTGTAATCAAGACACTCTCAGTGCCCATGCTGTGTAATTTAGCTATGATGCATTGTTTGAATGTGATGCCAATCCAAGAGCTGTACCAATGGAGAGTTTTGATGTATACTGAAACTGTAGTTTAGGGTGACGAATGACTGCCTTTAACCAATTGATTTAAGTCAGGCTGGTCGCAGCCTTTTTTCTCAGTTGTGAAGTTTTCTGGCTTGTTTTTCCTATTCCATTGCTTATGCTGCGCACCAAGCACAAGGTTCCAAATTGGCAGGTAATTGATCCAGCTAGTGACAGATCATGCAGGGATCATGCCAGTCAACTTTGCCATAAATTTTTCAAATTTTGCTGAAATATTCGCAGCTGGCAAATTCTGAACCTTCAAGCTTTTCAGGTTAAGTATTAGAAAAGAGGTCTGTTACAAAATTGTTAGTTTGAGGTCTTAAACATCATCTTCATCATCACAAATCCTTTTTTATTATTCCATTGCCAATTTTTTTTTCAGAATGAGACTGGGGACATGAACCCCCTCCCTAACGTAAGGCTATAAGTATCATAGTCTTGTGTTAAGACAACGCCACTTTCTTTTCTACACAGTTCAAAAACTTCATGCATAGAAGTTCAACATCATTTTGACATACTATTTTAACAGCACACCACTGGTACAGTAAACAAGAATGAAACTTCAGGTTCATAATGTTATTGGCAAGCTCACTCATTCTATGAAATCTGTATAAATTCATTAACATCTAGACCAAGACTACAATCCTGGACAAAAATATCCGAGACAAATTCCCCAAGCCCTATCATAATGTTGGTTTCGAGGTAGAATAAGAGTTGCGTACTGTAGCAAAATGTGTACTTTTCTTTTTCTCAACATTGAATAAGAGGTGGCAGGGAAAACATGCTGGGATATGTGACAGGTCAGGAAATGTCCGCAGAATTTTGTCCATAGTTGTAGCTACACCAGTGAAATTTGGTGCATGTACAGTGCATTCAGTACAATGCTCATCTAAATGACAGCAATTGGCCTTCAGCTCAATGTCCTTTTATGTGTAAATTGTTACCATATGCAAGGAGTAAACTGTGACTCTCCTTTAATAATCAATAGCAAAGAGAAAGTAAAATTTTAATTTCCCTTTCAGGAAACTTGAAAACCTGATAGTTTGGAAGCATACTATAAGTTGGCAAGACTACACAAAATCTTGCGTACATTTTATTTAGCCATATGGAAGAAGATGAAGAGGACAAATGTAACTGAGGCCTGCCAACTTTCCACAAAACTGCTCAAAGGTGGAGTAAAAGAGGAGAACTCCCCTACACCTGATTGTAGTGGTCATTTGTTCTTAAATAAAAAAAGACTTGGATCTGAATTTTATGATCAAGAGTGTCTTCAGCTCTCCAAAAGTCTCCTGGGGAAGATCCTTGTCAGAGAATTAAATGGTGTAAGATTGTCAGGAAGAATTGTGGAGACTGAGGCTTACCTGGGAAGAAAGGATCCAGCCTGCCACTCTTATAGTGGACGCAAAACACATAGTAAGCAGGCAATGTGGATGGACCCTGGGACACTTTATGTGTATATCATTTATGGTATCTATCACTGTATGAACATCTCTAGTCGAGGTAAGTGTGAAGATCAAATCCCATGCCATTTTATGTTTTTAGGCAAAATCTGATGTTCCAACGTATGTCTTATACATGGTAGGTTAGGAAATATGGAGCTGGTTTGGGGCAGTTTATGAGCTACCATCTTCCTGGGCAGCAGAGCAAAATAACCCAGCATGCTCAAAATAATGAATGCCATAGTTCAAAGTCTGAGGCAGCCCCAAATGCCCCCAACTTAAAAGTGAGCTGGCGAGGGGGGGCCTACAGCCCTCATAGCCCCACCGTCTTCATGGTGCCAAATCCATAGGAGTTCCAAACTTTTGTTTGATGGCCCCAATTTTCTGCTGTGGAATGTAGGTTTCCCTTAATGATAGGTTAGTGAGATGAGTTACACTGGGCTTGGTTATTCTATTTAGAACTTGATTTTTCACATCAACATTAGACCATCGGTTCAACTCCGTATTCAAAGTGGTATCTAGCCCAATTTGAGTGCCAGTTAATCCCTGATCTGGCATATGTTCCTCATTGTACCCTTATGGAATTTACCCCACAGGCTAAGCCTTATATGAAACCATACTATAACTACTGTACATGTGTGCTAGTGCTATGGATATTCCTACCATTCGGCGTGACGACAACCCTGTCTGTATTACAACACATCCCATTCCCTCTTATATGTGGGATAAACTGTTAAATGGATAAAGGAGATATTTTATTCAATACTGGTATGATGTATTATGTTTCAGAGGATGGAAGTGTTGTTTTGTTGAGAGGACTGGAACCACTTGATGGAGAAAATATGATGCAGAAGTTACGATCCAAGAAACAGAAGCTTAAAAAGGAACTAAAGAAAAAAGCTCTTTGCAGTGGACCAGGAAAACTGACAGATGCCTTACAAATCACAAAAGCATTATTTGATAAAGAAAGTCTTTTAACAAATTCAGAAATATGGGTTGAAGACGCCACTGTGGTTCCTGATGATGATATTGTATGCTGCCCAAGGATTGGTATAGAGTCTGCCCCTAAGGAATCTCAAGAAAAGCCGCACCGCTTTTACATTCGTGGAAATTCTTTTGTCAGTAAAAGAAATAAAACTGCTGAAAAGCAAACTGAGAAAGGAACATCTGTTTTATCTGTCAAATAGGTCACAATTTAGGTGCTAACTGTCCCTCGTTTTAATTCTCAAATGAAGATGCAATGGCTGGAAACCATAGCACAACAATATTACTCAATCAGTCGTGTCTTAAATTTATTCTCTATTGATCATGCTTGGTAATTTATTGTACAAGTTCTGTGATTGGTGGAGCTGGTTAAACTTGTATTTTATGTATTTAATACTGACATTTTTCTACTGAATGAGCTTCCTTATCCCTGAGGGGAGAACCATTGACCTGAAATTTTATCCAACACGTAAAAAGCTGAATATAGAGTTTTTTGTCATGCACAACAATGTTGCTGTCTTCATCCTTCTGGCTTCTCATCTTTCTTTTCAGACTGTCCCCTTAAACTTTCCCCATCAGAGAGCTTGGTCTTCACCTCAGCCACTGCCGATCCTGGAGCCACTTCAGGTCCTGTGAATTTTGCTTTTCTAAAGTGCGAAAGTGACCAAAAGTGACTTAATCCAGGTCACATGGGCAAGACTGATTTTACAAATGCACAATAGACCTTTCAATCGAAACTTAACACTAAAGATTAAGTAAACCCGCCCTTTAACAGGTGTGACGCCAGCGGAGGGGGGGGGGGGGGGTGGGCAGTATCAGAGTGGTCCCATGATGAAAATTTCGTCAATTAACGTTTCTTCGTGAACTTATCTTGATTCCCATATGCCAAAATGTACACCTAACAGTGATTAATTTCCACAACTTTTCCCCTTGTAAGATTGCTTGCTATTTGGCTCTAGCCGGTTTAATCTTTAATCTTCACAAGGGAGCCCATTAGTACATTAAAATCTCAAATCGAGACCTCAAAATTACACAAAATATAATGACCGTCTTCATACTAGAATGTGAAAGAGAGGGATAGAAACATGGGCGTCCGTAGGGTAGGGGCAAGGGGACACTTGCCCTCCCCTGAAAAAATAAAAAAAAACATGAAAAACGAAGAAAACATAAAGAAAAAGACGAAGAAAAATTAACATCAGCATCTTTTTACAGTTCACTCATTGTTTTCCCTTTTATTATGCTGTGAATAGGCTTTAGAAATGCCAGTTACAGCGATCTGAGAGGCATTTTCGGCAAAAATTTTCTTGCGCTCCGCGCCAACCCACGGTGGTGCGGAGCTGTCCCCCCTAAAAGAATACCCCCTGCCCCCCCCCCTCAAAAAAAAATTCTTCTGCGGAGGCCCATGGGTAGAAAATTTAAACATGTTTTAATAGATAAACTTGCTGAGGAGAAATGGCAAAGATGTCTTCTACCAGGTGCGGAAAATCAAATGGAAAGTCTGAAAAGCCGTGGCTTCGATCGTGCTGAGGCTCAGGGTATTTACTCCTTCGAAGCGGCCCTGCAGAACAATTTCGCCCCCTTTGACCGAAATCCCTAGCTCCGCCACGGGGGGGGGGGGGCCATTTTTTGTGAAATAACGGCTTAATCTCACAATTTGTTTTTTATTTCTGTTCCAAGTATTTTTTTATGAATAATTCAGGAGTTCAAATATTGCTTATTTAAAGCAGTTATAATACTTCCAGTAAATTTCACAATCAGGGGAAAATATCGTGACATGATTCTCAAGGGCCGTTCATGAATCCGGATTTTGTGTAGTACACTAATTTAAGTTGGAGCGGAACATTTTCCTTTTAAATCGGTAGCACGCGCAATGGGGGAATCCACCTCTGGAAGAAGTCGGGGGGTATCAATCAGGAAGTAGTTTGACCTAGAAATAGGAGGTTATTTCCTATTGACCTTCCCGCATGTTTAAAAAGGCTTCAAAATGTTTCCAAAATAGCTCCAGTCAGTGCTTTTTAGCCCTTCTAAAAAACTAAATTTTCCTCTGACTTTTGACCGGACCCCTCCCCTATGACAGCGAATATTTAGACCCTTACCGAACCTGTGTTCAAGCTTCATCTAATTTCCTTTCCAATTGTTGACCAAAATCAAACCGCGATAACCGGCATATCCAGTGACACCATATCTTCGTATTGCACTATAAAAACACTTCGACGTGTTAAAAGTTGATTTTTGTACAATGAAGGTACTGTATAGGGTTGATTTATTCATTAACGCACTAATACGTCATTGATGAGGCCATTAACACGTTGAAGTGCAAATGTTTTTAACGTCATGTAGTGTTAAAGCATGGAATAAACACATTCATGCAGTGGCGAACAAAGCAATTTGGAAGTGGGCGGGGGGAGGAATAATTTTGGACCGTGCACCTCACCCTACCCCCATGGAAATGTGTTAAATTTTTTCGTTTTATCTACGAGCAAGAACATTTTTTTAAAATGAAAAAATGCTTTATTTTTTTAAGTGTGAACACTACTGTATTAGGTACGTATTTTGCGGCGCGCATTGCGCGTGGAAATTTTACGTCTTTCTATACATTTGTAAATGTTGAGCTTGAATTGCAGAAAATAGATTAGATTCAGAGTTTCCTGTAAGGAAACTTGAATATTTGGGGGACTATCGAAAAGCCTATTAGCATATCTGAGATAGCTTGTCTGAAGAACGTTGTTGTTACATAATGTCATCAAAGGAGTGCAGATTGAGGCTTCTCGACTACATTCAAAAAGGTCACAAAACTTCATTGCTTTTTCAAGACAAAAAATAAAAGCCTATATTGAAGAAAAGTTGAAGGAAACGGAACAGTAGCGGCTCGGAAAAGTTTTCGACCGATTGCTTAATGAGCTTCCACTTACTGCAGCAAGGGTTGTTATTTAAGGCGCGTAAAAATTTGCCTTTTTTAAAACTAATAATTACAAATATGGAGCTTTTATTAGTAAGAATTCGGAATTTATGAAGGAAGAGTCGAGAAAACCACAATTTATGAGACTGATGTCTTAAATGAGGATATGTGAATTTTTCTTTTTGGGGGGCCGGGGGCAATCGCCACTTCCTCTAGTAGCTACGTCACTGCTCTGCAATATCGAACATCGATAAAATTTTGACACTTAAATAACTAAAGCATCTATCTACCAGACTACTTAACTGACAGGGTTGGTGATAGGTGTGTATGAGAGCATTTGAGTACCGTATACTAATGGTACCCTGCTTGGAATATGAAGTCTTTCTCAAAAGACTATCTTCAGCTGGCGCGGAGCGCACAGAAAATTGTGAAAAATCGCGACCCTTCAGATAGCCGGAAATGGCATGTCTAGGGCTTGTAAGTAGTGGCTAAGTTTTCCGATTTTTCTTTCAAGTATGAACACCACTTTGTCAGGGAAGTATTGCGTCCTTTTTTAAACAAATATATGTAGATAAAGAGCTTCTATTGCATAAAGCTTTTGATTCTGAGTTTCCTGGAGACTTTATTTTGCGATTACTTCCACTGCACGAGATTTCCATCCATGGCAGTCAGCATAAGCTTCTGCTTGAGTTATAAGTCCTTTCACTTGATGCCAAGTGGAATTCTCGCAGCTACTGCCAAGGAGGCACTTGTAATCCATAATTTGAAATTAAACGTAAAAACTGATACCAACATATTTTGCCACTTCTCGGATTCACTTTTTCGTGCAATTCAAAGATTGCTCTCTGGGCGTATTCTTTGATGGCGCTATCGATATAAAATTGTTGCAGAAATCCAAAAAGTTGCGTGACCCGAGTATCCTCTTTTGATGAAACAGTAAGTTTTTGATAAAATGATTGAACATGTAAAAGTAATCAGGCGCGGATCCAAGGGAGAGGTGCTTTTACAGCCTCAGTCCCCCCCCCCCCTCTTTTTTCGTCACTTCAAAAATAAAAATACACTAAAATTAGCATAACGTTCATCTACGAGAATATTCAAGGCGGGTATTTCAGGCTCATCCTTTTCCTCACAACATAAATCCTATACACGATCCTCGTATGATATTCAGTCCGGCTAAATAGGCTATCTATTTACTTTCCTACCGCCTTGCCTTCGCCACAACAGGGAGCTGCAATTCCCTGGCCACAACAACAAGATTTGAATAATGTGAATATCTGCCGGCCAATATGTAATCAGGTCCGAGGTAGTACTTGCATGATCAGGTTATGAGCGTTAGCGACTGAACTATTCGATATAGCGGCTAGAGGAGCCAGTACAACTGGCTCAGCCAGTTTCTTGTCTGGCCGACATGTGACGTAAAATACGTCACACGGCTTACCTAGACCATCTCGGAGGGCTGGTCGTTTTGGCCGGCTCGAGTTGGGGAGTTTTGATGACTTTAAGATCACTTTTCTGAAAGATCGAACGCGAGCTAAATCGAATGCACCGTATGTTCAAACAATCTCACTATACGTACAGCCTGCGTGAGCAATGTAGTGGCTGCAGTGAACGGTGGACAGGTTAGTTTTGTCTCAGTTTCCCAACGGTGGTTAACACGGTATAGAGCAGGTGTGGCCATCTGAGTGGCCTCAGTGGAGCAAATGTAGGTGTATACTAGGTGGCGTCTTACCGTCATTCTTTCCCCCATCCTTCCCCCTGTTAGATTGTCGCAAGACCACGGATTTCCTATACATGGCCAGAGCATACTGCGCGGTAGATTGTCACTACCGTAAGAGCAAGAAAAAGCGCACCAAGATGGCTGTCTGCTATGATTTTGTGTTAAGGTTTGGACTTGCTCAAGTCAATTACCAGATTTTGCAAGAAAGTCGAAATATTTTTGAAATATGGCAAGGTAAGTTAAAATCACTTCACGTATTACAGGATTATGAGACTGTTCCCCATTCAAGTTTGACTTTTGTTTAAAATTTTGCAGAGTCGTCGTCAAATCAGACGATTTATAGCTTCACGACGGCCATCTTGGTGCGCATTTTTTGCCTTAGTCGGTGGAGGCAATCTACGGATAGGACTTACAAGTTACATGCTCTGTACATGTTTATTAGTCCGTGGGAAAGACATACATGCACGCAGTGGCGTAGCGCCAAGGCACCCAAGATTTTCTTCAGCCCCCTCCCCCGACCAGAGTTTTGCGTCCTGATAAAGTAGTTGAGAAAAAATAAAAATGTTTGAGAGGAAATAAACTTTGAAGTATTCCCTTCAAAAAACAGTTAATAAATAAAATGTGCAACAATTAAGAAAATATGCATGAATGTGTAACAAACACATTTTTGCGCACGTATGAAATCAAGTAATAATAACTTCAAAATCACTAAATTAGATACCGTATATAATTTTTACTGTCGTTTATTGCATTTCACTTCGAAGATGAAACGAACGTCTCGACGACAAACTCGAATGTGACTTTGTTAGATTGAGACCCTTTCTGCCTTTCGGATGGCCGGTTGAATTACTGAAAACAAGGCAATCATACACTGGAGACCATTCTTACACGACCATTCCTACACTTCATCATACATAAAATATGCCGTAAGGGTAAGTACTGCCTTCGAACAATTCTTCCTTTCCATCTTTAACAAATAGGCCTATGTCGTGCCTCAGTCCTGCCCATGACAAGTTTTGTAAAATTTCCACAAGGTCCGGATTTCATGTGTTTCCCTCGTGATCCATACCTCTGCTTTGCGGTTTAAATATTTTGAGAGATTTGCTCGAAGAATTTTAGTTTTGACAACGTAATGTACCTATGACTGAAGAAATAGTGTACCATTTTGCATCTAAACACCACTGAAAACCGGAAGACATTGTTTCTTTGGCAGCATCTATGTCACTTGTAAAATCTTTACAAAGACTAAAAATGATTATTTTGAAATTTCTCGTGCTCCCGAAAAAGGAAAATCTAAAAACGTAGGCCTATAATCAGTTCAAAGTTTTGCCAAACATAGAACCATTTTGCATCTAGGAAATCTATCGCATAGAAGAAAGTTCTCAGAGGGGGCACAACTACTTTTGTTCTTCCTATTAAAGCTGAGATCCATTTAAAAATTGCCGCATTTGCGATCTACGTCCTTCTGAATTTTACAATTTTTCCCAAAGGAAAGGGGGATACCGGTTCCCTGTAGTCTCATCCTCAAGGCCACAGATCAGAAATGCCCAGTTTTCCTTAAAAAGTGTATGTATCACCATTTTTCACAGATTGATTTTTATTCTCATTATTTGAGAAGTAGCAGACATCATATTCGTATTTCAAGGCTGGGTACATACAGCTTAAAACACGTGGGAAGCGCCGTTTCCGGCCATCTGGAGGGTTTGTAAAGCCTAAAATTTTCTTGTATGCTCCACGCCAACTGATGGTGGCGCTCCCCTTAGATAGTCTTGGCGCGCCTGACCCTTGGAGGTACCAGGTCCCCCACTTTTTACCTAGCCCCCCCCCCCCCTAAAAATTCCATCCTGGCTACGCCACTGCATGCACATCCCTGGTATAGAGGGACAGCGATCTGAAACGATCGTGTCGGAGAAACACAAAACGCATTTTACAATTTTCAAGTAGGACCTATGTTCTGAGTGTTAATTATGATGCGAAACGTAAGAATTAATGCCCTGTCAGTTGTTGATGCTGAATTGGGTTACGTTGATTTTGATTTCTGTTTCGTTTCGCACAGGTGTGCTTTTATTGATGCGCGCGGTTTGTGGGGATCAAGTGTGCAGGAACTAATGATATGGGCTGGTTGTTTGTTGGCAAGAAAATTATTTGCCCTCTTGTTTGTGTGGGATGCATATAATTATGTATCTGTACAGGCTTCTACCTTGCGTGGCAAATACGCTACAATTAACTGCAGTTGCGGAGCTGCCCTATGGTCAGGTGGCGGTCGCCCCTCCCCGACGGACCAAAATCGTCTGTCAGCGCCCTTTTTAGGTTTTTAACATACTTTACTCTTGTACTATTATTGCCAAAAGATATAATTTAATTACGTTGTTTTAAGGCCCAGATAACAAAATGCTCAAAAGGCCATCAGTAACTGTACTATCTGCACTTTATCATGATAAAAAGCGTCATCATCTGTAATATGGGGATAGGTTTTTGCCGAAACGTATCTTCATGCTTTTGAATGTTGCTGTTGTGCTAAGTTAATTGTTTCCACACCAAATGTGATTATAGGCTCACAAAATACGTACACAGACTGATAAAAAATTCACCCTCCCGGCCAATAAAAGATGTTGCAAAGGGCGCAACAATAATTGAAGCGCAAACGACCCTCTGGTTGAAGGGGAAAATTGTCAACATAGACAATAAGAAGAGTTAATGAAGATACCAAAATAGCTTCCAAAACATTTGAAGAGAACATTCAGGTTAAAGCAAAATTAAACTGTTATCATAGTGGTAATGGTTTAAGAGTTTTAAGGAGCAGTTTCCATTTTGCTTTATTCAAGTGACCATTTTCATGATGAATGGCTATTTCTAACACTGCACGATAATCCCATGAAAATGCTTATTTCTGTACTTTCGTGGTCTCAAAAGCCAGAAGATTGCATCTTATAAGCCTAGGTTTGGGCTACTTTTATGTATTATGAATTCGGTATCTAGAGAGTCAAGCAGACCAATTTGTCTTGGCTATTTCTTGCAATGTACTTAATTAATGGCTATTTCGGAGTGGTCACATGATGTAAATTACGTCAATTAATGTTTCTTCGTGTACTTATCTTGATTTCCAGATACAAAAAATACACCTAACGGTGATTAATTTCCATAACCCCCCCCCCAGTAAGATTGTTTGCTATTTGGCTCTACTAGCAGGTTTTATCTTTATATTCACAAAGAAGCCCGTTATTACGTTAAAATCTTATATCGAGACCTGACAATAACACAAAATATAATAACTGCCTTCATACTAGAATGTAAAAGAAATGGATAGAAACATGGGCGTCTGCAGGTAGGGACAAGGGTGGGGGCTTGCCCTTCCCCGGAAAATAAAAAAACCTTAAAAAAGCATTAAAAAAGACGAAGAAAAATTGACAACAAACATTTCTTAACAGTTCACTCAGTGTTTTCCCTATTTATATGAGGTAAAGAGGCTTTAGAAATGTCATTTCCAGTGATCTGAGAGGCATTTTGGACCAAACTTTTCTTGCGCTTCGCGCCAACTCATGGTGGCGCGGAGCTTTTTCCCCCTAAAAGAATTTTGCCCCCCCCCCCCCACCACCACCGAAGTTTCTTCTGCGGATGCCCATGGATAGAAAATTTAAACATGTTTTTATAGAAAAGCTTGATGAGGAGAGATGGCAAAGTAGTTTTCTACCAAGTGCGGAAAATCAAATGGAAATTCTAAAAAGCTGTGGCTTCGATCGTGTTGAGGCTCAGGGTACTAACTCATTCGAAGCGAGCCTGCAGACCATTTTCGCCCCTTCTGACCGAAATACCTAGCTCCACCACTGCAATTAAGTCGGTTTTGTAAGAGCCAATTATTCTGATGGAATGTCCCACCCAGGTAAACTTCGGGCATGTAGGCCTCTGAGTCTGAGCAAATCAGGCTGTTAAAACACATGGGATCCTTGTTAAGTTCGATGAAACTTGTATATATAGGCTATAGATAGACGGCATGCGATGTATTGCCACCTCTCTTGAAGTTGAGAAGAAATTTTTGCCCATCAATGGAGTTGCTTGAATTTTAAATGTTATAATCATCATAATCTTACGTAGCAAGGTAGTCAAAAAGTTAAGAATGCCCATACAAGCTCATTTCCCAAAGATTAATTTCTTTACATTACCATTTCATCCAATGGTACAGGTTCATTTTATCACGTCATTTTCAGATCATTTTACAATTTAATCATTTTTTAATCATTTTTGTAAAAGAGTATAAGTTTTATTGCAAACAAGGACTCAAAAAAATGATTCCTTAGATTCTACGTACAAGTCGCTTGGGAATGCCATTTCCGGTGGCTGTCTGAGGGGTCATGATTTTTTTTTTTAAATTTTCTGTACGCTCCGCGCCAACAGATGGAGGGGCTCCGCTTAGTCTGAACATTTTTGTTGCTGTAAGTACATCATTTTACATTGAGTTTAATTATGCAAAAGTTGGCGTCACAAATTAGTAGCATGTCGCCACGGACTTCCTACACATGGACAGAGCACACTGCACGTTAGATTGTCGCTACCGTACGCGTGGGTATAGGCGTAGCACGATGAATGTCTGCTTCGGTTTTTGTGAAAGTTTGGAATTGCTTAAGTAAATCAACAGATTTTGTAATAAAGTTGAAATATTTTTGAAATAATACAAGGTAAATTCAAAAACTTCGCACGTATTGCAGGAATATAATATTGTTTTTCGGCGCCTTATAATAGACCGCACAGTGGCATGGGCTGATGGGGCGACCTCTTCTATAATTTGGGAAAGGCCGCAAGACTTTAAAAAGGAAAAAAGAGGGTTACAGAATAAAGAGGGAAACTGAAGAGAAGAAAGAAAAGAGAAAGAAGAAGAGAAGGATAGTAGGCCTATAGACGAATTTGAACAGCAAGTGGTGGTAGCTATAGTCCGCCATAACTGGGGTGCATCACCCTTAATCTTTCAATTTCCTTGCTTACCTGTACCATGTATAGTTGGAAGGACTCTTGATTTTCTCAATTTCAATGAAAATGAGGGCTTGAAATTTATGGAGACAATAAATGAAGGCGATCTAAGGCTGATGGACCCCACTTTTGGCTGCCTACATTCACTTATTAAGCACAAGCGCTGCTCGGATTCGTCTATATCTGAAAACAAGAAAGCATCAAGCGACCAGGAGGGTTAAGAAAATGAATTTTAGAAATACAGTTCCGCAACAATTACCCATTATACTCTCTTTCTGGGACAGCTTGTATAAAATTCCTAGCGTTCCTTTAGTGCACGTACACTATTAAAACGAGCTTACAATCGACGTTTACCTTAAAACCAACATGAGCATTTATTAAGAAACTGCAGGCTGGTACTGAAGTAGACTCAACGTTCCCCTCGAAAACACCAATGTAAATTGTTTAATTAAATTGAAAAAAAAAAACTAGTGCTAAAGTAGCAAAGCTTAATATAAAGTCATTTGTTTCAAATATAAATTATTAACATTGAGAACAACTGGAATAAACATTCTGAAACGTGTTTAGCAGTTAAACACTTATTTTGTTTGTCCCCACTTAAAAAACACGATTAAATTCTAAACATGTTCAGCAATAAACACTAAATGTTTAGCCATTCAACGTGTTTTAAATGAAATGTGTAGGGATAAGACACTGTGTGGTTAACATTTAAACATGTTTACAACATGGTGGAAAGAAGTGTTTTGAAAACGTTTATTCCTAAACACCTATTTAGAGTGTCGGCATGGAGACAGTTTTCCTGGTAATGGACTAAAAATGTGATAATGAGCTTTTCAGGTACGGTAAATCAGTCCTATTTGAAGGAAAACTTCAATTTGCCCAACATTCGGTTCTCTGCGCCCCGCTTATCTTTCACCATGTACCGTAATGTGGTGATAGAAATTCAAAAATTTCCGTATATCGTTGTTCACATAAGCAAAAGCACCATTTCGTGGATCCTAACAAATTTGTCTGCCAAACTTTGAGCGCTCAATCTCTAAGCCGAATTGATCTTTTTATTTACAAAAGCGTCTCAAACACATCCACATCATTCATCGGCACAGTCAGCAGGTTCGTCGATCCTGGAAGGGGGCAACCGCCCCACCAGTGAAAATATTGTTGGAGGAAAACATACTGTTTACCCCACCCCCATAATCTGAGCAGATTAAAAAACAGACAGAATAAACAAAATGTAATGTTTTGGTCTACAGATGACTGTGGGCTTCTAGAAAACGTCAGTTGAGTCTAATTTAAAGCAATAATGCTGCATTTAATGCCCCATATATCTGTGTACTTCGTATTTGCTATAAAACTGTGGAACTCATTACCTAATTCATTAATTAACAGGCCAAGTATAAATTCTTTTCGAAGAGGTTTCACCCAGTACTACATAGATTTGTACTAATTCTTCAGTTGTCTTCATCATCATTTTTTATAAGGTTTAAACTTCATGGTTGACTTTTCATACTGTTCAAGTGCATGCGTCATACATGTTTTTGTCACTATGCGCATTTTGTTTGTGGGAAGCCTAGGGCTTTCATGGGTGGGAGGGGGCCGGGTTGTTAAGAGGGGTTTTTGTAAGGGTTGGTTCTGGTCTTGTATATTCTTATTCATTACCTTTCCCTTTAGTTTTTTTTAATTTTCTGTCCTTTTTTCTTTTTCTTTTTGCTTATTTGTGTTTGCTACACAACTACTTTAGGTTACTTGCTTTTGTTGTTTTGGGGAGTAGAACTCTCGACAAGCCCCTCAGGGTTTTTTTTAGTTTTACTTCCATCTACTTCAGTGTTATGTATGTACTGTATTCATTACGTTTGTGTATCCATACATTATGATGATGTAGAAAAACAAATAAACGAAACGAAACGATTTGCATGTGTGTCAATATAAGCTTGTAGGTGTATGTGTGCGTGTCAGTGGCGTGGCCACGGGGATGGCCGTGGGAGTTAGAACTCACCAATGACCCAACCTGGCAATACAAAAAACACCTAAATTAGTGGTTTTTTCTCTCCATCCTTAGACTTTTACCTCATGTCGTTCCCCACAAACCCCCACCTCCCACATACCCACCACTTCCCACATACCCCCACCTCCCACATACCCACCACCTCCCATTTTTTATTTCTTCTACTTATTCCATCCAACTTGAAACCTCATTTTGGAAGCTCACCACCAGTTCTGGTTAACAGAAAAGGTGTGGAGATTAAGGTTCACTACACCAAAGTAAGCGTTATCTGGACGGACGACATTAATCTGACCATCACTGGTTTTCTTGGACCCGTCTTCGTTGAGAGTTTCACTCCCTATTGAGTTGGGGGTTGTAGAATATACCCACGGTTTCCCTTCCTGTCGTAAGAGGCGACTAAAGTGGAGTTTTGGAACCAATTTCCACAGTATTTGAAACCAAATTTAAACTTGAAAAACCGCATGTCAACTTTCCCATTAAACCTAGTTGACACCATATAACTTATTCGGGTTGAAATGCCGTTAAATCGCATGTAACTGAATAATTTCATATAGATATTATATACGATATTTACACCATAAAAACATCTAGTATACTGGAACTGGAACCGCAGTCTTGTCAAATATTTGACAAGATTTTTTTCAAAATTGGCAAAGGAAATGGCTTTAAAATGAAGCTATTCGTTTTATTTATAAGCCAAATGTTGTCAAAGTTTTTTTTTCCTCCGTATATTTCTTTTTCTACAATCTTGATGATTTTACATTTCAACCCACTTTTCCGTACGGTACACAAAATAATTTAAATAATACAAGAGTTTAGATAATACAAGAAATGTATGGATAATATATAGACCAGTGTTCATACCCTTGAAGAACTGTACATTTACAAACCTAAAAATATCACATGCTCTATACAAGTCATGAATTGTTTACATTGCTTTATGATGCAACAACGAAAAACAAAACGGACACTAAAAGGATATATCATGGAATTACTGATTTTTACAGGCTAACAAGAATGGGAATGAGAATGACCGGTCATATCGTATACAGTACACGAACAGGAGAACGTCAATGAAATAGCTCAAGGCACCCACTGAAGACCCGGTAAAGATCCATATAATTAGTTTTTTCCTTTTTTAGGGGCATAATCTTAAATTGTTGTATCTTTCAATGCTTATGGCAAAACTTAAACTTAAAGAAGAAATCCGCTGTTGTGGAGTTTCGACCAAGCCTCTTACATTTAAAAAAGGAAAATTTTCATATGTAAAATCAAAAATATTGTACGGGTGGGTCAAGTCCTCCCCATAAGCAAAGAAATATCTTGTTTTCCCATTTCTGTTTTGAGGTCAGCCTCGTTGAAGGGACTTTTAACTGCTTACTATAAATGAACTGAGAAACCGATGAAGCTTGAAGCACATTGTTGTAGAATTCAACAGTGCTATTCAAAACATCGCTTCTTACAGAATCCGATCAGATGTCAAAGTTCTGATAAAGTTCCGGATCGTGCCCCCATTGATTAGATTCGCTTTCAATTTGACTGAGAGATTATTAGAGTGGATCTCCAGCACTAACACTTACCTCATATTAAAGAGTATACGAAGAGTATAAGTATAGGACCTATGTCGGATATTCAAAATGACCTATGGTCTTAGTGCGACTTTTCAAAAGTACCGTTGGTTCACTTAATATGTACAATATGTTTTATGTTTCTTCATGTGCATGTAGGCATACCCTGACTTTAACCATGCCACCATTCTTATCATATGCTTTTTTAGATTTCTACAGCAGGATATAGTAATTTCTACCACCTCTACTGACTTGTTATTTAGAATTCTGAATTCTGATTGGTTGAAACACTGACAGGTTATTCTCCAACACACCGGCCGTTATAATGATATGCAAAAACCACTAGCAACCACGGGCACTTGAGTGCAATTTTTCAACATTGCATATAACGACGACTCACATGCCCGTGCCATAGAAATCCTAAGCTGTAGCTAAAGCTTAGGATTTCTCTTTTCCGTGCATTTTTTACACGAACGCGTGTGCGCACTCCTGACTGGCTTTATTTGCGTTTTTTTATTTTTATTTTATTTTTTTTTAAGAATGCATGCGCCTCAACGCGCGTCACATAATTTAGACATGCCTCCCATGCTTAAACGCGTAAGGAAAGAGCTATACGTACATGCCTTCGTTTTCAAGCGGATCATGAGCACAATATGAGCGTCCTATATTTCCGTATACTAGACGCGATACGGCGATGTGAGCAACACACGCACTAGCTAGGCTTACACGGCCTACAAATCAGGCACAATACAATAGAAAGAAAACCCCGAAAAGGACATTTCTTCGGTGGTAGAATTTGTCAGATTATTGTTGGTGAATAAACCGTCTCGACCCCGAATTCGCCTCTTCCGTTATCTGAGTCTCGACGAATTATTCCGACAAATGCAGTTTATTCCTTAAATTTCCGACTGTATAGGCCTATGGGTTTTCACCGTGTTTGGCATAGCCAACCACACAGCGCAATTTCAAAGATTACTAATTTCTCTGCAAGTTGTGAAAAAACGAGATCTAAGGAATTTTGTGAAAGTCATAAAATATCATCCTCAAGTGTTCAACATGAAGATTGGAAAGGACGAAACCTGTTTGCTATTTCATGAAGTGTAAGGTAAGTGATATGGTGTTAAATACAATCACTATTTAAAACTCATAATTTGATTCCTTTTATTCACACAGTTATTGAGCAGCTGTCACATGAATATAAATAACACTCATTTTTGCTTATTTCTTTTCGAGCCATGGCAACAACGCCTTCTTGAATGCTGCTCTATAAGATGCGTTTGTCATACCGTAAATGAATGGATTTATGGCAGAATTTGAGTAGATAAGGACTTGAAAAAGGGTAAAGATAGGTTCACTTACAAAAATGTATACTTCAAAGAGTCGTAAGATAGATGACAGTGTGAAATAAAATTGAATTGGAGAATTACAAATGAAGAAGACACATCCATTTATCAAAAGCATTTTCGTTACAGCTCGTTGGTTAGCTCGAGATTTTTTCCTCAATCGCTGACTCGTAATCGACGTCGCACTTCTCGTGGAAGATTTTGAATACAGGTCGCTCATGGAGCCAACATCTTCAGCAGTTGCCAACGAAGAAATTGACGGAACGGACGATATCGTTTCTTCGCTTACACAATACGTCATAGTTGAGGAAGATTCTGATGTGAAAGTTTCGTTTGTGTATGAGACATCATCATTCACTTTGGTGGGATGTTTCTTTTCCCATTGTATCAGCACGTATGTTATACGAATATAAAAGTAACTACTTGCTATCAACGTTGTGTAAAATGGCAGTGCTTGTATGACTTCACTAACAGATAAAATATATTTGTTATCGGTGATACATAGAATAACTTTACGCGGGAGATGGTCGTACTTGCCATTCTGGGGATAAGAAACGCATGCCCATCTTGAGATACCACGGTAAGGAATCAAAAGGAGAACAAAAAACGAAGCCAACGCGAAAGCTGTTATGATCTGTCGTCTGGTCCTCTTGCCGCCTACGAAGGTGCGATGAGACAAAGGTTTACAAACTGCATAGTAACGCTCCAGTGATATCAATGTAACCATCATTGGTGATGAACAGTAAGTTACTTCTACAGAAAGGTTTAGCGGACAACCTGCCAAACCAAAAGTCTTGGAATGAACATCGAATATTAATGGCGAAGTACGCCTTAAATAGCGATCAGATAGTCCAAACACGAAGACGAAAATATCAACTACTGCCAATGCGCTAAGGTATTTGTTCAGGTTCGTGCGCATTGCGCGTATCTTCCAAATTACAAACAGAAAGCATGCATTGGCAAGGATTCCGACCAATGCTATCACAGGTAGAATCACCAGTTCAAAAACGTCAAAAAAACGAATGTAGAGCGACAGAACTTCTTCTCCGTAGTAGTTGAAATCAATGGTAGCATTATTGCAGTCATCTTCGAGGAAACTGCCTCCAGATTGTGTTATAGATGCGGTTGTCATGTCAACCATTTTGAAAATGACAAGTTAGCGGGAATTTAAGAGACAGTATTGAAAAAGATGAAATACAAGCAAATTATCCTTGGCAATATTTTAACTCCGCATGGTTAAGTGCAGTTTTGCAGGGTTCGTTCGACGTTTTGCCTTTACAATATTTATTCCGTCACATCGAAATGCTACTGTTCTTTTAGTTTATTAGCCCATTACAACTCGGTTTAAGTAATGCTTCAATTTTCATCGACAGTACTATAGTGGTCTCCATCTGTTTGAAGTGGGTGCTAGAAACTACTTACGAAACATATTCCGTGATCAAGGGCATAGTCCTACTTTATTCTCATTAGATGGTGAACTTTGTAATAACCCTTTATTTTGTAACCTAATTCCGTATGACATGCTTGTTGGTTGTTCTTGTCATGCGTCTTAAACCGATATTGAGCGCCTCGTAAGTTTATAGGAATAACACTGAAATAAAAAATGTACAGCGCACGAGTGTCAATGTAGACTGGGCGAAAAGGATGGTACGTCCAACACTATGTTCATCTCTTTTATAAGTGTATGACACATAATCCCCAACCTTTCCAGAACTTTAGTTTACACAACTGATTGCAACCTAGAACGCCGGAACCCCGGTGTGGTTTTTCTTTAACTTATTTTTTCCCCAGGTCACTTGGTCACTGTATTAAAGTTATTGCCCCTGCAAAATATACAAAATTGATTCCCATCATATCCCTCAAGACTTTAATGTTATGTCTTTGTAGCTTGGGTTGTAGTTTAGTCAGTTTTTTTCAATTCCGTGTCAATTTCTATTTTAAAGGCCACCCAGTGGGGTTAAAACCCGACTCGAAAAATGCGTTTTGTATTTTTCAAATCGCTTGTAATAATTAATCATCGTCATAGTCATCGCCATCGTCATTGCCGTCTCCATCGCCGCCGTCATCGCAATTGCCATCGTCATCGCTGTTGTCATTGTTCCCGCCATATCGTTATCATCATTTTTAAGGAAGGTCTAAGGTCATATCAATGTTTGATATGAAATGGAAACTTATTCTTAGCATTTCGGCGAAATTTGCATTGAAATCATACGCGTAGTTCTCAAAATATGAGCAAGCAATTAAACTGTCACATTTTCAACAAAAATTGAACCTGAAGTAAGCACATATGACATCGTATCCTCACATTAATGGAGAGAGTTGTGTTTTTCTTTAAATTTTACAGCTTATATTCCTCTTCAACAACTCCATATTATCAGAATGTGATTACGTAAGTGACACGAGAACTTCGTAAACTTTACATTCCCCACAGGCAGGTTCTGTTCCTAATACAAGCTTCAAGACACAGCAGTCCGAAATATCAAAGGGAAATAAAGCATTCCTTAACAATGTGAGAAAGTGATTAATCCTGTGCTGCCCTTTAGTCTCATTTTGAAACACAAGTCTAGAAACTTCACTAAATTTTTGCTTATGGCACTTCCCCCTTTAAGGTAGTGTGACATGTCGGCAAAAGCCGTGACTTTACTGGGCAGTGAAGGAGCAAGTTTTCCAAAGGAAAATGCTTTGGAATTATTCCAGTATCTTTTACGGTTCTCAACATATATATCTTCATAGTCTGTAAGTTTCTGACGCAACTTAAGTGATTCACGGTGCTAATTTTTTAACCCTCTTCTAATGATCTCTTTATTGCTCATCAGATATAGTATCAGGATCTGTAAGTAAAGTAATTATTTGCAAAGACACAATTACAACTTTCAATTAAAACCCCTTAGGACATACTAGTGTTACATCTATCCTTGAAAGGAAGATAGCAAAGACAAAGGATGACATTGGCCCTTTATGGAATGTCCTTAGACATCACAAGATATGCATATTGAGCTCATGTTTATTCATGGTTAAAGGCATATTCCAGTGGTTTTCAGTATGATCTTGCAACAAAGGTACAATTATTCCAGACAACGCCCTTCGATTCCTTTCGCCATACCATTCTTACTGGAGATATCTCACTTTAAAGATTGGCGATTTTTGTTAAAAATATCTTCACTTTTCAACAAAGCCGCAGAATTTCATGTAATATGGGCACATTGTATCAGATTCCTTTTGTTTTTCTTTATAATTAAATATCCTGTTTGGCCTTGATATTTGATACCTCTTGGAATTTTTGAAAATCTTTTTTGTTTTACATCTAGAACAACTTTATACCATATGTGGGATATGTAACAAACAATGTTTCTTAAAATTCACTGCAGCGACATTAAAGTTGTATAGAATGCAATGTTAAATTTATGTGCCACGATGACATCACAGATTTCTCATAATGCGCTAAAATCCCAAGGGAAATGCATTACTTTAAAAACTAGTATCTTCCGAAAACTATTAAGCTGCAGTTATTACTTCCTGAAAGAAAACATACTTCAGCATATTTTAAAGTCAATGAATTTTTCCTCTGGAAAATGCCTTTAAGTGCAAATCAGCAATTGTCATGTAAAATGGTAACTTTTGGATAGATTTTGATGTGATTTTCAGACGTTTTCTTAGTTTGTTATGTAATAATACCCAACTTTTTAATATTCATGTTACCAAACCTTTAAATGACTTTATGTTTAAGATAAAGCGCCTCATAAAGTTTACTCAACCACGCTTATAACCGCTTTAACAGGAAAGAGCAGTCCCCCTCCCACCCCCATTTTAGTCTTGTGGTGAATATCATGACCGGCTCTTTGACAATATTTTTCTCATTGAATTGTGAAATTCACGAGGTGTAACTCATTTCTTTACCTTACATTTGCAATATTTAATTATTGATATAGAGAAAGTTACGTGGAATGGAGATTAGGAGATATTGGCGGTATTGGTAAGAATCAACTGCTGTTTCACCGTATATTTGGTGTGACCGTTCCTGTCCTTTAAAATCTCACAAAGCTAATGAAATTGTATTTCTGCCTTCATCCGAAATGGGATAGGATAATACTCTTTTTCTCTGACATAACAATTCTTTTCTGAGACAAAGATGCATTTTACAGAGGAGGAATTCGCCATTTTAGACAGAGGCTCAATGCGACCAAATTTTCCTTTAATATTAGAAAATTGAAAGATGTTGAATTTGTCAACAAAAGATTTGTTACTAGAATGATCCTTTAAGTCTTGTAGGTACCTTTATCAAGCATTCATCACACAAAAGTTTAGGGAATCTTGATGTACAACATATTCGTTATATTCATATAGTTCTAGGGTGTTAGTAGAATTATCTATAAACGAAGCCGTTTGGCTAAGATCATGTGTAGTAGCGGTCTTATCATCCAGTCTAGAATGGAGCCATACATGACAGACAGACCGATGATGTAAATGGTCTGAGTGCCGTGAGGTTGATCAAGTGTTGTCCTTCAATGGACGTACCGTATAGCTTCTTCTGGAAGCAGTAAAGTTTGGTCCCGTCAATCGGCTCTTTGCCAGAGAGTCGGCGAGACTGTTGAAAAAGGAATGGAATTATCTATAAACGAAAGAACTTCTTTCCCTAAAGTGATTCATATCGATTTGTAATGCAACATTAATTTCTTCCTCCGCATCTGAACTTGTCACTTTGAGAACTACTATTGTTTGGGACGTGAACATAGGCGTAGACCAAATTGCATAACTGTTTGTTCAAAATTACACTCGAAAATCAAAAAGTAAACTTAGTCACTCTTTGATGGAGTGAAAAGCGAGAGTTCACTCCACAAGAGTGAAATTCACTCCAAAAAGAGTGAAATTCCCTCCAAACTAGCGAAGTTTCAACTTTGATGGAGTGTCTACAGTGATCACTCTTTAAAAAAAACCAAAAAGTCAAAGGCTTAGTGATTCCTTGCCGAAAAGGGGTGCTTTGTTGTCCTCATAATCCACTGAAAACGGTGACCTCAAATGACCATTGACCTTTACCAAAAAAAATAGGGTTCTTCCTCTCAACATGGCAAATCTATATACCAAATATGAAAAGTGTCGGTCATTCCTATCTCAAGATATCGCGATTACAAGGTTTTCGGTCTTTGACCTATGGTGACCTCAAATGACCTTTGACCTCCACTGAAAAACAATAGGGTTCTTTCTCTCACCATGGCAAATCTATATACCAAATATGAAAAGGGTCAGTCATTCCTATCTCAAGATATCGCGATTACAACGAGCGTCACAAACACACATACACACATACATACACACACATGCACACGACATCACCATCGCATAGATTCCTCTGCTTTGAGTGGTTTTCACGCTTTTTGTAGTGAATAAACACTCTAATGGAGTGAATTCACACTTTTCTCTCTATTGGAGGGTGACCAAGTTCACTCTTTCGATTTAAGAGTGCACGGTACCCGAGAAAAAGACATTTTTAGACCTTGTAAGTAATAGCCTATCAAACTTGGAGTCCAGTTTTACATATCGC
This sequence comes from Holothuria scabra, assembly GCA_037179385.1. Taxonomy (NCBI): domain Eukaryota; kingdom Metazoa; phylum Echinodermata; class Holothuroidea; order Aspidochirotida; family Holothuriidae; genus Holothuria; species Holothuria scabra. The sequence goes on from CM074184.1 coordinate 4,264,823, forward strand.
TTAAGAATTTTTTTTAGATTAAAGAGTATTTATTTGATAAAAAAAATATTTTTGTGTGACAGTGACAGCTCATTCTATCAATCATGAATGCAGTATAGCACGGTGTGGAAATAGTACTAATTATTATATGCCAGCGTTTAAGCATTTAATATATTAATCATGGCAACAGGACCAATGAGTAATTCAGATACGGACATTGCTTGCCCCCCCCCCCTCTCCATCACATCACTCCACAGTTCAAATGTTTGGTGAGATAATTTGCCCGAGGGGTAATGGTCATGAATGAGAATGGCCCCAGGGAGATTTGTTCAAGCCATTTTACTCCAGTTTCCAACTTATTGGTTCCAGTCGAGCCGGCCGCGGCTCTTTTTCAGTTGTGGCTCACTGGCTTGTTTTCCCTACTCCATTGCTCATGCGAAGAAATCACGCACAACGGTAACATAATGTGTTTTAAAATGGTAGTATTTTCAGGAGAGGAAATCACTGGGTGAACTACCTCCAACTCTAATCGAAACTGAATTGTGAAACGTTTCCCGAAAGGATAATTGCATATTCCCGTACACAAAATTCATTAACTTCAAGATATGCCGAAAAATTTTCTTAAGGAGGCGAAAAATTCATCTCAATATCTTATAGCGTTCGGAAGATACAAATTTATAAAGTAATGCAACTCTTTTCTTTTGATTTGGTGCATCATGTAAATCTGCCTGTGATGTCATCGCGGCTCATTAAATTTGACATTACATTCAATTTATTTATGATTTAGTTGATGCCGCTGCAGGAAATATTAACCAACAGTGGTGGTTGTACTCTACGTATGATGAAGGGTAATGCTTGATCTACTATAGGCAAAGATATTTAAACATTCCCACAATATAAATTTTCAAGGACAAAAGGACTGTAACTTATAAAGAAAGACAAAACGAATCAGAGACAATAAGCCCACTTTATATAACTTTTTGTGGCTTTGTTGAAAAGCAGCGGTATTTTTTAACAAAAATAACCAATCTTTAAAATGAATATGTTATTTTTCCTTGAAGGAAGAACTTTATTTCGATCCCGAACAAAAAAAAAAACATACTCTACCGAATTAATTTTTATGAATAAATATACGAGTATTTACAGATTGGTTCATTTAAATTACACACAATTACAAAAAGATCATTATTATAGGAAAAAAAATCCAAAATGAGATATGTTGAGTTAGGAAAAGGAATTGCGACAGGGTTTCAAGGACATGGTGTGGAATATTTTATTTTTTTTTTACAAAACCCCGGTGAAAATCCACCAGAAGGTCTCTTTAAATAACTGCAGAGGGAGCGATGCCTTCCCCCAAAGTGCTAACGCATATGCCTTTCTTCTGTTAGCTTTCTCTCGGCTTCCATACGTTCTTAATTTTATTTGAAACTCGATAGAACCTATTACGTAACCCAATGCCCGATGAAGGTTAGAAACATTTCAAAGGAGTTAAAATATTTCTCTCGTCAAAAGTTGCTATTCCTCAAAGTTTAAACTATGAAGTTAGAATCTGTTATCATAATATGCATAAATAATAAAACGCAAACAGAAGTAAAAGTGTTCGGGTTTTTCTTCAATTGCAAACAGTCCTATTTTTCTAGAAACAGAGCACATACAATCACCCACGTTATAAACGGTCTAGTCTGGCTGAGTCATCGAAACCAATTTTCGATAAAGCCGGTCTTTGGCTTCAGACAGTGACCAATATGTAGTCGCGTATAGTACTTGTGCACCAATGTTAAGAAAGTCGAGGAGCAATAGTATACGCCAGCGCTAAAATGCACGATCCTACACATGTTTTGCAAAAGTCCTGTCTGCATCAGTCCATAAGTTTTCCCTTCCGCAAATGTTACTCTGGGAGGCCAAGCTATACATTTTGGAAAGGGAAAACTTCGAAAATCAATATATATTTTAAAATTTTTCATTACAAATGCAAATAATTACCGCAATTCGCGACAAATTCGGGCAGGTTATGATATGATATGATGTGATGTGATGTGATGTGATGTGATGTGATATGGTATGATATGATATGATACGATATGATATGATATGATATTATACATTACGGACGTAGGCTTTACAAGCCTCTATATCCGCATCAGACGTCAGACCGTTGTAAACAACTTTACATCAACATACCATCATATATATGAAGGGTAGCTTGCTTCAAAATCAAATTTTTAATCTTAACTTCCCCAAATTTTGTCGTGTTTTCTTTCAAAAGTAGCTTTAGCTTCAGTGGCGTCACCAAGAGGGGGGGCAGGGGGCACGTGCCCCCTGAAAAATCGTGTTCCCCCCGTGTGCCCCCCCCCCCAACTGAGATTTGAGATTTTCAAAAAAAATATGTCTTCTGTTGTCAGGGTGTCACTATGAATTTTTTAGGATTCGATTCCTCTGTTGAAAAGAAAAGGCAGTAAATTATCATGTTTTCCAAATGAAAATATCGCAAAAAACCTTGGAAATGCCATTTCCGGCTGTCTGAGGGGTTACGTTTTTTTTTCAAAATTTTCTTCACACTTCCGACTACTTCAATTGGAGGTGGCGCACAGCTCAGGTAACCATTCAAGCAGGATTAAGCCTACATTTTTCCTTCAAAGGATCACATCTAATTGCCCATCAACTGCCTTTCTTTCTCTTTATAGTCACTTTGCAGCTCACCTTCCTCAAATTGTCAGCCTGATAAGCTCTTGAGAGTAGTTTCACTAACGTTTGTGTTGTTACCAAAAATAAAATCTTACTCGAAATTGCCCTGTAAGTAATTTTTTAGGCCAGTGTTAAAACAAATCTTTTACAAAACAACTTTAAAACCTTACAAAAACGCTAAAGACCCATGAGCTTCCAGGGGTTTCTCCCCCTGTACCCCCACCAAAACTCACATTGAGGTGCCCATCAACTTTTTTCTCTATAGATCATCTACCCCATTTTCAAAATGTCAGCCGGATAAGCTCTTGGTAGTTGAATCAGTGGTCTTTTACCGAGAGGCTTACTTGAAGTTACCCTGGAGGTAATTTTTAGACTGGTGTTAAGTCAATAAAATTACCCTTAAATAACGTCTTTAATACCTCAAAAACACGTTAAAACCCAGGAGCTTCCGGGGGCTTCGCCCACTGGAACCCCACCAAAACTCACATTGAAGTGCCCATCAACTTTTTTCCCTATAGATCGTCTACCCCATTTTCAAAATGTCAGCCGGATAAGCTCTTGGTAGTTGAATCAGTGGTCTTTTACCGAGAGGCTTACTTGAAGTTACCCTGGAGGTAATTTTTAGACTGGTGTTAAGTCAATAAAATTACCCTTAAATAACGTCTTTAATACCTCAAAAACACGTTAAAACCCAGGAGCTTCCGGGGGCTTCGCCCACTGGAACCCCACCAAAACTCACATTGAAGTGCCCATCAACTTTTTTCCCTATAGATCGTCTACCCCATTTTCAAAATGTCAGCCGGATAAGCTCTTGGTAGTTGAATCAGTGGTTTTTTACCGAGAGGCTTACTTGAAGTTACCCTGGAGGTAACTTTTAGACTGGTGTTAAGTCAATAAAATTACCCTTAAATAACGTCTTTAATATCTTACAAACACGCTAAAACCCAGGAGTTTCCAGGGGCTTCGCCCCCCGACCCCCACCGGGGCTTTGCCCCTGGACCCAACCAGGGGCCCTAAGGCGGGCCCCTGGACCCCACCCGTTCAGCCTCGCGCTTCGCGCTCGGTGGCGCCTCCGGCGCAATGAGTGGAGTCTAGCTATCCCCCCCATAAAATCATTGTGCCCCCTCAGTCCCCCCCCCCCAGAATGAAATGTCTGGTGGCGCCACTGTTTAGCTTCCACAACTTACCTGACAGACTATTCGAAAAATCAATAATCACTCCATTTCTAAACACAAATTCTTCAAATCTGAATGAGACCACTGCTGTTATATGAGTTTAACCCTTTACCGTTGTGCTCCAATCGGGGCATATTTGCGCGCCTCGGGAGTGGGTGGAAAAGCGGACGTAACACGCCCCGCATCAGCTTCCGTAGGCTACTGACCCTATTGTCTCTCTCGCTGTTGTGGCCGAATTTTCGGGTAGCTACTCGCAGTTTCGAGCTCCCCGTGAAACATTAAAGAGGGGCGACAGCCGCGCCCTCCGCATGGGTCCAAAAGGACCCAAAACAACGGTAAAGGGTTAAAACTGTGACCTCTTGAAATATCTCTCCTAGTACTGAAATTAAGCATGTTAAAAGTAATATTAATATCATAAACACCACGAACGATTTTAAGAACTTCAATCATATCTCCCCTGAGCCTTCTGTATTTAAGGGTAGACGAATTCAGTTTACGCAACCTTTCTTGATAAGACAAACCCTTAAGTGATGGAAAAGGTTTCGTGGCAGTCTCTGGACATTCTGTAATAAATCGACATCCTTTTTTTTTCAGGTAAAGGTTCCAAACACAAGCAGCATATTCAAAATGGGGTCTACCTAGAGCTTGAAATAAATATCTAAAAGGCATCTCATCTAGATAAGAATACTTTGTTCTTATAAGACACATTATACGATTTGCTTTGTTAACCTGAGCATGACAATAATCTAAAAAATGTAATTTATGGTCCACCAATAAACCCAATGTCTTACTCCAACATAGAAACTTTCAAGTTAATAACAGAACCATCCACATCCCACACATGATAATTTTTCCCTGTAACATTATATCTACTAATTGGAATAACTGAACACTTATTAGGATGAAATTTTAACAACCAACGCTTTGACCAACTGTACAAAGCACACAGAACCTTTTGTAATAAGACATAATTTTTTGTAGATATTTAACTGAACGACTTAGTATCATCCGCAAATAAATACGCTGAAGAAAACCGTACTGACTTGGGCAAATCATTTATACATAAAAAACCAGAAAGCCAAAAGGCTTCGTGATTCCTTGCCACTGAAATGTAAGGCCTTTTTTCACATTGACATTGCTTTGCAATGTTTTTCAATTAACAGGGCTCCATAATGTGCCCACAAAGTACACATGCAAGGCATCCAATCTTCCTACATAGAGATCCCTCTTGCCCGTTGTGAACCCAAATAACATTTGACCTCCACCAAAAACTTCTGGGACCATGTATTCACTATGTGCTATCTACATAAAAAGTTACAGGACCCTACAAGTGACCTTTCTTGAAAGACTGTGCAGGAAAGCTTGTCAGGCTTTGAACTTGCTGACAAATGAACTTTGACCTTTGGGAAAATCAATAGGGATCATCTACTAAATATGACCAATCCAAACTCTAAATATGCGCACAGTCACCTGTACCGTTCTTGAGATATTGGGTTTACGAAGTTTTGACCTTTTGACCTCTCGTGACCCCAAATGACCTTGACCTCCACGAAAATCGATAGGGATCATCTAATCTATATAACCAACCCACACACCAAATATGAGCATAGTCACATGTACCGTTCTCGAGATATCGTGTTTACTAAGTTTTGACCTATTGACTCTCGTGACCCCAAATGACCTTTAACCACCACCAAAAACAGTAGGGATCATCTACTCAATATGGCCAATGCACACACCAAATATGAGCATAGTCACACTTACTCTTCTTGAGATACCGTGTTTATAGTGTTGAGCCAATAACAGAGATATCGGAACTTGCCGATAACAGATAACTCAAAGTTAATATCGGCCCGATACCGATACCCCCCCCCCAAAAAAAAAAAAAAAAAAAAATCTTCCGTAATCACACGTTTTGTTATCATTGAAAAATTATAATTTTATCACTACTGCACCTTAAACTTATTTTGAACTAAGTCTTCATGTTTCTGTTACTTTGTCTCCCTGAAAAATTTTCCGTTTTTCTGACGAAGTGTTTTAAGCAATCAACCACGATGTATTTGGTGTAAAACACGCGCCAGCCAAGAAACCCCGTTCGTAACAAACACATTTCGTCACCTACAGCCAGACTGTAAAGTTTTTTTTTTTTTTTTTGTGCGCCTAAACATATATGCCTTGACGCAAGTACAGTATGTCACATTTATAGGTATGTGTATGGACTGTACAGTGTAATTCCCCAAGCTTTACTACGAAAAAAAACTTGCGAGCGGCATACGTATCTACATTATACCACAGGTGTTCTCAGCATATACATACACACTACAGTATAGAGGATGTGTTTGTACATGGATACTGCTGATAATGATAAGACTCCCTTACACAGCGCTGATCGTTCGCTGGTTAGGACAGTTCATAGTTTATGTCTTCATCCGGTCCGGTATGGGTTTTTTCATTTGTTTGTCTGTGCCCGTTTCTACGCGCGTAAAAAGCGGTTACGATACTTCATGAGATCGTACATTTTGTCTCAGGCATTGGTCTCTTGAGTTAGCTCTTTCAATCGAACGTTCGCGATCGTGAACATTGAGCATGCCGCTCTGCTGTACACAGTGGTGGTGGAAATCCCCATTGAGTTACTGTTACTGCACGTGGCGAAATTCACACAGTGAAACTCCATTGAGATTTGTCGCGGGATTCGGAAGAATTTGACTTGCGTAAACGGACAACAGATTTGTATAGCGAATTGGCTATAGATTGCACATTACGGTGCGTGCACTCTGCTATGGGTGCGTACGTTAATTGTTGAAAGAACACAACAAGCCAGCGTTGTTTGTTACGAACTGCTTCCAAAATGAAAAACATCGGGATTGCCATGGGCGTCCGGAGGTAAGGGCAAGGGGGCTTTTGCCCCTGAAAAATCAAAAATTTGAAAAAAACATATAAAAAGCAAAGCAAAAACCCGAACAAAACGTTTTTTCCAAGTTTCTATGCCAAAAATAGGCTTTGGAAATGCCATTTCCGGCTATCTGGGAGGCATTTTGGGCTGAAATTTTCGCACATTTCATGTCAATTCATGATGACTGGGAGGTTTTGCCCCCGTCTAAAAATTTTGCCCCCCCCCTGACTTTTTTTCTGCAGACGCCCATGGGGATTGCGCTAAATATTCTACAGACTACGAACTGCGGGCTTGCGGCGTAGTTGATCTAGTTTGTGTACGTTCATTGCAATGAATTTGTTGAATATTTTTTGTTCAACAAAATGATCTGTATTTTATTTAAGTGCATATCGAGAACTTCTACCTCTTTACTGTTGATATGATGAAATACTTGTTATCGGTTGCCATTATCGGAGAGAGCCTTCATTTGTGCCGATACCGATATCTTACCCATAACGCCATTATGGGCCGATACCGATAATACCTATCAGTTATCGGCTCAACACTACATGTTTACAAGCAATTTGTAAGGAATTTACCTATTGACCTTTCGTGACCCCAAATGACCTTTGACCTCCACCAAAAAACAATAGGGATCATCTCAATATGACCAACCCACACACCACATATGAGTATAATCACATGTACCATTCTCGAGATATCGTGTTTACAAGGTTTTGACCTTTTGAACTCTCGTGACCCCAAATGACCTTTGATCTCCACCAAAAACAATAGGGATCATCTATCCAATATGGCCAATGCACACACCAAATATGAGATTAGTCACACGTACTCTTCTTGAGATACCCTGTTTACAAGCAATTTCTAAGGAATTTACCTATTGACCTCTCGTGACCCCAAATGACCTTTGACCTCCAAGAAAATTGATAGGGATCATCTATTTAATATGACCAACCCACACACAAAATATGAGCATAGTCACATGTACCGTTCTCAAGATATTGTGTTTACAAGGTTTTGACCTTTTGACCTCTCGTGACCCCAAATGACCTTTGATCTCCACCAAGAACAGTAGGGATCATCTACTCAATATGGCCAATGCACACACCAAATATGAGATTAGTCACACTTACTCTTCTTGAGATACCATGTTTACAAGCAATTTCTAAGGAATTTACCTATTGACCTCTCGTGACCCCAAATGACCTTTGACCTCCAAGAAAATTGACAGGGATCATCTACTTAATATGACCAACCCACACACAAAATATGAGCATAGTCACATGTACCGTTCTCAAGATATCGTGTTTTCAAGGTTTTGACCTTTTGACCTCTTGTGACCCCAAATGACCTTTGATCTCCACCAAAAACAATAGGGATCATCTACTTAATATGACCATCCCACACACCAAATATGAGGTTAGTCACACTTACCCTTCTTGAGATATCGTGTTTACAAGCCAAAGCGTCACATACATACACACACACATACATACACACACACACACATACACACACACGACATCACCATCGCATAGATTCCTTGGCCTACGGCAAGGAATCAAAAACAAAACCGGTCCAAGAACACTTCCCTGAGGAATTCCACGAGTAAAAGAGTAATGCCTGGATAAAGAACTATTTGTCACATTGAAGTCTTGTGTTTGTGTTATACTGTACTCCCTAATTATGCATGTAAGAGACAGGTGGTGATGCGATCGGTATGCATTGTGCACGCCTTGCGCGCTGTTGTGTACCTTAAATCCCCCTTTTCACGTGAAGGAAAGGTATCTAGTCAGTCTGGACCGGAAACTGTCAAGTGGAAGGTCTATGGGCTCGTTGTTGTATCAACCAGGGTGTTGTAAAGTATAGGAGGTTAGGCGTGGCAATACAGGCTATCGCAATTCCACCGTACTTCAGGACTATGGCACGCCAAAAGGCTCACCAAATATGATGATGTTCTAAAAATACACGTTCATGTACTAAAATTACACGTTCATGTACCAAAAATATACCATGATGTACTAACTTCATATGATCATGATGTAAATTTACACCATCATGTACTAAAACCATAAGTTCATCATGTTAAATGTTACGTTGTACATGTAAAATCACACGTTGTACATCTTAAAACACACGTTGTACATGAAAAACGTAAGATCATCATGTTATATTTGTATCTTCCGCACGCCATACAGAGTGAGCCTTTCGGCGTACCAGTAGTCCGCCAAAAGGCTCACCGAATTTGATGTAGTAAAAGTACACGTTCATGTACTAACAATTTACGATCATGTACTGATTTCATACGTTCATGTACTGATTTCATACGTACATGTACTGATTTCATACGATCATGTACTAAATGTCAGTACATGATCGTAAGAAATCAGTACATGATCGTATGAAATCTTTACATGAACGTAAGCAAACAGTACACGAACGTATGAAATCTGTACATGATCGTAAGCAGTTAGTACATGAACGTGTACTTTTACTACATCAAATTCGGTGAGCCTTTTGGCGGACTTCTGGTACGCCGAAAGGCTCACTCTGTATGGCGTGCGGAAGAGACAATAACAACATGATGATCTTACGTTTTTACATGTACAACGTGTGTTTAAAGATGTACAACGTGTGATTTTACATGTACAACGTAACATTTAACATGATGAACTTATGGTTTTAGTACATGATGGTGTAAATTTACATCATGATCATATGAAGTTAGTACATCATGGTATATTTTTGGTACATGAACGTGTAATTTTAGTACATGAACGTGTATTTTTAGAACATCATCATATTTGGTGAGCCTTTTGGCGTGCCATACTCTTCCGCACGCCATACAGAGTGAGCCTTTCGGCGTATCAGAAGTCCGCCAAAGGGCTCACCGAATTTGATGTAGTAAAAGTACACGTTCATGTACTAACTGCTTACGATCCTGTACAGATTTCATACGTTCGTGTACTGTTTGCTTACGTTCATGTAATGATTTCATACGATCATGTACTGATTTCTTACGATCATGTACTGACATTTAGTACATGATCGTATGAAATCAGTACATGTACGTATGAAATCAGTACATGAACGTATGAAATCAGTACATGATCGTAAGCAGTTAGTACATGAACGTGTACTTTTACTACATCAAATTCGGTGAGCCTTTTGACGGACTACTGGTACGCCGAAAGGCTCACTCTGTATGGCGTGCGGAAGATACAAATATAACATGATGATCTTACGTTTTTACATGTACAACGTGTGTTTTAAGATGTACAACGTGTGATTTTACATGTACAACGTAACATTTAACATGATGAACTTATGGTTTTAGTACATGATGGTGTAAATTTACATCATGATCATATGAAGTTAGTACATCATGGTATATTTTTGGTACATGAACGTGTAATTTTAGTACATGAACGTGTATTTTTAGAACATCATCATATTTGGTGAGCCTTTTGGCGTGCCATACAGGACAGCATGGGACAACGTTAGCTGAATTCTAAGTTTGGTTTCTACACCTGATGTTTTGTACCGTAAAGTGTGAGTATGTCTTGTTAATTTATTAGGAGTTATTTAGAGGTAAAATGTGGGGAAAGTTTCATCATCAAAACTTCCATCAAAATTATGGAAAGTAAATTTTAGCGTTATTTGTAGATTTGTAGGGAGTCAAAAATTGTGAGTCAAAATGCATTTACCTGAAAGTTCAAACGATAAAATGGAAATTATTACTGAGTTGTGTGTATTTTGGTTATAGATGGCTCTAAGTTTTGAACCTGGCGTAATGTTGGAGGTGCCAATTAAAAAGGTAGCCAACGAAAGCAGAAAACAGAGAGAGGTTATGTTTGAGTAAAGAGAGAACAAAGAGAGGCACCCTTAATTCGCAAGATAATTTTCAAGTAACTGTTTATTGAAGCGGCAGCTATGTTGGAGTTTTGATTTCCGAACAAACTCGTACCGTTTAATTTGTGCCATGGAACATTTTCGTTACCTGTGAGCCGAGAGAGCATACCGTATTTATCGAAGCGAGCTACTGGAGAGGAATTGAAAAGCTAAAATTATCAAAAGACTTTGATTTAAGAATGACAGTTGTAGTATGTGGTGTATGAGCTAAGTCTAGTGTATGAAGTGTGAGACACGGCCGTTGGGACCCCCCTCCCCCCTCCCCAAGGTATGGTATCGTTTACTTTTCCGTAACTTAATGTTTAACTCGTGCACGTAGGACTTATGTACGAATCAATTTATTTTGCCAAAATACTTTATTTTACATGTAATATAAGTTTGCTTTGCTAAAACAATTCGTATTGTTATGTTTTACTTGGTTGTGTCAGCTGAATCTCTCCCACCCGGTGACACTATCTACACGGACCTGCTGCTTCCTGCCTGAAAGAAAATTTTCAATCCATTTACAACAACGTTGGCTAATGCTGTAATTACTAATTTTACTGAACAAACGCTTATTGGCTTATGAGGAACCTTATCAAAAGCAATCTCCCTTAGCCTCACTTGAAAGTCTCAGAGTTGTGCAACACTTTGCCTGGGATGTTAAATTATTCGAACGAAAATTGCAAAAAAGAAAAAAAATGGGACTGATCGCAATTGCCACATTACCTGATCAGGCGGGTATATACAGACCCCAAACTTTTGTATGGAAAATGGTAGTGGTACATGTTGATTTGGTAACATTCTGCCCTTTTGCAATTTTGGACGGTACCAGTTTGTTGTCAGCGTCAAGTAGTGACGTAAGTCTTCATAAATAGTATTTTTGGCCTGACTTCACCATAAATTTAGCTCCAATTCTCAATTTTATAACGTCGAAGCCTTGAATGTCTTTTAAATGCTAAATTCGGTCAATTTTCTCCAAATATTTACCATCATGTACCATCATAAATTACCTTGACTTGTGGACATTATAATTCTAAATTAGAACCATTTTATTGAAGTGAGCATTTCATTGGGACGGAAAGTTTGAGGTAAAGATTGTTTGATTTTACTTACAAGCGTGGAAAAGTGTCATTTTCCCGGCTATCTGAGTTGTGATTTTTTAGATATTTCTGTACGCTCTGCGACAACGAATGTTGGCGCTCAGCCGTTTAGATACTTCGCCTGTCAAGTCAGAAATCTACCTCCCCCATTCCCCCACCCCCAACCCCACAAAAACCAGTCCTACCTCGTCCCCCTTCCTATCACGATTTACGTTGTTGCGTCAGTTAGGCACTCGAGGAAATTTAATTCATATAATCAGGCAAGGTTCCTCCCCCATTGCCTAAATTTAAAATTAAACACAAATCAACGTGCTTCGCTTAAATATATGTGCTACAAGATGTGAGCTGTTCAGGTTGGAAGACCTTTCTAAGAACAGTTTATCTACAACATTGAACTTAACTGTGTCTTCCTTCTTTTTCTTTCAGTAACGTCAGTTTGGCTACAATGACATTATTTGGACAACTGCCAGTGTGTCAGTGTACAGGACAGTGATACTGGCCACGGACTTCTCTAACACCAAAAGTAGAACGGTTTTAAAATTTCGACTCAATATTCACTCCTAAAAATGAGAAGGACTCTTTTTCGATTGAAACTTTTCACTCCAAATTTACACATTTGTCCCTTATTTCACTCTAAAAGAATAATTATTTTCTCTTAAAGGCATATTTTCATCATCCCAAACAGTTTCAAGTCTCCCAACCTACTTACTTCTAGCCCCTTCCACATTTATCTAAAACTCATCTTTATCCAGACACAATCCTAGTTTATTGCTTCATGGCTTGTGCCAGTGGCCATACAAATCCATAATGTGTAATAAAGACACTCTCAGTGCCCATGCTGTGTAATTTAGCTATGATGCATTGTTTCAATGTGATGCCAATCAACAGGGCCGTCGGAAGCGGGAGGGGGGGCTGGGGGGTTGCAGCCCCCCCCCCAATAATTTTGCCATATATAGTTTTTTTTTTTTTTTAAGTGAACATTTTATTACAACGAAAGGTCAAAATAACTACTGCTTAGATACTTTTAACAAGCCCGGAAAATGTCATTTCCGGCTGTCTGAGGGGTTGCGATTTTTCAAAATTTTCTGTACGCTCCGCGCCAACCGATAGTGGCGCTCCGCTTAGATAGTCAGCCCGAGTCAGCCCCCCCCCCCCCCAATCGAAAATACCTTCCGACGGCAATGATCAACGAGCTGTACAAATTGAGAGTTTTGATATATGTATATACTGAAACTGTAGTTTGGGGTGACGAATGCCTGCCTTTAAGGTTTCAGAAATGTGTGTAGGTGTAGACTGGATTCTTGCGACTCGACTCGGACTCGAGTTGCAATTTCCGTGTCTTCAAACTTGAGTTTCAAACTTTTAATTGTCTGCTTTAATTTGCGACTTGACTCGGACTTGTCAAAGTGACTTAAGACGTGTCTTGTACTTGCAAAATATGAATTGTCTTCACCTACAAACGTGTGACAAACGGAATGCTCTCACCACGCATGCGCAAAGCAACATGAATTTCAAGTGACAATTGCAGCTGCAGAATGCGGATAATTATCGGCATAAGTGTGAATGTTTCACACCGGTGATGAAATAACCAAGACGTTATCACAAACAAGAAACATAGCTCACAAAATAGATTTGTATGCAATTTTATATGATATATGTAGCACTCACGGATATATTAATTACATAGTTGGAAATAGTATCTTAGTTCAGATGAAGGTAAGTTTACAATGTGTAAAATGAGGTAAAATATCAAAGTCGCACAGGGGCGGCGTGAAGAGAGCCCCGAAGTAAGCGAGAAAATACAAAAAGAGAAGGAAAATAATGGAAAAGGAAGAAAGGAAGCACTCAACTCATGCTTTGTTTTCCCTTTATCAAAATACCCTGGTTCCGCCCTTAAAGTCACCTCCACAGTGACATTAGATCTTAAAATCTCTTAAAACGTGTTTCTCCTTGTGTTTCAGATCAAAGTATATTATATACTAATAATAAATACATAGTGCGAAAAGGGACATGCCCTTGATGATCATTAACTTGAAAGAACGGTGTTAGGTCATATCAAATTTTGATATGTTACAGGGGCAATCATTCTAAACATTTTGGTGAAATTTGCATTGAAATCCAATGTGTGGTTCTCAAGATATGATCAAGTATAATTGCCACATTTTCAAGAAACAGTGAACTGAGGCAAGCACATAGGACATCATATCCCCATGCACGTTAATGGTCCGTCTTTTTTAAACTTTACAGCCGATTTTCTCGTCAACAATTACCAGATCATCAAACTGTGACTGCAAAAATGGCATGAAAACTTTTTAAAATTTGTATTCCTCATAGGGAGGTCCTATTAATGTAACGTCAAGGTCAACGCAATAGTCTGAAAAACAATAAGAAAAAACATTCCTTGCCAATGTGAGGAAGTGTTATGATGTATGCTGCCCTTAATCTCACTTTGGAATATAAATCTAGTAACTTCATTTCCTGATATCTCGAGAAATATATGTCCTCTCTGAATGGAAATTTTACCACACTGACCAGATTTAGTTCTTCTTTCTCATGTGAAGACGATTGATTTTTGGCTTAAACTTCTCAAACTCTCTACATGGTATGCAGGACTGTCGATGGGGAGTACACAAGTACGGAAACGGGCAAGAGGGATGACAGTTCGTTTAACCGCATAATACGTCAAAATGTTAAGAACTGAAGCATGTTTAGTCTGCTTCATTTGAAAGAGAAATCCACTGATTTTTTTGACCGCACACTCTTAAAACACAGGGATTAAATTTAACCATGATCGGTGTTCTATTTAAGCTCCAACGTTTTCCTGGTTAAATTCCAATGCAAATTCTAAACTAACACAAATTCTTGTTAAAATAACTAGGATTTTAATTAATTTGACTAAAAAATTTAACAGGATTGTGTTGGATTAAAAAGCCTGGGACACCGATCCTGGTTAAATTTTTAATAGTGTAAAAGTACATCGAATGGAAATTTAAATTTTGCTTTAACATTTTAGTGGGTTTAAAAAATAAAAGGTAATGTAGCTTGGGAAATCTGACAGGGACTCAAATAATAACAGAGGGAAGCTCTCCCTCAGACTGGCCATCCATCCCGCACACTCAACCATTGTGCCTTTATCGTTACAGTTAAAGAAGCCGACTCAACTTGGATCCATGGAGTGGCGACGCAAGAGTGTTGCAATTGGAAGGACAAACTGAGGGCAAAGGGTAATGTTGGGGAGCATTTTCGGGCGCGGCGCGAAACCAGCAGCGCTCTTTGCTAGGGGGTTGGGGTCCGGGAGGAAGTCCTCGAAAGCGATGGGATTTTATCGTATTCCACATGGAAAACTAAGTCTCTTGAAGAGGTATATTATTCGTTTTGGTTAACCCAACTCCTTACTGACCTAATTTGAAGGGCAAGTGGGGGAGAGGGCAAAGACAAGGTGCGGAGGGAACTTCCCCCACTTGCCCCACCGTAGCGCCGCCACTGGGTCTATGTTAAATTAGTATAACATACCGGGTAACAAAGGGAGATACAATTTTGACTTTTAGACATAAGCGTCGGACGATTTTGAAAGTGTTACGGGCACAGAAAATTAGTTCACCGAAATTTCGGGTTAAGGGAGAAGGCTTAAGAGGTTTTCATCTACAAATTATGACGTGCCTTTAGATACATCCGGGTCACGTGCTTTTCTCGTAGTAGTGCATTCGCTAGTCACGCAGGAGACCCAAATTCAATCCACAGATGAAGACGTTTCCAAGTTAAAAGAAAATAGGACCTGCGTAGTTGTGTACATGTTTATTTAGATTAGGTTTTACGGCTCAGTTTGTTACCACTGAGCCTGTTCGGTAATTCATTGGCACATGGAATTGTGGGAAATTCCGTTCCGGACACAGCGTGGGATATACAAACCGAGTTAGGCACATATACGGCGTTCCCCTTATACGTCCGTATGTCCATACACCACGGTCTAATCAACTCGAACGAAAATAATGACCGAGTCCTAATCTACGACAGAATAAAATGCATGCTTACACCAAAAAGACATAATCTACTACACAAAACCATACTTGAAGTCTCTCCTCATGTTATGGGTGGATTAAGAAGGAATGATACCACGAAATTCTTATGCAAACTCAAATTTGCGAGAACGTGTTGTATAGGCGCCTGATTGGTTTGTTTATCCCGACGATTGGGGAAGGAAGTGCGCATGAGCATAGCCACAAAAACAACCGAAATGGATTACGGTTGGGCCGAACGCGACCCTTTCCATTTGTGGACCAATGGCTTATTTCTATACTGCATTGCTTATGCTTAACATCGGGAGTACGAAAAGCAATCTACTGTTCAATCTGAAAAAATGCCTCTACACTTTTAAAAAATTTTATAGGTGTAATTTCATTTCTATATTTTTGCTGTAATTCACAACTTTCTAAAGACATTTTTATCAGTGTAGATTGAACAACTGATTGTAAGTTAAGGTGTTTAAGCCAATCTTATTGTAACTCACAACATTCAGCTGGGACACTCGAAAAACACGAATCGCTAAAAAATCAAAGAATCGGCCGTGTTTACATTTCATTCTCATCTCTGAGTGGGGTGGGGGCTTTTGAATTGATATACTTTATTTATATTAAAAGTCGGTTTGATTTAAGCAGGGAGCTTGAAGAGCTCCCTGATCAGCATAAGCAACGGAGTAGGAAATTCCTTCTTAAACAGTGCAAATCCCATCTAATCTACCAGTCAATGGTATATTAAATTTTATAATATTATTATGTAATCAAATATAAAGAAATACCTCTGGGAAAACTACACAGCTTATATTCACTCAATTGAGTAGGTCTAAGTTGTATCATAATTTAACATTTCCGTCCTTTCTACAGTAAAACAGCAAACTGCCTCCAATCCTGACCTGTGTGTTATGTTCATCGTGACATCCGTCCTCCATTCCAATTCAGAACAAACCGAAGTGCAGTCAATAATTGAAAAAATAGATGTTTCTGGGTTCTAGATTATAAGAAGGAGGGCGACGGGCATGTACCTCTAAAGCTTCTTTTCATGCAGTTTGATTGATTTTTATAAGCTATTTCGGTAATTCGTTGTCGCATGGAATTGTGAGTCACAGCGTGAGATATACAAACCGAAATCAGCACATCGTGTACGAAATTCCCTTTTCCGTGCAGCACGTGCGAATAACACTATTGCACAGACCTGACTAGCTGAACCTAACGGAAGTAGAGACTCATATTCAAATATTTTTACACCGGTAATGCAATTCAGACACAGACTTTTGCACAAAACCACTCTTATTGTGATTCCTCCTTATGTTATGGTTGGTTTAAGAAAGAACGATATCATCATATTCTCGTGGAAACTCAAGTTTTGGAGCACGTGTGGTTTGTTTATCATCTGACCAGGGAGTTGGTCTGACCAGGGAGGTGTTAAGAAGGAGACAACGTTCTATTGACTCTTTGAGGCAATGTTTGTTGCCGACAATAATCTTCCTTTTGTTCCCAAATATTTTATCTCAATACCTAGACCAACTAGGATCAGTGATACATTGTCCAAATTCCAATGAGAGGGCACGCCCTTATACGTTGTATCTCGTTAACTTTTCGTTGCCAACCGTCATGAAAACATATCAAATTTTACAATTTCGTCTGTATACGTCCTAATAAATGTAAATTCTGTTTATTTCTTTGGAGAATTTTAACGCTATGTATATTTCGAGTGTGTTGGAGAGTTATGCGGAAAGTTGCGAAAATTGGGTAAAATGATTTAGCCTTTAACAATGCCTATAGCAGACGACTCATCAAATTCGTTGCAAAACAAAGAAAGTAAACTATTTTAACTTTCACGGTCGTTTAGCTAAAACTTTTGATTAGAGTTTGAAACCTGTCGGAAACAAACCTCATTTCAAAGCATCTTTTAACAAAGACAGTTGTTTCAGGATTACTTGCGGGGTGTGAAAGAGGCAAAGATAAAACTGAAATAATACATATATCTTCACGTTTCAGACCTTCCTTTCAAATCTCAACTTTTCCCATAGGAAGCGCTGATGTTGAACCAGTCCCAAAGGCTAGGAATCTAGGAGTCATATTTGACAAACATCTCGATATTATCCAACATGTTAATAACATTTGCCGGTCTGCTTCTTTAGCACTACATAAAATTGGAAAAATTCTTTGCTGTTTAGATCAGAAGACAACTGAAATGCTTGTCGATGCTTTTGTCTCATCCCGTTTGGATAATTGTAACAGTTTACTGTATGGTTTACCAGATTGTCTTCTGAACAAATTACAACGCATTCAGAATTCTGCAGCTAGATTGGTGACACGTACTACACCTTTAGTCCATATAACGCCAATTCTTCGTAATCTGGCTTCCAATTAAGGAACGTATCAATTTCAAAATTCTCATGATGACATATAAATATATTCATAGACTTGCTCCTAGCTACTTGCATGAGCTTATTCAGGTATATACTCCAGCTCGAAGTCTTCGGTCTAGTTTGAAATCATTACTTTCTACACCATATGTCTGTACAAGATCATATGGACATCGTTCTTTCCAGTCATCATCTGCCTTTCTCTGGAACAGTCTGCCAAGCCATGTTAAAGAAGCACAGTCTTTATCTCAGTTTAAGACTTTATTGAAGTCTCACCTTTTCTAACTATTGTAGTTTCTTTTCTTTCTTCTTTTCAGCGCATAGAGACTTTAGTGTAATTTGCGCTATATAAGAACTGTTTATTATTATTATTATTATTAAATCCTCTTAAGCATGGGACAGGTCAACATGACTTAACAATAGGAACAAAGAGAACTGTCAATCAAAGTTTGATGCTTGAATAGGAATTACTATTTTTGAAGTACCTATTGTGTGACAGATAGGGCTGTCGTGTCTCCTGCTTAACAGCTCCCTGGTCTGACGATTTGGTGTGCATAGCCACCAAACCGAATTTAAGTTGGTTGATTTCTCTTCAGTTTTTATGGATCCATGGAAGTAGCGTCTTCTTGAATGCTGCTCTGTAGGATGGGTTTGTCACACCGTAAATAAATGGATTTATGGCAGAATTTAAGTAAATAAGAACTTGTAGGACCGTAAGGACGGCCTCGTTTGCGTTAAGATACACTTCAAATAGTTGTAAAATAGATGACAATGTGTAATAAAACTGAATTGGAGAATTACAAATAAAAAAGACAAATCCGTTAATCAACAGCATTTTCGTTGCAGTGACTTGGTTTGATTTAAACTTTTTCATTATGTGCTGGCTCGCAATCGAAATTTTGCCTCTCTTTGGGGTGTCGGAACAAATGTTGTCCTTGGAACCAAAATCCTCTGCGATTATTGATGAGAAACAAATTGAAGGAACTGAAGATACCATGTCTTTATTAACAGAATATGCCATTGTAGTAGAGGAGGTGGATATTTCGCTTTCATACGTTTCACCGTGACAAACCCCCTCATTCGCTTCAGCGGGGTTGCCCTCTTTCCATTCCCTCAATGCGTACGTAATACGAATAAAAAAGAAACTGTTAGCCACCAACGCAGTATAAAATGGTAGGGCTTGTATGACTTGACTTACTGTAACCACGTATCTGTTTTCTGCATTACATAATATCACTTTATGCGGAAAATGATCATATTTTTCGTTCTTTGGATAAATAACACAGTACCATTTCGACACACCACGGTAGGGAATAAGAAGAAGTACAAAAAACACTGCCAATGAGATGGCTCCCAAGATCTGCCTTCGGGTTCTTTTGCCGCCGATCAACGTGCGATGAGACAAGGGCTTACAAACAGCATAATAACGTTCAAATGATATTAATGTCACTAGCATTAGAGAAGAATAATAGGGCACTTCTATCGAAAGATTGAAGGCGCAGCCGGCCACACCAAGAATTGTGGAATGACGATCGAAGACAAGAGGCGAAGCATACCTCAAATATCGTTCAGACAGTCCAAATACAAAGAGACAGATATCAACCACAGCCAATGCGCTCAGATATTTGTTCAGGTTTGTGCGCATAGAGCTTCTTCTCCAAATTACAAAGAGGAAGCTTGAATTAGCGCTTAATCCCACCAGTGCTATCGCTGGTAGAATGACCATTTCAAAAACGTCAAAAAACCGAGTATAGGACAACAGAAGCTCCTCTCCGTAGTAGTCGAAATCAATGGTAGCATTAGTACAATCGTCATCCAGGATGATGTTGCTTTCATATGTGACAGGAATCATTGATGGTGTCGTAACGGTCATGTTGAAACTGTCCTCCTACTTTCGCGAGAACAAATTACACAAGCAAACTTCCTTCGTTCCAGTTGCTACTCGGCCAGACCTGTAATTCTGGTTTCGAGCTGGGACTGACAACACAACAAACAACCGTACCGTTTTTTTTTTTTTTTTTTTGCTTTTCGTTATCCCAAGCTTACTAAAAAAAAGTCGTTAACACGTACGGTCTCCAGTAATATCACCTGTGCAAAATCCAAGATCATTGGCAGACCTCAACTATTACATGATTGTCCCTTCATTCTAGTGAATGTAATGTCATTTGACGCACCACGCCTACGCACTATGCCGCACTCGTCTTAAAAGTTCTTAGAGAGACTGTTGCAGAGCTTCTTACGCGTAGTTCTCGGCAGTGTTACACTAAGCCTAAGTAGGCTATATTTTCTTTACGGCCCTGCTGTCCAGTAAGAACCGTGACGGTGATTCTGAAGAATTTAAAGAGCCTATTGTCAATGAACGTACTTAAAAGTATTGCACGGGTACTTAAATACATTGACGTCTTTGAAGCCGTAAAATACTTTAGGTTCAATAAGTGTTTTGGAATGTAGGCATATGTAACCCAGGCAGTTGTCTCTATTAACAATCCTCTCTGTATATTACCAGCTCTTTTCGATTAAAATATACCGGGTAAACTTTTGGAGGCTTTGATAAACCGTTTCTCCGAATGATAACAAAATGGAGGTCGGCTCAGTGTTGGGTCGCCTACCTGCTTACTCTCTTTAAAACAGATAGGCCTGTGACGGAGCTAGGGATCTCACTCAGAGTTGGCGAGAATGGCACTCAGGGGAGTTTTGAAGAAGGTACATACCCTGAGATTCTGCATGCGCAATCCAAGTCATGGCTTTCCAAACTTTTTATTTTGTTTTCCACAGCTGGCACAAGGTTACCGATTCCCATTCCTCTTGCCTATACTGTTTTACAAACCTTTCTTCCCCAACTAAATTGCGTTTAAAGGGCAGGAGCATTCATCCCAAATTGAAGTAGTGTAGTAGACTGTCCAGTTTCATGATTGGCTGTTGGGAGTCACGTTACAATGTTTTTTCTCTTCAAATGTGAAATTTACTAGAAATAACTGCTTGCTTTACCTTGAATATGCAATAGTTAAATCATAAAATGTAATGAAAGACACTTTGAAGAGAAGTAAGACGAAAATTAACTTTTTCTTCAAAATAAGTTTGGGGGGACTGATCTTTACCTTTAAGTCTAGTTCAGGATTTCATCCGGCAAAGTGCAATGTTATGTCTGTTACTAGGAAACATAATCCCGGAATTATTACGTATACTCTCCATGGTGCTAATCTGAAGAGGGTGACCATTACTAACTATCTCAATTGGAGTAAGCACATACAGACTGTTTGTAATAAAGGAAATAAGGTCCTTGGTCTGCTGGGCAGGAACCTTTCTTTTTGTTCCAAAGCAGTTAAATTGGCAGCCTATAAGGGTTTGATAAGGCCTTCATTAGAGTATGCTTTTTCCGTTTGGGATCCAAATCAGGTTTCACTTCAAAAAGAACTACAGGGAGTACAAAGAAGATCTGTTGGTTTATAGCCAATGAGTACTACTCCCGTGATGTTGGATCAATGACTGCCCTTTTGAAAGATCTCGGTCTTGGCATACTTTCTGATCGTCGCAGGCGTTGTAGGCTTCAAATCCTCGCCAAAGGTATCTACGGCCAAGCTAATATCCCTCTGTCTGACCTTTATAAACCCACCCGTGTTACTCGTAAGATGCATGCTTTGCACTACCGTCCCCCTCTGCTAGGAAAAATTGCTTATACAGTTTTATCAATAACACTATTCGGGATTGGAATGATCTTCCCTGCAGTCTCATCGAGGGGGTCATTAGTCACCCAAAGCCCGTAGGATTCATTACCAATTCTCTTAGGGCCTGACCGACCTCACGACGCGTACGTGGTGTACTAATGTCTCATCGTATTTTGAAAGAAGAAGAAGAGGATTTGACTACGCAAGATTTTGAAAAGGGCACTTATTTTGTGTTGATTTACAAGATCAAGCCAAAGTCAAGTAAGTCGATACCAGAACCAGAGAGAGCAGTTTTTTACACTAAATGACCGTTAGATATACAGTACATTGTTGGTATCTGAAAATCAATATGTGATGACTTGGGCGTTAGTAAAGATGATATAGACACGTGGGTTTATTATTAAATAAGTGTAAGGGGCGCGGGTTAGAGTAAGAACACAAAACACATCTTCTCTATCTGTAAGTGTATTTACAGCACTTTAGGTTGACAAGTTTACCGGGTATTTGAGCCGGTAAATACAGGAAAAATATCTAAATAAGGAGGACGGTGGAACATCCTCAACAGATCTTGTACAAGTTACAACTGCGAAAAGAAAAGAAAACACAAAAGAAAAGAATAAAAAAATATGCCCGACATCATGACCACAAATAAAAATACTGCTATGTCCTCACCATATCCTGGCTACACTCAAGTCAGTAGGAATGCCAATTGTTACATACCATTGTCGCATTTGACCTTGAACATAAGAGGTAAGTACCAGGACTACTGCATACTAAATCCTCATAGTAAACATAAACACAACCGGGTCAAAATGTGAACACACACACACAAAAATACAGGCAGTTAGGAAGTGACCTTTAAATCATGACACGTCTGCCTTTAAACAACCACTGCCTGGCAAGTACAATTCTTCCCACAATTCATTTGGCATAAGTCCCATTAACCTAGCTTACTTGCTGGCTTAACCATGAATAACACATAAGCTGGTACTGGTACCCTTCTTCCGTGAGCAGGAACATTGATTCCCTATGTAGGAAACATCCCAGAAAAACACCAAAACTTCGTTTCCAAATTACATTTGTAGCCACAGCCTAACTCAACAATTACAAATCAATCCATAACTATCGACTGATATGCATCGATCACTTACTGGTACATGAAACGTGCAGAACACATATATACAGCATGCAAATTTAACGATACACGGGCGCTGCCATTTTGAACGGTGACTGGGGGCGCCAGACTCATAAACAAAACGGTCAGGGAAAGCAGACTCTACGGCCGCCACTTCCGGTCAACCCAGTCCAATATGTCGAACAACGTGTACAAGCAATATAACCAACGATGGTACCCGCAGTGTCTGATCGAGAATTACCAGAATACAGGCCTAACATGAGAAGGCTATGACATGGTAAACCTGAATATATATCCTAGACATATCACTTGCCAATTTAATCGATATTCTGGTAGGTTATTTACTTCAGAACAGAAAGAGAACCATGCCTGAAAATTACCCCGCCATTGAAACCCAGTGTCTATCCTGTCAAGAAGCCATTGCACAAAGATACCCTTGGCTAGGTAGTGATTTCTTACATCAAAAATATCTCCCACAAATGCATTCAAAACTTTCCTGAAATAACTTAAAAATACAATATTTACCTTTTCGATTGGCATGATGTCCAAATCACAACATGGATTAGAGAAAACAACGATGAAACGGTTACGAAAATATCACTGACTGTGCGATTGGTAGTGCACTGGAACAACAGCGTTTCAAGTTATGCCGTAGAAGAAAACCCACACGTGAGTCGCGCGGTACAGATACAACCAGCTATACAGACAGCGCTGACCAGGGTATAGCACATGGGCTGCAGGGGGTCTGATGCTGAACTGAGAAAGGTTGAACACTGATTGGACGGAGGGAAGTGACCTGAGGAGTACAAGGATCACCGTTGCTAAGGACTAGGGAGCGAACAATTCTACAAGTTGTAGAATACTGCAGTCAAGGAAGCTAACTGCTGCAGGTCCCGCTCGTTCCCAATTTAAAGGAGAGGTGTAACCAGTTTCAAACTAAAAACAGAAAATACCTTTGTTCCCCACACTTCCCTGCTTAAAATAAGTTTGTCCCCAAACTTAGAGAAAAAGAATACAATGGCTATGATGGAAACGTAACCTACTAAAGGAATAATGAACCATAAACTGAAACAATATGTACAACTATATACAATGCATGCAACATGGTGAAACTCGTTTGCGAACTTTACACGAAACTCAGAATATCTTTTTGCACTTGTACAAATCCCAAAGTTAGAACGGCATTTGCCACATCTTTACTTAATTTTTATGCTACATAGCAGCAATTTAGTACTCTAGTTGCTTTGAAATGCACGACGAAAACAGAAACCACATCGAGTAACCAAAACGAGAAATACCAACATAATGAATACATGAATTATGCTAACGTTAACCCATGAACAGTGCTATCAACTAACACTCACTCCTTCCAGGGCATACAAATCCAGCGCTCACACTTAACGAATTGCGTATCTAAGTAATGCAACAAATTTAAACTCTCTTAAACTACACTTGGCAAAGTTAATTATGCAATTCAGCAGGGTGTTCACTCTATCAGGAACCTCCAAGTTAAGGAAGTCTCAACTGATTGTTGGAGTTACGCCCATAAATAGCCGCTCCGTCAGGAACCTCCAAAAAAGGAAGTCTCAACTGATCGGTAGAGTAGCTACAAAATACACAATCTTTACTACTTTAAGTTGCCAAGCAAATACTATAAAACTCCATATTTCCCTCTAACCATCATACTCAACTCAGGTCTGTCATTCTCACTACGTGGCCAAAGTTTACATGATCTTTTCTAAAGCAACTCTGCACCGAATTCTACCTGATTGTATTTTTGGAAACAGGCCTTGGTTGCCTAAACAAATTACTATGCTGTCCCTTGTTCGACCTGCGACTACGACGAGGTTGGCTACCATCATCACTCGAGAAGTCGGAAGAGGAGTCATCTCGGCTGTCTGTGGGAGGATAGAGACTCTCGTTACGTCTCCTTGGGTACACCAGCATTGCATCATCATCAGAACTGGAAGACGAGTACACTTCAGGTTTCCTTCTGTAATCTATCGCGTTGGAAGGCGGCCGCTTAGTCTTTGCAGATTGATCCTGTGTACCTGTACACCGTCTTATTTCTCTCCTGTGAACAGTTTTCTGAACTCCTCCAACAGCCGGCTCAATGATGTATACAGATTTGTCACCTGGCCTCTCTATAATTTTGTATATAGTTTCACCCCATTCGTCCGCAATATGTGACGACCTTGTGGGTGATTTTTCAAATACACTCTGGTCCCAACCGCTAATGGATTCTCTTTGGCAGTTTTGTCATATTGAAACTTCCTATTCGCCGCCTCTCGTTCCATCTTTAATTTTGCTTTCCGGAACGCCATCTGCAATGTATCCTTGTGAAGTGCTACCCAATCTTTAACAGTTCCCACGTCCATTGTTTGCGTGGTTCTAGCCTTCCCCAACAAGAAATCAATTGGCAGTAGAGGATCTCTCCCAAACATCAAATAAAATGGAGAGAGGCCTGTGGAAGCATGGGGTGTCGAGTTATATGCATGTAGAACTTCTGGAAGATGCTCAGACCATTTGCGTTTTTTCTGTGGAGGCAGAGTCTTCAGGAGATCATGTAGCGTACGGTTAAACCGTTCTGCCTGGCCGTTACCCTCTGGGTGGTACGGAGTAGTATGCGTTTTAGAAATTCCACACAATCTACAAAGAGAACTAATCAAGGACGATTCAAAATTACGCCCTTGATCGGAGTGAAGTCTTCGAGGAGCCCCAAACAAAGATATCCAATGGTGAACAAGAGCTCGAGCCGTTGTTTCAGCTGTCTGATCCTTGGTTGGGATAGCTTGAGTAAACTTCGTGAATACATCAGTCATTATTAGAACATTTTCCTTGCCCCTACTATCTTTGTCAATCAACGTGTAATCTACAGCTAAAATTTCGTTGGGCCTAGATGCAACCATGGTTCCCAAGGGCTCTCTGACTCTGGGTGGATTCTTAGCCCTTGTGCAACGATCACACTGCTCACAATAGGATTTTACATCTGCGGCGACTCTTGGCCAGAAACAGCGAGACTGCAGGAGTGACAGGCTTCTTTTAGGCCCCTGGTGGCAGGTCTGGTCATGACATGCTTTCAAAACTTCTCCTCTTAATACCATCGGAAGCAGCAGTTGTCGGGTTCTACCATTATTAACTACTCTGTAGAGAAGACCTTCCTCCTCTTGAATCTTATCCCAGTGTCTCATGAAAAGGGTAAACTCGCTGCTTTCTTTGGCTCTCTCAAGTGCAGTGGGCCTTCGGTTGAGATTACGATAATGCTTAATTTTGCCAATAGCACCATCTTTAGCTTGGAATTCCTGAAGTTGGGCTGTAGTATAGGTGGGAAATATCAAAGACGAAGTGGCTGCAGGGGTCTGCTCTGGGGGTTGGTTAGGTTCGCAGTTTACTGCATCAACTGAGCACATTGTCAGAGCCAACCTCAGGTCGTCTGGGATTGTCGTCATTCCAGCGGCCTGGACATAAATCTCTGAGGTGAAAAGCACATCCTTCCCAGTTTCCGAATGAGACTTACGAGAAAGGGCATCCGCAGCTCTGTTGCTCTTACCGGGCTTATATTTAACGTCAAAATCAAATGAAGCCAGAGCTCCAGCCCATCGCTGACCAACTGCATCTAGTTTGGCTGACATCAAGTGGGAGAGTGGATTGTTGTCTGTGTAGACAGTAAATTTAGAGCCCAACAAGTACTCCCTGAATTTTTCAGTCACAGCCCACTTCAGACCCAACAGTTCTAATTTGAAACTGGAGTACTTCTGCAAGTTCTTTTCTGCCCCTCGCAGTGTTCTACTTGCATAAGAGATAACCCTCCTCCTACCATCTTGGTATTGGCTCAGAACTGCGCCTAGTCCATTCAGAGAGGCATCAATCTCTACTTCAAATGGCAATGTAAAATCAGCATAAGCCAATACAGGAGCAGAGCACATTTTCCCCTTCAGAAGGTCAAATGCTTGCTGGTGTTCAGGCAACCAGATGAACGGATCAGCTTTGTTCTTCTTGATGAACTGCATACTCGTAGCCACTAGTCCATGCAGGGGTTTAGCAGTCTGGGAAAAGTTAGCCACAAATCTTCTATAAAATGAACAGAAACCAAGAAATGTCCTCAGTTCACGTACACAGGTGGGTACTGACCAGTTTATGACAGACTCTATCGTCCCAGGGTCCATTTTTACGCCATTATGTGTAACTATATGTCCCAAGTATTTCACCTCCGGCTTGAAGAACTCACATTTTGATGGTTTGATTTTTAACCCATGTTGCCGCAGACGTTGAAACACCAGGTTGAGTTTAGCCAAGTGACTCTCAAATGAATTTGAAAAGACTAGGATATCGTCGAGGTAGACCAGAATACACTTGAAAAATTCATCTCCCAAACAAGCCTGCATTAATCTTTGAAATGTTCCCGGTGCATTACAGAGGCCAAAAGGAAGACGGTTATACTCATACAACCCAAAAGGAGTAATAAAACTAGTCTTTTCTTTGTCTGTCTCATCCACTGCTACTTGGTGATAGCCCGAGAGAAGGTCAATAGTCGAGAACCATTTCGCTCCATGGATGGCGTCAAGTGATTCTTCAATTCTTGGAATAGGGTGGGCATCTTTTACTGTTTTGCTATTCAGCTTCCTGTAGTCAACACATAGTCGTAGGGTGCCATCAGATTTACGTACCAGGACGATAGGTGATGCATAGGGGCTTGTACTTTCCCTTATGACTTGTCGATCTAGCAACTTTCTGATGTGCTCTCTTACTTCCTCAAATTGGGTTGGAGGTATCCTTCGATATGCCGGTTTGATGGGGGTTTCGTCCATCAGCCTTATCTTATGTGTTACTGTCTCCGTATAACCCAAATCATCTTCAGATGACGCAAACACATCAGAATTTTCTGCAAATAATATCTCTGCCTGTTGAATCTGGTCATCACTTAAGCCTGACCACACCATTTTGGAAAATTGGGGCTCCCTCCTGGCACCCGAATCCGTTTTGTTAACGTCAACATCAGAACGCTCATACAATATTTCATTGCTCTCTACAGATATTACAGGCTGGATATTACCCAATGGCGTCTTTGGATTTAACCACACATCCTCATCCGTCAAGTTCATCACTTGTACGTTTATGTGACCATCAACAGCTGAAGTCAAGGTGTTTGCCACGGTGATGCCCCTAGGGAGTTGTTCAAGTGGTTCAATTATTACTTCCATATCCCCAATTTGGGTTGGGCCAAAAGTTGGAAGAGCCATCATGGACTTGGCAGGTATTTTTATTGCCATATTGCCAGCTACCTTCACCAGGCCATGCAAGGTCGATCCATTTTCCTCAGAGTAATTGGATGGAAGTTGTTCATTATCCTTGAATCCCAACTTGTCAATTAAGGTCTTTGCAGGCAGTTCCCTCAGAATATTCATCCCAAGTAAAACAGGTACAGGTTTCTTTACCTTCACAATCAGAATACCCCTCGATCGAACACAGACTCCCTCAACGACAACATCTGCCTCAAAGTACCCACAGTACGGTATAACTTGGCCATTGGCAGCTTTAATGGACAACCAATTTATTTCATTCAAAGGCACGTTCGGAAATTCTTGTCTGAAGCAACACTCACTCATCGTGGTAACTTGTAACCCAGTATCAATGACTGCTTTCACTTTTACTCCACCAATAGTCACAGGTATCACAGGGCAATTCCCAATCAAACCAGAATTATCATCAGAGTTTTTCAACATTTTCCCCCGATTCTCACCCAGCGCCTGCCCTTCGGAACTGGGTGTTTTTAGTTTCCCTGACTAGTCGCAGGAACAGGTTTGGGACTAGGGCATTCACTGGCATAGTGTCCACGCTCATGGCACCTGAAACATTCTACCTGACTCCGATCTCTTGGAGGCCCCCTCCGATACTGCCTACTTCTGTTGTCTTTGGTTTCTAATTTCTCCACTCTACTTTGCAAATCCCCTTGTTGTGCCTGGATATTTTCAAGCACCTTGGCCTGACCCTGAATGGCCACTGACAAGTTGTCCAATGCACTTAACAATTGGGTTTCTGGCACTTGAGAACTAAATGCGGTAACCTTTTTTCTAGAAAAGCGTCTTGGTTTGTCGAATTCTTCTTCAGCCATATCCATTGCCCAGTCCCTTACATTAAAGAAGGTTGCCCTTGGATCTTCCTTCATCAGCCTTTTCACTTCCCGTCGCAAAAAACTGTCTAATAAACCATCCCTAAACTGTTCTTTGATGGTCTGACCACTATCAGGGGCTCCTGGTACATCTCTTAACTTGTCCGCTAAATTCATTAGGTTAAAGGCAAATTCTGCCACTGACTCACCCTCTTGTTGCACGGTACTGCATATTTCCCTCATCAAAGAACCCATGGAGCGACGTTGCCCAAATGTATCTAATAGGACCTGGCATATCCTTTCCGGGTCAGTAGCTACAACAGCTGGTTGATGCTTAATCTCTTGCCTAGCTGCACCCTCTAAGTGAGAGAGAATGAAATCAGCTGCCTCATTGCCCCCAAGCTTCCGAACTTTTACAGCTGCTTTTGCGTCTTCCACAAAAGTAGTTACTGGAACATTGTCGTCGGTGCCGGAAAAAGTTTTCAGTTTCTTCTGCTTGGGTAATACGTAAATTGTCCCAGGCTGATTGTCACCACCACCTCTGGCAGCCTCCAATTCTTCCGTCAGCTCTTCTACACGCCTCTGGGCAGCCCTCAGCTTAGCCATGCTTCCACCGTCCTCCTGTCCCGTATATTTTCCCTAAAGCTTGTCAATTACCCCACTCGTACTACCAAAATTGTAAGGGGCGCGGGTTAGAGTAAGAACACAAAACACATCTTCTCTATCTGTAAGTGTATTTACAGCACTTTAGGTTGACAAGTTTACCGGGTATTTGAGCCGGTAAATACAGGAAAAATATCTAAATAAGGAGGACGGTGGAACATCCTCAACAGATCTTGTACAAGTTACAACTGCGAAAAGAAAAGAAAACACAAAAGAAAAGAATAAAAAAATATGCCCGACATCATGACCACAAATAAAAATACTGCTATGTCCTCACCATATCCTGGCTACACTCAAGTCAGTAGGAATGCCAATTGTTACATACCATTGTCGCATTTGACCTTGAACATAAGAGGTAAGTACCAGGACTACTGCATACTAAATCCTCATAGTAAACATGAACACAACCGGGTCAAAATGTGAACACACACACAAAAAAAATACAGGCAGTTAGGAAGTGGCCTTTAAATCATGACGCGTCTGCCTTTAAACAACCACTGCCTGGCAAGTACAATTCTTCCCACAATTCATTTGGCATAAGTCCCATTAACCTAGCTTACTTGCTGGCTTAACCATGAATAACACATAAGCTGGTACTGGTACCCTTCTTCCGTGAGCAGGAACATTGATTCCCTATGTAGGAAACATCCCAGAAAAACACCGAAACTTCGTTTCCAAATTACATTTGTAGCCACAGCCTAACTCAACAATTACAAATCAGTCCATAACTATCGACTGATATGCATCGATCACTTACTGGTACATGAAACGTGCAGAACACATATATACAGCATGCAAATTTAACGATACACGGGCGCTGCCATTTTGAACTGTGACTGGGGGCGCCAGACTCATAAACAAAACGGTCAGGGAAAGCAGACTCTACGGCCGCCACTTCCGGTCAACCCAGTCCAATATGTCGAACAACGTGTACAAGCAATATAACCAACGATGGTACCCGCAGTGTCTGATCGAGAATTACCAGAATACAGGCCTAACATGAGAAGTCTATGACATGGTAAACCTGAATATATATCCTAGACATATTACTTGCCAATTTAATCGATATTCTGGTAGGTTATTTACTTCAGAACAGAAAGAGAACCATGCCTGAAAATTACCCCGCCATTGAAACCCAGTGTCTATCCTGTCAAGAAGCCATTGCACAAAGATACCCTTGGCTAGGTAGTGATTTCTTACATCAAAAATATCTCCCACAAATGCATTCAAAACTTTCCTGAAATAACTTAAAAATACAATATTTACCTTTTCGATTGGCATGATGTCCAAATCACAACATGGATTAGAGAAAACAACGATGAAACGGTTACGAAAATATCACTGACTGTGCGATTGGTAGTGCACTGGAACAACAGCGTTTCAAGTTATGCCGTAGAAGAAAACCCACACGTGAGTCGCGCGGTACAGATACAACCAGCTATGCAGACAGCGCTGACCAGGGTATAGCACATGGGCTGCAGGGGGTCTGATGCTGAACTGAGAAAGGTTGAACACTGATTGGACGGAGGGAAGTGACCTGAGGAGTACAGTACAAGGATCACCGTTGCTAAGGAC
This sequence comes from Holothuria scabra, assembly GCA_037179385.1. Classification (NCBI taxonomy): domain Eukaryota; kingdom Metazoa; phylum Echinodermata; class Holothuroidea; order Aspidochirotida; family Holothuriidae; genus Holothuria; species Holothuria scabra. The sequence continues at coordinate 4,296,081 of CM074184.1, forward strand.
TAGGGGGCGAACAATTCTACAAGTTGTAGAATACTGCAGTCAAGGAAGCTAACTGTTGTAGGTCCCGCTCGTTCCCAACTTAAAGGAGAGGTGTAACCAGTTTCAAACTAAAAACAGAAAATACCTTTGTTCCCCACATAAGGATCGGATATGTATTTACAGATCGCTGGCTTGGACAAGACTGTCCGGGTATTGCAATGTGATTCGTGAGTGAATACAAGCACAACCTGAAGTATATAAAGGTGAATAAGTAATGTGGCTGTTGCAAAGTGCAACTAGCACAAGTACGATATGTTACACAATACAAATATACAACCAAGACCAATCGGTTTATATAATTTACAGTATACACGTGATCCCCTTGATCCTTTATCCCTTAGATCTGGATGAGTGTCTTCTTCGTGGGGTTGGGGGAAAATTGCCAGTGATCCACAACTATAGAAAAAGGCTCGACTTGAATTGATTGGTTATAGAAACTGAACCGTAAACCAGGCTCATCTAGTGAACTAACTTAGGCCTAATGAAAAAGAAAAATGAGAGTTAAATATATTCGGTGTGGTAGTTTCTTTTGAGTCCACAAAATTATGGTAAGCATTTTTGTGACATATGATGCAGGATCAGATAGTCACTTTGCATTTACGGAGTTGCCGTTTACAATGAGAAAGGTCAATTCAAGAAGAACAAAATGGAATCAGTGTACACTACATCCATTACGATACTAGGAGAATAGCACTAATCCATTTTTTTCTGTCCATTTTAACCAGAAGGCTATTTTTAAATGGATTCCATGGGGAACGGCTTGAAGGAGCTTTTTTGGAATCTGCACAATCTTTTAGTGTTCATGTTGACAATCCGTTTCCTTAGCTATATTTTATCATTTATAATGGCAACAATTTTTTCAAAGACTTTCGCACATCATTCATGGAGCTGCAAAGGTGAGTTATGCAGATCATACCTATACTTCTAATTCTCCCATAGGCGTAGGAAGCGCGGGGGCTGCGGACGACAACCCCCGGTGAAAAAGGAGGGGTGGAAACATGCCCCCCCCCCCACTTCCCGGGTCAGAAAACCCCTTTTTCATTTTTCCAAATTTCAAACAAAGCAAAATTTCAGACGCGCGAATGCAATATAGAATGCATTAGATCTCGCCCATAAATCAGTTTGGTAAACTATTCCGGACTCTGGAAATAACAAAATCGGATATTTATCATATGTGACACCACATCATCAAGAGACACCGGCAGCTACCGTTTATTGCTATTTTTGTAAACTGTCTTTCATCGAATTCTAAAAGTTCTCCAATGAAAGCTCTTAATTTTGAAATATTTTGTCTAAACCCAGAATCCAAAGCTGTCTGCAATACAAGCTCCATATCTACATGTATTTGTTTAAAAGGGGAAAAATTTCGGCGCGCTTCGCGCGTTCCTAACACAGTGATGTTCACCCTTGGAAGAAAAATCGGAAAGCTTAGCTACAACTTTCAAACCAGAGACATGCCATTTCCGGTTGTTTGAGAGGTCGTGATCTTTCAAAATTTTCTGTGCGCTCCTGTACGTCAACTGAAAATAGTCTTTCTAGCAAGTCTTAATATTCCAGGCAGGGAACCATTGCATGGGCGTCGGGAAGGGGGGCACCTGCCCCCCCCCCCCCCGGAAAATCAAACTTGTGAAAAAATTAATTAAAAATTGAAATAAAAAAAAAAATAAAATAAATCATCAAAATATCTTCACTCACAGCATCAGTTTTTACTCGTGAAATATGCGGACATTTGACCAGGAATTGCAAAAGAGAAGATGGTATGCTGAATAGTGAAATCGTAATTTGGGGACCATCATTCATGATATCTATTGGAAATTTGTAATTGTAAAAACTATGCCAAAATTGTACTAGTCAGGTATGTAGTGTGCATATGGCATCCGACCATTGATGAATGCGTTGGTCTTGGTGTGGTCCCGTGCTGATCTCAAGTGGCGATGCGCTGATGTAACTGGTATATACAAGGTGAATATGGCCGGGGGGGGGGGGGGAGGGAGTATGATTCATAATTGGGTAACGGATACAGGCCGCCTATATAGGCTGTTTGACAGTTGTAAGTTTTATTGTGCATAGGCGTGCGAGGCCGTTACCGAGAGGGAGATTTCCCTTCATCAATTTTTTACATTGAAAATTCTAAAAAACTAAAAATTACAGACATGAAATTCCTGTTTTAGGGCTGGGTACATGCAGCTTATAACACTCGACAAGTGTTGTTTCCGGCCATCTGGGGGGTTTGTAAGGCCCAAAATTTTCTTATACGCTCCGCGCCAACCTATGATGGCGCTCCGCTTAGATAGTGCACACAATTCAATCATCCATGAACGACCTTGCCCCCCCCCTCCTTGTAAAAATTTTTGCGGACGTCCATGAACCATTGGTCTACCGTACTCTCATACACATCCTATCATCAGATACCATTCAATCCTGCTAGATGAGTAGTCTGTGTAGATGGATTCTTTAGTTATTGAAGTGTCAAAATGTTATCAGTGCTCAATGTTGCAGCATAGTGACGTAGCTACAGAAAGCAGGGGGCGGTTTCCCTGGCCCGAAATAGTTAAAAATTCCCGACTTTTGCTATTTGAGACACTAGCCAAATACAGTGCAGTTTTCCAACTTTTCCTTCTATTTCCGCGCGCTTTGCGCGCCCTAAATTGCAACCCTTAATGCAGTAAGTGGTCCATTAAGCAGTCATTGGTAAACTTTTCCGACCCGCTACAGTGTTGTTTCCATACTAAATTTTCTTCAATATAAGCTTTTAATTTTTAAATATTTTGTCTAAAAAGGCAACAGAGTTTCGGGAGCTTTTTGAAAGTCGCCTAGAAGCCTCACTCCACACTCCTTAGATAACATTATGTAACAACAACGATCCTCAGTCGACATGCTATCTCAAATATACGCCAACAGCAGGAAACGCAGATTCTAATATAGTCCCCCAAGTATTCAGATTTCCTCACAGGAAACCCAGAATCTAAACTATTTTCTGCAATACAAGCTTTTACAAATGTGTAAGTTTTATTTGTTGGTTGGTCGGTTTGCTTGGTTGCTTCTGGCATATCCTGGTGGGCATAAGCATACAAAATAGGACTTATTCACAGTGCATGCCCTGTTCGTAATATGAGCTTCTGTGCAAGTTTTAATTTGATGTCCATCAAAGTTTTATGTCAATCAAAAAGCTACACATGAACCAACTGATTATTTTGGCTTACCCAATGCAGGTAAAATTGTAGTTGAGGTGATGAGTAATTATCTTTAAAGTTACCCTGTCCATATAGTATATAAGCTATATGATCGCGTCTTTAGTTTGAAAGCACTGATCTAAGAAAAGCTACACCATACATATGGTAAGTGCTTGTGGCATTAAGATAGATTGGACAAACCTACCCCTACGTTAGTTTAAAGAGTACCTTTTCATCAAAATTAAGTGCAAATAACAGAGGACCGCTGTATTTTTCAGGTGGAACACGGTGTTTTAACCCAATGCAAACGGGACCATTTTCAGAAATTTCCAAATGCGGTAAAATATTTGCTCAAATTGCCAGTTCAGTCGCAAGACACAGTAGAATTCTGTTCTGGCATAACCAAACGGATGGTAAACAGTGACCCACGAAGTCTCAGAAGAAAGACATGAAAGTCAGCAATGATGTCTCAAATCAAGGCAAGTTTCTGAAGTATTAACTCCATGGATCGACCTGGTCCACATCCAGACAAGTAAAGAAAAAGGCGAAATGGCTTCAGCGGGGTGGGGCAAAAAATTTCAGGGGCAATGTTTAAAAATGCATTGAGTCAATGGCTGTATGAATTTCTAGGATGGGAAAATGTCCCCCCCCCCCGGGTAGATGCGCACTGTTTAACAAGGTGTTTCTTGATTAACCGTTGCCATTGTATTGTATCGATTGTTTTCTTTGTTCGGGTTAGTGATTAGGTTGGGGATTAGGGTTATCGTTAGCCAGTTAGGAAATTTCTTGTTAAACAGTGCGCATCGCCCCAAATGTTTACGACCTGTCTAGCTGTCACCCCATTGGTTTCGGATGCAATTTTCTTCACCCCGGTACGTTTTTTGAATCAGTGCCTGTAAGTAACGTAAGTCTTCATATGTCGTAATTTTGGTCTGACTTCACCATAAACTAAACGCTAACTCTTAATTTTAAAACTTTGAAGCCTTAAACGGCTTTTAAATACCGTACTCAAATACTGGTAAATTATCGGATCTTAAAAATTTTGCAATTTGCAGAAAAAAAGACAAATGACGAAACTGTTGCAATTTCTTATTTTTGAAAAAAAAAGGCTTCCATGATAGATAATCAATTGAACCTGTTTTCAGCCAAGCATTGGTGTTTGCCTGCGTTAGCTGCAATTCAATTTAAGGACCGTTGTGGTAATACTTGCAGAACGCTTTTCTATAAGAATAGTCTTTAAACAGATTTGAACATAGCCAGACCATACAATGGGCACGGCAATATGAGTGAAGATGCAGGTTCAATTAGTCGTTTTTAAGTTATTCATGCTGGCGACAATGCAATATATTTAGTTGTAATAAAACAGCCGAACCGTGGAACTAAAATAACCGACTCTAAAAAGGAAAAGTTTTTCCAAACATTTGGAAAGACACACAATGATTTATGAGCTGTAAATTTACGGAACAAAAAGGAAAGAGAAACATACCGGTAAAGATTACAGAAAAGTTCTGGTAATTTATTTCCAAAATTTCTCTTCTCAATCCTTATTTATTGCTTTATTTAGTTGTTCTGTAAATGTCAGTGCATCTGCCCCATGAATTCTATTGTGGAGAGTCAAGAAAGGTCGCAACTTAGCTAACGTAGTCCAATCTAGTCAAGCTGTTGTAGAATAAGTCTTAGAAAGGTCCAAAATTACGTTAAACTTAAAGGCAATTATACTTTCTAAACAAAATTGTTTGGGGTAAAGTTATCCCAGAAAGCTAGGGCAACGTCCTTAATCTTCAGGTTATAGCTCCACATCTGCATTCCAATTAAAGCACCAATCGTCCTTAAAGGCATGATCTTCTCACCAAAAAGTTCCCATTCTCCTAACCCACCTACTTAAGCCCCTTCCACAGGTGTCTAAAACTCATTCTCATCCAGACACAATTTCAGGTTATTGCTTCAAGGTGAGCATACATGCAGGGAGTTGTCAAAATAACACTGAGCTCCCTGATACAATTTATTTACCAGACCCCAATGTGTAATAAAAAACTCTCAGTAACAGTATATACATTCTATGTATTATATGAGCTACATTGACTGCATTTTTGGGTGGTGTCAGTCAAAGAACTGTGCCAGTGGGAAACTTCTGCGGACTTCTGTAAAAATTGTACTTTCGGATGAGAGTTAACTATATTTAATATTGAAGGCAAGGTTCAGTAGGATGTCGTGCAAAAATATTTTTTTTGGGAGTGGAGGTTGTCCAGAAGTCTTCTGAAGCGGAGTGCCACCACCAGTTGGCTGCGAGCGTACATGAAAAATCTTTTCCCCAACACAGCAGTATGATGGAAGCCTGCGTAAATTTGGGTTTCCTATATATATGCAATAAAATTTTCTCTTCAGTAATAAAATTGGTAGGTTGCAAAATGATCAGAACATTAGATTTACTAGATGAACAGTACCGCTACCTTTGGATATATGGTAAGGTGAAGTAAGTTAATCATGGGGAAATAAAATAGATTTGTATGTGAGACCGTTTCATAAATTACCACCAAGAACGGGCCTTTGTGTCACAACTGAGATTCACTGGGAGACAACTGACGCTGAGCGCGACCATTAATATTGGAGTGTCACGCCAGCCTATATTTGTTAAAACGTGGAAGTAGCACTTCCATGGTTAAAATGCCTTTAGTCCTGGAAATGGCACTTTTGGAGCCTTCTTAGTGCATGACCAAGTCAGAATTCCCATGTTATATGTTTTATGCTCCTAGAATTTTGAAGGAAGCTCAACATCCCGAGGCCTACCAGCCTCGGGTTGTACAAAATTCCCCTAAAGGAGAGTGGGATTGTGTCACCGCCATGCCCTTCCCCCGGCCTCATTGATGCCAATTGCAGGCCTATTTTTAGTTCCTTAAAGTACGCAAATTTGGTAACACTCCAAATTTTACTGCAAACAGCATAGACCTATGTGGCACCAGATTTCATTAAAGGGCGACGCCTAATTTTTCAGAAAATTTCAAAGGGTCGATCCCACAGCCTGCGAACACTGATAGGCCTACCCTTTTATTCCTAAATACGTAAATCTTGAAACAACTTTTACCATAAAAATGACATATGTATAGCAGTGACGTAGGAATCAATGTTAAAATATGGGGGGGGGGGGGAGACAATTTTAGACTATGCACCTCACCCTAACCCATTGAACAAAAGGTACATTTTTTATGCTAAATTTTTCCCTTTTCTACGAGCAAGAACGACTTTTAATTTAAAAAAGTGCCTTAACTCATTTTTTTCAAATGAAACTGAGCTTTAAAAAAAGGGGGGGGGGGGGGAATATTCCCTTTTTTCCAGCCATGCTAAAAAAGAAAACAATTCCAGTATATCTTTGCTCTCTACAACAGTGGCATAGGTAGACTTTTTTCAGGGGGGCAAGCACCCAAATTTTGTGATTTTTTTTCTTAAGTATGAACACTACTGTATTAGGAACCGACGTAATTTGCGGCGAGCGGAGCGCGCCGAAAATTGGGGTTTATTGGAGCTTTTATTGCAAAAACAGTTTATATTTAGGGTGTAATGGCCGAAACCAAAAAATTAGCAGACAAAGTCTTTGTGACAAGTCAACGGCTACTGGTTATTTCTCATTACAACAGGAGTCTAACAAGCATGCATACGATCACAAATAGTTGACAAAATGTCCTGCTATCTCACAAATGCAGTCCACAGGAGATCTATTCCCTAACGTAGATACTTATTTCTCATGGAAATTACAGTAGCGAAAAGCATACAAAGCTCTCCTACTGGTACTTACACTTTGAAGTCCTTTTCGCGTGGAGTCCACTCACATAATTTCTAGGCACTTGACAATAGAACTGTTTCCAAATAGCAATTGCAAAGGATTGGAAATAGGTCTATCCGCACACTTATGTAGACTCCTTGCTAGAGTAGTATGGCACGCCAAAAGGCTCACCAAATATGATGATGTTCTAAAAATACACGTTCATGTACTAAAATTACACGTTCATGTACCAAAAATTTACGATGATGTACTAACTTCATATGATCATGATGTAAATTTACACCATCATGTACTAGAACCATAAGTTCATCAAGTTAAATGTTACGTTGTAGCCTACATGTAAAATCACACGTTGCATATCTTAAAACACATGTTGTACATGTAAAAACGTAAGCTCGTCATGTTATATTTGTATCTTCCGCACGCCATACAGAGTGAGCCTTTCGGCGTACCAGAAGTCCGCCAAAGGGCTCACCGAATTTGATGTAGTAAAAGTACACGTTCATGTACTAACTGCTTACGATCATGTACTGATTTAATACGTTCATGTACTGATTTCATACGTACATGTACTGATTTCATACGATCATGTACTAAATGTCAGTACGTGATCGTAAAAAATCAGTACATGAACGTATGAAATCAGTACGTGATCGTAAGCAGTACCCATCTGACCCACTTGCACCCATCTGACCCAGAGACTGGGAGGCTCTTAAATATATATCATAAAATTTAAGAACGTTACAGAAAGTTCGAGGACAATTGAGATCTCACTACTATAGGGACATTCCAGAAAACCCCTGAAGGACCCGGAAGTTACCAGCATGAAACACTTCGTAAAGGAAATCTAGAACATTCCACCTTCTTCCAGAAACTATAAGACAATTCTAGACTTTGCTTAATGATACCGGTATACTTATTAAAGAATACAAATCTAGTTCTTGCCTTTTCTAGAATTTAAACTACATAGGGTTTCCTGTAAGGAAATTTGAATATTTGGGGACTATCCAAGAATCTGCGTTTTCTGTTAGCATATATCGGTTAATCCTCATTTCATGTAACTTGTCCTATCTCCTCCCCCGTCGTGGAAGGACGGCAATTTCCTTCGGGGGGGCCTAAAAATGAACGTAAAGGACTGAAGTTACTAAAAGGATGATCATGAACTATTTTATTCTTTTGTAACGGTATTTTAATGCCTATCTGAATCTATTTTAATCACTTCTTACTAGCTCTGTTATCCCTCATCCCATCTTCAATCTTCAAGGTCTTTACCTCGCCGGGGACGACTGCCCTCCCCCCTGTTAAAAGATGCGGTTCTTAAAAAAATCAGTCATCTGGACGGTCTTCTTGATTTTGCTCACTAGAAGACCATATTCTTCAAGGAAACTCACAATTCTTAATTTTCCTGACAAAAACAGACGAGAGGTTCGTCATGTGCATCCAGTGCCCAATGTTCTGCCACCTGGCCTGCCCCTACAGCCGAATTCTAGTAACGGTAATGAAAATCAGACAGGTTTTTCAGCTACACATAGGCTTATGATAAACAGCCCAATAAGTCCAGGGCGGATCTAGGATTCTTCGTTAGGGGGGGGGGGGGCGTTAACGGTCGACCATCTGCCCGAACGAATATCTAAGCAGAGCGCCACCATCACTTGGCGCGGAGCGTACAGAAAAATTTGAAAAATCGCGACCCCTCAGATAGCCGGAAATGGCATTTCCAAGGCTTGTTAGTGGAACCTATGCAGTCGTTACTTTGAGCTTTTGTTTGCAAAAAATGTTCCCTTCAATTAAAAGTGAGGAAATTGCAAAAATTGGCTTTATGAACTAAACCAAAATTACTGATTTGATCTTGATTGAACCTAATATCACACTTCAAACACTTTTGATGAAACACCTTTTCCCCAATATGTCGTAATGTTATAGGTCCGGAAAAAGTGTTCTAAAGATAAGGAGGCTTCTCACCAGTGGCATGGGGGGGGGGCTTGGGGGAGCTGGATACTTTTGTAGGGGGCTGGAGTTTACTATCTAAGCGTACCGCCACCATAAGCTGGTGCGGAGCATACAAAGAAAATTCTGGATTTTTACACCTCCTAGATGGCTGGAAATGGCATTTGCCAGGTTTAATTGTCTTTAATTTTGGTGAAAAAAATTGAGAAAATAATTTGAAAAATTGAGATACTGATTAGCTCACTTCATCACTCCACTGGACTATGTATCCTCGGATTGCAAATTCGGAATCCTGCTATATGTTGCAAGCAGCTGTTTCAGTGCACGCCCGAGTAAGGTATTTCCATAGGCGTAGGGGAGCATTTCAGTTTAAGGGCAGAAGATTTTTGCCCGACGAAAATGTAATTCCGTCTGTAAGAAAGTCAAAGGGGGGCGCCAACATTGGTTGTCGCGGAGCGTCCAGAAATTTGAAAAAAAAATCTTACCTCTCAGACAGTCGAAAATGGCAATTCCCAGGCTTATAAAGGGGATCCAAGCAGTCGCTATTTTAAGTTTCAGTTGCAGATAAACGTTCACTCTGAACTAAAATTCAGCCAGAAAGACCAAGCGGAGCGTCACCATTGTTTGGAGCGAAGCGTACAAAAATTTTTGAAATATCCAACCCCTCAAACAGTTGAAAATGGCACTTCCCGGGCTTATATGGTATTTAAGCAGTCGCTATTTTGAGTTTCCTTTTGCAAAAATGCTCACGTGAAACTTCAATTCTGCTATAAAGCGGTCTAAGTGGAGCACCGCCATAAGCTGGGGCGCGACGTACAGCAAATTTTGAAAACTATACACTTCAGACAGTCAAAAAAGTCATTGCCTTTGCTTCTAGGGAGTCTGAGCAGTCGCTATTTCGAGGATACGTTTGCAAAGAATGTTCACTTGAAACTAAAATTCTGCTGGGAAAAATATCTACGCGGAGCGCCACCACTAATTAGCGCGGAGCGAACAGAAAATTTTAAAATCGGACCCCTGTCGAAAATGAAATTTCCCAGGCTTATAGGGGGATCTATTTGATTAGAAAATTACCAGATAAAATGTATCCCTACCAATCGATGAAATGGTCCCGCATATTTTCTAACTACAAAACGGAATTGAAAACATGCTAATGAATTTCACTCTATTGCGACTCTTGGCTAAATTCAACATATATTGATAAAATTCTGTGACTGCCCGAACTTCCGACTTTATATGATTTTACTTTTGAAAAATGTAACATTACCAGATGTGTTTAAATGAATTTTCAAGCAGACTTATGGGAAGATATTGTCACATTGAATCGTTGAAGTATCGAAAAACAAATTACCCGATTTTCATAACCATTGCCCGTAGTTGGTTCTAGAACAGGATAAAAGGCAAACTTTTGGGTACCTGAACACCCTCCTGTCTGTCCGTTGAATTAATTTGGCAATTGAAAACGTCCCAGCATTGTTTTAACCTTTTCCCGAATATTTGACCATTTCGGGCAATTTTTTCAAAACTACAGTATGAATTGGGGACGATGAAACCTTTTTACATTCTACCCAAACGTGTTGCAGATCTTTGTATTTTCCATGAAAAATTTACTTTAAATTTAGCGTTTTCTGTTTTTCGGCAAAGATTTGAAGCTATTGAGATAATCGGCCATTTCGGGTATTGTGCCACAAAAGATTTAAAACAGGCTTAAGAATGAATTGTTTCTTTCAAGCCACAGGCTTCCCAAGTGTGTCGCAACTATGATGATTTTTCGTAACTATGTTACGCTTACGATGATACTTTTCCATTTTCGGCCAAATGCTTGAAAGAATTTGGATACTCGACAATTTCGGGCATTATGTTGTCATTACCTGTGAAGTAAAATTCACGAATAATAGCTTTTTGCGCTGCGCGTTCTAAGGTATAGCAATTTTGGGGGATCTTGACTTGGTTTTTCATGAAAATTTTATTGCGACTTCATGACGTTTCTTTCCTTTTTCGGGCATATCTTTTTTAAGCTTTCGGCCACATTTAGCTGTTTCAGTTTAGGAATTTTCTGAAAAATATCCAATTTTTTCAAAATTAAAGGCCTGACAGAATTTTTCCCGAATTTAGGTTTTGCCAAAATCGTACGTCACTGGGTATGTCCACTCCACCAAAGAGATAAGTGAGGTCCTGAGAGGTAATAGTGGTAATGTTGCGACCCTTGAGACTGCATTGACCCAACATGGGTTTGGTTGTTGTACTGGCCAATGACTGCCAGCAGTTGCGCGCCGTGCAAAATGCAAATTCCTTTCAACAATATTTGACTTAAATATTCTACCCATGGGCGTCCGGAAGGGACGGCAAGGGGGCACTTGCCCCCCCCCCCTGGAAAATCAAACTTGTGAAAAAATTAATTAAAAATTAAAATGAAAAAAATTAAAAATAGATCATCAAAATATCTTCACTCACAGCGTCAGTTTCTACTGAAATATGCGGACATTTGACCAGGAATAGCAAAAGAGAAGATGGTATGCTGAATAGTGAAATCGTAATTTGGGGACCATCATTCGTGATATCTATTGGAAATTTGTAATTGTAAAAACTATGCCAAAATTGTACTAGTTGTCAAGTGTGTAGTGTGCATATGGCATCCGACCATTGATGAATTCGTTGGTCTTGGTTTGGTCCCATGCTGATCTCAAGTGGCGACGTGCGGATGTAACTGGGATATACAAGGTGAATATGGTGGGTGGGGGTGATTCATAATTGGGTAACGGATGTAGGCCTATATAGGCGGTTTGACAGTTGTAAGTTTTATTGAGCTCAGGCGTGCGAGGCCGTGACCGAGAGGCAGATTTACCTTCAACAACTTTTTTAGGTTGAAAATTCTAAAAATCTAAAAATTACAGACATGAAATTCCTGTTTCAGGGCTGGGTACATGAAGCTTATAACACTCGCCAAGTGTCATTTCCGGCCATCTGGAGGGTTTGTAAGGCCCACAATTTTCTTGTACGCTCCGCGCCAACTGATGGTGGCGCTCCGCTTAGATAGTGTACACAATTCAACCATCCATGAATGACCTTGCCCCCCCCCCCTTGTAAAAATTTCTGCGGACGCCAATGATTCTACCCACCACAACAAGTATGATTTGGGAACATATTTTGTGCATACCTGGGATTGAAAAACCCTACAGGAGATAGAAACAGGACAGAGGCTAGAAGCACACTTTAATCCACACCAAGGTAGCCAATTTCAGCCACTCCAAATATGCTAGAAAATCATCCATCAAAAACCCCGACGAGTAAAAGTCAAAAGATATGAAGCTTGCCACAGTCTACCTAAATTTATTCCGAAATTCAGAGTGGGCCACAATTGCAGAATACCCTGCAACTGCGTAGATCTATTTCAAGTGTATCTATGTCATAGTAGCCGGGTAGCCCGGATTGATTATTATCATTGGCCAGCATGAATATATTTTTTGCCCAGGTCGCCATTGGGGGGGGGGGGCTGGGCGATTGAGTGGGGGCTCCAGCCCCTCCCCCAAGCCCCCCTTCCCCCGTAGCTACGCCACTGATCCTCACACAAGTTACAGAGAGGAGAATTTTTCTTTTTTAATTTTGAATAAAGATTCGTTACAACCTATAGCCTAATTCTATGAATGTAAAAAAAACCTCAAAGAATTGAATTTTGGGGTCTCCAACAGCTTCAAAGACGATGATGAAAATACTGACCAAAAATACGATGCACTGCTGTAAGATTCGTTTTTGAGATCGCAGTAGCTTTTAAAATCTTTTGCTTGATGAAATATACCACTTTATTGTCATGTGCTTGAGAGATTAATACAATGTAAAAGAAAAAATACTAGCAAAATTACATTTATGGCAGATATCATTCCCATTAATCTCTCAGTCGAATCTCTCATTAAAAAAAATTCTTTTTCTGTTCTTCTGTTTGATAACATTAACGAGGATTTCCGTTGATTAAAAACCTCCCGGCTGATAAACCCAAACAGCAGATGGATTGTAAGTAAAAGTTAAATGTTCTACATAAAGCGTGGTCCGAAATAGGGTTGAGACCTTCGATATCACTCTGTTGACATTTTATCGGAAAGCTTGAAACTGTGTGCTCTAAATTGCTAACTTTGTAACAATAATAAGTACATAGTTTGAAAATTATAAGATAATACAACATTATGTACAAACAAGAAGGCTAAATGATCTATTTAGTAAAAGTAAAAAATAAGTTTTGGAAAATATTAGGGGAGGGCGCGCCGGGTGCGCCCCGCGTAAAAAGTCTGACTGAAAATTCATTTAGAACCACCTTGTAACGTGACATATTTTCAAAAATTCAAACACATAGGAAGAAAAATCATTTATATTCTGGAGTTCGGGAAGTCACGTAGAAAATCTCATCTTTTTAGCGGGCATTGCAATGGACTACAACGACGATTCCGTTTCAGAGTTTTCCCCCGAAAAGAGACAAGAACATTACATCTAATTAATTGCAGCAGTACCCATTTATCTCGTAATTTCTTGATCACTTTGCAAGTTCGGTTTTCTCTATTGAAGTGAAACTTTCATTTTAAAGGAAAGCTCAAAATAGCGACTGCTTCATTTCTTTTTACAAGTCTGGGAAATGCCTGTTCCGGCTGTCTGAGGGGTTAGATTCTTTAACAATTGTCTGTACGCTCCGCGCCAACTAATGGTGGCGCTCCACTTAGATAGAGTGTTTTGGTCGAACAGATTATTTTACAGAACATTGCAAGCTTGCAAATTGTTCTTCGTTTTGGGACAATATTATGAAGTGAAAATTTTATTGCGAAAGAAAGCTCAAAATAATGACTGATCCTTTTTTTAGGTACGAGCCAGGGAAATGCCATTTTCTGCTCTCTGGAGGTTTTTAATTTTTAAAACATTTCTGTGCTCTGCACTTTGATGGTCGTTCGGGCAAAATTACATTTTTCAGACAAAAAAGACAACTCTACATCTCCGAAACTGAAACGTTCCCGTACGTCTATGTCAATGTATAAAATGTAAAACTTCAAATGTATGGGAAGCCAAACTGTTTCCGCGGGAGATTTTCCCAATATGGTTCGAGGGCCATAATCTGCATGATAATATTCGGTTACCCCAACCAAACTACAGATCACACCCTACTTGATTTTCTTGTAAGAAGATTAGATTCTTTCATAGGCCCGTAAATCTGTCATACTTGAAAATTACAAGTTTTCTCCAGTATAAGCTTCAGATTGTTAAAAGTGGCAAAATTTTCCAATTTCGACGGATACTCTGTACAATAAATAACCAAAGTCAACTCTGTTAACCACTCCAATATTCTACCTAATTTTGCTCTTGAAAGTCGTATCACTTAATAAAAAACCTAAATATTTCATTATAACTGTATACCCAAACCAAATTTTCTTCAATTATATTCCAAAATTCTCCAATAAAATAAGCTCTATATTTTCAAATCTTCATTCAAAAAAGGAAAAACCTTTTCGGGCAACCTATTCTCGTGTTGAAGCATTAGTAGGTAGGCCTAGTACGATTAAATGCGTAACCCCAAAATATTTACAGCTGTCGCCTATATAACGTTTTTGATTTTTCCCATATGGGGGACAGATCCTCCAATAAACACCCTAACTTTTTAATGGTCCTCAAAAAAGCAAAATTTCTTTAAAAAAATTTAAAATTTTGTCTTCAAAATAAACCCCAGATTTTTAAGTTTTTGTCGAAAAGACGGCCAAAAATTGCGCGCGCTGCGCCCGCCTCAAAATGTTAAGTCACGCCCCCCTCCCCCCGGACTAACTCAAAGCCTTTGTCGGGGCCTTGAAATTCTAGCCCCCCCCCCCTGTCGGGGGAAATCCTGGCGCCACCCTTGACCAAATATAGCACTATTTTTTTCTTCTAAGATCTTAGAGGCAGCAAAAACTTCCAAAAGAGGGAGAGGGACATTTTCCCAGGCTATACCAGTCCAATGATCATGCAACTTGATCTGAGACAGCGATCAAGAATAGGGGATATGAGCTCAATTATGCCCCGCACCCCCCACACAGGCAAAACAAAAAGTCTACGTACACTGGCTGCTGCCCCTAACTAACCGTAAAGACAGTCAAAAAATGTCAACCCCAGCCACTAGACTTTCAGAGTGACGCATCACAAAAAAGGACAGTTACTCGTATGTAAGCACATCCACAGTACAGAAATGCATGCACCAACAAGAATGCACCTGATACATCACGTGATAATTTGTTTTTCCTGGTTGGAACTGCTTTTGGTTTCTGTGTAGCAAGACACAGTGCATGACAAACGGTACACAAAATTAATATTACTATGCGTATGCCCATTGCATTTGGCTTGCATATGATATAGCATCCTCGCCACAGTTAATCTTAGCTAGGCCAAACGTTAGGTTGAACCGAGTATCATGTAGCCGTTCGTAATCATCGAAGTTTACTGGATCCAAATTTAGGCAGGCTATAACAGAATCCGTTTGTGTGCCAGTTGACAGAGGCAACATTTTGTGGTAGAAACGAAGGCAACATGAGTGACAAAAATTCTGACAAGGACTTATCGCCAAAGCGAAGTAGCAGCAGACATGGTGTGGAAGAATCGAGCTCGAGTCGCCATTCATCTCGTCGCAGGAGATCCTCTGGAAGCAGCAATTCCAGACACGAGAAGCGAAGCTATTCTAACGATCTTCATAAAAGGAAAAGGCATCGCAGCAGTTCAAGTCCAGAGAGTGAGAGGAACATGGAAGAAATTAAAAAAATTAATGCCGGAATAAGGCAAATACACGACATTTTTGGTGAATCGGAATGTAGAAAAATTGAAGGGGAAATTGATGAAATAGTGAAGAAGTCAAAGCGGGGTTTGTACAGAAAGCAGACTGTGGATAGGGCACCACTTCGTAGCAAATACTTTTTCGGTGAAGGGTACACGTATGGGGCACAGCTCGCCAAGAGGGGCCCTGGCCAAGAGCGTTTGTATCCTAAAGGGCACGTTGATGAGATTCCAAAGTGGGTGAAGGAACTTGTGATAAAACGTTTGGAAGAAAAAAAAGTTATACCAAAGGGTGTGTAACATTTATTCTCACTTTAGGCCTAGCTAGCCTACAGTGGTGTGACTGTGAGTTGAGTTTGAATGAGCAGGACCAGCAAAGTGGGTGTCCATGTGTGCTGGGTTTGTTCAGGCTGCCTGAGATCATGAATTTGCTGTGGAATAGTGAACCTTGAAATGATCATCCATGACCATTGAGATAGGCCTAGCCTAGGCCTAGAGCCTTATACAAAAACAGCCTGAGAAAATAACCTTGGGAACATTGAGTAGACATTGGTTACAACTAACATGTTAGTTAAATGGTGCATAGCCCTGGATGTAAAATTAAGACCCATTCTTTGTAGTCCTCAGTTTAATCCTGATCATAACAAACATTGGTCTGTATTAAACCACAGTTCGAACTTAGGCATAGTCCTTCAGTAGCTTTTTTGTGTATATTGAACTTAGCTTCATCAGGAAAGTAAAATGGCAGTCTTTTGGTTTGATAGAAAAGCTGCAGCTTATCTTGGCTAATCTTACCCTTCATCTATGTTTGCTGATCGGTTTATTCAGGAATTTGACTTCTTCTTGTATACAAAAGTCATCATGTTAAAAATGTGAGAAATTTAGCTTTCTTGCAGGGATATCAATCAACATTTTTCCCTTCCCTTTCACATTTAACAGACAAGTTTAACTTTACAGTAACATGGCCATATGGGACTCTTTCTCTGAAGGGAGTGGTGGCATTTTGTTGGACTCCAGATCCCTAACCAAGGCATAGTCTCTGCCAGACTGAGCGCCCATAGTTTGCCCGATTCAACAAGATTTCGGCCGATGTAGGAGGCTGCAACCCCAAGCCCCTTGTCCTATGGCCAGAAAGAAGTGGGGAGGTACTGGTATATTTTACCTACATTGTGCAAGTGCACAGGATTTCTGCCTTTGACTTACAAACTCATATTAATAGCTAGGGACCTAGAGTGCAGAGACTCACATGGCTCATATCATAAATTTGAGGCAACTAACTATATTAATGGGCGGAACTATAAGTGGAGGTGATCACCTTACCAAGAATATTGGTTGTGGGAAGTATATATTTGTTTTTCCTTTTTTTTAAATGCAGTTGATCCATGTATGGGGTAAGGGAAATTGGGATTTACAAGCTTTGGTTTTCCCTTTTTAATAATGCCTCAGTTTGCAAAACAAACTGTTGTGGTGGTTTAAAGGTAAAGAGCAGTCCACCCAAACTTATTTGGAAGAAAAAGCTAAAAAACACAATTTTCATCTTATTTCTCTTCAAAGTATCTTTCATTACATTTTATGACTTTACTATTGCATATTCAAGGTAAACCAAGAAGTTATTTCTGGTAAATTTCACATTTGAGGATAAAAAACATTGTCACATGACTCCCAACAGCCAATCATGAAACTGGACAGTCTACTACACTTCTTCAGTTTGGGATGACTGCTCCTGCCCTTTAATTGTTTTGACCTCACCCCTCCAGATTGTGGGACTGCATTCCCCTGATATTAGTTATGTACAACATGGTCATGTGTTCAATAAGGACTTTTTCAAAATGTAACATGTAAGCCTAAACTAGGATTTCAAGAACAAGAATCAATTATGAATACCCTAAGATGTTGAAAAGCTTGAATCTTAATTGGTTGATGCAAATAGTGCAGACTGTAAATATTGTTATGTCTGATTCTAACCCAATGAAAAAAATAGGGACAGCATGAAAAATACCCAGCTTACTATACATGAGTCCAGACAGCAAGTTATTGTCAGTCTGCAATAGCTGGTGTCTGTCACATAGGTGTTTAATCTTTTAATTTCCTGGCTTACGTGTATCATAGATGATGTTACACTAAATTGTATCTGAATTTCTTCAATATCACGGAATATGAAGGTTTAAAATTCATGAAGACATTAATTAAAGACAATTTAAGATTGGTGGACCCCAATAATGGCTACCTACAGTCATTAAACACAAGCTCTGATCAGATTCACCTATAACTTGCCATTTTGTTGTGCTATAAAATTAAAACAAAGTACAGTACCTCTGTCAGTGCACATGTAAGTTGAACTAACTACTGTACAGTACAGGGCTTTGGTTGGATTATAATATTGATGCATACTGTATCTACAGGAAAAGGGAAGTAAATGGTTATTCCAGGATCATTTTCGAAGTGACATTCGAGGAGTTATAATGAACAACAAAGACTGTGTGAAGACCTGCATGATTGACCAGATTAAAATTTTCTTCTTCAATAAATAGTAATTGCAGATGCCTCTGGGCACATAAAAATAAATCCTTTTCACTACTAGTGGAAATATGGAAAAAGATGTTTGAACATTTAACTTTATTTGTTGGCATAGCCAATCAAAATATATAGTTTCTTGACGTTTTCAATTATTTATTTTGATATATGACACAAGACCATCTCAAGAGGTATAATACCCTTCAAAGTAACAAAATTTGTGTGTCATTTCATCTCATTCTTTTTGAATCTCACCTTGAATCCTTCAGGTTGTGTGGTCAGCAATATCCTAAGTGCTAGACCACAGTAAATCAAAAGTTCATTTGATGAAAGGTCCTTTTTGACCCCAAATAAGGTTTGAGTTTGATACAGTAGGGCATGTGGTTAAGAGTATTCTGTACAGTTTTGGTTTAGAATATGATAATGACTAGCCTTGTGTTGGATCGGGGTTTTGCCTATTATTGCGCTTTGTTTTACAATTAATTGAATTTAACACTAAATTAGATATGACACCATATCTTAGCAAACAGTGGAGTGCATGATTGCACTTTTTAATGAAGATTTAGAGAGAAAATCCTTACAGTAGTTCTACATTGCAGAGATAAAAGTAACACTCTACAGTCCACTGCAAAATCTGTAGAGCATGAGCTCAAGGAATATAATGCAGAAAATGTGATTGTATCATGCAAATTGAGATTGTGACATACTCAATTAAGTCAACTTCCATGGTGTCTTGTTAAGGCTAACTGCCTGTATTCATTTCATCCATTTGATATCATTCACTGCAGTTTCATCTTTCCCTTACAGATTTTGTGAACAGTGCTGTGATCAATGACTACCTACCAGGTGGCTGTATTGTTTCACATATTGATCCTATTCACATCTTTGACAGACCCATCGTCTCCATCTCTTTCATGAGTGATTCTGCCCTCAGTTTTGGTTGCAAGTTCTCCTTCAAGCCGATCAGAGTCTCAAAACCACTTGTTTCCTTGCCACTGTCAAAGGGCTGCGTAACCTTGCTCAGGTTTGTCATATCTTTCAAAATATATTTTATATTTTGCTTCACTCATCTCCCGTTCTCAGAGAAAGTGATGCGGGAGGAGCACAGGGCAGGAGGTTGGTCAATATGTCAAGGATGGGGATGGTGCATCAAACTCTTTGAATGAAGTTAGGGAATTTAGAGCTCTGTGGCCATCACAGGAGGGGGCCATCTTCCCCTGATGGCTATCTACATTTTTGTCACGCATTTTCTTTTAGGAGAAGGGTCCAGTGTGGAAAAAGGTACATCAGTTTATCTTAGAGTGAGTGCAAGGAAACTACTGGCTATAGACTATTGTCATTGTGTACATTGGTTGGGTTGGGAAATAAAAGAAACATGTGAAAGTGAAATTATGTTAGCTCAAAAAAGGGCAGAAATGCAATCTTTGGCAAGCTAAGGCAAAATGTAGCATACACAGAGCAAATGTTTCATGCATTTGTGCATGTAAGACCTCTTCTTCATACAAGGCTTTAGAGGATGCAGCAATATGTGCAGAGCTAAGATCCAAAGAAAATGTTTCCTGTCATACTTTGACTCTTAATAAGGTGATGGGTTTGATTCTCCTCTGTTTATTAAGGGACCCCTCATGGCCACAGTATGTACATACACATATCCCATCTCATGTAAAATTGAGGATGGACATTGCAATTTAAAAGAAGGGTTTAAGGTCACAGCAGGATTTGGTATGTTAGAGGGGTACTTATTCTGAGTATTTCAGTGAAATCCGATGTGTGGTTTCCAAGATATGAGCACGTATATTTTTCACATTTTCAACAAAAAGGGAACTTGAAGCAAGCACATATGGCATCACATCCCCACATTAATGGGCAGTCTTTTGTTTTTCTTTAAACTTTGTACTGGATTTTCTCCGCAACAATCCCATATTATTAATATGTGATTGCATAAGTGGCATGGGAATTTTACAAACTTTGCATCCCTCATGGGGCGGTCATACTCCTATTTACTTCAAGGTTAACACTATAGTCTGATAAAACAAAGGGGGAAACAAAGCATTCCTTGTCAATATGAGGGAGAGATATAAGCTCTGCTGCCCTCAAACTCACTTTTGAACACAAATCTACTGACTTCATTTACTGATATCTCAAGAACTACATGTCCGATTTGAATGATACTTTCACCACACTGTTTAGATTTTGTTCCTCTTTCACATATGAAAGTAACATTTTTGCCTAAACTTCCCCTTTAAAGGAAAAAATAGTCGCCACCATCTAAACCTCTGTTGGGAGCCAAGAAAAATGCCAGCCAATGTTTCAATGACTTGCGAAAATTGAAAGTTGACAACTTGATAAGAAAAAAAAGACCTGGACTTCCTGTCAAGGAAAAACACAATGCATTCAGACTTGAAGCATTGCTGTTCCAGGGCTAGAATTAAGGTTCCAGCAGGGCAAGGCCATGTTCCCATCAGTTTTAAGGGCATGCCATGTGAAGTGAGAGGGTTACTAAGTCCAAACATGTATTTTTGTTCTGACCACAATGTAATCTCACATGTAAGGAAGGGAGGCCAAATATCCTTAATTGTCATCAAATTTTAAAGGACAACTAAGCCATTGCCAAAAATATGAAGGCCATGGCCTTTGTGGCCCTCTATTAATTCTAGCCCTGGCTGTTCTGTAAAAGAATTTGTGAACATAAATGTCTTCTTATTTGCCTGTAATGTGGTAGCCTGCTTTAAGCTTGTGTTTGCCTTTCAACTACTACATTCAAACATCAAAAATCTTACTTTCGCTACTATAAATAATACTTTGAGTCTTTCAATGGCTTCACTGTTGAACAGCCCACCTTTCCAACTAAGTTAAATGGCATAGCCTACCTACTCTACGGTATACAATAGCCTGCCAACTTTCTAGCGCAGTGGTTCTCAAAGTGGTCCCTACCGCCCCCTGGGGGGTGTTGAAAAGTTTCAAGGGGGCGCTGAGCAGTTGGCAAGCAATAGGGGGGCATTGGCATTGACTAGGGGTCCCTGGAGGTTCTCATACATGCAATAAAGGAACCTAGGGGGTTGCAGAGTGGTTGACACAGACTGTCTTCTCCGCAAGGTTTACCAACTACTGACAAATATTTACCCAATATAAAACTTATCTGGGTTATTTTGGTGCTGGAAATTGAAAGTCGAAAGCTCAAAGTCAAAGACTTATATAAATATGATGGCATGTTGTTTGGGAGGGGGGCGTTGGATCAGTCGTGCATGCCTTATGGGGGCAGTATTTTGAAAAAGTTTGAGAACCACCGTTCTAGCGAATCTCATTTACGACCACCAAATATGATGTCACAACAAAAATTAAAATAATAAATTATATCTCACGTAATAGGTAATATTTATGCATCGAACGTATGGCCTGGTACACATTTTCCACCTACAAAAGCTAATTAGGTTGTTCACCATTCGTTGTATCAGTTGTATGTACCAAGATACACTATTCATACTTGTTTTGTGCACCATGTGACCATCTCATGTTTACTAATTTGTCCCTCAAAATGTGGGATTCCTGTAAATGGAAACTGGACGAAGGTTAGAGAGGTGTATTATAATTTTGAGAAAGCGCCATCTTTCGGCCTCTACAGAGTCTGTTCCGCAGGCTAGTAATGTGGCTTTGAACTCCTTTGTTGAGGAGACCACATGTATGGGTACTTGCCTGGAAGGCTATGACATGGAGCTGTTCATTTGCCAAAGTATTTTGTCTTCTACTGGGAGATCAGGCAATTAATATTGAAGATTTTTAGTGCAGGTATTTGTGTAGGTTATGAAGCGGAGAAGAATAGTGGAGAAGGCTATTTCTGTATTTGTTTTGTGTATGAACGATTATTTCAATTTTTTCACCTTCGAGCTGTCGTCTGGGTTATTTTACGAGGACTTAGCTTTTACAGTTTTCTCCTGAGGTGATTAAGTTGTTTAATCATAGTTAATTGTGTTTTTATTTGTTTTTATTTTCTGGCTTCTTATGTGCTTCTTTGTTGCTTTCTTGTCCTGGAGCTTGAGGAATATTTTGATTTTTAATGTCTTTTACAGAAAATGGAGGGAATAATAAATTGAAATTGATCATTCTTCTTTCATGTAAGACATGAGTGTGTAGGCAGGGATTTTGCTTTATGAGTACTTAAAATTTGTAACTTAAGAAGGCCTGATGTTAAGAATGTCTGGTTTTTGTTCCTTATTCCAGTGGATACGCTGCTGATGAGGTCACTCACTGCATTCGTCCGCAAGATGTAACTTCAAGGAGAGCTGTCATAATCCTTCGCAGGTATTTAGCTGCTTTTATTGACACTGTTGCAAAATGTTTACCTTTATCAGGTAATATTCTTGTCATTAATCTGGTTAAATTCTCTGTGTGATCCGTGGCAGCACTATGGGGGTGGGGGGAAGAGGCATTAGTGGTATTTTCCAGCTTGGATTTCCCCTTATCCCCAGTTTCCCCCTTCCCAAGTTAGGTCATTTACAAGTTGGATCAACTGAAAACTTGCATTATATACCTCTCCTGAGACTTAATTTTTAACCCAGAGATGGGTTATAACCTCAGTGCTCCCCTGGACCTCACCTACAGGAGTGTGGGCTTCACATTCCATTCACTCTGCATACAAAAATTTTTGATCCTCAACATTTTCCGCTTCCTGTTTTGCCTTTCCACTCCCAAATTTGACTCTTTGGCACCAAGACTGCATGTGATTGCTTCAGTTATCATGTTCCAGTAACTGTCTGTGAACCATAACTCCCGTAGTGTCTTACTTAGTGAGCAATCACCAGCAACAGTTCTGATACATTTTCATAATGTTTGTAGTAGGGAAGACAGGGGAGTAGGAAAAACAAGCCAGTGAGCCACAACTGAAAAAAGACAGTGGTTGGCTCAACTTGAACCAGTCGATTGGAAACTAGGACTTAAAACTCCATCTAACTTCAGGATGTGTGTGTTTTATTGATCTATTGTACTCAACCACCATGTGAATGCAACGATGATCTTGCAAAAAGGGTGAACTTCAAAAGGCTAATGCTGTATTCTGTGATAAGGACAAGTCCAAGAGAGGTCTAAGTCATTGACTGAGTAAAAGACTAAGCTGGTGGGTAGGACTTCCTATAAAAATTTAATGGTGAGGAGTGATTTTTTTATGAGAAATTTTTCATCTTTGAACATAAAGTAATTCAAGCTATTGCAAATTAGCAGGTTGCTATAGGTTACTTCCACTTGTTTTGGTCTACTGAACTGAAAATTGGCACAATCTTTAGAAATGAGTTGCCTAGACTCCAGAGAGTGAGGTTACAGTTTCTGAGACCATCTCACTCAAAGCCTCAAAGTTAAAAAGTTACAAATATGATTTTCACAAGACATTGCAGAGACATACTATAAATACTGTGCACAGTTTTACAGAAACTACTGAAATTGAGATGGATCCAGTGTGGAGCCTGGCCTAGCAAATGTTATAAAATGGGACCAAGTCACTTTTTGCAAGTATAGCTCATGAGTCTTGATTCCTATTAAACCATGAATCAAAATGATTGTGAGTCTGAGACAGGCCACAGTTCCTGCAAGACTGACTCTCGAGCCTGTTTCACAGCATAGAACTCACATATAAACACCATTCTAATGAACTTACGGATCAAGTGTCCTTTTCTAAGAAGATTTAATACACAAGTGCTATGGTAATACTTGTGATTGAATGCATATAAAAATGTTATAAATAAAATAAAATGAAGCTGAACATAGTTGAATTTCTCTCATTTATATGAACATTTTCATATGCATTTCAGAGTTTTTCCTGATGCCCCAAGACTTGAGGAATGGGAAGTCAAAAACCTGCCCCAAGCAACTCATTACAAAGCAAACAACAATGGCTACCAGCCTCGTAGAGATAGTAGGAGAGATAGCCATGATGACTCAAGAAGAAATTCTTATCACAGAGAAGAGAGACGGAGGAAGAGGCGGAGGTCATCATCATCGTCATCTTCATCATCCTCATCATCAGATGACAGGCGAAGGAGGTCCAAGCATCAGAGAAAGTCTTCTCATCGAAGGCACTCCGGAGGACATGGTGATAGCTGATGAAGTAAGTTATGGCAGCTCTAATCTGAAATGATTCAGTTACTACCAAATGGCAGTTTTTGAGTTTGTGTGCCTGCTTGTTAAGGAATCATTCATCCTTGACTAAATTCTATGGATTGTTGTGAAACATTTGCTAAGTCTAGGTAAAGGGGTGAGTGATCTTTCTGTAGCTGTGACATAGTATTGGGTTTTTACAGTCTTTTACACACTACTGATACATGTAATCAATCTATTTTCAATTGCATATGCAACAAGAACACTCTGACAACTTGTAAAAGAATAGAACTACTCATGAAAAATTGGGCATCTGCAGAAAAAATTCCAGCAGGAGTCAAAACTTTTGATGGATCAGATCGGGGATGTCGCTAGCCAAATTTGAGTGCTGGTTACAACTTGCATGATCTGGAGAAAGCACCTCTCCACCCCATGGCATCTACCCCATTTTTCAGCTGTTACTTTTTCATGTTTTACTCATTTATACTTCAGGGAGTAAGTTTAGGGATACATTTAGGTCTCCTTATGTAGATTTGTGGTGTGCACAGAGATGTGTGTTTGCCTGGAGTGCTGCCCAGCACTGCCCAGCAACGCCCCAGTAGCTACATCCCTACTATCAGAGAAGAGCTCAATTGTAAATTGTTGGTACTTTACAGGAATAACAGTAGCCAGCAATTTGCTTGAGGAAGAAACCTGTATGCAGAATGCTTTTAAAGTGCCAAAACAACCTGTCCAAATAATTTCTTAGATTGCCTTGTGCATTGCACCTAACCATGCTCTATTTTGAAATCTTTCTAATCTTGAATTTTCTAACCATTTCTTAAAAAAAAACTGTTTATGCCATTTTTTCTTCAAATTTATGATTTTCCAGGGGTGGGTGAGTACACCTCCAGATGCCAATTCATGGAAGTAAAAGTGGGCTATACTTAGGCTATACTAAGGCTTATCCATCCAAAAATCATTCAAGTTAATCAAGTTAATTTCATCAGAAGTTCAATGAACTGTTCAAAATTGTGCTTATGGATAGTGTAAACTGCAAGTTTGTACTGCAACTAAGATGATTATCAAATAAATCCACCATTTGGTACAAAATAGTCAGATCTCTCTTTCTACTTTGACCAGTTTCACTTTTGTTAATGAAATTCACCTCTTATGGAACCATAAGCAGGAATGGGCCAAGGAATATGGTAATTTTCTGTTAGTCTGATATCATTTGTGCAAGTAGTTTTGTTTCCTGTTGATGGTTCATTTGATTTTCATGAAATTTGGTTAAAATGATCCTTAAGTTGTGGGCTTTAGGAGTTGTCAATAAATGCAAGTTGAAATGTGCCTAGACTTTCTTTTCACAGATTAAGCAGTGTGGGTTTTTGAAATTGTACTACATTAATTATTTAATGTAGCAGTAGAATTCATTCAAAACCAAAGGTCATTATGCAGTAACAATCAGTGTTATCTATGGAATTAATGTGAAATGGTCTACTGTAACTGGATATTAGAACTGGTTGTACTGTTCTTTCAGGGGTACCATTAATCAGATGTTATTTTCCTGAACCATATTTGCATGTACATAATTTACATGTGTGTAAGTCAACAAATTTTTAATTGCATTTCTAAGGTTAGAATCTAATGAAAAGTGAACATGGGAGTGCTGCCCCCCTCCCCCCTCCTGGAGAGGTTGGTCAGTGTTTGTTAGGAGTGTCAAACATTTTTGAGCATTGACCCACCCTTCATTCTTGCAAATGATTCAAAATTTGTTTCCTGTAAAATATGATGAAATCAAGGAACCATGCCACACTTATCAGGTTTTTTTTGGCACATTTGGAGAACTGACTCACCACTCCTTTTGGGATGCATAGTATAATTATTAATGTAAGTGTATCAGGCATAAAAGTTGATCACACACAATGTAAACTACTGAAAGTGCGGTTTGCTGACACGGTTTATAATAAATAAAATAAAAATGGTTTAATTTATATAGCGAGTGCCTTTATATGAAGCACCTCAAAGAGCTTTTTCACAATCATTACCCCTGGTCATTGGTAACTTGTCAAACCCACACTTAAAGTGCACATCCCTTGTTGTTCGTACCCAGCACACTGAACAGTACTGTAATGCCACTTCATTGTGTCCCCTGGGGGACTTCCCATAGGAACAGCCACAGCACATCATCATTATACAAGTTACCTCAGAGATACCCATTTAAACCCCTTGGGTGGAGAGAAGCAATGGAGATGAAGCATCTGAAGCTCAAGGACACAACATAATGACTGTGAAGATGGGAATTGAACCTTGAAATCCTTAGATCTCAAGTCCAAAGCCTTAACCAATAGGCCACCATGCTCCCATAAAGTTTGAAGTTATTTCTGGCTTGGACTGTTGATCTTACATACTGAGTATTGGTATTTATGTACACATTGGACGTGCACTGTAAGAGGAAGATGTAGAAATCTTTTACTGATTTAGATTTATGAAACATGTGCTTAAAGGCCTCTTTACATGAGCAACCTCTCCACAACCTTTACATGCATTCACTTACAAACTAAAAACACACTTGTTTTAAGTTTGTCACACAGTGTAGATAGGTTATGTAGTATGTACAGTAACTATCTCAAAATTGCAGGAGTGTTTTTATGGCTGAAAATTTTTGGGAATGTTGCTCTTGTGATGTATATGGGCCTTGATATTACCCAGGAAACTGTGACCATAGGCATATGTTCTAGGCGGCTAGGAGAGAGAGTAGTTGGCCCCTGGAACTGTGACAAATTTATTTCAAGGTAACTAATGAAACACTTTATAGGCATACTGTAAAGCATTTTGTAGGGTGTACATGCTGTACCACATTGGTCCATATTTTTTATCATAGAAAACAGTGTGCATTCTTTTATTAATGATTAAAAATAATGTGATTGGATGAAAATATGACAGCAAGTGCTGAAACTACTCAGACAATTGGGTCCTGTGCATACATTATGGTTATGAAGCTTTTCTTTACGAACTGCACAAGCTGTTTTCATGAATACCACTTGAGGAAGCTCTTAACCAGTTTGTAAGTACAGTATTTTGACTTGCAGGTACTTAAAATCTTTGGCAAATGTTACTCAGTCTTGTTCCAGGTTTGGAAAAGTATTGAAAATTGCTGACTAAGTAGTTTGTTATCAAATTTGCTTGACTGAAACAATACTTTTCATCAAGAAACAAGATGTGATGTAGGATTTTTCACATAAAGCATCCATTTCTTTCAAGTTCTATCACCATTTACTTGCCAACAATGTAACTTTTCTTGAAATGAAATTTGAAAATAAACAATACAAAGCAAAGTAACTAGTTTGCAAATGCATCTTGTACAAAACACAAAGGTATCAGGCTATGATTGTGTAGCAATTAATCCCTAATGGAGCGCAAATGTAATTTCATGTTTAGTAAAAGGTCCTTGTCTTTAATTGCACTTGGTGTCTTTGCAAACCCCTCCTCTGACAAGCTAGTCTAGGTACTATCCCAAGGTGTGCAGCCTGATTTGATACTGTAGTACTGTTCAAATTTTTAACATTTTAAATTTTAAACACTTCCATTATTGTTTCCTCAAAGAAATTATACATCAGGTCAATACACTCAGTATGAGAAAATTTTCATTTAACTGCACACAGATCAAATGTGGGAACAATTAAACCCTCTTTTTTCATTTCTCCCCCCCACAAACATCAGTACATCAAATTGACATGCCATTGTGTAATAATGATGTCATAGCAGCTTGGCATAAACACTGCTTTCCATCCATCTAAACCACCATCTATGTTTGTTTCTAGTTTCTCTATCTCAGCGTAAGGTACTGAATTCAGAGCCTGGAAAGGTCATGAAATTTTGTTTTAATTTTCCAGGCCTGAAAAAGTCATGGAATATTGTATATTTGTAGTATATTGTATATTTTGCCCAGATCAGTCCTAAGTAAATAAATCCACTGATTTGTTTGTTACAACCATAGTGTCATTGAAATTTTATCAAATCTCAGACACAATTTGGTCATAAAATAGTCATGAAATTTTATTTTTCTTAAGGCACAGGAACCCTGTGAATCACAGGATCATTAAATGTTTTACAGCTCTGCAGGTCCAACATTTCTTTCACCCACATATCTGGGCAGGTGCTACCAGGGGTGAGATACTTCTTCTTTTTAGAGGGTTTCCTCTTTTTTGTTCTTTACTGTACTAGCTCTCTTATTTTTATTCATCTTTTTTGTGCCAAAGATCCAAAAATTTTCGGTCATAAATGTCTTTATAATTCTCGACTATTAATTAAACTTGTACAAACAGACCTCTGAGTTCTTTCCATTCAGAAGCTTGTTTGTATTATAATGAGATCAATGCAACCAGGGGCCTTTAAGTGGCCGGCCCCTGGACCCCCAGCCTGGTCTTCTGCCTCTGAATCCCCCCCCCCTTTTTTTAACAAGTCTCAGGCTTTTTCCTCTTTTTTGTGGAAGTCTCAGACCATGAAAGTGTTAGGGTGATATTTCCATGCCAACACTCATCCCTGTGCTACAATGTAAGGCTGCAAGAACTGTTTCGTAGAATGAACTACACTGAAGAAAGGTGCTGCAGTGTAGGCCAAGCAAGTTCTGATGAAATTTTGAGCTAATTTTATGAACGTGGTAAATGGAATCAATGGCTAAATGGTCTGTGGTTTGCTACACAGTCACAGTCCTACAGTTACAAAGTTATACTTTGATTATAATGAGTTACATTGGGATCTGGCACTTTGGGGATAAAATGATTTTGATGAAGGTAATACTGACAGCAGTCCTGTTTGGCATTCTAATGTTTTAATGATTGCACTTTTAAGGGGGAATGGAAGTTTCCCTTCTAATTAAGAAGTCATCTGCATCAACATGGGTGAGGTTATTCAATTATTTTTAGATCCAGGATCAAAGTGCTAGAAGAGTATTTCTTAACATTATGGCAGGTTTAAAAGAAGAACTATGAGTATATTTAGGTTGGAATATCTCTCCCAATGCATTCCTTTCAATAATTACTTTGTACATACTGTATAGTATTAAAATAGTATGAAATCAAGTTATCACCTATATTTTCAAGCATGAGCTGTAGCACCATTGGTGATGTAGTTTATGTGGCTTATCAGCTGAAGTAAATAAAATTAGTCACATATTATCTTTACATTCTCAAAGCATGTGGGGTTTCAGAATGTTTTGTGGGTAAAGAAATCGGAGCTAATCATACCAACTCATTAATTTTATCATGATTCTTGATTCACATGCACAAACAGCTATCAAGGTATTATGTATGTGTTATGCTTAATTAACTTCAGGTATTTGCCACAGTAGGTTGTAAAGAAAAGTCTGCAAAAAATTTTTTTTTCATGTAAATTAATGATTTTTTTTTTTGCAGTGTGTGGTTGCTTTAATTGTATTATGTACATAACTGCTTCACAGCAACATACAATAACAATGGAATCACATATATGATAACAGTCAAAAGTTTTTATCACAAAGGCCTTGTCATGCTGGATAAAAATATAGTTGGAGTTCATATTTGCAGGAAGGTTCTTGGTGGCAGTTTTCTGTTTGGAATTATTTCAGTGACAAGTGGTACTTGGATCTGTTGCATTGTCTCTGCTGGTAACAGTTATGTGAGTTAGGTGCTCATCTCAGGCTGTTCCATTTTACCTAGGGTTGTTCTGTTTTAAATGTGGTTATTTACAAGTGACTGATTTTCCTTTTTTTTTTAAATCATTTTGTTTCTGTGTTTGAAAGAACAAGTTTGAACAACTCTAGTCTGGATCTGTGCATTGGAACAGGGTAATGTTTTCTCTGGGGTGAATGTTATCACTGGATGCCCACCAGCTCTGTCATGGTGCTTCACTTGCTTTAGCAATGACCATGCATTATTCTGTGCTAATGAATGGTCCACTGTTGTTTAACCTTTGCTTTATAATGACCACTGTGTTAGAAGTCAGGGTATGGTTCATGTTGTCAGGTGGCTAGACAACTCAACAATTTAGTTGGAATTTGGTTCCCTTTGTAACAACAATTCAGGTGCTGAAAATTAGAGATTGTTCTTGGATTCTTTTAAAACCTTTCTTGGACCCACTGGGGATCTTCTTCCCAATTACTTAGCTATCCCATGATATCTTATCTGCCAGGAATAGGGTTGATCATGAAGTCATTTATCTTAACACCTTTGTGAAATGACTTGTAGTTTGTTATATGGGATTTAACAACACATCACTATGAATGTGTTACAAATTGTCAGGGAGATAAAGGTGTAAAGTTCAAATTGAGTTGAAGTTCAAGTTTCACATACAATGCAAATAGGTGCAGGTCCTCCCCCTTTTATGACATATGGGTAATACCATGGGCATTTTGTACAACACGGTTTGTGAAATAGGATACAGTGATTACTTGGAACTGGAAGCCATGTCACCAAGCATATAAAGTTGTATTATAAAGAAGTTGTAATATAGACCATTTAAAACATAAAGGGTGTAACTGTTTCAAAGGAAATATTTACCCCCAAAATTTTCCCTGAATGTGTCAGTAATGAAATATTAGCACAGTGATAAAATTACCAGTCAGTTCTCATGTGTAGTTTGCAAGTTATTTAGCAAAGGAAGGTTCCAGTTTTGGGGTAGGGGTATGACTCACTTGGGAGGAAATTGTTCTAAATATCAGCAGGGGATAGTAGGGGAAACTGGAAATGTTGTCACATGTAA
Source organism: Holothuria scabra (assembly GCA_037179385.1). Classification (NCBI taxonomy): domain Eukaryota; kingdom Metazoa; phylum Echinodermata; class Holothuroidea; order Aspidochirotida; family Holothuriidae; genus Holothuria; species Holothuria scabra. The sequence goes on from CM074184.1 coordinate 4,327,104, forward strand.
AAGCATGTAATTGTTACATTATTTCTGTAAAGCAATTGCAAGAATTGTCAAGTTGAATTTCAAAAATTTTATTGATACTTTGCACAAATAAAAGACTATCAGTAGACTTTCTGCCTGTTGTATCTCTTCTGATGTACTGCAAGTCAAAATTTTACTAGACAATCAGCACTGGTCTGCACTTTGTGTGAGCTTTTCCATCTTTCAAGTTCTCTGTTTGAGGAAGTTTCATTTATGTATCCTTTTATATTAGACAAAATGCCTCTCTTGGCATGATGTTACAAAGGCTTTATTCTATGAGCATAAAACTAACGAGAATACATTTTTCATCACTTCGTTTTATACAACATGTTTGTTAAACCATAAATTTTAGTAAAAACAATTTTAGTAGGTTGCATGACTTTCAGCTTAAGTTCTTCTTTTATACAGTTAGACATGGCACTACTAATTTATAGTAATCCTGTTTACTTGCTTGACCATAACAGGAGATAATCATTTGTGATTTAAATCAAGTAAATATTTTGTCTGCATAAAATTTAACCTCTTGTGACATCATGGTAACATTTAATGCAGAATTCCAATTTCTACAGCTGTGAGAACCTGCATCAGATATGAAATTTATGTCTGTACATTTGTGCCATTTCTTTTTCAACAAAGTAATGTTCATTAAAACATTGTGGTGTACAATACGAATACTTTAGTATTGAAGAGCACATACTCATCTTTAATACAAAAAGCTTTATAATTAGGCATCAGCTTTTCTGTTATTTTAAATTGCTTACAAATTATTACATTTAAAATTATATTTATGAATTATAACAAAGTTTGAGAAATGACTATCAATGCACTGTTCCTTCAAAAGTTGCTTGTTTCAATAAAGCAGAAAAAGCTTTGAATTTATGAATATCTCATTTTTCTGTTGTCTAATTTTCAAACAAAGAAACAGAATTAAGAATTAACAACAGTATGGGTTTATACCTCTTGTCAGGTGTACCTCAAGGATCATCTGATTGCAGGTTGCCTATAAAGGTCATGTATATAACATACGTACATTTGGCATACTGGATGATACTGGTCATGCACATTAGTTGTGTTAATGCATGACAGCACATTAGTAACAATTGTTGAAAAATGGACACCTGGATGGCAAAGCAGAAAAGACTCACAATGCAATGATGTCGGTTGCATGGCCTCTATATAGCAGGCTGAGGCTGCCCTATAAAGACCTTATGCAAACAATGTCACAAAGCAAAATGTGCTTCCTCAATTTGTCAACTAAACTGATATATTTTTCGACTGCACTTCCATTGCACAATCTACCTACAAGTAAAGTCTGTTACATAATACAGGTGGTCTCTTGAACAAATTGTTTTTTTTGTCCCTGGGAACATGAACTTTCAAGGCTGAGTATTAATTAATATTCCACAGTGCAGCATCTTGTGGTACACAAAAGCCAATGTCACCTAGTGTCGGTATATGTCATTGTACCTTATTCCACAGTGCAGCATCTTGTGGTACACAAAAGCCAATGTCACCTAGTGTCGGTATATGTCATTGTACCTTATTCCACAGTGCAGCATCTTGTGGTACACAAAAGCCAATGTCACCTAGTGTCGGTATATGTCATTGTACCTTATTCCACAGTGCAGCATCTTGTGGTACACAAAAGCCAATGTCACCTAGTGTCGGTATATGTCATTGTACCTTATTCCACAGTGCAGCATCTTGTGGTACACAAAAGCCAATGTCACCTAGTGTCGTTATTATGTCATTGTACCTTATGCACACAGGTGGTTTGAACCAGACCAGAACTTGATAAAAGCAATATGATATAAAGAGGGTGTTACCAGGGAAGTCTTGTTATGGTTCAAATATAAGCAGGTCTTCTTTACTTGGGAAGACAACAATTAGAGAGTCTCAAAGAGGGGTTTGTGAACAGTCTACTCCAAGGGGTAGACTGCTGGATGAAAGAAAATTAAGTGCCTTGAATATTCCTTTGTACCCAATGGAAGAGGGCAAGAATTAGTTAGTTTTACCGCCCAGTTTCCAACCTATTGGTTCAAGTCGAGGGCAAATGGAGGGCAAGAAGGGGGATCCCTGATGTATGCACATCTGTGCTACTTCATGAATCATGCTCTCGGTTCCCTGTCGTGCAATATCTGTGGGTATCAGGGAGCTATTATTTGGAAGGAGATAAAACAAAAGTTTTAATTTATGCTAATGCTCCAAAACCACAGGAGTTCATCCTTGGTAAGCGACTAATCTGGCAGAAAGAATTACTTTCTCTCATTCAATGTCTGTTGTTTGATTTCAATACAATAACTACATCATTCAAGTATTGTCATCGTATCACAATTGGCCTTCTCAACAAAAAACAAAGAAGAAGAAAGAAATGCTTCGATAGGTTGGTTAACACTGCCACAAATTTAGAAGCAGGTGCTACAAAACTAAAGATGACTGATTCAATGAAATTGGCTGAGTGGGATTGTACCTTTCTGATACATGAGCCTCATGCAAATGAGCTGCAGAGAGAGGAGGGTAATTTTTGCCATTTTCCAATGTGGAGAGTTCCTGAAATCTGACCGAAATTACCAGGTTCAGCATCCTTTTCAGTCACATTTCCAGATTTTGTACAAACTAGTTAATCTGTTGTAAGTCTTGTAGAAATGCCAAAAGAGACAAAACAGAGATTATTGTGTGACATTGGTGATGCAAACCTCATTTCAAAAAGAGTGCAATCTCCCATCAGATGATAGCTCCCTGGTAAAATACAAACTACTATATTTTGCCCTCTTTGGCAAAGGAAAAAAAAAAAGGGAGATGAGCATTATGAGCAAGGAGACAAAATTTGGTACATGGACATACATATAAATGCCTGAGCACCACATAATTCCAACATTAATATTTCATTTCAGAAATAAAAAAAAAGGCTTTTAATATTTCACATTGGTGATTTTTATTCATATTTTAAGCACAGGTTATGCATTGACATTTGATTTTTTAAAAGAATTCTCTTCTTTTTTTCATTTCTTCATAGTAATGGTATTTACACACTTTGCACTGAGCAAGACTGAGACTTTAACCCTTTGTAAGAATTAACTTTACTGGAGGGGAGGAACTGACAAAATTATTTTGTCGATTCCGACTTAAGGTATTTTAAGCCTGTGAAGAACTATTCATGCCCAAATCATTTTACCTCCTTTAAAATTAACAAAATTTACACTATCCCTTCACAAAATTCTGGAAACATTACACCTTTGTTTGCTTATCACAAATCAGCTGAACAGCTATTAAGAGTAATATGATAAATTGAATTACTGGCACAAAATACAAGAAAGGTTTTAATTTATATCAAATCATAGCCATGCACCCTTTACTTAGTAACCAATCTAAAGAAAGATTCATGATAATCTAAAGAACATTCATGACATACATGAGTACATGTTTAATATCAATAAAATGTAAGGTGCCTTTGTGAGCATTATGGGATCCCTAAAAAAGTATCAAGCATGGTTATTGGTAATCATTAACATGGAGGCAATCCCCATGACTCAATGCAAATATTGCTTTGGTAGTTAATAGCAATTCTGAATACTATGTTGCCAAGTACATGCATGCCATACTCTTGACTATTAAATGGGCTCATCTCAGCTGGTTAACTTGGGAAAAATTTGGAAACTAGGTCCACTTTATTTGTAAACAAACTGAGGTCACAATTAAGGCAGGATGTGTTGGAAGTTTCAGGCTTGTATGTCTTCATAAAATTGTCTTTTCTTTACTTATTCTGAAAGTTGGGTTTCCGTTTGTTAACAAAAGCATCCATTCCTTCCTTTCGATCATGCTGAAAAAGGAGAGAAACATAAGTTATCATGATGAGAGCTTCACTTTTGCAAATGATTTACAATAATGTTGGCAATTCAATAAACACATTATTTATTTAGTGATCACTGAGTGTATGTTTCAAGCATATGACAAATTGATACACTTAATGTGACAGAACTGAAAGAAACCTCAGAATTGGTGACATACCGTGGGACAGCACCTAGGAATGCACAAGATTTCAGCACTTTGGATCCAGCTGAAACAAAATTTTGATGTATCCTAGTATGGCCCATATCCCTGATTCTCCCAGGAACGGGAACCTAACACCAATTACTGATGGAATGGCAAGACCTATAAGGGTCATTTGAAGACCCTCTACCCCTAAAGGTGACTTTCCTGAGTTTTAAGGTGAGGAAGGTGCATGGGCATCCATATTATTTCAGGTATAGTTAGGCAGATGAGATTTAAGGACACACCCAACAAGAATATGTTACATAGTGTCAACTAGATACAAAGGTAAAGTTACAATTAAGTTTAAAATACTGTTAAAGTTCAAGTTCAGTGTAAATTACAGTTCAGATATGGTGCAAGTTTCTCCCTTTAGTCACTTCTCCGACAGTCAGAGAATACTGTGGGTATATCCTACAACCCCCAGCCCATAGGAGGAGAATCATACAATTAACAACCCATTCGGTGGTTGAAGCTGATTTAGGACACATTTTTCATCAGGCTGAATTCATTCAATGTTAGATCTGATTGACTGATTTTAAACCATTTGGCATTTTTAGTTACACCAGCAATCACATGCTTTCCAATAAGTATTGCACTTACTTCCATACATCCAGGATAACCATAAACATAATATTTTCAGGGTATACGAGGTAGTCAAATCTAAATGAGAACATTGTTCCCCTTTTACTTTTCAAAAGAGTTAAATTGAAGGCATTCTTTTACACAGGAAATCCTTTCATTTTCTTTGTAAGGGCTTTAGCAGTCTTCTTCATTTTTCCAAATAAAGGTCTGACTTGTACTTCAATATTCAAAGCACCTTTGAAACATCAACATGTAAAACTTTTGTTTTGCTTACCGTGGCAAAACTGGCATGAAATAACCGCTTTTCAAGATGAAGTCCCTCTGACAAGCTATTTTCGTATGATTTGTTAACAGCCTCTTTTGCCATAGAGTTGATTAGCCGTGAATTCCTACTGATTTTATCTGCTAGCTCAATTGCTTTGTCCATTACTTCTTCTTTAGGATACACCTTGCTAACAAGACCTGGTTCAAGAATGATGAAAATAAATAAAAACAAAATCATTCACAGATTCTTAGTTTTGAGTTGCCAAAGTTTCCCTTTAATGCTACTCAGCTCTTCAAATGATAAACAGCTCCCTTACCCATCATTCACTGTGCTGATAATCACAGAACATTTCCCTGTGTCAATTTGTGGCTATTGCGGCGCAAGGGTATGGCAAATCCAATTATTAAATGCTTCATACAGCATAACAGCTTAGCTAGTTTACTGAAATGAAATACTATGGCAATGACACTACATTTTTTCCAATCATGCACTGAGTCTCTGAAAACAAATTTCTTTAAAAATAATCAACTTTAAAAATGCAATGAGGGGGATGGGAGCTTCATCCCATTTCCTTTCTCAAAACTGTTTTTTTCTAGCCCCATTCCCTTCCAAAAAGAGAAAAAAAATTACCTAAAATTATGTTGAGGTTATTAGAGATGAAGGCATTTATAGATATGTTCAGAAAATATTACTGCCTATAACATGCTAACAATATAATTTGTTCTCCTTCAACAAAGAAGCACCTTCATTTTTTAAATGAGTCACTAGCAGTTTCTTTGAACACTATGGCATGCAATGCCTAATATATAAATTATACACAGGTCTTGTTGCCTGTTGCAGCGAAGACATAGGACTTCTAAATTTACATCTCAGACATTAATAGTACATTGCTTAAAGTATGAAAAAGATGATCAGTACCTTCCTCTGATTGTAAGGATACTTTAGATTAAATTTTGAAACTTTTTAAAGTGTTTAAACATATGAAAAGTCTACATGTTTATAGGCACTATTTCAAATAACAATTACAACGGATTGTGGGACAGCATTTTGGTGCACATAGTTTAAGGCCATGTATGACATTGATAAAAAGATGTGTACCAAACAAAAATCTGTCCCAGAATCCTTTGTAGTTGCTATTTGGAAAATGGTCTGTGGTATAAGGCTCCCACCTGCTGCCTCTGCATCCTTAGCAGAAATTCTGTCTCCTGTTAATACTATCTCCATTGCTTTAGATTTACCAATGGCTTTAGGAAGTCTTTGTGTTCCACCGGCACCTGTTTTAAACAACAATGAACAAAGCATAACATTAGAAGTAGCAAAGGTTAATTTACTTCAATGAATATCATTACTTTGCAAAAAATATAAATTGAAACTGTTCTTTTTATTTGGAACAATAATGTAGAACGAGAAATTTTGTACATTGTTTATATATTTAAGCATTACAGATTCACACATTTATACCATCTTACAGCAAGCAACAAACAGTCTCCAAGATCACTAAGTAGGCTTTCCCAACCTACTGCCAAAAATTTGTCACTTTTTCTAGACTTTCTCCATTAGACAGAGAAGTATTTCTCACCATGGGAAACATTTCTGCTTCACCAAAAACCTAGCTGTAGTTCCCCAACCCACCCACTAATCCCTCTCCCCTCTTCACAAAAAACATTACTAAAAGAGTAGTACATATTATATCATTCTAAAATTGAAAGATTTTATCTTACCTACAAAGTAGTGACTCCTTTTACATTTGAATATCTTTCATAAATGCCCAACTACCTAAAATTCAATGGCCATTCACTCTTAACAAAAAATTATCAATAGTTTTCAAAGGTAAACCAGAAAGCCCAAAGGCTTAGAGATTCCTTGCTGAACTTGAAGATTCTTGGCAAATTTTTCTTTTTGACCTCTGGTGACTAGAATGATGATCTTGGAAATTCTTGCTATTTGAGATTTGGAGACTCTAGATGAAGATCTCAGGAATTCTTGGAAAATCACTTTTTGAACTCTGGTGACCCCAGATGACAGTTTTGGGAATTCTTCCTTTTTCTCCTGTGGTGACCACATGAAGACCTTGGAAATTCTTGGGAAGATTTACTTCTTAACATCTGGAGACCCCTGAAGACTATTGAGCCAATTCTTGGGAATCAGTAAAAGTTTCATGGAACCAAGTTGTTCCTTTGGGCACCTAAAGCGACACCTAAATAAGCTGCACTTTTAGACCAGATTTATAATCAATTTGCAACACTTCTGGATGCTACTGGAAGTGGTATGAAGATTTCTCTAGCCCTCTATACCAGATGTGATGCATCACTTACAAGCTAGCTTCAAAGCAAGACGGCCATTTTTCTTGAACAAAGAGAGGGCCTCTTCTTCACAAAATATACTGAACATGGGATTTCACCAAATGAGTAAATACAATGATTTGAAAGGAATCATTGTTCCCTCTAAATTCTACAAGAAACATCAAAATCTTCCAACTCTTTATCTATTCCTCTATTCCATGTCATTCTGGAAAATAGAATTCCCTGATATTCCTGCAAGATGGTATATTTTCACAGTTAAAGGGGAATTATGTCAACTTCTACTTAGATTTTTTTAAGTTCTTTATCAGCCAACCAGTTTATACGGAAAACCTGTGTGAAACAAAATAACCATTTGTTCTGTTGGGTCAATCAAGTTCTGGCATATTTCCTGATTTGACACGTTTCAGTAAATCTTCTGCGATAGATGGAGCTGTTCATATGTGTAAGAGATGAGGTAAGCAGGAGTGACATGGATTTTTCCTTACTTTTCTGACTCTCACATCCCCCTTACCTTTTCAACATAGAAATCAACTTTTTATGGTCACCTCTTATTTCCAATATACTTTGGAACCCAATAAATCTGGTAATTATTTTAATTGCAACTCTCATACTTCCCCCATTTAATTTGTTTTCTAGTGAAAACATTTACAAAGATGCACTTGAGATTGAGGGTTTAATGCAAACATCTGTGCAATAACATGTATACTCTCATGTACTGTATTGTACTATAAGGATCTTTCTTTGATATGATCTTGTGTAATTAAAAATCAATAGAAGACCAGTAAAGATATTATAACAGGCATTGAGGCATCTGAGACAATCACTAGCTGACTAGCTAACAGGCGTTGACCTGGTTTGTGGACTGGGGGGGCAAAGCTTTTCCAACAGCCAGAACTTGCCTGGATCGTGTCCCAGACAGGACTCATCTATAAGCAATTCATCCACATGAATGTTTGTGCACATATACACACACAAACAGATTATACAGTCAAATTGACATTTATATATACACAATACATAGACAGATTTCGCATTAGAAATGTAGTATTATTTTATTATTATCACTTTAATTTGGCTCAGTTTGGTATTTTTCTATACTGCAATGTTACATTTTGTTCACTTGGCCAGTTGGTTGTTTCAGTCTGTCTGAATTATTGGGGAGGGCAAAACATGATTGGCCTGAATATTTTCATTGGTCTGCACCTGCCTGCACCTGCTGACTAACTACAGAACTAGAGTAGCAATTGCTGCAGTTGCTCAACCCTTCTGATGTAATGACCTGTTCAGTTTTTCTTTTGAGCACAATCATGGTCTACACTTTAAATATACCTTCAATTCATATTGGGCTGACCATGATGTTACCACTTTGCACCTAGCAGTCAGGCAGTGCTGCACTTTAGATGAAGGTAGTGTTGCTTGGTATAGGGCAGGAATAGTCACTCGAAACTTATTTTGAAGCAACAGCTAAATCTCTGCCAGTACATGGAATTGTATGCAAAGCACACTAGAGTAACTGAACAATACATGGTCTCATGCAGGATTTTGCCTTGAGGCTGTTCATTTCAGTGGGTGAGCATGCCCTTCCAGAAAAAGCTAATTTCAGCTGAGTACGATGTAATATAACCAAACTTATCCAAGGAAGGAGTAAGTCTCTAAAAGGAATACTAAAATAAACAGAAACACCAAACATGGTCAAATGTGACCATAGTTTGTCCAATCATATAATCACAACACGTACTGCCATCCTAATGCGGTACCTTCAAGGCCTGATCCTCACACCCCACAGTCACATTTCTCCTAACCTACTTTACTAAGCCCGTCCCACAACTGTTCAAAATTCACCCTCATCCAGGCACAATTATCCTCAGTTTATTGCTTCAAGGTGAGTTTACAAGACCCTGATGTGTATCAAAACACACTCAGTACAGAACAGGCTGTATAATACAAGCTATGGTACTTTGCATTGTTTGAACTAGTTGTCAATAAAAGAGCTGAGCCAACTGAGAATTTCTGTAAACCCCTACAAAAACTGCAGTTTGGGGTGAGAGGATTGACCCTTCAACTGTCACTTTGACAAAAATTGACCAGCAATTGAAGATGACGAAAGCATTCGATGAGAGGGACAGACATAAGCTCTACCCACTTTGTGAGTTGAGCTTATAACAAAATGTAAAATTACTAACCTGGGATAGTCCCTAGAAGTATCTCTGGTTGTCCAAAGGAAGCATTGTCACCGGCATATATAATGTCACACATCATTGCTACTTCACAACCCCCACCAAGCTGTACAGAAAAAGACCAAGGACATTATGCAAATGACTGTAGAAATAATTTTCTAATCCAAATGAATTCCAATTTTAGAAATTCCTTAAATCAAACAAAAATATTTTCATTCTCATATGGGTATAAATGAGTTGCTTAATAGTTTTCACATCATAACTTGTTAGAATGACAGTCGTGTATGCTATTCAAAGAGCTTGTTCATAGTGGGTATGGAACTTAATAGTGGGCTATGGTTGAAAAAAAAAAATTGCATTAACAGTTACTTGGATTTGAGTTACATTCCAGTTGTGAATGTTGAAATGAAATAGCTGGAATTATCACAACTTGATACAATTTTGCTTCAGATGAACTACACTTATATCAGGACCACAGTAAGTACATATACTGACATGCCCATCCATTTGCACATGTACAGTAAATAACATTCAACGTAATACTCTGTTTAAAGCTATGTACTGTTATGATGTTCTTTCCATAGTACAGTAACTCCAACCATTTTTCGCTGAATGTTTTCTGAGCAACCATCCTTCAGTTCTTTTATTATTTTAATTGCTCTAAAATATCTCATTCATGACCTGGTCAAGAGCCCTATTTGATAAACCTTGGATTAAAAGATTTGTAGATCTACAATAAACTGTGATAATCTATCTAAACTGTTTGAAATAAATCCCATGAACTTTACCAAATACAAAAGTGTAAGGTATTCCAAAATCTACAGTTTATTTACTTAGTCTGCATTATCAGTTCCATACATACAACACTAGCAGAATGAAGTAGCTGTGTATTACAGTAAGCAAATTGTTTTCTGTGTTCAACATTGAAGCTTGTTGTAAACAGTAAGCACTTAACTTCACTATGCACAACTTGTTTCAATAACTGTATTGTGTGTAATACATGTGCTTCATGCCCTGACAAAACAGAGTCTTGGTGTCTTGTTACAGTAAATTATTTCAGTTGTTCAGGTGTCTTGTTAAAGTTAATTACTTCAGTTTTTCATGTATATGGTTTTAAGAGTTAAATCAATCCATCTGAAACTAATACTAAAATCCAAAAGTAGGACCTAGACAGTAGACTGATGAGTAACATCCATAGACTACAGTGCATTCAAAACTGGTCTGCTAAACTTGTTTGTAAAGCTTTGAAGTACAATCATGCTACCCCTTATGTTAGTAAGCTACACTGGCTCCCTGTTGAAAGGAGAATTATCTTTAAAGTTATGGTAATGGTTTACAAATGTCTCAGTCACACCTATTTATCAGATTGCATCTCTCTTTTTCGCCCTGTCAGACAGAATTTACGTTCTGCATCTGATGTTACACGCTTAAATATACATCATACTATCAGGATTCTTAAGTCGATGGAAGGCAAATCATTCTTCTTTGCTGTCCCATGCATCTGGAATAGTTTTTCAGTAAGCATTAGCAATTCTAGTTCATTGTCAATTTTTAAGGAAAATCTTAAGCTTCATTTGTATTGTATGTAAACTTTTGTTAAGCGCTACGATCTTGATGGAGCAGCGCTATGTAAGTACCTCTATGTATATGTAGACTCTAGACTCCTCATTTTAAACATGGCTATCAAATCTCATCACCTGCCCCCTATTTCCCTTTCAAGAATCTGTCATGATATTTTAGGACAAATACAGTGTTTTATATCCATGGTAGATTAAGAAGTCTCTCTTTATAAATCTCACAACTGAGTAAGAAATTTTTATTGTCACCTGATTTTTAAGAGCCAGTCATGAAATAGGGCAGTCTGATGCAATAATACATATTGGGTTGATCCCAACTTCCCTTTAATCTCTTTATTCCAGCATCCTTATTCAGATGTCTAGGATTACTACCTGAAACAATTCTGCATAATTTAAACTCTAATCAGACTGTGGTTTCAATCATCCATTGAGTACTTCTTTTTATACGAAAATAGAAAATTATATGGTTGACCATTTGATATATCATGAAATGAATACCCCCACCCCCATAATAAGGGAAAGAAAAACTAAAACATTTCTTTGCATTCTACCTGTAATGGTTCATAGATATTTGAAATTAAATAAAGACTCTGGTCTGACAGTGTAGTGCTGTTCCCTCTCCTCAACCTCTCTCTCTCTCTTATGAGCTTGTTGAGGATAAAATTGCTTTATTTAGGTGCCCACCAATTCTGACAAGCCAATATACTTCTCTGATAAATTCAACTGTTACTTCTTTATGGTAACTTGAAAAACAAAACCGTAACCTCCTCCTTTCAAAGCACTAAATGTATGCAAAATTCCTGTACCTTTGTGCAGGCTACTGATGATCCCCAACAAAAATACATGGAACACACTCCTCTCCCAGAATGATGATTAAGTTTGAGAACAACTTAGGCTGATGAAACATTGAACAGGGAGTGAGAGGCAAATAGGGGATAGCAACTTCCTCATTGCTTTGCTAATTTTGTTCTTTCATTTTGTTAAGGATTGTAGAATTATACACAGGTTGAAAACAGGATTTAAACTGAAATTTCCAACAAAATTTTAAGTTTTATATCAGGAAACCATTTCACTACTTTTAATTGTTCCCAAGGAAACTTGGTTGTCTTGAGTAATCATGTATTATTGATCTTGAAAGATACAAAGATGTCATTTTTAGAGACAAAAACACTGAAGTTTGAAATATTGTATGATGGAAAAAGTAGTGAGACAGTTGATCAGGCAGCAGGAAAGGTACAGTAATGGTTGTCCATCAGACAGCAACCTTTAAATTTTGGTTGTCCATCTGGAACTTAAGTTGTCCTGGACAACCAAAAAATTGAGTCCTGTTCCAAAGGTAAAGGTGAATGGACTTTGTGTGTGTTGCAATTGGCTTTGTAACCAGCAATTTGCATACATTTGTAGGCCCCACATGTCCTTGCCTGCATAGCAGACTGTGAGGCATATTCCTTGTTCAGTCATATCCCCACCAAGTCTGCCAAAATGAACACGAAACAAATTCTTTGGGTATTCATAAAAATATGTGGCCTCGATACTGGATGAATGTTAGTGAATATTCACATGAAGGCAACATCTGGTCCCGTTTAAATCATGCTGTAGCCCATGCCACCCACAGAGTTGATATGACATCGTAAAGCACACTTCCTGGTAGTGCCCACTGGACAATTGGTTATGCAACACAGTAGTGATCCCATCAGGTTTCAGTCTAGTCCTTCATTCAACAACAACAAGAATACACACACTCGCTCAAAACAATGGCATAGCAAATGAGGCAGGACATGAATAAGTCATATTATGGTAATGAAGTTTGCTTCTAAAATTGGACGCAGGCCTCTTCGTTTTGGCGGACGGTGGTTTATGAAGCCGTAAAGTTGGAGTGAACAAATCAAGTCTGCTCCACGGGGTACACATGTCCCTATTTCTCACCAACTTAAAAAAGGACATAAGCAAACCAAGTAAAAGACAACATAAAATCTGTAGTTAGCCTGAATGCCCCTGAAATGAATAAGCAAGGCCTTACTGTACATCTACAGCAGTAGGAAAGTGACCTTGCCTTTGAGATGATTCATTTCCAGATCAGTACTCTACCTAACATTTTATGATTATTCTTTAAGTTTCATTTAGAACTAGAGACTGTTGACCTGACTTAATTGATGTCATTTAATACATTCAACTTACAATCCCACTCTCAAAGAAAAACAAAATAATTTCTGTTCAAGTAACATACAACAACAACCTTGAAAATAATTTTAAAAAGTTGCAGTGGTCAAATTGCCAATGATTAAAATAACCAAGTTCTCTTTTCCATATCACAGCTGGAGCAGAATGCCAAATCTTGTGGCCTGATACAACGACTGAAGTTAGTACTATCAAATTTTAAGTCACTGTGGTTAAAGGCAACATTTAAACAACAAACAAATGACAAAACAGCATTAATACAAAACTTGCTTTAGCATTTGTATTGAATTTCAAAATGGGTGAGTATGAACAGGAGTGAAATCTTTTCTTATGTGAGGAACAACCAGGCCTGTAGTGAGAGCAACAAAGTTGGGGGAGGGGGGAGGGGGTACAGGGGGTACAGGGCACTTCACTGTTGAAGATCTGGGAACACCGGTCCCCTTAAAAATAAAACACCTTTTTCAAAGAGCAAAGATGTAGAATGGTTCAACATTTTGTACTTTAAGTTCTAATTGAGGTGGATTTTTTTTATCCTTAAGTTTGAGAAGACCTTTTTTATTGGAAAACTCGCCCACCTATCTCCCATGGATATGTGTTTAATATGACAAGCTGATAATGAGAACATACCTAAGTATGTTACACATCAGACAACACACTGGGAATAACCTTCATCACATAAAGATGGTACTGTAGTATCTCTGACCTGTCAGCTATAAAGGTCATTAAACTAATGTGAACTTTATTCTTTTATTTCCACTTAAAAAATGATATCAAGATCTTTTCACTAAAGATACTGAGTTTAGGAGGAACTGTGTCAAGTTTTCTGATAATATTGTTTCACAGTAAAGCATTACTTATTGATGTAAACTGTCAGGTCTGAATGATCAAGGATTTTCATGATGATTTCATAAAAACGTGGAAACTTGTGAGAATGATTACCTTCTCTAACAGTTATTTTTCATTTTAATTTCAATACAGACCATTTTCCTTCACCATCCTATAAATATGTAATTTTAAGGTTGGGGTATTGACTGTCATGGTGTATATTTTTGTCACACATTTTGAATTAAAGAAAGGTGAACTGAATCATCAAGAAAATCATCCAAGATCCCCAAATCAATGGAATTCACTACGTACACACAAACCTATAGCTATCATGGAAAAAAATAAATCAGTAGTTATACATACAGCATAGCCTGTAACAACTGCTATTGTAGGTAAATTGGTCCTTGACAAGCGATCCCAGTGAGACAGAAAATTCCCACCAAACACTTCAGCAAAATCTCGACCAGACATCTCTTTAATATCAGCGCCAGCTAAAATGTGAAACAAAAATTACCAAACTACAAACTCACTCAACAGTCAGTAACAATCAAGTGAACCAAAAATACTCACAGCAATGCCTTTCACGACTGCAATTGTGGGTATCTTTATGTTTGAAATGTGATAGAGACTTTCAACAAGATTTCCTGTAAAGCTCTTTGTGAAGTCAAGCACCCTCAGCTCACTAATTTCAGCACCAGCTACACATGATTTTAAATGATGAAGAAATTGAAAGTGATAAGCTAACATCAAATTGCAACAAAGGCGCACACAAAGAATTACATCACGAGAATTACAATGTTTCATTTTTTGCAGGTTTATGAATTTTTGAGAATTTGCAACCCCTAAATATACTGATATTACTGTATGAATATATTTTTCCTCTCAGTTCAGCCTACATCTGCTTACATACTGCATACTGAGTTTATAATAAATTGATACCTAATAACTAGAAGGAACACTTCACAGGCATAAAACTTTATGTTGCCCTAAAATATAAAATTGGCTTTGATTTAGTACACTACCAAAAACAACATAATTTTTACAAGGTAATAATAGATGTACTGTCCTTCACAAGTCCACATAGTCATACCATGCATCCAGAGACTTTTTCAAAGCAATATATAGAAATTATATGCAGTTTCCACTTACAGAACAGAGACTTTTTGGAAATATCCTAAAAAGTCTTCATGGGCTATCCCATAGTTCTGGAGGATACTGATTTCATTTCAATTCACATATTTTTTCTCAAATTCACTTCATACTTTCTAAAGCTTTTCACAACTTTTCTGTAGTTTACTGTTTATACTAATTACAGTATTTCTTTTATTTTGTGTTCTTGTACTATGTAACTACTGCTTCTGTACATTTTTTTTTATTATATAAATTTACAAAGAAATAAAATCCTTTACAAAATGGGCAAATAAAAACATTAACATGATATTAACTCATACCAACCTGCAAAGGCCTTCTCTGAGCCAGTCAATATGACACAACCTACATCATTATCAGCTTCAAAATCATCTAGAGCCTTGTTTAGTTCTGTCATCAGTTCATCACAGAGAGCATTCAATGCCCTTGGACGATTAAGCTTTATCACACCAACCTTATTGTCTTGACCAACTCTGTCCACAAGAATGTTTTTATATTCTCCAGCTGCAAGGAAAAAATTCTTGAGTTAATTTATGAAAATTAACAACTAAACCACATGTTTAGAATCGTTCAACAGTCACACAGTATGTTTCCAAACAATGTGTTTTTGTCCACAGGCATTCTAAATTCAAGTCAGGAAGGTGTCTATGGAAAACAACTACAACCAAAAAGACTGGTCTTTTGTAACTTCAAACATCCTACAAAGCATTTTTCAGAGTACTGCCTACAATACAGTACTTTCATAAGGGATCCATTCCATCTGTACAGTACTGAAGTAAGGTACTGTACTGTACCATAAAATTGTCACCTGTCTCAGTAGTTGTGTTGTAGTCAAGGTCTGTGGTCTGAGGCTGAGACAAGCTACATATAAACAGAGGCTTGAAATGAGATGGAGAGTTTAGGGCAAAAGTTGGACTCGACTCAACTTTACTGTACCTTTTTACCTAGATGACACTAGTGTTTGCACGGGTAACCCGGGTACCCAGGTACCCACCCGCCATCGTGTTACCCGGTTCCAAATCTACTACCCGAAACTTAAAAAAATGCATGCAAAAAGGATCACCCTATTTATGCCATTGCACAAATCCTTCGGCCTACACTTAGTTAGAATTACGTGGCAGACTGCACTTATAAAAATTTAGTAAAGATGCTAAGTCCTTTCTTTTGGTGGACAACTGCTGATTCTCTGGAATATTTTAAGGCATGATACCACTGTACAGTACTGTAAGTGTTATGGTACCAGCCACCAAGACTATGTAGAAATGGCCCCTGAAACTGGATAAACTATTTTATCAACCAAAGAACATTGTTAAAAAAGATCACTGGTCCTGCTGCTTCATGTGCTGTCAAAGAAAGCCTACAGCCTACTTCTGTACATTTTCAAAGGATTTCTATATCCTACAATTTACATTCATGGCTGTTAATGTACATGTATAGTATAGATCAAATATTGCATAAAAAGTTGGAACAATAATGACAACTTTTTCAGAATAAATTTAATTCATTGTTTTAACTGTAAATACTCTTATTGCCTGAGATTTCAATGAATGACCCTAAATTTATTTGCTTATTATTTAGGCATCATTTGCTTGATGTGGACTACCATACAGAGCTATATCAGCCTGTTGAATGTGTACCTCATTTTGCACATCCTGGACAATTAGATTATTTCATTACCAGTAAGGAGCTTACAGTTCAAGTGCTCATCACATTTTGCTGACTACCCAACACTTTAAACACAACGAATAGTTCAAAATATGCTTCTAACATTAAGCAATTGTTCATTAATATGCCCTTGTAACTTACATGATATCGCATAGGGCTAAGTTGCATATTGTAATGTATTTTGCTTTCCAACAAAATGTAAGATTGATCATTTATGTAGGATCATGAAGTTAAACAATAAACATACTGAAGTAGCTTTGCACTGAAACTGCCCCCTTTTTTATGTCTTACCTACGGTTTGTAGTTCCCTTTTTGTGAACTTTTGTCATGTAAGTTATGCTGATATTTTGGTATTTTTAGGTCATATTTGCAAAAAATACGAGTAGCTGTTTTAAAAAAAAAAAAATGTATCTTCATATTGCCTAATCATATTGTAGCTACACTTTTAAATCAGATTATTTGCATTGGTTTACAGGCCTTTAAAAATAAGTCTATGAATTACTGCTTGTGCTCTCTGATTTGGGTGACACTGAAATTATAACTGAGTCAGTTTTGAAAATACATACTGTAAGTACAATAAATTTAATCTGAAAGCTCAGGCATCATGCTGTTATTCAGTAGCCCAATAAAGCATTAGAAATTTAGCACCCCAGGACAACTTGCCAAGGAATGGCCCTTCAGGGATTAAATCTGTAGGCCTAATATTTGCTACAGGCAGCTTACTATTACATGGAACTATTGTGTAATTTGGGGGGGATTCCCATATGGAACCACAAATTGCGATTAAATGATGCACTCATTAATTGGAAATTGACAACCCTTCTGTGGTTGTGTGTACGACATATGTTGTGCATGTGTTTTTATGCACATGACACATGAATGACATTTTGTATGCAAAAAATCTGAATGCAAATCTGTAAGATGCTCCACTGCATAGCAGGAATTGAGTAAATTTCCATTTTTTCAATCTTTTTTTTAAATCTGAAAACAGGTTTGAACATGGAAATACCTACCAAGGCTCCATTTTCTTGGATGTCCGATTATCTGGGGCAACTAAAATTCTATACAGACTTCTTCCATTATTCGAAATTTCAGACTCAACTTCAAGTTTTTCTGTACCTCAAACATCACATTTTTTTATTCTTCAAGACTACATGAACACAATTACTGTTTTGTAACTGTACAAAAAATGTTTGGGACGACCAAATTTTCTTGTGGACAACTACATACAGTGAAATAGTTGCCCAAAGGACATTCATAAGTTTTTCTGAAAAAAGGCCTGCCTACCCCACTTGAATATTAAAGGAAAATGTAAGGCAAGATTGAAGCAGTGCAGCCATTGATCACGTATTGTGAGGCCTACAGTATGTGATTAATAGCATGTAGCCTTTCACTATGTTATTATTTGATCTACAATCTTCAATAAATTACTCACAGCCCTACACTGTACCCAGTTCATACTTGAGCAGACAGGCACAATCAAGGAGGGCAAAGAAAGATTTGTCCTCCCCCCCCCCCCCCCCCCACCCACTACAAAAGGAGGGAAAATTTCCCACATACACATTCCCATAAAAATTAGAAAAATGTCACTGTTTTGGTTTCTTACTTAAAGTTAAGATGAAGGCACCTTTGCAGGAATAATTTGACCAGTGTTTTTTAACAGATGGGGGAAAGGAAGGAATTTGTCTTTACCTTTCCAGAAGAAGGTGGGTAAAATTCAGCCTCTCCCCTCCTTTCATTTCCATAAAAATTAGAAAATTGCCAATATATCTTGGTTTTTTTCTTTTAACTCAATTACAAACTATTTGGAATTTGTCTCAGATGACCTTCCACCTACGACCCCAAACCTCAATGATTTAAATTAACTAAATCTGATATTCTTGTCCTATAATTCACACAAGTCACCGGAGGATCCTCCTTCCCACAAACATAAACACTCCCATCCAACATCAAGTCAAAAGTCATTTAAATAATGTTTTTGAAAATGAATTCATGCACACACGCCTGAAATAATAATAGTAGTAGCGCACATAGGGAACAGCCTGGGAAAGCCCTGTGACGTCATAGACAATTGACAATAGTACTGGAGAAGGATTGGAACTTAAATAGAAAACTGTGTCAATCCTGCATTTGATTCGCGTGTGCATAAAAAAAAAATAACTTCTCCACGAGTAGTCACAAACACTACTTGTGGCTACTCACACTTACATGATATTATTGGCCAAAACTGTTGAACATCATTTAGCAAAGTTTCTCCAAATGCTGGACATTTCAAAATAAGTGGAAAGGATGGCTGTTACGAACCAGGGATCTGTTTTGTTATACGCCAGCTCCCTGCACTTCCGTACCTCTTTGGGATATCTTACGTATCACCGCATACATGGAGCGATAAAGATTGCATCAACAGCTGTGCAGGTTATTATCATCTGGTTCATAGCAGTAATCCTTTTCACTTACAGCAGGGAATAATTTAGTACAGAAATTTTGCATAGCATTTTTGCGATACAAGTTCCATTTTGTGTAGCAAATTTTCAGAATTTGCATAGCAATTTTCACTGTCATACTCTGCTTCTTTTGTGCTGTACTCTGATTCATGCCCAGATGCTATTCCCTGCTATGATAACGGTGTTAAGTTATATGCTGAAACTAGACCTAAACATCGACTAAATGTGACTACACTGTCCATGAAAAGTCTGGTCTGCAATATTGATATGGATCTGCAGAACAATTAAGGCACCAAGTACTGACTTCAATTCCATATATGGGACTGAATCAGCTCCTTGCTTTGCTGTACAGTATAAGGTCCTCCAAAAAGTATGTCAAAAATATTCACTCAACAAATTTGATGCACTTGATGCACTAACAAACTGGAACGTGCCAGAAGACAGTCAGTAACCTCAGTGGTTTTGCCCATCATGATAACAAGCAAAATTTCGAGCTTGAGATCCGTTCCAAACAGTTCTCAAACTTCTCATGTATTACATACAAGGACTACTATGGGTATTGCTACAGCCTCATTAAGGGTAGTCAGAACGATGTCAATTTGAAAGATGTCCAATATAATCAAGTTTTCACACATTTCATAAAAAAATTACGAGGCAGTGTAAAACACTCTTACTAAGCCCTTCATACTATTTTCGAAAGATTATCCACTGTATTAATTTTGCCCTATGATGCTTTTTCTTCTGAGTTATTTGTGCCGACTTTGCACCATCCTAACGTGTTTGTTCATGGAGATGTGTAGAGCCCAGGCCAGTCTCGTGTTTCTGTGTAGGAAGTTTGATCCCTATGGGAAGTCTCTGAGCTATCATAACAGTAGCACTTGCAGATTGCCTCATTCACAACTGCATACGTTGCAGTTGCACCATCGACAAATAATGTACAGTAACTAGCAGCCAATAGGTGCACGTAAAAGTTTCCTTAATAGGCATAATTACCTTGCTGTTTTGAACGTACTCAAGTGTCTGGTTCCTTTTTGTTGTTTTTTTTGCAGTATTTCGTTGCTTGACAAGTGTGTGTGTACTAATAGTATATTGAACAGTTGTAGGCCTTTGTGCAGTATTCCTGTTGTCATTTCCATTCATCGAGTACCAGAACTTTTGCTCGAAAATTGCATTGCATTGCACCTATTTCTATTTGTGAGGCAAATCTGTCATTTTGCATCGCATTTGGCAATGCGATACAAGATAAATTATTCCCTGATATTCTAAGCATTCTGGTGAAAGTTGCATTCATTTCCCATGTTCGGTTTTCAAGATATTAGCAATTGAAGTTGACACATTTTCCTGAGAAAGTGAATTTGAAGCAAACAGGTGTGATGTCATGGATTCACATTCTTGGCCAGTGTTTTGTTTTTCCCTATTTTTCATCCTATTTGTTTGACCTTGAACTGATTAGGCATGCTATTTTGCCACTAAGATATACAAAGGTTTGAAAATTCCATTGCTCAGGAGGCACCTATGGTATAAATATATTAAGGTTTAGTTGGGGCGATGCGCACTGTTGAACAAAAAATTTCCTTACTGGCTACCATAGCTTTAATCCTAACCTAATCCCTAACCCGAACAAAGAACATACTCGATACAATACAATGGCAACAGCCAATCAAAAAACACCTTGTTAAACAGTGCGCATCAACCCGTTTAGTTGCATAAAATTTGTGGTAAATTATGAAGAAAAACAAGACATCTGGCTAAAAAAGTGAATCCATGACATCATGCGTGCTTGCTCCAAGTTCATGCTATGTTAAAAATTTGCAATATTCAATTGCCAATATCTCCCGAACCGAACAGGGGAAATAAATAAAAATTTCACCAGAATACTTAGAATATGTCCCTGTGTAACATATCAAAAATAAATTTGACTTTGAACTACTCTTTTACCCATAAAAATTGTCTCTGAGGAACAGACAGATGCTGTTTGAGGTTCACCTTGAACTTCTGTCAAAGACTAATGAATGTTTTTGAGATATGTAGCAAGGCTAAAAAAAAGTATGCCCAGGTGTGCTCTCTGTGTGTAGCCTAGGTCTCATGTGTGGAGTGTCCGACCTTGTTAATGTTGTACTTAACTTAGGGACAAGTGCCAAGATCCAAATGCGCTAACGAGTAGGACTAAGTACTGTAAGTGACAGGGTCCTTATGGATAGAGGCAACCTTCATTACACTGAGGGGAAGACCATTCCAATCCTTTATGGTTCGAGGCAGAAAACTAAATTTTTAACAGTTTGAACTAGTATGTGGGAGACAGAAATGGAAGTCATGCATTAAACGGGTTCTACCAGTATGCCGCTGGAGACAATCAACAGGTATGAGAGCCTGGCCAAACACACCTTTGGAAAAAAGGATCAATCTACTTTGTCTCCCTCTATCGGTTAAGGGCAAAAGGTTTGGTTCCTTAAGGAGACTGGTCATTGATCCTGGCTCTCTAGAATAGTCAGAGGCAATGAATCTACAATCCTCGACAAAAGTACATGGGACAAACCCCGCTCCCCATATCAATGTTGAAGTTTTAGGACGCCTTGGGCTGTCGCAACATTGAATGGGGGAGTGGGGGGATGGTGTTCCGTACATTGCTTGTTTTGCTTGTTTTGTCCCATCATTTTTGTCGAGGATTGTCGGAAGCCTGTACAAACGTATATGAAGTTTTCGGTCATGGGCAACGTAATGACAGTTGGTGAATAAAGGTTGTGTACTTTGAAAGGAGTGATTAGAAGACAAATGTCACGGCGTTAGCATTATGAAGAACAATTGCTGCATGACAAGACAATAAAAGCGGCTTTTAAATATTTCACGGGGAAGAAATGTAACTTATCACGCATTACAGACTTCTGTCCAAATTCGGTTTTTCTAATTAGGACCGGGAAGTGATCAAAAAAGGTACCCATGGCTGGTTTAACGTCGTTTATTTTGTCATTAACCTGTTCAAAAGACCCGTTGCCGGAGGGTACCACAGGGAGGGGGGAGGGGTCGCTTTCAAGCCAGAAATATTTCTCGGGGAGGAGGGCAGATCAAAACAACCTTGAGGGGAGGGGGACAGATATTGCAGATAAAATACAGGACAAACGCGGCGTTTTAAATTTTTGAAACCGAACTGCTACAGAAAGCTCCAAAAGTAGGCTTTATAACACTTAATTTATTTGTTATCCCTATGTAGAACTCGTCACTGCTCCCCATTACTAAGAATATTTAATTAGCGCCACGGTTTACCGTTGACCTCACCACGATTAACCATTGACCTACACACTATTTCAATGACTGTCGAGGGTTAATCGTGCAAATAGAAAATCTCTCTATTTATAGGGAACTTTCATTGTGCAAAAATGGTTAACCGTTTCATTTTCGAGAAATCTTGACGTTAATTGTCACGTTCACTAACCCTAATACTTACATATAATTTCGTCTTTAACCAGACAGTAGTTTAAATCATCATTCAATGTTTATTTATGCGAAAAAAGAGAGAATTTTGTGGTTAACCGTTGGGTATATCGTGAAATATGTTACCCCCAACCCCTAACACAAAAAATTAAGATGGAAAAACTTCTTTGTTTTTTCCCCATTACAGTACATGAAATTTTTAAAGTAAATTAAATCTCTCACCAGGCAGAATACTATTTCCCCCTCCCCCTTTCTCGTATGAGCTACTTGAGGAAGACAAATCTCTATTCGAGCGCCCATCGCTAATCTAACACACCAGTATACTGGTCGGATAAATTCAACTATTACTACTTTCCTGTAGCTGAAAAAGTAAAAAGGCAACTGTACTCTTTTCAGAGCATTTAAAACCAAAATTTGGAAATCCCTATACCTTTGTACAGGCTTCCGACAATCCTCGACAAAAGTACATGGGACAAACCCCGCTCCCCATATCAATGTTGAAGTTTTAGGACACCTTGGGCTGTCGCAACATTGAATGGGGGAGTGGGGGGATGGTGTTCCGTACATTGCTTGTTTTGCTTGTTTTGTCCCATCATTTTTGTCGAGGATTGTAGCTGACCATTTTTGTATGCTCTCAAGCTTGTACACAGGTAAACCTGGTGAGGGTCCCAAACAGTATTAGTGTACTCCAGCACAGGCCAAAGAATTCCTTTATAAGCCATTAACTTGACATCACCGGGGCAGGAAGATAGGTTTCTATACAAAATACCAAGAATTTTATTTCCCTTGTTACAGATATTCTGGATATGCTTATCCCAGTTTAAATCTTTAGTGATGGTAATTCCTAGATACTTAATACTATCTACCCTTGGGAGCTCAATCCTATTTAGAACATACCTAAAACACATAGGCCTTTTTTTCCGAGCAAAAGTAATAAAGCTACACTAAGTGGGCTGAAATCTCCTGCCCCATGTAAGAGTCCACAGCGCCAACTGCTCGATTTCATCCTGGAGTTTGCTAAAATCATCATGGGACTCAATAATACGGTAACAGACACAATCATCTGCAAAAAGGCGAACCTTGGAAGAAACAACATCGACAACATCGACAAGTGTATACAACTTGGTCTACACCTGTTGTAGAACCATGTGTGAGAAATGATTTAATGCAAGTCACTTTTGCATAGTTTAGGCCCCTAGGCTAGGCCCAAAGTGTATAAAATCACACCATTTTTCATACTGGGGCCAACTTGGCTTGGGGACGACTTGGCTTGGGGCCGACTTGGTTTGGGGACGAGTTGGCCTGCTTTAGCCCTTGAACAGGGCTGTGTGTAAACGTTACATGGCCTAAGCTCATTACACTCCACATCACAGCCCTTGCCCCGCTAACACAAAAAATCCCATCATTAGCGGACCCTGGCCAGGGTTGTCATCTCTCACATTCACAAATTCCTATGTTTTCTCACCAAACTTTACATAGATGACCTCTGGCACCCCATCCACCTTTCTGCATAAGCTGTTCACCCAGATTCGATGTTATAATGGTGTATTTTGCCTCGAAAAATTGAACGTAACACTAACTCAATGCGCCATGTTTGCAAGCTTTCAAATGACTAAGTAGTCGTCTTCAGTCCTACTAAACCACGCGCTGACACCCCTGGCTATGCCTTGTGTACCAGGGCATGCACTGACACGCTGGTGTGAACTTAGTTAATGCTGATATTAATTTCATTAAATGCTCTCATTAATCATGTTATCATTACTGATTAGGAAGTAAAATACAACGAACCATTGTGCCAATTTTTCACTTATTTTGTTCGCAAAATGTTGCTTTTCATTACATGTTAGAATGGATCCCTGAGTTTTCCACTAGTTCCGCGAAACGCCATGCCCTGTCGTACAACTGAGTTCCACGCGCTGCCGTACAAATTGTACAGCAGTGTGGAACTTGAGGCAGGGCATGCCAGCGGGTGTCAGCCCGCAGAATAGTAGGACCCGTCGTCTTCGTGATATCCACTTTGGGGTCAAAGGTCATACGAGGGGTTTCCACTTACTCAAAAAGTTTTCAAACCTTGGAGAAATTTTGACGTTTCAACAATTTCAAAAACATTTAGAAGCTTCAAATACTAACAAACAACAATTTTGCATATGAAATTTGCATTTATTAGGTGAAATGATCGTTAAAGTTATCGATTTGGTGAAATGGTTACAACACTCTAGTCTAGGAATGATTTTTGACTATTTGCAAGTTCATGTAGAAACACTTATTGTACAAGGGTTCATTCAAACGAAGGAGTTTCTAACCAGAATCGAAGTGTCATTTTGCTGCATTTTGACCTCAGACTGTCCATGAAAGCTGATTTATTGGTAACTTTTCGATTGAAAGTAACTTGCACATCATTTTGTGGTAATAAGTTGGATGTGTGTAATATTTACCAGTTTAGAACGTATTTTGTTCTGAAAGCCTAATGACGGGATTTTTGGGGTTAGCGAGGCAAGGGCTGTGATGTGGAGTGTAATGAGCCATGGCCATTTAATGTAACACACAGCCCTGTTCAAGAGCTAGCCTGCTTTAGTCACTGAACGTGACAGTATAATCCGCTCCTTGTAGTCACTCCTTACTACAGTCACTGGCCTACATGTACAGAGGTAACGGTGTTTTAAGCCAAAACAACAAACTGAGCTCTAATTACGATGGTATGGTTCATAGAACAGATTTGAGTTAACATAATGGTTTTGAGCATTCTTAAATACCACTTATACCTTCTGGAATGTTTAATACCAGCGAATTCATAGCAAAAGGCAGGAAAAATGTGGTGCCATCCTTCGCAGTAACATCGACATCTTGACAGCTTGATCGTCTGCTACTGTGTTGCATGATGGGAAGGACTTCCCCTCGACAAGCTATCGAAGACCAATTAGTAAGCGCGGCTAGTCAATACTTGTACTGTACGTCTTATAGTACGCTCTCTATTACACAATTGTACAGTCACTGCATAGGTTTCCCCGTTTTATATGAGATCACATGACAAACACTTGACTTCTTCTACTGAAAATTACTCTGCACAGGCTTAACGTTACTCGCAGAATTATCCAGCCAAAATTTCCCTTTTAAAGGTCTTATTTCGTTAACAGACTTGCCTCATGGAAGGTGAATGTGATGACAAAGATCATCTGTGGAAAGTTTGGTGAAAAAAGGTATCTTTTTGGGGACGTAAGGGATGCCTACTCACGCGTGAGTAGGCAAGTTAGGCGTAGGAAAAGATTGCATGCCCTTTTTAAAAAAACCCGGAAGACTGGTATTTATGGGAGATGGGCTCATCTGCGAACAAAAATCAAAAGAGAGATTCACACCTCCCATAAAAAGAACATTAATGGAATGATCGGCGATATCAAAGCCGATGCCAAACCCTTCTGGAGATATATTAATGGTCAGAAGAAAGATAGGCATAATCTCCCCCCTCTTAAGAACGATGATAAGCTAGCTGTCACTGTCTTGGACAAAGTTCGTGCTCTCAATAACCAGTTCTGTAGTGTATTTACTAAAACATGTTTCATACTGTTCCCCTCATCAGACCCACGTGTAAGAGAATGAGTGATATAACTATATCCACCTTTGGCGTTGAAAAGCTTTTGCATGGTCTTAAAATCAATAAGGCCATGGGACCAGATGGCATCCATCCTTGGGTCCTGAGAGAGATTGCCACTGATTTTGCACCTGTTCTAAGCCATCTCTTTCAGCAATCCCTTACAAAAGGATGCATTCCAGAGGATTGGAAGACTGCAAATGTTTGCCCTATTTTCAAAAAAGG
This sequence comes from Holothuria scabra, assembly GCA_037179385.1. Classification (NCBI taxonomy): domain Eukaryota; kingdom Metazoa; phylum Echinodermata; class Holothuroidea; order Aspidochirotida; family Holothuriidae; genus Holothuria; species Holothuria scabra. The sequence goes on from CM074184.1 coordinate 4,353,559, forward strand.
TGACAGTTCCCTACCTTGCAATTACAGGCCTGTTTCTCTTACATGTGTCTGCTGTAAATTGTTAGAACATATTATTGCCTCAAACCTTATGAACCATTTTCAAATACATAACTTACTCTCTCCCACCCAGCATGCCTTTCGTAAGTCTCATAGTTGCGAAACACAACTTGTGTCAATAATTTAGGACTGGGCTTCCTCCCTTGATGCCCATAAACAAATCGATGTGTTTATCTTGGATTTTGAGAAGGCCTTCGATACTGTTCCTCATGAACTGCTGAAGACCAAGCTGTATACACTTGGTGTTTCAACTCAGATTCTTCGTTGGGTTGATAACTTTCTTGTTGATCGTAAACAATCTGTTGTTGTTAATGGAACCCGGTCTCCCCCGATGCAAGTTCTGTCTGGAGTTCCCCACGGGTCTGTCCTAGGACCGATTCTCTTCTTGGTTCATATCAATGATATGGTCGATGGTGTTTCTTCCAAGGTTCGTCTTTTTGCAGATGATTGTGTCTGTTACCGTATTATTGAGTCCGATGAGGATTGTCATAAACTTCAGAATGATATCAAGCAGTTGGGGATGTGGGCTTCCACGTGGGGAATGAGATTTCAGCCCACTAAGTGTAGTGTTATTACTTTTGCTCGGAAAAAAAGTCCCATACTTTTTAGGTATGTTCTAAATAGGATTGAGCTCCCGAGGGTAGATAGTATTAAGTATCTCGGAATAACCATCACTAAAGATCTGAACTGGGAGAAGCATATTCAAAACATCTGTAACAAGGGAAATAAGATTCTTGGTATTTTGTATAGAAACCTATCTTCCTGCCCTGGTGATGTCAAGTTAATGGCTTATAAAGGAATCCTTCAGCCTGTGCTGGAGTACGCCAGTAGTGTTTGGGACCCCCACCAGGTTTACCTGGGCGACAAGCTTGAGAGTATACAAAAATGGTCTGCTAGATTCATTGCCTCTGACTATTCAAGGGAGCCAGGATCAATTACCAGGCTCCTTAAGGAACTAAACCTTCTGCCCTTAACTGAAAGGCAGAGGAAAAGTAGATTGATCCTTTTTTCCAAAGGTATGTTTGGCCTGGCTCAATTACCTGTTGATTGTCTCCAGCGGCCTACTCGTAGAACCCGTTTAATGCATGACCTTCATGTCTGTCTCCCACATACTAGTACTAACTGTTATAAATGTAGCTTCCTGCCTCGAACCGTTAGGGATTGGAATCATCTCCCCTTGAATGTAATGAGGGTTGCCTCTGTCCATAAGGACCCTATTACCTATAATACTGGGCATATTTAGCCTCTCGACGCATGTGTGGTGAAAGAATGTCCTTTGGATGTGTCACCTTTATTGAAGAAGAAGAAGAATTGAGCTGTGTTTTTGTGTATACCGGGCAAGGGCCCAGAAATGAAGTGTATAGCATAGGAACGTAATGCTGGGTCCTGTTCAAGGGCTAGCCTGCTTCGGCCTAGCCTACACTATAGCCTAGCCTAGCCTACGTTAACTTTACTGCTGTTGCTAACACAATGCTGGGCCCTACCTGAGGCCATACATCTAATAAACGACCTTGTTTTAAAAGCTGACGCAGCCTGTCCCGCCCTAGACCAATTGCAAAAAAATGGAGTCTGAGCTGCAAGTCGGATACTCCGGTACAAGGCGGCCATGATTCTGATTTTTCTTTGTTGTAATGATGAAGACAGTCGCAGGCTACAAGTACAAGTTTATGAAGGAGCAGTACACTACAAGTGATAGTATATAGTACTTTGCATGTGGCCCTTTAGTATAGTGGTACACGCGTACGCACTAAGTACGGATAAAACGTTAGCTCGTACCTACTCGGATCCGCGTCTAGCCTCAGCTGATTCATCAAGGGTACTTTTTCGCATACCTACGGAAGCTTGAAAAGGACATTGCACTGGCGGGTGATCGATATCGTAAAATGACAAATATGTGTAAAATAATTGGTGAGTTGACGTAGGCTATTTTAAATTACAAAATTCAATTCAATTGAACTTTTAAGAAGAGGTTGAAAACTCCTATTTATCGTCTTTATTCTGGATAGGACTTTCAATTCTGCCTTTTCTCCGTTCTTTTATTTTATTCTTCTACTTCTGTTTCTTGGTTGTTTTATTCTTTGTCATTTTATGTATTGTTTGTACAGTCTTTGATTACTTTCTGTATAGTTGGCGCTTCATAAGTCTGTTAGTAATATTTAAGAAAAATTACTAATTCAATTTAGTTTCCATATGTACTTTTCACATCAACAAGATAAAGTTCAACAAACTTTATACATATACAAAGCATAACATAACATGTTGAAGAGCAAAGGAGGGCCATATGATGGACAAAGGAGGGTCATATGATAGACAGTAGAAAAATAATTACTGTTCATCAAAGCTAGTGACCATTAAATTTAAAAAATGGTGACATTTTGGCGAGATGCTGATTCTCGTCAGTTCAAGAATATCCTGCCTAAATGACGACTGGAAACGTTGGTACTATCATGTAAAAATGACGAAATTCGGAAAATGATAGTTTGAGGAGATCACATCTCTCCAATTCGTCAATTTTATGAAAATTGACTAGTTTCAGTTTTTACTGTCTCGCGGAGACGAGGAAATAATCGGGTTTGGGATGACCGTTCCACTTTTGGACACAGCGGTTGCAGGGGTGGCGCCAGGATTTTCCCGACAGGGGGGCCAAGCTCCCCGACAGGGGGGCCAGAATTTCAAGACCCCTACAAAAACGATGTTATGTCGCGGTGGAACGTGACTTGGCAGAATTTGAGGCGCGCGGAGCGCACCGATATTTTGGGCTTTCTTTTTAACAAATACTTAAAAATATGGAGTTTATTTGAAGTAAAAATTTAAAATTTTGTAAGAAATTTGGCTTTTGTTTGTATTATAAAAATTTTGGGTGTTTATAGAAAAATGTGTCCTTCATAAGAGAAAGATCAAAAACGTTATATTGGTGACAGCTGAAATTCTTTTGGGGTTACTGTAACTTACTGTAAGAGGAGTTTCCGCCGGTCATTGCCCGGTTGATTAGATTTCTCATTAAGTTTCTCACTCGGCTGTTAATAATGTAGTAAGAGGATTTCCGATGTGTCATTCCCATGGACATCCGTCATTGGTATTTAGTTTCTTCTTAGACCTCCTTGCTTGTTGTGCTAGACACACAGAGACCATCGTTTTATTCTAATTCTTTTACATTCTTTAAGTTAATGCCACGTGGTTTTCCCTGGACAAGACAGGAAGCGTTTGATCTTTATTTGGGTAGATGAGTTGAAATCTAGTCTTCCTCCGACCAAGAAGTCTTGTCCCTGCTAGCTAGCTACATGTTGCTGCAGTGTTAAACTTAAATTCAAGTATAACTTTTATTTTTCATTCGTAAGTTAACCCGGACTCTGTACCGTGATTTGTAATATATAGTGAGGAATACAACGAGAGGACTGAACTACCGAATCTTTTATTCGCTTTTCAATCCTACTTTTTAATTCCTAACTGTGAGACTGGAAAATAGCATCACATTACGAATTGAATCGTACAAGACCTACGAAATAAGGCTTCGAGACGAGACTAAAAGTTTGCCAGGAAAGTTTTCGCCTTTTTTGAACGAATCTTTTAAAATTAAGAGCTTTTTATAATGGAAAAATTTGGGACTTAAATTTGATTTTTTGGTAAGGTTATATTGAAAAATTTGGTTTCTTTTATTAAATGATACGCCTTTCAGGAGCAAAATTAGGTAGTATGCCGGGTGATCAACAGAGTTGGCTTTGCTTATTTATTGTACGGAGTATCCATTGAAATTGGAAAATTTTGCCACTTTTAACAATCTAAAGCTAATATTGGAGAAAAATTGTAATTTTGTAACACACTGTTAAAAATTTCTGTAAATTTACAGACTTTTTTTAACTTAAACTTTTTGTATTTTACTTTTACTAGAGATTTTCTGTATCTTTACAGACACTTTGTATTGCTACAATAAAAAAAGGTTGTTTAACATGTATTTTCTTTTTATTTGAAAAACCATTTCTGTCTGCTTTTTTAACCAAATTTTACTGCTTTGTAAAACTTTTTCTGTAAATTTACAGAAATTTTAACAGTATTTTGTATTTTTCTGATTTCACATAAAAATACTGTCATTTAACAAACATTCATTTTGTTTTTAAGCTGAAAAAGAAACAAAAATAATCCCAAACAAACAAATAAGAAATAGCCAGAAAATTTTCAATATATAACATGCATCGTTCTGCGAAGTTTCAGTTTAAGAAAAAAACATTTTTGGCAAATTTATGGCCCTATTTGAAAATTAACTTACATTTATTATAAAAGCATACTTAGTTATTACGTTCTTAGTTACAAATATCATACAACTGGTGTTTTGTCACACATATTTAAGTAAAAAGAAAATGTAAGGCCATAATTTCAGAGCACTGACAATTGGTATACTGATGTCAACTCATCGCCACAGGCGCTCATGCACTTGATCGGAGCAAATTAAAAACGTTTCATAAATTTACTTGAAAGAGTCTGTAAATTTACCACTTTATGACGTAAATCTCATTTTGCATAAATCGGTGGAGCTTATTTTGGAGGCATTTTCCTAACAAAAGGATTGCTGTTGCTTTGAATAATATCTTCTTTGGCGTTTTTTAATCAGGAAGTGATAAACTTATTGTTTACCTTGTCTGGAAATGTTTGCAACCAATGTATTTGCATTCTTTGTCATATTTATTTTAAAAACAATTATTATATTGTACAAAAAATGTGACTTTCCAATTACAAAGTTCCTAGAGATAGCAGACTACTTGACAACAATATTACAACAATGCATCCTTAATGTGTTTTGATTGATCGCTTCTTGGCCTTTTGGCTAAGATCATGTGTAGTATCTGTTCTTTTCATCCAGTCAAGAATGGAGCCATACATGACAGACCAATGATGAAAATGGTCTGAAGGCCGCGAGGTTGGTCGTTAAGTGTTGTCCTTCAGTGGACGTAATAGCTTCTTCGGGAAGCAGTATCAAGTTTGGTTTCGCCGAACGGCCCTTTGCCAGAGGGTCGGGAGGACTTTAGAAAAAGTGATTGATCGCTTCTTGGCCTTTTGGCTAAGATCATGTGTAGTATCTGTTCTTTTCATCCAGTCAAGAATGGAGCCATACCTGACAGATCAATGATGAAAATGGTCTGAAGGCCGCGAGGTTGGTCGTTAAGTGTTGTCCTTCAGTGGACGTAATAGCTTCTTCGGGAAGCAGCATCAAGTTTGGCTTCGCCGAACGGCCCTTTGCCAGAGGGTCGGGAGGACTTTAGAAAAAGATTGAAAACAACTTCGTAAAGACACATTACGTTGATAAGCAAATACCTGATCTACGTAATGATGAAGAGTATGTTACGTAATAACATATGAAAGGTAGAAAAGCGATATTATAATAAATATTAAAACGTCGGGAATGAAAACAGTAGGCTGTAAATTCCATAAAATTTAGGTAAACAAAACAGAACAATTCCGTAATTCGATTTTACAGTAGACTTTTGTAAACTAATTTACATGCAAAAACTGTAAAGAAAAAACAAGCCCTCAATGTTTTTTCATGATTACAGTCCGGCTGTAAAAAAAAAACATTATTTGGTTGGAAAAAAAATTGCCATAAAAATTATGTAAATTTACAGAGAAATTTTTTAACAGTGCAGTTTGGGGCTTTTATGGAGGAATCTGACGTTCTTATGAGGAAAATCAAGTAGGGGGTGATCTGTTTTTTGTTTTTTTTTGTTGAGGTTACTGAATATCATCATGAAGATTTAAAAAAAAGAATTGGCTAAATTTGAAGTTTTATATTTTATTTATTGTCATGGGCGTACGGGAGTGTGTCAGTTTGGGAGGGGACAGAATTGTCTTCTGTCCGAAAAAATGTAATCCTGCCCGAAAGATGATCTAAGTCGAGCGCACAGAATTTTTTGAAAAATTGAGAACCCCGGACAGCAGGAAATGGCATTTTGTGGGCTCTTAACTAGAATTAAAGAAATCTTTTTTCATATTTCTTTCGCAATATTTTTTTTTCACTTCATAACACTGCCCCAAAGCGAAGAATAATTTACAAACACGCTTTGTTCTGTTCAGTTATCTATTCAACTAAATACTATCTATGCGGAGCGCCACCATCAGTTGGCGCGGAGCGTACAGAAAATTGTTAAAAAAATCTAACCCGCTAAGATAGCCGGAATGGCATTTCCCATACTTGTAACTAGAAATGAAGCAATCGCTATTTTGAGCTTTCCTTTAAAATGAAAGTTTCACTTCAACAGAGAAAAAAACCAAACTTGCTAATGATCAGAAAAGTACCAGATAAAGGTACTGCTACAGTTAGATGTAATGGCCTTGTCTCTTTTCGGGGGAAACTATGAAACAGAATTGAAAACATACTATAATGTTTTTGACTATATTAAGAATGTTCGTTGAATTCAATTGGAAGGTCCACTAAATAGATGAAATTTTTAACGTGACTGCCGAACTCCAGACTGGTCTTACTCCCAACGTATTTGAAAATATGTCACGTTACAAGTTGCCTTCAAATAAATTCTCAGTCACACTTTTGGGGAGATTTTCTCACACTACTGTGTATCATTATGTGTAGCTGAAAACGACATGGCCGATATTCATTACCTTTGTGAGAATTCGGCTGTAGGGGCAGGCCAGATGGCAGACCCATACTGCACACACATGAACCTCTCGTCCGTTTTTGTTAGGAAAATTCGGAATTGTGAGTTTCCTTGAAGAATATAGTCTTCTAGTAAACGAGATCAAGAAGGTCTTCCAAGTGACTTCAGACCCACATCTTTTTATCGTGGGTCTGAAGATGAAGGCTCCCCGACGAAATTGGATTTTCTCAACAACAAGGGGTGGATAGCCCGTCCCCGACGGAGACATGACCTTGTGCGCACGGATTGAATATGGGATGAGGGATGGAAGAGCTAGTAAGAAGTGATTAAAACCGATTCAAAATACGCATCAGAATAGCCTTAAAAAGTAAAAAATAGTTCAAAAAGAAAGAAAATCATGGTCATCCATCCAGGAGGTTCAGTCCTTTACGCTTTTCATGTTTGGGCCTCCCCGAAAAATTGCCGTCCTTCCCCGACGGGTGAAGAGGTGAACAAGGTACGTAGAATGAAGTTTAACAGAGTTAAGAAGAGATTTAAAATCGATTCCGATATGTATTAAAATAGAATTACAAAACAAAAAATATGTTCTAGATCGCCCATCCAGTAACTTCAGTCATTGTGGGGTTTTTATTTTTTTTTATTTTTTAGGCCTCCCCGACGAAACCGCCGACCTTCCCCGACGGGGGGAGCAGTGTTCCCCGACGGGGGGCCATGGCCTCCCGGCTCCCCGCTGGCGCCACCCCTGCTGGTAGAAAAAGCGAAAAATTCAGTTGTCTCGAAGCAAGTCTCATTCTTGAAAAGACGGCCCAATCTTGTTTTCATTTATGACACGACCTTGCATACAAGGTAATACGGATTAGATCACTTTACCTTGCTATGCATTCATGCAATGGTAGCGGTACAGGTTATCTGGCAGACCTAAATTTCTTACCATTTTGTAATTTTTCCATTTTGTCTTTTTTATTTCGATGAAAATCTTTATTGCATACGGATCGAAGCTCAAAATAAGAACGCGTCAACTCTACTGGCTTGCAAGTCTGGACATGCCATTGCCGACGCCTGTAGACAGTGGCGTAGCCAGCGGGGGGTGGGGGTGCAGGGGGAAGAGCCCCCCCCCCCCCCGAAATTTTGGGGACGTGATGGATAGTGTTGAAAAAAGGAGAGCAAAAAAAAAAAAAGAAAAAACGACGAGAGGAGGGAGGTATGATAAGTTGACGGAGTTGGGGAAGGGGGGGGGGTGTTAACAGGGAAACATGGTTTCACAAGTGTGATCCTTTTATGATATTGAAAACTAATACGAAACAGATTAACAGCACAATTGAAACAAGGTGCCAAACTGATTTGAGGTTTCGATTGGCCATGCATGTCCCTGTTGCTTATACGCAGTGCCTATACGAATATGCAGCTAGGGGATGAAATCCTCAGCAGAACCGTCGGAATATTTACTTTCATGCAGGATGCATTGGCAAAACTCTTCCGTCACCGAAGAGTCAATCAAAGCCCTGGATATTAACGGTGTCATAGATTTCAGGAACAGTGTTACTGTGTTTTGCCAACCCTAACGCTTAATTAAAAAAATCCCCAATCTGCCAAAAAGTATTTGTTGTCACTTCCAAAGACTATTGCCAATAGACTAACAGGATACTGAATCAAGAATTCCTTCCAAAACAGTAGGAAGACTTCCTGATCCCTCAAGAAGGGAGAAACTTCGTGCAAAGTCTCAAAAGTGTCAAATCAAGTGTACAGCCTTAAAAGGTCAAGTTAAAACTGCCAAATATTGTTTGAAGGCGGAACAAATCGAGCACTTCATCAATAACCTCTCCGATAGATCTCTATCGGATAAATATAAAATAGCTGTGAGAAGGGGTAGCAGCTCACAGCTATACACCGTCCTTCAATCAGAATATATCAAGCCTCATAGTCCTCAAAGGACCATTTCAAGTAAAACAATGGGGATACGATACATACTCTGTATAAAAACCAAAGTGCTAAAACAAAACCTGCAGTGCTAAGACACTGGCACTTAAATACCGGAAAAATCCGAATCTGTGTCAAATTTTCCGACACTACCGGTCATAGCATTTGAGAGGGCACCCAAACTAAATAATACCTAGTTAATTCTAGGCTTAACTTAAAATTGACGGTGAACTGGAAAGAAATCACGAGGAGAATGAAGATTGTTCCCTCGATCCTGTCATCGCGGCGCTCTAAAAGAGCAAATATTCTATCGAATTAAGACCAGGACAAACTAAAAAGTCCAACTACTGATGAAGCTCAACATCTAAAAACCAAGAGCAGAAACATGTCTAGTTAAAGGTTTTAGAAACCTAACAGAGCAGTACTTCAAAGTATCTGCGGTCTTCAGTCCCACCCCACAGCAAAAGATGCTTGCTACCTGTCTAATTACAAGATAGTATCCGTTAGAAACGCATAAAAATCCAAAACTTGAAACAAGGGATTGCATACGTAGTATCAGGTAATGCCACCGCCTACCTATTTTCATTAATTATTTAATTAAACCATTCAGTCCATTCTCAAAGCGACAGTCATTCTTTTGTGTTTGGTTGAAATTAAAATATACAGGAATCAGCATTTTCAATGAGGTCAGTAAAATCCCTGTATTCAAAAAGCAGTATGCAAGACATGAATTTTTTTTTTTTTTTTTTTTTGGAAGTTCTGATAAATCATCTTGCACACTTCATGTACCTTGCTGTTTTTCATTAGAAATGTTTGCTATCGATGCTGTTATGATTCACATTCTATTCCATATTTGTAATTATTTCAATGTTATATATGGTGTACATACAATGGACTGGACGGGCCTTTGCAAAGTGAGTTTAAGAAAGTGACTGTATGGCCTAGGTCAGAGTTGTCCAACCTACGGCCCGCGGGCCACAGTCCGGCCCGCCGCAAGGTTGCGTCCGGCCCGGCAGAAACTGATCTATAGTACATTTTTTTAGTAAGCAGATTCATTGATAACGACTTTACGCTACGCCATTCGCTACGGAATGCGTTCAACCGTGCAAGTCTACTATGAAACTGCGTAGCCTACATTAAAATAACATTCTTAATGCCTCGTTATACATTCCCGTGAAAACGCACGAACTGTGAGATTCCCCCTGTGCCCTATCGTCCATTTTGCATGTGTAGATAACGCGGAATGATACGTAGGCCTATGTCAAGTTCTCCGTTGCCGGCTTTGTGTTTCAATCTACGAAGTGAGATTGGATAGCGAACGGTTCGGGTGTCTATGCACGGTTAACGCGCACTAACTGCAGAGGGCTGTCGGCAACTTTGCAATGTGCCAAGGAAGAAATTGGACCGTATCCCAAACATGTGTTGTTTAATCTCCCACTGAGCCACCTCCATGGAGTACTGTAAGCGAGGTAAGTGCTTATTTTTTTTTATGAAATAATTCATTTCGAATGTCTGCTACATGTAACTACACTGGAGTGTGGTCCACAATGGGCTTGGTATAATGAATGATTCAGGAGGAATATGAAAAAAGTTTAACCGGAATATTCTGCCGAAACACCATCTTTTTTTGCTAAAATTTGTCCATCTGTTCTATCAAAAACGAAAATGAATCAGTGTTCTCCACGCTCAATGATTGCATTTTGTTGCCATGAGCTTCGTACATAAGTTTGAAAGAAAAAAAAAGGAGTGTAAAGCATGCGGCCCCTCTTCCACTCATAACCATTACATGTGGCCCGCCGCTGCAAAAGGTTGGACAACCCTGGCCTAGGTCTTTAGTGCTTTCGGTACTTTACTGCAAAAATTTGTACAATCTCCAAAATATGATTGCATGGAATCAGGACATTTTCTGTACATATTGATCTAGTGTAAAAAAGAAGCAAAATATAGAACCATTTTGCATCTAAGGCCTTGGAAGCAGCAAAACATTTTCCAAAAGGGGAGGGGACCACCACAGGGCGGCAGTCAAGAATAGGGACGATGGGTCGATTTTGCCCCCTCACAAAAAAAAAAAAACCTGGCTACGCCCCTGACTGTAAAACTACCATATTAGGAAATGGGCTTGTAACTTTTCGGGGCAAACTGGATTTGAACATATGCAAATCTTTTTACTCAAATCTTGTGACTCTTGGATAATTTAAGATCTATACTGAATTAATATAAATTTACCTTTGATACTTCTCTACTTTTTCAGCAAATGTTTGAAAGAATTTGGATGTTAGACCATTTTGGCCCCTTTTGCTGGGAAATGTGAATTAAAGCTCACGATGAATAGTTTTTTGGCTGCCCTAATGTGTGCAAAATTATTGTTATCCTGATAAAATTTCATGAAAATTTTACAGTAAATATGTTTTCCCTTTTTTCGGGCAAATCTTTAAAGATTTTGGTCAAGCTTAGGATTTTTCTGAATGTTTAAAACCATGTCATTTTTAAAGCTCAAAGTACCGTCCCAATTTTTACAAATTCCTACCAGAATCTGAGATTATGAGGAAATTGTTAAACTGTCTGCCACCCTCACCACTTACCCCTCTCCTCGTACGCCTCAGTATGCTACTGATTTCCCTTCGAGAGTAGTATAGTATTTCCGTTCTGCGTGTTGCTAATGGACTGACGTTCACAAAAATGTTGAGTTACTCCTGGCAATGTCCAAAGGAAGTTACTATGGCCCATATGGGCCAGAATGCTATCCGAATGCCCGAGGTCAGCATAATTAGCATAACAAGAAAGTTCAAAGAGAGGTCGAAAGAGATGAAAAAAAATTCACTGACTCTGGCACATCACATGGGCCTATTTAAGTTGTTCTTTTCAGGGAACTTTCTGAACACTTCAAAGGAAAATGTTTTACGTTCTTTCTTTCTAATTACGCATCCTTTTTCGTGAACGTCGTAAGTGAGGAGGGGAGGCTACCCAGAGTGCTTGACATTTTCCTTTGACTTAATACCCTTTCACACCTGTGGCTCCGATGGTAAATGGCACTGGATAGTTAGTTACAGCCACGGGGACGGTTAGGGGTTAAAACCACCCCAATGGCCCAACCTTGCAATGCAAAAAAAAAAAAAAAAAACACCTGAAAACAGGGGTGGTGCCAGCGGAGGGGGCGGACTGGGGGCCATCCCCCCTACCCGTCGGGGGAAGGTCGGAAGTCTCGTCGGGGTGGCCTAAAAATAATAATAAAAATAATAAATGAAAACCTATAAGGACTGAAGTTACTGGGTGGGTAATTTTGAACATATTTTTTGTTTTTAATGCCATTTTAATGCATATTGCTTAGCTCTCTTATACCTCATTCCATGTACCTTGTCCTATCTCATCCCGCGTCGGGGAAGGACAGCATTTTTTTTTGGGGGGGGGGGGGCTAAAAATCAAAAACGTAAAGGGCGTAAGTTACGGAATGGATACACATAATGATAAATACCAGAGTGAGAATGTCTCCCCATAAGTCTGACTGAAAATTCATTTAAAGCCAACTTGTAACGTGACATATATTCAAATAAGTTGACAGTAAAATCATTTATAGTCTGGAGTTCAGACAGTCATGTAGAATATTTCATCTATTTAGTGGATACTCTGTATTGCAACTGAATACAACGAGGATTCATAGTAGAGTAAAAGAAACATTAGTTTGTTTTCAATTCCGTTGTATAGTTTTACCTTGAAAAAAGGCAAGAACATTACATCTAATTGTAGCAATACCTTCTATCTGGTAGCTTTCTGATCCCTTAGCTAATTGGTTTTTCTATTGCAGTGAAACTTTCATTTTAAAGGAAAGCTCAAAATAACGACTGCTTCATTTCTAGTTAAAAGTCTAGCAAATACCATTTCCCGCTGTCTGAAGGGTTAGATTTTTTTAACAATTTTCTGTACGTTCCGCGCCAATTGATGGTGGTGCTCCGCTTAGATACCGTAGTGTTTTGGTCGAACAAATTACTTAACAGAACAGGGAGATGTTAGCAACTCCCTGAACAGAACAAAACATGCTTGCATATATTCTTCATTTTGGGGCAGTATTATAAAGTGAAAATTTTGTTGCGAAAGAAACCTTAAAATAATGACTACTTTGTTTCGAGTTACCAGCCCGGAAAATGCCTTTTCCTGTTATCAGGGGTTCTCAATTTTTTACAAATATTTGTGCGCTCCACTTAGATAGCCTTTTGGGCAGGATTACATTTTTCGGTCAAAAGAAAAAACAATTCTGCCCCTCCCAAGCTGAAACGCTCACGTACGCCTATTTCAATATATTAAATATAAAACTTCAAATATATGGGAAGCCAAACGTTTTCCACATGAAAATTTTCCAATATGGTCCGAGAGCCTTAATCTGCCTATTGATATTCAGAAACCCCAACAAAACTATCATCCCCTACTTGATTTTTCTTATACGAAGGTAAGGTTCTTCCATAAAACCCCAAAGTCTGTCATGAAATTACAATTTATCACCAGTATAAGCTTCAGATTGTTAAAAGTGGCAAAATTTTTCAATTTCGATGGATACTCAGTACAACAAATAACCAATCATCCCCTGGACATTCTACATAATTTTGCTCTTGAAAGGTATATCACTTAATAAAGAACCAAAAAGTTTAAAAAAATTACAATAAATTCCAAAATTTGAGCAATATAATTAGCTCTCAATTTTCAAAAAGGGGAAATAACTTTTTGGATAAACTTCTAGTCTCGTCTTGAGACCTTACTATACATAGGCCTAAAATAATTAAATGCATAACCTCAACAGAATTTCAGCTGTCTTGTATAAAACGTTTTTTATTTTGCCCAAGGAGGATAGATTTTTCAATACACAACAATTTTTAATGGTCCTTACAAAAGTCTAATTTCTTTCAAAAATATTAAACTTTTCTTCAATAATAAACTCCAAATTTTTAAGTATTCCTTAAAAAGGAAGCCAAAAACGTGCTTCAAATTCTGCCAATTCACGTCCCACCGACACTAACTCATCGCCTTTGTAAGGGCCTAAAAATACTGGCCCCCTGTCGGGGAGCTTGCTCCCCCCCCCCCCTGTTGGGCAAATCCTGGCGCCACCCCTGATTCTGCATAAAAGCCTGGGAAATAACATTTATAGCTATCTGAGGGATCACAATTTTTCAAAATTTTCTGTAAGCTTTGCATCAACTGATGGTAATGCTCTGGTGAGATTGTCTTTCAGGTAACACTTCAAATTTCAAACAGAATATTCTCTGCACCCCCAGAATGAAATGCTCCTGTACCCTATGAGGCATATAGGCAAATTTTGTAACCAGTTAAATGGGAATTCAATGTGCTTTCATATCATTTTGATGATTTCAACCAATTACATGGAGCAAATATGGAACAGTCATCTACATACATAATCATACAGAAAGTAGAACTGGGTCCATAGATCACATCATCACACCACTCTAAAGCTGACCGATTCTCTTTCATTTCATAAAGCCGAATGTCAGGCGAGTGCACCTGAAGCATTAAAAACATTTTTGATTCCACACTGACTGCAATCGATTTAATAGCTACAAACAACAAATACTGCAAATGACTTGCAGAGATTTTAGTTTTAGTAATTAATCAATGGAAGTTCAACAACACAACTGAGTTTATGAAATACAGTATACAATCCTGTGAAGTATAATTTTGCATGCACTGTATGAACTGTTACTACAAATACACTTTAGCAATGCATCACAACAAACCTGGTGCACAGGTATGGAAAACAGATTGACAAAAACAGGACTCAAAACAAATTTCTGTTTATTACGGCTATATATTGAACAAGGAACCAACATAGCACCACTTTCTGAGAGCAAAGTAGGAGTTGAGTTGGGAATTTAAGTCGATTACCTCAAATTTAAAGGAGTCAATGACTTCAAAATACATAACTAAATCTAAATTACAGCATGAAAATTACTTGCCAAAATTTTGTCACCATTGCATTATTTCATCATGTTGAACATAATTTGCTCAAAATGGCAAATCAATTCATATGGGATGTGCCCACAGGGCAAGAGAAGTGTATTTTTGACCCTGACGGCCATGTCTACGTCAAGGACTTCAGGATATTGCAAATGTTTCAGTACCAAGAGAAAATATTCCATGGGATACCTATAGTTAATTTTTTTTTCTCTAGAAACTGCAATTTACAAACAAAATTTTACAGATAGTCTGTAAAATAGCACTATTGTAGCAGAAACATTATATTAATTTAAGGACAAAACTACACAGAAATATAATATATTATAGGGCATTTTAAGTGACCTCATAACTGGTTAGCCACACCTACTGCTGGGCAAAAAACAATTTAGTCATCATGTCAGTCCTCAGCTACTTCCCAGCTAGCTATACTTCTACTGTAACTACCATTTTTGCCCTGCAATAGGAGCGTGGCTCATGATACCAGTGAAAACACTCTCTACACTAGATTTCATTAAATGTGACACACATTGCTTGCATCTGGTAATAGTATTCTAAATGGTAGTTTTGTTATTTCAGAAATCAGAGCTACAGTGTATGCCTTCACTTCAACTGCGCATATTTTACTTATATATGAACATTCTAATTAGAGAGATACATGTATTAGGATAGGAGGAATGCCTTTTCCACTTTTATAAATGTGTGTACCCTCCCCCACCTTTCTGGTGGGTGTATTTATGAGCGAATATTCTCTAGAATGTGGACTAGGGTGTATTCCAAGATGAGGGAATAGAGGACACCGTGTCTGAACTTCTCTGAGCAGCACACGGTGCACAAGAATAGTGCAAATTAGATGTAGCCAGGGGTGAGGATATGTCTGTGACACAAATACAAATGTTAAAAAAATGCAAAAGATTTTTCTCTTCTTTAACATTCAGTTGACCATTTACAATCACATAATTTCAAATTGATCTTTGCTCAAGAAAAATTACTTAAAAATTACATTTCAAATGCCCAAGGCAATGACACTACCATAATTTGTTGAAGGCTGTTCCTCAATAACTTTTAATCTTGCCTGCTGTCTATAGTTTACTATTAGGGAAGAGTATCTTTTCACTTTTCGTACGTTATCATATACTGTACAAGTAGCAAACCTTAAAGACATAAAAAAAACCTGTACAACTGTACAGCATTTTGGCACTAAAAGATTAAAATTCTGGAAGAGTAAAAAGCTTGGAAAATTGTACATTCCTACTTTAACTAACTCTTATGGTAATTAAAATGGGAGTTAAAAGTGTCGATATAGTGCAGAGTGGTTGCAGAACTATAACTGTCGTCATTGCTGATTTGTATGGTCTCTGAAATATCTGTAAAAAAGTCAAATTCATCTCTGGTCCATACTACATTGTTGCAACACAATACACATCCTCTTCTGGCACTGGTTCATCTGCATTTTCTTCTTTGCATTCTATTGAAGGTTCAGCAGGTTCTACAATGATTAGACCATCTTCCTCAAAAGTGCCTGTGCCATTTGATGCATTTGTAACCTGAAGCTTACTTCCTATTTGTGAATTATCACATGCTGCATTTGTCAGTTTTCGCTTTCTTTTTAGTGACATCAGCATTTTCTGATTAATAGCATTCTCTTCTGCTTTCAGAGTCCACAACTTTTTCCTCATTTCCCGGGCTAGTTCCTCAAATTTTGCTCCTTCTCCAAATAATCCCCCTGACACCGATTTCTCTCTCCCTTGTTCATACAGCTGCAGTTCCTTCTCCATGCTCTGCATATCTTCCCTGATTACAAGTAACCGTTCATTAAGCATTCTTGTATTTTTATATTTTAAACTCCAGTCAACATTTTGAGGAGGAACCTTACCAAATACTTTGCTTCGAGAAGAATTGGCTCGCTTATACTTATAACCAGAAATATGTAGCCTCTTTCTTGCCTCTGCCATTAATACACCACGATTCCTTAGCAGACGTGGATCTTCCAAGGCAATCAAATAAGCATGTCTATTTATTTCACTTTGGTATTTTGAAAGGGAATCATCACTTTTACCTTTTCCATAAATTCTGGACAACCTTTGAGTTTCCTCTTTTGATATGCCTGACATTGTGTTTACATCACCATTTTTTACAGATGACTTTTGAGTGACCTTATCATACTGAACTCCTCTTTCTGAGTCGTCCAATGACACAGTCGGTTTCTTTACATCATCACAGACTGTTTTGTGATACTGGGGGACAACAGGCAGACTGCTTCCAACAGTTTTGCATGAAAGTGGACTTTCTGATGTATCCCTAGTGGCCTTTGTGTCTTTTCCAGAGAAAAATTGGGTGGATGAGAAACGCAACTGGAAACGATCATGCATCTGAGGTATGTGATCACTAGTATCCAAATATTCCTCAAAAATTTTGCAATATACCAGAGTTCTTTCCAGTGCACAACCCTGAAGAGATGGACATTGATCTCTCATCAATGGTTCCAGCTCACATAACTTTTTTATGTGCACAGCTTTCTTTAAAATTTCCTTTCCATTCCAAAACACTGTTACTAAGACGAATGGAACATTTTCTTGTGACATCTTGCCCTGTGGAGAGGAAAAATCATGAATTGTTATGAATAAAGTTAATTTTTGCAGAGGTCCACAGAAATTTTCAATTGGCACAGCTCTTTGATTGACAGCAAGTTCAAAAAATGCAGAGCATCCAAGCCCATATTACACAGCATGTATAAACAGAAATTCAGAGAATTTTGGGATTACACATTCAGGTCTTGAAGGCTATACTAAATTCACCCTGAAGCAAACTGAGGTTGTGCTTAGAGTTTGGAACAGGGTGCATTTGACAGTTGTGGGAGGGGCTTATGGAAGTACTGCTAGTTGCTGTAGGAAATCACTGAATCTGTTTTTCTCTTGTATGAGAAAATTAGACCTTTAACAGATGGACCAGTAGGCTTTCAGTAGATATAACGTATCCATGTGGACAAATACTAGTAGAATAGCACAACAACTACTGTAGTCTAATGATGCTGATGAATTTTGCATCTCACACTCCTGTTATCTTCATCCTCATTTCCTTAGGGCAGATCATTATCTTAGAACTGGCGGTTATGGCCAAGTCACTAAAGTACTTCCTTTGTCCACCTGCCTATACTGGCCAGTTTAATCAATGAGTCTTCCCTTACCTATCTTGATTGTTAAGCTTTTTTATAAATGTACTTGAACCTTTTGATATTATTTTCTTGTTTTCTCTGTGTACATTGGATACAGTATCCCTTTCCCTTTTTGACTATGAAGTTGAACTTGAACAGGATGAGTAATGGAAAATGACTTGGTTGAAATCTGGGAGGGTGGTGATCCCCTCCACTTTAAAAAGTACAAGGGCACAACCCCTCCCTCCCCCCCATTTCATCCCACCTGTCAAAATACATGCAAAAAAGAAAATCCAACACAAAAAAACAAGATCCAGATTGTCAAACTTGCCAGCTTCTTACCGAAAAAGCAGTATCAGACTGAAAAATGCCTGTAGCACTGGGCAAACAGAATGGGTATGTTCGGTAGCTAGAGTAGGTACCATGTACACGTTGCAGGGAACTATCAATGTTTGTCGGTGGAAAACTTGTTTGTCTGACCTTTGATGATGTTCAATGCCCTGTCAACTTGTATAGGTCAATAGACATCATTTAATTACTTAACTCATGAACTTCTAAATGCTGCTGGGACACAATCCAGTGTGGCTCAGATGTCATAAAACCCAACACCAATACTCCATACTCCATGTCCATTTCCCCATCATGGTCCAGAACAGACTTATATGACAGTATATAGAAACAAAATGTCACTGTCACCAAGTTCTCACGTCTGAGGGACGGGGGGGGGGGGGTGACATGTCAGTGGGGAAAGCATCACCTTGGGTTTACACCTTGTAACTTTCCTTACCACCACCAGAAAAAAAAAAAACACACACACACACAAGAACAAGAAGTTGGCCAAAAGCTGAACTTAACTAGCCCTGGGTGAATTTGGGGTAAGGGCTTGGCTAGAGCTACAGAACTTACCTTCCTTCCTAAGGTGATAAGATGTTACAATCAGGCAGAGCCAGGGGCATCACTTTGACTGAAAGTGGGAAAGGGGGGGGGGGGAAGTACTGAAACTTTTCTCCCATCCTAGGAGGAGTCTAAAAAGAAGGGACCAAAATTCAAATTGGTGCCAAATGTTTCAATATATTGAGTACTATGAAAATTGGGGAAATACTACATATACTTTGCCCAAAGGAAAGTTCAGCAAGATACAGGTGATGTTTGGATTTGACATGGAGGCGAATTTTGGGTTACCAGAGGATGCATGCCTCCTTTAAAGCCTAGACTAAATGATGACTACTCTTAAGCCCCAACAGATGCGATGGGTTGCCAAAATTATGCAGAACTCTAAATGTAAAGGGGCAAAATGTGAGGAAATGGGGTTTATAATGAAGGAGATTTTGTCCTTTGTTTTCAATGAGAAAATTAAATTTTTTTTCTTTTAATGAATCTGAACTACTGTACTCTACCAAACCAAGAAATTTGATGGGGAAACCACCCAGGAACACCTAAAATATCTTTAGGAAAAAGATGTTCAAGTAGAACTACTGTACTCAACGTCAGTACTCAGTAGAGTAGCCAGGATTGTGTCACAGGGACGGTTTTTCCCATGACAAGAGGGAAAGGTAAAGGTGAGGGAGAAAAATGGCTATTTTAGGTCTCCAGATGCAAAATGATGCAATGTCTGTGCCTCAAATGTAGTTAGTTAGTTAGACAGAGTTTAAAGGCCCAGTTTCCAACCTAATGGGTCGAGTCAAGCCGGCCACTGCCTTTTTTCCAGTTGTGGTTCACTAGCTTGCTTTCCCTAATAAAGTTTATAGTGATCATGTGTTTTTTGCCATTTTTTTTTTTCAAGGGTGGATCATGGAGTGGAGGTTCAACCCCAAAACCTCCCCCATAGCTATGCCACTGCTCAATATTGCATTTTTGTGTTTCTATATAGGATCACAACTACAATATTTGTGGAACATGTAACCTTTTTTGCATTCATCCAATATGTTTGAAATGATGAAAGTTACAGTTGGACAGAACTGAAGATGAATGAAAGTGCAGCATGCAAAAATTTTTGAAGTTATACAAAGAATTGGTACAGATTTTACTGGCTTGGAAATTTAAAACAGCCTTGGGAAATACTTTCTGAGCATACTACAGTATGTCTTCATGTATGTACTGTAGAACTTTTTTGTTACTTCACTTTTAAGTTTCATGTCACAAAAGTAGGAGAGGGGGGGGGGGAGGGGGGTCAAATGTGTAAGTGTCCCTTCAGGACTCTAAAAAAAAAGTGCTGGGGCATATACAGCCATCCCCCTCCTCCTAACTGATGCCCATGGGCACATCAGGAGGTTGTTTCAAAAAATAAGAAGGAACAAAAATAATAAAAAAGGCTCTATGGTAAGGCTTATAGTATGTGATGTGTCAGTAAATAAATTCCAATCTCAGCACTGAATGACTACTGTTAACTCTTCACATTGGCACTTAGCAAGTAGCATAGCCCCTGCACCTCTCCTCCCTTTAAGTATGTATACAGTTTATTCTAAGGTGAGGGATTGAAAGGCCAAAGGAAGTTGAGAACTTGTGATCATACTGAAACCATATGAAGCCAAGTGATAGACACAACTAAAACAAGTCAATACAGGTACAGTATGGCCAATGTTTCTTCCAAATCTGTCCTTCAACCCCCCCCCCCCACACCCAAAGAAGGTGGATAAAATCCTCTTTTCATTTCCATAAAAATTAATTGTCCATATCTTGGTTTCTCCCAGATCCCCCTGTGGGCTGAGGGTTGTAGAATATGCCCACAGTATTCCCTGCCTGTCGTAACAGGCGACTAATTGGGAGGACTTGAATGTAAAACCTTCAAATTGCACCTCACAGGGGTCTTGAAGCAAGATTTTGTCTCCCAGCGGTGATTCATTTCTTCACAAATGAAACAAAATCTGTATGGCTCACTGGCTTGTTTTACCTATACTCTTCTGCTTATGCAGAGCATTCTTGCACAATAGCAGTAGTTCCATTTTTAGAGTCTTTGGTATGACTCGACCTGGGAATCGAACCAGGGCCTTCTGCGTGAGAGGCGGATGCTTTTACCGTTAGACCAAACACGCGGTACCAATGAGATGTTGGACCATTGAAAATGATAGACTATGGTGGGGATCAATAATTATGGGCTATGATCTGTAGACATTTAATAGCCACACTATGTATGCCCAGTATAAACTCCTCTACCATTTACATGCCTTGCTAGTTCATATTCTTAAAAAAGCCAGATGGAGGAAGGGATGAAAGTTCATCAGTATCTGTCCACCCTATCTTGCAGTAGTTTCAAAGCTAGCCCACAGTAGCTACTGTATACATCCTTTATGATAATATTCCAAACATTTTTAGGGGACATTTCAGTTGAGACATTTGTCTTTGGATCCAAACATATTAGAAAATTGTACTGGCTTCAAGTCAAGTTTATGTAATTTGGATGAGAGGCAAGGTCCCTACTGTATGTACAGTAAAGAAGAAAAAAAGCCTGTCACAGGCTACTGTAACTATTACTGTAATTTAGCCAGCCATTGCAAGCTTACTGTATAGTACAGTAGGCATCCAAAACTATAAAAGCAAAAACACTGAACAACATACAGATATTTGATTATTGAGAACTTTATCCAGAGGTCAAAAACAACAGACTTTGGAAAGATTATCCCATAGAAGTAGAAGGAGCTGTGTATTGATAATGAATTAACTTTTACTCTTAATGCGTAATGGGTGATTTTTTAGCCTGAATATAACATTTTTTCTGATTATAAAAAACAAACCCTGGCTCTAATTTAGAATTAGTGCCAAAACCCCTTTTCTACTTAATGGCCCAGTTCTCTCACCCCAAACAGTACCAATTCTCCTTTCTTACTGAAGCCCCTCCCACAATTGTCTGAAATACATCCTCATCCAGACACAATCTCAGTTTATTGCTTCAGGGTGAGTATCATGGGCGTCTGCAGAAATTTTTACAAGGGGGGGCAAGGTCACTCATGGATGATTCAATTGTGTACACTATCTATGCGGAGCCCCACCATCGGTTGGGGCGGAGCGTACAAGAAAATTTTGGATCTTACAAACCCTCCAGATGGCCGAAAACAACACTTGGCGAGTGTTATAAGCTGCATGTGCCCAGCCCTGAAACAGGAATTTCATGTCTGTAATTTTTAGAGTTTTAGAATTTTCGATTTAAAAAATTGTTGAAGGGAAATCTGCCTCTCTGTCACAGCCTTGCAAGCCTGCACAATAAAACTTGCAACTGTCAAACAGCCTACATACCCAATTATGTAACTGGGTAATTATCCATTACCCAATTATGAATCATAACCCCCCCCACCCCCCACCAAATTTATCTTGCATATATCCCAGTTACATCCACGCACTGCCACTTGAGATCAGCACGGGACCAAACCAATTAGACCAACACATGCATCAATAGTCATATGTCAAATGCATATCCTGTACCTGACAACTAGTAAAATTTTAGCATAGTTTTTACGATTACAAATTTCCAATAGATATCATGAATGATGGTCCCCAAAATTATGATTTGATATTCAGCATACCATCTTCTCTTTTGCTATACCTGGTCAAATGTCCGCGTATTTCAGTAGAAACTGATGCTCTGAGTGAAGATATTTGATGATTTATTGTTATTTTAATTTTTAATTAATTTTTCCACAAGTTTGATTTTCCGGGGGGGGGGGGGGGGCTTGCTCCCCTTGCGGACCCCCATGGTGAGTATTGAAAAACTCAATTTATATAATCAAAACACTCTCAGTACCTTTCATGCTGTGTACAGTAATATAAGCTTTGGCACTGCATTGTTTGAATTTTAGCTGTCAGTCAAAGAGCCGAGCCAATTGAGAATTTCCGTACCCGGGTACCAAAATTGTAGTTTGGGGTGAGAGGTTTGGCCCTTTAATATAAGGAGCCCTTTGTCAGTGCATGATGAAAAACAGATTTTATATGAACAATGCAACAACAAACATTTTTTACAATTATGAACGAACCCTGTGCATTATGAACCTATATGACTAAAGAAACATACTGTATGAATAGTGACCCATGCAAATAAAAAAAATTATATGGGGTTGACCCCCAGCCATCTACAGGTCAATATGAAAAGAACTGAAGTCATGGCTGAATACAAATTGCAGTAACTTGAAGTGGATTCTTCACTTTAGTTTGAGGCTGGCTTGAAGTTTTTTGGCCTCATTTCAACAAGACCTGCAGGTACCCAGCCTACTCTTACCACCCTGCAGAACGATACATTGAAGCCACAAAGATCTCTCACTTTGTATGGCTACTTCATTTGTTGCTCGTTCCCGCGTGGACCCAAGTCACACTCCAAAGACATGGCTAGCTTTTAATAGTCGAAGTCATAGTATAGCCTGGATGAGTTCTTGACTGAACTGGACCGTGTCAACGATATGACCTACTCTAGTGTGGAGTAAAACGAAGTGGACGTAGCATAGACGTGACTCTGCTCAAGGACAAGGCCTGGACTGGATTCAGACCTGACTGCAATGTTACGTTTGTCTCAACAACATATTATATTAGGCTAGCAATATTACCCCTGGCGGTAGTCTGGTGTTTGGAAATGGTAATGGAATTGCTGCGCTTATCTAAACGTAAATGAATCTCTAATCAGAGTTCAGACTCTTACCTGTACCTTCTGAAAACACGTCCAACTATATTGATCCTTATAAAATGTTTCTTAACTTTAGTGTTCCGTGAATGTGACTGGAGGTTAATTTTAGCAGTCGACAGTCGCAACTTACAAAGTGACGGAGATCGCAGTTCTAGAGCTAGAGGTGCGGTCGATTGTGGTAGTGCTATACTATACTGTACTGCATGCTACACGTAGAATGACGAGACATGACTAACGTTGTTGTCTTACAGTACGTACATGTTGTGCACTTGTGACGGTAATGCAGTCAAACAGTAATGGTGGACTATCAGTGAGATTGCTCGCCGCGCTGCTCTTGCGTGAATCATACTTATGGGTGTGACTCATATTTAGTACGTCATTATGCGTCACTGCATGGTGTAGACGAATCCAGCAAGTGATGCTCTGATTTTGATCGCTCATACCTGCATGGGTCATGGGGTCTATCACCTTTTAATTTTCAACTTCCTTGCTTACCAGGCTGTATCGCATGGATGGTTGTGCTTAAAATTGTATCTTGATTCCTCAATTTCACTGAATATGAGGATAAAATTCATGAAGACAATAAGATAGACGAATCCGATCAGCGCACGGACTTCCTGTATTTAAGTCTATGGGTCAGCGCTTGTTTTACAGTGACTGTACATATACAGCCATTATAGTGGGGTCCATCAGCCGTCAATCGTCTCCATGTCTACATCAATTTCAAATCCCTACAGTCAGTGAAATTGACTGAATCGCGGAATAATTTAGTTTATACAATCATTCATGATGATACAGAAAGCAAGAAAAAATTGACCAAAGGTTCAAACAGTATCAATTCTCCTAACCTTCTTACGTATGTCCCTCCCACAATTGTATGATGATCCTCATCCAGACACAATCTCAGTTGAGTACAGAAAATCTCAATGTGTATAATTCGCATACCTGGGGAAGGGTCTAAGGGATGACGTGCCCCCATCCCCTTGAAAAATTTTTGGTCTTTTCAATGAGCCTAGATGCAAAATGGTGCACGATTCGACTTTGACAGGAAAAGTGTTGAAAGTTGAATTGTGGTGCAGGGTTAATGGGGATAAAACTGAAACTTTTGCGTCTTTTAATGCACTCTAACGCCATGTACGATGCCTTTGGGAATATTTATCTTTAAAGTCGCATACTTTAGAGGAGTCAAAATAAAAGGGCATCAGTGAGTGAACGACATACGCGAAAGGGGAGCAGTGGCGTAGCTAGCCGGGTGGGGCCAGGGGGCGGTGCCCCCCCCCCCACACACACACAGAAATTTTTGGGACGTGATGAATGGTGTTGAAAAAATAGAGGAGAGCAAAAATAAAAAAAGGAGAAAAACGACGAGAGGAGGGAAGTATGATAAGTTGACGGAGTTGGGGATGGGGGAGGGGGATTGTAACAGGGAAACATGTCTCCACAAGTGTGATCCTTTTATGATGTTGAAAACTAATACGTTTCATGTTGATGTTGTTATGTTTTACTTAAATTCTTTTCATGTTCTAATCTACTGCATGCTATTTGTTCAATTCAATTATGTAGTGACTGCTGATGCAACCTAATCTGCTAATTGCACAAATGCGTTTTCATCACAAAGTTTTCCAAGTCCGATACAATTCAAAACGCTGCAGGCTCTGCTCCTATCTTCAGTCATATGCTGATTGGGACACCGGAGGTTTAAAATATTTAGGAAACGGTATTTTGATGATTTTTGTGAATTACTTGTATTTAAAAAGCCATATTAAAGGAACGACAGTCAGTTTCTATTTTGTGATAGACCATCATCGTTTGTACACTTGCACTTTCATACTGATATTCTTTAGAAATATTCATTATCGATACTGTTTTGTTTTACTTCCAATTCTTCATTTCAATTTGATGGGGGGGGGGGAGCAGGAGGACAGGGGGACATGTCCCCCCGCTTTTTTGAGTGGAGGGCAGTGGCGCAGCTATATCGGATATTTTCCAGAGGGGGCAAAGGCATTAAATTTCCCCAAAACTTTTCCTGTCAGTGTGTATGTATTTCATATAAAATATGCAAATTACAAGTATAACAACATTACCATGTCATTATATACCTGTCATTATATTACCTGTATTTTAATCTTAAAGTATAACATAGAGCAACTGGAAATAACAACTTTTAGGCTATATATTTATTTGGTCAACAATATCTGGTTTATTTGTATGTTCCAACGCAGTGGCGTACGCAGGATTTCTCGGAAGGAGGGGCATGCAGTTCTTTGAGTGATCGCCAGCCCGGGGGTCTAAAGAGAGGGAACACCCCTCCCCGTTTGAAATATTTTGGAGTTTTTAAGGAGCCTAGATGCAAAATGGTACAAGATTTTCGAATTTGACAGGAACAGTGCTAAAAGTTGAATTGTGGTGGTTCATGAGGATACAACTGAAACTTTTGTGTCTTTACATGCATTCTTATGTCATTTACGCTACCTTACGAAGTAAAACTTGTCATTAAATTTGCATACTTTCAGCATTCAAAATAAAAGAGCATCGATCGGTACAATTTATTTTTCTTTCGGTAGGTGCCCGAAAAAATTGTCAACATACTGCAAGAATTTTCACAGAAATTTTTGGTTGGGGGCTGCAGTCTCCAGCCCCCCCCCCCCCTCCACATCGACTCCTACGTCTATGGGTACAGGAGAAAGGGAACATTTTATTTTGGGGTTTTTCTTTTTCTTGGCCACAAAACGTTATTCTGTCATAAAAATTATCGAAGCGGAGCGCCACCATTGTTTAGGGCGGAACGTAGGGAAAATTTCGAAAAATCAGACCCCCATATGGTTGCAAATAGCATTTACCAGAGTTATACGAAGGAACGAGTCGTTATCTCCTTTTTTTTCGTTTGCAATAAAATGCTAACTTCAAAATATGTTCGCTAACTACAAAGTGATCAGAGAGTTAAGACCTTTTTTGACCCCAAAATGTAATTTTGTCCAAAAGACTGATCGAAGCGCCACCATTAGTTGCGGCGGAGCGTAGAAAAATTTCGAAAAATTATACCCCTCAGATGGCCAAAATTGCGTATTCATGTTTGTTAAGAGAATCTTAACATACAGTCTTTGTTTTAACCTTTTGTTTGCAATATGAAAAAAATCAGGAACATGCTAAGTGATCAGAAAATTACCAGAAAAAATTTGCTATTAGGCCTACACGTAATGGTCTTGACTCTTTCGGGAAACTATACAACGAATTGAAAAGATGCTAATGCTTCTCTATTGTGACTCTTGGCTAAATTGGAAACTGGAAAAAAGGCCGTGATCGGCTCGACTGAAACCAATAGGTTGGAAACTTGACCATAAAACTTTAACTAGCTAACTAACTTGGTTAAATTAAAGATCCGCTAAATAGATGAAATTGTCTGTGACTGATCGAATTCCCATCTGTTAATGATTTTACCCTTAACATCTCTTGCGTGATAAAAGGCAAGCTACTTCTCACCGCACCTGAACACCCTCCGCTCCCCTGTCCCCGTCTTGTACGTCGACGTCTCTGCCAGCCAAGGAAGGAGTCTATGGGATGGGCCTCCCTTTTAAAAATTCGGAAAAAGGTAGTGGTTCTTTTGCAATCGGTGCCACCAGTGGGATACACGCGCAGAGGCTACCTTTTGAAGGAAAAATTTGAACTTGTCAGAATTTGCTTTGTAAGAAAGAAAGAAAGAAACTTGAAGAAAAAAGAAAGAAACTGCAAGAAAGAAACTTAAAGAAAGAAAGAAACTTAAAGAAAGAAAGAAATAAACTTAAAGAAAGAAAGAAATAAACTTAAAGAAAGAAAGAAAGAAACTTAAAGAAAGAAAGAAACTTAAAGAAAGAAAGAAACTTAAAGAAAGAAAGAAACTTAAAGAAAGAAAGAAACTTAAAGAAAGAAAGAAACTTAAAGAAAGAAAGCAACTTAAAGAAAGAAAGAAACTTAAAGAAAGAAAGAAAGAAAGAAAGAAAGAAAGAAAGAAAGAAAGAAAGAAAGAAAGAAAGAAAGAAAGAAAGAAAGAAAGAAAGAAAGAAAGAAAGAAAGAAAGAAAGAAAGAAAGAAAGAAAGAAAGAAAGAAAGAAAGAAAGAAAGAAAGAAAGAAAGAAAGAAAGAAAGAAAGAAAGAAAGAAAGAAAGAAAGAAAGAAAGAAAGAAAGAAAGAAAGAAAGAAAGAAAGAAAGAAAGAAAGAAAGAAAGAAAGAAAGAAAGAAAGAAAGTATGAATAGGGCGCCGCAACGTAGTAAATCATTTTGAATTTTTAATCAGAAATATTTTATATTTTACCATGTTTTTTTTTACTTATTCGTGGAAGAATACCAATTCGTGGGGCAACAATTTTCAGGCCCAGGGTGAAACCGAGCCCAAAGTGACCGTTCCTGGTGGGGATCCATGAGAGGAAGCCCCCAGAAGCTCTTAGGATGAGCATATCTCTAAATGCAAAATTCTCTGAAGATGTACATTATTTATTTTTCGGTTTACCAACTTCCTACTGACCTAATTTGGGTGGGGAAGTGGGGACCAATGACAAAATCTGGGGATCCCCCCCCCTCCCCATCGTAGCGCCGTCACTTTCTACTACAGTACTTCAAGTTGAGGGGACTACGCAAGCATGCGCGAAAATACCTCTTTAACTAAGTTTTCCGGTGTTGGAGTGTTGCATAGGTCTATATCTGACTGAGTTAGTCCCGTCTTAATTAGGCCTGTTGAAGTTTTGAAATTCCTCTTTCCTTGGTTTTACGTCTTATTGTTTACTTGTTTATGATTTCTTTCATTTCGTTTTCACTTTTTATGCAAAAAAATGAATCATGTTTTAGCCTATGGGGACTCGGAGAAGACAAGGCCTATAGCCTTGCATGGCTGATCGAGTCTTACTCTCATTTGAAGACAGGTCATTCGCCACCTCATACTACAAATTAACCAGTAATTCAATCATCTCGTATGCAGCTTTTGATTGACATCAACTTGAAAAAGTACAGGGCAGATCATATGGCACAGCATGTATTGAGAGTGTGCTTCAATCAGGATCTTTCATATTCAACGGGGAACTCCCTGAAATAATGAACTGGGATTGTGTATAGGTAACACGGAATTGTGTGCCAGTTTGGACTTGCTCAAGTCAACTTCCAGATTTTGCAAGAAAGTTGAAATATTTATGA
Source organism: Holothuria scabra (assembly GCA_037179385.1). Classification (NCBI taxonomy): domain Eukaryota; kingdom Metazoa; phylum Echinodermata; class Holothuroidea; order Aspidochirotida; family Holothuriidae; genus Holothuria; species Holothuria scabra. The sequence goes on from CM074184.1 coordinate 4,382,010, forward strand.
AATATGGCCAGGCAAGGTCAAAACCACTACACGTATTGCAGTAATATGACACTTTTTCTCATTCAGGTTTAACTTTTGTTTAAAATATTACATGCAGCGTCGTCGTCAAATCACACAAATTATAGCCTCACGGCGACCATCTTGGTGCGCGTTTTTGTCAGAGTCGGTGGCTACCATCTACGGATAGGACGTACACGTTACATGCTCTGTCCATGTATATAAGTCCGTGGTAGGTATGGACGAGACTTTAGACCTACGTACGTCGTCGATTTTATTGACAAGGTTCCCAGCTTTACCTGGAAACCTGGAAATCCTGGAAAAGTCATGGAATTTGAGGCAAAATGCTTCAAATCCTGGAAAAATCATGGAATTTGATTAGCCAAAGACAAACGCTGAAGAATTGATTGGCTATCATGACAAAATCTAGCTGGATGCGCGCTTCATGTAGCACCTTCACAGTTGACTAGGTAAAGTGTATAGATAATGCTGTCATGATAACTAACCACTCTTCTCATTGACTAACCACACTGGGATAACAGCACAAAGCTTTCTTATATAGTCACACAATATCTTCATGGAAATGAAGCTTCAGGCACCCCATCTTCAATTTCAGGGCCCAGTGTAAAATTGATGAAGTAGAAATACCCTGAAAAAGTCCTCAAAATCAGGGTTTTGGGGGTATCTGGGAAGTTATCGTGCTGGGTGGCTTTTTAGTGTGTTTAGGTGGTTGTGGTACATGCACTAAAGCATCTCAGCACTAAAGAGCCAAAAGGGAGTTGGGCCCCTTGCCTCCAGATCTGTTTCTCCTATTACATCACGATGTTGCCTAAGCTGACATCATTGTGTAAAAGGAAAATTACTAAGCGTACCCCAAATAAAGATTCCAAAATAGCACTAAAATGATTGTCCTGCAAATTGTTTTGTAGCCTTTGTTTTTGATTAAGTTCTATTTAAGATGAAGATGACATCAGGACACCACAAGATATGGTTAACATATTACCTGTCTCCCTGCAGAAAGTGTAGCATAATGTACCGTGCTGATAAATGGACCATGAATAAAAGGAGTTCTTGTAATCTCAGAATCATTGTCACACTTATCAGACTTTGACCATGTTGACTGTTACTTACCAAAATGGCATGACTTTGGTGTGGGACATTCCTAGCAGAATGTTCCCATTTGAAGATGTATCAACTGGTATTTATATATGTGAGCAATATAGCACTGCATTTCCGGTTGACTGTAAGGAAAATATTGAGTTTGTTTTACAAGGAAATTTTTATCCTTTTAAAGCGGCTCATTGAGTTGCTTCATTAAATTCAACAAATTATTCCAAACCTATTAAGTTTCCTTCACAAACCAATGACAAATGGTCAAACTTAGGCAATCTCCATATCCTAATTGTTTATGAGTAAGCACTTAACGGTTCAATTTGGTTTTCAAAAATTCGTGACCAGACACTTTTTCAAATTATGCACAAAACCGTTACAAGTCAGGACATCACAAAATTCAAAATTTAACTTCTTCTGTAACTATGGGATGTAAAACTTGACTAACTGTGCTTATTATAAGCATTTTCATGTGGTAGTATCCTTCAACCCTCTCATTAAGTTATTGATATCAACTCAATGAGCCCCAAAATTTATTGGCCAATAGTTGTAAATAATTAAAAATAAGGCAGTATGGTAGCTTTCTTTCCAAAATATAAGTTGCCTTCAGATAGAAATTCAGTTGCTTGTTGCTGAAGAATAACTTAACCACCCAAACTTTCAACATTTCAAAAGGTGCAACTTCCATAACACGTCTTGTGCATAATATTTTGAGGAGATGAAGCTATTGTTGGGGTTTATTCCTGAGACCAAATGATTTGATAATGACTAGAGCTATTATCTTTTAATGCTATGTTGGAGCATTTTAAATGCATTATTTCCCTTTAAGGTTCAGCATGAATAAACAACCAAAATAATGTTAATGTAAAGTTGACACAGGCATACATGAATGTTCACAAAAGCCTGACATACAGTACATCCCCAGTGATGTCATGCACTGAAGAATGGGGGTTTCTGTCTGGTTGGATTTGTGATACTTCTCTAAGGTGAGAAATGGATGGCTGTAAGGGGTTGAAAAGGAGGCCATTTTATGTCTTTGTGTCGTGATACTTTTACTTTTCACATTAAACTAAGTGTAGATACCCCTGTAAACTGGTGTTAAAGTACAGCATTCAGTTAATCTAGTTCAGTACTGTAATTACTGTTCTTTTGTCTGAACTGGCTAATAAGTAAATGTTTTCATCCTGGAATTTTGAAACTTGATCATGGAAAAATCATGGAAATATCCTGGTATTTTATTTTGGGAATGCTGGGAACCCTGATTGAAGTGTGCATGTGAGTGGGGGACCTGTCTTGAACTACTATGTATCATCCTGGTGAGGAGTCTAGAAGAAGGGGCAAATGCAAAATGTGCCAAATATTTTAATGTTTGGACTACTGTGAAATTTGGAGGGCATATTTTATTGCCCAATTAAAGGAAAACTTATCAAAAAGCTTCTACATAAAACGATGATCATTTCTTCATCATTTGTACCAACAATTTTCAAGTAAGCTTGGTAAGTTAAATCAATTGGCTGCTCTTCGAAGTGATCATGATGTTAGTTGAAAGCAAATCATAAAATCACACATAATTTTATTCCAAATGTTTGACCATTACAAAATTACAGACTTTCCCAAAAATTTCCGTCAATTACGCAAAAATTAAGTACCAATCGAACTAAAACAATTTTCTCATAATACCTATGATACACAGCTCCCAGAAACACATTGAAGCGGTGGGAATATGTTTTTGGCTAACGGTATTTCTTCTCAGATACATGTTTATTTGGAATGAGAAAATGCCTTTTGCTCCATAGATAACAGTCCCATACGCATGATTTTCCAACTCCATGAGGGATGTGTCCAATAGAAAAGTATCCGCTGGGTGTGTAATAGTAATAGTGTGAACATTACAAATATAGTCAGATATTTAAAAACATACACATAAACATTTCTATACTACACATAAACGCCAGGTCTTTACCCAAAAATTTTGATTCGATTATAAATTTTATTAGCAATATCAACAACCACCCCTTTTCTATAATTGCAGTCACTGAGACATGGTTGTATGAAAATGACTATACTGCTCTGTACAACATCCCAAATTTTACACTAGTGTGTAAAGGACGAGCACGTAGACGTGGGGGAGGGGTAGCTCTTTATGTTCGAACAGATATGGAGTTTGTCGTTATGGATAATATAACTAATTCGAATCATTTTGAATCATTATTTGTGAAAATTAAAACGGCGGTTTGTAAAACAATTATTACTGGAGTTACTTACCGACCTCCAAGGGAAGATGTTGATGAATTTATTCTTGAATTAATAGTATCTTAAATACCTTAAATAATGATCGCAGTGTTTGTTTTATTGCAGGGGATTTCAATATTAATCTACTCTCTGGACAAAATGCGGACTTACTAAAAAGTATATTATTATAATTCTCATTCTATCCTGTAATTGATAAACCCACTAGGGTGACAGAAGTATCTGAAACACTTATTGATAACATATTTACAAATATTAATTTCGCAACTAGATCTACCATCATCAGAACTGATATATCTGACCATTATCCCATTGCTATTATTTGTGAAAATTTAAGTCCGTGTAGAAGGAATTTCACTAGGCATACTATTTTTAAGCGTGATACTAGTACTTCTAAATTATTGAATATGAAACTGGAATTAGATTCTACTGATTGGCATGATATTTTGTGTGACAATAACGCTCAGTCTGCTTTTACTACATTTAATAATAAACTTTGTGGTATTTTCCAAAGAAACTGTCCTATGCGTCAAATTAAGTGTAAGAAAAATTTACAGAAATCACCTTGGATTACCTCTGGTATTTTAAAGTCCATTCGCAAGAAAAATGTATTGTATTGTGCGTATAAGCGAAGCCCCACGGAACAGAATTTACTGCATTATCGTAATTTTAAGAACAGATTAACCGCGGTAATTCGAAATGCCAAGAAATCGTATTACTATGAGTACTTTAGTAAAAATAAAAATAACAGTAAGAAGATTTGGTTTGATATTAATGGGATACTAAACAGAGGGGGTGGCAACACTAATGCAACTGGAATTGATGATTTACATACAAATGATGATTCGAATAACATGCAAAATTTTGCTAATGATTTTAATAATTTCTTCACATCTGTAGGCGAAAATATGGCTTCTAAAATAGATGTAACGTACTATAACTACAATTGTTATCTCAATGATATTAGTGTTTTAGATACCTAAAGTGTTTTAGAGTCATGAGGAAGTGATTAGTACTATATTGAAACTTCAAAGTGGGAAATCCCCAGGGTATGATGGCCTTACCAATGATATTTTAAAATATACATGGCCATATTATTGATCCTCTTACTCATATTTTGAATTTATCTTTTTCTGAAGGTGTTTTCCCGAATGAACTTAAAACTGCAAAGGTCATTCCAATTTATAAATCTGGTTGAGCTGAAACTGTATCTAATTACCGCCCTGTTTCAGTTCTGCCTGCTATTTCTAAAATTTTTGAAAGACTTACATACAATAGATTATCAGCTTTTATAAATAAGAATAACCTGTTATATTCCGGGCAGTATGGATTTCGGAAGGATCACTCCACATATATGGCTGTTTTAAAGTTTGTTGATGATAAAGTGTGTAACCTAGATAATAGTCAGCACCGTGGCCTTATTTATCGATTTATCTAAAGCTTTTAATACTATAAATCATGAAATTTTATTGAACAAATTGTACAGATATGGAATACGGGGTGTGGCATTTGATTGGTTTAAAAGTTATCTTTCTAATCGTAAACAGTTTGTCCGTTTTAAAGGGAAGGACTCTAATCTTAATAATATTAATATCGGCGTTCCGCAAGGTTCAATACTGGGACCTCTTCTTTTTATATTATATATCAATGATATGTATAAGTCGTCAAGATTACTGAAGTTTATATTATGTTTATTATCATAATCCTGATGTCAATCGAGCCCTTCAAGTTGTATCTTCAGAGTTAAAAAAATGTTTCTGAAAGGTAAGCGTCAAACAAGTTATCTTTAAATATAAGTAAAACTAAATTATTGGTTTTAATAATATGAAAGGTGACGCTGCACGTTTTACTATAAATTTTAAGAACGCCATCATAAGTAGTGAAAATTCTACTAAGTTTTAAGGGGTTACAATTGATAATAAACTTACATGACAGGATCACATTCACAACGTTACTAAATCCGTTTCTAAAATCGTCGGTGTTATGAATAGACTAAAACATTATATTCCTAGTTGTTCCTTATTAACTATCTATAATGTATTAATTTTACCACAACTTACTTATAGTATTTTAATATGGGGTAATGCCTTGCCAACATATACAGACAAGCTTTTTATTCTTCAAAAGCGGGCTGTACGAACTATAACAAAAGCTTCACCATATACACTCATTCACTTCCACTTTTTCACCATTATAATATTCTAACTCTAAAGGACCACTACAATTACCAGTTAGGCGTTCTTTTGTATAGGCACAACAGTGGTCAACTCCCTCCTGATTTCCATTCCTTTTTCAATCTTAATAGTTGTCATCACAACTATCCAACACGAAGAAGAGATAATCTTCTCCAGCCATATACTAGGACAATGTTTGCGCACTCTCACGTGAGAAGTAGCGGGGTATCTCTCTGCAACTCTCTTGACATTAGCATAAGAAATGCCCCTAACATTAATCTATTCAAGAAGTATTTAAAGAAATCTTTTTTATTATTGTATGTGGATAATTAATCTTACCTGGCTAAAAAACAAATAAATAAATAATCAAATAAATAAATAATTTAAAATCTGGCTAAAAGTAAGCATCAAACTAGCAGCAATTCTTTATATACAATCATGTAAATGTTATAGGAGTCATATCCGTATTTATATATTCTAGTTGTGTAAGCAATTAAGAACATCTCAGTTATTAGGGCCAGACTAGAAAAGCTTGCAAGCTTCATCTGGTTCCTTTTCTACTGTCTTCATACTCACGTTTCTTGTAAATATTATTACGTATTGTATCATATTAAGAATGATAATGAATGCACGTTTGTATGTAGTACAGTTGAAATTAACTACAACAACAACCCCAAGGCCAAATGCTCCCTGATATAACGAAAACTCTAAAAATACAGTTTGTGAACACCCGCGCGTCACTGTAAGTCTGTAACGATGCATTTGGTTAACGTTTATAACCGAAACTTTTCAATATATGAGTGCATGCAGGTTCAGTTAGCTGCATGGATGGTGCTTGAATTTGCTTACATGAGGCCAAACATCCTAACTGAGTGGGAACGGAGTCCGGATTCCGTTCCGACTCCGTTTCCACTCAGTTCTTGGCCCCTATGTAGGCAATCCAAACAGGCTGACTGAGCCTGCTTGCACATATTGAAAAGCTGCGATTATCTACCAGTCTACTACAAATTTACTTACGGAGCAAAGAGGTTCTACAACGGACTTCCATGAAGGCCCCTTGGTGCAATTAGCAGGGCTTGCTAGATCTTTGAAACTGGCCGGTATACTGATCAGACGGAGGTGTGGTCTAGTTGGTAGGGCATCAATGATCAAACTCTCTGTTCTCTCTCTTCGTCTCCTGAAAATAGAAGGAAAAACAAGCCAGTGAGCCAAAACTGGAAAAAGGCCGTAACCGGCTCGACGTAAACCATATGGTTAACTGCGCCATAAAACTCTGTCTGACGTAACCTCTCTCTTTGAAGGTCGGAGGTTCGACTCCGAGACCTGATCATACAAAGGCTTTAAAAATGGACCTTACTGCCTTTACCTGTTTGTGCACGTGATTTCTCCACATCAGAAATTCTATTTCTCTTTTTTATTCAAACGGTGCATTTATTCCTCACCAAAACAGTTTCCCAGCCTACCTACAACTGTCTAAAAGCTCGTCGATGTCATTGTATGATGCATTGCTCGATCATAGCATATTTACCCATATTCTTGTTTCACTTGTGTTGGTATCTTAACTCCTTCAGTCCTTGGTTGAGAATTTTATGTATCGTACTGTTCCAGGGACGCTGGTCAGGGCTTTTCCCGCGGGTCGTCATGAAAGCCTTCAGCCCTCAAGGAAAATTGGTGGCGGCAACATGCTTCCTCCCTCTCTTCCCGGGTCAGAAACCCCCTTTTCTCATTTTTCCAAATCTAAAAAAAGGCAAAATTTCCGGTCGGCTTTGCGCGCCGCAAATTGCAATCAAAATTCATGAGTGCTTGCTCATAAATCAGTTTGGTAAACTTTGCCTCGCTCTGGAAATGACAAAATCGGATATTTACCATCTGACACATCATCAAGAGACATCGGCAGCTATATTGCTATTTTTATAATTTGTTTATCATAGAATTCCAAATTTTCTCCCAACAAAAGCTCTTGATTTTGAAATATTTTGTCTAAAAAGGACAATAAATTTCGGGAAACTTTTGAAACGTCATCTGAGAGTGTCAGTTCTTATGCCTTAGATAACAGTATGTACCAACAACGATTCAGTCGTTGTGCAATTATTCACAGATTTGCCAAGAATATATGAAGAATGTGAAGTTTCTTCAGCAATCCCCCAACTCCATAAATTTCCTTACAGGAAACCCAGAATCCAAAGCATTGCAATACAAGCTCCATGTTTTTTTTACTTAAAGAGAAAAAATTTCGACCCCCTTCGCGCACCGCAAATTACGGCCCTAACTGCAGTGGTGTTCACACTTGAAGGAAAAATCTGAAAACTTAGCCACTACATACAAGCCCGCGACATGCCATTTCGGCTGTCTGAGGGGTCGCGATTATTTTCAATTTTTTGTACGCTCCGCTCCAAGTGAAGATAGTCTTTGGAGCAAAACTTCATATTCCAGGCAGGGAACCATTGGCCTACCGTACTCAAATACTCTTATACATACCTGTCATCAGATACCTTTCAACCCTGTCAGTTGAATAGTCTGTGTAGATGGATTCTCTAGTTATTGAAGTGTCAAAATGTTATCAATAAAAAAATGATAAGATTAAGATGAGTATAAATTGGAGCAATTTCAATGACCGGCGAAAATCCCTCCTGAACTTTAAGGGAGGATGGCAATACATCTCATACCGACTGCCTAGCCTTTACAGGTTTCATCGAACTTTACAAGGATCTCATGTGTTTGAGAAGCCTAATTAGCTCAGACTCAGAGGCTAATAACATGCCCGAAGTTTACCTGAGAGGGAAATTGCATGCGAATAATTGGCTCTTACAAAACCGACCAAATTTTCACGCGTTTACCGCGCAAGGTAGAAGCCTGTATATTCAAAATTAATTTTTTGCATCCCAAACAAACAAAGAGACAAATTATTTCCTAGTTAATAAACCAACCAGTCTATATCAATGATTTCTGCACACTTGATTCCTACAAACCGTACGCATCAAATAAAAACATACCGGTGCGCGACGAAACAGAAATCAAAATCAATTTATAGCCAAATTCTCCGTTATTATGAAAAACTATGGAAGGGCTTCGATCGATTCTTACGTGTTGCATCATAGTAAACACTTACATACATACTTAAAAATTGTAAGATGCGTTTTGTGTTTCCGGCATGATTGTTTTTTATCGCTGTCCCTCTATACCAGGGGTGTGCATGTGGCTCTTGGCACATTGGTCAATTAAACGGGGGAAGGATGTCGGGAAAGGGGTGACGGTAAGACGCCACCTAATATACACCTATATAGCTTCTCCACTGGGGCCATCCAGATGGCCCCACAGCAACATGACTTGGTCCAAAAGTTTGCACACTCCTTCTCTATACCATAATAAACCACGGTTGGAAACTTGGACAAGACTAACGTGCCGACCGTTTACAGCCACTATAATATATCTTGTACACGTGGGCTGACGTTCGACTGTGTGAACATTGTTCAGTCGGTAACGCTCATAACATGGTGACATATTGGCCGACAGCTATTTACATTATTCAAATCTTGCTGTAGTGGCCAGGGACTTGCACCTCCCTGTTGTGAGTGGCTAATGCAAGGCGGCAGGAAAGTAAGTAGATGGCCTAGCACCCGGACTTAATACCATATGCGAGGTTCATAATGTATTGTGGGGGAAAGGATGAGCCTGAAATAGTTCCCTTGAATATTCTCGTAGATCAACATTATGCTTATTTTAGTTTATTAGTTCGCGCCTGAGATTAGTCCGAAATTATCTACAGTTGGGTAGGCCTAAGGAAGTTAGTGTTGAATTATTTAGAATTGTGGGTAAAGAAGGCTGAAACAGAGCCGGCGCGGAAACTCCTCTTACGTCAGTAAGACCCTCAAACACGATCCGTTTTGGGACAATGGAGCCCTAAAAACGCCATGATCAGACGACGGACATGTATAAAAAATGCCAAATCACCGAATCTTGTAGATAAGGGTCATAGCGGGATCGTCGATGGACGATTATCCGGGAGGCCCACCCTCCGAGCGAGGGACACTCACACACATAATCGAACAATTCATTCAAGAGCTATAATTATACAATTTAGGGAGAAAAAGAAAGCGTAAGCGGATTGGATGGTTAACTCCCCGTCAGTTCACGCCTTTAAGGTTAAAATTGACAAATTCTTCCATGACTGTGGTAGAATCTGATTGTTTGGGGCTGTTGTCTAGGTTTGGTTGTTTGACTTTTGATTAGGGTTTGAACTTCAGGGCATTTATGGGGCCTTGGCCCTTTTTTGCCCTTCAACCTGTTATGTTATGTTATATTGCAGGTTATATTCCAATGTGGGGTTGACCGAGAAAAGAAATGGTCAACATTCCCCATGAATGACCATTTCTTTTCTGTGGTGGAAAACTTGCAAACCTACCAAAAAATTTACATTTAATTGTCTTTCAACATGTTTAGGTCTCCTGTTAGCCACCGTAGTAATGTGAAGTGTCAGATTACAAAATCTAGACGGCTACACCGTACTAATTAGGCACTATCAATAACTCTATACTGTATGTATACCGGTACCAATGATATGCACGACATGCTACCCGCCGCCCACTAGCACTGCATAGTCGAGTCGATCACACATAGACGTACTCGAGCTCACACTGTGAATATTAATGTGCTTGTCCTCACTAGGACAATTCGAACGTGAGACCTTGGCAACAAACTCAAGCTCAAAGAAAAACGTAAGATCTCAATACTCAGAATTTGGAGAACAAGGAAGGAGGAAGGAAGGTGATGCTAGTAGAATGACATTATATGTCGAAAAAAGGTGTTGGAAGCAGTGAAGATTCTAACGTAGCGTAAAGTTAGGCTAACGTACAGTAACTTAAGTCTGAGCAGTTCTGCGAATGATCGATCAGCATCAGGGCAGACTAGTCACTGAACGTGACCGTATAATCCGCTCCTTGTAGTCACTCCTTACTCCAGAAATGAAGTATATAGCATAGGAACGTAATGCTGGGTCCTGTTCAAGGGCTAGGGCAGACGTGATTTAGACTGGCATAGAAGAATCCGAACAGATTGTGATGGTCTGATGGTACTAATTTAGAATCCGTGCCCGGAAGTAGACATAATTTTACTCACTTCACAACTTCCAAAAGAGGGCGCTGAAACTTTAAAGTTTTTTTTTTTTCTTTTTTAGCCTAAGTAGAAAACCCTTTTCTTTTTTTCCTCACTCTCGAGGAACAGCGCTATGAGTGTGTGCTGTGGAAAGAAGTGTATGGTTAGTGCTGTGGAAGAAAGAAAAGCATTGTTAGTACCGGGACCCGAACCCTCGACCCTAGCGGTATAGCAATTCTATCATGAAGACCAGCGCGCTTGCCTACTGCGCTACGAGCGCTGTTGCCGGTAGATGGGTTAAAAATAATATAAGTACTGTCTAATAATACTATCTATTACATATAGCTATAGGTATACGTATATACGTAGCTATACCTAAAGCTAACTGTATGTACTTGAGAGTGTACATATATGTACAGTATGACATACGTATACGTAAAGCTTTATATACCCCTACGTATACAGTTCCTATGCATGCGTACACCTGCATATGGCCCACCCTAACCCCATACCTATGCGTACGTAACCCTTATACTATGCGTACGTAACCCTAACCTTATTACTATGCGAACGTAACCCTAACCCTATTACTATGCATACGTAACCCCTAACCCTACAGCTATGACGCAGTTCCGGGCACGGATTCTAAATTAGAGCCGGTCTGATTTAAGTCGGCCATTACTGGGGCCCATCACCTTTAATCTTTAAATTTTCCTTCCTTACCTGTTCCATGGATGGTGGTACAGTGTCTGAAGTGTATCTTGATTTTTTCAACTTCACTGAATAGGCCTAGGCCTATGAGGATTTGAAATTCACGGACCCCACTAATGGCTGCCTACAGTCACTAAAAACAGGCGCTTGTCAGATTTGTCCATAGTGTTGGCCAGTACTGAGCGCCTGTGCTGGGCCTAGCCTCCTAGCCCAAGTCACTGTGTAGTGTACTGTTCTAAGTTAGGCCTATACTAGCCCTCGAACAGGTCCACGTGGTATTCCAAATAACATACACTTCGTATTGTTACTGAAATCAAAGATGGTATTATGAAGACAGCTGCGCAGGTGGAGTATCCCATTTCGCCAAGTTTGCCACTTGTGACCTTTGACCTCTACTGAGAACAGTTGTCGAGAGCTTGAAAAAATGATGCATTGACTTACTATTACAGTCAAAGTTGGCTGTGAAAATTTGGCCATTCTTTAATGAAACTTTGTGAACATCTTTTGTGGGAAGGTAAATGTGGTACCAGAGGTCATCAGAGTGAAGTTTGGTGAGAATAGTTTATTTGGGGACACAAGAGGTGACACTCCGCGGGCGTCCTGGCTAGTGACTACAGTTGGGAAGTGTATCTGCGCAAGGGCTGTGTTGTGAGAGGAATGAGCCTAGGCTATGTAACGAACACACAGCCCTGTTCAAGGGCTAGGCCTATACTTAATTCTAGCCTCTAACATTAGGCCTTGATTTTTAAACCCATGATTATCCTTTGGGCAACCATTTCAAATTTTTTGGTGTCCACAATGACATTTTGATGTCCAAAACATTTACATAGGGCCTAGCCAGGCCTACGGCTAACTGGGTGTGTTTTTGTGTACCTAGGCTACAGTACTCGTTCATGCAATATGTCCCTGGTTGGCAAAGAACATGCAGGAACACATGCCTGCCCTTTTGGTTTTGAGCATGCAGCAACATCAATCTTGCAATTGCATGCAGGATGCATACAAATTAGAATCTAATGTTACATTTCCCTGTAAAAAAGTTACTTGTAGGCCTATGGCCTACCTTTCTGTTGCCAAGAAGCAGTGACATTGTTACATTGTTATTTGTTTGTAAAGATGAATGAGTCTATTGTGATGTTTTGTTCCTTTAATTCAATAAAGTATGTGTTCATTGATGTTTAAAGGACCATTTCTCTCCCCTCGAACAATACCAATTCTCCTAACCTTCTTACTTAAGCCCCTCCCACAATTGTCTGAAATTCAGCCTCATCAAGATACAATCTCAGTTTATTGCTTCTAGGTGAGTATGGAAAAACTCAATTTATATAATCTAAACACTCTCAGTACCATTCATGCTGTGTAATATAAGCTTTGGTACTCTGCATTGTTTGAATTAGCTGTCAATCAAAGAGCTGAGCCAATTGAGAATTTCGGTACCCGGGTTCCAAAATTGCAGTTTGGGGTGAGAGGTCTGGCCCTTTAAGAACAAAAACTTTGTCACTAAGGTACTGATTGAAGTCAATAATAAAAGTGCCGATAAGTAAGCAGTTGTCATGAATCGGTCTGTAGTTCGTTACAAGGATTTCAAAATTCGGCGAGTACTTCCCCAAAACTTCCACCACATAATTCAACCACATAACAAGAAAAGTCTTTGCCCTCAGTCCAGTGGTCAAGAGCCCATGGATGTAATTTTGTTTTGTAATTGCCACAGTTCCACCAGCCCTCCAAGCTTAAGAAATTCATCACATTCACCACAGTGGGTAGCCCTTGAACAGGGCTGTGTGTTCATTACATGGCCTAGGCTCATTGTAAATTGTAAATCAGTCCTGGAACAACACAGCCCTTGGATGGATAACTCTAATAAACCTACCCACTAGTCAGTGGACCATCATCTCTTGCATCCCTAAATAATAAAATATTCTTACCAAATTTCATACAGATAATCTCAACAATGAATCCATGACATCACAGATATGTTTGTTCAAGAACACTGTCTATGGAAAATGTGTCAACTTCAATTACCAATATCTCAGAACTATAGGCTTAAATGGGAAATGATGAAACTCACCAGTATGCTTAGTTAGAATGGATTCCTCCTTAACATTTCAAAAATAAATTTGGCTTTGGCCTTTTCTTTTGAATGTTTAATTAGTGAATTCAAGGTACCCAATTGCAGGCTGATTTAAGTACAGTGTAATACAACATTGAACAGAGGTGAGTGCAGCAATCACAGTCACAAAAATGTTGATGTTACTCTTGCTGATGTCTTCCCAGTTCGAGTCATACCAAAGACTCTAAAAAAGGAACCTACTGCAGTGGAACCTACTGCAGTTGTGTGTGATGCTCTGCATAAGCAACAGGGTATGGGAAACAAGCCAGGGAGCCACAACTGGAAAAAAGGCCGTGGCCAGCTCGACTTGAACCAATAGGTTGGAAAATGGGCCCTAAAACTACATCTAACTAACTAATTGTATGCTAACCATCTGCAAACATGATTCACAGCCCTATAGCTGGACTTGAACTTCCTGTGTAAGTTACTGTAGTGATGGTGCTCTTTTGAAATGTTCATTTAATGTCTATGCTGTAACATGCAGTCAATTTCTGTTATTCGGTGAACGGCTTGATAATAAAATCGGTTAATGGGACAGTGAAATAACTGAAAATGCACAGCCCCACTGTAAGTTCAACTGCCCATCTAAATATTTTCCATTTATCCTATCTGACTAAAATTGCAAATGACTTTTTTGGAATAGTTAGGAAATTTCAGACATAATATACCTAAATTCCAGGCTTTTTATACACAGTTTAAACACTGAAAAGTGATGTCTCCAGCCATCTGGGGGCTTTAAAATTCCTACTGTAACATTTTCATGTAGGCTCTGTGCCAACTGATGGTGATGCTCAGCGTAGATCTATAGTTCTGCCGGCACTCAAATCATCCTGGGCAGAACCTTGGCCAATTTGAGTAGGAAAAGGAAAGTGTATTGGACAGGGTTTGGTGGACATGGTCTGGAATATTTTTGTTTTTCTTTCAAGATCTTCAAGAGGAAGTTTAAACAAAAATTTTATTTTCACATGTGAAAGAAGAATCAAATCTACACACACAGTGTGGTGAAATTTCCATTTAAATTGAACATGTATTTCTAGAGGTATCAGCAAATGAAGTTACTAGATTTGTGTTCCAAAATGAGCTCGAGATCAGCAGAGATTTTATCACTTCCTCACATTAAAAAGGGATGCTTTGTTTTCCTTTCTTTTTTTCAGACTGTTGCATTGACCTTTATGTTATTAAGAATGGGATCTCCCCATGGGGATTGCAAAGTTTGAAAAGTTATATTGCCTGTCATGCAATCACATTTTGATAATATGGGATTGTTGAGGAGAAAATAAACTGTAAAGTCTAAACAAAAACAAAAGACTGTCTATTTATGTGGGGATATGATGTCATATGTCCTTGCTTCAATTTCATTGTTTGTTAAAAATGTGACAGCTCTACTTGCTCATATCTTGAGAACCACACGTCAGATTTCAACCCAAATTTCACCAATTGCTTAAAATAAGTACCCCTCTAACATATTAAAACTTTATATGACCTTAATCCTCTCTTTTAAAAAAAGGCTACTTAAGTATGCCTTTAAGTTAAATGGCTAAGGACTGTGTTCAGAGTAGGTCCTGGAAAAGTCATGCAAGGTTTTTTTAATCCACATCCTAGTATAGAAACAAAATAAACAACCAACACTTCTTACTCTTTAGCCCACACATCCATTGGTCAACTTAAGTTATTGTAATGTCTTGTATACATTGTTCGTCCTCATACTGTCAACTGTGAAAGATGGAATCAATAACTGACTGGCCAACAATTTTTTTTGTCACATGTCTCCAATAAAGTAGTCATACCAATTTTCAGGAACCTTTGTGATGTGACATGGTTTTTGTCACCTACTGTAGGTGCTCCAGTGAATGTACTGATACAAGTTTGAAGCGCCAAATTAATTTAAAGTTTTAGATACTGTTTATATTTATGAAATAGTTGTTTTATCTTTGGCCTTATTCCACTACTATTGTAAATCAAGCATGAGGTAAACTGTGTTAGATGATCTTGTGTGGTTTGACCAAGATGTTTGCCCTGCCATTGTCTTGATGGAGAAGTTCATTTACAGTTGATTGACATGATGTAACATTCCTTCTTACCTTTCTTTACATCCTGCTCCTTTTCCTGATTACTTCTTTTAGCTTCAAGGAGGAAATGAGCTCACTACATACAGAGTTGATTAAGTCATATATGTATTACATGTGATTACAAGACACAATGAAAGCATACAGTGGCTCATTTGAGAGCACAGATCATTTAACAAACTCAGATATCAGTTACGCCTCACACAGCCATTATCTACTGGGGTGTCTTTGTTGCTTTTCCCAAGACGAATTGTCACGGCATGGTTTCTAAACAGGATTCTCTCTCAACCTAATGTTGGCTGTTTGGTAATGATTTCAGTTTTTGAGCACAGATCATGTAACCAGGGCTGGAAAAAATGTTAATTTTCCTGCAAGCAAATCAAATTTCCCAGCCAGCAAAACAAAGTTTCCCAAAGACTTCACATGTTTACATATAAAAGTAGTCAAATTTCCCTCCAAATACCAAAATTTCCCTGCAATGACATTCCCAAATTGCTGTTTTTTCCAGCCATCCATGTAACAAACTCAGATACCTGTTACCCATGCACAGCCATTCATCTACTGGGGTGTCTATACTGCATTTTCCCAAGATGAAATACCACGGCATGGTTTCTAAACAGGATTTTAGCTCTCAACCTAATGTTGGCTGTTTGGTAAAGGTTTCAGTTTTTGAGCATAAAATGTACAGTATCAGGATATTACAAATCTTGGCTATAAAATATAAGTTGTGTAGTAGACTGTCCTGTTTCATGATTGGCTGTTGGGAGTCATGTGACATTTTTTCTCATTTGTGAAATTCACTAGAAGTAACCGCTTGGTTTACCTTGAATGTGTGAGATAAGAAGAAAGTTGTGATATTTAACTGTTGTTTCAAAGTGAGTTTGGGGGACTGCACTTGACCTGTAACCAAGAACATAAATGAAATATTGAGGACCTTTAAAGAACTTATCTTTCCCTTTATTCCAGATATCTGTCATATGAATTTACTGCCTGGACTTATAATTAGTTCTGTTTGAGGTCTGTACGCCACACTTCCACTAAGTTATAAAAAAAAAAAAAAAAAAAACTAATTGAAGAATGAAGGATGTCATAGTATACATTAAAAATTCTAATTGATTTAGATGATATTTCATATTTTCTGTTTCCTTTTCAGTTTCTACTTCCATTTCTTTGAATGAAAGGCTAAAGGGCAGGCATTCAAGTGATGAAGATTAATGAAAATTGTACCATCATTGGAAAAAGGGTGATTTTGGTACCATACAGAAGGCATCATGTTTTAAGGTAGAACACAACTTTTTTCACTATCGGACATTTTACTACAAATATATTAGACACAAAGTGTCACTGGTATTTATACAAAATAGAGTAACTGCACAACATGATCTAAACACTAAATTGCTAATTTATGCCTTTCTTAAAACCAGTTTTGCATTCCTGTGATGTCATAATATTGCCAAACCTCACTGTGTCCACGATCACTTAAGCTGTCATAATATTGCCAAATCTCACTGTGGGGGGGGGGGGGGGGCATCCCACGAGACCAAAAATTCCAATGAGAATGGGTCTGCTGGACGAAAAGTTAAAAAAAAAGGATGCACAAAACAGAAAATGTGAAAGGGTTAGCAAGACTGAAAATGGGAAAAGATTCAAGAGGTGGAAAATGAGAATAGGCCTGGGAGAAGAAAATGAATACAGGTGAGCAGATTTTTAAATATAGGCCTTACAAACCTTTTCTCATTTTCTGTCTGGCAGACCCTACTTCCTTTGCCTGTGAACCTTTGGTTTTGGGAACCCATTTTGATTTTTGGTTTCGATGATAAGAGAAACCTATGTAATCATGATAACTTGTGTGTGTGTGCGTGTATGTGTGTTTGAGTTGGTGCATATTTGTGACACTTTGCTTGTTAGCAAGATATCTCAAGATGTAATGTCTGACAATTTTCAAAACTTGGTACATGGATGGGTCATATTAAAAAGAAGAACCGAATTGTTTTTGGTTGAGGTCAAAGGTCAGCTGGTGTCACCAAGGGTCAAAGTCTGAAAACCAAGTTAGCACAATATCTCAAGATAGGGAACTTCGATAGATTTCTTATGTGGTGTGTGGATGTGTTATGGTCAGAAGATGGTCCCCATTGTTTTTGGTGGAGTTCAAAGGTCATTTGGGGTCACTGGGGGTCAAAGTTTGGAAATCTTGTTACCAGGATATCTCAAGACAGGAAACTTGGATAGATTTTATATTTATTTTTTGGATGGTTTATCATCAGATGATGGTCCCTATCATTTTGGCAGAGGCCAAAGGTCTTCTGGGGTCACCAGGGGTCAAAGTCTAAAAATCTTGTTAATGCGATATCTCAAGATAGGAAACTTGGATAGGTTTCATATTTAGTATGTGAATGTATTATAGTCAGGTGATGGTCCCTATTAGATGGGGCTGTAGTCTGAAAACCTTTTGAAATGCAATATTTCAAGATAGCTGTCTGTCTGTTTGATCTTTTTCCATCTGTCTATGGCTTATATGGAGGTCAAAGTTGTCTAGAGTCACTGGTTGTCAAAATGTGAATGGCAACCTTGTTAGGTGTTAACACATCTCAAGGCGGTAAACTTAAATATATTTCACATGTGGTATGTGGATGCACATTATAGCGAGAAGATGATCCCTATTTTTGGTGATGGAGGTCAAAGGTCATGTGGGATACCAAAATTATTTTTTGAACATACTAGTATAAAATTTGAATGAGAAGATAATGGTACATGATGGGATTATTTGTAATGGAACATTTATGTATTGTCGAAACTTCAATGCATTTTTACATTCCTGTTAGTCTTGTAAACCTTCAGACTCCTGCATCCTGATACGTTTTTGGTCTTCACTCTCGTGGATCTTTGATTTCGCCGGTGGTGACCCTCACTGTACTGTAGTAGATAGTAGCTGTCACAGCAATTCATAAATTTCATGGTGCCTGTATGTTGTAAATTTTGTTTTCTGGATTGAAGACACAAAATTCTTGGATGTGATATAAATGAAATATAGCAATTATCAGATTCTTGTTTCAGAGTGTGGGAACTTGGATAACAAGTGACAGCAACCCAAGAGAAGCTTGATTTTTTTTTTTTTTTTGACATAAAATCAGCTGTAAAGGCCAGGTGACATGAATGTGACAAAATTTGGGTATTCGAGGTTAAAAGGCATGAAAAACCAAGGAAAGAGCTGCAATTCCCATCAAAATCTGTCAAAAATGGCCATTTTGCAGGACTGTCTAGGATTTTCATTTCATCATAAATTAAGGTTTCACGGTATACCGGTATTTCCATAAGTACCGGTACGTACCGGTACCGGTACGGTACGGTACCACCAACCTAAAGGTACCGAAGTATCGTGGAGACTCGGTACTCAACTGTAAGGTGAAAATCTTTTCTCAAAATTTTAGCATTTAAATTAGAATGATACTAAAATGTAACAAACGTCCATTTGATAAATGCCCCGTGTCTCTAAACATTATAATATAAACAGGGAATAGTCACTTGATAATCATTTTGCACCATTTCGGTCACAAATCCCCCCTAAGAATTTCAGAAATTGCCGTTTAACGTTACTTTCGCAGAACTAGCACCATCCACACTATAAAGGAACTTGCTTTCTATCGACATTCTGCGCAATCTCAGAACGATCCCTGACAGCGCTAGCTTCGCCCGCGCCTTCACATTGTGTATTTAGACGGACACGATTAGTCAACTTTGCGGTGAAAATCTTTTCTCAAAAATAAAGCGTTGAATTTGAATGATACTTGAATGAAACAAAAACCCATTTGATAAATGCGCCGTGTCTCTAAGGATTGCAATACAAACAGGGAACATTCACTTGATAATCGTTTTGCCCTATTTCCGTCACAAATCCCCCTACGAATTTCGGAAAGTGCTGTTTAACGTTACTTTCGCAGAACTAGTACCTTCCACACTAACAGGGCCCTTGCTTTCTTTTGACATTCTGCGCAATCCCCGAACGATCGCTGCTCATCAGCAAATGCTTTCACATGGTGTATTGCGAATAGATACCATGCGTTGATTGATAAAATTCACTTTGATTACGATAGCACACAACATTATACGAGTGCGAAATTTGTTGTAAGCAGACAAAGAATCATAGCATTGCAAGCTCTGACATGAACGTTGCATCGACGATTTCTGATTTTAACACAGTGATTCAGTGGGACCGTTCCATA
Organism: Holothuria scabra; assembly: GCA_037179385.1. Lineage (NCBI taxonomy): Eukaryota > Metazoa > Echinodermata > Holothuroidea > Aspidochirotida > Holothuriidae > Holothuria > Holothuria scabra. The sequence goes on from CM074184.1 coordinate 4,401,736, forward strand.
ACGTCCACTGTCTATGTCTGTGGGAGAAAAACTTTCGTACGAACGCAACGAACGTTCTTTCAGAAATTACTGTAACACGGTGAAGCAATGGGACGGAACACACAGTAAATCCCGCTTAAACCATTGGCTCGCGTGTTCAGTTCAACTGATCAACTCGCTTTGTTGTATTGCTCTACGTACTGAAGAACAGTATAGTGTTATTGTACAACGGATTGCTGCGCGATGCATTCGTAAATTCAATCTTGAAGCACTTTGATTTAGTTTTGATAGCGATAACTCGGCGGGAAGAAAGCTTGAGGAATCAGTCTTTTATGGAAATATTTTTGTAAAGTTCTACTTAATAACTTTTGGTTATACTTTAGGAGGGGGGTTGTTATTATTTGCAGAAATTATTTTTGCAATCTTCATTACAATCCTGAGTGCTCTTGTCATCTTGTGGGGTCTAGCTCCGGTGCGGACGTGCGGCGCTGATTTATTGTGTGTCCCGAAATTATCGGACGCTAAATTTGCAGAGAGGTTATTTCTTTTTTTTTTTTTGTTTACCGATTTGTTTAGTGTGGGGTGACTAAATGCTTTAAAAAATACTGAAACGGGAGGCAGGGATTATCAGAAGCCTTCACTTATGTCAATGCATGGTATTTTTACGGATATTTTGCATGTGATAAAAATCCTACTTTTTTACTCTTCTGGTACCGGTACAACGGTAATACCGGTACCATTTGTGGCGGTACCGACGGTACCAATTATCAGTGGTACCGTGAAACCCTATCATAAATTATCACATTTGATCTCAATATGCAAATCTTTTGATGTCATGAGAGGGACATGCCATATACTGTATGGCTAATGTTATCCTTGTTTTCACAATCTTCATTTCAAGGACAGTTGTAACTAAGTTTGTTGTTATGGTTTTATCTTGGAAGGTTAAACTGAAAATCATCAGTATCAGTTTGGTAAACTTTCTGAGGAGTAATCAAAGGATAAGTAATTTAGAGTAATTACAAAAGAAATGCCAACAATGTGCAACTTGTCACCACATCATTATCGTTGCCTAAACAACAAGTTGGTTGAAAAACATTTAGACTTAAAAGAGGTTTATCTTGAGAACTGTATTAAAATAATTTCAAAGGATTTTTCCTTAAAAGAGTTCACTCTCTTACTGCCAAGTCAAGTCAGAGCATTTCACTGACAAGTCCTTCTACCTTTAAACAGTGAAAACCAATACATATTGCAAGACAATGATTCTTTGTCATTAGAAAATTAATGGGTTACTGCTCATTTATGATCAGTAGATCAATAGATCAATAGATCATATGTTCATTTGAACATAGATTTGCTTCATTAAATCTTTTATGAGGTTAGAGTTACAGAATGGTTAGAATTAGGGACCCTCCTCATCTTGATCAGATTTGATATAAATTATTTCTTTGTTTGTTAATTGTCAAAATTTCAAATGTAATGGCTATTACTGAAAATGGTTACACAGGATACTGAATTAGGCTGCTTTTGTCAAGCAAATGCAAGTATCAGTAACTTGATTACTTTCAGATACCATGAGTGGATGAAGTCAGCAGAGTTGCAGGAACTGACAGCTTCGGAGCCTCTAACATTAGACCAGGAGTATGAAATGCAAAGAAGTTGGCATGAGGATGAAGAAAGTAAGCAGAGATTTGTTTGTTCTGTCAAAGAACATGTCTGACATTAACCCTTTACCATTGTGCTCCAATGGGGGCATATTTGCGTGCCTTGGGAGTGGACGGAAAAGCGGATGTAGCATGCCCCGCATCAGCTTCCGTAGTCTATTGACCCCTCAAACTATTGTCTCTCTCGTTGTTGAGGCCGAATTTTCAGGTAGCTACTCACAATTTCGAGCTCTGGGTGAAACAGTAAAGATGGGTGACAGCCGCTGTCTACGTCTGGGTCCAAAAGGACCCAAACAATGGTAAAGGGTTAAAGTGAACCCCAAGTCAAACAATTCAAAAAATATATGTTAAACAGTGTGAAAAATGAATTCTAAAAGTCCAACTCCCATCTTCATCCAACCTTCTTGAGCATCATTCTCCTCTTAAACCCCTCCCTCAGGTTGAAGATCCACCAACGGGCAGATCAGTTGGGCCCGCTGCTAGCCTCGCAGCACTTGAGAGCTGCAGTGTGAGTTTAAATATGGGCAGGTTTTCTTTGTTTGAGACATAAGAGATGTATATAACTGTCTACAAACAACTATGGGACAAAAGTGAAGGGAAATGCAACTGAAATATGTAAAATATTACACTTGGAATTTGCGTCCTCATTAGCCCAACCCACAAAGTGTGGTTAGAGCTTATGTGGTACTGTGGGGTAAAATGTCTGTCCCTCCCTTCAAAAGGTTTCAGTGTTCTCGGCCTTTTGGCTAAGATAATGTGTTGTATCTGTTCTTTTCCTCCAGTCCTGAATGGAGCCATACATGACAGAACAATGGCATACTTGCCAACTCCCACGGTTTCACCGTGAGTCTCACGGTTTGGGGCATTATCTCATGGTCAAATTTTCAAATCCCACGGTAAAATAACATTATTCAAAGAAATACTAACTCTAAACCACATCGGAAATAAGCAGCTTTCCTTTCCCGCTTTCCTGTAAAACGGGACTGCGATCTCAACATACAGCAATATAACCTAGGCGTAGGCTGGCTGCTACAAATAGGCCTGGCAAGTTGGCGTACGTACCGTAACCTGGGCATGCAACATGCAACTTTTTGGGTCGTACATACAGCGCACACAACATTGCATAGACTAATTGGTGTCTTTCTTATCTGTCCTGCAATAAAAAAGTAAGGCGCGTAATCACTGTGTATGCAATTTTTACGAGTGTCCCAGATCGATTCATTTTGGAAATGGAAACAATTCCAAATTTTCTCCAATATAAGTTCTTGACTTTGAAATAGTTAGTCTAAAACAAACAACAAAGCTTTGGAAACTTAAGTTAAATTTAATTGGAGAGCTTCAGTTTGTAACATTATTTAGCAATAACGACATTCAGTAGATCACCGTGCAATCATTTTTAGATTTGCCAATGTAGAAATTGCAGATTCTTCAATCAGTACTAATCCCCGAACTTTTCAAATTTCCATAAACAAGAAACCCAGAATACACAAATGTCTGCAATACAAGCTCCATAGCCACAAATATTTGTTTCAAAAGGGCAAACTGTGTCCCTAATACAGTGGAGTTTACACTTCAAAGAAAACTCAGAAAATTGGGGTGCTTGCCCATATCCCCTGAAGAAGTCTTTTTACCCCTCTGCTGCTTGGCTAGCTTCTTACAAGCCTGAGAAATGCCATTTTCGACTGTCCGAGGGGTCCGATTTTTCAAAATTTTCTCCCTTTCAACCTTGTCAGTTGAATAATCTGTGAGTGGATGGATTCTTTAGTAACTGAAAGAATTAACATTTCATCAATGTTCCTCAGTTTGTAAAGGGCATAGCCTAGATATACTAGAATTGTTGTCTACTGGAAGTTTAGTTTCTCCCATAGAGTTGTCAACGAGTGGAATTGTCTACCAGATTGGGTAGTTAACTCCCCGTCAGCCTCACTGCTTTAAGGTTAACATTGACAAGTTTTTCCATGGCTGTGGTAGAATCTGATTTGGGGCTGTTGTCAAGCTTTGGTGGTTTGACTTTTGATGAGGGCTTGGACTTCAGGGCATCTTATGGGGCCTTGGCCCTCCTTTGCCCCTCAACCTGTTATGTTATTTTACGGTTACTAGCATGGCTGGAAAAACGAACGATTCTACTTTCTTTAGTGCCAAGTTTCACTTGAAAAAATGATTTAGAGCCTACAATTGTTTTTATTTTAAAATAATCATTCTTCCTGGTAGGAAAATGCAAAAAAAATTAGCATAAAAAGTTAACCTTTTGGTCAATGGGGTAGGGTGAGGTGCATAGTCCAAAAGTTCCTTGCGGCCCCCTTCTTTTTAAATTGCTTCCTAGGCTACTGCCACCTCATCATCTGTTATCTTCCCAGTGATGAAAAACTTGTCATGGTATAGTACAGGACAAATTTCGAATCTCCAGGTTTGAGGTACCAATCTCCAGGTTTTGTTACGAAAATCTCAAGGTTTGCCATTTTGGAGGTTGGCATGTCTGCAATGGTGTTAATGGTCTGAGGGCCATATGAGGTTGGATAAGTGTTTTCCTTCAGTGGACATACAGTAATAGCCTCTTTTTTATAGTTTGGTTACATGGAACTGTCCTTTGCCAGAGGGTCAGTAGGACTTTAGAAAAAGGTTTCAGTGTTTTCAAATCACTTCAGATGTGGATGTAGTTTGTACAAGTGGATGATTATAGCCATGGCAAAGGATGTTAATATGATTTTTGAGAAGATTGGATGAGGGATTAGTTCAGTATGGATATTTTAAAAAAGTGCTTTGCTGGTGTTCCTTTAATGTTCAGTTACCATCTATTGCAGTTGTTTCCAGTGTATTAATGCTTTGTTTGCTATGTGCTATTGTTTTGAGGGAGTGTGTTTGTTTGCTGAAGTGGATGTGTTGATTTTTGCTGGAATCTTGAAGCTAGCCTGCTAATTGCAGTATCCTGAAAGCATGGAAGTGATACTGTATCTAGGACTTACTGCAAGGAGCAAACTGATACTACAATACAGTATCTGTTACACAGTTCTTTGCTGTGGGAGGACATTGCATACAGATGGGTCATTGTTTATCCAGGAAGTTCTCATACAGTATTTGGCTCATCATCTTTTGTTTCATCGTGGAAGTACTGTTTCCATGGTGGAATTGGAGCTGAAGTCTTGAAGAATGTTGAAGATTTTTATTTTTCTCTCTCAAAGCCTAGTTTTTATTCAGGAATTAATTGCTTTGAACAATTTGTGTTTTAGGAGGAAGTGCAGTCACCCAAACTAGTGTAGTACTGTTCTATTTCAGGATTATTTTCTTCAATTGTGAAATCAAATTTATAACTGCTTGGTTTACAAGTAAGTCCTAAAGTGTTATGACAGATACTTTGGTGAGTAGTGAGAGGAAAATAGTGAGATTTAGCTATTGCTTAAAAGTTTGGGGTGTCTGTGCTTGTCCTATACCAAGTAGCACTGCCTACATCTAAAGTGCAACACTGTTCAACTACTACTGTAGGTGCAAGTTGCTACATTATGGTTAACACAAAGGTATATATGTGAAAAGTGTAGACCACAATTGTGCACAAAATAAACAAAAAATGGAACAGTTTCTGTCTGTGAAAAACTCCTTCTATGAATAGAGGGATACCATACCACCTCATTTTGTATCATCTATCATTCTGTGTGTTTAAAAATTGCTTTTAAAAATATCATGAATGTAATATTTCCCTTTAAAATTGTTTGAAAAAATCTAAAAAAGTTAATCATTTTCTCTTTTGTAGAATTGACATTCATAATCATGGATTTGCCAAAATGGAGGAATGAGTCTGTCACAGAAGAGGGTAAGAATTAAGAAAAGGTTTATCCTACTCCCTCTGTCCTTACCTGCAAATTCTTGTAAAGAACTGTGTTATTTCCACAAAAAAATGTAAGCAAATTTTTAGTTGTTTTACTTCTCCTGTGATAGTTTATGTCAGTGTAAACTCACTTGGAAAAAAATGTTTGAGGTCTCAAGAGGTTATGCTCAAGATCAGTATTAGAAAGCAGCATTAGTTTGTTGATAAATTCATTTTCTCCAATTATCAAAGTTGTCAGGTCAATGTACGTACAGAGACAGAGAAGTAGCCAAAGTAGAATAAATTCTTGAAGGCAAATATTGTTATGTCCCATCTTGTTATGTTTATTGGTTTATCCATTCCATCTGATACTGATACTTATCAAAGCCATGCACACATTGTCTGGTGTAACAATATACTTGTTACTGCCTGTAACAGTATTAACTTTAGCCTAACTTAGGCTAGCCTTAGGGGGTACGCCTTCCACGAAAATCAAACTCATTGATTGAAAAAAGACAGTTTGAACACCTGCAAGGTTGTTTATGAACCTCCTGCAGATAATGTGCAAATTAGGTGCATGACTTGCCAGTAGTATTTTACTGAAATGTGCAATGTACATACTACACATGTACATTCGTATGTTGTGAGGTGTGTGCTGTACTGCCTCTAGAGGTAGATGCAACTGGAAAACAATTCAAAATTGCTGGTACCAGGAGAGAAGTAACAAATTTGAAATTCAAAAGTAAGAAATTCAAAAGTAAAAATTTGCAAATTATCTGGCAAGTGTTAAATCAAATATCCCAAGAAATAATGTAGGCACGTTATTGCAAAATCACTGCAAAATTGTTTTATGAGAGTGTAAATATGTTATATTAGGACTAAAATTTTTAAAATTAGTCCTGCAGAGAGGGTAATTCTTTTGCTTCATATAACATTTATTTTAGTAGTATGCTTGTCACTTTCCTTGTGTTAACAGCAACATGTGCCCAAAGGAGAGCACTCATTTGAATCCCTGAGTCATGTACATGGTGAACACTGCCCAATAATGTAAAGCATTTTTAACCTCGAAGTGAAGCCTAGAGTAAACTTCTCTCTTGTGCTATTCAAATGATTATTTGAAAAATTTGAAGCAATTTGAATTCTTTTCCAGACTTTGGTTGCAGAAATAACCATTAGATAAAAGGGCATGTTCCATCAAATTTTTCACATGAAAACACTGAATAAGTAAGTGATGATATTTCTCCCATTTCTCCATTCTTGTCATCCATCTGCAGACTGCATGTGTGGTGATGTTAATCTATTTTTCAACAATACTGAAGACAAATCAGAGGCAGAGATTGAAATAATGATTGCAGGTCAGATAAAGGAATGCTTCATTTCTAATTGTTTGTCTTTTTAAAGGTTGTCACAATTTTTAACTGATTAAAGCATGTATTCCCCCTTCCTTGTTTATCATTCTGACCTTAAATAATTCAGTTTACCGTAATTACACTGTCCATCCAGCTGTGTGAATATTCATCATTGACACACCTGTGCATAAATTAAGACAGTTGCTGTCATAGCTAGGCCTGTAGCCAAGGTAACCAATTGGGATGGGGAGCACATCCATGTAGGTATTTCTTCAGTCATGTACCATGCCGTCCCCTTCCTGTGACTATGTCCCTGCTCATAGTCATAACATAAGCTAATGTCAGATAACAAACCTATTTGATTTGTGAGCCAGAAGTTGCACTTTGTGAATCAGGGTTGCTTTGTAATGATTCACTGAAACCTCAGAGGGACAGTCATTGCGACAGCATCCAGTGCACTTTCATGGACAAAACATTTTCCAGTTCCCACCTCAATCATGTTCACAACAATGCCTTAAATATATTATTACATGGATACAACATGATTATCCACCAAGTTTGACTTTTCACACTGTTAGTCATTTCCATACAGATATTGTATCAACTATTTTGAAGTTTGTGATACACAGAGCTTATGTTCTCCTATTCCTATCTTTAGATCTACAACAGTAAGGATATTATTACAATAAGGGTTGTCACCAGACCATTTTGAGAGCTGGGTATATTGTTATCACTGCCCCTGGGGAGCCATCTAAGGGTAGGGGTGTCCCCATCCCCTTTGACAAATTATTGTAGATTGGAGAGTGCTTGCACAAAAAACAAGGAATTATCACTTGATTCTAAAGAAATCTAAGAATTTTATTTAGTTAGGATAATAAATTTGTGCTGGTCGGTGATGCTGAAATTGATAGCTAGTACTTGGCAGAGGTTTTCAGAGCTGGGTAGCACCGCCCCATGTGGTGACAACCCTGGTCACAATGACAGAAATGAAGATAATAACATATTAGATTGAAAATAAGATGTAGAAGGATGATCTGGCATGGTGCTGACAGCTTGATGACTTGTGTCTGACTGCATGCGTTCTAAATTCACCTAACGTACAAGCTAGCCCTTCCTGTCTACTCTAGAACAAAAACTCCCTATTAATGTAGTGACCCACCAGCCAAGACTTCCTGTCTAACAAAGGGCTATTCAATCTCTCATATCATGACCAGTAGCTAATGTGGAGAGAGGGATGAAAAAAGCCCTGAGATAAGATAAAATGTAGCTGGGGGGATTGGCCATAGTGCTCATAGGCCTCTACAGTACCAACTACTGCTAGGCTTGCTTTAATCTACAGATGTGGTGCTCACATATTTTCTTTCATGGCCCATTTCTGGGTATTAATCTGTTACCCTGTGACCCACAAAAACACAGAAAATGGCAGTTTTTCCTCTCTCCCATTACACTGTCCCTCATGTCGAGCTCCAACCCCTACCCCGCCCCATGACACAATCCTGGCTACACTACTGCTACATTTTATCTGCATAGGCAGATAGGCTTGTTGATCTACACCAATACTCCAGTCAAAGTGGAAATGGAAAAACAAAATTTCGATCAGATATCATATTATGAGGTTCTGATGCTCTTTTTACATTAAATTCAAATAATATCTTTTTTCACAGAGCCATCATGTCGAGGAAAGGGTTATGGAACAGAATCAATTTTTCTGATGATGAATTATGGTAAAAATTTTTGATTCGTCTTTGCTGCACAATGAGTAATAGGCTACCCTTAATGCATTAACATCTTAATATTTGTACAACAGTATAGTATATCCAAGTGCAGTAATTACTCCAGCTTAAAACCGGCAAGGAATCACAAGGCTGACTGGCATGGATGGAAAGAGTTGGGGAGCTGGGAGTATCCTTCCAGGGATATTTTGCCATCTAAAGGAAAATTTAGGCAGCTGGAGGGAAATTTCGCTTTCCTGTTCATGAAAATATAGGGAGAACTGTGGGAAATTTTACTACCTTCCAGGGAAATAATTCTACTCCCTTCCAGGGAAATAAACATTTTTTCCAGCTCTGCTGACTGGCTTTCAGGTTCTACACTGGCTTGTATATAGTTCTTCTAAATCAGTTGGGGAGATAACCGTTCTTGGGTGAAAATGAGAATTCACCTGATCAGGGAAAATTTGCAGCATGAGCACTTAGTGTGTACCTCTTCACAGTCATCACTTTGTTTTATAAATTTGAATATAAACAGATACAAGGTAATTGTTCACCTCCACATAGGGAAATCACAAGAAACGTCCAACAACATAATAAAGAGCACAATTGCAAGCACAAGTAACTTGCACAACTTTTTGTAGAAAAAAATTGCATAAATCTTGTGGCTGTATCAAGTCTATAATTTTAAGCTTAGGACACAGAACATGGCAAAATTGCTCGATATCTAAAAATTTGTGCGGTGAACTACCAAACATAATCCGGCTTTTTTGTTCTCCTAGCAACAAAGTTTCTTAATATTCCAAAATTTCCCTTTCCTAAGATCGATGAAATTTTCCAGTTTTTTTGAAAGTTTTTCTCTGTTGAATTTGCGTGGTAGGATTGCAAAGCATCAAGGGAAAAATTAGAAAATGTTCCACGCAGGGTTGTATTTTCCCCTGATCGGGTTAAAACCGTTTTCCACCAAATGAGGTATCTTCCAAACTGTGAAATGATGAAATATTTGTATTTATTAGTTTAAGACTAAAATGCCGAGTATGAAAATAAACATAACACCAGGTTTCCAGTGGTACTATATTTTCTATGAATTGACATTGTGCAGATTAGAGTAATTAGCTATTTCTGTTCATGATACTGACATGTGATACCTTGTTTTTCATTGCTGTACATTGACAACTTTTGCAATGTAAACAATATAACATTGTACGTTACAAAATAGTAGATTCATAAGTATCATCAATAAACTAGACTAATCTCAAGATTTCTTTGAAGATCAAATGAATTAATTCTGTAATATGTTCATCCTTTCAAGAAAATTATTCTTCAGTAAAATATTCAATAGAACATCTAGATTGAACTGAAAATTACATAATAAGAGGTAAATATGACAGGTAAAGTATTATAACTTTAACAGGAGAAAATATAATGCTTAGCATAGAGCATGGAGAAATTAATAGCATATAATAACAAAATGTAACATAACGTAACATAGCATAACATATTATAGCGTATTGTAACATAATGAAACATAACAGTTAAAAGGCCATAAGAGGGCTAAGGTTCCATGTGATTCCCTGAAGACCAAACCCATGAATAAAAAAATAAAAACTATGAAACCAATTCGTACTGAAACCAGTACTGTGCAACTAGTTTACAACTACCAGTGTATGGAAGAATTTATCAGTTTTAGCCTTAAAACATTGTACAAATGGTGAGTTAGCCACCCACTCTGATGGAGTGTTTCACTCATTGACCACTTAGTTGAAGAAACTAAACTTCCTAGTATCAAGCCTGAAATGCTTCTTTTGCTTTTTACAATGGTCATTGAACCTAGAATTACTTTTAACCTTTAAATAACTTTAAGGCAAAAGAAAATTTGTATCAGAAACAAATTTTTAAACTTGGAGCATGTCCTCCCTGACCCTTCTCATCACCAGGGTTGGGAGCATGAGATGTGTAGGGCTGGTTAGATGGGATAAATTCTTCACCTTAGAAATAAGGTGGATGGCTCTCAGCTGAACATGCTCTAAAAGAACCTTGTCTAACTGTGTCTTTTTCAATGAAGGGTCTCTTTGCCAGAGTGGTATAGTCTTGCCAACTACTTATATATTTTTAAATTTGGAACAATATCATTACTGAAAACTGTTAAAATTCGTCTTGATCAATCAAAGCACCCTACTAGAACTACTGAGATGACTCTTAATCTCCTGTAAAAACAACACCCGGATCTCTATCAAAAGTAATCAGAACCTACCATTCCTAATATATAATTAAAGCTGAAAATTTTAGGACCAAATTGGAGTTCTTTTGACCTGTCTGCATTGAAAGACATTTGTCAAGTTGGAGACCAATATTAAAAGGAACGAGTATCCAAGTCTTTTTGCAAGAGAAAGGCATGATCCTTATTGCTAACTGTCATACAGAGATGTAAGACAGCAATTCATATTGTTAATAAAAGTAAAGAAAGGAAGTTAATGGGGGACAGGACCCAATTCTTAAAACTGGCATAAACAAATCTGTGGCAAAGATATTATATCTGTTCCGGATACAGTTTCTTGATTTAATGCAAAAGTTTGTAAGGTGATGTTTTGGTATGATTCAAGGTACATTTTTTCATATATATATTTTGTGTGTGTGTGTGTGTGTACCAAATAGGGAAGGCCTATAACTGGTGTTTAATAATGAAAGCTCTTCACATTTTTGTTGAAAACTTGTATTGGCTTTTGCTTCTCTTAAAGAATCAACCCTAGAGTATGTCATTTTGTGATAAAGTCTGGGTTTGAAACTTATAGTGTACCTCAAGTCAAAAAATTCAAAAATGTATGTATGAAATAGCATGAAAAATGAATTCTACCGGTTCAGCTCCCATCTTTCATAGTACACTCTGGAGCCAAGATATAAAATGTTGAAGTTTACTCAATCAAATTAAAATGATACATTGCACAATAATTTGTGATATTATTGTTGTTCTACTCAATTTACAATCTTTGTGTTTCTTTGTTTTCCTTAAAATTACTACACCTTATACCAAGGTGTGATAGCACTTTCTCTTATGGGGTGAGATAAATAAAACCCTTTCTGTGCAAGATGATACACAAACAAATAAGGAGTACGTGTTCAAGGTCATAAAAACATTTTAAATTTCAAACGGAAACAAAGCAGGTAATGTGAGTTGTACAACAAGAAAGTCACAAATCATTGCACATTGGACTAATTTGTTTTAAGTGAATAAATTTTAACATTTTATATCTCTGCTCAAGAATGCCCTATGAAGATGGGAGTTGGATTGTTGGAATTCATTTTTCATGATGTTTATTATCTTTTTTTTAATATTTTGACTTGCGGTATTCTTTAAAGAATTTTGCCTGATGTGTATAAATCTGATGTGTTGCACGACAAAGGAAATTAGAGGGAGCAATAAGAGTTTGTCTTTACAAATTTGGAATGACATTATTTCATTCTACACCACAATCATTCGTTGAGTTAAAACTAACATAAAGTGATTTGTCATCATGATCTGATGTTGTGATTGGTCTCGGTATGTATGAGGCTGTCTAGTCTGGTATCTGTTTGTAATTTTGTTACTGGAACAAAATATCAAAACTCCCATTCAGCATTAATTAACACAGAAATGTTTTTTCTCACAAGAAGGACCTCTCCAATGTTTGTTGATTCAGCTAAAAAAGGGAAAAAAAACAAAGGGTTCACCAACTCTGATTGCCCTCCCTCTGTTAAGCATATTAGTACAAAATATATGATAGACACTAGTTAGTACAAAGAAATGCAAAAATGATTTTAAATGGTGTGATTCACACAGAACACTAAGCAAATATATTACTCGAAAGTTATTTAGGGTAATACCTCTAAGCCAGGTCTTTCTAATAAATCATTGTTTTCCTTATTTTTCTCTTCTCAGGAGCGATTAATTTGAATCTAGAGAAAATAACTGCAAAAATTGGTTTTCAGAATGTGAAGAGCCTTACACTTTTCAAGAAGCTGGGATTTACTGAGGTGACTAATCTTTTTATTTGTGTTTAATTTTAAATATACTTCTAAGGAATTAATCAATTTCAGGGTTGGTATTCAGAGTTCATATTGTAAACCTTTGATCCTCAAAAGTTTCTCCTTGCCTGAACCATTTTTTTATGGTCTTCTTCACAAAATATTCGAACTAATAGTCTCCTTGAAGGGTTCATGGGTTCATATTTGTCTTTTGTATAAGGCTGGCAGTATTTTTAGTTGGTGTGTGTTTGTGAGTGGCTGACTGCAGTAGAGCATTCAACTTGCAGCTGGGAGGGGGCTGGGGGACGCTCCTTGCCGTATCATACAGAACACTTTAAAAAGGGAACCTGTCATTTGTGCTTGATTCTTAGCTTAAGCATTGGAGTAGAGAAAATGATCCAATGAGCCACAACTGGTAAAGGGTTGTTACTGGCCTGACTTAAAGGGTACCTCAAGTCAAAATTCAAAAACATACATATTAAACAGCATGAAAAAAGGAATTGTAACAGTCCAACTCCCATCTTCATAGGATATTCTCCAGCTGAGGTATAAAATGTAGAAGTTTATTCACTGGATTTCGAATGGTACATTGCACAATAATTTGTGATGTTATTGTACAAGTCAAACTACAATCTTTTTACTTCTTTGTTTTCCTGAAAATAACTGCACCCTTTAGCAAGGTTTGATAACATACTTACACTTATTGGGTGAAGTAATTAATTAAGCCTGCCCTGTGCAACATGCCATGGAAGCAAACAGGAAGTGTTCAAGGTCATAGAATCACTTTAGGGGCCAAACCTCTCACCCTGAACTACAATTTTGGTACGGAGGTACCAAAATTCTCAACTGGCTCAGCTCTTTGATTGACAGCTAATTCAAACAATGCAGATTGCCAAAGCTTATATTACACAGCATGAACAGTACTGAGAGTGTTTTGATTATATAAATTGAGTTTTTCTTTACACACCTTGAAACAATAAACTGAGATTGTATCTGGATGAGCATAAGTAAGAAGGTTTGGAGAATTGGTACTGTTTGGGGGGAGAGAAATTGGCCTTTAAGGTTCACTTTAAACCAGTTGGTTAGAAACTGAGCCACAAAACTCACACAGCTAAACTATAGACATGAGTTTTTCTATTAGTTCCCATAAAATGAGAATACTAATGAATTAAAATTTGGGAAAGTAAAATTTGTAAGTCATCATTGTTTGCTGCAAGGTTGGGGATTTACTGCCCAGTGTCCAACCAATTGTGACAGCAAGGTTGGAGAAAAATCATTTCCTTAGCAGTATCTGATATAAATTATGTCATTTCCAAAATTAACAATTTGTAAAGACATTTATTTTTGTTTTGTCTTCTTTAGATTTCAAGGAGTGAAGTGTTTCAAGAGGTTACACTATCTCTTGTCTTGACCTCTGACATCAGGCAGGTCATAGCACATGAAACAGCTGACTCTCAGATAACAGAATACAAGCCGAAAAGGTAACATTAATGCATTGTTAATTGTTTTGAGAACCTTAAAGTGAGGACAGTTTCCTCTTACCAGCTGTGGAACCTTGGAGCCATATTGTGGAAAAAGTTTGAAGATCTGAAAAAGAAGAGATGATGAAACTTGGCACAGTTAGTAAACTTCATGAAGTTTAAAGAAGTGGTCTTCAATGGTATAAATCATCATGTGGTAAAGTGCAATACTATTTAAAGTATGTGGCATCTTAATGTAATCCTTTTTTGTGTGTGTGCATCATGTGTGCACAGAATACTACAGAACCATACTGCCAATCATTATTAGTAATAGATATACAAAAAAAAAATGTTGTGTTAGTAGATTGTGTTCAGTACAGTCGTAAATTTACATTCAACATCACCAATCACTTAAAAGCTGGGGTGTTGCCAGGTATATGTGTGCAACACAGTGCATGCATGCATGAAGCCTTGTATGAAATGTGTATCATACATAATGTGATTACACTCTTCATTCTTATTCTGCCAGCATAGTAATGAGAAAGGTGATATCTCATAAGTTTTTTTTTCATCATTAAATGATTTAGGCATTCAAACACAATGCTCCACAAAAGTTTGGTATTGTGTATGACGATCATAATCTGGCAAATTTGAACAGCAGATGTGTCAGTGTATGGTAAAAAGCAGTAAATGTAATGCCGGCCTTGAGTTTTAGATTTTCCAGATATGCTGCAAGTAATTCCCCTCAGAAAATTAAGAAAAGTGATAGCTGTGCTGTTTTATTAAACTTGAATAGTTTTATATGAGCTCCAAATCACAATCAAGGTGTGCAAAATCATACCCCTCACAGTGATTTGAGGTGAGTGTTGGTGTGCTATTACAGTCCTCAAAATTCAAGACCTGGCCAATACAATCAATAAATATCATTCAAGACTTGCTGCTTTTGCAGAAGTGAGTACATGTAATGGTCAGTAATGGCTTATATTTTTGATCTCTTTCCCCATTTGTTTGAGGATTGTGCTTTCTATAATGACTGTTCCAACTGCTATCAGTAAAACAATCACTCTTAGTTTCTTTAGTATTGTTACGGGGCATATGGGTGTATATTAATCATTTCATTAAAGGACAAATCTTCTCTATCTTAGACAGTCTGAATTCTCCAATGTAATTTAAATCCATCCCCTTCCACAACTTTCCCCCTTATGTAAGTACAAAAAGAGTTCATATGAGTAAGAGTAAAGAGTATATGCCAAGCTTAGGAAGTTTTGACTCTGAGTTACAGCTGTTAAAGCAACCCTTCAAAATTGCCTGAAAGGAGTTCTTTACCGTGTCACATCCTCACCAGGAACAAGCAAGATACAGGGCATAGTTTCATTTTTTCGGTTCAAACAAATTACAGCAATATCTGTGTTGTTTGTGGGGATCATTTTGAAGAGTTGCTTCAAAGTGACTGTATATGGGGGTACACACTAGTAAGAAGGTATTAAAACTAAAAGCATACACTGTTCCAACTATCTTTGTTCACGAAAACCAAGCTAGTTGTGTTGTGAGGTATTCGGCTCATGAAAGTGCAAACGAAACATAAGAAATATGCTTACAGCACACTTCATTTGTTACAAAAGCAAAAACGCCCAAAGGCTTATGTAATTGTTAAGCTCAGGCCTTGCCTAAGGTTTCATACCCACAGTCGCACTCTGCCGTATGAATTATTGCCAACCTGGCTAGAACAGATCACTCAAAGGGAATCAGTCCATGACGTAATGGCCTCATCAACCAACTCAACAGTAATTCAGTTTTCTTTCAGTTTTCTCAGAGCTAGTGAAGGGGTTCTCAATCAATAAAATAGGATAACAAAGTGGTCCTGTAAAATCCGAAAGACTCCATAAGCAACACAACTTAGAAAAAACCAAACAGTGGACATTGATTTTGACTGTCTGGAAGTGAATATGGTTAATACATAGCATGCTTTCAATGGGTTGCATCACACCTCATATAAGGCTGTTCAGAAAACCAGTTTTGATTTTAAAGCATGGTTGAAACCGGTTTCCTTGGATTGGGTTTCGGAATTTTGGAGAAAACAAAAAACAGGTTTCTGGGAAAAACTGATTCATAACTGATTGTTATTTGGCTTCCATTTCAAACTTGACTTCAGGCATTTTAGCACGAAAATTTTTTATCTCTTAACTTTTAAAACAAAATCAGTCATTATTTCTCTGCTTGTAAGATTTAAGAGAAGATAATAGATTTCTTCACTCATAACAACTGGCTCCTTATACATGGTAAATACATGATTCCAAAAATGGTAAACTCCATGTGCATATGTAAGTGTGTTATGCATATGGTCAGAATAGATTAGGAAATAAATGGTTTTGATTTAAAAGCAGGTTATTCCACCACAAAAACAAATTTCCACTTTTCTGACTAACTATCTGTACAGTCACAACCTTACCTTTCTCCTTCTCATGAAAATCTGAATGATTGGTAGAAATGTTGGGGGGCACTTCTAGAAGTTTGGTAAGATTCTCAGTCTCAGTTGTAGTTCCAGTTTCATTGGCTATGGAGTTACATCCATATGTTTCAGAATTTTCTTCACTGCTTCCTACCTTTTCTGGTAACTGAATGCCATGGTCATTTGCTCTCGTGCCTATTAAAGTTACATGAAAAGTGTAATCAATACTCATGCCAAGGTCTAGACCTCCTGTGTAGTGAAAGATAATTGAGGATATATATACAGCTGAGCACTTGAACAATGTACTCAGTTTACATGTATTACACCTTTGTCACCACTTGGTGAAAACGAAGTAAGGTGAGGTTCTCTTCCCAGCTGAAAGTCGTATATGCCAAGCTTAGGAAGTTCTGACTATCATAGTCTTTTATTAATCTTTGATATTCACTTGCCACCTTTGGTCTTTTCATCAAATTCTTTTCGAGAGTTATTAATCGAGAGTTGGCAATTTCCTTGTTGGCTGAATGGCGTGGTGCACCCTCTTTCCAAGGTATTGCTACCTGATAACGACTGTTTTCTTTATCATCCGTTACGGTCTGTTCTGTTTTCTTGTCAACTTTTTTTTGCCTCGATAGGAGAAAAATTTTGACTCTACAATACCTTGGGAATCTAGTTCCCAGGTTCGTTTAGTACTTCTGCTAAGTTGAGACCACCACAAAAAATTGTATGGCTAACTGGGCTACACGCCTGAGTAAGGGATGTTACATAACTCATTTCCATGGCATGTACTCTCTCAATGCAGGTCCAGCCAAGAGGTGTTGGCCTTGCAATTGGCTCCCCTGGGGCACCATGAATTTCTCTGATACATGAGTGCAAACTAAGGGCATCCCCTTTGATCCCTATTAGCAAGTCAATTGTTCTTTCTTTGCAGGTGGGTGAAATTATCCTTAAGTTGGCCCCAATCAAAGATTTCCACAGATCCTGTCACACAGTTTACTGTGAAGGAATTTATTTTACCCATTTCCTCTCTGTTATCTGAACAAGTGACGTTGACTTGGACACGCTTACCAACAACTTGGGCTGTGTTTCCTCCTAACACATTAATGCCCCTAAAAACTGTGGGTCCATCTCACCCAAGCTCCTGTGCAAGTGAGTCACTCAAATAGGTATCAGTGGAACGTTCATCTAATAAGGCATTCACTAGAACCTCCTTGCCATTACTACCTGACAAAATGACAGGGACTGTGCGCATTGCAATGTATGATATGTTATGAGCCATACTATTGTGTGTTGCAGCGTCCCTGCCTGTGGCTGATGTCATTGATGGAACAAAAGGAACAACATTTTTTTTCTTGAAGCAGACATTAGGAGTAGGGCTAGGGGTATGTTCACTACCAGTACTAATGCTAGGTCTTACATTATGAAGCAAAGGATGATGTGTTCTGTTGCAATTGATAACTGAGCACACATGACTATATCTGCATTCTGAACTTTTATGAAATGACCCCAAACAACGATAGCACAGTGGATGACTGTTGGCAATTTCCCAACATTTATTTACAGGTCCATTCAAGAAGCTAGGACATGCATCAACTTTATGGTCCCCTGTACACGCAGCGCACTCTACATTAGTTCAACGAGAAACAGTGAAGGTACAATGCTTGTACTTAATGTTTGTGTTTGCTGCGCTGACATAACTCATTCCAACTCCCTCTTCTTGGGCCTCTG
The DNA here is from genome assembly GCA_037179385.1 of Holothuria scabra. Lineage (NCBI taxonomy): Eukaryota > Metazoa > Echinodermata > Holothuroidea > Aspidochirotida > Holothuriidae > Holothuria > Holothuria scabra. Next base: position 4,419,872 of record CM074184.1, read on the forward strand.
TTCGAATCCGTATTTCCTCTCCTAACCACCTAAGCGACAAATGAAGATTTTCATCTTTTCCTTCTTGAATTAACCAGCATTTGTAATGGGCAATGTTTGGAGATGGTAATTTGAATTTTGCGACACAATAAAACTTGCTGTCTGACTGGAACTCCTCTGTACGTTTTTTTTTCTCTCAGGGAAACAATGACGATTTCCAGCTTATCAGAGAAGTTTTCCAGTCCTTTGAGGTGATTCATGTTGGTTGGTTTCCGGCACTGTAAACTCTCCAGATTCATTAGGAGATAGATATCACCTCTCTCCACCATACTTTCTCTCCAGTTTGTCTAGAGCAGTTTGGAATCCTAACTCAGAAGCAGGAAACCCTTGATCAGTTTGTAAGCCTCGCCTCCTAAATGCTGTCGTAGTTGCAGCATTTTATATGCTGGACACGAAGAGGATTTTCCTATGCATTTATCAAAGGCATCTCTGAAAAGTCTATATTCTTTCTTGTTTCCAGAGAAAGTGGCAATTGAAACCCTCTTTAGCTGACACAACATGTCAAAATCCAATGTTTGATGCTCTTCCTTTTTTTTTTCTGTTTCACAACCAACAGAATCAGCTCCACCAGAATCATTGTGTTCCCCCTTTCTCTAGACACTTTATTTCTTTCTTCGGAGGGGTTGGAAGCTTTCTTGTTTGAAGACATCGTATTAGTGTCCGTTCCAAACAATAAGCTGTCATGGTCAGTATATATCGTAGAGTTTGTGTCATCACAAGCTTTCTCTGTATCTTCCAACTCCTGTTCATACTTAGGGACATTTTCAGAATCTAGACTGCTGAGTTCTTCCAAAATTTCTGTCAAATCACTCTATATCAGAGCAGAACTTTCCACTGCTTGTTTAAAATTTTCAGGCCTTCCTGGCTTAGTTAGCTGGCAGACTTAAGTCCATCCGCAGTCAGGTGAGCTTTGTTTTTAGTGACTACTTCGTTTGTTTGAGATCGTTCAGTTTCTGTGACTCCTCAATGGGTGTGGCTTCCATGTGAAGACTCACTCCATCCTTTTCAACAGTTTGGCTGGCTTCCTCAATATCACTCATGATGACTTTTCACATTTCAGCAGATACAGTATATTCAAATATTTTCGGTAAGGCTTCTCCAAGTTTATGGATATCACACTAATACTATCCAATTCTTTTGCACTCAATCAAATTTTCAGCTCTTTCTATTTTATTGCGGCTCTAAAGATCATTTAATGTTGAAACTGTCAATCGTGCAAAATAAGAACAAAGAACACAGATATGCTCTTTTCGCAAAGAGATTTATATTATCTATGATATATCTCTGCAAGAATATTGCCAAAATTGATGTTAAAATAACAGTTAAAATCCACTGTATTCGATGCTTTTATATTTGTATTTTGAATCTATCTCCCTCTCACAATCTGGGCCCTATCTGCCAGCTTCTATCTCATTTTACAAATGGAAACCTTTGGCTCAGTTCGCGTCCGTCTGTGAGTACTGTAATTCATGCCCGACTGCCTCCAAACCTTGCAGTTTTGCTTGCCCGAGAACTCTGTGAGAGAGGTATTTGGGCTATTCCATTTAAGAATGGGGGAGGAAACAGGGACATTTTATTTACTGTGATAGAGTTCACACAGTAGGGAAATGGTGTTGCAAAGTGTTTTCCATCAGCAAAGGGTTCTTTATTTAAAAAATCCTCTAAACTGGGAGCAAGGTACTATATGCAGAGTCTTCAGAACTTTTTGCCAGCCTTTTCACCTTTCTTTCCATGCAGTTTGCTTCTTGGGCTGGTTAAAAAGTAGTTTATGTAGCCTGTTGTAAAAGAGGTTTCCCTATTTTATATTTTGTTTTTTATTTTTAGCATATGAACACAGAGGAATGGTCACAATACAGAAAAAATACTTGAAGAGATTGCCATATGTTTCAAAGAATAAAAACATTTATTTATCACACACAACTTTTGAATAACTTCAAAGGTGGAAGAGAACTATGATTATTATAACTAAAAAGTAATTGAAATATAATACACAAGTACATATCACTGCTCTGATTTTCTGCACGTAGTCACAGACACTTTAAAAATTTCAATAAACTTTTGATGACTTAAAGACAAAAGAACAACATACACGTTTCCATACAAGTTTTCATTCTCGAATTATATTAATCACCAACGATCTGCCCTTACCACCCCATTCCTCACATGCACAACCTCAAAAATTTTTTCCAACCCTTTAGTAAAACCTTGTAGCTGAAATAAAAGAAAACATTTACCCTATGCTCTAAATTCCTTTTGGATTGAAACACTTAACATTGTACAACACCAGGTAAAACTTACCTCAATTCTTTTAAACTTTACAGCAGCAAATTTGAAGACTATGACTGTACTATGATAGATAAAATAAGTCATCTTTTGCTGGAAATGAGATTCATGTCTTATAATTTGTCAAACTTAAAATTTAAAAGTTACCACTGTCATCTGGTGTTCACCAAAACCATAAAGCTATTTTTATAAACAAAAAAGACCTTAATAAATTAATACATCAATAAGAAAATAATGTCAATACCCATGTCAAGCCTGCAGCGAAAGAGGGATGGAAGGTGTTGTATCCTTAGGAAGGTTTAGCCATACTAGAAAAACATTTAATTAAAAATTTCCTCAAAACATCTGAGCCTACAGTATGCTGACTCTCCCTTAACTGCACATCAATAATAACTATCAAAAATGTGTTACATGAGAAATGATATCATGCCTGAAGGCATGTCCTTTTGTTGTGACCCTGTTCACCACAGATACTACATGAAACTGAAAATTTATTAAGGCAACACTTTGTAGAAAGATACTCTCCTCGACCTTGCTTCTCCATAATTTGCTTCAAAGATTCTTGATTATAATGATTTGTACAACGAAAATACCTTTGAGTGACTTCATCATTTAGTTTCTCAAGTCCTGCATTGAAAATAAATTCAAATCTCCATGTAATAACTTAGCCTGGGGAAAATGACTTATTAAAACATGCATATATGGCATTATATTTTTGACGAAATACACTTCTCCACAAGTGTGAACCCATTCTCTTGCTTTTGATTCAAACGGTGAAACATTTTCCTTTGAAGAACAATTTTCTTTTACCAAATGCATTAATTGTTTGAAATCTGCCCACAATTGAACCAATTTTAGTTAAATTTGCATGATCAGGTATCAAATGAGAAATATTAATATCTTCTTGAATTTTTCTATGTTCCACCCCAGTGAAATCTCTGAACTTGAGCATACCACTATCTTTATCTATATAAATACTCCAGGCAATACCTAAACTATGTATGAACTTCTCAAACTTGGCCATGTTCACCTGCTTCTGAGAGTCATATTCTTTTGAATTTTTGCTTATTTTATCCCTTTTCATTAGCTCCATAATCAGTTGATTTGTCAACTGATCTGATATCCTGAGAAACATATGCAGAACATCTGGTACAACATTACTAACTGGGATATTTGTAAAAACGGGGGAACCAACACAAGAATAATTTTGTCTTCTTTGCGTGGATAACTCCAGTATCTTTGCAGTTGTCCTAGTTCCCTTACTTTCATCAGTCATAGACCATATTTTCTTTGTATCACCCCTCTCAGCTGTGGAGCAAAAACACCACAAGCAGCTATACTTTGAGCTGCAGGCACCAATGCCCATAACAGTGTTAAGAAATTTCATATCTCCAGCAAGAAGGTACTTTAGTTTGAATATATTATTCCTGCAGGAAACTTCAGTTAAGTTTTTGAGATCCTCTGTAATTGGGTGAGAACATCTGATAAGGTGCTATGTTTTTCAGACACTTTCAAATTTGCCAACAAATGTGTTCCAGAACAAAATGATTTGGTTAAAACAGAGAAGGTAAAATTTACCAGATGAAGCCTCTTCCCAACCCAAGTACCATCCCCACTCAAACGGATACCTATGAAATCATGATCTATTAAATTGGAAGGTTCAAAGACTTTCTCATTCATGTGAAGAATGTTCTCCATTACTCTTGGTAATTTTGAACTTAACTTTTCATAGACTCTTGTGCACTTGGTTAAGTAACTTATGTCAAAATTAGTGTTTAATTTTGTTGGGAGGGACTTCAATTTTTGTAATGAAGACAGATTTGAACCATAAGAAAGTTTTTGATATGCTTTATCTGATATTTTAAATTTATCTTTTACTAACAACATGGTCTGCACACTAACAGCATTAGAACATTCTTTGCTGCTTTGAGAAATATTTTGGCTTGCTTCAATAATATTTCCATGAATATCAGTAATGCTCACACTAGCTGGTGAAAACCCTTGCCCCTGTAAAAGTGTGAAATACTCATCAACATTTTCTTTAAATCTTTTTTTCTTTTTCTGTGTCCAACATTTTGAGCAGTTTTCTTTAACAGTGGGTCCACCCAACTGAAATTTTCTCTTGTAAATTCCCTTAACAACCTTCTGCAGGCTTTTCACATCATTTTCTGATTTTTCTAAAGCTGCTTCAATTTTATATCTCTTTGGAGTCTCATCCAGTGCATCGTTTTCAAGCTTTCTTTTTAAAGTACTTGCTTTAATAGTCTGGACTGTTTTGTTGCCCACTTCTTTAACAAAAGTTCCAATTGCATCCTACCCTTCACCCTGGTTTCCTTCAAATCTGACCCTAATTTTCTCAACTTGGGATGAATAAGAACTCTAGCTACCTCAAAATACACCAAATCATTGTCAATTCCCTCGTTTTGAAGGATTGAAATTAAAACATCTCTACTAAACTCAATTGAATAGTAAGAATGAGCAGTGTTGCGAAAATGCTCATACAAAAAAGTATACTCAAGGTCAATAAACCAAGCATTACCTTGAGGAGTACAATGTGCCGGAAAGAGAAATGTCCACAATAGAACAAAGCAAAAATGGATTTTCAACAGTGCCATGTTGCTGATGTACTGGGTTTACTCAAGTTTGGAAAACTTAGAACTGGCTTTCCTTCAAACCATTAACTAGTTTTACCATGTCCTTTCTGCTCTTTGTGTCTTGAACGAGTCTGAAGACTAGGACATATCCTCTGTATAACTGATTATGAGATGACCCATCCAAAGAAAATTCTGTCAAAGGGCTGCGCTCTACAAACCAAAAGTGAAACGTGCCCGGAGCAATATGGCAGCTGTCTCCATGCACGTTCAGAACCCTGTACCACCAGTCAGTTCTTCCAAGGTATTCACTCATTTGCTTGACAGATACTCTGTACTTGATTTGTGTTCCTTTCTTATCTGAAATTAAAGGTTTCAGCTCTTCCAGGAACCCTGAGAAAGTATTTAACTGCACAGAGATACTTATGCTCACTTCAGGACTTTGAAGTCTTACTCCACTTAAACTTTCCTTCACTTTTATCAGCACATCATTCTTCAGCAAAGTGTGCGCACTACTTTGTAAAAAGTCCTGCCCAATATTCACGATGTCATCAGCCTTCCTCCACTCATCATACTTTCGGTCCCAACCTTAATGTACTTTAAGTTCCTTTTCGCCACTTTCTGTGTACCTCTCAGCCTCAATATTTAATCTGATAAAAGAAATATATGTTTGTAGTGTACTTTGCTGTCATCTATCTACAGTAAATTCAATTTGAATTAAGTCTAATTTTATGAAATGTTTTAATGCACATGAGACCTGCCAGCCCCCCAAAAAAATAAATAAATAAAAAAAAAAAAAAAAAAATGCAAAATAAATAGCAAACTATGAAAAATGGGGAGAGTTTCAGCTTTCAACTTTAATCATTCAATAAAAAGAAAACAACACTTTATATGCATAAATTAAATGCTTCCTGCTACAGCCTGCTTTATCAAAAACAAGTTTGTAAATTTCCACTCACTACAGTACACAAAGTCGGGATAGGCCTATGCAAAATTTCACTCTGAACACTGCTGTGGGTGGATTTTTGGTGTTCATTTTAACGAATTATTTAAGTTTCAAAGTGTTCAGAAATAATTATGAGAAAAGGGGAAAGTGGGAGCACTAAAAAGAAGCTAGAAACTGAACAGGTCACCATACATGCTGATGGCAATTTACAGCAAGTTATGAAATAACTTTGAATACACTATTGTAGAAATGCAACAGCTGTTTAAGTTACTCTGTTTCAATTTAATCATGAAGGAGTTATAAATTATAAGAATTAGGCCTAGGCCCTCACAACCAAATACTGTGCACTCAATCTCATGCTCAAAATAGTTAGGCCTATTGCATTGCAAGTATGCAGAGCTGGGGATCATAATTTTACAAGCAAATACCTGAACAGTGTTTTGGTTGACCAAGATCTCTTTCTTTCAGTCCCTCTCGGTGCAACCTCACCTTCATGAGGTCTGCGGTAATTCACATGCCTCCAAGTCCTTCCTCTCAATGACTTTTCCGTAGCTACAATCTGTCCTGTGAGATGAGAAATTACTCCTTACTAAAATGTGCAAGGGAGTAAACATAAAATTACCAATGTATGTTGCAATAACAGTGAATCACACAAAACTGCTCTTTTTTACACTAGGCCTACCTACAGATCACCTAACCTGGGCCTTAGGCATAGGCCCGGCCTAACAACATTCAATAAGAAAGTTAGAAAGGCTCTGTAACTTTTTGTGACAATGATAGCCTAGCCAAGGCCTATGTTCAATTTTATGTATCATGGTTATTATATCATTTAGGTTGGACTGAGGCATCCTTTTAATAAGCTTCGTGAAGTTTGTGAAGGGCTTGAATTTAACATCACTACCATTACATTTGGCACGAACACATGTAACCCACGTTACACCATACAGACCATCAACACACCAGTTACACTACGAAAGCTCGCGGTCAGCGAGCATCTTATTTTCCTGTTGCAAGAGTAGTACAGTCCAAGCTTCCTGCATACTACACAGTACACACCCTGTGTGCAATGCTAAACCCTAAAAAACTTTCAAATTGTTGCTGAAAGAAGCTATTTAATCATATGAAAAGTTCCAAAATGTTTCAAAATTGTATCAAGAACATTCTATAGGAGATCTGATGAAAATACACAGACACGTTTCGAAATGAGCATTTTGACTTACCATGTTGCGAAGTAATAGCGTGGCGTTGGCATGTCTAACGTTAAATGTGTGCGATAGTGTATAGGCCATGTACGACCTGGAGCCGGAAGTCAGCAACCAGAGGCATTTTAGTACAGTGTCAGCCATTGGTTCTTCAAAATTACGGTGGCTCTCCTCAACCAATTGGAGCAAGTTTTATATCATTAGAAAGAGAATTTCAACAGCTTTCGTTTCCTTGTGGGACAAACTTCGTGAAGTCATTTACTTATTTGTTGACAAAGGCTGGAAATACAAGAGCCAGTGAAAACGTTCTGGCGTTCACGTTAGAAGGATTATTTTTGACATTTTTAATTTCATTTTTATGGGACTAAACAAATATGAAAAAACCTGCAAGTTACAGGAATGAAAGAAGACTCTTTAATCTTAAAAAATTCATAAGGATGAAAGAAACTGATTCACAGATGACCAAGCTACGACTGTCTGAAGACCAAAATAGGGGATATTTTGGGACTAACTTTTCCATATGCTTCTGACAAAACTAAGAGATTTTTTTTTTTATCTTTCACCAAATTCTACACTCCAAATACCTATGTCGAATGTCACTCAACTTATTTTTAGACACATCACAGCCCTTCTAACTGACATTACAAAGTGAAAGTTTGGTCACTTCCAAAAGAATGTCATTCAGTTTACTAAGTAGGTGCATATACAAAGAGCTGGACTAAAGCACCTGAACTACATACATAAAGAAGTTTGACCAGAACGTGGACATACAAGATAACATTAAATTATTTACTCAGTGACGTAAGCCAAGGAGTGGAAATTTTTTCCCATTTTTCCACTACAGTGCAACTTAACCAACTGAGCATTTGCATTTAAAGGATGACAGATAACAGGTTACATTTACTTCAAAGGGATGGAAATTTCCAAAATGCTTTGCTCTCTGGAACACCTACTAATGAATTCTTCCAAACACTGGGTACAGTAGTAGCCATGTAACAAACACTTCAGGAAACATTCCTATGCTATCAGCAACTTCTCCCAACAATGCTTCCTGGTTAGTCATAGTTATGTTTTCACAAGTTTCTTATTTTGCACCATGTCTTAGATGTTTGATGTTTTAAATTGTTTTGCTCTTCATACACTGCCAAGGCTAGGTAGATAGATAGAGTTTTACAGCCCAGTTTCCAACCTATTGGTTCAAGTGGAGCCAACCACGGCCTTTTTCCAGTTGTGGCTCGCTGGCTTGTTGTCCCTACTCCATTGCTTATGCCAGGCATCACACCCAATGGCAGTAGGTTCCTTTTTAAGAGTCTTTGTTATGACTCGACCTGGGAAGCAATCCCGGGCCTTCCACATGAAAGGCGGATGCTCTTGCAGTTAGACCAAACATGCGGTCTACACTGCCAAGGCAACATCAGTTTCATCAATGTAACTCCTGCAATGACTTATGAGTTTTGCCTCACAAAACAGACAGTACCAATGTTTTTCTCATTTCAACATGGACACCATGAAACTGAAAATTCATGCAGCTGAATGGCTTATCTGCACAAGGTAGGGGATGCAGTTATAGACCCTTCCTTTCTTTATCCCTCTTCATCACTCTTTGGTCTCTAAGCTTCCTCCCTGGACAGGCTTTTTGAGTACAGATCAGGTTAGAATGTGTCTTGTTGCATGGTGAGAATTTTCCTTTTATGATTATGAATAATGATCCCTATGAAGATTTTCCCTGTGGGTGGGACAGCTTGGCGTGCTCGTCTGGGGGGGGGGGGGACTCTGAGTAACAAAGATAAAATACACCAGGAGTCAGGTTACAGGAAAAGCTTATTTAATAAAAAAAATAGTAATATATACACATAAATACATTAATCCATAGATGGGGAATTCCGCTAATGCTTAACAATTACAAAATAGTACACTCCACTCCCTAAACTCTTGTGCACAAGATTGGTTAAATTTTAATATGATGAAAACCTAATCAAAAAGTTACAGTATGATATGATAAAAAAATTTACTCGGGGTCGATATATTTCGAAATTAGACGAACTGGTTACTCTTTGAGCTTCATACAAAATACTGATAATTCAGTTTCCTAGCTGTATATTCAAGCTCTTTTCACCATGGTTCATTAGGTGTGATTGAAACCATACTGTGTGACCCGGTCACTTGCTTGGCATAGGAGCTTGTAATTTATTTCAGTGTTTAACACACAAGTCTGTCTCAGGGTACATGCCGATTCTACAGTTCAAGTTACGCTTCCTACAATATCTCACTCGGTACAGTATACCATTTCCAGAGTTGTCACAATTGTGGGCGTGCGTCCACAAAGACTCAGCCTTCCCGTTCTCTCTCATGTGGTCCACATGGGCATCGCACCATAATCAAGTCGTCACAATGGGAGCTGGAATCGAAAACGCAAAAATGGATAATGTACGCTCCCAATAATTATGACCACGCCCTTACTTAAAATCACACTCACGCCCCACATTACTACGCCTCCTGCTACCATCGACAAAACCCATAAAATCAATCCTTACAATGTCCTTCTCAAAGAAACACTTGAAAAAACCATTCATTTCAACGGATATCCCGTTAATGCTTGCACAATATCATACAATATAGTACGATAAGGCCATAAGCAACATAGATCGTAATTATATACAATATACCAAAATGACGTCATCAAACTGTGTGACAAAGTACTGCAATGTTATACAATACTAAATATGCCTCTGGTGGTAATTATAACACAATAAATGTCCCTTATTCTTTGTGGGACCACACCTTTCCATAATATAACATAACGCAATTAATCAGTAATATCACTTTGGTAGAATACTGGAGTCAACTTGCTCCGATTTAATATACTGTCTTCAAATCTAGTTCACTCTCACTGCATTGTAATGATTTGGCGCTCCACTTAGTAAAGGACCCAACTAATTGGGTGACTACCCCTTTCCCCTGGCAAAGGGTATCAAATATTTTACAAAACGGTTTATATACATGATTCTTCAATTACACTTAATAACGGCAATTTACAGTAGCCAATGGGCGTTATTCCTACCTTCCCAGAAATCCTCCCAAGGGGTCCACCTTAAACCTATCCTAAACGATATAAGACTGTTATGTAGCAAATCCCATCAAAACTATCCTTTCCCAATTACTAGATCAGAAAGTACTTACAATAAATGAGTTCTTCTTCGGCGTCTCAAGAGGTCTCTCCAGGCGACCATACAGGCGGCGGTCTGTCGCACCTGTTCCTTTCAGCTTATTTAAGTATCAACGGGCACCACACGGAATCACAAACGCATACTCGGGAATTCCTTTATGCGGTACACCATAAATGTAGTCACAAGATTGGATAGCTAGTAATTTATAGGACAGTCCTTTGCCTATGAAAATAGCAGCTTCTATTAGTCCATCGACAGAATTATACCTACAACTCTAGCATGTACTACACATTTCCACTGGTAAATATGCCTGGTTTTACGAGCCTTGTTCCATGTTGTACCTTACAACACTGATAGAACAGCTATGCAGAGAAGTTTAATGGATTTTGAGCTGTCTCTGCCCATGCTACAATACTTTTGCTTATATGTGGGAAAAACATCTATGCCTTACTTGACTGACTTCCTATAACAACGCATTGTACGATACATGCCTCTACTTTGTTTAACAATGAGCTTAAAATTTGCCTACCTTTAGAATAACTTAACAATAAAATCAGCTGACGCCGCACACTCAACCGAATCTACGCAGCAAACTATGTACAAGGATTGCCTGGCTTCGGGCTGTACGGAAGCCTTTATGCACCTGCTACCTATAAATAACGTGATGCTAAACAGTACCGCGGTTGCTAATGTCCAGAAAGATTCTTATTGCTGGGTAAACGCTTCGCAATACTGAAACAACACACTACAGCTACGGAGGTACTACCTACGCCAATAACGCAAATCTGTCTCAGATGTGACAAAGATTAAACCTAATGACCATAAAGAACTATATGCACTTTGACCCTTTTGAAAAGATACCTAGTGAATATCTTGTATCCCCCCTCCCCCCCCCCCCACAAGGATCTACCTCATTCACAGTTGTCTTGAAAGGGGCCAACATCTAGGAACCTCCAGAACGACTTAACATAAAACAAGAAAGTTCTTTGATCATCACTTCTATGAATTTGGGCAGCAGCAACTAGAAAAACAGAAGTTAAACTTAAATGAGAAATCCTTTAATGCTCTCTGCAGTCTCATCAGTCTGGCATCACTCCTTGCTGTCTGAGTAGTTCTTTAAGCTATGATCCTGCTGAAGAACACATTTAACACATACAGACCCCTCTGCTGAATCATCAAGTTGCCCCTTACTTAAGAATCTCTATGTAATCTTGGTTGCAAAACCTGCAAAATGCCCTTAGAGGTGCTTGACACTTAGTGCTCCTGTCAAACCAATTAAAGCGGTAGACCAACAAATCATCCCCATCAAATCCTGTGGCTTTGACAAAATGTTTAGCAGCAAAACTGGCTATGTTGTGTATGATATGACGTAGACACCCAGCAGTTTATATTGACAGGTTTTTCCTCTAAAAATAAGTAAGCCATCCATTTTGTCATCCCATGCAAACTTTTGCATCGTCAAGACTGAGACCTAACACATTTTCAAGGTACTTGGTATTTTTGGAATACATCCTCTGTTTTTGCAAATATACCAATGTGTGCTGGAATCAGACGCCAAATACAATCTGGTAGAAACCTCCCTTTGGTTTATGTCAAAGACCCTCCTAGTGGTATCAGTGCTAGTATCAGAACTACCACAAACTACAAGGCTAAATGGATGCTGCCTGAAGTACTCAGCTACTGGAGTGTACATGGAAGGGCACTTCACATAATTTATTTTAGCTGCTTTGTTTGTTGCAGCACAGCCATATTGCTTGGCAATTTGGCTGTCAGGAAACATTTTTCAAAGCAATGGGCCTTGGAGTGCTGCTGATTCAAATGGCAGATTATGTTCTGGTATGTAACCTATGTATAGATCCTTGATGTTGCTTAGGCGTTGTCTTAAAAATGTATCACTGAAATATGATCCTCTTTCTTTAGCCAATCTTTCATTTTCTGTTCCATTCATATGCTTCATCACGTCCATCTCTCCCTGAGGCTGGATAGAAAGGCTGTGGTTGCAGACCTGAAAAAGAAAGGTATATTCTATAGCTGTACATTTTTGTTTAGATCAGTTCCCATGGTAACCACTACACTTTGCTTAAGGATCAACTTACAAGCATCTACACTTTGCTTAAGGATCAACTTAAAAGCATCTCTGTTACATTTTTGAGGCCCCATCCTCACTTGGCAACACACACTCCACCACATACTGCTATAGGGTGGGAAGTGTTGTGTGGTGTTACCCTAAAGACAATTTTTGTTATCTCATCAGAAGTGAAAGTAGTTATAAGATATATGCAAACTCTGATTGGGCTGAACTATTTTGAGGACCCTTGTGAAGATGCTTTAGAATCAGGTGGCTGGATATAGATTTTGTATAAATGGCTTTTTCATTTCTCCTACTGATTTTACCAAGTTTTTGCTGTAAGGGTATATCATCTATCATACTATGCACTACCAGCCTAAATTGATCAGCAAAAATATTTTCCATTTGTGGCAGTAGTAGCATTCTGCCCTTGTTCACATGCCTTGCTCCTTTGGAGGTGCATTGTCTGTCTTAACTTGGACAAAATGGAAAATTTTTTGTGGTATGAAAGAGGTATGGCAGAGGCAAGTAAAGAAAAAATCACTGCATAAAAAAACATATGCTAACAGCTTTACCATGCTTTGGCCTTTTTCTCATAAGAAGATCTTTGAATTCACCTGAAAATGCTTGTGTTCATGATTCCAGACATTTCTTATTGTAACGTCATATGAACTTTCCTTCTTTAGTCTCACAAAACAGACAGCACAAACTTTGCCCCATTCACTCTCTGAATCTCTCACACACTAGTTTGCAGTTTTTCTGGTGCCGACAATGTCCAGATCAGTTTTTGCAATAGGGTAAAGTCATCTGGCACCATGTTACCCACCACTTCCTACCCTCTTTCACATGTATTGCCCCTTTGGGGAATGCAGCTTCTGAACTAGAACAAAGTGGTTAGTATTTTTGAGGGCACCATAGAGATCTCATATGATAGTAGCAGTAACAATAACTGCAGGGAACTTACTAAATAACCTGGGAGTTTTACCATGCTTAGGCCTTATCTTCACAAGAAAATGTCTGTGTTCTCCTGAAAACCCTTTTTGATTCCCCAGTTTTCATATTTTGCACCAGTTCTTAAATTCCTGATGTTTAAAATTGTTTTACTTCTCATACACTGCCTGGGCAAGATCATTTTAATAAGGGTGACTTTTCCTGCAACTTTAAATCAGTCTCACAAAACATATAGTTCAAATATTTGTCCCATTTCTGTACACCATTCATTATGTGAACTGAAAATGTGTGGATCGTCATCATCACATTCATAAGACTGGTTTCCTGCCTCTTCATATGTTGTGTCATTATTTGTGGTACCATTGCCAAAAACATCATGAACAAAGTTTCCTTTTGATAGCTTTGCCATAGACATCATAACCCTTTACATTTGTAAAAGGCTGCTAAAAGTTAATGTGCGGTCTGGGGATAGGCTATAGAGTGGATATTGCTAACACATACACACGTAAAAATGTTCAGAACACAAGTTTCTATAGTTCCTTAAATAATTATTCCTGAACTCTGATCATTCAATTACAGTCAAACCCTAATATAGGATAATGCTATTTATACGTAGAAATGATAAAACGATACAATTTTAAATAGCATGTGTACCTTGTATAAGCTGACTCTCCATTGGTTCAGTAAGTGGTATGGTCCTGGCCCTTAAGTTGTCAGAGGGCATCCTAATCTTTGCCTCCTGGCTTCAACATCCATCACTTCATACGTCTTCGAAAGGTGGGTCACTTGAAACTATGCCCTGGTTCCTACAGCTTCCCCCTTTCTCCAGCAAAAGGTCCAGCATCTAAGAGGGCTCCTTCTCACCTGGTGCCTTGGACGTCCATACACCTCTGCCTTTCAGAACTCCTGCTTCAGTACATCCCCTGGACTGGCCAAAGTCCCGATGGAATGTTAGTCCTCAAAATCAGAGCTCCTTTTGCTCTAGCGTCTCTGCTTTGTCGTGTACCGCGTCCACCTGTATTTCTGAATTTAGCAAGCCCAAAATACAAAATCAATGTTTTGATATGATAACAACTCACTGCACACTTCCGCAGTTAGACCTCCCCTTTTTTGAGATGGACCCCTGCGACCCAGCTCTTTTACGACATAACACGAACCTAAGCTAAACCTGGGTTAGTATAGCACAGGCGGGCATGCCCTATGGTATAGCCCATCTGCCTGTCTTCAAGGATGCAACACACACAGGAAAGCCTCTACCATAATGCACAAACACCAGCTCCTCAATGATATATTGTAAGAGAATCTCCAACATAGCCTACTGGATGTGATGTTTGGTGTCCAGCATGCAGGGATCCTAGGGTTCTTGTCAAACCTGCTAGATGACAAGTTTATTTCGTGGGCTCCCATGGTCGTTGAGTATGAAGACCCAAGACCATGCTAGACAAGGAGAAATTACACTGCTGAGTTTCAAGAAAATTGATAACACTGGCAACCAGAGTATAAACGAAAATATATTTACAGAAAACTGTCTACAGTATGAACTCACATGACAACATGGATAAGCATAGAGCAATGTTTTAAAACATTGTGTTATCAAATGTAAGATCTAAAAAAAAACAAGTGACTGATGTCAAATGGCCAAATGACTCTTAATTTAAGAGAAATAATTAGTATAACATAGGCCTAGTGTGCACGCAAAAAAAGAAATATCTTATCTGTACGTTGGCGACATCTGACACCTAGTGGTTCCTTGGGTTGGTAGGGGTACGGGCCACAGCATCTGCTAAGCATCGGACGTCTGACATCACTCAGTCAGGTATCCGGCTTACAAAAATTACAAACTGAAATCACACTCCTTCGCAGAAATGAAATTACACTCCTTCACAATGTGATTTCTGGTACTATCCAGGAAAAGTCTCACATAATGAACACAGAATTGATATATCAGTAACTCTGGTGCAAAAGAGGTTCACTGGATACAGTCTCTTGTACTGGATATTATTTCTACGTTCAATCTCAAGTCAGAGGTTAACTAACATGAATGAATTTTGTAATTCCACAGTGTCCATATTAAGGTAAAAGAAATATTCCAGTTCTTTTCCAGTTCAGCACAACAAGGCAATAATATGAATAATGGAGTTGCACAAAAATAATTCTATAGCTTCTGTCTGTCTTAAATGGTGCCAGACAAGACCCAGGTATATGCAAAGGTTGAAAATAAGATTTAAAACATACAGATCATTCCTTAAGGTGGTTCCATTTCAAGAGAAAATAGTCAAATCTCCTTTAAGGGGCTCTGGGTACAGTAGCTCACATACTTATTTTTGACAAAGATGTCTTTCCAGTCTAAAATGCAAGATAAATTATATTTACAGATTTACACCATGGATGAGAGGTATAAAGTCACTAAACTGTATCACCGATAAAACTTTTAAATATTTCCTCCTTTGAAGCCATAGCAAAGTCTCCACAGTACCGGTCAATAAAGTATAAAATTATTGGATAATTGAAAGAGCTCCCATTTTGCTTGCAACCTCTCAGTATCAAAGCTCCAGTCTCTCTCCCCTTCTCCTAAAACCATGAGGAAAACTCTCAATCTCTGGTCAAGTCATGTGACTCTTAAAATTGCAACCATTGGCTATTCCTAGCCCTAGCTACCAAGGATGGCACCCTGAACCAATCGAAACAGTTAAAAAGCCCGCCCAATTGGACATCATTTACATGTCATAAAAATTGTCTACACTCCAAAGCCATGTGGAGAACATGAGCTCCAACAGGACAGAGGCAGGATACACATCATAAAAACAAGGTTACACAAAAACAAAAGAAAACTAAAAGAAGTTACCATGTGGTGACACATAAGGGAAACAGATGCAGTATGTACAAGGACAAGAGTAGCTATCATACCCTAGCCCTGCCATAAACAAGCTAATAAAAATAGAAAGTGACCAGGCTGTGATCCTTACAATAACACATACAGTGTTGACCCAACGATGGAACACATAGGGCAGCTCTTCAATGATATAACACATACAGGGTTGTTGACCCAGCGATAGAACACATAGGGCAGCTCTTCAATGATATAACACATACAGGGTTGACCCAACGATAGAACACATAGTGCAGCAGCTCTTCAATGATATAACACATACAGGGTTGACCTAACAACAGAATGCATAGGGCAACTCTTCAATGAATTATAAAGTAGTACACCTAGTAACAACTCCCTGCCTGGAGTAAAACGTACACCCCTTCTAATTTACCTCTTGGATGCCGTCCTACAACATGATTTTGTAATCTAGTAATTCTAATAATTTCACGCCTCCCCGGTCCTTCCTAAGGTGTGAATTAAACTACTCCAGGTCTTAGCAATGATTTTTTACTGAAGCCTATTAATAGATATTTCTGACACAGATTAGTGGTACTGATTACTGCTAGCTTAACTTTTGCCCCTCCTTATAAATAGTCCAGCCCTTCAATTATTCTTACCAAAGCGTAACCAGTAGTCTCTCGCCTCTTTCCCAAAAATATTACCTGTTATTTGGCCTTTTCTAATACTCAAATTGTTATTGCATAGGGTGGATGTCTTCAGTGAGATCTTCGGTCTGTGAGTGACTGTTTTCCTCCTCGTGGTAGCTTCATATGAGAACATCAATACTTGGGAACCGTAAAAGATATTCACATATTCCAATGGAATTTTACTTAGGAAAACTCACTCTCTAACTTCCAAGGGAAGTCAGAGTCTTTTGCTAACATGTCACACAACCTGTAATGGACCTTCTATGTTTAATCTCTCAAAATGGGTAGCACAAATATTTGTCACATTTCCTCTCTGCACAAGTCACACTCTGAGAACTGAAAATGTATTGACCTTTATCATCACATTCATCAGACTGGTCTTCTGTCTCATCTTCTGTAGTAACATCTTCAGGGACATCATGAATGAATATTTTCTTTTGGTAGTGTAGCAATTTGGCCTGGAAGGTTAGGATGAACCTGGTAGGTAGAGTCACCCAGACAAATGATGACACCTTTACCTATCAGGTCAGACTGTAAAGTACAAATGGTACCAACCTCTGAATGAAGAATAATAAAATAAAAATTTTACACCAATCATTAATGCACTGTAGTCTTCAGTAATCATGCCATTGAAACTGTTAACCTCAAGGTTCAGAGTCTTCAAACTCATCATCCAATTCTGCCAAATACTTCGAACACTAAAGATAAAAGAGAAAGATTTTATACCATAAATGTAAGTTCACTATTTATGCATGATTTTAATTTCATGCACCACCATGGTAGTATGACCATTTTAATATGCACTGAATGCTCTGTCTCAGCCCATCAATTTTCACAAGGTCATTTAGACATTCACCAATTTCAACATAGGGTAGCATGCTGAAACAATTAGAATGTGCAAACACTTACTCCATAGAATGATAAGAATATCTAAGCTCCATAAATTGACAGCTTATCTTGTTCAGGTTTTTAGCCAATGTACCTTGATTACAAGAAGCAAGTCATAAAAAGATGATGAACTGGAGCAAAACACAAAGAGCTATGCAGATCTACCTATTACACTTTATTCTCACTCTTTGGACCACAACAAATTTTGGGTACTATTGAACATCAGAACTTTAAAATATTCGTATTTCACTGTAAAAGCACAGTTGCCCCAACCACGGCTGTTAAAATCCAGTTTAGCCTTTTAATTAACTTAAGGGATATTCTCACATACCTCTCTAGCATGCAACTAGCACCTATGCTCCGAGGGTGCTCCCAACCCTCTCCCTGGAGCAAGTGACTCAGGATCCCTCATCGGTCGAGATACAATTGCATCCAGATATAGATGTGAAAAAGTCTTCCGGCCTACACACGCTGAGTTGTATGCATGGGTTGAATTATCAGCAGGTTGAATTATCAGCTGCTCATATTTAATGAAGTATGTGTAGGAATTGTGGTTGTGCCCGCTTACGAGGCAGTCAGGCAAAAAATTTTGCTGTATCAGCCAAACTTCTCCATCAAATCGATCAAGTTCAGTGACTGACAATCATTAACCATACCTCCAATAACTTTTCTACCACTTTTCTGCCGGATTATCCTCCCCTGGCACATGTTTCCATTGTGACAGATCTGTCTTAGTTTGAATTTCCCCTACCCTTGCAGAAACAAGGTTTGAAGACCCTTGCCTCACTGTGTATACACCCCAGGACAATCATACTGTCAGACAATCAATAAGACAGCCTCACATATCTGTAGCTTAGTTTCTTCCAAAAACACTGATTACAATCGCCCTGCCATTACTGCTGCTTGAAGTTTAAGCCTCCAAATAGTGAGTTTCTTCAGTGGAGCCACTCTCAATTTGGCAGTGACAAACAGCCCTTCATATTTGCAGTCTCGACTTCCCAAACAGACTCCAAATGCCACTTTGGATGCATCAGAAAATATTCACAACATGGGTTGTCCCAAAACATTGGGTGGGGTCAAGCATCTTGGACAAGATACGTAATTCAAGGCCTTTATTTTTGTAAATGGTCTGACCCACTCATCTCTTTCGGTTTGTGCCAGCTTTTCTTCCCAGTCAAGCCCAAGCTGCATTCCAACTTTTGCTTTTACCAAGAATGCAGCAGCAAAACAAATTGCGTTGAAAGTTCAGGCAATTTGGCTTTAAGAGCACTTCTCTCTTTCTGAGTCAAATGTCCCAGGTTTCATTGGATCTATGCCAGGTTGTAGTTTCATCCTATATTCTATATGTGAACTCGTCTCTCTCCTGGTTCCAGGCAGTCTCCAATATCTTTTCTTCCATTGGGGTCTCTAGCAGGCTGGCATTGGTAGAACCTAGTGGGACCTCTGTCAAATGTAAATTAGATGTCCAACCTTTCACCTTAAAACCACCATCTGCCTGTGTCACTGTGTCTACTGTGTCAATGTCTCTGGTGAGTTCTTGTGCCTCATCAACATCATTTACTGATGTACATATATCATCTATATATGTATCCAATAAATTAATACTAGGGATTCTTGTGTATCCTTTCCCTGCCTTCTTCTGCAGTTTGTTTCAAAGCAATCTGTGCCATTGCTGGTGCCAACAAATTTGAGAATGGACTTAATGTTCACATCTGGTTCCTTATCTTTATTCATATCCCTCCACAAATATCAATGTACATGTTGGTTAACTTCAGGTATTCAAACACAATGATACATTTTTGATATATCACCACATATTGCAACTGGATGCTTCCTGAAGCGGAGAAGAACCCCAAAGAGGTCATTCAACAAGTCTCAACCCTTTGCCCAGTAGTTGTTCAAACAATTCCCTTGGTAGGATGCAGATGAATTAAATACGATCCTCACAGCGGTAGTTTTCTTCTCTGGTCTCACGGCTGTTTAATGAGATATGTAGGGAATTGGGCCTTTCTACAAGTTAATCTTTTTGTTGTTGGTTAACTTTCTTGCAAATCCCAAATCAGTCATCTCCTCCATTTGATGTTGATAGGTGATGGTATACCAAGAGTTTTTATTAAACTGCCTCTCTGTTGAAATTAATAACCTCTCAGCCTGGCCGGCTTTTATTATCAAGAAGGAGGTTTGGGTTCTTCACCCAAAGGGTTAGGTACTGGTTTTCTACCTTTCTGCATGAATTCCATAAGGCCAGATACTCCTCTCTTTCTACTTTTGTCATCTTGTTTGGCTCGCAGTGGCAACCTGTTTGGACACCCATCTCTGTTGGATCGGTTGGAACAGCCATTTTCACCTGTAAAACTCAGTTTGTTCCAGAATTATGTCAAAATTTAAGAATATTGCCCTCTATTTAAAGTTAATCAAATGTCAGCCTCACGCTCTCTAAACACTGCAACACAGCTCATCTCACTTCTACTAAAACTAAAAGACATTATTAGGCAAAGTATTTTGACATTTACTTATTGTTTCTTTGATACGGTTACACTCTTCCATCATCTTTCTACCATTTTTTCGAGAAAAACTGTTCATTTCACTCCTGCAGCACTAGAAATACCTCACTCCTTGAACCTGTGTACGGGAGAAAACTCACTAGATACAGTTTAAGCTATCATGCTGTGAAAGTATGGAATAGCTTTCAGGTCAACTTAATCTTGCCTGTAGACCTTCAGTAAAATCTGTTTAGAAATGTCTTATGGCTTTACATGATAAACCTATACTAAGTATCCTCTAGTAACTTCCTAGTAAGAAAGGAGGGGTAAGGTAGTTGGGGAGGGAAGAAGAAGGGGATGGATTCAGGCTTATAGCCAGGACTGTGTCATGGGGAGGGAGGGGGGTTGGGGACACCACATGAGGGAAAAGTCTAAGGATAGAGAGGAAAAAAATGCTATTTTAGGTGTTTTTTGTGTTGCAAGGTTGGGTCATGGGGGGGTTCTAACCTTCCAGACCCCCCACCCTTCCCCCATGTTTAGAGATGTTATTAAATTGGTCTCACCTCTAGTTTAAACAAACTCCAAAACTCAGGCTGTAACAAGATGGCATCACCGAGCAAACCTCGTGCTTGGCAATGTTGTGGAACTGGTATTATATTGCTGCACACAACACCTCAGTCCTGAGTAATAATTGTCCAGCTACCAGTTGCTGCCCGCCAGACACAGGGCTGATGAATTGGTGAGGGGAACAATTTCTCATAAATATCTCTGAGATTTTGGTAGATAATTCTTGGTGCAGTTGTTATTGTCAAGTCAAATCACTGGAGAAACTGGTACATTAGCTGCTGTCAGCTTTCAGCGTCCTTTTGGCGTGGTTGACTTGGTGCTAGTGAAAGCTTCCTGGCAGTGGTATGCTTCTTCCCCTCTGAAAGTTGTGCGTTGTGATTGGTCAGTCAGTTTACTGCACTTGTAGCATATTCAAAGTGTAAGGTGCACTCAGAGAAACCTATATTTCAAACCTAATATGTTCTGCACTTGAAACATGATTCAATATTTGTAGTGTGAGTGCTACACGTGCATACCTGATATATACTTATACCATGTAGCTATGGTAATATGCAAACTAGAACAGCTTGCACTGTGCATAACATCCACTATCTGCCCATGTTGCTCTGGGCCCTTGGCATAAGTACAGTAGGCTTTAGCCTAAAAAGCCTACTTGTATTGTTTTAGTTGAAAATAGGCAACCACACAGTTTTTCTACTCATCCTCACCCTTATAAATCTTTTGGCTCTGGAGGATGGACATCTCCCTATTTTGAAGTCCTATAGATGGACATCTCCCTATTTTGAAGTCCTATAGATGGACATCTCCCTATTTTGAAGTTCTATAGATGGACATCTCCCTATTTGAAGTCCTAAAGATGGACAGGCCGGTCTACTATTAATTCATTCATTGTATTGCAACCCTTGACTAAGCATATTTATGCATGCACATCACAGTTCATTTTAACCACATTACATTAGGGCCTCCCTATGTTTGTTGTACAATATCTACCGGGGGTAGGATTACTGTATGTAAAAGAAGGGTTCAAGGTCAAATCAAGTTTTGATATGTCAGATTGGTTCACATTTTAAGCATTTCAGAGAAATTTCCTTTGAAGTCTGTCGTGCATGTGGTTCTCAAGATACTAGCAGGACCTTTATAGTTGTCATATTTTCAACAAAAAAGAAAGTTGAAGCAAGGACAGGTATGACATCCTCACCGTAACATTAATGCAAAGTCATTTGTTTTTATTTTAATCAAACAGCAAATTTTCTCCTCAACAATACTATATTATCAGAATGTGATTGCATAGAGTACAGTAGCATGAAAACTTCACATTCCCCACAGGGAGATCCTTTTTCTCTTAACTTCAAGGTCAACACAACAGCCAGAAAAACAAAGGGAAACAAGACATTCGTTGATAATGTTAGGAAGAGATATAACCTCTGCTACCCTCAAACTCACTTTTTAAGACAAATCTAGTGACCTCATTTGCTGATATCTTGATAAATATATTCATGTTCAGTTTGAATAGATAAAAGGTTTACCACACTGTGTAGATTTGGATTTTCTTTTACATATGAAAACAAAATTTTTGCTTAAACTTCCCCTTTAATTGTCATAGTCTAGCAAAGTCATCATGCCCAACTGCCCTTCAAATTGTTCTTCCAATACAAAAAACTTGTTTTGTCAAAGAGGATTATCAAGCTCTGAATAGGTGAGCTTCTGTGTTTTATAGAAAGTCTCCTTGAGCTCACAATAACATCACTCTTTTACAAATTTACAACAGATTAGGGACTTTCCGTTTATTGGCTTGGTGCAGAGTTTTCTGCTGTGGTATTTTAAAGTGCTTTGGACCTATTGACACAGGTACTATAGGTTTACAACCTCTGGCTTTACAGGTTTATGCATGAACTCCTTCAGATGCATGTTGTCTTTCCATGGGAAGAAGTACATGCATGGCTGTTCCTCATAGTAACTGCACTACTGATACACTGTCAACACAGGTAAAATTCATCAGTTCTAGGTTATTCATCAAATAGGTGTATGGGTTTACCCACATCAACATAATCTTGGATGGGATGACTGGTGCAGATGAAGTGGGATAAAGTTGGCTGCCTCTCATTGTGGATTTTTGTATTTTTTGTCATAATTTTTATGGAAATTGATCAAAATTTGACCCAATTTTCTTGTTGAAGATTGTTTATTTGTCCTCATTTTTCATATTGACTGTTTAAACATTCTGTGAAAAGTTTGGTCAGAATAATTTAATGTATTTCCCTTTTGTTGAACACAAAGTATCACTTTAAAGTGACTCAATACAGCAACTAATGTTTGGTGCCTTTGAGGGGTGAAGTTGGGGAACCTCATGAACCTTTCTCTCAAAATAAAAAGTTTGCTCATCTTGCTTTTATTGCTGACACTACAGTTTACCACATCTTTTTGCGCTAAGAATTTATACTGGCATGGTTGATCTTGTTTTGAGACCCAGAAAAGTTCCATTGGAGGTGGGGTTCACTGTCTATTTTTGTTCATTTGGGACACAGTACTGCCAGATGAATATCAGTGTCATGACTGTCATCTTTTTAGCCTTAAAGGTTGTGTTTTTGACACTCTGAACCTGGTGTTCAATAAAACTATTAGATTTTGAGTATCTAAGAGTGGAAGTAACATATCTTAATTTCCATTCCTTGGCAAAATGTTAATAGTATTGTACAGCATTCAGGCTCTGGTATGTATGTGTCCTTTTCTCAGATCAACAAATGGTTTTCTCAATTATGCCAGGAAGTTTCAAATAAAAGCAGCTTCCTAATGTGTCTTTATCTTCCTTCTTTGACTTGGAGGTCTTTGTTTTATACATAACCAACAAAAGTTATTTATTCAGTACATTGTGGTCTTCACTTACTTCCCTCAAACAAGGAAGACATGTTTTCAATGAAGGATTGATATGCAAAGTGTGTGTGCTTACAAATGTGTATCTGTTTGGATGAATGATCCAGTATAGCAGTCTCTGACTGTCTTTGTCTTTCATTGTATCATTTTTTGGTACAGTATGCTCAGGTCATCTAAATGTGGATCACCTATTATGCTCCTACTTACCTATAACCACTAATGGACAGACTATCTTATCACAGAATGATCACTGGCCATGAAAATGGTGGCGCTATCCTAACTCGCCCATGTTTCATCCCTAGTGGAATGGTCAACGTCCATGATAGATGTCCGGTAGTAGTTAGGTGAAGTAGGTAGAGCTATTATAGGTTCAAAAAACAAGGTAGTTTTGGGGTAAATTTGGTCTGTCAGCTTGGAGGGTTATGCAGTCCGGGTGATTACCTGCACTCAGTTATTGTTGAACTTATTAAAGTGCAAATCTCTTTTTGGCTATTTGCTGAGCTGCTTCAATTTTCATATCCAAGTGACATTACATTTTGAAATACCAATGTTTGCTTGATCGAGTACCCTTCAAGCTGCTGATATATATGGTGTATACTTGCATATATTTCATGTATATTTAAGAGCATTTTAGTTTTTATTTCATTTCCATGGAAATGGAAGGGATTAAAGTTTTGTCAGTATACATCTATTTAATGATCTTACCAGCAGTGCATGTGCCATTTAAAGGAAAAAAATATGTAGAAAAGGGTTTGGTCATGGTTCAAAGGATGGTGCAAGCATTTTCTATTTTCCTGTGAAAAAGTAAATCATTTGACTTTGATGTTAGGTTTAAGTCGTCACATTGTATCAGCAAAGAAGTGCCTATTGTTTTCATTGTTTTATTATCTAGACTAAGTCTGATTTTAAAATTTGTAAAGAGATTATGCTTGTAACATCAACATGTTTCAATTTAGCATATTGGATGCCACCAATCATGCATGGAAGATGTGTTACAGATAGGCCTGCATGACATCACCTTATTAACAATTATTGCATAAGGGATGCCTGGATGGAAAAATAGAAACATGTGCGATGCGGTGACATTGGTGCATGACCTCTATCCATATGAAAATATGCCTAAATATTTTCTTTACATTCACAATATGAAACTTGAGATCATAGATTAGAAAAGTCAAGGTGAAGGAATCAAACTACTGCTGATATAAAGTTATGCTAATATCTAAAAAAATACAAATCTTGCCCTCATAACGTACCGTGAATGACCATCTGACAATATTTAAGTTTGAGAATGTTCAGTGACTGACAATGATCCTAACTTTTGATAGTGCTGATTACAAGGCTTTCAATGCTCAAGTTCCCTCATTGGTTTCAGTGGAATAAGAAGCTGTGGTCAAATATACAAACTAGGTTAATGATTGCGAGTTGTAGCCTGGTGATGTACAAGTTTCAAAATCTTCCCTGTTAGGAACACAAAATTTTAGCAACAGGGAGAAAATTTAAGTTATGTGTTTATGTAGTTATGTATTTATCCCATGATAAAGTAAATTTTGCTAGATAATCCCCAGTTTCTGTGTTAGGGGGATTTCCATACAGCTTTCCAGGAGTACGAGGGTAAAATTTCCTCCCTTTCCATTTCCATACAAATTTTTAACAAAAATTTCAGTGCCTTGTTTTCTGTTTTAAGAGGGGACACCTTGCAGCAATGTTTGAACTTATATAAATAAATAGCATTTAAAACTCCTGAAGCAAGCTTTTGCCCCTCCCCCTGAGCCTATCTTCAACTTTAGCCAAGGGCACCATCCATTTAGACTTAGGGTTGGCAGAAAAAAATCTCTCCCCCTTCCCCTCTCCCCTGTTTTTTGGTCTTTCTAGCAGAATCCCTGCCTAGTAACATAAGAGTGGTTGGTAGAAGTTCAGCAAATCATTGAACTTCAATCTTGAAGTAACCATTCCACTTTTGCTGATAAATTGTGTGTTTCTACTTGGACTTGCTGTAGAAATATTTGGTTGTTTTTATTATTCTCAAGTATGATATGCATTAAATATTTGAATGGTGACACTTATTTTCACATTTTAAGTCGTGTTTTTCCATGCATATTATACTGCTACACAAGGAAATAAAACAAAGAGAGAATAATTTACCAATGTCCTTCTTTTTATTCATTTATGAATTCTCCCAGTAGTTACTCAGGAGTGTTCAGCTCCCATCACCAAGAAAAGAGTATTCCAGTCATTAGTCAAATGACTATTACAATAAAAATAAATCATAACTATTAAACAGAAATAGAAGTTTTAGTCTCTATAAAGTGAAAAGACAATGGTTCAAAAACAAAAATCGTAAAATATCATTTCTTCAATGTCTACAACCTTTTAAACAATTCACTGAAATTAGCCTAGAACTTGAGAATCTTTTTTTAATTTTTGCTTTAAGTACAAACCTTCCAGAGGCCTGACCACATTTTTTTTGGCTGTAACATGGATAGTATATTTTATATTCACACCTTTGGGACAGGAAGACTATGAAAGACGCAAATGCTTTTCCCAAAAGCCTACAATCTTAGAAACAGGGCTGGTAATTTTTATTTTTGGAAAAAATTGTTATTTATATCAATGATTTCAATAAGGAAAATTGACTTAAAATCAATCTAAATCATGATTTCTGTCAATTAAAAGCATTGCTTAAATTAAGGTGATTTAAAGAAACCGCCCTTTATTGGACATGTTGCATCTGTCTCTCAAGTGACTGGGAAAACTAGTCATAGTAACCCCTGCTTTGTCTGCTCAAATCACACAATGCATGAGGGGATGGGTCTTTGTGGACAGAAGCAAAGCAAGTCTTGCTTTCTTCCCTTAATTGTAATTATTAAAAAAAAATATATAGCAATCTCTGTTTTCAGATGTGATAAAGATGCAAATAACTCATTTCATTTATTTGCTACATACTTTCTTATTCCTTCACAGAATTGTAATATTTTCTTAGATTTATTTGATGATAAGTTTACAAGGCTAAAATAAGACTTGCAGTCTCGACAGAACAAAATTTCTTCACTTCATGGTAGAAAAATAAATGCAAAATATAATATTCAAAATAACTTTGTCACCAGTATCTGACATAAACCTGGTTTGGATGCATTTGGTTTGCTTAATAGAAACAGTGTTACAAAAGAATCTCTTTTCTACTTATAAAAACAGTCCACACATTTTATGGTGATTTATCCTGAATTATTGCAAGGCACCTAGATGACATTTATCAAGCACCACAATGATACATCGTTTGAAAGACATCAAAGCTGGTTTCTCTAAGAAGATGATGCAATTCAAACTGACCAAACAAATTTTGAAACATCTCCAGCACCCTTGGATACATTGGAATATCCTAAGTTAACTTTGGTGGTCTGAAGCTTACATTTGTGTGAAGATTGCTTGTAAGTAAAAGTGTATGGTAGGTTAATTTGTCTATTAAAAAATATTGTGCTTTTTTGTTTCAGTTTGATTCACTCATACATACATAGCCTTCACCTTGGATTTAACAAGCACAAAATGTTGAACATTGCATAGGGTAATGAAAAGGGGAACAGTACAAATTAGCAATGAAAAATGATTCTGAATGTATCCATCCATCTTAGGGACACAATAGAATGGATTGAGTCAATGTAAAGCAAGTAAAATCTACCTGTAGTATAAAAGTATAAAATGATGAGACTTCTGAAATCACAGAGACTTCCAGTCACCCTTCAGTCTAAGGTACCTCTCTACCATAAAGATGCAGCTACTATCCTCAAAAGTCTGTTCACTTCGATACCATTTCTTACAATACTGGACCTCACCTGTTTCATACAAAATCTTTTCTACATTACAAGATATGGAAGCCTTAAAATCACCATTCCAAATCCTTCAGGGTTATTCAAGTACCAACGATAAAGGACATATCATGAACCATACATCTGATAACTCACAAAATGAAGCTACTCCCAAACTTGACTTCATTAATATGAAAAAAATGAAAGCTATTAAAGTTAGTCACCTGATTATCACACTCAATAAGACATTTCTTCTAGTGTAACCATTTCTGTCACAATTTATCCTACACAATTACATAAGAACTGTAACAAGAGATACACTTAAAACCACACTTAAGTAATAGTCTATATAAACATTTACTTAGAAATTGGTAATAAGGAATAAGTTTCAAATAAACAGAATGTTATACAATCTATAGTGTCATCAACACATAAAGTTAACATATATACATGCAGTGCAGTCTGTTAATACAAATCTAAATTTAATTGACTACTACCTTAAGATACCTTTTTAATTGACTACTACCTTAGATACCTATTTTCTCAAGAATAGGCCATACCATGCATTTTAGTCCAGTGGTGGAACACCCCTTTCCATGAAGGAGGCTAAGGTTGGATTCCCAGGTCAAGTCATACCAAAGACTTGAAAATGAAACCTCCTGCCATTGTGCCTAATGCTATACATAAGCAATGGAGTAGGGAAAACAATGCAGTGCCCTACTATCACAAAAAAAAGTTGTGGGCGCCACTAGATTAAACCAGGTTGGGGCATAAAACCATACCTCAAGAGTGAACTATGCTTTCTTCTTACTTACAATCTACCATTGCTCTAAATATACACTGGAAATTCCCACATGCACAAGCACACACAGCTAATTAATCCAAATTATAACATATATGACTTACGATTCTATTGTATTATGCAGCCAGCCTAGCCTTCTCATGAATATGTTATTTTAAAATTGACTTCACGTGGCCTTTCAAGGTTGGACTTGTTTTATCAATGATCATAGAAAATGCCTCCACCATCTTTAAAACAAGACTGAACAGTGGATACTATTTCCTGTTTCAAAAAAATTGAGCAATATTTATTCTGTCATTGATTCCTATTTCCTAATTGGTAAATTTCCTAGGCCACAAATAAGGAAAATATCTGTCGGGGTTACTGGATTACTTTGCAGTGGTCCATCAGGTTTATACTCATTTATATGAATATCAGGAAATGTAAGACAGGCAAGATTTGCTGAGAATATGTCTAGAAGCTAGACTAGTTACAATTGAGTTAAGAACTAATAGCTACACATATTCACCTGCTGCTCTAGTGAACAAACTCTACCAAGTTACAAACTGTTACATTCAGTGATTATACCCTATTCTAATGAAGTATGGGGAAAATCATCCAGAGCTCTACAACTAAAATAAAACCCTGGACAGAGCTTAGAGGTTAAACCAGAAGATAATAATTTGAGGTGTAAAACACTGGACTAAGTATAACGTATAATAGTTGCAACCTAGCTGGCACCTCACAAATGATTGCAAAACCAATGCTACATGAAAATTGACCTAGGACCTGGATAAATTCTTCAGCTATCAATCGGTTTTGCCTGTTGTTTGTTAACAGGCAATTAGTTACTATCACAGCTATTACGCAATTGCAACTTCATTAAAAAAAGTATGTAGTTGTTGAATGTAGTTCACCAAATTACAACAAAATGCTGTACTCACACTGCCAGTATAACCAAGGTATTTACTTTTAACTGCAAAAAATTCACATTTAATTGAAGGGGAAGTTTAAGCAAGAAACTAATATTCTTTTTATTAAAGAGGAACCAAATCTACACAGTGGGATGAAATTCTATTCCAATCGGACACATATTGTTGGAGATATCAGGAAATGAAGTTACTAGATTTGTGTTTCAAAGTTACTTGAGGGCAGCAGAGGTCACATCACTTCCTCACATTTACAAGGAATGCTTTGTTTCCCTTTGTTTTTTCTGTCTGTTGTGTAGACCTTGAAGTTAACAGGACTGACCTCCCTGTGGGTAATGCAAAGTTTGTGAAGTTTCTCCCATGCTACTTATGCAATTACATTCTGATAATACAGGGTTATAGGCTGTAAAGTTTAAAGAAAAACAAAAGACTGTCCATTAATGTGAGGACATGGTGTTAAATGTGTTCGCTTCAAATTCACATCTTGTTGAAAATGTGACAACTTTACTCACTCTTATCTTGAGAACCACACTTTGGATTTCAATGCAAATTTCATTGAAATGCCTAGCATAAGTACCCCTCTACGCATCAAAACTTGAAATGACCTTTAACCCTTCTTTTAAACATGTCTAACCTTTCAATTTCACCAGAAAGTTAATCATTTCTCATTTCATTTCACCCTATAATTAATAAGTAACCTACAATTGATAACTTTTTGCTCATCTGAGTTGCATTAAACTCCCCCCTCCCCCCCCCCCCAAAAAAAAAAAAAAGAAACAAAAGGTTAACAACTAAGTCAGAAAGACACAATATTTGTAATTTGCTGAGACAACATTCCAATGCCAATCAATTTATCACATTCATTATCAAAATACTTTACTGTTAGAAGAAAAAGTGGTTGAGTATCTCAGCTTTGCAATGAGAAAGAATGTCCTCTTCTTATATCCCTCCATAGTACAGATAACATCAACACAGACGTCAGAATGTCACTTCCTCCATATTCACCATGCTCTTATAATAAAGCAGGAAGTGGTTTTTTTTCATTTCTTTCCTGGTTAAACAAATATTACTGTTTCTACATCATGACAAAATGACATTAGTGCACCACCTGGATATAAAGTGTTACATTATTGCCAGTGAGATTTCCCACACCTACAAGGTTGCTTGACTGTTGTTACGACTATAATGTAGGTGGAAAAATTTGATACAACTTGCAATATTTTCATAGACATGGAAACTAACAGACAGACACATTATAACCCTGTTGTCATTTTCCTTGTAATTGTGTACAAACAGGTAGATGAAACCTTACGTCTGTCTATAGATTTGACGTATCAAAAACCTTGGTCCATGGGTATTTGTTACAAACTTGTTTGGCAAAGCACTCTTCAATATGCAAACTAACAGCTCTATGACTATTATTTCTCATTTTATAAATAGACTTTAAAACAAAGCCAAAGGAAAGTTTAAACATGTTTCCCTTGTTTCTTACAATACTATCGAGAGAAAGACTAACGTAACAAAAATTTTATTACAACAAAAATGACTGTAGGGACAACTTCTCTGGATGGACAAAATTTCTTTTCACCACTATGTCTTAAAACAGAAGGTTATTAAATCAATGCTACTGATTGCATAGTAGATACAAACATGTTATACACAAAGTAAAATCTCCAAGAAAAAACATATCCTATTTGCTATAGTTACTTTTACTTTCATTGCTATTCATGTGAAATGATGCTCTTTGGAAAAATACAGAGACAAAAAATTACGGGAAAAAAAAGGTCTCCAAAAACTGGAATATGAAAAGAGGTCACAGTAAAACTAGATACATTACTGCTATTCTCAAGTTCTTTTGGCAATATTGCTGAACTTAATCAACTGAACTTAATCGACTCCACCATGGAACTTCCCCAGCTACCCCATGGAACTTCCCTAGCTTGCTACACCACTGAACTTCCCAAGCTATATCGATGGCACCTTCTCAGCTAGCTACACCATGGAACTTCCCAAGCTGCACCAAGGAACTTCCCCAGCTGCACCATGAAACTTCCCCAGCTATATTTTTGGAGGCAGTTGCTTCATTCACATAGCAGTTGCTTAAGTAAGTTAAATTACACAAAAATTGACTAAAATTTACAAATGAATGACTTAGTTAGGCTTGTCATAATCCTGCGGGTTGACAGGGTTGTTGATAAGAGTTAGCAAGGCTGTCATCCACTTCTCCCTATCAGTTTCTGTCTCTGCACTCAAGTAATATTCCCTATCTGGGGTAACCAAGGTAAAACTGAATCCTTGGTCCAGTATACCAGGTGGAACTCCCTCTCGGCAGGCAAAGCGATCCATCTTGTTTCCTATGGCAACTGTTTTTATAGGATGGGCA
This sequence comes from Holothuria scabra, assembly GCA_037179385.1. Classification (NCBI taxonomy): domain Eukaryota; kingdom Metazoa; phylum Echinodermata; class Holothuroidea; order Aspidochirotida; family Holothuriidae; genus Holothuria; species Holothuria scabra. The sequence goes on from CM074184.1 coordinate 4,451,343, forward strand.
TCCTTCAAGACAGAAAAGAAAAAGAAAATTACTGTAAGGGGAAGTTTAAGTGAAAAATAAATTTACAGATGTGAAAGAGGAACAAAATCTACTGTGGTGAAATTTTCATTCCAAAAAGATGTGTAGTTCTTGAGATATCTGTAGATGAAGTTATTAGATTTGTGTTCCAAAGTGAACTTGATAGCAGCAGATATTATACCACTTCCTAACATTGACAAGGAATGCTTAGTTTCCCTTTGTTTTTCTGACTGCTGTGTTGACCTTGATGTTAAGACAAATAGGACCTACACATGGGGGTTGCAAAGTTTAAAAAGTGGGACTGTTAAGGAGAACGTGGGCTGTAAATTTTAAAGAAAAACAGAAGACTCTCCATTAATGTGGGGATATGATGTCACATGTGATTGCTTCAGGTTCACTGTTTTTTGAAAATGTGACAACATTACTTGCTCTCATCTTAAGAACCGCACATGGGATTTCAATGCAAATTTCACTGACATGCTTAAGAACAATTACCCCTCTAACATATCAATAATTGGTATGATCTTAATCCTTCTTTTAAGCTTGATAAGAAACATTCATAGGATGAAAACAAAACAGGAATGATTTTAAGTTGTGAATAATAATAATGAATTTGCAAGAACTAATTAATTTAATGAGGGGTAAAATATACATCCAAAGACCTTTGAATGACATGTATCATCACTTACTTTTTGATGTTCTCAATTACCTTTCAAATTATGCACTATTCACTGATCTGCTCTTGAGCAATGTGTGTTAATTGGAAGAAATGTTTGCAAGGCTGAAAGTATGGTAAGCATGTGGGGTTCCTTATTTTCCAGATGAGAAGCGGACATGAATGATATCACTAACTATCAGTAGAAATGTCCAACTAGCTGACACATGTAGAAGCTGGGTGAGGGGGAAGGTAAAGGAACATATCAGATTAAACTTTAATCAACACTCCCTTCCCCCTTCCCCCCTTTTCCTACCCTATGGAAGTACAACTGACCATTTTGGCATGACCTTTGTCAGTTACATAGATGTTTTGACAGTGCTCTCTAAGCATTTCAGAATTTGTGTGGAGATAATGTAACCAGAAAGCAAAAATGCATTGAGGTTTCGATGATACATACATGCTCTTTTTAATAAAATGCTACATTTGTTGTAACAACTGGTGACCCAAAGTGACCTTTGACTCAACCTGTAAGTAGCTGGTTTTTCTTTTAACCAAAACATTTCTATATTCAAAAAGCCAAATTTCTATTGTGCCTTAAGATATTCTGCAAACAAGGTTTACAGAGTTTGATGCCAGGTGATACCAGATGGCCACTGAACTCCACCAAAAACAACAGGTACAGTACTTTCAACTCACCGCAACTCATACACACACTAATTGTGAAATACATCCATGTTTTGTACCTTGAGCTGTCCTATACAGGTTTTCGGAGTTTGACCCCCTGTGACCCCAAACGACCTTTGACCTCCACCAACATCAATAGGGTTCTTCCTTACATCATAACGCATCAACGTATCAAGTTTGAAATTAATCCAATTTTCTCACCATGAGATATCGTGTAAACAAGGATTTCGGGGTTTGACCCCCTGTGACCCCAAATGACCTTTGACCTCCACCAAAATCAATAGGGTTCTTCCTCTCAGTATGGGGTATCTGTGTACCAAGTTTGAGAATTGTTAGATCTTCCTTTCTCAAGATATCGTGTAAACAAGCAAAGTGTCACAAACACACACACCCTCACGCACATACACACATACATACCCACATACATACACACACACGCCATCATGAATGCATAGGTTTCTCTTTTCATCAAAACCAAAAACTAATGAAACCCAAACAACTTACAAAAATTTATCCTTTACTCACCAGTGGGTCATTGTAATAGTGTAGGTTACGTCTGTCTAGTGTAAACCATCTCCTTCTGTAACCTTCGCTGCCTCTGGGGCCTGTCTTACAGAGGTAGCCCTCCTTTGTGAAATCGTTCAACAAGCCATTTTGAAGCTGCAATGAGCAAAGGAATCATATTATCAAAAGTGCAGAAAAAAACTACCTGTTTAATTTTTGAAATACAACCTTTTCATAGTCACTAACTGCATAGTTATTCTTATCCAAAGCTGTTTTAAAATTAAAATGTACTAGAAAAGTAGGAAATTTACATGATATGCACTTGTGCAAAATTAAGTCATGACACCAGACATCTCAGAAAAAAAAAGATATCTGCCATCTGGGCATTTTCATTTTGGTACTACCGATGGCCACAGCTTACACACATCAGAATGTACACAGCTTGGCCAGACATACAAATACCATGCAATAACAATTTAGTCTCATTCAATATGTCTGCAGTAACAATTTGAATTTAGTGTTAGTCAATATGTCTGAGTTAGCTGACTACTGAAGTAGTCAAAAACCTCTATATGGAGCTATTGGCAAATAACTTGCATTTTGCACCAGCCCTTTCTTTTTCTTGTTTCACTTCCCACTTTGCAATACACAACACAACATTTTGTGAAGGTTGAGTAGGTTTCAGTGATCAGCGGCAAACTAACACACAAACACTCACAGGCTCACAAATATAAATCCTAGCTTTGGTGAGTTCATAGCTCCTGGACAAAATTTGTTGACTTTTTACTGATTAAAATATTAACTGTATTTTGTTTAAAGGCATGGTAATTCACATTTTTTCACACAAGTTACTTTTCCATGGGTCAGCATATAAAATTTGACCACAGAGACACATTGGCTTTTAGTCTCACAATGAACCAGGCAGATCATTAAAAAAGCCAGCTTCACAATGTCAACGAAAATGAGGGTTTTCAAAGTTCCTCCAATACAAATACTCCTATCTCTCTGGGATCTTTCTTTGTTTTCAATATTTGTAAATGGAAGCCAAAAAAATGTCACTAAACTAAGTCCAGCACATTTTGCATTAGACATCCCTTCATGCATCTGTCCCCTCTGTTGGGGGTTCAGCATGCTGAACATGTCAGAGCGTTTGGCCTCTCTGTTGGGCAAATCATGGAGCCACCCACTTATATCAGTAATTTATTATAGAGAGTTGGCTAACTCGTAGGCTTTGTGTTGAGACACACATGTGCTACCATAAAAATGTCAAAACTAAAAATGTCACCATCCAAAATTTCCTTCATCTCAAGACATCTTTCAAACCTCTCAATGTCCCCCTCCCCAAAAAAGGCTGGGGGATCACCTACCTTCCCCAAAAAGGGAGGGGCAAAATTTGAAATGTAACTTTTTTGATTTGAAAACATCTGAATACCAACCATTTGTTCCCACTTTTGGAAAATTTAGGTTGGATTTAGGTTTCAAAATCTTTAAGTGTGACCCAAGGAACCTCAGGGGTTGGCAGGCACACACTTTAGTCTTTCAGACATGATAAACACGAAGACGACAAGGAAAGTGGCAGTAATGGGGGTTTCAAGATTTTACTGGGTCTCAAGGCTGATCTTGAGAGTTTCAGGAGTCTTTGTGTCTTTGTCTTCAACAGTGCAGACTAAATGGTTCTTCAAGTCTTGGACTGACAGTATCCTACATTTTTAAAATATACATCACACCTTGTTCATTACATTAAAATTTCATGCTCTTATGAAATACTAGAATTACACTTGCTACTACTTTCACAGGAACATATTTCTAGCCCCTGTTTATCAATTCACAAGGAATTAATGGTGTTTAATCCCATTAAACTGTAAGAGTTTCTCTTTCCATTTTGTAATAAGAGATCTTTGGGAGTATATTTAACCATACACTATCGCTGTCTAGTGTACATTTAAGGCTGCTGTACAAATTGATGTCGGAACGCATGTAGTAGTACTTACTTGCTAGCATTGAAGCAGAAATTCTAAAATGTCTCTTTCTCAACAAATAAATTCAGATGTCATGTATGAAGTTTCATATGAAACAGTATAAATCAGCTTCTAGTTTACCTGGGTTTAGTTCTCTGTAAGTGTGCATTATTAATGTAAATAGGAGGTGAGGGTCATTGTAGGTGTTTTTTTTTTTCAATAGGAGTGGTAATATTACCAACTTCCTTACTGCATACCTAGACGTTAAATACCAAATGTTTTTCAAATATTATAAGAACATACTCCCCAAAACTCCCTGGCTTGTTGCAATATAGATTACTTTCTTGAAGAAAAGCAATGTTTCATTATTTTGCTAGTCCACTCACTGAGGTGATCATATGGAGGAAACAAAAGCAGGCCTTGAATTTTGAGGCATGCAAGTACACACCATCACTCACCTCAAATTACTGTAAGGAGTGTGATATTTTGCACACCTAGCTGAAGATCTGTATCTTATATAAATCTATTAAAGTTTAATATTACAGCTCACCTACCACCTACCTTAATTTTCTGAGGAGTGCAATTTGCAGCAAACCTGAAGAATCTAAAGCTCAAGGCCTAAAAAGGGATGGGTGGAACCATGTGTACAATAATTTTTACCTGCAATGTATGAGTCTGTCTTAGACTGTATCTCACTTAAGGTCCTTGTAGGTATTATCCATCATAGCAACTTCAATGCCTAGTCTTGTAGGGCCATCGATTTACCCCTTCACAAATTACAAAATTTAATTTTTAACTTTTAAAATCAATTTTAAAATTCCATTTCAAGCATAGCAAACCTATTTAGGAATTTTTTTTTTGATAACAACAGTCTACTGTGCACATGTGACCTATCCTAACACAGTATGGAATAAGTAAAATACTACCAATCCCGACAAAATTTTGCTGACTTGCTCCGCTATGTTTCCCATCTTTTTTTTTTTTATAATTGTTACTTTGAAGGATTTTGATTATTTAATGGTTTAATTACCCACCTGAATAGTTGGTCATCTGTGAATCTTTTTGATAGATGCAGGCATTCATTTGACTTGGTTTTGAAGAAGAATAGCTCAAGTTTCTATAAAAAATTGCACATGTTTTGAGCTTGATAACTTGATTTCTAAGTTCTATGAAATTCCACAGAGAGGTGTGAATTCCATCTTTCTTTCACAATCAGGAAATCAGGGACTCCAGTCTTGCTTTTAATCGCAAGGAATGGAATCTTAGTCTACATTTAGATTAAAGTATGGATTCTTTGGATGACAAAACTGGAACTGCCTCTAAACAGTGTCCTTCTCTGCCAAATGACCAACTTACAAGTAACATATATGCAAAGTGAATGACATTTGCATATTTTAGAAGGTATGGAATTGAAACTCACTTTTATCAAACATTATATATGGACACCAAAAGAGATCATATTATCTCTTTGTCAGACTGAGTGATTGGTCTAGCGGAAGAACATATGCCTATCACACGGAAGGCCCAGGTTCGATTCCCAGGTCGAGTCATACCAAAGACTTTAAAAATGGAACCTACTGCCATTGTGCTCCGCAAAAGCAATGGAATAGGAAAAAAAAGCCAGTGAGCCACAACTGAAAAAAAGGCAGCCGCTGGCTGGACTAGAACCAATAGGTTGGAAACTGGGCGGTAAAACTCTGTCCAACTAACTTACCTCTTTGTCACTTTTATCTGGATAAGCCTTTTTCAACATGTTGTAGTTAGCATTGCGTATAGCAGTATACCATTCAACAATTTCCTGCATGGAAAAAAACATAAGAATAGAAAATCTAGCTCAATAGATGTTTAGATCCTACCATCCTACCATGACAGTTTCTGAATTCATCAAGTTCTTATGTTATCAGTTTTTTTTTTTTTTTTTTTTAAATTTATCTTGAATAAGTTTATTGTGTACACTTAACACGTACTCAGACAAGGTGGGCAGACCAGCACGTGAACACTGTTCACTTAGCAGTTGAACTGTTTCAGGGATAAATCTCTACATAGCTAGTTCATCCTCTAACAGAGTACCTTAAGTCAAATATTTAACTCAAAAATATATTAACGAGCATGAAAAGTGAATGCTATCAGTCCAGCTCCCAGGACATTACTAAGCTGACACATAAAATGTTGAAGCTTATTCGTTTGAAACAAATTGATCTATTCCTCAATACTGTAAGCTGTGACTTTCTAGTTGTAAAACTCACAAAAGATATTTTGTTTCCTTTGAAAGTTAAAAAATATTTTTATGACCTGAACACTCCTGTTAAATTCCATGGCATGTTGTATAGAGAGGACTAAATTAATAACGTTACCACCTACCAGAGTAGGAGTGCTATCACACCTCTTGGTATAGGGTGCAGAACAACAGAGAAAGACAAAGATAGTAATCTTAACTTACAGTTTAACAATGACATCACAAATTATTTTCCTATGTACCATTTTAAAGTGAGTAAATAAACTTCAATATTTTATATCTCAGCTCAGGAATGCCCTACGAAGATGCGATTGGTCTGTGAGCACCTATTTTTCATGCTTTTATACATATAAAGATTTATGTTCTTTTTTTTTTTTGTTTTACTTGAGATACCCTTAAAGATAGTGCTGACTATGGAGGCAGGAATTAGAAACTTACAATAAGTCATAGTACAAATGACCAGTATGTGCAAGACAGTGGGATAAGCAATAAGGAAAGATAAGATACCCAAATATTTTTCCTCCCCCTCCCTCAATTCTCCCTCCTTCCTCAGTCCCTCTCTCCCTTCCCACCATTTCCATATGTTTTCCTCTTCCTTCCACCTCCCAAGTTCACCCCTCTGTGACGTTTGTACACAAAAAGGTAAGTACTGGAAGAAACTTCAATGCACCATTCATCTGAAGGCTGATACTGCTGATTTGTGTCCATTCATGGAAGTACTTCTGGTCCATTCAAGTTGAAATTATTCTGAATTGTAAGAAGTATCATATAGCCACTTTTACTCCAGCTTGACCAGATAAAAAAATTTGGTGCCAAGCCAAACAGCATTACAGTGACCACACACTGTGGAAGTGTCCTCACACAGCAAAGAGAGACCTGTGTCATAGCAGCTCCTTGGTAATAGATATCAAAATTACTGAAGGATAAGTAATTAGCTGACAAATAAATGACTGCTTTGCAGGCTATCTTGATTATGTGATAGTCTGAGACATTTGAGGGGAAAATACAGAAAAGTAATGATTTCTCCAAACTATTTACACCAAACCACTCCAAAAACAAAAACGATAGACCTGATGCCATGCTTATGCCAATCCTCCACTGGAAAAATCAGACAAATCTGACCAGATATGAAGGCAGTGAAACTTTTTAAAGGCATATTTTCATCATCCCAAACAGTTCCAATTCTCCCAACCTTCTTCCTTCTAGCCCCTCCCACATTTATCTAAAACTCATCTTTATCCAGACACAATCCTAGTTTATTGCTTCATGGCTTGTCCCAGTGGCCATACAAGTCCATAATGTGTAATCAAGACACTCTCAGTGCCCATGCTGTGTAATTTAGCTATGATGCATTGTTTGAATGTGATGCCAATCAAAGAGCTGTACCAATTGAGAGTTTTGATATATGTATACTGAAACTGTAGTTTGGGGTGATGAATGACTGCCTTTAAAGTGGGAGACAGACATTTTGACCCCATATACAGTATAAAGTAAGCTCTACCCACTGTTAGTGGGTTGAGCTAATAACAAAACAAAATTATGGCAACAGGGTTAGAGTTTTTGCATCGAAGTTATTTGTCAAAAATTATCTTTATTATTTCTTCCTTATTTGTTCTAATTCCGTCATACATATGTATTTCTTTTATCCTTTTGTTTGATTTCTTTGTCTCACCTTTCCACTGTCTGAATAAACATAAATATTCCTTGTGTTGTTTTCACTATCTTTGTATGAAAGTTGCAGACCATTAGGGTTGCCAATTTTCTCTGGGACAAATACAGCTTTGAGCTTTAAAAGTGGAATTGTTGCCTTAGGTGTCCGCTTCTGTAAAACAACAAGAGTAGAAAAGGTAACAAACATTAGTTTGAAAATTTCACACAACATTTAACAAAGAATTAAACCGTCTACAAAAGTTACATAACTTATTTATAATTAATAGTAGTAAAATATTTTAACTCTTCCCAAACATTCTATGATATCAGATCATACTGCCAGACTAAGCTTTTAATAGGAAATTTCACCAAATTAAGAGGAGAACTCTTAAGCACCTCTTAGTATATACAGCATTATTATGCAAGAAAGACACCAAATTCTCCCATGCAGAAACAATTTGTAATGTTTTCAAAATGTCAACAAATACTCTTCTTTCAAATCTTCCCAGTTATTTTTGCATTCCAGGATGCCATGGATAAGAACTGGGTGTACATTTTTGTCTCTGCATTCAGGTGGGCGGTTTGTAAAATTTGGACGGTGTTCAGACAGTTTAATTGGTGTCCACCTGGCCGGTTCAAACATTATTTTCCTCAATTGCAGCATCAAAAAAAGATGCAAAAGTATGACAAAGTTGAAACTAGGAGAACTCTTTATTGTGCAAACACATTTTAACAAAAATATAAATAAAATAAGTTACCAAGAATCACTCCCCCCCCCCCCCCAAAAAAAAAAAAAAAAAATATTAAAGAAAAAAGCCTAGCGCAGAATTTGGGGCTTAAGAATAAGGAAATTCTTTCAGAATATTTCTGATAAAAATAGGTCACGCATTTCCAAAATCTGTGCATTCATTCCTATTGGAGCCTTTGTCAGATTGCCGAATATCATCTCCATGACAAATTCTATCTTGAAAACCGAATAATTGTTTTGATTCTATCCAAAATTTTGGTGCTACAAAAGACCTTTAGCCCCTACCTAATATGATGATGCTCATCTACACAATGGGGTGTGTCTATATATCCTATGGAAGAGCAGCCTCCAAGGTTTCAACTCTCTGTGCCTCTTACATGGACACACACACACAGCTATCACCACCATCTCATATTACAAATTCCTTTTGCATATGCATAGGATTCAAAATCCTTTCCCCTTCTCCAAAATACCAAATCTTTATTTTTATTTAATTTGTAACATCCCACCGACTTGGTTGTCTGTAACAGTTAAAACTACAGTTCCTTCTGGCTTTCTGCAACCAATTGAGAGTATTTTTAAATATTGTCATTCATAGTTTATAGTCTTCAAGATTATGATAGTATAACATAAGAATTCCACAGCAACAAATCATGTTAGAATATTTTAATGTACATACCAAATCACAGCAAAATATGTTAGTCACATCATACAAAAGTCTGCTGTAAAAACTTTTAGAGGGCCAAACCTCTCACCCCAAACTACAATTCTGAAATTCTCAATTGGCTCAGCTCTTTGATTGACAGCTAATTCAAACAATGCAGAGTATCAAAGCTTATATTACACAGCATGAATGGTACTGGGAGTGTTTTGATGATGTAAATTGAGTTTCTCTTTGCTCACCTAGATGCAATAAACTGAGATTGTATCTGGATGAGGATGAATTTCAGACAATTGTGGGAGGGGCTTAAGTGAGAAGGTTAGGATCGAGAATTGGTACTGTTTGGGGTGAGAGAACTGGGCCTTTAAGGTATGACAATCAAACAAAAGAAAAAAACAAGGAGAGAAGAAGAAGATACAAGACCAAATAAACATACAAGCTCAAGATGGAAAAACTATCTGTAGTTTTCAATAGTGTCTACCACTGATATAATGTGTAACAAACTTAAAATGCACGCAGTATTCAACTATTCACACCTTTAAAATACAAATTACCACAAACTAGTCGCATACTTGCCAATGCTGTGATCGCCTCCTAACAAGAAACATGTAGCAGGAGAGCAACTGTGCACAGCGTTAACCTCTACTGACTCAAAGGTTTGGGGAGCAAAACTCCCTTTTTTAGTCTATAACTGTTCACAATGTACTTGAAAATTACTGAGGAATACATGACAATACTAATGTTATGTTTGTCAAGTTGTTGCTTTGCAATTTACTGATCATTTTTAATATGACTTTGTTTAAAGACATTTTCCAGTGGCTTTTCCCTCCCTCATAAGAAAAAAAAAATTCTACACCATGTCCACCAAACCCTGTCACAATACCCTTTTCCTAACTCAACATAACTCACTCTAAAAGCTGGTTATTTTTTGTTAAAAATACCTCTACTTCTCAACAAAGCCACAGAAAGTTATGGAAAGCTAGCCGCACACTACACGACTTTGCACACTGCAACTCAACTTGATCTTTACTACGGCTGTGATTGGCAATGTTAAGACCAGTCTTAAGTCGCACCAACCTCAGTCAAGAAGAATCAAGTGGTTGGTTCTTCCAGACTGAAGTCAGCGCAACTTAAAACTGGTCTTGCAACTGCCAATCGCATTTGTAAATGCATGCACATTACACAACTGTTGGAAATCCAACAATAGAGTTGAGTTGCAGTGTGCAAAGTCGTGTAAGTCTGTGGCTAACTTGATGTGGGCACATTTGCCAGATCCAGTTTATTTTTATTTTTCATTGAATGACTGGTTTGTCCTTGAAATTTGATAGTGTTGGAATTTTGAATACCTTTTCCTGTAGGTCTAGCACTACTCTACACCATCCATATGTGTTGGATATAGATGAAGGATGACTTTTTTTTTTTTGAAGTTTATGATGGAATGTCATTATTTTCAAGGAAAATGAAAGATATTTTGTTACTCTTTCCTACGCAGTGAGGTGCATGGAGTGGTAGCAAAGTCTTGTTGCGATACAGCATGGAATGATCACCAAAGTAAAAGCTATTTTATTACATCAAACATTGACAAAATTTAGAACCAAACTTACTCTAAAACTTCATATTAAAGTAAAGAATTACTAATTGTGTCTAAAAGAAGGCATTTCTTTCCCATGTCAGATTTTAACACATTCAAAATGATAACATTCCATGACATTTCCATGACTTTCAAGGATCTTGGTCAACATTTTCAGGGCCTTCAAAAACAGTCAGGTTGTACATTTCCATCTTTTTGTTCACAAAATAAAGTACTTGAACACTGAGAAAATGAGAACAAAAAGTCTGCTTCTTTAAAATTCCCTGACATATTCAGGACCTTTTATTGCACGATTTTCAAGACTTTCCAGGCCTGGCAATTCAAATTTCAGTCTTTGCTGACTTTCCAGGATTCCTTGGACCTGCATGAACCCTGCATATTCATACATATAGCAGTTTGAGGGGTATTCTTTCTTCATATTGGTGATATCTGGCCTATAAATTATTCCTTTCCATCCCACATAGGTGTAATTCCATAAGCCAGAATAACAAGTACATTTTTGCTCTTCCATAAAGCCTGTTTGTCAGACTAATTGTACAGCATATTACCGAAGGCAACACCACCAAGGGTTCTCTTGTCAAAAGTTGTAGACACCACTGCTCACTGCTCATAGCAATGTGAGGAAAATTTAAGTGAACAGCTATCATGAGGAAAATTCACCATATTTTGTTTACTTTACTGTGCATTGACATGGTTGTGTGGCACCTTTATAATACAGAATGAACAAATTACAAAATGCATTATGGAAAAGCGTTTCATTAGTAGCAAAAAAGTTTGTAAGCATGTATACTCTGGTGTTTACCAATTACCAGTGATTGTCCTTGCAATATGACCCCCATGAATCATGCATCATTGTGTTAGGGGGGGATGGTCCACCAGACCTAAGGTATGTTAGATGTAAAACCCACAAGGCCTTTGTGGATCAACTGATGAATTAGGCATACAAGGTTAAAGTTAGTGTAAAGAAGGCTAAACATGGCCCTTCAAGAATGTGGATTGTTGGTTAGGCAGACCGTTTGGCAGTGCGACATAACATCTTGGGACCTTAAGTGTGGTGGACCCTGCTTGCGCTCACACGTATCATACTGCATGCATATACTGCAGGGAGTTTCTGTAATTCTGCTTGCCTTTATGCATGTTCTAACTACTGTACATTGAAAATTGGCATGTGGTCAACAAGTGGCGATGATGGAATATCAAGCAGACGAGATGCACAGACACAATGTAGCAGTTACACTAATTGTGATACTTGTCTCTTCTTCAGTATTTGGTGCTACTTCCTATCCATAAAGCTTTCTCAGCTGTAGGAGAAGGAGGGGGCCATACACACAAACCCCTCTTTTTAACCAATAAACAGTTGAACATCACTGGCACAGAACAACCAAAAAACACTTTCTTTTGTCATCTTTTAAAAAAAAAAAAAAAAAAACTTTCAGAGGACAGAAAGAAACTCAAAACTTTTGAAGAACAAGTGTAAAAGAAGGTTTCATGACATCTGCACACTGTTCAAGGTTTGGTTAGCAATTTCATTTCATGGATGCAGTCCATGTCTATACAAAATAAAGGGAAGGTAATTCCAAACAATGGTGTGATGGGTTTTTCGCTGATCACTATTATGGGTTTCAAGGAGGTGAGTTAATACGCACAACTAATGATGATGAAAATAGAGAAATCCGTATGACCTCACCTCTTTTCTGATTTGTTAGTATAAACGTACTTGGTACAAATACAGTATATTAGTTGACATACAGTACTGTAAGTATAAACAAAGGCATGACAGATGCAATCCAGGAAAATAAGTTTAAAAAGTTAAGAGGGGTGTGCAAAGGACCCAAGCCCCCACACACCATTTCACCCCCTTGTTCATCCAGTTGCCTTCTACTGGAAAATATGCTAAGAGTTTTTATAAGTAAAGCTCCCTCACAAAAATGGTTGAGACTTTTCAACCTACTGCCGTGGCTTTTCCATACGCAACCCCCAAACCTCCCTAGGTTGGGAATCTACAAGCCCCAATACTTACTTCCCATTTACTGTACTTTACATAAATCCCACTTACTTGTTACTTGCAGTAATCCTATGGCGAGTTATCAGTGTGATGGTATGCACACAGGGAGAGCCCAAAGGACGCCCTCTATATTCTATTTACGTACTGTAATATAAATACAATGTAAGGAGGGATGATGTAGGACAAGAATATCAGAGTGTGCAACTACGAAGGTAATGGGTAGCAGAGATGAATGTAAGGTAGTGATGTCATGAACAGCTAGGTACTGTAAGATTATAAGATCCAATGCTGTGGTATTTTATGTAACCCCCTACCTGCACTTGATATTGAGGCATAGTCTACAGCAATAAAAATGCACTGTAAAACTTAACAACTCAATGCTAAAACAAAGTCTTTATTAATAGTCGAGATATATTTGTCTTTGTGTATTAAATCTATTCATTATATAGAAAATCTGTCAACTGGAAGCCAAAGGCTCCCACCTACTATTATTATTATTGAAAATAAAATTACCTTGACCTTTCACTTACACTATTTATAGTCTTGTCATCAATATGCACTTCTGATTCAAAAGGCAGACCAGGCCACCACTTTCTGACAATAACTATTTTTCAAAAAGTTAATATTACTTCTTCCCTATGATGAAAAATTTACACAAACAAAACAATTCTGCCACAAAATTGCCTTTTTTTCTGTGCATTTGTTCTGTAGCAGATAGAAATTATTGATCGTTGTGAAAGTGATAGTGAGGACTGAAATAAATATCTTCCAGTAAGTGAGTACAATTTTCGACTGACTATTCCTATATATTCTGCCATGTTAAAAGGAAATTTCTAACTACTTAACAACATTTTCTTCCATTACCTGAAGTTTCCTTTAAGGAGCCTCCCAACTGTTTTTATTCATGGTAGTAATACAATTTTATGATCTAAAAGATTGCATAATCTTAAAGTTTATAAGAACATACAATGTTCCAACAAAATGAAATCATTGGTACTATTGCATGAATGAAAAAATCTCTCATTGTTTTCATAATAATGCCCAGCTTCCTAAATAAATATTAGTGTAAACTTGGATGTGCAGTTTGTCACAATGACTAATGACTGTTTAGTGGATCAATCTACTCTTACTTATAACCATGGGTAAATATACTGCCTAGTATCCCATATTATGTGACCATCGATCATCCAATCAGATGTATACAAATTAGGTGTTATGCTATACAGCATACAGCATATACCATAAAATGATTAGACAGTCAAGACATGGTTTTTCCACTAACATTTAACCATTAGGCCAAATTTCTATTTAGGCCAAAAGTGATCAAGATAGATTTTAGATTTAAAGGGAACTTTACAAGAGTTCTTTCCCAGTATGGGACGGTTCTCTTTTGCTACGGACTGTTTGACAGAACATTTGACAAAACCTGCATATCATTATTCACTACTACAGTTTAACTCCCAAGTCTACCATGTTATAGTATGAAACAAGACCTTCAAAAAGGATCAAACATGTAAGAAAATTGAGAAGGAATAAGTAAGGTTAAACTGATGTTTCAAAATGTTGTTAGGGGAAGTGCTTATATTCTTTCAGAGAAACAGGAAATGGAGATGTACCTATGATGATATGGTAGACATACATACTATGTACACAACATGTATAGTTATGTCATGAATGTGAATTTAAAACATGATAATGTGTGTATAAATATTTTGTGCATGTGCTCTTTGTATAAAGATGGCTTTAGGTGCCACCAACAAATTAGAGAAACAAGTGACACCTGGTTACCATGTGAATTTGTATACTAACTGTTAAACATATTTACCTTCTGAGACGGCTGCCTTCGCTGAAGATGATCAAGGGACTGTATTTTGCATTATGTAAGAGAATCAGACATCAGTGCTTGTATATGTTGTTTTTTATAGTTGTGAACCCTTATGATATGTTCATAACAAAATATAACCAAATTTATGTAAATCACCTTCATGTTCCAACATGATCACTAACACCCTCTTAGTAAATGAAAAAAGGCTACTTCAGATTTACCTGAAAACTACCCACTTTGTGAATCTGGGCTCTGGTTACATTACCAATACACCAGCTCAGAGTTGTTATTGTGCATGTGCTATCGTTTCCTTCCGTACTTCAACAAGATTGCATTCTATGCTCCTACTGCCTATTTATCCATGCCCAAAACTAATTGCACTGACCTGCCCTTGTTTCATCACTTGACTAATCGTTAACTTTTTGTTGACAAACTCATTGCCAGATATAGTATTCTGATGAAGATGGCATTGAAATGGAGCTGATAGAGTGAAGTACAAAGGAGCTTTAACAGATTCTACTGTGCCTATCTCTAGAGAACCAGCAGACATGTTTGGAAGGCTAAATGGTTCAGTCTGCCTTCACCTAAGGGTGCTTTTACACTTGATCAGGATCTGATCACCCGATGTTATCAGCGTATGGAATTACGTGTATGACCTGATCCTGGTGCATTTACACTTGTCTCCTACTCTGATCCTCCTCTGTGCTTAAGCGGAAGTCGCTCCAAATGAATTACAACATACAGGCACACGCACGTGCCCACCAAAGTGAAAACAAAAAATAGACCCTGTACATGTACCATGCACACCGTACCTTACCTCACCGTTGATCCGGCGAGCATTTACACTACAGATTTGATCGCCTGCGTGGGGTCTGATCCTCCCCCCTTACTAGGATCAAAATCATGCGATCAGATCCGGATCTGATCTGCATTTACACTACACATTTGATCTCGAGCAGTGGATCAGGCCCGCGCAGGCGATCAGATCGGGATCAAGTGTAAAAGCACCATATTAAGTTACATTTCAAAGTAGCACATCTTGCATTATCTTGAAGAACACGACTGAACACAAGGTAAATAAAAAAAAAAACAATTGTACAGTAAAGGGTTACATGGGAGAAGTACTGTACTATTATTCTGCAAACCAATTAGTTTTAAAGACTTTTAAGTTTGGTGAGAAAGAACATTCAGAAAAACATTAGTATTCATATACTGCCATGAAAAGTTTCCAAAAAGAAAAAAAAAAAGCACAACTGTTTGTAGGAGGAGCCTCATAGTGCAGTACTCTACATGCAGTGATTAATATAATAACCCTGAATACGCTGCAGCCTAATTTCAAAAGCTAATTGTTTTATCTGATACACAGCCATTTGTATGAGGAACCTTGAGGTATTTTGTAAAGAAATGCCCCCTCCTAACAAAATGTTCTCATCCCAACTCCTCAGACCCTCCAACTGGAGAATGCAGCACTGTCTGTATTGATTTGTTCCACATTTGAAGCCCTCCTTGCCTGAAATGGTTGGATGAGCACACATTAAAGTCCCCCTTCAAAATGAAAATGATTCTGGCTACACCACTAAATCCCAAAGATTAAACACAGCCTTTGACCTTACAGTGGTAAGCCTGCTATTACAAAAGACTATCTAGCCTTGTGAAGTCCCAGGAAAACCTACCAACAGGACTTTTTGTAGTCAAAGTGACTAAAGCATCAATTATGCAAATGACCCCAAACCCTGCATTACCCCTGAACTCAGACTCCTGAGCCCCCATCGGCCACCATTGTTATATGACCCATGTAATATCATTTTCTCTTCACTAGATAGTTTGGACCAGCTTGACCAGATGGTAGAAGCACTTTTTACAAAGATGTCAACAGACAGGCAGACAGACAGACAGACAGATAACAAATGCCTTGTAATCACTTCGAAGCAGGTTACAATTCAAGACAGATTCACTGTGTCCATGCAGTTGCTTTTATCCTTTTGCAATAAAGCATTTTAAAAAATACCACCTCGGTTCTTGGTTGCAATGGCAAGAAAATATGCATGATTCTATGCAGACAGCCTGACAGATGGCTTTACAAAGGGATAGCCCCACCTGTTTGGGACTAAAACTTTGCTATGTGATATGACAGGGGTTGTTCAGTAGTTGTAATAGGTGAGGTAAGTAGGAATGCAATATATACATAATGGCCTCCTGCATTCAGTTTTATCCATGCTTTACATACACACCAATTGTTAAAAACAGCAGTGACTTTGTTTTAGCTCATGACCTCAAACTCATAGTTGAAAGAATGGAGTGCCAACTCACCGCCTTTGTTCCAAAAAGTTTTTTAGAACTGAATGAGGATTCCGCCAAAGCCTGGGGATTTGTTAAGAGGCATACTGTAGATAATGTGTGTTCAGCACTTGCAGGTTTTCACACCTGTCTTTTAACAACAGCTGCCCAACTAATCTACATGTAACTTGTATTAGTTGGAATGCAAGGAAAATTTCCCAATCCTGACTTCAAAGAAGGGTTTAAGGTCATTACAGGATTTGGTATGTCAGAGGGATACTCATTCTTAGCATTTTGGTGAAATTTGCACTGAAATCCGATTGGTAGTTCTCAAGATATGAACACATTAAGTTTTCACATTTTCAACAAAAAGTGAACTTGAAGCAAGCATGTATGACATCATATCCCCACATTAGTGCACAGTCTTTTGTTTTTCTTTAAACTTAAGAGTTGATTTTTTCCTCAAAAAACCCACATTATTAAAATGTGATTGCCTAAGAGGCATGAGGACTTTACAAACTTTTCATCCCCCACAGGGAAGTCCTATTCCAGTTAACTCCAAGGTCAACACAACAGTCTTATAAAACAAAGGGAAACATAGCATTCCTTGTCAATGTGAGGGAGTTATATAAGCTCTGCTGCCCTCAAACTCACTTTGGAACACAAATCTACTGACTTCATTTAATGATATCTCGAGAACTACATGTCAGATTTGAATGAAACTTTCACCACACTGTGTAGTTTTGATTCCTCTTTCACATATGAAAATTAAATTTTTGCTTAAACCTTCCCTTTCAGTACAAATGCAATGATGATGGGGATTCCCCTCCTGTGAGATCAGTTCTCAAAAAAAAGTAGACAAAGCTTAAAATCCAGTGAATATTCTGCATAGATTCTTTTGGTTTTGAAATGCCTTCAAAATGCTGCAGGATCATACATTTTTTAAAATACCAATGCCTTTAAATAGCAGCTGCCCAACTAATCTGCAGGTAACTTGTATTAGTTGGAATGCGAGAAAAATTTCCAAATCCTGACTTCAGTATGAATGCAATGATGATGGGGATTCCCCTCCTGTGAGATAAATTCTCAGAACAAAAAGTTGACAAAAGCTTGAAATGGTTTTGGATTGCCATCAAAGTGCTGCAGGATAATATTGTATGAAAAATACCAATGCCTTTAAATAATAGCTTCCCAACTAACACACAGGTAACTTGCATAAGTTGGAATGCAAGCAAAATTTCCAAATCCTGACGTCAGTATAAAACACAATGACCCTCCTGTGAGATCAACTCAAAACAAAAAAGTTGACAAAGCTTAAAATCCAGTGAATATTCTGCAAAGATTCTTTTGGTTTTGGAATGCCAGCACAGTGCTGCAGGATCACATGGTTTATACAACATGCACATTATCCTCCCATTTCTCCCACCCCTCAATTAATCTCAGCTATAGAGAGGTTTCATGTGGTAATGGTATAACCTTGGTGTGGTGAGAAAATGGACTTCATTTTCTGAATATCTTCTACTGGCGAACACACATGGGATTTTGATTCTTGATATACGTAATATGAGGGGATGCATACTTTCCAGAATGGTACAATGACTGACTGGTTTAACTGTCTAACTAGCCACCACTGCCAGACGTGACCCATTAAGTTTCTTGAATCATTAGTTTTGCTTCCTCAAAGTCATTTACCGTATTTACTCTATTAAACGCCCCGGGGGCGTGAAATTTTCGTTAAGGGGGGCGTTTATTAGAGTCAAATTTATGTGACTTCTGATAAACTGCTACATATGGCATATTTGTCCATTTGGTTGTCAGCTTCACGATCAGCTGTGAGCTCCTCCCCAATGATCGGTAACCAAACTTAATTCCCAATAAATATGGTAGCCACTAACAGCACTCTGAACTTTGCAAGTGTGATCAACTTTCGCCGACATCTTGATATGTAACGTTACACACAGAAGTGACTTTTTTAAGTGCCCGCGGCATATGCATTCATGCATGCTGTGAACAGTATGCAGCCAGGCCTCACGGTACTATACTGACCGGCCGGCTATATGCACGTACATATGGTAATTGCATAATAGTTACTGTGAGTAGTACCATTAGCAGTACATACGCGTTCACAGCATTTCACTGTTAAACAGTTTTCCTGTGTTGAATTTGGATTTTCATGTTAGGCTGTTCGGATAGGCTAGTGAATATTTGTATTCCTTCGGTATGTAGGCCTACAGTACCACTTTCGAACCGCAAACGAAGCAGTACAGGTTCGTGGTATGTGATAGCGTGATGGATATCAACAGAAATTAGTTGCAGAAACATGCCTTTTACTTCAGGATGCAGTATGGAACTTTAGGAGATTTCGTGGCTTCAAGGCAGGACTATTTCATTTTCCTTTTACCATATTGTCTTTGGAATTAACAATTTCACTTTATGCAATGTGACGAAAAAGTTGGGGGGGGGGGGCGTTTATTAGAGAGGGGGCGTTTAATAGAGTAAATACGGTAACTTTCCTCCCATTAAAAAGTCAGTTTCCTACTGTAGACTTTTCATTTCTCCAGAAGCAATGGGGATGACTAAGTAGCTTTTTTATGGGAGGAAACTAGGCCTACCGATTTTTAAGGACCCAACTAACAGGTCCTCAAACAACATTAGGCATACACTTCAGCAGTCAATGGTTTATCTTACTCTGTCAGTGTTTGTTTCCATATTGATATCTCCACTATGGCTGTGCTTCTGGTATGACATCATTTTTGTGACGGGGATGAAACCTCTCTATTATGGGGTTAGTTTTTAGGAAAAACTTTTCATGAAGAAATAGTTCTAAATGAGGCAAATACAGTAACCAACCAAAGGAGGATATTCACATTGTAAGCCCAATATCTACAGCACCATAACAAAATACTTTGGTACTGTATTCCAGGAAACAAAGGTAACAGTACATAAATTACACATTTTTTGTATTCAAATCAATCTGAGTAATGATAAGAATCACATTTAAAAATAAACACTGCAATCTGAGTAAAGGTTAGGGGAAATTTCAATCCCTTTTTGTTTGTTGACAGAAGTGTTCATTATTTAAATTACACTTGTTTGCTCATCCCTCATTTTATTTCCATCTGTGCAAACCAAACTGTTTGAGTTCTAAGACAATATAATTTATACAAACCCTACACAATTTTATTTTTTTACATTTAAGTGCAGTTTTAAAGCAGTGCAGCAGACTGAAGATCCGCAACCAAAGGTGCAACACATCAAGCATGTGCACTAATAGACCCTTTTCCATACAGCTATTACAATGAATTGTGGGACAGAATTTTGGTGTGTCATTTTTGCCACAGTAAAATGACATGTACCAATACCCTATCCCACAATCCTTTGCAACTGTTATTTGGTAAAGGGTCATGCTGCTTTCTTCAACTAGTAAATTTCTGTGTGTCTAACAACAGATGATGGCATCATGTATTTACCCCTTGGAGTGACCTCGGTTTGTTCAGTCCCACTCCACAAGCATGACACGACTGAACAAGGAATACGCTCCACAATCTGCTTTGCAGGCAAAAATGTATAACTTGGCAGGTGTGGATGTCATGGGTTTTTATTTGAATATTCATAAAGCTACCAAAAATAAAATTATTTTGCACCAGGCAAAGTTCACCACTTTTTAAAATTTTTTCCTGAATTTCATTTTTTTTTATTTGCTATGAATGCATTAATAAACAAACAGGTCACACACACAGCAGTCTAACCTTAAACATTTCGACGACAAATTTTTTCAAAAGTGGAAGATTCTGTTAAAAAATTGAACAAATATTTGTCAAGAATATCTCACCTAAAGGTTACATGTTCCAAATCAGTCAATACACAATATTTATAACAAACACATTCATGTAGAAAGTGGACCATTACCTAAATTCACCTCTTTGCCACAACACATCAACAAATGTAAATGATTTCTCTAAACTCTACTACTGCCACCCCCTTCCCCACTTCCTACTCTCCCTGGAGCTAGCCCCCTTCCCCACTTCCTACTGTCCCTGGAGCTAGCCCCCAACTACTTACAGGCAAGTAGGGGAATAACATGAGCAGAGAAGGTGTTTAGAAGCACGATAGACTACTACATATTTATATTTTGAGGCAACATTTTTCCCCATACTAATCAGCAGGGTTGTAGGTGGCAAAATTTGAGTGTCCTATAACTGTCTGATCTGGGAAAAGCACCTCACCCCACCCCATGGCATCTACCCCATTTTTCAGCCATTAATTCTTCATTTTTTACCACATTTTACTTTAGGAAGTGAATTTAGGGCTAGTTTTAGGTCTAATTAAGAAGATTTGTGGTGGGTGGGGAAAGGTGTGCTTGCCTGGATGGGAGTATGGAGCTAGTTCTGGGTGTCATCACCTAGCAACACCAACTGTTGCTTCATCCCTATTTATCACAAGACCATGTACCTTTTTCTTCATAAAGTGATTTTGGTTTTTTCCTTCTTTTTTTTCCTTAATTTTCTTCTCTGCTAACTGTAAATTCTGTAAAAGTATTTGTCATTCCAAAGACAAATCAGGTGGTCTTTGAAACTGTGCACTAAGTAAGGGTGGGGAAACCACATGCTAACTGAAACTACTTTTTTACAGATTCTGAAAAAAGGATGGGAGTTACTGATTTCTTCAAACCTTTATAATTTCAATAAAATACTCATAATACAAACATTTACCCTACTTACAATGATTTCTAGAGCTGGGACAAACTGTTTCTTACTCCATGTTTCATTGTAAGCCATGGGTAACTTTTGACCTACAATTTCATCCTGAGTATACTTGTGACTAACTAGAGTATACCAAAATTCTCCATTAATAAGTACTGCTCCTTGATTGACACCAAATTCAAAAGGAGTATGACATAAGGCATGCACCAAAAATGCTCTGATTGCAGGCTTCGATAAATTCATTTCTTATTACTTGTCCATCGGGCTAGGGATTCCCAAAGTCTTCTCGTCCGCATGAATATGCACTGAGTCCATATCTAATTATGTAGTACTAGCCATTGAATTCCTATGTGAAGAAGACTTCTGTGCTGCTTGCCCAGCGGGCTATAATATTGAGCAGTAACACTTGTCCGAGTAATTTTTTGCTTGTCCTGGACTGTCGGGCGGGGGATTTGTCGAAGCCTGTCTGACTGTACACATTAGGGCCTTGTACAGTATCAGTGCACCAGGGCATGTCCAGAAACCATTTCAAAATACAGGAAATTGTGCCTGGATAGGGGGTGAGTTTTAGACAGCCATGGAGGGGCTAGAAGTAAGTAGGTAAGGTAGGGAGAACATGTCAACTGTCTGGGTGATAAGTAACTGCCTTTAAATTAAGCAAGAGCTCATCCTCGCACCAATGGCTTCTTGTCTGCCTAGACTTTGACAAATCAAAATGACCAGGAAATTTTTATTAAAATGTTCTCACACATAGCACTGGATTCTTTATAAGATTGATTCATGGCTTTCTCACTCACTGTAGCCACTGCTACCCATGCACAATTTCCACATGTATGATGTTGCTTCTGAAATAGCTTATTGTAATTGAGAAAGGATTTTTTTTTAAATACAAGTTCATACTTCAGCGACTTTGCCGACTATCTATACATGTACATTAAAAAAAACACATCAAATGTCAAATTATCCTGTCAACCCTCTCTCCTATTTTAAATCTAATGGACTCCATGTTTTGATTTCTATAAAAAGAAAAAAAAAAAAATTTAGTCTCTCCACAAGTGGTCTCTTAATTTTTAAAAGAAAGTATGAATAATTAATGTTCTTCCATAAAACCCTATTGACATTCGGCTATAAATACCTCTACGGAACACTGTGATGTACAGTAGTTTCCACATACACATGAAAGCAGAGCATAAAATTGGCAGTGAACAAAAGGAGTAATACAATTACAGAAAGTAATAATGAGGAAAAACTGAAAATTATTGAATATAAATTACTTTTGTAGCGTTTTTTCACAGAAAACAATCCCTATCCCCTAAAATTTGGCAAAGAAGCACACAAGAGTGAAAAGAATAGACTCCCAGAGTCTTCCAGTATAACTGACAATGTTTAAATACCTTCTAATCTGAATCCAAGTAAGTTCAAGTACAACAAATAGGACTGATAATAACCCCAAACAAGATTCAAGCTTTCTCATGAAGCAGTAAGTACTGTACACTTTGAGGATCTAATCTGCAGGCTTTGACATTAAACTGAAATGAAATGATGGTTGCAGTTTCAAAGTAACGATGCGTTATGATGTTAGTTCTGATACATGCAACGGATCATTTATTCCCCATGACTGACTGATAAGGATATTCAGGGACTTAACCTGCTTATCCCTTATTACATCAACTTTACACCTAACTATCACTTTTCAAACTACCAACAGCAGTTTAACTGTGCGGAAGCATTTACAAAGCAAATTCCAGTTAAACAGTTTAATTCTCAGTTAAACATAGCAAGGGGTTAGGTTAACGACTATGATGTGCATACTCTAACAAAACAAAATAACAAAAAAAAAAAAAAAAAACCAGAATAAAGGTAACCTCTGACTGAAATCACTCTCCAAAATAATTTATACCCATAAAACAAGTCACTTTGTGAAAGGATCACGTTTAAAAGTTTCACATATTGACAGTTCTGTATTAACCAACATAGCATCCTTCATAGATAATTTCAACTTACAGTACACTATTTGCTGCATAATTTCCTAATCACTATTTTTCCACTCCTTATTATATAGACCATTTCAATTCAAAACTTTATTCCTCACTTTATTCTCTTCATTGTCTTTCCACCTCTCACTGCCTCCTATCTCCTCCTGCTTTCTAACTTAACCAAACTTTCTGCCAACCCTTTAACCAGCTGAATAACACCAATGTGTTTTCCTAAATTTCTACCACAAATCTCCATCTTTTCTTTTATTAGAGTAACACTAGCATAAATAATGCCGCACTTATTTTTTTTTTCTGTTAGAGTAACTGATGAGCAGTAATAAAGTCAATTTTAACAGTATTCCTATGAAAATATTCCACCCATCATCATTTTGACCTACTATATCAGATTATTAATTCCATGAGAGGTAATATGCACACAAGATTCAGCAAACAGGTATAGACAGAACTTTTGCAATTTAACCTATTTGACAGACCTACAGAACTTCCCAGAAATTGTGAGAATGACTGTTCAATTTTGGTTAAGAGTTTATCAAATGAAATCAGATATGATGCCTGGAAACCATTACTAATATCCTACACACATCTTGACTACTGCGTCCCTTTCATTCTTTGTCGTGTAACAAGACCCATTTTCCAGAAGCACAAATACAGCTTCCTGCTTTACCATGGGGGAAAGATTGCACACAATTGCTTGAGGGACACCCCTGCCTTATGGGGGAATAAATTCCCAGACTGAGAGGAAAGAGTATCCAAATTATCTATGGTGGCTTATCTATTTGGCCTTCATATTTGGCCATGTCTTCAACCTATTTGGTCTACATATTTTAGAAAAACATAGTTTCAGCCAAGTTTGCTCTCAAGGTTCAAGACTGACACATGATGGTTTTGACCATATTATGATTTTGATTATCTAGTATGAAAGCTAATTTAGTAAGTAAGGCAAGACAAGTAAAAACAAAACATACGTACATCATGTTTAGTGTAGTATACCAAGCTATTCTTTTCTTCGTCAAGTATAAAGAACCTGGCCATAAATTTACTGTCCCCCTTTCCACGTTTGAACATCATGCCACTCTTCTTCCCCGTCAGATATGTCTGTTTTTCAATGTCTTGAAATTCCAAACGTTCATATTTAGCCCGAATCCACTGCTCTCTGAGAACCCTGGGTAAGAGACGAACAAAACGGAGATAATCACAGATATGATCCAATCACATAAAAAGTTTGAAAGATGCATACGCTGATGGAGACTTTTAAGAGGATTTGGACAAAAAGTATTGCATGTACAGTAGGGTAAAACAAACAAAGTTTTCAACAGAATAGGAGTTAAGTGAGATTTTTACACCACAACTTCTGCACAATTTTATTCATCAAAGCACAGCTCAAAAATGACTCTTCAAAAGGTTTTCAAGTACCTATAACTATACCATGTGTCTTTGTAAATTTGAGTACAAAGAAGGGACAAAAAGGCAAAGCAAACTTAGGTATAATAAAGAAGGATTCAAAAAAAAAATTGGGAGTAAGAGAAACTTCTAGGAATTTCATCAAAGCCTGAAAATGTTGGAAAAATGTTTTGGAAATCCAAGTGTTCTTAGAGACAACTGAAAATAGTGAAATGGTTGAAGAGAAATAGTTGCAGGGTTTCCGTCAGATGGGGGAAAGGGGGGATTTGTCCCCTCCCCCCCTTTGCAGAAGAAGGTGGGTAAAATTCCCCCTTTTCATTTCCATAAAAATTAGAAAATTGTCAATATCTTGGTTTCTTACTTATAAAGACAACACTTTTGCAGCAATGTTTGAACTTACACAAATAAATGGCCTTTAAAACCTTCAAATTGCACCTTACAGGGACCTTGAAGCAAGCTTTCGCCCCCCTGAACCCACTGATAACTTTAGCCTAGGACAGCATCAGTTTGGAGTTGGGGTTGAGCAGTCCTAAATCCCCCCTTTTTTGTGTTTCTGGCAGAATCCCTGACTTGCCTAAAGGATAACCACAAAATTTTCTGAAAATCCAGACCTCTTTGTCATAGTATGGAATGACCAAAATGACACCAAATGTGTACAGTAGGAAGGTTTATGTCACATCTGCACAGAGAAACCATTTTTGATACCAAGGCATTATTAAAGCTTGAAAATTTCAATTAACATTTTTGAAGTTATACATACCACTTAACTGTAAAGCAAATCAAGTGTAAACTCTAAGGTTGCCAAAATATAGCTGTCGATTTGTAATTTGATCAGTAATTTGACCAGCTTGCATTGCTATTATGTTTAAATTATTTACTATTGTAAATTAAAAATCTAATATTTTACAGTTAACTGATATCAGTCTGCAAACATAACTTGTACAGGATGTTGTTTAAATGGGTACCCCCACAATTGTAAATTCTTTCTTAACAAAGAGATTACTCACAAGAGTCAGACGGAAATGATTTTTAAGGAAAAGGTGACAGAGAAATTCCTGCACCCAAAAGATGTGCACAAATAGTTGTGAATAGTTGTGTCATGAAAAGAAGGGACTATTTATGCAGACACCCTTTACAAAAGTGTATTCATGTCAGCCTATATGAATTATAGTATATAATTAGATCTGAAGTCTTGTGAGCCTCAGTAGGAAGTGCACATTGCACTATAAAGCCAGATATATTAACCATTTACCTCTAGGGTTGCAAGAATTATTTTGTTAAAGGAAAACAGTGGTTTAGCCATTGGCAAAGGTCTTTCACATCAGGTTTATTTTTAGTACAATAATGACAGGTGGGAAATGCAATTTAGTGAATATGGGACAGGATGAATTTAATGTACTGACTCATACAAGTTTGTCCAGAACCTTACAGCTGTCATTAATGCATGTTAATGATATGTGATGGTAAATGTTATGTGTTATGGTAAACTTCCTGTATGATTTTAAAGGAGTCATTCATCACCCCAAAATATAATTCTACCGCTCTTTGACATCAAATTCCCCAAAACTACCTGGTTTGGGTATTTACAAGCCCCAAAATAATTACCTCCTATTCACATGTAATTCCCCCCACTTATGTGCAAATTACCCTGGTATACTAATAGGACCAAAAGAGAGGGTACCCTTCCTCCCTTCACGAGGAGCAAGGACGCCCTCTATCATCCTCTTCTCCCTTACCATCAGACTGTGGGCGATGTAGATTCAAAACATGCAGAGTAGCACGTACTACATATCATGTTTTGAGAATGTTTTGATTTGATAACACATTAGGGCCTTACATGTTAACCAGGGTACGCCCTGAGGTACTAAACTATTGTAGGATTGTGTATGGTTCAGGATGAGTTTGACAGTTTTTAAAGCAGCTAGAAGTACAGGAAGTAGGTTGGGTACCATTAAATCATGCCAAAGACCACACTGTGATGATGCATGTAATCATGGTATTAGTGTACAGTTTAGTGGAAAAAGTTTACAAACAAGGCTGACACAATTAAGTTTTAATTCAAATGCTTTGAAAGGGATGATATGTGGTCCTCAAAATTGAACTGCTATTTAGATAAACCTGAAATGTCAAATGATGGTCTGATTTAGTTGAACATAAGTGGGTGCCGTCAGCTTAAGCTTGTCAACTTCTTTGCTTACACATGTATCATGCATGATTGTACACTGATAGGTGCCCTGGTTTCCTCCATTTAACTCAATATAAGGGTGAAGAATTGCATAGAGAGAATAAAATTAAAATTATTATTAATTATATATTATTACATATATTATTATTATTATTAATGGACCCAGACGGAGAGTGCGGCTGTCACCAATCTTTACTGTTTCACACGGAGCCGGAGCTTGAAACTGCAAGTAGCTACCCAAAAATTCAGCCACAACAAGAGAGACAATAGTTTAAGGTCACAGGGTCCATGGCATACGGAAGCTGATGCGGGGCGTGCTACATCCACTTTTCGGCCCGCTCCCGAGGCGGGCAAATATGCCCCGATTGGAGCACATTGGTAAATGGTTAAGGCTGATTGACCCACTCACTCGTGGCTGCCATGACTGACTGCTTAGATTTTCTTATTCATGAATGGCTCTTTAAAATCATTAACATTTTTCTGGTTTTAAAATTCATGTAAACAACCCCTTTGATTTCCTAGTAGAGAATGCATTTTGACAGATTGTTGCAGTAGAGCTAATGTAACTTCAACACAATAGCTCATCTGACTACTGTATTTACTCTATTAAATGCCCCCTCTCTAATAAACGCCCCCCCCCCAGCTTTTTCGTCACATTGCATAAAGTGAAATTGTTAATTCCAAAGACAATATGGTAAAAGGAAAATGAAATAGTCCTGCCTTGAAGCCACGAAATCTCCTAAAGTCCCATACTGTATCCTGAAGTAAAAGGCATGTTTCTGCAACTAATTTCTGTTGATATCCATCATGCTATTACATACCTCGAACCTGTACTGCTTCGTTTGCGGTTCGAAAGTGGTACTGTACATACCGTAGGTATACAAATATTCGCTAGCCTATCCGAACAGCCTAACATGAAAATCCAAATTCAAAACAGGAAAACTGTTTAACAGTGAAATGCTGTGAACGAGTATGTACTGCTAATGGTACTACTCACGGTAACTATTATGCAATTACGGTATGTACGTGCGTATAGCCGGCCGGTCAGTATAGTACTGTGAGGCCTGGCTGTATACTGTTCACAGCATGCATGAATGCATATGCCGCGGGCACTTAAAAAAGTCACTTCTGTGTGTAACGTTACATATCAAGATGTCGGCAAAAGTTGATCACACTTGCAAAGTTCAGAGTGCTGTTCGTGGCTACCATATTTATAGGGAATTAAGTTTGGTTACCGATCATTGGGGAGGAGCTCACAGCTGATTGTGAAGCTGACAACCAAATGGACAAATATGCCATATGTAGCAGTTTATCAGAAGTCACATAAATTTGACTCTAATAAACGCCCCCCTTAACGAAAATTTCACGCCCCCCGGGGCGTTTAATAGAGTAAATACGGTAGGCATTTTTTGGGGGGGGGGGAGTGACTGTATACTTTTTTTTTCTAGTTAAAAGACATCATTTCTTTAAGGTGTTGTATGACTGATTGGTGTACAAGTGAAATGAAATCTTGTACCTGATTATCCATACTGCATGATCAAGCATCAATGGTAAGGCTGCTTTGACACTTAAAGACTTCTAAAAGGAAGTCAAAAGGATGTCTTTATGTGAAACAACATTGACTTTGATTGTCTGAACTCAGTGTTTAATAGTTGTTTTTTTCTTTCAATATAATTTTTGGGGTTGCTATTTGAACAGTATGTCTACAAAATTGTCCCTGTTCACACTTTATTAAACAAATAATTCCTGCAAAAGTTGGTAGACATTGTTATCACAAAGGCAGCGAAACAAGATGCAGGAGTCATTAACCCAGCTAGCAATTGGTACAGTCTATAAAACAGATAAATGATCCTTCCCAAAATATGAAAATAAGAGGGAGGGGATGTCTTTCCTAGCATTACTAAAGCTATCTCATTGTCCCTGCTCAATGTAAGAAAGACAACATAGTTCCTCTAAATCTCCCTATTTCTTCCTTAAAGCTAGAGGATCTGCACACAGGTCTTGCAAATGAACTCACTTAAATAATACTAAAATAAACAGCTTTTCACATCACTTACTGAGGATCCTTTTCCAATGGCCTTCTGTAGCATATGGGCACATTCTGCTCATAAAATTTCCATGATGGTGCATTACCATGGCATTCCATAAACTGTGAGAAAGCAAAAAGTATGAAAATTTTTTACTAATTACTTCTTTAAAAATGTAAAGGTGCTTATTAATAGATTTTACACTTGCATGGTCTAGTGGTTAGAGCAGGCTTCTTCAATTAATTTTTCTGAAGCACCACATTGCTAAATAATACTGATATAGTGCGGCACTGATCGCCATCCTGGGGGTGGGGTATAAGGAGTGGGGGTGTATATTTTTGCATTTCACAAGGGGTTTACATGCAAAATGGTGCAAAATTTGTTACCCAGCTTAAATTTTTCACAAACTTAACAATTTTTGCCAATTCACCGGTAGCAGTGGATCAACAAAGC
Organism: Holothuria scabra; assembly: GCA_037179385.1. Taxonomy (NCBI): domain Eukaryota; kingdom Metazoa; phylum Echinodermata; class Holothuroidea; order Aspidochirotida; family Holothuriidae; genus Holothuria; species Holothuria scabra. Next base: position 4,480,924 of record CM074184.1, read on the forward strand.
CCTGACTTTATTAAATGAAAGCAGTGACGGTGACTTTACTTTCATGTGACAACAAATAGGACTTTATTATATCCTCGTCAGTATGTGACGTCAGTCTGTGGGAAGTATAAGATTTACTTACAGTACCTATTTTTGAGACATAATAGTTCTTGTCAAAAAGATTATGGACAAGTTAAATTTTTCACTATTCTCCCAGTAATTTTTTGCGCCACTCCAAACCATGTCACGCACCACTTGTGACACGCGTGCCGCTATTTGAGGAAGCCTGGGTTAGAGCATCAGACTTGCACTAAGGAAGTCTGGAAAATGACTCCTCCCCATCGAGGCATCGAGGTGACCATCTCTGCATTTGCTAAAGCCCAAGAGGGTGTACATAAATGTAAAAAAAATCCTCTTCAAAGCTATTCTAGGTCCAAAACATAATTACACACCTTTTGTTTACAGGGAGCTGTTCCAGAACACAGCAATGTGCAGTGGTTTTGTTGCAAAACCATAGGTGTATAGCATAGGGTTTCACAGTACCACTGATAATTGGTACCGTCGGTACCGCCTTAAATGGTACCGGTAATACCGTAGTATTGGTACCAGAAGAGTAAAAAAGTAAGATTTTAATCATATGCAAAATATCCGTAAAAATACCATGCATTGACATTAGTGAAGACTTCTGATAATCCCTGCCTCCCGTTCCACTATTTTTTATAACATTTAGCCACCCCATACCCAACAAATCGGTAAACAAAAAAAACCAAAAAAAAATGAGCGTCCGATAAATACGGGAAAGATCAACAATAAATCAGTGCCGCACTGCAATTCTGCACCGCAGCTAGACCCCACAAGATGACAAGGGCACTGAGAATTGTAATGAAGATTGCAAAAATAATTTATAAAAATAATGACAATCATCCTCCTAAAGTATAACCAAAAGTTATGAATTAGAACTTTACAAAAATATTTCCATAAAATATTTATTCATCAACCTTTCTTCCCGCCCTCCCGCCAAGTTTTCACTACTAAATCAAGGTGCTAAGTTCATGATTGAATTAACGGAATGCATCGAGCAGTAATCCGTTGCACAACAACACTACTGTTCTTCAGTAGCTGCTATCAATAGTTGATTTCAGGTGAACACGTGCCGATGTTTTAAGCAGGATTTACTGTGTTAAGTCCCATTGCTTCACTGTGTAAATTTCTGAAAGAACGTTCGTTGCGTTCATACGAAAATTTTTCTTCCACAGGCAGTGAGTGTTATGGAGCAGTCCCATTACATCACTGTGTTAGAATCAGAAATCATAGATGCAACATTCGTGTCAGAGCTTGCAATGTTATGATTCTTTGTCTAATTACAATGAATTTCTCACTTGTATAATGTTGTGTGCTATCGTAATCAAAGTGAATTAAATCAATCAGTGCACAGTAACTATTCTTAATACACCATGTGAAAGCATTTGCCGATGAACAGCGGTCGTTCGGAGGTTGTGCAGAATGTTGAAAGAAAGCAAGGTCCCCGTCAGTGTGGAAGGTACTAGTTCTGCGAAAGTAACGTTAAAAGGCACTTTCCGAAATTCTAAGGGGGGATTTGTGACTGAAATGGTGCAAAATGATTATCAAGTGAATGTTCCCTGTTTGTAGTACTGCAATGTTTAGAGACACGGCGCATTTATCAAAAGGGTTTTTGTTTCATTTAAGTATCATTCTAATTCAATAGGGTTCTAGCCAGGCCATTCAAACTGGGTGCTGCACCCAGTTTGAATTTACTTTTTAGAGTTAGCACCCAGTTTGAAATTTCACCACCCAGTTTGAATCTCACTGCCCAGTTTGAATTTCATCACATTCATAGGCTACACAGTATCAGATACATAACATTCAATTGAATGATTGTACTGATATTGGAAATAACCAAAAATTAGGCAACCGACCACAGACAATGTCATTTAAATTTTGTGATATGGCCAACATCATGTGAGAATGATGCAGTGTTGATTAACTCCCACCCGGTTTGACATTTTTCCTGGCTAGAACCCTGTTCAAATGCTATATTTTTGAGAAAAGAGTTTCACCTAACAGTTGAGTAACCGTGTCAGACTAAATACACAGTGCGAGGCATCTTTATTGATGAGCAGGGATTGGGCAGAATGTTGAAAGAAAGTAAGTTCCTTTTTAGAGTGGAGGGTACTAGTTCTGCGAAAGTAACGTTAAACGGCAATTTCCAAAATTCTTAGGGGGAATTTGTGACTGAAATGGTGCAAAATGATTATCAAGTGACTACTCCCTGTTTATACTGTAATGTTTAGAGACACGAGACATTCATCACATGGATTTTTGTTACATTTTGATATCATTCTAATTTAAGTGCTAAAATTTTGAGAAAAGATTTTCACCTTACAGTTGAGTACCAGTCTCCACGATACTTCGGTACCATTAGGGAGGTGGTACCGTACCGTACCGGTACAGGTACGTACCGGTACTTACGGAAATACCGGTATACCGTGAAACCTTAGTATAGCAATGGTAAATTATGGTTTTGCAGTGAAACCATACGTAGTGAAGGGGTTAACACCATGTCCTCATGTCACCCCAATCAATTAGTTAATCCTCAGTACTTTTCCACCACAAAAGCTACCAAAGGAGGTTTTACAGAGTTTGGAATGTGAGCCTCTTCCAAGCTTTTTTATCTGCAACTTTATTCTAAGTGTCTTTATACACTGTACTACTTCCATCAGAACTGTGGGTTTGTCACCTTTAGCATTTAGCATTGAATTGGTCTCAAATTTCTTTGATACATGAACAGTAAATTGTGCATATAAATTTCATACCCAGATGTACTGTTTTAGGGTAGGTATTTAGAGCAATCAGTAATCTGCATTGTTCCTCTCTCTTGTACCTCTAACATATTTGTAATCCCATTAAGTGCAACCTACAGTAACCCATAGTGCATTAGAAAAGGGGCTCCTCAGGCACAAGGTGGCTCCATAGTCCAGAAAGGTTTGGGTTACAGCAGATGAAGTTTTAGGGCTCATTTTCAAACCAATTGGTTCAAGTCAGACTGGCCATGGCCTTTCTTCCAGTTGTGGCTTACTGGTTTATTTTCCCTAAGTCCATTATTGGTTCATATGATGAGCATCAAGCACAATGGCCAGTGGGTTCAGTCTTTTAAGTTTTTGGAATGACCTAGTATTTCATAGAACTGTACATACTTCTGTGTATAGATGTAATATATCTCAGTATGGTGGGATGAACCAACTCAAATAGCAAAAAGGGTTAAAACTACACCATGAAGCAAGTGTGTCACAGGCTCACAGCCTCACAGGTAATATGCAATTAAGATATAGCAAGGGATAAATAAAAGCCTTTAACGTGAGTGCATTAAATGCCCCCACCCTACCCCCTGCCCTTCCCCTCCTTCAGCTACTCACTTTAGGATGCACAGTTGCCAAAGCTTGAGCAATATTGCAATGTACAAAATTTTAAACATCTCTTTGAATGGAACAGTTCCCTTTTGGTAATATACAGGCAATTGCCTACAACCCAAATTTCACCATCACTTCAAATGGAACTTATATCAATCATAAGCAGTATCCTTCAATTCAATCTACAGGAAGGGGTATGTACCAGCAAACTCACATTGTTTTCTTAAGGTTGCCTCTGGAGGGATTTTTTGTGAAATTCATTAAAATGAGTGAGCCTTAATAAATCATGTAACCACAAAAAAGGTCCCTTGAAGCAAAGACATCTTTTTATGTCATATTGGAGCATCTTTGATCAGTAGTTCAATTGGGAAAAGATCCTATTTTAGGATTGAATGAAAACCAAGATTTGACAACTGCTTGTTAAAATATTTTCAGTCCCTTTGTTGACCAATGAGACAATTTTAAATGAATTCATAACCTGCTCCACAAGCCATTTTTAAGTGCAAAATTAATTCACAGATCTATACTGTAGACAAATTGAAAAACAGTCAAAAAGACAGATAGATGTGCCACAATGATATGTTAGCTCTAACCAGCTTCAATGATATTTGCTAACAGTTTTTGGGAGTGAACTAAGGATTCTGATTTAGAATTTGTAACAAATGTGGTATGTTGAAGGGGAATGTTGCATTTGTCATACAAAGATAATTTATAATTTTAAACAAAATGATAGACTTTTCAAAATACAACAGCACAGCAGTAGCTTCTGTTCAAAAAACAAGTTTCTCAGAGACAAAGATTCAGCTATGTGATGCTAAAGAAGAATTTGTTCACCCAAACTTTAGTTTAAACTCTTCTTTTATAAAATAAGGAGAAGATGAAGCTATTTTTGGCAAAATTTATTTTTGAGACAGGTTGGTTTGATAACAACTACGTTTTGCTTTGCATGCCATATTAGCATTATAAAAGCCATATTTCCTGCTAAATCAAATTAGGGTGGTTGCATTTGACCAAAAATGACAAACTTGATAAACTACTTGGTCTTCTGTCTACTGTACGATTCATACTTCAGCGTAAATAGGGAACATTATTAAAAGGTTGCGAAGACACTGCACCATATCATCTTCCTCAAGGAGCAATGAGATAACCACTGTGGAAGAAATACATTCATTTGAAACTACAGTACATTAAAGTCAGCCCAGTTCTTACATGAGCAATTCCAGGATTTACGGTAAAGGAAGATGAAGCACCTATGATCTTTTTGTACATTAGGTCACAGTCAAACCATAACATACGTAGCATAAACTTAAACACCTAGCAGACAAATATACCCATTTCCTGTCTAGTTCCTTCCTATATGCCTGGTATACAAACACATAACTATGGGCTTTAGTATGGTTTTTTTAGAACAGCAAGGTACTACTTGATGCACTGAGATCTAACTGTGTTTACTTTGAAGGTATAAAATGTTCGTGTTCACTACTCAGGGTTTCCTGGTAAAGGGTGCTTGATATTTCAAGACATTTATAAAACTAAGGAAAACTGTGATAAAGGGGAAATGCAGTTTCCCCAACTTGTGAAGCATGTAGAATACCATCCTGTTTCATGATTGGCTCTTGGGAGTCATGTGACAATATTTTGTCTCATCAAATGTGACATTTACAACATGCTTTGATGTTGCTTCTTGAGAAAGCAACATAGCCACCCCACTAGATCAAAGGTGGTGCGGAGAGTAACTAGTATCTGAGTTGGTTACATGACCTGTGCTCTCAAATGAGCTTTTCTTTCATTGTGCATGTAGCGTGGAAAGCAATTTACACATGCTTGACTGACCCGTTAGTTAACCCCAAATGTTATATAACTCTATGTGTATTTTTATCTGTTCTTGTCAATCAATTAATCAGATATGAAACCTCATATGCATGTTGTGAGCTTCATTTCCTCTCCGAAGGGATATGAAGTAATCGGGCAGAAAAAGGAGAATGCAACAAACAGTAAGTTTCACTATGAAGGAGAAACTGCTTGGGATATGCAATATTGAGGTCCTTAAATGTTTAGAAGATATTCTGAAGAGAAAAAAGAAGGAAATTATGAGATGTAGCTCTTGCTTCAAAATAAGTTTGAGACAACTGCCCTTCCCCATCATGCTAATAAAATTTGCTGTACAATGATGCCCTGAACAATGGATAGCAGAGTCCATTTAGGCAGGGTACAAGGGTAACCACCTTTTAAAACCACTTACACTTGTGTGTGGGAGGGTGTTGAAAATGTGGAAATAATAATTGAAGGATTCGATTTTATTTTGTTGGGAGTTGTAAGCCTCAACTATAACCTTTCTTTTTAGTTTAATGTTGTGATGCCCAAGGTTTTCAGAGATGGACTGTTCTCCCCACTCCATTGCTAACTGTGTGTACTGAAAAGCATCAAGCAAAACCGCAGTCTGAAGACTTGGTATGATTCCATCAGGAAATCGAATCTGGGGCCCTCAAGTTGGTTTATACACACTGACGATCTACAACTGAACCAAAAATTGGGTGATTTGATTGGGGATTTGACAAGAAATGGAAACGTTGTTACAATCATTTTATGATTGTTAGTCACCCTACATGAAAAAGTTAAACTTGTTCCAAACCATTGATTGCATAATATATTGTAGTACATAGATAAATATTCATGCCACGAGGACAAAAGAAGAAAACGTTTATTTTCAAGGGAGGAATCAAATAATTTGTGAGGAAGGAAGTTTAATTTCCCACAGTCTGTTCGCCATATACTTTCATATGAGAAAAAAGAAATATTTTTCCAACTGCCAAATTTTCCCTCCAAATGCCCAAATTTCCCAGGAAGGAGCCTTCCACCTTCCCACGTTTTTCCAACCATGCATGCCACACAAAGAAATACAGTTTTGTACTGCACATAAAATAAGACATGCATTCAAACTATGTTTCATGTAGAGTCTCCCGATACATTGTCCTAAGTTAGTACAGAGCTTCATTTCTACAATACTGTATGATAAAAAGCGCTATCTCTGCAAAAATAAAACACAATTATTGATGATTCTGTCTTTTGTTAACCCTTTGGTAGTAATCCCCTAATTCCTCCTAGGCCAGCTTCCTACAAAGGGAGTAGATATAATGTTGACAATATTCAGGTAAAGTAAGAGACGGAACGTACCCATAGGGCTGCCTCCTAGTGTTCTCTTTCTGAGGTAAAGAGGGACAGGGTACAAGGGTAACCACCTTTTAAAACCACTTACACTTGTGTGTGGGAGGGTGTTGAAAATGTGGAAATAATAATTGAAGGATTCGATTTTATTTTGTTGGGAGTTGTAAGCCTCAACTATAACCTTTCTTTTTAGTTTAATGTTGTGATGCCCAAGGTTTTCAGAGATGGACTGTTCTCCCCACTCCATTGCTAACTGTGTGTACTGAAAAGCATCAAGCAAAACCGCAGTCTGAAGACTTGGTATGATTCCATCAGGAAATCGAATCTGGGGCCCTCAAGTTGGTTTATACACACTGACGATCTACAACTGAACCAAAAATTGGGTGATTTGATTGGGGATTTGACAAGAAATGGAAACGTTGTTACAATCATTTTATGATTGTTAGTCACCCTACATGAAAAAGTTAAACTTGTTCCAAACCATTGATTGCATAATATATTGTAGTACATAGATAAATATTCATGCCACGAGGACAAAAGAAGAAAACGTTTATTTTCAAGGGAGGAATCAAATAATTTGTGAGGAAGGAAGTTTAATTTCCCACAGTCTGTTCGCCATATACTTTCATATGAGAAAAAAGAAATATTTTTCCAACTGCCAAATTTTCCCTCCAAATGCCCAAATTTCCCAGGAAGGAGCCTTCCACCTTCCCACGTTTTTCCAACCATGCATGCCACACAAAGAAATACAGTTTTGTACTGCACATAAAATAAGACATGCATTCAAACTATGTTTCATGTAGAGTCTCCCGATACATTGTCCTAAGTTAGTACAGAGCTTCATTTCTACAATACTGTATGATAAAAAGCGCTATCTCTGCAAAAATAAAACACAATTATTGATGATTCTGTCTTTTGTTAACCCTTTGGTAGTAATCCCCTAATTCCTCCTAGGCCAGCTTCCTACAAAGGGAGTAGATATAATGTTGACAATATTCAGGTAAAGTAAGAGACGGAACGTACCCATAGGGCTGCCTCCTAGTGTTCTCTTTCTGAGGTAAAGAGGGACAGGGTACAAGGGTAACCACCTTTTAAAACCACTTACACTTGTGTGTGGGAGGGTGTTGAAAATGTGGAAATAATAATTGAAGGATTCGATTTTATTTTGTTGGGAGTTGTAAGCCTCAACTATAACCTTTCTTTTTAGTTTAATGTTGTGATGCCCAAGGTTTTCAGAGATGGACTGTTCTCCCCACTCCATTGCTAACTGTGTGTACTGAAAAGCATCAAGCAAAACCGCAGTCTGAAGACTTGGTATGATTCCATCAGGAAATCGAATCTGGGGCCCTCAAGTTGGTTTATACACACTGACGATCTACAACTGAACCAAAAATTGGGTGATTTGATTGGGGATTTGACAAGAAATGGAAACGTTGTTACAATCATTTTATGATTGTTAGTCACCCTACATGAAAAAGTTAAACTTGTTCCAAACCATTGATTGCATAATATATTGTAGTACATAGATAAATATTCATGCCACGAGGACAAAAGAAGAAAACGTTTATTTTCAAGGGAGGAATCAAATAATTTGTGAGGAAGGAAGTTTAATTTCCCACAGTCTGTTCGCCATATACTTTCATATGAGAAAAAAGAAATATTTTTCCAACTGCCAAATTTTCCCTCCAAATGCCCAAATTTCCCAGGAAGGAGCCTTCCACCTTCCCACGTTTTTCCAACCATGCATGCCACACAAAGAAATACAGTTTTGTACTGCACATAAAATAAGACATGCATTCAAACTATGTTTCATGTAGAGTCTCCCGATACATTGTCCTAAGTTAGTACAGAGCTTCATTTCTACAATACTGTATGATAAAAAGCGCTATCTCTGCAAAAATAAAACACAATTATTGATGATTCTGTCTTTTGTTAACCCTTTGGTAGTAATCCCCTAATTCCTCCTAGGCCAGCTTCCTACAAAGGGAGTAGATATAATGTTGACAATATTCAGGTAAAGTAAGAGACGGAACGTACCCATAGGGCTGCCTCCTAGTGTTCTCTTTCTGAGGTAAAGAGGGACAATGTAGATTCAAAATGTATTGATCACTGCTATGCTACTGCACTCACTTGCTATTGCTCCTCCCTCCTTCAAGAAGTCTGGGAGGTTTTCTTCCTGTAAAGTTATTTTACAATCAAAATCTAGTACTATCACCACATACTGTAGCAATTATTCACAGAATGACTTCATGTAAAAGAAACAATAGGTAAAAATATTCTTTCTTTTTCCTCTCATTATACTGTAGATTTCACCACTGGCCTTTTTTTGTACATTGATACAGGGCTGGTCGTGAAAATTTTCAAGGAGGGCAAGCAACTGTCCACCTAAATTAAGGTTTCATGCTTCAAGGTGGGCAATTAGTTGCCCACCCAAGCTTTTAGGCAAGCAGTTGTGTTAATTAGTAGTGTTGAGCAGATAACTGGTATTATCCGTATCAGCACAAGTGAAGGCCACCTCAAATAGGGCTCAACCGACAATCGGATCGGACATCACAGCATTGTATTTTTACACAGGCTATCATAATTCTCAAGGTATTGCCCGATGCACAATTCAAGGAGGGAATTTTGATGCCCACCTTGGGAAGAATTTTTGCTTCCAAGGCGGACGTTTAGGCAGGCATGTGTGATTGCCCCGGTTGTATGACCAGCCCTGCACTGATCAATATCAGGCTCTCTCCGATCATTTTTGTTTCTTTCTTGCCTTGTTTAAATTTCAGTGGTTTAATAACTACTGTAGATACAGTTCAGTAGACCATCATGTTCATAAAAAAGGAACTTAATACAGTAAGACCAGAATATCTAGACCTGGAGCTTTTGAACACTACATCTTACACAATAGTTAGGATTACTGCCTAAACAATTACACATGCATAAGTTTAAGATTGGATTCCACATGTTTTAGCAGTTTTGCTGCACATTTACAGTGCTATCCCGACCTACTATAACAGCAGTTCACACAGAGCAAGCATTTACACACACAACCAGAAAGGATGCAAGTCATGTAGGTTTTAGATATCAAACACAAAAATAAATGGTCTTATACTCAATGAACTGTGTAAAGAATAAATATCTGTGGCTGGTACAAACAGTAAAATAGTTTTCATAGAGCATTAAGCAAAAAGCCACCTGATACACATGGATGTAACCATCTTTTGTCTACAGTGTAAATATGTATAGAGAAACAGATGCAACTTACCTTTGGTTGCCATGCAGTATTGATGAAGGTAAACAAATTTTCTTTCCTAAATAATTCCCATGACAAAAATTTTAATTCTTACAGGTTGGATGTTTCTGGTATTGTTCAACAGGTCTGGCACACCAGACTCCTAACTTCATTGTCTCTCAGGTGCAGTCTACTCTGCTTCTCCAGTCCCCACCCTGCCTCCTCATGGAAGGTTTCTCTGAACCCTGCCATGAACCCTGAAACTCAACATGACACTCTCTTTGCAAGAATCAGGATAAAGGAATGCAAGGTTAGTTAAACCTCCAGCAGACAGACCCAGAAACATCCATGACAAAAACTGGCAGCAAAATGAAATGCAAACCATTGACTGGACAAAATGGTTGCTATGGAACATAGTGCGATAATGGGCAGAATCCATTAAAAGTTCATTAAGAAATTGCAAAAGGTAAATATCAGCAAAATGAACTGGTGCTAGTTCTTTTCATACTAGCAAAAATGGGGTTCCAAACAGGTATTACTCCAAAGGGGCATTATTACAAATTTATTATTTAGATCACTGAATTCAATCCAGTCATTATTCCAAAGTCTGGATAGTTATTCTAAAGGGCCTTCCTAATGAAGTACAGTCAACCAATCATTATTCTGACTTTCGAAGCTCCATTGGCATATCATCAGTGCATTTTTGCTTCAGAATATAAACCACCTCAACTTGCAATTCAGAGTAACAACCTTCATCCTCTATTAAGAAAGGATTAACAATGCTTACTTTTTCCAAATTTCAACCCTTCGGAATTGTGACCAAGTAATGTTTATTTCTGAAAAATGGTATGAATGAACCTTCCTTAAAATGAACGATAATCGCAAGGAATGCAGGATGGTATTTGCAGACAGCAGGGGAATTGGGGAAATGAAGGATGAAGGTATCAGTCAAATATTGCAGAATTTTCAAGATTCTAAGATACAATGCTGATGTCTTCATTTTCCAGCAATTCTGTCATTTTACAACACCTTTGTGAAATGGTTTCACTTTTGTTCCACTGGGTAATATTGAGTCCATTCCCTCCTTACTTGCTTGGCCCCTGGTATAGAGTGGAACCTTTAAAGGCCCAGTTCTCTCACCCCAAACAGTACCAATCCTCCTAACCTTCTTACTGAAGCCCCTCCCACAATTGTCTGAAATTCATCCTCATCCAGACACAACCTCAGTTTATTGCTTCAGGGTGAGTACAGAAGAACTCAATTTATGTAATCGAAACACTCTCAGTACTGTTCATGCTGTGTAATATACCCTTTAGCACTCTGCATTGTTTGAATTAGCTGTCAATCAAAGAGCTGAGCCAATTACAATTTCGGTACCCAGGTACCAAAATTGTAGTTTGGGGTGAGAGGTTTGACCATTAAGTATAGTAAGGAGAGTATTGTCAGACCAATGTGGGCAAACATTCCAAAAGACAATTGAATGGTCATGCATGAGTGCCTACACAGGTCAAGCCTTGACACAGTATAACAGCATACTAGAGAGAAAACGATATCCACTGTACAGCAATTAAATCCAGGTGTGCAGTTAAAAAAAATATGGTAGTGCAGCAAACTGTCCTGGCATAATAACTGTATGTGTGTTGAGCAAATGCTGATATTCATTCATTCATTCAGGAGAGGCAGTCATCCCAATTTGAATTAAGACTGTCCTATTGCAAGACTGACTCTTAAACACCATTCAGCAATATTTTTCTTTTTTTAAAGATGATACAATTCTGTGACTCACTCTATCTGACTGAAAGATTTGAGACCAAAATGACCAATATGAAATACATACTTGGCTGTTAGGCTGGGAGTGGATCTACAGTAATTCAGAAGTAACAAAGTTGTCTGTTCCTATGCTCTTCTTATTAACTTCAACTCTATACAGTACCATGGTTTCTCAACCTTGGGGTTGCAACCTCTATTGGGGTCATGAACCACCTATCAGGAGGTCACAAACTTGTTCTAAAATATTTGAAATTTTGTCACTCCTTATTCAGCAATTCTGTATTCCTAAAGATGGCTATGAGATATTCTGCAGATCTATGCACTTGAAAAGATGAACCAAAAACATTTGTGTAAGTCCAATGCAATACCCAGCAGTTACATGAAGTTTCTGCCCTGGTCAGGTACTGTAAGGGGGCCATAAGTTGAAATCCCCTACTGTATAAGGGTCTATGGGGGCACTAGTTACAAGATGGGAAAGTATTTGCCATTGAAACTCACTTAACACAAAACTATGCCTCCTACTATGACCAATAGAAAGATACTTTGTGTACTGGGGATATACTGTAGGAACTGCTGTTTGTTGGTTACTACATGTGAAGGGAAGTATCTAAGAATTTCAATACAAGGTTTGGTTGTTTTTATGAGGAGGTCTAAGGTTACTGCTCCCCTTTGGAAAATTATTCTTTTTTAAGGAGAGCTGAGATGGCAAATGATGCTTTTTCAAACATTTTGAATTTAATATTTAAATGGCATGATGGCCACACAGGAATGCACCCCTGTTGATAGGTCAACTCAGACTACATCCAAGTAATTTTCCCTGACTAGCCCCAATAAGTTTCAAAGGTGGGCAGCTATGGCACACTACTGATTCCTGGGTCACTGCCATATTTGAAACTACAGTACCTTTTGTGGTTGCTTTGAGGAAAATGTTGGGAACCCCTATGTCAGTAAAATGCATTACAGTGAGCTAGAAATACTGTGCAACCAGTTCTGAAGGCCTATTCCAAATATCTACGTCATCCTCATCATGCATTTTATTACATAACCAGTGCAACGTATCATTTACCATTAATAAGCACATGCGAGAGAGACCTGGATAGAACTGCTAGTCTATAATTTCAAATTCTTGCATAATGTATTGCTTGATTACTTGCCTCCTAAGTATGAGCAAAATTTTCTAGGAGCCTGGGAATGGGTGTAAAGTTACCAATTAAACACCATGGGAACAGTTTCACTTTTCACATTCTGTAAAGCTGGGCCACTCTGTCATTTTCTGTTCTTGCTTTTGGACTGAACTAGGTTTCCCAGAGATTTGCTTCCATTCAGTGATTTGCTTACAATGTAGTGAAAGTCATAATTAAGGGGCTATTGAGAGCTTCGTATTCATATTTAGTTCTCAGTCTTCTAAAAATAAAATGTCTGTATCCAACAACACTGGTGATTAACACCCAATTACCTAACTGTCTTTATAATCAATGATTAGTTCACACCACAAACATGGCCTAACTGTGAGGGAATGACATGTAATATGTAGGGATATGGATAGGGAATACAGGCCTAGAGTTTCAGATTCTCCAGGCATGCTTCAAATCACACTCCTCAGAAAATGAAGGAGTGTGGTAGGTGTGCGGTTTTATTTTGCTTCAATAGATTTGTCTGGGTTTCCATTCTTAAGATTTGCGGTGTGCAAACAATCACACTCCTCACAGTGATTTGAGGTGAGTGATGGTGTGCTACTGCACTGTAGCTATCCCACTTGAACACCTCAAATGCAAGGCCTGGGAAAGGGTGGTGGGTGTGTGGGTGATGAGGGGATTAGTCTGAAGCAAAACCAGCAGGTTGTTAACTGTTCTACTCTGTGCTGTAAAACTAGTACACTTGATACTTAAGAGTACATGTATAACATGCATCCATTACCAGGGAGCTTTACATTGTTCAGGGATGTAAGTGGCAACAGAAAAAAAATCCCACAACTATGCGCCGGCCCACACACATGCGCGCGCGAAGCCCTGCGCCATTCCTGCCGTGGGTCCAGGGGCCCCCTTAAGGGCCCCTGGTGGGGTCCGGGGGCAAAGGTCCTGTGGGGGTCCAGGGGGCGAAGCCCCCGGAAGCTCCAGCAAATTTGGAGGTTAAGCACCTATTTGCTCAAGTTTTAGATAACATAAAACTTGACCACATTTGAATAGGCCTAGGCTACGCCACAGTACACACACAGCCTAACAACGTAGGGCTGTATGTGTAGAGCCTAGCCTAGCCTAGGCCTAATGTTAATGAATAACGTTACGTCTAATGGAGATAAAAGTGAACTTAAGCCGATCTATGTACTTCAGTTTTCGCTAAAATCCCACTGAGGTTTTGTCCAAAGTAAGTTAGTTTCGGTGATAGTAGCAACAAAAAAGTCAAATCCTACTTGAATACACAAAATTAACGGGATATTTTTCAATACAGCAGCCCACCTGTAAGTTGTTGTAAACGCGTTACTATCGTGAGGAGCAAAGTACTACAGCGCGGCGATCGATGATGTACATGTACGCAGGACTTGGTCGCCCGGTTCATGAATCGTATCGATCATTGCGTACAGCGAGGACCATGTACACAGACCTAGTTAGAAGTTAGCAGATAGCCTAGTTGCAAAATCCAACGCGGGAAAGAACCACAGAGTTTTAACAAGAGGAGTGCGCTGTGTAGCGTGTTGCGACAAATCTACATAGGCGAATTATCTACGGGCGTAAATTACTAATAAGCAACGCAGTATGCTGCATTTGGTGCGAAATCCCGGACTTCTACTTACTTTTATTTCTATGGTGAGCTCCGCTCTCCAGCCGTTAAACATAAAGCAGGGCTTCGACTTTGATACTTTAACTAGTTCCCATCGCGAAAACTAACACTGCTTACAGTGTGGCATCATACGTAAAATCCCGGGGAGAAATTTCGCCAAATATTAAAAAATCCGGATTTCCGGATTTATCCGGAAGTCTTACATCCCTGATTGTTCCAAAGGTCCAGAAACCATTTGGGGCTTGAACAAAACCATAGAGTGTTAAGGACTTCAGGTGGTCATATGTCAATACAATTCAGATGAACAAGTAAATAGATGGGGCAATGTTACTTTTTCACATATCAGAGTCTAACAATGGAGATATCCATTGACTTTATAAGTATACTGTATCAGCCACAAAAGAATATTTGAAGCTTTGTTGTGAAAATATTGTAACCAGTCACAAGTAGACAATGTCAATCTGGGTTCAAGAATACAGTCAAACAGGCTAATTTGTGTCATTTTTCCCAGGTGATAGAGCATGTATCAAAACATATAATCCGCATAGTCTGCTATAAATTCTTCAGAAGTTATATCACAGAACAAGTCTTCCATACTCAGTCTTTCTATGAAACATGTAACATACCAGAGAGCCAAAAGGCTTAGTGATTCCTTGCCATCAAATACCTTACCTGCTTTCAAATTGACAGTGCTTGATAGATTTTTCTTTACATTTTAGGCACAGAATTTTCGCAATTTTACGGCTGGTGACCTCAAATGACCTTTGACCTCCACCAAAAACGATAGGCTTTTTTCTCTCAACATGACAAATCTATATACCAAATATGAAAAGTATCTGCTACTCTTATCTGGAGATATTGTGTTTACATGCCATTTTCGAAGTTTTGGCAATTTTACCGCTGGTGACCTCAAATGATCTTTGACCTCTACCAAAAACAATAGGCTTCTCTCTCTCAACATGAAAAATCTATATACCAAATATGAAGAGTGTTGGTCACTCCTGAGATATCATGTTTACAAGCCATTTTTGGCGTTTTCGCAATTTTACCGCTGGTGACCTCAAATGACCTTTGACCTCTACCAAAAACAATAGGGTTCTTCCTCTCAACATGACAAATCTATATACCAAATATGAAAATTGTCGGCCAATCCTATCTGAAGATATCGTGTTTACAAGCCATATTCAGCATTTTCGCAATTTTACAGCTGGTGACCTCAAATGACCTTTGACCTCAACCAAAAACAATAGGGTTCTTCCTCTCAACATGACAAACCTATCTACCAAGTATGAGAAGTGTCAGTCACTCCTATCTGAAGATATCGTGTTTACAAGCCATTTTCAAAGTTTTCACAATTTTACTGCTAGTGACCTCAAACGACCTTTAACCTCTACCAAAAACAATAGGGTTCTTTCTCTCAACATGACAAATCTAAACACTAAGTATGAAAATTGTCGGGTAATCGTATCTGAAGATATCGTGTTTACAAGCCATTTTAGGCGTTTTCGCAATTTTACCGCTGGTGACCTCAAATGACCTTTGACCTCTACCAAAAACAATATGGTTCTTCTTCTCAACATGACAAATCTATGTGCCAAGTATGAAGAGTGTCCGTCACTCCTACCTGAAGATATCGTGTTTACAAGCTATTTTCGAAGTTGTCGCAATTTTACCTCTGGTGACCTCAAATGACCTTTGACCTCTACTAAAAACAATAGGGTGCTTCCTCTCAACATGATATATCTATATACCAAATATGAAAAGTGTCGGACATTCCTATCTTAAGATATCGTGTTTACAAGCACGCACACACACACACACACACGACATCACCATGGCATAGATTCCTTGCCTGCCTGCGGCAAGGAATCAATAAAATGATGTCCTGCAAATATCTTGCTTAGTGTTAGACTAAAGTTGATCTGGTGTCTAATATGCAAGTTGCTAGCAATTTTACTCTGCAATTTAAATAGACACAGCAACACATTTTTCAGTACTCCAACATATGGCTTGCAACATGGGCCCTAAGGTATCTACAATATATGGGACAAACAACCCACACACAAGTTTCAGTGACCATGTATATTTTTCAAAAGGGGAATCAGGGAGGGAGTTAAGTTAACCAACTCCACAAAATGAAAAGAGAGCGATACAGTTTCAATAACTGAAATAGTTAGGTGAGTACAAGTGTTTAAAGACTGGTGTCTACCTCACTAGCGCTTAACAGAAAACATGATAACAGTGCAATGCAAACATCATCGTCACATGAATCTGACCTAACTTGAAGAACCACAAGGAACTCAGTCTTTTCATAAACAAGAGCTTTACATTGTATTCTAGAACCTTTCAATGGTAGGCTACTATGAGGCAGGGATAATTACCAGGATCAAAGGATATTTTGATGACTTTGATAATTCCCCCACCTTCCTATATGGGCACAATCATGATTGACTAAGCTTACTTACCCCTTGCTACATCTCTTGCCCAAATATGCAATTTAGATGTAGCAAGTGGTAAGTATATTCAGTGCATGATCGATACAAGTTGAATTGCAGCCCTCAAAAAGTGACCCTATACTTTCTTGAGAAACTCTTTAAAGGCATATTTTCATCATCCCAAACAGTTCCAATTCTCCCAACCTACCTACTTCTAGCCCCTCCCACATTTATCTAAAACTCATCTTTATCCAGACACAATCCTAGTTTATTGCATCATGGCTTGTCCCAGTGGCCATACAAGTCTATAGTGTGTAATCAAGACACTCTCAGTGCCCATGGTGTGTAATTCAGCTATGATGCATTGTTTGAATGTGATGCCAATCAAAGAGCTGTACCAATTGATAGTTTTGATATATGTATACTGAAACTGTAGTTTAGGGTGACGAATGACTGCCTTTAAATAAACATGTAGCCTAATGAGTGTCTACATCAAGTGCCAACACAATATGTTAAGCAAAGTTTAAACACTAGAGTACCATCAGCGCTGAAGCTCAAACCTGTTGTAGAACTGCACAGTGGTGACTTCCAATGCCAAGAAAATCACTCCTATGTGATGGATATTTTAATTACTACAGGGACTGTACTTGTCATAGATGGTTATTATTTCTTGAGCAGATGTATCCACAACTAAGAATGTTTTACTTTTTCAAAATGGTAACTTTCTGCTTTGCTTACAATTTTTTATAGAAAACAAGTACATTAAGTTAGCAATCAGCAAGACAGGAGGCAAGTTTAATGGGCCTTTATATCAAAAATAAAAGTAAAAGCTTCTCCCTGAACACATTAAAAGAAATTTGAACCTTTCCATTCCTTCCACAAGCAAGTTTATAAGCAGTGTCATATGAGTTGGTGTGTAATTTGTTTAGAACTAAAATGTGCACATACAATGATATAACCATCAAAATCCCCCTTCAAACTCTTAAACAAACTCACAGGACTGACCTCTTGTACACAGACAGTTCAAAACAGAAAGCTGTACAATGGGAAACATGTAGTAAACTGATTTTGTGAAACATGGAAAAATAGAAGGAGGGCACAAAATTGGTCAGAAAGGCATCATTCTCATTATTATATACTCCCAAATTAGACATGCAATTTGTAATTCACATATGCCAGCCATCCTCCTGAGCAATTTGAATGCAATTCAACATCAATGCATCTAGAGAAAACAGCATTTCAAAATTATTTACATCTATAGCCTTAAAACATGGCCTCTGGATGACCTACAACCTCAATTTTTCAACCAGATAATAGTAGATTAAATATGCCATGTTTGGTTATTTTTGGACTCACAGGTGCAAAAGCGAAATATGAGCATAGTCACATGCACCATTCTTGAGATATTGTGTTTACAAGGTTTTGACCTTTGACCTCTCATGACCCCAAATGCCCTTTGACCGCAACCAACAGGGATCATCTACTTGCTGTAATGCATGGTCTACATACCAAGTATGAACTCTATCTATGAATCTTAACTTGAGATATTGTGTAAAGATTTTGAGACTTTGGCCCCCTGTGACCCCAAATGACCTTTGACTTCACCGAAAAACAATAGGTAACATCTACTCAA
The DNA here is from genome assembly GCA_037179385.1 of Holothuria scabra. Taxonomy (NCBI): domain Eukaryota; kingdom Metazoa; phylum Echinodermata; class Holothuroidea; order Aspidochirotida; family Holothuriidae; genus Holothuria; species Holothuria scabra. The sequence goes on from CM074184.1 coordinate 4,499,335, forward strand.
TATGGGCCATCTACCTGCCAAGTATGGGGACACTGAAAGTTTCCCTTCTTGAGATATTGTGTTAACAAGTCAAATGCATCACACACACACCCAACATCACCATTGCATAGATTCTTGCCTGCCTTTCTGACCTCATAATTATGACCTTGAATGACCTAAGATAAGATGATTGACCTACAACAGTCAAGGAACCACTACATGAAGAATAAAATGGCCAACTTTCAAGGACATTAATTATGCAATATTTGTGGGAGAAGTGACACTTTAAAGATATCACAAAACAGCCAGTAATGACCCCTAGATGACTTTTGACCTCAACTTTTTGAAAACAACATGTAGCTCTATTAAACAGCTCTTTGAGCTGGTTTGAGCTGATGATTTGATCCAATATAAGGTCTTCATTCATTGCCTCAGCCCACTCCCTTGCCCATTTTTCATGCCTTCCTCATAGGCAATAAATGAAGCTACAGCAAGCCAGTCTACTATAAACCTACCTCTACTTGGTCTTTGTTCCATTGGTCCAGTTGGATACTTTTAACTTTACTAAGATGGGCCCCAAGCATACGATGGATTGCAGCACAGTTCACACACAGAAATACACCAAGATTGTAGGAAGCCCAGTTGTCATTTCCTGGATAAGAGAGGAAAATTTTCGAATAAAGCATAAAATTTTACTCAATTTTGTTATAAATGTTAAAACATACAGGTAGTAAGGGCACTCAGAACAGTATCATTTAGAAAACATAAGCTGAATTCTTTGTTCAGCTTAAGAGGAATGAAGTTTTCGATTGCAAAATATCACAAAACCAACAAGACATCCAATCAAGAAGTTATCACGTACATGCAGTGGCAGTTCTTTTTCCTAACACTGTTTACAAGAACCAAACATGGACAAAAATACTGAGGATGATGGAACAGTCGACTTTTGCAGACTGTGGCGACAGAAGATTTACCCTTGACTCACCCTTGACAAAAAAATTATTGCCCTATGAAACTGCACTTATGACTGTTCAATTTTCTGTCAATCAGAAAGCTGTGCCAACTGAGATTTTATGTAGACTACTGCTAAAAGTGTCTTTTGAGGTGAGAATACAGCAATAACTGCCTTTATTGTTGCAAAATATTGGACAGTAAAAGCACTTATCAGTTTACAGAATGACAATGCACTCGTGCTGTTACTTTACCCTAAATGTGGTATTTGATACTGTAATTCCATGATCATGTTTTGATAAAAAGTCATTCATAGAGCTGTAAAAATTTTAATTTGACATGCTACATTTCCAAATTTTTGAACAAAGGGTTTATTTCTGAAATTGTGTAAAATTTTGTATTAAAGAAGAAAGAAAGATTTTGATATTACTGTTTAGTTTACTTCACTGTATGTACATGCTGTCACTTTCATAAAGAAAGATCTCTCTTTTCATGCTTATAAATGAAGAATGTGTCTGTATCCCTATTTACTGTTTGTGTGATCAATACCAAATCTGACACCATCAGACACTCTACAAGCAGTGCAGTTTTTAAAATAAGACTTTATATTAAATAGTGTTTCTCTCTCTAAGTTTTTGTATATTAAAAGGATACAGATCTACCCTTTAAAAATAGTTTCAAACACTGAGAAGTGTTATTGTATGGTATGGCAAAAACACTCAACCCAGCTCATAACTGAACAATTTAAAAACAACCAAACCATTTTAGATTTAAGTGGTACAGTGTTATTGTTGGAACTTTTTTTTATATCACATCAGAGTAGAAACACATGACAAGATTTCATTTCACTAAATAGTGTATGCCATCACCAATTGTCTGCTGTCTTTAATTTGAAGCATTTTCAGTTAAATTTTTAAAATCTTACAAGTATTTTCCTCAGCAGTAAAGATAAACCCCAGCTTCCAGTGTTTTCCAGACAGAGAGCTCCCACTGAGATTGTTTTCTTCTGGTTTACAGTTCTTACACTCTACCCCAATTATGAAGCATTTTTTATCTTGTATCTTCAGGTAAAAAACCATTACCACCACCACCAAACACAGTCTGATTTTATTTTGCAGTAAGTATACTCCTCCAAAGAAAGATTCTTTTGAATTAGTTCAATACCTTTGACAGCTCTCAAGATGCAATTTCTTAAAAACTTGAGCATTTTGTAGTACCGTAGCCCACTGCCTTCAGTCACAAAATGAATGCTAGGGGTATTGCTGTGTTTTGCATTCATCCCATGCTGAATAATTGTAAAAAGTCAAAGTAAATTCTCTTTGTTAGGCTTAATCTGTGACAGATTACAGTATGTCCAGTGACAATGGATATTGGCATTTTCCAAAGGCATGAATATAACTTCTAAAAGAAATCCCCACGGACTGTAACATTGTTCAAACTAAACAGAACTCTTCATGTATTTGACAGATTTTTAGGGGAATTGTGGCTGTCTTTCACGTTTTCACAACAGATACCCTACTATAATATGTGCTTTAAAACATGTCAGCAAATCTTAAAGCTACCCAGGGTGTTGTAACTGTGCACTTTCTTCCACTAATATTGTGTTGTATGGTTAATTTGGCAAACTTGGGCTAGCAGTGATTGTGACATTGAAAAAACTGGAAAGCAATCATCCATCTAGTATGTAAACAAATGGAACAAATGAAAAAAATGAATGACAAAGTTACTGAAGGAATACCGTAGTAATTCTGATTCAGTGACTTCAGTTGGCCTTGAGGATTACATTTGCTGAGTTTAAGATTTTCCATGTGTGAACATTACAAATCACACTCCTCATGAAAGTAAGGAGTGTGGTAGACCTGTGTGCTGTTTTATTAGACTTTAATATATTTAGGCCTATGATATGAGCTCCCATCTTCATCTTGGTAAGTACAAAATCACACTCCTCAAAGTGACTTGAGGAGAGTTACGGTGCGCAATCATGCTCGCATGCCTCAAAATCCAAGGCCTGAGAGCAATGTGATTATGATTTATGAATATCACAAATAGTGGAATATCAATTGGAGTCATATTTTCTACACTCTTTTCTATGAATTTGAACATCCAAAATGGGCATCTAACAATACGTCTAAGGTTTGCCTCAAAAAAAAAATAAATAAATAAATAAACAGGCAAAAGCAGTTGCCCCAAACTTGCAGTAATATCATGAAACAGCAGCCAAGTCTCATGAATTTCCCTTCTCATTTCTTTTCCAAATGTTTTTCTCATACAGTATTTCAGGACCTAAATATTACATATTCCTGGAAATGTCATAACTGAGGAGAAAAAATATTGCCACATGATTTCCAAGAGGGATTCATAAAACTAAAAAGTCTACTATATGAAATCAAATTGGCGTGACTGCATAAAATTTTCTCCCTTAAAAGTTAATTTTTACTGAACAAGTGAATAGCTGCAGATTTGGTAAATTCTTGTTCAGAGTCCTGCTAAGCAGCTCAAAAGTTTGCCAAATATCACACTACCTGCCTTGCTTAGACTTGATGTCGATACAGACTGTAACTGTCCAGGTTTACAGGGCCCTTTCCCAAACATGACCAATTATCTTGCACAAAAAACACTGGAAAGTACTTACAGGACTGCCCACCAGTGTTTACACTTAGCTCCTGTGACACAATTTTGATGCAAGGACTTGTCAATTTGACAAACTGATGTTTATGGGGAAAATGACAAAAGAGGCTATAATTTTTCCCACATTTGACATATGTATAGTTTCACAAAACTGAAATTTCCAATGAGTCAAATCTTCTCATACTGAGCATATTGACCCAATGTATAATTTCTTTGAGGAAACAGTGGTACCCACTATACTCTTTCAAATTATATGCCGTTCTCTCAAAAAACAATCTACTTATCGCAACACCACACACTGAGGGAGTCTTGTAGGCTGTAGCCTTAACTTAAAGGCCCAGTTCTCTCACCCCAAACAGTATTAATTCTCCTAACCTTCTTACTGAAGCCCCTCCCACATTTGTCTGAAATTCACCCTCATCCAGATACAATCACAGTTTATTGCTTCAAGGTGAGTACAGAAAAACTCAATTTATATAATCAAAACACTCTCAGTACCGTACATGCTGTATAATATATATATGCTTTGGTACTCTGCATTGTTTGAATTAGCTGCCAATCAAAGAGCTGAGCAAGTTGAGAATTTCGGTATCCCTGTACCAAAATTGTAGTTTGGGGTGACAGGTTTGGCCCTTTAAGCATATCTGCAATGAAAGCACTTGTGTTGTACAGTATACTGTTACAGTGTCACAGGCACCAATCAGCATCAAATGAAGAGTGTTTACAAGTAAAAATATGTCACTCGTATAATGTTAAGTTTCACTTTCATCTTCTTAGTTATATTCATGACCTTAAAGTAAAATAAGGTCCCTAGATATTTCAATGGGAGAAATACTGACACAAGCACATCAATGGTAATACACGATGCATGCAGGTTACGACACAATACAGTACTTCTTACTTAAACATGCCTTCACGCTAGTTTCGGTATTTTGCATGGAAAATGCAACAGACTGTTGTACTCTCATATAATTAGACCTATAAACAACTGACACTGCTGAAGTGTAACCTTGTGGAAATAATTTCATTAGTACACCAAGCTTCTCTCCAGAAGCACATAAATTGAAACTTATGCTCACTGACACCTTTCTATTGGCACTTATATGTACAACAATCTGCATGTTCCATACAACTACACTGTATACGAGGCACTCAACTCAAATAGTGGAACTTAGTACATGGATGTGAAATGATGTGCCCTTGGGCACATGATCCCCATCATCACGGATGCATGAACAAAGTCTGAAAACTTAAAGTGATACTTTGTGTTCGACAAAAGGGAAATACATTAAATTATTCTGACCAAACTTTTCACAGAGCGTTTAAACAGTCCACACATACAATGAGGACAAATAAGTAATCCTCAATGTGAAAATTCTGCCAAATTTTGCTCAATATCCATTAAAATAAAGACAAAAAATACAAAAATCAACAATGAGAAGCAACAAACTTTTCTCCACTTCACTTGCACCAGTTTCCCAACCAATAAGAGTGCACTTATGTATGAATATTTAATACAACAAGACAGAACAGAACAAGCTAGTGCTGTAATGGTAATGCTTTTGTGAATACCACCACAATACTCTTCTTGTTACGCAAATAACTCTGCTCATTTTTACAACCAGACCTTCATTGGCTTTAATGCAAAAATATAATGATGGAAGCTCAAAGAGGGGTTTTTGCAAAATTATTCTAACAATCCACAGGACTGTCGATCGTTATAAGTTTGTACATGCAAATACTATCTGACCTTGGGTACTTTCAAGGTTATAGTAACACAAAATCCCAGTTTCAGTGTGGGTGATTCAAATTCTTCACACAGGCAACGGTTTGGTTCATGAAATGTGAGACATAGACTGTATGGACTGTTGTTTTAACGTTCAAAGTATCATTATTGTGCAGCTTGAATATTTCTAGTAACCTTGTGACATAATAACTGTTTGAAGAGGCACAGTGACAACTCTCTGTTGGAGAAGAGCATGTTTAAATACTCCAAGCACCACTTTTTTACACACAGAACTGACATGTAAGTACTGTGCACTTTTCATTTTACTTAGTGCGTAAATGCCACGTGTAGGCCTACTCTGTTGGTATTCAACCAACAAAGTCTCGCATTTTGCATCCGAAAGTGGGAAGAACCACTCCTGACCCGCTTTCAGAAAGTATGAAGCAACAGCTTTATTTCACAATTTTCTTATAAATTCCTCTTCAAAGTATCTTTTGTAATATTTCAGGACTGCACTATAGCATATTCAAAGTTAACCAAACAATAACTCCTAGTAAATTTCACATCAGTTTGAGGAGAAAAATAGTTTCCAAGACTCCCATGAGCCAGCCATAAAACAGGACAGTGTATTACACTGCTAGAAGTTGGGGTGACTGCATATATTTCCCTTTTGAGAAGAACAGAACCACAAAAGAAGAAAACAACCTGATTCAGATATTTTTGTTCTGGCACATCATACAGTGCACATTTTGACTGAGAAAATGCATTTAACTATTGTCAATGCAATCAACTTAAAATATGTGCACCACTGCATCTTACTCCAACATTTAAACTTAAAGGGGAAGTTTAAGCAAGAATTTAATTTTCATATGTGAAAGAGGAACTAAATCTACACAGTGTGGTGAGAGTTTCATTAAAATCGGACGTGTATTTCTCGAGATATCAATAAATGAAGTCAGTAGATTTGTGTTCCAAAGTGATTTTGAGGGCAGCAAAGCTTATATCACTTCCTCACATTGACAAGAAATACTTTGCTTCCCTTTGTTTTATCAGACTGTTGTGTTGACCTTGAGGTAAATAGGAATAAGACCTCCCTGTGGAGAATGAAAAGTTTGTAAAATTCCCATGCCACTTATTCAATCCAGTTTTTATAATAAGGGTCTCATGAGGAGAAAATCAACTCTCAAGTTTAAAGAGAAACAAAAGACTGTGCACTAGTCTAATTTGAGGATAAGATGTCATGTGGGCTTGCTTCAAGTTCACTTTTGTTGAAAATTTAAGAACTTCATGTGCTCATATCTTGAAAACCACACATTGGATTTCAATGCAAATACCACCAAAATGCTTAGAATAAGTACCTCTATAACATACGTAATCCTGTTGTGACATTAAACCCTTCTTTTAATGTGTTGGCAACACTGAACTTTGAATTTGAAACCCATGTTTAAACAAACTGCATCCTACTAGCACTGTATAACCCACTTGTTGGTGTTGTCAAATCTCATGTACAATAACTAGTAAACAACTCCAACATTTCAAATCACCTCAAAATTTTAGTTTCAAGGGGAAGGGAGGAGGGGGAGGCAGGGGTGGAACATACTAGGCACCAAGTCCAACCATCAGCCTCCTTGAGGGCATCTGGATAGCTCTGTTCAACTAAACTTACCCCAAATCTTCCTTGTAAGTGAAGTATTAGCCTATTTACGGTACCTCACCTATCAGTTGAGAACTGAGCTCTAAGACTCCATCTTACTCTTGGAGTTGGGCAGCAACATCTACTGTGGAATGATCACTGGGCATTGGAACTTGATACAACAGATTAAAGTTTCACCGCTAGTGATCATTCTGCAGTACAAGGGACTGTCCAATATTACTGTAGGTATAAGTGAGTTAAGCACTGTAGGAGTGTAAAAGAATGGGGCAATTTCATAATTAGGTTACTAAAAAGGTAGTAAAAAACTGATTTAAAAACTGTAGGAAAGGATAACTTCAGAATCCGCATGGTCATTGCTGTGCTTTCATTTTTGATAAAATTGAATAGTTCCCATAAAATTTATATAAATTTATACTCTAGGGAATATCCTACTTTTGATGAAAACTACACTAAAATCAAGACTTATTTAATGAGCTGAAAACCTTGAGAGTTGAAACAGTTTAAACTTAGAATATTTGAGTCTTTTGCTGGATAAATTTTGTAAAGTATTTATCTGTCATAACAAGCAGTTTAATTTTTCAACATTTTATTCTCATATCAGCCACTTTTTGTCTTCTGCTATCCTCTTTACATCAATAATAGACCTATTTTCAAATAGCAATTAGCGTCAATTTTCACCACAGTAAAATGCCATTGACAAAAAAGGCAACCACCAAAACTCTGTCCCACAATCCTTTGTAATTGCTAATTGGAAATAGGTCTATTGAAAGTTTTTTGTGTGCTGTAAAATGAAGATTAAGTCATGAGCTGAAGTAAAACTTGCCACCAAATATTCAGATTATTTTGAAAATACAAATACAGTGAACTATACAAAACAGACCCTGTCCTTTCTATTTTACTAGTCCATTACTATTTTAATTAATCCTGTTACCTCTAAGAAAGGTTGTTCCACTTATTTTCCCTAAATGAGGCTAATTTGAGGATGTAGACAATTCCTGTACCTATAAATGAAATGAACTCAACACCATTTTAAAAGAATTTAGTAAACCAATTTGCAACTGATAAAAGTGTTCCTTGTAAAAAAGGGTGACTCATGAATTAAAGGGGCTCATTGAGTTGACGTTAATAACTTGATGAAAGTGTTTAAGGTACAGCCATTTGAAAATGCTGTTAATTAACATGATTAGTCAAGTTCTAGATCCAATAGTTTTGACAAAAGTCACAATTTTTAACTTTGTGGTGTCCTGACTTGTGATGGTCTTGTGCATAATTTGAAAAAGTGTCTGGTCACAAATTTTTGAAAACCAAATTGAGCCGTTAAGTACTCACTTATAAAACATTTCTTTGTATGTAGGATATGGGTATTGTCTTAGTTTGACCATTTGTCATTGATATGTGAAGAAAACTTAACACCTTTGGGAAAATTTGTTGAATTCCATGAAACAACTCAATGAGCCACTTTATGGGTTAAATATTTCATGTCAAATTTTGGAACCCACATTCACAGAACTGCCCACTTGCCCACTTGTATGCATCTAAAAGTCCCATGTGCAGGGAAGCGTTGCATTATTTCTATGGTATGCAATTGAGCCATACCCACATGTTGGTCTGTACCTGTGAGCAATTCCTGTACCATTTCTATCCTGCTATCTGAAAGCCATGCCCTCCCAGCTGACACCATGACACTCCACCAGAGGCAGAAACAAGACCATTTGTGATATAGGATATTTAACACTTTGACTACCTTATATTATTTCAGTCTGAGGTGTGCACTATAGAGAAGTTGATTTATACTGTGAACTGTTTTGTGCACCTTTCTACTTCATACCTGTTCCAGTGTACCTGTTCCAGTGGAACAGTAAGGCCTACATGCCCTTAAACTTCTTGACATACAGTAAATAAAGGCTAACTTAGGCTGCAACATTTGGTAAATCTATCTGCAAGTAAAGACAGTATCTAAAATTTGCATTCAGAACATACCTTTTCATAATACACATGTTAATTGGACATTTCCTGCAAACTGGTCAATTTTATTGATGTATGATGGGTCTTGTGGCCTTTTCCTATGTTTTGAATGCCTTTGACCTGTACTTAAAAGATTCAGTATGAGTCATCTTTATGTCAATTATGTCAATAGATAAACAGTATACTATAAACCAAGTCTTAGACAAAGAAACATTCAAAGCAAAACTGTACCAACCGCCATTGTTAATATAAATATGCTATTCATGAAGCAACACACTGCTATCTTACTCCTTCTTTTTCTGCTTGGATGAAAACTTAACTTTTTGCTTTCACTTTTTGACACTTGGTTGACACTTTTACAATCACTTGCATTATGATATAGGCCTATTCTATTTCACTCAACCTGCAGAATAATGTAAGCTCCAACAGTTTCCACTTGGTGTTGACTCAAAACTGCTTCCATTACATGGATGTGCGGACTGGATTTTTGTCTCAGTACTACAACCAGGGTGCGTAGATCATGTTCCCCCAATGAGTTTTTCTGTGCACTGCCCAAAAGGTACTGTACTGTAAATGACATTTTACAGCTTTATTTCTAACCAACTGGTTGAAGTCAGAACAAGAGAATTTAGCCTTTAATAGTTTGGCTTAGCGAGTCAAAGTCCAGACCTCCTAGATGCAAGTCAAATGCTCTAACCACTTGACCATGCACTTGGTTCCGTCCTTTACTGAGGAGTCCTAGTGGTTGCCTTTTGACGGGCACACTGTGATTGCCTTCAAGCCCAAAAATTTCACCTGGAGAGAGCAATTGATGGTACTCTTAGATTTCCAGCCAAGACTAGTATGATAACGTATGTACATGTACACAAAATTTCCACTTCGATGCCAAGTGACTTCATGGTCAAGTGGTCAGAGCAGCAGAATTGCAGTTGGGAGGTTGAGAGTTAGAGTCCTGGCCAGGTCATAACAGAGACTTTAAAGACTGAACCCATTGCCATTGTGCTTGGTGCTCAGTACTTGCAATGTTGTAAGGAAAACAAGCCAGTGAGCGACAGCTGGAAAAATGGCTGTGGCTGGCTTGACTTGAACCAATTAGTTGAAAACTGGGCCATTAAGCTCCATCCACCAAACTACACTAATTCAATGCCTAGTATTGCTCACTGTACACTAGGTATACATGTATGCATTATTAACAAGCCAAAAGATAATGTATCTTCTAAATGCAAAGTGCATGCAAACAATGCACACAGGTACTTTGTAAGGAGTTAATAGCTTTTGGCAGGCCATACAACCAACCTACATCCACAGGGCTCCATGTCACAGAATACAAGAGATTTGTGAGATAAGTCACAATCAAAATTATGTTTGTGCAACTGTTTGTTTAATACATTTTAGGAAAAAATTCTCTGTATCCTTGACTCCAGGAGATTATACTGCATATCAAATTGAATTATTAGACTGAACATGGTACTTTACCTAGTGAGCTGGGTTGTGAACAAGTCACTTCCTTCACCTATAAACTGTAAGGGTTTTGAATAGGAAATGACCTATTCAGCACTCGATTCAGTTTACCTGGAATGCTGTGATAAAATAGGTAGTATGGCATTGAAGATGCTACTAGCGGGAAGTTGTGGGTGACATTGATACATGCAGCTGCTGTTCTATCACTTCACAAACTAAGGCTCAAGTCTTTAATACAGTATGTCCATGACAAAATCCAAGTGTCTTTGATTGCCTTTAACATATGTCAGTTCAAAGATCCATGGAAGACTGTGCAGTGTAAATAAAAAGAACATTTTGCACAAAACATGTTCATCAAAGTACCGTATTTACTCTATTAAACGCAACGGGGGCGTGAAATTTTCATTAAAGGGGGCGTTTATTAGAGTCAAATTTACGTGACTTTTCTCTAGGCAAGTGCCCCGCAACTTGTTTCTTATCTGAGCCCTTCTGATAAACTGCTATGGCGTATTTGCCCATTTGGTTGTCAGCTTCACAATCAGCTGTGAGCTCCTCACCAATAATCAGTAACCAAACTTTCCTATATATATATGGTAGCCACGAACAACACTGTGAACTTTGCAAGTGAGATCAACTTTCGCCGACATCTTGATATGTAACGTTACACACAGAAGTGACTTTTTTACGAGCCCGCGGCATGCATGCATGCATGCTGTGCACAGTATACAGCCAGGCCTCACGTTACTATACTGACCGGCCGGCTATACGCAAGTACATACGGTAATTGCATAATAGTTACCGTGAGTAGCACCATGCACGTATGTATTAGCAGTACATATGCATTCACAGCATTTCACTGTTAAACAGTTTTCCTGTGGTGAATTTGGATTTTCATGTTAGGCTGTTTGGATAGGCTAGCGAATATTTTTATACCTACGGTATGTGCAGTACCACTTTCGAACCGCAAACGAAGCAGCACAGGTTCGCGGTATGTGATAGCTTGATGGATATCAACAGAAATTAGTTGCAGAAACATGCCTTTTACTCCAGGATATGGGACTGTAGGATTGCACCTGGAATACATTGTGTGTAAAGTTAGTTCATGTACACACTCAATAGAACAAACACTGATACTGTATAAACTGCCTTTATAACCAAATTTAACAGCTTGTTTTTGGTCAGTATGAGCCTTCCTTTCTGTCTAACACAATCCCAATGCCTATGATCTTGTACACTTGCACGCACTTTGACCATAAAGAAATCATTGTGGATGTTTCTGGCACAAATTTTCACAAGAACCCAAATAGTGCATGCTGTGCTATACTGTAGTATATGAAAGGCATTTCCAGGCTAAGTTGTGACCTTTGACCCTGGATATTGTTCAGCCCCAAGTAAGTCCCAGTCTGATTTTACATGGAATGTGTAGAAAAAGTGCCCATATAAACATGACCTACTTAGAGTTCACCGGGACAATGTTGGCGCATGCATTCATTGTACATCTCGAAAACGTAAAATTGCCCGAAATAGTGGAAACTGGCAGCTGGTATGACCTTTGACCTTTCTTAAGTTCATGCACCAGCTTGGTCCCATTATTTTTCCAACTGATTTCTGCTAACAAAGATAAAAATAAGCCAACCATGAAAAAAATTCAATGGGATCTTGATGGCTCAGGTGTATATTTGAACAAGAAAATGGCACAATATACCATTTGTGTGTACTTCAAGGGTACAATGCTTGAAATATTGATGATTTGAGAATTTTCAAAAATTTTCTTCTCTGCCAATTGCTGAGATCCCATGTTTTTTTCTTCACTTATTAGGAAAGGGGGAATGTGCCTACAACTTGCTGTCACTCTGATCAAATTGTGATGTTGGTGTGTAGACTTACAGAGGCACGAAAACGCAACAAAACAGAAAATTTTGACTTTTGAGCTCATTTATCTCCATGTGCCAACGAGATTCCACCAGTTTTTCACTTGAAATTGAATAAGGGCTTTGAGTTCTGTCATAAAAAGTTGTTTAGTCCATGGGATCTTGTTGGCGCATCAAGTTATAAGGTCTTGAAAACATCACGAGGGCACCGTTCGTCAAGTACACTATTTTGGTCAATTTAACGCAACGCGCCAAGGATATCCCACCAATTTTTTTTATAGATGCTACGTATCACATTGGAGGTTTCAAAATATGTTTTCTTTTTTGTTGGGATGTGACTGGCGCACAACTTTACACCTATGGGGATAATGCGATCCACAAATTTATTTTTTTTTGAGTTGAGCATGACTCAACTCAATCATTGCAACAAATGTGATTGGCAATGTCAAGACCAGTTTTAAGTCGCACCAACTTCAGTCGGGAAGAACCAACATGTTGGTTCTTCCTAACTGAAGTAGGTACAACTTAAAAATGGTCTTGCAACTGTCAATCCCAGTCGTAAATTCACGCACATTACAGGACTGTTGGAGATCCGACGATTGAGTGAAGTCGTGGTGTGCAAAGTTGTGTAAGTGTGCTTTTAGCTTATGAATATTAGTATTAATTAAACCTTTTCATTCAACCTCCTTTCAAATGAAATAACAGCTCCTGTGGGCACCTTCCAAACCATTTCAACTAAGTTAAAACATATCTACAGTACTGTACTACAGCACTGACAGTTTGACAAGCAGCGCGATGACTGTATATTGCAATTGTTTAATTTGTTTCGATTGAAAAAACACAGTACCAGTCCACCTGTTTTGGGCAGAAGGAAAACCTCTTTTCACTGTACTGGGAATGCTGTAAAGCAGAGACAGAACAAACTGTGCAAGTTAATGTTGTTAGTCTGATGAGGTGTCTGGCTCAGCTTAAAACCAAATTGGCTTAACAGACTTTGCAAGGAACTGGACAATAGAGATGGACAAAGTCTATGTTTACACTGTAAACTATTTTTATATAGAATGGTTTTCTTGCAACACCAATGGAGTAGGAAATGTGGTTTTTGTGATCAAATGGGTCTTCCCCTTCTTGCTTTCTCTGAAGCTTCAAAATACTGTGGTAGTGGTACCGTATCATGCTACAGTATATGCTGTCTTCTGTAGGCTACCATGTATACTGTGTGCAAGTGCTGTCATTTCTGATCACACACACGTTTAGAAGATAGTGATACGTATTTATGTGCACCATCAAGAGATGAATCAGATTCTGTAATCATTTAGGATTTCCAGCCAATCATTCTGCACAATCACTACGCCTATAAAGATGCTACAGAATGAAACAAAGATAACAATTACATTTCAACTGTAACTAATGTTTCTTGAGTACACAAATTCTACATCACTTGTGAAAAGTATGGGCCATGGACAAGCTATACCTTTACCATTGTGCTAGGATTGGGACGTATTTGCGCGCCTCGGGACTGGGCGGAAAAGCGGACGTAGCACGCCTCCACGTCAACTTACGTAGGCTATTGACTGCGTGACCTTAAACTATTGTCTCTCTCCTTGTTGTGGCCGAATTCTCGGTTAGCTATTTGCAGTTTTGAGCTCAGTGTGAAACAGTAAAGATGGGTGACCGCGGCGCTCACATCTAGGTCCAAAAGGACCCACACAACAGTAAAGGGTTAAAATAAGCCTGTGGAGTGTGTTTACTACAAAGCTAATGCTGCTGTCTCTGCATGTGTGCACAGCCCCCCCCCGGCCATGGGAATGATTGTTTGATGTTTTCCGCTTTAACCCGGTAGTATTACTTGGAATTTGATTTAGTAGAAGTGCATTCAAGGTGTATTCCTTGCTGTCTCGCAGAAAGCTCTGCGTAAGTTGCTGTACAAACTGTTCTGCACAAAACACATAGTACAAACTATCTAGCTGCTGTGTTTCGCCGTTTTTTTTCAAATCCCCAAGCTTTGCATACATATCTGTGCACGTTTTGTACACGTAGCACCTAGAATCTTGTGAAGTTCGGTGGTTATTACCTTGCATAAATTAAGTCATTCCCAGCATTCTTTCTGAAATGTTAATTACGGTAGGACTTAAGCAATGTTGTCATACGACGTCATTGCAAACGAAAACAGTAATGCACATGGTCTCTGCAGCAAACTTCTTGGCCCATGCATGCATTAGACTTACGTGGCGTGTCCATTTTTACCACCAGACAAGGCATCATATTTTGCTCGGTGACATCATATGCAAAACATCCATTGCAAAATTTAAATTGGCCCCTGCCCCGCAATTGGTTCAATTGCATTGATTCTAGGCAGCCAATCAAAACTCCCGCCTTCGCCTATGTGACTTAGTGTGTGAAAATACTCGGTGTCCAGACAAATCTTCCCGTTGAGTTTGTGTAACCACATTTGCACTTGTAACGCCGGCTAGCGAAGCCGGGCGAGCAGGGTTCGATTTATAATTTTTTTTTCTACATGCACTGGTGCATGTAGGTCAAAAGATCTACATGCACAGCAAAATTTCTACAAGCACCAAATAATCTGAAAATTTAAAGAAAAGCCTACAAGAAAAACACCTTTGCTATAGGCCTAATAAGGGTCTAAAAGGACAATTTGCATTTTGTCTGTTTTGAGTAAAAACAAATGTGCAGATTTTAATCATTGAACCCTTTTCTTACGTGGCATGTTCCACCAGTCTGTTCCATCAGCAAAACAGATGCTGGCATGCCGCGAGCAATGGGCCTTAAGTGTGTGTTTTTGTCCGCTTCAAGGGCAAAATTTCCCCATTACTATTTCCCCATTGCTAAGTCAATTGAACGTGCTGCTGTATTACAGATCCAAGATTACCTCTCGCATAATAACCTTCACAGCAAGTATCAGTCTGCTTACAGAAACCACCATTCTACAGAATCTGCCCTTCTAAGGGTTTACAATGACTTGCTGCTTTCAGCTGATAAAGGAAGGGAATCTGTTCTTGTATTATTGGACTATTCTGCTGCTTTTGATACCATTGATCATACTATCCTTTTACAACGCCTTTCTAATAGATTTGGATTTTGTGAAACTGCACTCCGCTGGTTTACATCATACTTTACCAACCGATTGCAACATATTAATATCAATGGTCACTTATCTGAGGCTCATGTACCTGAAGAGGGAGTCCCTCAAGGATCTGTTATTGGTCCTCTTGCTTTTACTTTGTACACATCTCCTATTGAAAACATAATAGAATCATTTGGTCTGTCCAAAATAATTTATGCAGATGACACTCAAGTGTATGCTATAGTTGATAATAGAAACTGCCATTCAGTATTACCGCAACTGGAAACTTGTGTTAAGGACATCCTTTCGTGGTCAAACACCAACAGTTTAAAACTCAATCCTGAGAAAACTGAAGTACTACACCTTGTTTCTCGCTTCCGTGATACTATACCACTCACCAGTATTTCCACTGGAGACTCTTTAATCATGCCTGCCCAGAGTGCAAAAAATCTGGGTGTTATTTTCCAGAATGATCTTAGCTTATCTCAGCATATTAATAATGTGTGTCGCTCTGCCTCCTTTGCTTTGCACAAAATTGGTCAATTACGACATTATTTGGATGCCCAAACTACTGAAAAGCTTATTCATGCATTCGTTACCTGCCATCTGGATTATGGAAATAGTCTTTTCTATGGTTTACCTAAACACCAAATTTCAAAACTCCAGCGAATTCAAAACCCAGCGGCTCGACTTGTTGCATTAACAAAATCATGTGACCACATCACCCCTGTTCTTCGTAATCTTCACTGGCTTCCTGTGCAGCATCGTATCAACTACAAAATCCTTCTTCTTACATACAAATGCATCCATGGTTTTGCTCCATTATATCTAAAGGATCTTATATCTAATTACAAGCCTTTACGTGAACTACGTTCCAGCTCTCAATCTCTTTTAAATGTGCCGTCATCTGTTACCCATTCTTATGGTGATCGTGCTTTTTCAACAGTATCTGCGAAACTGTGGAATGACCTTCCATCTTTTGTCAAGAACTCTTCCACTGTTGGACAATTTAAAACTAACTTGAAAACTCATTTGTTTACTTTGTCTTATTGACCGCATGTTGTATAGTTTTAGCGCTTTGAGACTTCTTGTGTAAGGCGCTATATAAGAACTGTTATATTATTATTATTATTATTACCTCACTGTGTGAAAAGATCGTTGGAGCCAGGGTTAGGACCAGCTCAAAAATTTCAGGGTAGTATTCCCCACTTGGTTTAAAATTTTGAATCTGGGAGGGGGGGCAGGGAGGCTCAAGCAAAGTCAAATCTTGGGAAAAAATGACACATGCATTCCTGGGCATAAACCAAAAAAGTTGTAACCTATGCATACCCCCAATCCCCCCCCCTCCCCCCACATCTCTTCCTAATGCCACAAGTTCACAACCAGATCTTGTCTATCAGCACTCATTCTGAAGGAAAGCTCATGTTTTCTGCATAGGCTACAAATTTAGCAGAGTTAAAGGCAGTCATTTGTCACCCCAAACTAGTTTCAGTTAAGGTTTCACGGTATACCGGTATTTCCGTAAGTACCGGTACGGTACGGTACCACCAACCTAAAGGTACCGAAGTATCGTGGAGACTCGGTACTCAACTGTAAGGTGAAAATCTTTTCTCAAAATTATAGCATTTAAATTAGAATGATACTAAAATGTAACAAACGTCCATTTGATAAATGCCCCGTGTCTCTAAACATTATAATATAAACAGGGAATAGTCACTTGATAATCATTTCGCACCATTTCAGTCACAAATCCCCCCTAAGAATTTCGGAAATTGCCGTTTAACGTTACTTTCGCAGAACTAGCACCATCAACACTAAAAAGGAACTTGCTTTTTATCGACATTCTGCGCAATCTCAGAACGATCCCGGCCCTGCCAGCGCGAGCTTCGCCAGCGCCTTCACACTGTGTATTTTAGACGGACACGATAAGTCAACTTTGCGGAGAAAATCTTTTCTCAAAAATAAAGCATTGAATTTGAATGATACTTGAATGAAACAAAAACCCATTTGATAAATGCACCGTGTCTCTAAGGATTGCAATACAAACAGGGAACATTCACTTGATAATCGTTTTGCGCTATTTCAGTCACAAATCCCCCTACGAATTTTGGAAAGTGCTGTTTAACGTTACTTTCGCAGAACTATTACCTTCCACACTAACAGGGCCCTTGCTCTCTTTTGACATTCTGCGCAACCACCGAACGATCGCTGCTCATCAGCAAATGCTTTCACATGGTGTATTGCGAATAGATACCATACGTTGATTGATAAAATTCACTTTGATTAAGATAGCACACAACATTATACGAGTGCGAAATTCGTTGTAAGCAGACAAAGAATCATAGCATTGCAAGCTCTGACATGAACGTTGCATCGACGATTTCTGATTTTAACACAGTGATTCAGTGGGACCGCTCCATAACGTCCACTGTCTATGTCTGTGGGAGAAAAACTTTCGTACGAACGCAACGAACGTTCTTTCAGAAATTACTGTAACGCGGTGAAGCAATGGGACTGAACACACAGTAAATCCCGCTTAAATCATTGGCACGCGTGTTCAGTTCAACTGATAAACTCACTTGCTTTGTTGTATTGCTCTACGTACTGAAGAACAGTATAGTGTTATTGTACAACGTATTGCTGCGCGATGCATTCGTAAATTCAATCTTGAAGCACTTTGATTTAGTTTTGATAGCGATAACTCGGCGGGCAGAAAGCTTGATGAATTAGTCTTTTATGGAAATATTTTTGTTAAGTTCTACTTAATAACCTTTGGTTATACTTTAGGAGGGGGGTTGTTATTATTTGCAGAAATTATTTTCGCAATCTTCATTACAATCCTGAGTGCTCTTGTCATCTTGTGGGGTCTAGCTCCGGTGCGGACGTGCGGCGCTGATTTATTGTGTGTCCCGAAATTATCGGACGCTAAATATGCAGAGAAGTTATTTCTTTTTTTGTTTACCGATTTGTTTAGTGTGGGGTGACTAAATGTTATAAAAAATACTGACACGGGAGGCAGGGATTATCAGAAGACTTCACTTATGTCAATGCATGGTATTTTTACGGATATTTTGCATGTGATAAAAATCCTACTTTTTTACTCTTCTGGTACCGGTACTACGGTAATACCGGTACCATTTGTGGCGGTACCGACGGTGCCAATTATCAGTGGTACCGTGAAACCCTAGTTTCAGTATACATATATCAAAACTCTAAATTGGTGCTGCTCTTTGATTGGCATCACATTCAAACAATGCATCATAGCTAAATTACACAGCATGGGCACTGTGAGTGTCTTGATTACACATTATAGACTTGTATGGCCACTGGGACAAGCCATGAAGCAATAAACTAGGATTGTGTCTGGATAAAGATGAGTTTTAGATAAATGTGGGAGGGGCTAGAAGGAAGTAGGTTGGCAGAATTGGAACTGTTTGGGATGATGAAAATATGCCTTTAAGCTTGGAGATACATTGGCCTGACACAAGGCAGTAAGTGACCTTACTGAAACAAGCCCAGGCTATATACTGTACTTGAGGTCCCAGGCCCAGAGTTTGCATCAACTATCGCCAAATAATCCATTATACGCTACAGCTAAAATTTTACACAATCTTCAAGTTATTCAATTCTTTTTAAGGTTGATTATAAGGTTTCACCAGTTTAACATGCAACTAAAATTCTGACATTGTGGTTTAAAAGGTTCAAGTCTCCGATCATCCAAGTCCTATCAAATTTCAATGTCACCGTGGTACACACTAAATGTGAAAGGCTGCAGTCTTAGAAGCAAACCACATCGTGAAAATTACTGGATGCCAAAATTATGTTGTTGGCATTTATTTCTCAAAACATGTGTGAGACATGTGTAAAATACTTTAAATTTGCCCTTACCAACATTTTCAAAACTTTTACTACGCTACTTTTGATGTACCATACTTTTTTCTTTATAGCTGCTGGCACCAGCTCACACACCATCTTAACGTATTGTCTATATGAATACTTGGAAAGCCTAGCCTGTAACGTTAAAAGTCACCTTCAGGTTGAAAGCAGCCACATGCAAACTGTACACACAGTTTACGTTGTACCACCAGTGTCAGTGTTTCCCTGCACGTTTGACTCCACCAGGAGTGTTGTGCAGTATTTTTCCAGATCCAGATCCAGATCAAGCTCTCTCAGCACAACATAACTACTGTGCATGCAAGAATCGTTCTTGGGATTTACGTACGGAACGTACAATACATCCATTAATAAGAACAGTGCATTACTTCACAGACTTAGTGTGTGCATTTGGTGAGCCCCACTATTCTGAATGTTCTTTGTGCAGGATTCCCGAAATCCCGCTGCTAATGCAAACCCTAGTAGAAGGCTAGGCTAGGAGCAACATTACTTGGAGAAGTAGATGTGCAAAGTGATGATCGTTGACACTGATGTTGCTATACCAAAGGAGACAAACTCAGAAGTTTTTGGTGAAATGTCTTCTTGTCTAACTGACAGTATGCAAGAAATAACGATGCACGGGACAATTGGGACAGCTACATTAGGATTACTTTGTGCTGCAACTTGACTTGTAACATGTATTTGACCAAGAAGTTTAGCGTACATCAAATTGCAATCATATAGCCTAAGAAATTCTCCCTTGTATGTTCTCCTTTTCCACAAAACTAACAAACTGACTTAAAATAAAGCACAAGATTACACTACCTCGGCTAGCTGGAAAATAAGACAGTAAGTACAGCCTAGGCCTAGCCTAGCCAAGGCCCTACTGAAAATTATTTTGTGTTGTCAGACCTAACGTTAAGCCTATGCTGTAATTTAGAATCCGAAGTTACACGTAGCCTTGGATTTGGAGTTGGATTGAGAAAAATATTGTTACTGTGTACGACCATCAGCGCGTTATAATTATTGTATCTTAGTTCTTACCATCGGTATTCAGTTGAACCCTGCAGTCCGCACAAACATTGTTCCCCAAGTCTTCATTTTTCATTAACTCCAGTAACCTGTTTTTGTACGACGTCATCTTAGACTGAATTATAAATATTTTGTCGAGCAAGACTACAACGACATGTATCTTGGCTACCTGTAGTAGTCTAAACTTTGTGCTCAGTTAACTAGTTGCTAGTTCAATTCAATGCAACTCGAAGGAAGTTTACAACTGACACAAAGTTTTACACGTACACACTCTTCTGTACGGTACGCACGTACAACTGTGAACTGCAGCGTGAAAGGTACCAGTACGCAAATAACAGGTGTACGTCGGTTACGTCGGTCCGCATTTTCAAGGAGTGGTGACAGTGTTGCTATATTTACACTTTTACAAGGAAAGCTTTTCCAACGAACAGAGTTCCCTCAAAAAAAAAATAAGAAAATAAAAAAAAAAAAAAAAAACATCCTAAGTCGCCTATTCTTCTTGATTGTGTGCCGCCAACTGGAATATGATAGTTCCCCAACAAATTAATATTAACGATGCCTTTTATATGCAAATGCAAATTCTTATGTAACCGCATGCTCGGAAAATTCATCCTATTATATTGTATTCATATGTTATACATGTATAATGAATAGATAGTTACGTTCGCGCGCGCTCATGAAACATACTTCCGCATTTCTTTTCAGAGAATGAAACTTCATTACTTATTTGCCTATAAAACAAGATTGGCAAACGCAAGCGCAACAAGCAGGGACCACTAGGGGCCACGCCCCCTAAACTCCCGTCAGCCCCTCAGCCCCTCCCCCCCCCCCCAAAATGTCAAGGTTATGTGATAAGTGTCTAAATACCGCCGACGCCAACCTTGGGTCAGTGTGGCCCCTCAGACAAAATGTGCACCCCAGACAACCCCCAATTAAGAATTTCTCTAGTAGCTACGTTCGCAACTGAAACAAGTCAGTTTTGAGACATTTACTCAATGACGGCCGGTGTCAAATGAAGCAAGACAGCAGTGGCGTAGCCAGGATGGGATTTTTTTTGGGGGGGGGGGCCTAGGTAACAAGTGGGGGACCTGGTACCTCCGAGGGTCAGGTACGGCAAGACTATCTAAGCGGAGCGCCACCATCGGTTGGCGCGGAGCGTACAGGAAAATTTGGGGCTTTAAAACCCCTCCAGATGGCCGGAAACGGCACTTCCCATGTGTTTTAAGCTGGATGTACCCAGCCTTGAAATACGAATCTCATGTCTGCGATGTCTCAAATAATGAGAATAAAAAATCAATCTATGAAAAATGGTAATACATACACTTTTTAGGGACCTCAAAACTGGGCACTTCTGATCTGTGGCCTGGGGGATGAGACTAAAGGAGCCGGTATCTCCCTTTCCCTTGGGAAAAATTGTAAACTTCAGAGGCACGTAGATCGCAAATGCGGCAATATTTGAATCTAAGCGGAGCGCCACCATCAGTTGGCGCGGAGCGTACAAGAAAAATTTGGGCTTTAAAACCCCTCAAGATGGCCGGAAACGGCACTTCCCACGTGTTTTAAACTGGATGTACCCAGCCGCAAATTCGGCAATATTTGAATGGATTTCAGCTTACCTAAGGCAGTACCTCACCCTTTAACAGGAAAACCAAAAGTAGTTGTGTCCCCCTCTGAGAAACTTTCTTTGCGTTAGATTTCCTAGATGCAAAATGGTGCTATGTTTGGCAAAACTTTGAACTGATTATTGGCCTGAGTTTTCGGATTTTTCCTTTTTGGGGAGCATGAAAAATATAAAAATATTTTTAGTTTTTGTAGAGATTTTACAAGAGACATACATACTACCAAAGAAACAATGTGCAAAATTGTGCAGTATTTGTTCATCGGTACATTACGTGGTCAAAAAATAAAATACTACGAATAAATCCCTCAAAATAATTGAACCTCAAAGCAGAAGTATGGATCATGTGGGAAACACATGAAATCCGGACCTTGTGGACATTTTACAAATCCCCCGGACGCCAGTGCCAACTACTAAAAAGAGGACTTGTCGAAAAAAATCCTTTTACAGTGGCACTTGTCATGGGCAGGAGTGAGGCACGACATAGGCCTACTTGTTAAGGATGGAAGGGAAGAATTATCCGAAGGCAGTACCTTACCCTTATCTGCTTACGGCATATTTTGCGTATAATTAAGTATAGGAAGGGTCCTGTAAGAGTGGTCTCCAGTGTACGATTGCCTTATTTTCAGTAAATCAATCAGCCATCCGAAAGGGAGAAAGGGTCTTAACCTAACAAAGTCGCATTAAAGTTTGTCGTCGAGACTTTCGTTTCATCTTCGAAGTGAAATGCAATAAACTACAGTGCAGATCACAAACGGTATCTAATTTAGTGAAAGTAGGCATTTTGAAGTTATTGCTTGGTTTCATACGTGCGGACAAAATGTGTTTTACACACATTCATCCATTTTTTTTTTAAATTTTTACACATTTTTTTATTTTTATTTTTTTCAATTACTTTATCAGAACGCAAAAAATCTGGGGGGGGGGGCTGAAGAAAATCTGTTGGGCCTAGGCCCCCCAGGCCCCCCCCCCCCGTGGCTACGCCACTGCAAGACAGGGCCGTCAGTGCGGGCCATGGGCGTCGGGTAGCTAGGCATAGTTACCGTGACAGGGGAGCAGTTTCCTCCTCCTGTCTGAGTTTTCCTTGCTTCCACATGCCTCACCCACACTTGAACCTAGCCTACTACTTAATTTTTCATTCAGTCGTCATACACAAACCTCAGAGCTTCTGAGGGCCCGGTTTCCTTCTCCCCTCCTTCCCACTCCCTTTTTTCCTGCTACATATTTTTTACTCCCAATACTTTCTCCTTCCCCCACCTCTGGCCTCTAATTTCAATGAATCGCATTACTTTTAATATGGTAGGCCTACCATTAATTCGAATGTATGTATGTGAATATTGAGTGTACTTCATTTATTTCGAATTGATGATGACATTAAACCAAACTAATGACGTGGGCATTAACCCGAATATACTGCATGTATTCATCTATTCCAATATACGGGTAGTTACTCGTACTTTTCCTATTTTAGCAGCCTAGCACTATTCAACACACTAGCTGCTGTGCAGTTACGATTAAATGGATGAATTTTTGCGGCCCAGTTTCCAACCAATTGGTTCAAGTCGAACCAGCCCATGGCCTTTTTAGGGCGCGGATGCGCACTGTTTAACAAGAAATTTCCTCACATGCTAACGATAGCCCTCATCCCCAACCTATTCCCTTACTCTAACAAAGCACGCAATCGATACAATACAATGACAATAGCCAATCAAGAAATGTTGTTAAACAGTGCCCCTTTTTCCAAACGTATATCAGTGTAGTTCCGCATTTAAAATCTACTGGGAAGTTCATTGTATTCCATTTTTTCATATGTTTTCACGTTGGTAGCCAGTTCCCGGTCATTCTTTGTAGGCCTACAAGGTAACAACCCAGTCAATAACGTCACGACGTTCGTTGGAGTTCGTAATTTCCGTCTTCCCATAGAATATCTCCACCTTTCAAAGATAATCCACTTTATTTGGAAGATTACTGCGTGGTTACTAATCTAGCTATAGTGACCTTAAGTTATTTTCAGAATTCGGAATTTTCCCTTAGTTGCGTCTGTGGCACTTTAAAAAATTCTACTAAACAGTTAAAGTTAGGTGAATTTTTCAATTTCAATTTCTTACTGGTTTAAGTAATGCCTTTCCGGGGTCTTTTCCCAGTCACCGGCAATTGTTTTACCTAATTTATTGCTAATGCTGAGGACTGAGCACAATGACAGTGGGTTCCATTTTTTAAATATTCGGTGTAATCTGGCCTGGAATCCAACTCCCCGACAGTTGCAAATCTCAATGAATGCTCTGTATAACCACTTGACCAGCACAGTCGGTCTTGCAGTGTGGTACTTTATCCAATGTGACATTTCCTTGTACATTTGACACAAATGAAGGTTCTGATCTTAGATATTAACAAAATTGACACCAGTTTTTCCAACCAATTTATTTCTTGTTCCTCCGCAGAATACATAAAACTGCCTTGTGCAGACACAAGCCTAGCAGTCCTTCCATCGTTCAGGGACGGTGAACATAAACTGCAAGGACCCGAAGGTGTGTTCAGATCACTCACTGCCACAAAGACTTTGATGTCGATCTAAGAGCTAAATCAGTTGAGACATTTGCCAGCACCCCCATATCAATAATGCAGTTTGACGAGTGCCTGTCTTTAAAATGTCGGGATTTTGGAGTGCTAGTCATATTAGGGAGGATCCTGTGGAGAGCGTTGCGCCTAACTTGTATAATCCAGGTTAGGCCCAGATAGGGATTGCTCCTGTGACAGGAAGCGAGTTTTTTCCGTAAGATGAGAAAGGAAAATTCTTGCCGATGGACCACTGAATGAACCCAAATTTCAAAATGACAGCCCTTTGTTATAATTCTGACACCGGATTATGAAAGAACAGATCAAACATCTATAGGATTCCTCGATCTCGTTCTGATTTTTCTTAAGTGTGTCAGTGTTGTATTCGAGACCGGCATATCCGAGACCGAGACCAGAGGGTGTCGAGACCGAGATCATCAAGAGCGTTGATTTGGTTTTCAAAGTGGGGGGGGGGGGGCATGTGGGTTAAATTTTTCTCCTGTTCTGGTAAGGCGAGAACAGCGGCGTAGGTTGACATTTTTCCGGAAGGGGGGGGGGGTGCAAGCATCCAGATTTTACGATTTTTTGAGTGTGAAGTCCACTGTACTATAGGGCCGCAATTTGCGGCGCCCGAACCGCGCAGAAACTTTGCCATATTTCAAATATTTGAAAATATGGAGCTTGTATTGCAGAAAAGTTTGGATTCTGGGTTTCCCGTATAAGAATATTTGAAAAGTTGGGGAGAACTGAAGGGTTTGCATTTCCTATTGGCAAATCTGAGATTGATCGGCGACCAAAGATCTTTGTTGCTACATAATGTTATCCAACCTCTACGAAATGAGGCTTTCTGACGAAATTTTTTGGAGTCAAGAGCTTGTATTGGAGAAAATTTTGAATTTTATGAAAGAAAATTCAAGAAAATACCTTGTCACTGATGTCACTTGATGATCTGGTGTCACTTATAGCAAATTTCCGTTTTTTCACTTACAAAGTCCAGAGCTCGTAAAATTTTACTCAAGGTAAGTGCGAGCACTTCTGCTTAGGAAACGTTCTTTGCGCTCGAAAAATGTTGCTTCTTTGAGACATGTAATGACGAATGCAGAGTTTTTAACGGGGAGATTTCGGAATTTCATGAGTTGTCAAAACCACACAGTAGACTGGTTTCACAAATAGCAAATTTCCGAATTCTTCATTTTTCAGAGCCGCCTGCCCCCTGTAGATACGCCACTGGGTGTCTGAGAGAAGGGGCCACAGATGCAAAATGGTGCTAAATGTTTCAACATTTTGAGTTACTAGCAAACTCCAAAGTTTTTAAACCATGATCTTGAAAGTGTGGGTAATTACTTCAACGGACAATACGGTCGCTTTAAATACCGAGTGTACTCTATAAGAAATTAGAACCACAAAGAAAATTGTCATAGTTTGCGAAAGATTTGTGCAAAATTTCTAACAGTAAGGAACCATTTTTAATAGAAAGATGGTAAATAAATACATTACTTGATCAAAAGTGCACTTCAATCTACCACGGGAAAATCACAGATCGAGGGGGTTGGGAATGGTACCCACTGGTACGGTGCTACAGAGACATCGTTGCATAGGCCTACCGGTGTAATATTGTTGATAGAAAAACATTAAAATATGTTTTTTTTCGAACGACACCTCATCATACACTATCTGCGGAGGATGAAGGTGTACTCTAATTTCTGACTGAAGTCTCCTGTCTAGCAAACGTCAGTGTGTTTTTACTTCTGGTCTAAATAGGAAATGGTCGAATCGCTATACAAAAGAAT
The DNA here is from genome assembly GCA_037179385.1 of Holothuria scabra. Lineage (NCBI taxonomy): Eukaryota > Metazoa > Echinodermata > Holothuroidea > Aspidochirotida > Holothuriidae > Holothuria > Holothuria scabra. The sequence continues at coordinate 4,525,524 of CM074184.1, forward strand.
GATGTGAGCGTGTCGAAATTTTGCATTAAAAATCAAACATTTTTCTAAAAAAGTTGCAATGCAGACTGTGCACCGAGATATTTTCAATTTTCTTAAAATATGTTTGCCAATTTTAGCCTGCCAGGCTGGTCATTCTGTCATTCACTAAAGACCACAGATTCATTAAAACACAGTAGGGGACGATTCACCTTCTTTCATATTCCTAAATATTGTGCTCCTTCATAACCACACCTGCTACCATATGACATTAACAATCGACATAATCATAGAAACCGATGAATAATGTATGTTTGGTATGCAAGTAAAAACAGAACATGAATAAGACTGCAAGCGCAAGGAGAGCGCGAAAATTTTGGGAATTTGCAAAGTAAACAGGTGGAATTATTGAAACAGAAAGCTAGTCGATCGTTATCGGTAAAGGACACCTCTCATAACTTAAATGTACAGTCTTTTTTGTAGTACCAAATTTTTAAGTTTCACGACACAAAAAGTAATGAGGGCTTTTACGTTAGTGTCCCCTCCACTCAAAATAGTGGGGTACATGTCCCCTTGTCCCCCTCAAATCGACGCCCCTGGAGACCAGGGGTAAAATTCGAGACCAAGACCGAGACCGAATGTACATGTTGCATAGGAAAATAAACTGTCCAAAATGTTGAACACCTTTTTACCTACTGTTACCTTAATTTCTTTATGCTCTAAAATGACATGTAGCACCAAAAGTGCATCATCTTTTATTTTGTGCATGTTTTATCATATGTATGAATGTATGCGACGGGAGGCCGAAAGCCGTAACCCCCAATTGGCCAAGACCTTGTTTGCTGGATCGGGCAGACTTAAGTGCCTCAGTGGGCAGAAATTATGCCTTAGTTGGGGATCTGGAAACGTGCAAAAGGCCACCGCCCTTAAGAAAAAGAGTTCCTTGTGTCTATGGTCATATGCCAATACAGGGAGCTTTCAGTTGCGTGATTAAACATAGAATAAGTAACTTTCAAACACTAATCCCAAGTTTTTTTCTGAGGTCATGCATTGCCGTACAGAATCCTCTCTCACATGGGGAGGTAACTTTTCAGACTCCAGGTGTCCAACCAGAGCATAATCTTTGCCCCACTGAGCAGTGGCGTCACCAGACTTTTCATTCTGGGGGGCACTGGGGTAGCACAACAATATTCCAGGGGGGCACTGCTAAACTCCACACATGGCGCCGTAGGCGACACCGAGCGCGAAGCGCGAGGCTCAGCGGGTGGGGTCCAGGGGCCCGCCTTAGGGCCCCTGGTGGGGTCCAGAGGCAAAGCCCCGGTGGGGGTTCAGGGGGCGAAGTCCCCGGAAGCTCCTGGGTTTTAGCGTATTTGTGAGGCACTAAAGTCGCTATTTAAGTGTTCTTCTATTGACTTAATACTGGTCTCAAAAATACCTCCAGAGTAACTTCCAGTAAGAAGTTTTGGTAAAAAAGTGATTCAACTACCAAGTGCAGATCCGGCCGACATTTTGAAAAAGGGCGAGTTGAGAAAAGAATTGATGGGCAGTGTGTCTCGATGGGGGTCCAGGGGCGAAGCCCCCGGAAGCTCCTGGGTTTTAGCGTGTTTGTGAGGTATTATTTAAAGTCGCTATTTAAGTGTTCTTCTATTGACTTAACACTGGTCTCAAAAATACCTAAAAGGTAACTTCCAGTAAGACTTTTGGTAAAAAAGTGATTCAACTACCAAGAGGAGATCCGGCTGACATTTTAAAAAAGTTCGAGATGAACTATTGAGAAAAGAATTTGATGGGCAGTTCAATGTGTGTCTCGGTTGGGGTCTAGGGGCGAAGCCCCCGGAAGCTCCTGGGTTTTAAGGGGTTTGTCAGATATTCAGGTCGTTATTTACGGTTATTCTGTTGTCTTTACACTGGTCTCCAAAAAAAGTAGTAAAAGTGAAGTAAGCAATTTTTCTCTGATTGATTGCCGGTAGGGGGGTCTAAGGGAGAGAGTTTCCCTTCCCTTTTGAAAATTCTTGGCTTTTTTCACGGAGCTTAAATGCAAAATGGTGCAAGATTTTTTAAGAATAGTCCTAGAAGTTGAATTGTGGTGGTCAATGGGGTAAAAATAAACATTTTGTGTCTTTACATGCAATCAGTTGCCATGTGCTATACCGGTACCTATTCGAAGTAAAATTTATTCTTAAATTTGCATACTTTAGGACACGGACATGGGCACGGGTATGTCCTTTTTTATTTTTATGCACGAAAAAAGTAATTCTACCACAAAAACAATACTATTTAGGTTGAGCGTCACTTTCAGTTGGTGTGAAGATAAAAGAAAATTTTGAAAAATCTCTACTCCTCGATGGCCGAAAATTGTGTTATCGTGCTTTTAAAAGTGTATCTAAATAGTCTTTATTTTTAGCTTTCCTTTGTACCATATCATTAGATGAAATGCAATTAAATATTCAGGGGGAAAACTACAACGGAATTGAAAATATGCTAATGTTTCCTCTTGCAACTCTTGGCTAAATTCAAGTTCACCTGAATTGATGCAATTGTGTATGTAACTGTCCGAACTCCCGACTGTAAATGGTTTTACCTGTTGCATGATAAATGTAAAACTATTGCTTACCGCACCTGAACATTACGCCACTCCCTGTCCCTTTCTCGTACGTCTTTACCGGCTGCGGAATGAGCCTAAGGAATGTCTCCTTCCCCTTTGTTTTTTTTGTGTAAATGTTGGTGTCCTTACATGCAATCTGTTGCCACATATGCTACCTTCTGTGAGGAAGGGGGAGGGGTATGATGGCCCAATGCCCCTCCCTGTGGACTTCACTGGTGGGGTAAGATAAAATTTATTAATGTCCATGATAAAATGACAATGGACAAAAAGTACTCACTTAAAAAATGAATAAATACATAAGTAAAGTTGTCTATGCATCTTACAATAATAATAATAATATAACAGTTCTTGTATAGCGCCTTACACAAGAAGTCTCAAAGCGCTAAAACTATACAACATGCGGTCAATAAGACAAAGTAAACAAATGAGTTTTCAAGTTAGTTTTAAATTGTCCAACAGTGGAAGAGTTCTTGACAAAAGATGGAAGGTCATTCCACAGTTTCGCAGATACTGTTGAAAAAGCACGATCACCATAAGAATGGGTAACAAATGACGGCACATTTAAAAGAGATTGAGAGCTGGAACGTAGTTCACGTAAAGGCTTGTAATTAGATATAAGATCCTTTAGATATAATGGAGCAAAACCAAGGATGCATTTGTATGTAAGAAGAAGGATTTTGTAGTTGATACGATGCTGCACAGGAAGCCAGTGAAGATTACGAAGAACAGGGGTGATGTGGTCACATGATTTTGTTAATGCAACAAGTCGAGCCGCTGAGTTTTGAATTCGCTGGAGTTTTGAAATTTGGTGTTGAATGCATGAATAAGCTTTTCAGTAGTTTGGGCATCCAAATAATGTCGTAATTGACCAATTTTGTGCAAAGCAAAGGAGGCAGAGCGACACACATTATTAATATGCTGAGATAAGCTAAGATCATTCTGGAAAATAACACTCTGGGCAGGCGTGATTAAAGAGTCTCCAATGGAAATACTGTGTTGCATACAATGTATGCAACACTTCATTTTTTATTTTTAGACTTCATATCTTATATAAATAAAAAATTAAACAACAAATTTTTGGCCGGTCTCGAAGCGAGACCATGGCAATTTTCGAGACCACAAGGGTCCGAGACCGAGAGCGAGGCCACAGGTTGTCGAGACCGAGACCAGGAAAAACCGGTCTCGAGTAATACAACACTGATGTGAACACTACTGTATAACGTAATTTGCGGCCCGCGGAGCACGCCGAAAATTCGGGTCCTTCTACACATTTGTAAATTTGGAGCTCGAATTGCAGAAAATTGTTTAGATGCAGTGTTTCCTGTAAGGAAATTTGAATAGTTGGGGGACTACCAAAGAATCTGCTGTCCTATCAGCATACATCTGAGATAGCATGTCGGCTGAAGATCGTTGTTTTAACATTATGTAATCTAAGGAGTGCGGATGAGGCTTCTCGGCGACATTCAATAAGCTCTTTAAACTTTGTTGCTTTTTCTAGAAAAAAATGTTTAAAAATTAGAAGCCTATATTAAAGAAAATTGAGTAGAGAGGCGGACTGTAGCGGCTCGGAGAAGTTTACCACTGACTGCTTTATGGGATAGATGTGCACTGATAAGTTAGCTACAATCCTGGACAAAAATACATGGGACAGTCCCCGCTTCCCCGTTCAATGTTGCAAGTTTTTGAAATTTGGGGAATATTTTGTCCAGGACAACATTGAATTAGGGGGAGGGGATTTTGGAAAACCGGCGAGTCTGTGCATACGTGTTGCTACATTTGGGCAAAAATGTCCAATCATTTTTCCAGGATTGTAGGTGTTTCTTGATTGGCTGTTGCCATTGTATTTCATCGATTGTATTCTTTGTTCGGGTTAGGGATTAGGTTAGAGATTATGGTTATCGTTAGCCAGTTAGGAAATTTCTTGTTAAACAGTGCGCATCGCCCGCTTTATGTGCGACCACTTACTGCAGTAAAGGTTGCAATTTAGGGTGCGAAAAGAGCGCGGAAAATTTTGGTATTTTTAAAACTTATATAAAAAAGAAGGAGATCGGAATGTTATGAAGGGAGAATCGGGAAAATCGCATGGTATTTGACTGGTGTCTGAAATGCCAAATTTCCGAATTTTTCACTTTTTTGAAGTCTTGCTCGAAAGACGATCTTCAGTTGGTGCGGAGCGTTAAGAAAATTTTGAAAAATTGCGACCACTATAGACATCCAGAAATGGCATGTCTCGGGCTTGTAAGTATTAGCTAAATTTTCAGATTTTTCTTTCCGATTTTTTAGCGACCACTGTTTCGGAGAAGTATTGTCTCTCTTAAATAAATATAGCCTATGTAGATATGGAGCTTGTTTTGCAGAAAGCTTTGGATTCTGGGTTTCCTGTAAGGGTATTTAGAGAGTTGGGGGATTACTGAGGAATCTGCACTTCCTTCATATATTGTTGGCAAATCTGAGAATGATCGCTTTTTCTAAAGCCGTCCGCCGCCCGAATCTCTTGCAAAGAGCCGTTCGGCGAAACCAAACTTTAGAAGAAGTTAGATTGCACGAACTTGACTGAATCGTTGTTGCTACATACCGGTATGTTATCTGAGGCCTACAAACTCACACTCTCGGATGACATTTAAAAAGTTTTCCAAACTTTGTTGTCCTTTTTGGACAAAAATTTCAAAGTCAAGAGCTTCTGTTGAAATAATTTTTTAATTCTTTGAAAGACAGCTCATAGAAATAGCTATATAGCTGTCGGTTTGTCTTGATGATGGGATGTCACATGTGGTAAATATCTGATTTTGTAATTTTTAAAGCTCGGAAAAGTTTACCAGAATGATTTATGAGCGTAAACTAATGCATTTTATAGGCCTATAATGCATTTTGGGTTGCGCGAAGCGCGCCTGAATTTTTTTTTTTTTTGAGATTTGGAAAAATAAAAAAGGGGTTTTCTGACCCGGGAAGTGGGGAGGAAGCATGCTCATTTTTCACTGGGGGCTGTCCCCCTCCAGCCCCCTCTTCCTACACCTATGATGTAATCTTTAGTGAGAGCAGGCTGAAATTGGCAAACTCATTTTAAAGGAACTGAAAATATATCTGTGCACAGTCAAATTGTTCCGTCAGGAAAAATGATTTTTACTGCAACATTTCGACAGGCACATGCACACTCACACATTCGCATAACGATTCGACCATCTGGTATGTATACCGTTATCAAAGAAGTAAAATCACACAGTTCGAGCATCAGACTTGCAGTCGGGAGGTTGGGAGTTCAAATTCTGGGCGGGTTATATACCAAAGACTTTAAAAACGGAGCCTGCTGCCACTGTGCTTGGTGCTCAGTATAAGCGCTTAGGAAACACAAGTCAGTGAGCCACAACTGAAAAAAAACCGTGGCCGGCAGTAACTAACACAAGGACGTTTGCTAGATCAGAGACTTCAGTCTGGAATTAGAGATACACCTTCATCCTTAGTCTACAAATAGTGTATGATGAGGTGTCGTTCGAAAGGACTATGAACTGCCTTTCATGGGTGGGAGGGGGCACGGGTTGGTAGGGGTGGGTTTTGTGACGGTTAGTTCTGGTCTTGTAGTCGTTGTCATTACCTTTCCATTTAGTTTATTGAATATTCTGTCCCTTTTCTCTTTTTTATTCTTTTTTATGCATGCTTATTTGTGTTTGCAACATGTTTTTGTTGTTATTGGGGGTAGATCTCTATGACAAGCCCATCAGGGTTTCTTAGTTGTGTTTTCATCTACTTCAGTGTTATGTAGGTATTCATCACTTTGTGTATTAGTACATTGTAGGTCCACTCCCCCTCAGCTTCGATTAGTGAATTCCTGGCAGTAGATTGCAGGTGGCTTTTAATCAATTCATGGATTCGTTTTAATGATGTTCATTACAAATGGTTCACAAACTATCACAACTTTTGCATAAATCTTTCGGAAACTAGGCCTATCACAATTTTCGTTACTGATTCTGACCAATTATAAGGTACACCCGGTATTTAAATTCACAATGCCCCCACTGTGAAGATAGCTCAACGCACATAACATCTATGGATTATGATCTTTTTAAACTATAGTAACATAAACCTAGTAGCAAATGACCTCACCCGATTTTTATTTCCTGTTGTTTCTATTAAAGCTCTTGGGAAAGGGTTTTTGCTAAAAATCGTTTATGTCCGACTTAATTTGCATTTTACACATGAAAGTTCTAGATCACAAGATTAAAAGGTCGGGTAATAGGGAAAGATTCGCCTTTAGTAAGTATGATATATAAAAAGCACACAAGATGTAAATTACATTATCTCTGGAAGGATACTGTGACCCACCACATACACATTATAAATGTCCCGTAGTGGTAATTTATAAGACCGACTACAGCGGATAACACAAACTGCTAATTAATTTTCTTTTTGAACAGCCATAAATATTCATCACAATCAGGGATTTTACTACATACCGTTCAGTATTTATTATTTTTAACCGCCTCAGTTTTTTCAATGTTTTTTTTTTAGTGTTGACCAGAGTTGTTCTTAGTTATTTTACTGTCTTATCCTTCACATTTATTCCCTGGCCTTTACGTCTTCTTATCTTTTATTTTACACAATTTGTCTTTGCTATTTTTGTACATTGTTATTTTACAGTTTTACCACTTTAAGCTGCAAGATATACTTTCCTTCATGGGATTTTTTTAATAAAGTCTACTTTATGATACTCACTCGGACTTAACTACCGAAGAAGGGGGCTTGGGGTCTGGATCCCACCATGAATTTGCCCAACTGCCCACCCACCAGCCCCAATGGCGATCTGAGATTAAAAAGATAGGGAGGGGGGGGGGGGAGAAGGAGAAAGAGATCAAAGATACAATATCAAAGTAAAAACTACAAATAAAAAATATAGAATGAAAATAAAATGTGACATCTCCTATTATAGTTACAATCTTGTTGTAGAATTGAAGACACATTGTCTGATTAATATAACCTAGACTGGAATTACATGAAGCAGAAACTTTCTGTCCATGGGTGTCACCAGACATTTTTAAAGGGGGTCGTATCTCGCGCGAAGAAGGAAGTTATTGCCGCGTGAGCGGCAATGCTCGCGCGAAAGCGCGAGCACTTCGACGTAGGGTCCAGAGACCCGCTAAAGAGCCTCTGGTGACCCAGGACTCTTTGCCAAGGGCTCTTAAATGCCTATAATGCGGTGAAATATCGTCAATATTGCTAGTTTGATAATGCCAAAATTAAAATTAAAGTTCAGAGCAAAACGTGAACCCATGGATAGGGATCAAAGAGAAAGCTTTAAATCTTAAAATAACAATTTCACAAGAACGTTTTTCTTTTTAAGTAGGGTGCTTCGTGGGATCCATTGGCTCGGTAAAGGGAACCAACTGGAGTGGTAGCATTCAGAGGCAAATGATTCTCAGGCCAAAAAATGTTCAAGATTAAGGAAGTAAAAACAGCGAACCTCAAATAACAAATCATGAAGAAATTTAAAGCGACTTGAACTCTGTAATGCAAAACATTCAAGGAAAATCATTCAAATCTGCAATGAACAGCGTCCATTAAACTATTTAAGATATCAAGCTCTATAGAACAGAACAGTATTTTGTGCACAATGTCATTTTCCAAAATGAACAGAATTCAAGAGATGAACACATCATTCTAATAGTTTCAATAAAAAAAGATTGTTCCCTTGAAAAGATATCACTTAAAGATATTTCATGAAAAGTACCATTAGATATATGATTATAATACTATGGAAATGTGTAGCTACATACAGCCAATAGGACTTGCTAGCCGACGGCACTTTACAAAATGTGAAGGATGAAATAGTAACTTGTGAGGCTCGATCTTATTGCTGCGAGATTAAGCATCCAACACATTTAAAGTAACCTATACTTTGCAACGGCGTAAAAAATTCTTTTTCGACTTTTGGTACATCCTTGAAGCGTTTCTGATAAAAAAAACTTCAAAGAGGGGGGGTCGTTTGCACCTCCGACCCCCCCCCCCCCCCCTTGGTGACGCCCATGCTATCAATTGGTAATGCCCACACCAATCCCTCGATCGTTTCTATCTCTGAAAAACAACTCGTAATCAGATGTTTGACACGGTTCATGGATGTGTTAGGTTAGATGGAGTTTTGCGGCCCAGTTTTCAACCATCAAGTCGAGCCGGTTACGGCCTTTTTTCCAGTTGTGGCTCACACGGTTTATGACTGAAGAGTTTGCAAAAAATACAATGTGCCCATCAATGTAACCGATTTGTGCTTTTTTTACTCAACTTTTTTTAGAATATGTGACACTTCTATAAATTAAAAAACAAAATCGAAAGGGGATAGGGTTCATAACAACGTGAGTTTAGACAACAAAATGGGTTAAGACAACAACTTAAATTTAGACAACAAAATGAAATAAGACAATTACAAATGAGTTTGGACAAAAACTTAAATTTAGACAACAAAATGAAATCAGACAAAATAAAATCAGACAACAAAATGAGTTCGAACAACAACTTAAATTTGGGACAACAAAATAAGTTTCAACAACTTGAAATTAGACAACATGAATTTAGACAACGAAATGTGTTTAGACAACAAATGTGCGTACCCTTTTTGCGTTCCATATTCACCACCTCCCCTAATCACATCCCTACCAAAATCTCTGAACGGACAGGTTGGAAGTGGACTCAGTCTTGATTCTTGGAGCTCATTAGCTGACACAATCAATGAGGGATGACCTCAGCTCAATTTGAACGGACGATCTGTAATTGTGTAGTCACTTGACGATCATGATAATGTCCTTCATTATAACAGAGCACGGCAAGGTTTATCAGAGTAATTTTCCTCTTTACAGGCAGTCAATTCTCATCTCAAACAACAATTTTTGTAACAGTTCACACAGAGCTTATCAATTGGCACAGCTAGTAGATTGACAACAAGTTAAAAAATGAGAATGTAAATACAGCATGTTCGGTACTGAGAATGTTTTGATTCCACACTGGGGTTTTGCATACTCACCACGAAACAATAAAACTGAGATTGTCTGGATGAAGAGTTGTGGGAGGGGCCAAAGTAAGTATGGGAGAATTGGAACTGTTGGGGTAAGAGGATAAGGCCTTTAAAGGATATTTTTTTTTCTAATACAAGCATTTATTATCAAAACTTTATAAATACAACATTTGACATCTTGTGCAGTGACATCTCCTGCTATTTAAAGGTGCCGTACATCCCTGTAACAAACTCAAAAAAAAAAAAAAAAAAAAAAATCATGAAGAAATAAAATGTTACAGATATTAGAGACACATTGGGACATCTGATACCAAATATTTTTCTTCAGCCTCTCTTCATAGTCCTGTGCAGGAATTTGCCCTACATGGCCTGATGGCAGAATATTTAGTTCGGGTAGAAGTTGCAAAGCATTCTGGGGTATTTTCAATTATTGACAGATAACACGGACAAATGGAAGGATCTGAAGGCGTATTAAGCGCCCAAACGTTTGCCTAGGCAATGAGAGTGGTACATTTAACATGGTGTATTTTTGTCAAATTGCAATTGGTTTATTTTTATTCAAGTGAAAATTTTAGTGCAAACGAAAGCTTAAACTAACGACTGTTATTCTACTGACAAAAAAATGCCATTTCCGAGTCGACTGTCTGAGAGGACGCGATTTTCCAAAATTTCTTGTACCCTCCTTGCCAAATGGTGGTGGCGCTCCGTTTAGATAGTGCACCGGTCGGGTAAGAAATCCAGCACCCCACAAAAATATGCATCCCTAGATCGGACGCCCCGTTAAGAAAATCCTGGTTACGTCACTGATGCTACTCTTCTATTTTCCATGAAATTTGTCCTTTTGAGAAGGATACTCTTTACTCGTCCATTTCGGGCAAAGTTTTACGCAAAACTAGGAAAGGAAGCTGAGTTTTTATAGACTTTTCGGATTTGTTACCATTTTTTGCAATTTACTTGATGTTTCATGAAAATTGTCGTGCCTATGGTGCCTTTTATTTTGCACTTTTTGAAAGAATTGGAGTTCTATATGAGGTGTCGGTGTAATTAGAAACTTGCATTCCCTCTTAATCCTCCCAGTAGATTATCATATTTTATGAACAGCTTTTGAGATTAATGTGACAATATTGTTCTCACTCAATTGTGAAATATTCAAGGAGCCACTACTCGAACAAAGCTACCCAAAATATACAATATTTATGTCCTGAAATAGGCCTATCATAAAATCATGAAAGATTACTGGAGAGGGTAACAGGAGGAAATTTGTGAGATTCAGATGTTGGTTTGATGTAAGTGTGGGACTACTGTTTACTGTCCTTTATGTAAAAGTTGAACTGCTTTTGCTTCCTTTTTACAATATTTGGAAATCTGAGGTTTATGTAGAACACTTGGAAAATCTTCCAGTTTTGTTGGGAAAATTTTCCATTTTGAGATTTTATCGAAGAATTCGTCTTTCTGGTGGGCAAAATCAAGAATATAGGGGAACTGTTAGTTGATAAGTGGGCTACATCTTTTAAGTTACGGCATTTGAAGCTCTTCTATTTCAAATTGGATAATTTTAATGGAAAGCGACTAACTTTCCCCACCCCACCCACTGACCAGCCACCCATGCAAGGATACAACTTAATTAATCCAGAAAGCTTCCAACGCTATGGAAATTTTCGGTAGATATACAAAACAAAAAAAATCTTCATTTTTGTTCTGGATTTCTACAACTTATCTGTGACATTTTTGCAGTGTAGGTAACTATTGTCACTGTCATTGCTATACTCGATGCGCATATTTTTGCCGTCAGGTAATCCGACATATATGGGTATCAGTGAGTGAGAATAAATACAACGGAAAGACATAGATCTGTTGATGAGAATCGCTAAATATATAATCTACTCAACAGGAAAATTTTCCAAAACTCTAAGGAAGTAGTTTACAACATCAGCCGAAGGACAGTAATCAATTTGATCAGAGTTACAATCAGAAAAGCAGACTTTCAGATAAATGGACCGTTTGCATGCAATCCTTATAACAGATTTCGATCAGGTTCAGACTGAAAACGTATGATTCTACTGCTAATAATCAAATCAGTAGACCATGGATTGCAGTGAAAATGAACATCTCCTCCCCATCATTACAAGTCCCCTCCTACTGTACTTTCAGCGTATGAGACAATATGAATGGGGAAGCGCAAATTTTCAACTGTGCACCTTATAGGCCTACTCCCCCTTTGGGCCAAATTGCCCACCCCTAGACCAAACATATACATTTTTATTGTTGGATTTTTCGACTTCTTTGTTAACCAAGAAGGGACATTTAAAAGTTCAACTAGGAAAATTTACTCCAGCTTTCTATCATGAATAACTCTTGAAACTCTTGTGACAGTTTGTTTTCTCCTTAATTGTGAAATTACTTGGAGTTACTGCTTGGTTTACTTTGAATATGCAATATTTAAATTCAAAAATTTGGCAGATTCTTCGAAGAGAGGAAAAAAGGAGAGAAGTGTGAGATGTAGCTGTTGTTTAAAAAAAGAGTTTTAAAAAAGGTTTTTCGCCTATAAAGAGTGAAACTCTACATGCCTTAAATAGAGTAAACTGTAAAGCCTTTGGTTTTCTAATGATGTTTGTAAATTCTGATCTAGATGGTAAAATGAGAACTAATGCATTCTATATTGCATTTCGAATGATATAGACTGATAGAGTGAACCAGTTGAAGTCGCGTAAGTTTTGATTGGTGTGTTAGAGTTTTACGCTTTAACTCAGGGGCGTAGCCAGGATTTTTTTTTTTTTTTTTTGTGGAGGGGCAAAGTCGACTCATCGTTCCCAATCTTGACCGACAAGACTATCTAAACGGAGCGCCACCATCAGTTGGCGCGGAGCGTACAAGAAAATTTTTGGCATTACAAACCCCTCAGATGGCCGGAACACAGTGTTTTATGCATGTACCCAGCCTGGAAATATGGATCTCATTTCTGCAATTTCTCAATTAATGCAAAAAATCAGTCTATGGATAATGTTAATATATGTTTCTAAGTGGAGCTCCACCGTCGATTGGCGTGGAGCGTACCAGGAAATTTTGGCTTTACAAATCCCTCAGATGGCCGGAAACGGTACTTCCCGATATTCTAAGCAAGAATATGTTCAGCCCCACTTCGAAATTCTCCCCGCTTTTTTATTGGAGCACTTGACAAATATTGAGGGGCTGAACATACCTTTAGCCTCCACTTTTTCAATTTTCATCGCCGCCGCTGGGGTTCAGCGTTGCTTGAGGGCGCGAAGTGCCCAAGCGAGGAGCCGAGCGACCGAATGGGGAGAGGGTATCATTCTCCGCTCCTACTCCAAGGAGTTTTTGCAATTTTACATCAAAATTGAGCTATCTGGTGAACACATAAGCTGGAATGTTTGGACATTTTTAATCTTGTATCTATAAATGTTTTCCTTATTCTCCCGAGAGTTAGTGTGTGGCTGTATGAGGGTTACTGTACGAGTCAATGAGGCCCTATGGAATTGTGTCGCACTGAAACAAAACAGCTACTCATAAGTCTTACATTGGCTAAACCAGCGGAATTGACATTTTGCCCTGAAAACGCCAAAACTCCATTTAAATAAAAAAAAGGGTCTGGGCGAAAGTAAGTGCGAAACCCCTGAACCCGCTGGCTACGGGCCTGTCTCCCTGGGTGTCCCCTCCCCTTTTAGGATTTTTTTGCTGTCTCGAAGAGCTTAGATGCAATACGGTGCTTTATTTTGTTCTATTGATACTAGATTCCAGTGTTCTCCACAGGGGGTTTTAGAGGGGCGACAAGCCCTCCTGGTGAAATTGGCCTCCCCTCCAAAAAAGTTGCCGCTCTCCAAAAAATGCAGCTTCCATTTTTAGTTCCTTGCTTCATTACACATATACAAGTCATAACTGGTAAAATGTGTCTTCCTTCCAGGCTTGGCGCCAGGATTTGCCCGACGAAGGGCCACTCTCCGAACGGGGGAGGGTAGGGTCGGTAGCGACCCCAAGCCCCGACAGCCAGGATGCCGTCGATGCGTTGGTGAGGGAGATTTGAAGAAAACCTGTGCACTATACCTGCCATTCCGAGTCATATAGGACATAAAATTGTATATGCTAGAGGAAGATATTTCCGTACTGATTTAACCGTGGAAAAGCGGGCGAATTTTTTGGGGGGTTAGCCTACATTAAAAAGAGAAGAATTAAAGAATTAAAAAGAACTTATTAAAAGCTTATAAAGGTCAATTGTCCCGGCATTTGAGCCCTATCGAGCACAACTAATATTGTACTTCCCCCCTTCGAGTCCGTACCGCACGACTGACACAAGAGATTATTAACTAAGTTTAGGGAAAAGAGATGAAATTCCCGACATGTACATAAATCCATTTATTCTACTTATTAATTTACTTGAAAAGATGGGAAGGGTTTGTACTTTATTAGCTCTAGGTAACGGAACTGAGGAAGAGTGGGCAAAGCGTACCGAACATTTTGGGTTTTATCACAGAAATAACTCTTTTGAAAGCCAAAATAACTAAACCGACCATGGGAAGGCGACAGATTATTCCCGACAGGGGGACGGGCCATGCCAGCGACCACAAGTTCCGACAGGCCCTGTGTCGAGGGGGTAGTGAGAAGGGGGTATGAAGGAACCTAACTATCCCATGCCATTGCAGCCTGGGGCACATTTTGCACAATATCACTTAATATTTTAAAAGCCGAGTTGGGCACTGATAGTGTTCTTTTGAGTCTGAATCGTGAAATTGCCAAGCGCGCGAAAATATTTGGTACGCTTACAAAAATAACATAGCCTATGTAACCATTAATAACAAAAATAAAATAGAAACTGTAGGCGTTGTAGACCGTATCGGGGATAGCATACATTGTGTTGAAACTACCTGGAATACCCGATAAAATAGCCAAACTATGCTCCGTGAGTCGCTCACCAACTGACCTATCGCATGACACACACAAGAGAACAGCAACTAGGCTTTGTGATATGGGATGAAATTTACGACCTCTGCATAACCTGTGCACTCTGTCGACCTGTTACTTAGAAAGGTTGACAGGACTTACACTCTCTAGACATGTGGAATGGAAGTACTGATAAAACTGGAGCAGGGAGGTGTACGGTCTAATCACACCTCCCTGACTGGAGTGAATCTACAGCGCGCTTAGCGCGCCGAAATTTTGGGTTCTTATAAATTGCCCCTTGAGAGCAAAAAAACAGATAAACCATCGGGGAGACTAGTCGCCGTCGGGGACTGCATACTTTATCGTTAGGACTAAGAGCCCCCCCCCCCCTCCGAAAAAAAATGTAAAAAATGCCTGCCTCCTCTTTTTTTATTTATTTATTTATTTATTGCTCTCCTTCATTTTTTCAACATCGCCTATCGCGTCCCCAAAATTTCTGTATGGGAGGGGGGCACTCTGCCCCCCCCCCCCGCTGGCTACGCTAGTGGCTTAACTTCTAACTTGGTTTCACCATCACCTAGGAGACACAACAGGAGATAATTATGTATTGATTCAGTAGTGAAACTATGGTAAGAATTTGCGGTAACCCCCTCACAGACACACACACACACGCACGCTTCAAGCCTATATTTGACATGCTTGAAGTGTGAACTTAGGCACAATGTCTTAAGGGTACTATTTTGAAAAGTTGGAAGGAACGCAACCTCCGGCTAGACCTTGTCCGTAGGACAGCCATCGCAAATTTCCCAAGTATCAACATTCTTACAAATTTTACCATAAACAATCAATTGAAAGGGGCATGGTATGAATGGTTTAAGTTTAAAATATGATTTGTATTTCTGGCATACACTTTTAGTAAAAAGATTGAAATTTCACACATTAGAAGAATGAAAGTTATAAAACCACTCCAAAAGAGGGCAAGTCCACTCCAAGAAGAAAGAAATTCACACCATTCACACCACTGATGGAGTGCTTGCACTTTTAAAAAAGAGCGATCCACGAAGGATCTCCACTCGTTAATGAGTTTTCTCTCATCTGGTAGTGACTAACACTCTTCTTGGAGTGCATTAACACTCTAATTGGAAGAATTCACACTTTTCACTCCATTAGAGAGTGGCTGAGTTTGCTCTTTGGTTTTTAGAGTGTAGCACAATTTTCCAAATTGAGACGAAAAATTCGCAGTCAGACTACTGCATTTAAGACTGTCATCACCCATTGACCATCCATCGCCAAAGTCCCTTACCGCAGAAAACCTCATTTTCAGCAGGCAAATTCAATTACACTGTAAAAAATTGGCTCGAATTCGCTGTAAATTTACAGAATAAAAGTAAAAAGAAACATATAGATTACAGAAAATTTCTGGTAATAAGTTTCCAGAACTTTTCTGGTATTCTTATTTATTTCTTTACTTTGTTCTTCTGTAAATCTACCGTAATTTTTTACAGTGTACTCACGAATAGGACTGTTCCGGGAGCTGCAATAGTAATAAGTCATCTCTTGCAAGTTCTCAAGTTATTCATTGGCAAGTCCGAGTCAAGTCGCAAGACATTGTTGACAAGTCTGAGTCAACTGATAGTATAATTACCAGTGACCGACACTTCATTGCTTATTATACATACGCTAAACACATACTGCAAAATTGCGATAGGTACCCCCAAGTCAGGCAGTTAGAGTGAAGGGACGGGGTAGCTTAGGGGGTGTCTTCCAAAGCGTTTAACAGTATCTCAGTCAGTTCTTCTCAACATATTCTGCATGCGACATTCCCCCCCCCCCCCTTACAGTGAAGATGTTCCCTACGCTCAGATAGCAGTGGCGTGGCCAGGATGGGATTTTTTTTTTGGGGGGGGGGGCTAGGTAACAAGTGGGGGGGGGGCTGGTACCTCCGATGGTCAGGTACGGCAAGACTATCTAAGCGGAGCGCCACCATCGGTTGGCGCGGAGCGTACAAGAAAATTTGGGGCTTTAAAACCCCTCCAGATGGCCGGAAACGGCACTTCCCATGTGTTTTAAGCTGGATGTACCCAGCCTTGAAATACGAATCTCATGTCTGTGATGTCTTAAATAATGAGAATAAAAAATCAATCTATGAAAAATGGTAATACATACACTTTTTAGGGACCTCAAAACTGGGCACTTCTGATCTGTGGCCTGGGGGATGAGACTAAAGGGAGCCGGTATCTCCCTTTCCCTTGGGAAAAATTGTAAACTTCAGAAGCGCGTAGATCGCAAATGCGGCAATATTTGAATCTAAGCGGAGCGCCACCATCAGTTGGCGCGGAGCGTACAAGAAAAATTTGGGCTTTAAAACCCCTCAAGATGGCCGGAAACGGCACTTCCCACGTGTTTTAAACTGGATGTACCCAGCCGCAAATTCGGCAATATTTGAATGGATTTCAGCTTACCTATAAGGCAGTACCTCACCCTTTAACAGGAAAAACAAAAGTAGTTGTGTCCCCCTCTGAGAAACTTTCTTTGCGTTAGATTTCCTAGATGCAAAATGGTGCTATGTTTGGCAAAACTTTGAACTGATTATAGGCCTGAGTTTTCGGATTTTTCCTTTTTGGGGAGCATGAAAAATATAAAAATATTTTTAGTTTTTGTAGAAATTTTACAAGAGACATACATACTACCAAAGGAACAATGTGCAAATGGTGCAGTATTTGTTCATCGGTACATTACGTGGTCAAAATTAAAATACTACGAATAAATCCCTCAAAATAATTGAACCTCAAAGCAGAAGTATGGATCATGTGGGAAACACATGAAATCCGGACCTTGTGGACATTTTACAAATCCCCCGGACGCCAGTGCCAACTACTAAAAAGAGGACGTCGAAAAAATCGTTTTACAGTGGCACTTGTCATGGGCAGGAGTGAGGCACGACATAGGCCTACTTGTTAAGGATGGAAGGGAAGAATTATCCGAAGGCAGTACCTTACCCTTATCTGCTTACGGCATATTTTGTGTATAATTAAGTATAGGAAGGGTCGTGTAAGAGTGGTCTCCAGTGTACGATTGCCTCATTTTCAGTAAATCAATCCACCATCCGAAAGGGAGAAAGGGTCTTAACCTAACAAAGTCGCATTAAAGTTTGTCGTCGAGACTTTCGTTTCATCTTCGAAGTGAAATGCAATAAACTACAGTGCAGATCACAAACGGTATCTAATTTAGTGAAAGTAGGCATTTTGAAGTTATTGCTTGGTTTCATACGTGCGGACAAAATGTGTTTTACACACATTCATCCATTTTTTTTTTTTTTTAATTTTTACACATTTTTTTATTTTTATTTTTATTTTTTTCAATTACTTTATCAGGACGCAAAAAATCTGGGGGGCCTGAAGAAAATCTGGGGAGGCCTACGCCCCCAGCCCCCCCCCCCCCCGTGGCTACACCACTGTCAGATAGTAACCATATGGATCTTTCTTTTCGGAGGGCGACGGTAGCTGGTGGGAAAGGGTGGCCGGTAAGGGTGAAGCGTAAATGATATAGGTAATTAAGGCTCAAAGGAGGAGAATCTGAGTAAGTCAACTTTTCCGGATGTAACCTCTGGGAGGATCTTTTCGTACTGCCTCGTACTACTGGATAGCTTTTGAACTGAAACAAAGAGACATGAACATAACAATGCAAAGGAGAAGTCCTTTGTTTATTATGAAAAGGGAATAGAACCCCCGAACACTAACCTGACAATGATATATGGCAGCTTGAGTGAAATTATTTTCCTTAGCTCCAAGGAAATCCTACCGTAATCCATCCTCTCATATAACGTGATGCCCTCAGCATCATTACCAGTCGCGAAGTAAGGTTTCGACTGAATCGTGAAACTGTGCAATGCCTACTCAATGCCATTTGAACACATGAAGTACGGTTGCAATGCCTCAAATTTTGTAACTACCCCATATATAACTTCCATGATTGGCTGCATGTTAAGATTCATGTGACAACATTTTATTCTCTTTACAATATTGTAAAATTTACAGCTTAGTTTACCCTAAGTTTGCAATATTGAAACCTACTGCATTATAATGAATGATACTTAAATAGGAATAACAAGAAAGTTGTGATGTTTAGATGTTACTTCAAAATGAGTTTGGTGGGGACTGCTCTTGACCTGGAATGTACGCTTTTGTCGGCAAGGCGGGGATGGGATGTTCAATAGCTGCTTCGCGAAGGAGGAACTGCAGTTCCATGGACACGATTTTACATTCCAATCTTATTACAGTATGTACCTGAAACTGACTTCCTGGTTGCTGCTCAGTGTTTGAGAGAAATGAAAAGAAAGATCTGTGGGATGGGTAATTACCTACGTTACAAAGCTAATAAGCTTTCTTTATGTTTTTCATCGTGCAAGCTTCCTTAAGAAAATTGTGAAGTATGATTCTAGCAGACTATACCTCCAATGAAGAAGGCATAGTAACCGCATTATATTGAAAGCAAGGGCGTCGTGCAAAAATAAATTGGGTAAGGCGTGGGAAGTGTGCTTGCCCAGAGGACTATTTAAGAGGAGCGCCACCATCTGTTGATTAGGAGCGAGGAGAAAATTTTGAAAAATCGTGACCCTAGACATGCGGAAAGGCATTTTCAGGCTTGTAAGTAAAACTGGAGACATCGTTATTTTGAACTTTTCTTTGGGATAAGATTTTTATTTTACTAAAAAGGGACAAATTACAAAATGATAAGAAAATAAAGACTGAAAAACTTTAACACTAACTTTGGATCAAGTGGTAAGATAAAGAAAGCTAATCCTTGAAAATTAGTTTGCATGTGGAGCCGTGTCATAAATTAACGTCAAGGACGGGGCTTTCTCTTTCTTCCAACAGTTCTAGCTCGAGAGCCGTTGGGAGAGAATTGACCGGAACGTGACCCTTGGTATGCGCGGATAACCTCGCCAGGGGGATTTTTTTAATGCCTAAAGCTTTTTTAATGCCTGTAGATTGCTGGAAATGACCTTTCTAAAGCCTTATTACTGCATGCCCAGTATATAATTTTCATAGGTTTCATGATTTCAGTTGGTTGGAAACCTACCTAACCTTCATGCCCCCGGAACTTCAAGGAAACATTTAGAGGCCTCCCTTCATGTGTTAGTGACCGCCTAAAATTTAATATAAATCTATCTTGATAAATGGGAGGAGGAATAAACCCCAATAGAAACGTAAGTTATTAACGAGGGAATAATTCGTTCCTGGGACTATGGTTATGTTGCTATTTATTAGAACGTTACCATCCAATAATGCATCGATGAAAATAACTTATGCTTGGGAAAAAATAATGTGAGTGATTCTTAAAAAGGGGTATGATACTCTCTTTAAACTCTGCAACAGGACATGACCAAACATATGTAAGCTTGGCAGCTCTGTCAGATTGTACTGAGTGAATCATCTGAGTTTCATCAAATTTGTGTCAAATTTATGTCCACGAAATGATTTGGAGTAATATATGAGGAATAGACAGCGGTCGGAACTGCCACTTAAGTTGATTACACGCAAGAAATCCACATCTGCGTGACAAATCTTTTGTGTTATTATTGGGCATTTTTTTTACTGGATGAAGACATTCATTTTCTACTGGATGAAGATATTCATCGTAAGAGCTTGAAGTTACACCGAAATGCGTGATTTTCAAGCTAGATGCGTGAGAATTGACAGCCTTGAGAATAACCTTCCCCACAAAATCGAACTAACCATGCTAGTTAGCAGGGCCTCTAAAGGCCTCTGTTTGGGAGTCGGCAGCTCTTCTGTTTAACTCGCAGAATTCAGTGACTGAACTAACTTTTCAAACCATTGAGAGGATCAGTTTGATCCCTGCAAGGAACCAGTGTTTGCCTTTTGTGGTTCCTATACTAATACTACAAGAACTGTAAAAATGGCACAGACGTATTGTAGAATTGCAGAACAAAAATAAAGAAATACCGTGCAAAGCGGATAAGCAAAATTGCTGTCATTTTTTTTTTTTTATTGAAAATGTATTGACAGCACTTTTTCCGTTTTCTTTACGTCTTTTTTTTATTATGGTTCTGTAAATGTACAAAAAAAATTATTTACATTGCGCTTCCGACCCATCCCCAAGTTGAAAAACGGCGCACTTCCGTGTTAGTACGCACTGTCCATGTTTTAAGAGTGTGCTAACAAAGGCCTATGCCGAAGACTTTAAAGACACTGTATCGTGGAGCGAAACGGGGGCGGCAGCATCTTTTTAGAATTGTTCTTTTCTCCTTCGCGCATCAAAAACTGTTACAGCGCCATCACCCTCCTTAGCCGTGAAAAATGTTCGTGCAATCGACGGAGGGAAGTTGAAGCATGGAAGTAGTAGACGGTACTCATTCGGGTGATGTGGATTTCTGCAAGACATTTGCAAATACCACATACACCGAACAATCGTCGGAAATAACAAGAGAAGTCGGCGAGGGCAACTTTTCCCAAAATTAACATGAGATTGACGGCACGACATCCAGGGAACGCTTTATCAGCTTAAATTAACCAGTAATTTGAGATGTTTAAAGCTGCGAGAAGGTAAGGAAAAGAGATAAGAACAAATACGATGGCAATTAGTAGACATTGACAGTAATTCTGCGAAAAATCCTTTGCTTGGCGATGTGTAGTATTACTTACGTGTATATGCCATACAAAATTGAACAAGGGAGAAATTTTCCCAAGATTATGGGCACGAATTCCCAAGGTCCGATACAATACAGAAAGAAACAAATTCAACTTCCATCACGTTGCATGTGGATCCTTGTTATTTTATTGAGTGTATAATTAATTCTACAGTAGTTTCTACCGGGATACACCTTCAAATTAAGGCTGATATATCTTAAACAGCTGTGAAAGGGACAAAACTTTAGTCATTGCCAGTATGAAATTACTTCAAGCACAACACTCTTTGTCCTACAATTGAGTTACATAGTGTTATAGTAAAATATATCCCACAATTAGAAAGACTTGTGTGAATTGACAGATTTCAGACTACACTCTGATCACATATGATGGCCTAGCTAGCTCGACAATTGGCTTTTCACCCCCTAAATTAGGACAAAATAAAAAAAGACTAGTTGTGTGGTGCACAAAAGTTTAGGAAGGGTTTGCTTACTGCAAGCATTATATACAGTATGATTAGAAATAAATTGGACTGACCATGTTCAAAGGATAAGAATGCTATCCAACCAGCTCAGTACTGTTGTAATAATGCCAACAATTTCCACTGAATGCTTAATTGACATGTGACAGCAAATTGCATCTAGGGATAGTCTTGCCATGATGGTTGTCTGAAACAGTCCTTCCACACCCAGCCTCAGGAGAACTTAGTTTACTAGACCAAAGATTTTAAGACTTTTCAGGGTGCTTGCTGTAATCCATTACCTAACCTCATTTTAAAACATCAGGGTATTAAATAGCCCTCAAACAGGTCTATGTCGTCAGTTAAATGGCCTAATGAAATTCTCTACAGGTAACAGAATTAATACACATGCAGCCCTGTTAACTAGGGAATGGGGGTGGCAATTAGAACTTCTCTCCACTGATACCCGAAGTGTAACCGAATATAAGTCTATCAATCATTTAAAGCCCCCCCCCCCCCCCTTACCCTCCAAATTAGGAAAAAAAGGTTCTAGCTACCCCACATGACAAAGTTTTTCGTCAAACTATGTTTGCCACTGCTAGGCTTCTTTAAAGGGTGAATCTCTTCATTCCAGATGGTTCCAGCCAGTTCTGGTAAAATGGCTAACATCTTTAGCTCCTCAAAAAGCACACAAACTTTTGTTGCTAAGAGACTAACCCTGTCAAGTAGTTGTCATGTTTAATAAAACAGAACAATTGCAGTGCATGCAACTGCCTGTTGTAATGAAAGCATTAGCTCCCTACTGCTTCTTCTGAATTGGTCAATGGAAGAGCAGTCACTTATTACAAAGGTTTCTCTCTCTCTCATAACTAATCCACATGAGTATCCATATTTTTTGAAACAGATTCCCTTCACACGCTAGCGTACATCTCTCATGTTTCATATGCTAACTATTTTGCATTTTAATTAACATCATATGAAATAAACATCATATTAATCCAGGCCTGTGTCAGTCATGTAACAGCTCAGTAGCCTCTGCCTGTCACAATTGAATCTTCAGTATGGCTATATGTACATAGCATGAAGTAAATTAAAATATCATACCAGAGTAATCTAACCTTCGAGAGTACAACATTTTCAACAGTTTACTCAAACTAAAAGGTTGTTACTACATGTGATGTTATACTTATTTATATTATGCTCTTCTTTGTATCCTTGAAGGCACTAGCACTACAGGAACTGCATCAACTTTCTGGAAAAAAAATCACCAACAATACCTACTCTATGGCAGAACTCATGCATGGGAACCTACCATTATCTTCTTGTTAGGCTGGAAGGAAAATTGATGTCTTCTCTTTAAAGAAGAAAGTGCAGGCCAGGTCTGTATGGTGGCTTTGAGAACTACATCTCCACTGCAAGCTGATTGCCTAGAGAATTCAACTATTCAAACTTGCTTCGTATGACTGTCAATATTTACTTAATGCAATATTCCGAGACTGGGGAAGACGGCCGGTGTCATCATGTTAGGATACAGTGACAGGAGTGCAAGTATAGGAGTGGAAAGGCCACCCAGAAGTACATTGAGATGGGAATTTCATGTCATGATATCAGTGACAAAAAATGAACTTGTAGACCCAAACTATGATGAAAGATATATCATGAAAGTTGCATGAAAGCCTCGGATTCCTACATTTTAAAAACTTCATTTACAAAGATGGTAGTAGTTTTCATATCACTTGAAATATAAACTTTTTTAGAAAAAACAAGTTTTTGTATCATTTTTGAAGTGAATTCATAACAACATGCAAAATAGAAGAGTTATGTTTTGTTTGGGAAAAAATAAGTGCTTTCCACTGTCATGCTTGTTGATCAAGAAATGTATTATGGCATGTTGATGGGAAATTTTAAGTGTAAAACAATAAAGTGAAATAGCTGGTACAAGATTCCAGTAAGAATATGGTACTCTACCTGATTTTCATCTTTTCTTTTATGTAATATTTCTGTCAATTGACTTTTTAGGAGTTCCAGTAATTATTATAATTTTGTCAAAAATCATTTAGTATTACTATGAGATATGAGTGAATTACATATTTCCTATACCTTTACATATGTCTTGAAGACTAGTTGAATCAGGCTATTCACTTACAGAGGTACATCAGAAAAATAATGGGGTATTTACAGGATGTAGAGGATTTCCAGTGGTTTACAGCAGTTATGGTAGTGTTGTAAATTGCATTCACTGGAGCAAGGACCTGTAGCACAGATGTATAGCCTACCTACCATTTCTTTTGAATGAGAATAACAGTGGCTGTTTTGATGATTTTGAGTTTGCAATTAATGAGTTGTTCATTCTCATATAGAATCTAGCATGCACCTAGCATATTTTATTAGAATTCAGGACCAAAATGGGGGTGGGGGAGGAGAGGAGGAGGGGGAGAAAGGAGGTGATACTTACCATACACACTGTCCTGCAGGTTGAAAGGCTGACAAGAACTAGTCCACCTCCTTTTTGAAATTTACAAATCCATCCATAGAAAATGTATGGTCAAACTTTCAATAGATCACATTCCACTTTTTTCTGAAGGGCAGCAAGTTTTTACATAGTTTTCAGACTTCAAAAAGGATCACAATGAAGCCCTATTTTAAAAGCTGTGTTCTACACACGCTAGTACCTTCTCCGATTTGAACAAGAACACCAGCCTAGTGCACCTTTGCAGTAGAAGTTCAGCAAAGCTGAATTGAGTTTCAAAAGTCTACAATTACATACAACTTCATTCTTATTGGGGACTTCTACGTAGCAGTAGGGTGGACCTGGGTGGACAATGCACAGGGGTCCATGGAGAATTCAAACACCTCAGAGCTTGTGTGTGCAAGGTTTCATTCCTATCCCATACCCCCACCCCCCACCCCCACCCATGAATATTGGAGCTAGAGGCTTTTAGAAAAATGAATTTGGGTACCCCCTTGCTGTCTAGCTTCCCCATGCATCTAGAAGGCTTTTTTATGCCATTGATTGAGTACACAACTACCAGTACCCCAAAAACATTGATCAATAAGAGTGGAGTAATTGTTTCAATTCATATCAAAATTTAAGCAATTGGTACTGATCTTCATGTATATAAAGTGCTATATATTCCTAACTATCTTTGTGGATATGCTCAGTACATTCCCTTCAAGTGTAGCAGTGCTGTTTGTACAGTAAGCAAGTGCACATACTGTATGCATGCAATTTGCACATGCAAATATATTTTCTCCTGCTTATAACAACAACTTAGTTCTGCATCATCCCTCCATAACTAAAAGCAAACAATGATGGATGCTAGGACATATATGAGACCCATCGAAGCAGTGCCACAGTCTCTAATTTAAGAGGCACCATGCATGCACCATTTACTACCAGGCTGGTTTCTAAATGGCACTCGGGTGGGGGCACATAAAGTACTGCACAATATCACATATAAACAAGCTTGTTGATCAGGTGTAGGATTAAACGAAATTAGTGGAAGAGAGCTGATAAAAGAGTTCTCATGGATTGCTAAATGCTTGAAGTAAATGTAATCAAAAGTTTTATTGAAGTCATATTTGGTCCTTGGGATGTTGGCATAAGGTACATGAATGTGGCAACACAGACCCAAAGCACGTCATGAAGTACTGAACCTGAAGGAAGTACTGTTCAAGGAGTGATATCAATGTTTCAGCACAGATGGGCAATGCTTACAGTATCAAGTCCCGATTTTACAATTCCTCTTCTTCAAAATGAAACACTGGGATTTGGTTTAACCCATTCATAGAAAATTTCAAGATTGGAAAATTTCTGTGTCCCACTAACCATGGCGAGGGCTCCAAACATGATGATAGCTAGGAAATGTGTATTTTTAGCACAAATAAAATTTACACTGGAAATTAAATGTTTGTCTATAAAAAAAAAAATATTCTTCCAAATTTTCAACAATTCTTGGCAAGGAGCTTCCCATTTTGCTGGTTTTTCCACTGGCACCCTTGCTCATGGCATATTCAAATCTAAGAAAAGAAAAATTTCGATCATTTGCACAAGAAGTTTAAGAAAACACATTTGATCAGTGCAAGTGTAGGATATGTAACACAAGCTTGCTCCAAGTTCACAAAAATTGAATTAAAAATCTGAAAACTTTAATTGCATATATTTTGAGCATCTGAAGAACTGATTTAATAATTTTATCACAAAATTCTACTTCACCGTATTAAACATAAATTTATTTGAAACATTTTTTTACAGGATATCTTTTAAATGTGAATTAGGGTCTACTTCTGGAGGTAGAATATTCAAGCTAGGCCAAGTCCTCTCACTATTTCATACATTCTCCCAACCTTTTTAATTCTACCCACCCACAGCTGTTTAAAACTTTTCATTGCGCAGACACAATCCTGGTCTACTGTTTGAAGGGTATATCATCAAAGTGAGCACACAAAACCCTGTTGAATCAGACTGCACTCTCTGTCGGAATATGAGCCACTCTGCATTCTTGAATTTGATATCACAGATCAGGATGATGCATGGCTATTTCTTACACAGTACAGTTACTACAAATAAATAATCTATAATTATCAATCTGAATATCCTGAACATGCAGTTTCAAACTTCCACTTCCTTTGGCATACCAATGTCTCTATTAAACAAATGAC
The DNA here is from genome assembly GCA_037179385.1 of Holothuria scabra. Taxonomy (NCBI): domain Eukaryota; kingdom Metazoa; phylum Echinodermata; class Holothuroidea; order Aspidochirotida; family Holothuriidae; genus Holothuria; species Holothuria scabra. The sequence continues at coordinate 4,551,764 of CM074184.1, forward strand.
TTAAACACCTTTAGAAGGGTTCCTGCCATCATTGAAAACCTAAAAATTCATGAAATTTGAAAAAATATTTTCCAGGGCCTGGTAAAGTTTTCCAATTCAAAAAGTTGTGTTAACCAAGTCATGAAAAATTCATGAAAATTTTCACAAATTTTCATAATTTGATGTAACAGCTCCCCCCCCCCCCAAAAAAAAAAAAAGTTCTGCAAATTCTTTCAATATTTGGTCCTGGAAAAGTGAAAATTTAGTTTCCAGAAAAGGAGGAACCCTGCTTCAACTTATGATTCATTTGAAGCTTACAAAAGACACATGCTCCACTGAGTGCACCAAAAATTGTTCCTATATTCTTGTTGTCTTTATTGTGCATGATATGATAGTCCCATCATTCTTTCATGCTTTTTAGTAGCTGGAATAAAATTCAGACCTAAAGTTTCAGGTATAGCTGATGTTATAACATATAAATGAAAGGCTTCAATACAGTTACAAGCTGGTTGGCAATACTGTTCAGGTGTCACACCATCTTCCTATTCACAAAACTTCATACACAAAACACATTTGGCCAATAAAAATTGCTTTGGTGATGTAAACCATTAAATGGCAAGCAAGGCAAGCAATCTTTCCAGTATTGATGTGGTTTTCTGGGTTCTGCCAGGTTACTCAAAATCATGCATAAATCCATGCCTTTTACACCCCAATTGTAGCTGAGATTTTGAATCTTCAGTCCAGTTGAACGTGACACTGTACATGACTAGCATATGCAGAGGTGAACTTGACAACTTTGGGTGGATCCTTGGGCTGGTCCTCCTGTGCCAAAAAAAAAAAAAAACAGAATAATATATGAAATGCCCACAGAAATATTTTTGCTCTGTCTGAGTTTTGTTTCCTTGCTTACTTGAAATTTTTCTGGATTGCTTAGTAATCTGCATTGGTACTTCTTCAAATTAAATGTAATAAGCAGGCTCAGCTGGAACTAGAAATGTATGAAAAACACTTATAATTTTTTTCCTTATTCTCCTTGCCACAAATTCCAAAAAGATGAAATTGATCTCATATTTCTCACTTTCTTGAAGAGAGAGAGCAACTCATAAAAGATTTCTTTCAAACTTGTGGTGCCAAAACTTGATTAACTGGACAAGGCCAGAGCTTCAGAGGTGAGGTTGGTATTACTGTCAGTGGGTCTTGGAACTGGGGATAGGCAATACTACTTTTCCGGAAATATTGTGAGCAGAATCCAGATCAAAATGGAAATTCAAAAGATAACAAAAACTTGATATTTTACCATCAGGTACAAGGATTCTCTTTTCAAAGAAACTGAAACAAATGCATAGTGAACTTACCTAGATAGTCTACTTTCATGTTTAGACTTGACTGCTTCCTCCCACATTATATTGTCTGCCTCTGCCTCATCAGTGTCATTTTCATTGTGGCAATCCAGGAAATCTTCAACTGAACTGTTGACAAAATAGATTGTACTGCACTTAGACCTGTACTTCAAGTCACCTCTTGTCCAAGCAGGCAATAATAATGGAGCAATTAGCAAAGTTTGAAAACTACATTTTATCCTTTATATCATATTTTGAAGATAAATGAATGAAGAAAAAACTAACAAACTGACAAATGGCAAAAAATTTGCAACTTGGGTAAAGGTATTTTTTATCCATGGATGTGTTCTGCATGCCAAATGCAAATGGTGAATGTTCCTACCATGCAGTTTCATGATACTGTTTCAATCTAGGGAAATCTCAGATCCTCTTTTCTGCCCTTTGATATCAAAGCATGATTAATGAAAAGCTTAAAGGGCAAGAGCAGTCTCCCCAACTTGAAGTAGTGTAGTAGACTCTCCTGTTTCATGATTGGCTCTTCACGGTCATGTGCCATTTTTTGGGGAGTCACTGCTTGGTTTTCCTAGAATATGTAATATTGAAGTCCTAAAAAATTATTAAAGATACTTTTAAGAAATTAAGAAAAGTGAAAAGAAAATTATCAGCTTTAGCCTTTGCTTTGAAATACAGTAAGTTTGGGATGACTGTTTTTGCCTTTCAATGTGGAAAAATGACAACAGCAGTCATGTACCTTGGAGTAGTATGGTTAAAATGGGAAGACCCAGTGATTGCAGATCTGCCAGGACTGAGCCTATACAGCACATTAAAAAATTACAAAACAAACTCTGTTTAACAAAGGATTTTTTTCTTTCCTGGTCAGCTTTTTGATGTTAATATCCGACATTTCAAAAGCACGTTGGAAAGCAGGTATATACGTTTTGCAAGCATGTGACTGCATTTGAAAGTGGTCAATCAGTTATCACTAGAAAAAAACTTGCATTTTCAGAATTAACACCCAAAGAAACATTGGGTAGTATATATTGTTGGAATAATAGATAAAATAAGTAATAATAAAAAAACATAGGACTTCTGACTTCATAAATCCATTTTGAAATGATGAGAGTAGCCTACAGTAGCTAGGTAAAAAAATAAAAGGAAATACAACTACTGTGAGTAGAAGAGAGATGCATATCTGACAGTCAAGCTACAGTACTGTACTCCAGAAGAAATGCTTACTGTCATGAAAATAGTCAAAGCTTTAGAAATTTATGAACAATTACAGTAAATATAGCACCCCGTCCCACACTGTGACAAAGACATCACACTTCCATTGCAGAAAGACATGGGAAGACTGTCATCCAATACCCCCATCCCTTTTTGTTTAGGTAGAGGGCAAAACAACTCCATGCTTAAATCTTGAATGACCCTTGCGTTTTGGAATTTATTTTACCATAAGTGTTCAGGAAACCAGGAGTGCCAGAGAGGTGCTAAAGGGAGTGAGGTGGGACAGGGGATTCATCTCCCAGTTATGATGGATGGTCCCCGCTGTATATGGGAAACATTTTAGGAAACATTTTCCATTCTTTTCAAGGGAGCATAGATGGGTATGCTATTTATTGTCCAGAAAGTGACAAGTAACATTCAAATTGTGTACTTCCTTCTAATTCTTGAAGGAAATGCAATTGTCCTTTAAAAATCACAAAACTTCAAATTTAATATTCAAACCCAAATCAACATTGAATTTAAAATCCAAATTTTCAATTTTTCTTTCATAACATTTTATTCAAAATAATTCCCAGACAAATCTCTGGGTTTTGGCCACAGATTTGGGTTGCTTGTGCCTAGCTACAGTATTATGAAGGATTTCATCATTCCCTTGGAAAGAGACTGCATGGCACCATGCCGGATGTTGTGACTTATTACAGCACGTACTACAATGCTATAATCATGGGTGAAAAGAGTTGTGAAGCTGAGAAGCTCCTTCCCAGAAAATTTGGACATCTGAGGAAAATTTCCCTTTTCATGAAAATGCAGGGAGAATTGTGGAAACTTTTACTCTCTTCCTGGGAAATAATGCAACTCCCTTCCTGGAAAATAAATATTTTTTCCAGCCCTGGCTGTAATACATGTTGTAGTTAGATGGAGTTTTACAGCCCAGTTTCCAACCTATTGGTTCAAGTCAAACCGGCCACTGCCTTTTTTCAAGTTGTGGCTCACTGGCTTGTTTTCCCTACCCCACTGCTTATACAGAGCAGCGATCATGCAAAATGGCAGTAGGTTCCTTTTTTAGAGTCTTTGGTATGACTCGACCTGGGAAGTGAGCCTTCTGCGTGAGAGGTGGATGCTCTACCGTAGTACAGTTAGACCAAACACACTGTCTGTGTAATACATGTTGTATAAGGGAATCGTGCGTATAGGACATGTATGATGTTTGTCTGAACTCAATGAAAGTGCAGCTAGTCTTGGGCAATAACTATTGGTTTTAAGTTCAACAGCCATTTGCAATCCTCCCTGTGTTTGGCTTCCATAATTACCTGTAGTTGCTGATGAGGGACAAACTGGCTCTAATATACTGTCATAGTGGCCCTTGACAGGAGTAGATGTCAATGCTGCAATTCAATGGAATATCATATTTACAGCTGGTGATGCAAGTTTGCAGCACAGAATGAACTGTATGGATGATTTTCAATTATTATAACCACACTTCTAACTACTGTAAACTTGATAATAGGGCAAGGCTTGTTTTTAAGGAGGTATCTCACAATTTTCTTCTCATTCCATAATATTGGATATTCAGGCAAACCAAGCAATTAAGTAAATTGCACATTTCAGGAAAGAATATTGTCACTTGAATCTATAGCCAATCATGAAACAGGGCAGTCTAACTACTGTACACTTCTGTTCTGTATACCGGGGTGAATGCTCGTCTTCAAGGAAGGGAGCACATCATATCAATAGAGCAACTAGCCCAATTTGTAAAGGTAAGCTAATCAAGCACATTACAATTATAATTCTGAAAATGTTGGCAATGTCAAAACATTACCATAGTGGGTATATTGTTCAATTGGGAGAAAATAATATTCACTCAGGCTTTGTGGACAATTAATTGATACTGCAACTGGATCTGCATCATTATCAAACAAGATATTGGATAAAGGCCTAACAATGCTCATAAACTGTGCAATATTTTAGTAAATATAGATATAAAGTTTCTAGATAGCAAAGATGAGATTTAACTATACCCAACATGAACATATCATGTACAGTATTGTGTCAGTCAACTCAATAAAAAGTTCAAAGTTTAAATTTACTTTCAAGTACAGTTCAAGTACATTTCAAGTACAAGTTAGTTTTCCCTTTAGTCACCTCTTACAGTAGGCAGGATCAAACAGGCTTCGCCCCTGGAAGCTCTCAGGTTTTAGCATACTGTATCTCTGAATGAAAAATGTAGTCTCTGGAGAGGTGTGTTATTTACATTCTTTTCAGTAAACCCAAACCCAACTCCTTTCTGACCAGCTAACATTTGGGTGGGGGGAGGGGGATTGAGGAGGGCCAAGGACAAAATCTATGGAGGGCAAATGCCCCCTCTTGCCCCAACATAGAGCCACCATTCATGGTGCTAATTAAAGCCGTGAAAACGTTACAGCCAATTCTGAACAGCACAAGGTAGCTGTGCTATAGTGTTGTGAACCATGGAAGTACTACCTGGAAGTTAGCTGGGAAAACATGCTTTTGGAAATTGAAAGACTTGTTTTAATACATCCTGCAGTTATTTTCACTCACCTATGGGTGTAACAGCTAGCAACTGAGGTGAGGTTGGTCATTCACTTGGCTCTGTCTGTGTGGCCTACGGCATGTACAGTACTTTGAAGAACACCTGGAAAGTAAATCAAGACTACTTGCAGTGAAACAGTATTTTATCTTAGGGAAGAGTGCATATATAAGACTTCCATGATTTCAAATCACATGTCCCTCACTGATTAAGGGGTGGTGTCAAAATTGGTTGTTATAAGAGTCATAATAATGATGATTGATGATGATGTGAACAATAGGCCCCATTAAAACAGAAAGGGACAAGGGGGGGGGGATTGCAATCTATTCTGTCTAAAGGAATTTTAAATCAACCTATACCGATTACCAGTGGCATCAGCAGTGGCTCTTGTATACCCCCCTTATGTAAAAAGTATATTGGGCAAAATGTGTAAGAACTTCACAAACACCTCTTGAAAGCAGCACTTTTTAGTAGTAAAAACAACAGCTGGGAAGTACTATTTTATGCAATCTGAAACACATTTCAGGCAAAGTGTTCTCTGTATGCAATGTGCTGGTCAATAGTGGCACTCGATATACAGTAGGAGCATTTTCTTTGGCCCACCACTTCAGCACTTTCCCTCTCCCAATGAAAAAGTTTAGTAATGCCACTGTCAATAACCGAGGACATAAATTTTGCTCGGGCACTAATTTTTATTGCATTTGGCATTTCCCAGCCCGGTCTCACTGAAGACTTTAAAAATGGAGCTACTGCCACTGTGCTTGCAAAAGCAATGGAGTAGGGAAAACAAGCCTGTGAACCAAAACAGAAAAAAAGGTCAAGACTAGCTTGACTTGAACTACTTGGTTGGAAACTTAACCCAGAAATAGCATTTATATGCCATTCCTGCCTAGATCTTGGGGAAAACAACTTTTAATACTGTATGTACAGGTACAGCAGCTACACTATTCTTAGCCTACCTTACAGTACCCCTCATAGCCCAGGCCTCCATTTTTAAAACATTTAGTGTTGTCTTGGGGCAACCATTTCACTCATTTTGGTTCAGAAGGAAATTTGGTTGTCCAAAATATTTTTCACTTAATTACAAAACAGAAGGCTATAATTATGTTCATCAAGGACGGATCCAGGGGGGGGGGGCAACTAGGGTCAACTGCCCCCCCCCCCATGACCAGTCTAGCGCCCCTCAATACAAGAAAAATGCGCCCCCTGAGTCCTTAAAATAAAGTAAAAACTGCCCGAAAAGTAAAAAAAACAAAGGTCCCCAGAATTTCGAACCGTATAGCTATATATAACTGCGGCAATGGGGGTTGGTCTGAGAAATGAGGTCGGTCAAATTCAAGAGTATGTGGCCCCTGTATGATGTTGGCGCCCCCTCTTTCAAACTGCCCCTCCTTCAGCTAGGGGCTGGATCCGCCCTTGATGTTCATGAGAGGAAACTCCCCTTAGCTCATTTGAAAAATTTGAATTACCCAAGCAGAAAAAAGATAAATCCTGAGAGTTATCTCTGCATTTGTGTTCAGTGTCATAAAAGAATACAATCACAATGCCTCTGTTGTGCTGGTCACTGGACATTTCCTAAGTAGCTTTATAGATCAATGCACACACAATACTGCACTGAAATTTTCTTAATCCATCTTTCCTGCCATGTGCCTGCTATGACGGGTACCAAATTTGAAAAGTAGCTAAGGGGCTTTTCCTAGCATGTTCATGTATTATTGGTCTTGAAGAATAAAAAGATGTGATGTTTGAGAGACAGGAACACTCCAAGTCTGAAATATGGTTATGAAACTATTATGGAAAAAGGTGAAAGAATTTATCAATCAGCAGTATACTTTTTCAGTCCGAGAGGAAAATGGTTGTCCAAGGGACAACCAACCTCGTTGTCCGTATGGAATTTTTGTTGTCCCAGATATTCTGACAGCCATGAAAATTGATTCCTGTAGCCCAGCTGGTTCTGGTAGTAGGCCAACAGTACTTTGGCTTGAACTGAATTTAGAATGCAGATTTCTTATTTCCCTTGTGAGGAGGGGGTTGTGGGGTGGTGGTGATTGAGGGGAAGGAGATCAGCATCAGTTTTCAATTGCATACAGGTACAACCAATTGTTGAATATTTGGTAATTATTTATGCCAAATTGTATATATGAGCATATAAGCGGAATTCAAATTTTTTATTGGAGGTGACCCGGCCCAATGCCCCGGTGTATGTTTGTTGACGCTGTGTAAATTCCCCTCTTTCTCAAAATCCTTGATCTGCGACTGAGCCCAAAATCTGCAGATCCAGGTTTTCTTATAGGCCACTGATGAAGGCCTACTGTAGTTAACTTTCTATACTATAGCATTGTTCCACACATGGGGGGAAATTTATGACGTACGTACTTGAAAGCCTAGGCCTATATATTGGGCCTTACCTTACATTAGGAAGGCAGTTGCCTTACAACTCTTACCTCGCAAACCACTACTGGCATTTGGATGGGGACCCTCATCACCCTTATTGAATGCTTTCAATAAGCATTCATTATGCCTTCTGAATGTATCATTTAGCATTCGAAGGACTGTCGTGAGTTGGAATGCTTATTTTCTTCCTCAAATGAAGTCTTCCTTACATTCAAAATAAGCCTTCATAATTTCCTTTGAAGTCTACCAAACCTTCAGTTACTGTTTGAATGCATTCATTAGTTTTTTAATGTGTTAGAATGCATTCACACATGAATGATATATGAATGCTTATCAAAGCCTTCATTTCCCTTTTTTGCAATTCATATGACTAGTATCAATGCAACTGGATGTCACTAAAGCATAAGCAAAGTTACAGAAATCAATTACTGGATAATAGCGCCTTGATCCTGCTCACCTGATTGCACCAGATAATCTTCATTTATATTATACAGTAAATCCAATATGCTCAGGCTTAGTACAGAACTGTTGTTCTCATCAAGTCTCTTTGGCAAATTACTGATCCAGCAAAGCTGAGCACTTACTGTCAAGTGGACTGTAGGCTAATGAAACACCTACTGTAGGATTATCTAAGTGATAGCATATTGTAGATCTATGCTTGATGAGAAAGTTTTGAGAAGACAATATTGGGGAAAGTGCAAACTCCGCGCCAGGCCCTCTGCGAGATCATAAGTGTAAACTATTTGGGGCATGTATATGAGCAAACTGAGGACATAGGCTAGTCACATTTTTCAAGAGTAGTGCGTCTTATTCTGGGGTTAAGATTTTGATGAAGTGGTAAATGTAGTGCTGATCACTTCTGCTGTAACCTGTGCTAGCTCGTCAAAAGCTTTACTAGGCATATAGCTACTAATAAAATTGTCCTAACGTTAGGCCTATGCATACTCTGTACTGTACATAAGCTAAACACGCGTGTGTGATGGGTATGTGGATCACTAACGAGACGGGAATACTGTTTACTTTTTACTATCAGTAACTGAACAAACACATTTCACTTACCTTTGAGCATGATCTGTGAGATGATGTTTCGCAAAATCGCCGTTATAAACAAGAGACTTGTTATTCCCCAACCAATCAACCTGCTTTTTCTGCGGCGATCTAGGCTAGGCTAACGTTAGGTAGGGCCTATTCCGCGTGAGAATGAGAAAGGGAACTCCGTCTTTCGTTTGCTACTGTATTTTTCTCGTTTGATTTCTCCTTCTCGTGACAACGTGTGCAAACGCTGGCCTTCGATTTTTTCTTTCTGAACTTCTGAACAGGAAGACATTTTGCTGTCGTAAGACTAAGACTAGCCCCTTCGCTTCGACCAATCTCTCAAGTTCAATGCAGGTTTCCTAGGCCAGTTCGTCTTTTAGAAATTCCCAAGATCACGTCTCAAATAACAACGTATAGCCTCTCAACGTTGAACTACAGTAATGATAGCCTATAAGAGCATCGCAGTCAAACTGATGATTAAAACACAAAACAATTAAGCCGGAAATTTAATACAAATTAGCCACCTTGGCATTATTATTAGAACTTATTCACATATTTCATAACTAATTAATAAGTGACTTAAAAAAGTAGAAGAAACAATCACACAATATTTCTTTTTTCAAAGTGGGAAGGAAAAGAATGATCGAGACGGTTCAAAATTCCCAAGATATTGGGAAAATTCCCAAGGGTCTCTCTGTTGTCACTGAGCAAGGCACTCACTTGTATCAGGAAAACAATCCCTGCTACATACAAATTAACACAGATACTACGCCTGTTAACGCTCACACAAACAAGCATATGTAACAGTACGCTATCCCACGCAATCGTATGAACTGTTATCATACGGTGTCTATGGGCTACATCCGGGATTTTGGGTGGGATAACAATTTTTTTGAAGGCTGTCCAAATGTCGCCCCCGTTTCGCGCCACGATACTGTGTCTTTAAAGAAATGGAACCTACTGCCATTTTGCTTGGTGCTCAGCAATGGAGTATGGGAAATAAGCCAGTTTGCGCCAACAGTAAAAAGGCACTTGCAGGCTGAACCAATTGGTCAGGAACTAGGCCATAAGACATCACATAGTCCTGTGCGTATCTTATTTCCATTTCATTTTTCGTCAAAATTCATTCATAAAACGAAAACAAGGACATTTTCAGCGCACGGGTCTAATAGAAAAAGAAACCAAATATAAAACCATTTCGCATCTTAGCCCTTCGAGACAGCAAAGAGAAAACTTGCCCTGCCGAAACTACCCATTTTTAGAATGCTGGGCTTCCTTAAAATCACACTCCCTAGCAAAATAGCCACTACATACAGAACGTTCAATAATCCTAATCGGGACAAAATAAGCATAAGCACCACTGGGACTGAAAGCGGGCGGAGCCACGTGGAAATATTGGTCACTTACAAAGGATCCGAAGAAAAATGCTGATCTCTGATAGTAACATAAAATTCACATAGGTGATTCTTTTTTAAAAGGCCTAGTTTGGACAAAAGGCCCACTCTCAATGGGCCTGATACAGAAATAATACTCCCCATATCTTGTTTTTATATATATCTTTAGATCTCAAGCTTACAAATTTACACTCCCCCAATAAAAGGGAAAATTAGACCCTGTCCCCTAAAATACAAGTACATATGAAGGAAGCTTTATTTCTTATACCTCCCTGGAGTATGAAATGGTTCAAACCATGTAAGGGATCATGGTGCATTTTATTCATAAGACTGGGGTGTCACTACCCAAGGGTGGGGTGCTACACCCCTAGGAATTTTCAAAGTTAAAGCCCCAGTTGAAAAGAATTATGGATATTTCTGTGTCCTTAGATACGGTTTGGCAAAAATTTGTGCCAATTTTAGGCGAAATCTCTGCAAATTTTTGACAATTTAAAAAGTGTGAAAAATGAGGTTTGCTTATCCTTAGTTTAGGTGAGGGGGCTTACTTCCGACCAACCATATTTTGACTGGAAGATTTAGTCCCCCAGCAATGTCATTCCCACAATCCTGAAAATAATACAAAATATGGATTGTGGAGAGAACAAGAGCAGAAAGTTTTCTTCATGGGTGACTGTACAATAGGGAACTGGCATATGCAGAAATCCTGGGTTAGGGCATTGTGACTACATTTTGGTTATGTTCCTGTAGATTACTATTTATTCATACAGTTACTTTTGCATTCAAGTTCCATTACCACTAATCCCCACAAGTCCCCACTTTTTGCACTTATCTCTGCAATTGAGAATTGACTGATGCCTTTTGACACTTCAGGGGGAGAAAAAGTATTCAAATATAATGAATTACAACACAAAGACAAAATTTTAGTATTGACCAATGCAAACTCTTTATTCTCCTAACATGGACCTGTACTCAGGTTGCATGTTTTGCCCTCCAACCAGTGGAGGCAAGAAACTACAAATCAACCCATCCTCTTTGTCCAACCCATCCTCTTGTGTCCACTCTCACTTTCATAAGAAAGAACCAAGGTAGTGCAAGGAGCTAGGCTATATTTCAAATGCTTACCATTAAAATGAACAGAATTCAGTAGAGCATAAGAATCTATTAAGGGGATGTGGTGCAATTTTAAAATACAATAACTTTGCAAAATTAATGGCATTTTTCTTCTCAAACAAAGATGACCCTGAAGGGGCATGATCTTATGACTGCCACCCCTCCTCTTAAAAAGCAGATACACTCACATTAAATTGTATAACATAAAACCAAGTTTGAAAAGTAAAGTTAAGATTTTCTTTAAACCTTACACGATGGTCTGAGAAAAAAGTTTATAGACGAGTAATTTCAATGGTGTATTCAAACACAGGAGACATTGTACTAGAAATAAGAATTACCACAAAAAGTAATTTCATTTTTTAAAAGGAAGCTCAAGTGAGTGCATAAGCCCTTTAAACTGTAACAAACCATTAATACAAAAATAGCATGTACTAGATGCAAAGTCATTTACACTGTGACTGTTTCTCCCAGCACCAAACATGGCTCTAAAAGCACATAAATACAGGATCTTACCCAACCAGAAGGCTCTCTAAAACACTGACATCCCTCCCCTGTTCTTTGACTGCCTGAGGGAGACTTGAGAAAAAAGAACATGTAAAATAATGTGCCGTAAAAATATTACTTCTTGATCACAAAATGTCCATGAGATCTCAAGTCCCACCCAGATTGTCTTGACGTGATTTTACCGGCTACAATGAGTTCTTTAAACCGCACTTTAACATCTACAATCGCCATAATTATCCTTGACAATTTGCCAACTGTTATTAAACTTTCATAATTTCCTGACGCTGTTTTCAGATATTTTGTCATGATGTACATGCCCCTCTTTGATACCACAATTACGGTCCCAAAACAATGACTGTTACTTTACCAGAAGAAGAAACACATGAGCAGCACTCATGCCATAAAAAGTCTGTAACAAATATCTTTTTAGAAAACATGAGTAATCTTAGACAAACATTTGTGAAGAAAAAGGTCATCCTATGATTCTTCCCTTTGCAGCATGGGTGTCCATTTGGCAAGATGGAGGGACAAGTTCCTCAGGCCTGACCCACTTTTGAGCACAGATTGATGCCCATGCTTCAAAGCTATAGACCATCCCCTGGTTTGTAACAATCTTTTATGCACAACAATATTATTGCAAGAGATGTCAAAGACCGGTATTTTAAATATATCACGTCCAACATTGTTTCATGAAACAAAAAATTCTGGAAGAAGATATTATTACATTTCAAACACCAGCCTATATCAAAGGGCTCAACTCTTGTACAGCCACACAATTTGACATTTGGAACCAAAATGACTTTGGCAAGATTCAGGAGGACAGAAGGTCCTACCTCATATGCATTTATTCCTCACACAAATGTCTTAAAATATCACATACAAAACAAGTCTGATGACTGTCCAAACCTCCTTGACCACATCCTTAGAGGTGAGACAGAGAGGTAATTACATATGGAATGTCCTGTCTGATCTTTGAAAACCTGTAGAAAAATTCATTTTCACCCCCTCCTCTAACCCAGCATCACCCCCCCCCCCCCACCCATCCACCGTATATCCTCACCAAAGATTATATGATAAAGAACTTACATCACTGTTCTTCCAACTCCTTTCAATTTCCTCAAGTTCTGTATCCTTATAAAACAGAATTATGAGGTAGAAAGAACACCTAGATCCAACTAACAACCCTTACAGTTCTTGCATAGCTTCAAATCTACTTATTCCGTGGCCAGATTAGCCAAAATTAAGGAGGGGATACTACTAAAGCACAACAACAGTCATCTCAAAGTCTTTTGGAAGTGAAGAGCAAATCTTCCCGAAGGCAAATAAACTTGTGTCCATTATGTGTGTACGTGCAGTGTGGTATGCAGGTGTGTTAACACTGTAACTAAGATTGCAGGCAATTAAGGCTTTGCAGGTTCCTCATTAGCTCACCATGCTGAAGGATACTCATATCAAGTGCATACAAACTGTATGGCATGCATTTTCGTTCGTATGCATTAAGTGTTAAAATTTACTCCAACATGTTACTGGGGAATATAATGACATCCTATGTGAAAAAGTCACTTTATGCATTATATAAAAACACCAAACAAAGAAATCAAGAATAATATAAGGTGCTGTAATAATGCACTCAACCTGTGTTTCAAATGTCCACTTGCATCTCTCAAAGCTGCCAGGTATTCTATTGCAGAATGGTTCAGTGTGGTGGAAAAGAATTAATGGAAAAGAACTAATTGAAGTCACAGATTACTGTAACGCTTACAACAATGAAATAAACATCAAATCAACAAGGCGACATTTAAGTATGATATAATATCTTAAGTATCCTGACCAAGTGACAATTATCATATAAGCATTTTGTCAAGATTTTAAAGATGTTTTTCCTGAATTCAAGAGGAATGCACAAGGTAGTCTGATGAGAAGATTAGCTCAGATCACTTCCTTGCTTCTAGTTTCCACAGTATTGTCTCTTATCTTTTCTTGAGGGTAACTAACAAAACAGCACCACCCTCAATTTTGGAATCACAAGAGGTCTGAGAAAACTTGGCAGGTCATTGAAAGAACTGTATTTATATTAAAGGGGATGAAAAGGGGTAGAGAGAAGTGGACAAGAATTCCATTCTCTAGGTAATCATAGTTGAGTCAGAGGAGTTGGTCTCACCTTGAGTTTCCTTTTGTCTCCTTTCATTGCAGCTGAATGAAAATTATATTAAAATCTGATTAAAGTCAAAATACTCTGAAATCTACAATAATATATATATAAAAAGGATTATCATTGCTAATAACAAAAGCATCTGAATTTCATTCAAATGTGATATATGGTTTGAGAAACTCAAGCAAGACCATCTCCTCTATGACAATGATGAAAGACACATCACTTACAATTTGGACGTAAGAAGAGAAGGGACCGGGGGGGGGGGGGGAGGGGGATGAGGGGTAGGCAAATAGATGGGAAAAGCCAAGTTATGTCTACATATACAAAATCTTTTCTTCATCTTGCAGAAAATTATTCTCTAGGCAGAAGAAACTCCATAGTTGCAACACTGAGAAGTAAGCATACAGTATTCTATAAAATCCTGCTTATACATGCACCTCTGCTAAACAACACAAACAGGCACACTGCTTGTATGGAACCAAGTAACATTCATGGCCGATTGAGGATAGAAAAAAAAACCACGGTTATGTATGTAACACCACGCTTCAACATATTTTCTAAAATTGTGACAGTTATGATGAGGAGCTTGTAACTGTCCTTTAACTAAACCATTTTCCTGGTCCTACCTGAATACTGAGGGTGGAAAAAGTTGGGAAGCTGGGAGGTACCTTCCAGGAAAATTTTGGCAGAACTTATAGCAATTGGAGGAAAATTTCTTTTTGTTACACTTGAAAATATAAAAGAATTTTGGGAAATTTTACTCCCTTCCTATGAGACAATGTTACTCCCTTTTTGGGAAATATAAGTCTCTTCCAGCACTGCATGAATACTTGATTATAAATTGTCATTGAAAATCAATACCCATTTCACAGGCCAACGATTACCTGAACTGTACCACCCCACCCAGGTTGAAGCTCATAAAACTCTTGCTTTCAATGTGAGATACTTAGTAAATTGCACATATACAAACTGAAACCACTGAGTTTATCCTAGCTTCCTGCAAATTAGTACAAAATTATCCACACCTTGTAAGTAATGCCATGCTGAGACATTTCAAAATCTATCATTAACAGAATGCAGCAAATTTATGACAAGTTTCCTTTTGCACATTTCCCTTGCCCAGTTCTCAAGGTGAGAAAAAGCTCACAAGTTCTTTCTTAGCAATGGATAAGAGAGTCTTCTGTACAACACAATTGACCTATTTCCAAATGGTAATTACAATGAATTGTGGGATAGAGTTTTGGGTGTACGTCAATTTTCACCACAGTAAAATGACATTGACAAAAATGACAAACACCACAACTCTATCCTACAATCCTTTGCAATTGCTATTTGGAAATAGGTCTATTCAAAGTAGCAGTTGATGCTACAACTTGACAATGCCTTCATCTGAGTACATATGGAACACTAAATAAGGGGTTTGGTGGAGATGCAAAACCATTTCTGCCTGAGAAAAACCTTTCCAATGCAACTATCTTTATTTCTCCATGTATGTCCAAAAAAACAGATTTGGCCCAAGCTCTAAGGGGTTGCAACCCCTCTCCCAGTGGCATAGCCATGGGGGAGGGGGGATAAGGTAAGAACCCCCATGAACCAATCTTGCAATGTAAAAAGCACCTAAAATAGCAGCTTTTTCTCTCCATATTTAGACTTTTCCCTCATTTCATGCCCTCAACCCCATGACACCAAACACCTGCCATGACACAATCCTGGCCACATGACTACCCCCTCCACATCTCTAAATTGTACCCCAATGGTTGAGTTTTTATACTGGTTACCCCCTTCTTCTCTCAGTTTCTAACATCAGCTGCAAATTTAAGAGCTCGGTGGTCAGGGATATGAATGACATCTCCTCTGAATACAAACATTTTACTTTACTTAACACACTAACAGATAAATGAGCAGCATTTTACACAGCTCAACCTTTACAGATGAGTTTGACATAGAGGAATTGCCTGATTTGCTGTCAGAATTTCAATTTTCAATTCTATCTAACATTCCTAGGGCTGCTTAAAAGTTACCAGCACACTTAAGTTATATGCACATACTGTGGCATTAAAATAATATTTTACTACACATACCTTCCCTCCTTGCACTACCTCAAAGCTTTTCCAAGCGAAAACTGTTTCCAGTCTACACTTCTTCACCTCCTGTTTGCATTGAAAACTTGTTGCTTTTCTTATTTTTTTTATCTATTTTTTCTTCGTAGCAAGAATTTCTGATATTAATTTTTCCAAACAAAAGGAACAAAATAGGTAACAGTACTCATAGAAGAGGGGGTAAACAAAGACAATGGGATTCCATTTATCTCCTCCTCTGAGAGCACAAGAAACAAAACACCATTATCCTCGCTGCTGTCAAACCCATAAGTATCACAAACAAATCCTTCCAATTATAAAAGAATTTGATTGTGATGCATCCCTACTTTTCATGTACAGGGGAGATATTACACAAATGGAAATAAAAAAAAAAAATTCATAAAAAAAAGAGAAAAGAAAACCCAAGCTGCCCTTACTAGTGGAACAGCAAAATCCTCATACATAAAAAAGCGTTCTGTAGAAAAAAAGTGAAATCTAGTGTATCCTTGACAGAACAATACTATTGATGATAGGATTTATTCCACAATGGAAACGAACCAAGGAAGTTGATGCATCTGTTGCTAAGTACGTCACCGATTCCATACAGAGAGGGCTTCGGTTCTTTCCATCCACTTGGTGTTTTCTTTTCTTTTCTTTTCTTTTTTTTTTAGTTTTGGTCATCGCCATCTCCATTTTTTATTTCCATTATTTTGGTAAAAAAATGAGCGAGGGCTGTTGTGTCAGGCACCCACGGAGACTCACTGATTGCAAAGGAAGTACATTCACCAATCAAAGTTCTCGATCTTCCAAGAATCTGTACTCAAATGTAAAGCCTTCCTTTTTTCTTTGTCCCCACTTTTCATAATCAAAATATATGTATGTCCCCTGTAAAAAAATACACAAAAACACAAGCAATGTGACTGTTGTAACAGAGCCTTTATGTTTAAACATGCATCTATAATAACATCTACACACATCTGCACACATCTGTTTCATCTTCATCTGTAATATACTAAACACATTGTTTTGCCTTCTATGCAAGCTTTATATTGCTACAAGTATATTGTGCTGCAGCAGTTACTGAAGTTTTTGTCCCCAGAGACTTTCTTCAACAAGAAACGAAGACAATTTTTTCTTTATTTCTCACTAATGAAAATCCCTGGTGGGCTGAAAATTTTGAAATATATTTGGTTATATTTCATATTCATATAATCAACCAGTTATGTTCTTTATTGCAGATTTTTCTGTCCTTTATATAAAACAACAGATTGACTGTTTAGGCAAAAAGTCAAATCTGAAAATACAAAACAAAAATAGAAACAATACACTTGTGAGATTTTATTTCTCCTTCTGGCTTTGGGATATCTAAGTATGTTATTTCAAAGCCTTTGTAGTGCCTCTGTGGCTGCAACCCCTCAGAGCCTGTTGGCAATAGTCAGAAATTCCTTTCAATGAGTCCAAAAGTTTGATTCCTTAATATTCATAAGCATTCACCACAATTGGTCTTTTTCTGAGGTAGGCAGTGCTCAATGACTCAATCTTTGCAATGCTACGTTGAACACAGTTGTTCAAACCAATATATATAAAATTTTAAATTTGTTACCGAGACACCAAAACAGGTACCTAACCATACCTATGCACCCAAAATCTAGGCAATATTATAATTTGATGTGAAATGTTGAAAAATATGTCGGAGTTGAAATTGTTTGTAAACTACTATTCACTTACATTTTGCCATGGTTAGCTGACTTCGAAAGTGTAAATGCAATTACAACATTGGTCATGAGGTCACCAAAAATGGGGCAACATGGTGTCCTATGTAACTAACATAGCATTTGGCATTTACATGGTCATACATTCAGAATGTGTGGAGTTTTGGCTCAGAGATGTGTTTGCAACTTGTAATATGAACCTATTAACAGTTAATTACATTAAACATAAGTCTCCTAAGTTTCCCTTGCTGGCTTTAACCTACTTTGGTGTCTCATGTAACTATAAGATCCTTCACAATATGCTGTTCTACATTTAAATGACCCTTTCCAGTACATCTACCAACAATTTACATAAACTGAATCAATGATCATTTGTCTTTATTTGCTTAACCCTTTGCCATTGTTTGGGTCCTTTTGGACCCAGACAGAGAATGCAGCTGTCACCCATCTTTACTGTTTCACGCGGAGCTCAAAACTGCGAGTAGCTCCCCGAAAATTCGGCCACAACAACAAGAGAGACAATAGTTTAAAGTCACAGGGTCAATAGCATTATACGGGAGCTGATGCCGGGCGTGCTACATCCGATTTTCCGCCCAATCCCGAGGCGTGCAAATATGCCCAAATTGGAGCACGACGAAAAAGTGTTAAGACCCAAATGTCCCATTTTTAGGAAGCCTGTATCATATCCTTACATGTATGTACTTGCAGGGCATTAAAAACTACATCATGAGAGTCTAGTTGTGTTACAGTTGTGCAGTACATAGCTACCATTATCTTTCTACCAACCTGTTCAAACTCATCTGTAATAGTCTTAGGTTCTTCGTGCCTCTGGAACCACATCATATATTTTGTATGGAATCTCCATGATTGCCTCTTCAATGCTTTGGCTGCAAGATACTGTGCCCTTGTTCCCTGAGGAAAGAAATGAATAGTTTGTATCAAAAGAGGCTGTAGGTTTGATGGCCATGCAGAAGTAGGCTGTGAACAGTACTGAATCCTGAACTCAAGAAACCTCATTAAGCATAGGCATGCCCTACTAGTACTGGTTGGAGGGAAATACTAGAGGGAATCTAGTTGTCATTAGTATTTTCCAACTTTTTTCAAACAGAACAACACCATAGAGCTTATAATACAAGGAAGCACCACATTCAATTGGCTGTTCCATACATTTGACTCTCTTTGGACTCTTTACAGAGAGTGAAACAATACAATTGGTCTACAAGATACAAATATGATGAAAAACTACATTCAAGCAGTTAATTAGCTTCACCCAGTTTATAATTGCAGAGTCTGACTATTTTGTGTGTACTGTAACAGTAAGGAACAGTCTTCTTGCTTACATCACAGGACACATGCCCTAGAACACACTAGCAAGTCCTTAAACTTTCCCTTGCCAACATACTTAAACAGTAACTTCACAGTTAGTAAGGTAGTTAGAGTTTTGTGGACCAGTTTCCAACCTACTGGCTCAAGTCGAGCAGGCCACTGCTTTTTTTCCAGCTGAGGCTCACAGGCTTGTTTTTCCTAACCATTGCATATACGGAATATCACACACAGAAAATGAACTGTTCCTAAGCAACATACACTAAACCTTGTTTAGTCCCTACACAGTTAGTTTTCTAAACACTGCAGCATTAAAGTCCTGTATTTCCTTTAATGATAAGCAGTGTGTGTACACTGCATCAACCTCAGACAATAGATGCATTTTGCATTGAAATCACAACAAATGCCAGGTTGGAGGGCAAACAATGGAATACACTGCACGCCAAACATATATTTTAAAGGAATATAAAGTAGGCTTTCATAAGCATTCAACCATGACACAAATAAGTTGTTTGCACTTGTCAATGTGTAATACACACTTACCTACCTCCACTATTTTGTGACATCATATGCATAAGGTCTATTAAGCATGCATACTTCAAAAAGTTTCACTTTACATATTATTTCAACTAACAAAAGTTGGTTATGTCCAGTGCTAGAAATCAATTTGAATGTCTGGAAACAACAAACTCCTCCCTCACACCACTTTGAATAAATATTTTTCTCTCAGAATGTTATACATCCAAACTATAGTCAGCAGGCTACTTTGAGTTGTGAAACATAGTCAATATCATTGCAGATTTATTTCTCAAAAAGGTATAACATAGTCCCTTCTTCAAACCAACTTTTTAAAGAAAGGGTTGAAACTAATTTATTTTTCATATGTGAAAGAGGAACTAAATCAGCTCATTTTGGTTTAATGTATGTAATGATGTCATATGTGCTTGCTGCAAGTTCACTTCTTGTTAAAAACAAGGTGTTAACATTATCTGCTCATACCTGAGAACCACAAATCAGGTTGCAATGTGTATATCCCAGAATGCTTGGAATAAGTACCCCTCTTCAGAACTCTATCAGAACTTGATTTGCCCTCATACTCTGGTTCACTTTACAAACAATAAGTGACAAGAGAATCATGATCTTACCTCTTGATAATAAAAAATGAAAAACAGTGTCTCTGTCGAGAGCCTCATGAAAAATTCTAATGAATCCATGCGTGGTGGCATGAACTGGCAATGATACAATGGGGTTGGGTATGGGTTTCTTGGTAAGTGCAACCTGTTGTGAGCAGAAAACAAAAGAAATGCAAACAAGACACTTTTTAATGTTAGACTGCATACTTCTTTAATAAATACTTCAAAATCAGGGATTATAAGAATCAATTTTGGCAATGTTTCAATGTAATATACAAATACAAAAATACTGTTTCATGCCACTTTGGTAGAAACCTCCCACACTAGTACAGTTAATAACATCTGCCATTTGCTCAGAGATATGAGCAAAGATGAGGTGCATTTCCTTAGTTACCCATGATTGTTGGCCTAGGTCTAGAGTTCCCATTTAAGACATAGTTCACATCAGAAGGCCAAGGTGCAAAATAGCGCTTCCTCTTTATAAAAGTATG
Organism: Holothuria scabra; assembly: GCA_037179385.1. Classification (NCBI taxonomy): domain Eukaryota; kingdom Metazoa; phylum Echinodermata; class Holothuroidea; order Aspidochirotida; family Holothuriidae; genus Holothuria; species Holothuria scabra. The sequence continues at coordinate 4,572,184 of CM074184.1, forward strand.
TTAATACAATAAATATTTCATTAAATAACAAGAAATATTCCAAATGCCCCCAAAAACTCACCCCACCCTTGCACTTGACCTGTGTAGTAAATGGCACAGTGTGGCATTGACAGTGGTTCAACAACCAACTGTGCTTGTGGACAAACTATCATTTTTAAGTAATAGTACCAGACCTCCATTACACCTAAAGAAGTATTGTGGTAGTTTCCGTTATTGCCAATGCCTGCCCCCTGAGAAAATGGAAAATTTGGTAAACCTAACTTATTTGTGATTTTGGTACATGAATAATTAGGTTATTTTGTGGCTGGAATATACATATCCCAATAACAACTACAGACAAACAGTTTTCTACAGCAAGGAAGGAGACAATATTTAAGCCGCAGCCAATTTCAAATTGGGTTCCTATCTGATATTTGTGACTCTTTAGTAAAATCTTCTAATCTCTGTTTTGAATGAGCCAAAGATTTCCCAACTTGTTTAAATATATGATTTGAATTGCAGAACTAGGGAAATGAAATTTATACTTATTATTTTGTGACGTCACAGCGACAGCTTTAATCAGACTACACAATTCCGATAAAAGCTGTCTGCTGAAGTGACATCATCAAAAAATCAGTAAACATTTCATTGTCATAGTCCTCAGATGGGTTATACATTTAAACTGGTTGGTGAATTTGAGGTTCTTTCCAACCAGAGATGGAAAAGATTTGAATAAGAATTGCAAATCCAATCTGAATTCCTTGTAGCATGACCATGGTTTAAAACAACTAGACTTCATCTCCAGTGCCATTACCTGAGTCTCTCTGAGTCTGATGGGTGGGGTGGATGTAGGAAGGCTGCCTCCATCATACTCTGCTGATATAATTGATCCTTTGTTAACGTCACTGGTCCAAGAGGTGCTACTCCTCGTAGCCTTGGGATCATCGTCTCTTGAAGTTGTGTTGATGCACCTGTTGTTTGGGAGGCGGGCGACGTGACAACTGGAAGTGTTCCAGCTGTTGGGATTGGGGTGGGGGCTGTTGTAGAAGGCTGGTTTGCCGTTGACTCTATCAGGGGAGTACTGTCATATAATACTGAAGAAGGAAAATCGTCATATGACAGAAAAGTTTACTAAAACAGAATGCATTACTTACACTATATTAATTTGGTAGTGACCATTGCAACTGGTCATAAAAAAACACTTGAAGTAGCTTAGTGCTAGTGACACAAGCCATGACTGATTCCCAATGAATAGTTCAGTGTATGCGTTGTACTGTGCCTAAGTTTTGACCTCTCTTGACCCAAGATGACCTTTGACCTCCACAAAAATTGATAGGGATCATCTACTCAATACAACCAATCCAAACACCAAATATGAGCATAGTCACATGTACCGTTCTCAAGATATCGTGTTTACTAAGTTTTGACCATTTTACCTCTCGTGACCCCAAATGACCTTTAACCTCCACCAAAAACAATAGGGACCATCTACTCAATATGACCGACCCACATATCAAATATGAGCATAGTTACATGAACTGTTCTGGAGATATCGTGTTTATGAGGTTTTGACCTTTTGACCTCTCGTGACCCCAAATGACCTTAGATCTCCACCAAAAACAATAGGGATCATCTACTCAATATGGCCAACCCACAAACCAAATATGACATTAGTCACACTTACTCGTCTTGAGATACTGTGTTTACAAGCAATTTCTAAGCAATTTACCTATTGACCTCTCGTGACCCCAAATGACCTTTGATCTCCACCAAAAACAACAGGGATCATCTACTCAAAATGGCAAACCCACACACCAAATATGAGATTAGTCACACTTACTCTTCTTGAGATACCGTGTTTATAGTGTTGAGCCGATAACAGAGATATCGGAACTTGCTGATAACAGATAACTCAAAGTCAATATTGGCCCGATACTGATACCGATAACAAAGAAAAGACATCTTCCCTAATCACATGTTTTGTTATCATTGAAAAATTATAATTTTATCACTACTGCACCTTAAACTTATTTTGAACTAAGTCTTCATGTTTCTGTTACTTTGTCTCCGTGAAAAATTTTCCGTGTTTCTGACGAAGTGTTTTTTAGCAATCAATTACGATGTATTTGGTGTAAAACATGCGCCAGCCAAGAAACCCAGTTCGTAACAAACACATTTCGCCACCTACAGCCAGACTGTAAAAATTTTTTTGTGCGCAGGGAACGTGAAAAAGAATTGGAAAACGTGCGCGGATTGGAAAACCCAGCATACCAAAACATATATGCCGTGCCGCAAGTACAGTATGCCACATTTATAGGTATGTGTATGGACTGTACAGTGCAATTCCCCTAGCTTTACTACGAAAAAAAACTTGCGAGCGGCATACGTACCTACATTATACCACAGGTGTTCTCAGCATATACATACACACTACAGTATAGAGAATGTGTTTGTATATGGATACTGCTGATAATGATAAGACCCCCTTACAAAGCGCTGATCGTTCACTGGTTACGACAGTTCACAGTTTATGTCTTCATCCGGTCCGGTATGGGTTTTTTCATTTGTTTGTCTGTGCCAGTTTCTACGCGCGTAAAAAGCGGTTACGATACTTCATGAGATCGTACATTTTGTCTCAGGCATTGGTCTCTTAAGTTAGCTCTTTCAATCGAACGTTCACGATCGTGAACATTGAGCATGCCGCCCTGCTGTACACAGTGTTGGAAATCCCCATTGAGTTACTGTTACTGCACATGGCGAAATTCACACAGTGAAACTCCATTGAGGTTTGTCGCGGGATTCGGAAGAATTTGACTTGCGTAAACGGACAACGGATTTGTATAGCGAATTGACTATAGATTGCACATTATGGTGCGTGCACTCTGCTATGGGTGTGTGTGTTAATTGTTGAAAGAACACAACAAGCCAGCGTTGTTTGTTACGAGCTGCTTCCAAACTGAAAAACATCGGGATTGCCATGGGCGTCCGCAGGTAAGGGCAAGGGGAGGCACTTGCCGCCCCCCCCCCGAAAAACCAAAAATTTGAAAAAACGTATAAAAATCAAAGCAAAAACCCGAACAAAACGTGTTTTCCAAGTTTCTATGCCAAAAATAGGCTTTAGAAATGCCATTTCCGGCGATCTGGGAGGCATTTTGGGCTGAAATTTTTGCACGTTTCATGTCAAATCATGATGACTTGGAGGTTTTGCCCCAGTCTGGAAATTTTGCCCCCCCCCTGACTTTTTTTCTGCGGACACCCAATGGCCATTGCCCCTAAATATTTTATAGACTACGAACTGCGGGCTTGCGGCTTAGTTGATCTAGCTTGTGTACGTTCACTGCAATGAATTTGTTGAATATTTAATGTTCAACACAATGATCTGTATTTTATTTAAGTGTGTATGTATCAAGTACTTTTAGCTCTTTACTGTTGAAATGATGAAATACTTGTTATCGGTTGCAATTATCGGAGACTTCATTTGTGCCGATACCGATATCTTATCGCTAACGCCATTATCGGCCGATACTGATAATACCTATCGGTTATCGGCTCAACACTGAGTGTTTACAAGCAATATGTAAGGAATTTACCTATTGACCTCTTGTGATCCCAAATGACCTTTGACCTCCACCAAAAAACAATAGGGATCATCTACTCAATATGACCAACCCACACACCACATATGAGCATAATCACGTGTACCATTCTCGAGATATTGTGTTTACAAGGTTTGGACCTTTTGACCTCTCGTGACCCCAAATGACCTTTGATCTCCACCAAAAACAATAGGGATCATCTACTCAATATGGCCAATGCACACACTAAATATGAGATTAGTCACAATTGCTCTTCTTGAGATACCGTGTTTACAAGCAATTTCTAAGGAATTTACCTATTGACCTCCCGTGACCCCAAATGACCATTGACCACCACGAAAATCGATAGGGATCATCTATTCAATATGACCAACCCACACACCAAATATGAGCATAGTCACATGTACCATTCTCAAGATATCATGTTTACAAGGTTTTGACCTTTTGACCTCTCGTGACCCCAATCGACCTTTGATCTCCACCAAAAACAATTGGGATCATCTACGAAATATGACCAACCCACACACCAAATATGAGGTTAGTCACACTTACCCTTCTTGAGATATCCTGTTTACAAGCAAAGCGTCACATACATACACACACACACCCCACACACACATACACATGCACGACATCACCATCGCATAGATTCCTTGCCCTAACGCAAGGAATCAAAAAGGGAAGCAATTTAGTTTATTACTCATTCAGGAACCACGTTGAGTTATTTATTCCATCATTTTCTTTTCTTTTTCATTTTTTTTTTGCTCCAGAAAGCTTCATTAAATTTCTGTCAAAAAGTCACATTTTTGTCACAACTTAATTGTAATGAATCAAATGCACTGACATCACAATGACATCACTTTGGAGGAAAACAATGGAGCATGTGGCTGCAAGAAGTAAGCTTCACCCTTCCAGTGAGGCAGACTCACCTTCATATCCCATTGATAGACGAATCACTTCTCTACACTTCTTGGTGTGATTTGCAATTAAAAGCTTCTTCCTCTGAATACAGGGAGCATTTTTTGTTCAATGAAATCACATGTAAGTTAGTTACATGAGCTTTTACGACTGTTCCAAACCACTTGGTTAAAAGGGCCTCTTTCAAGTAGTGGCTCACTGGCTTGTTTTCCTTACTCCATTGTTTGTGCTAATCACTAAGCAAAAAGGCAGTAGGTTACATTTTTAAAGTCTTCAGTACGCATTAAGGTTCCTACTTCAAAAATGCTATCTGGAAACTTACCCGTAGTTTCTAAAAAGCCTGGTGCTTTTGATGATGATTCTAGTCCTGAGCTAATAACAACCTTTTGAGCCATTAACTTCAGAGAGGACATATTGCCATTATCCTACCAAGAAAAACATTGTAACAGGAGATAATCACCATTAATTTAATTTCACTTACCCAAAGAAACATTACAGGATCTGACTAACAATTGTACTTTCTGAAGATGTCAAATGACTACAGACTGATTAGAATATTTATGGATTTTTGCACATATCAGTCTAGACATTCTGTGCACTATATCTCTGGAAAATGGATCTTAAAGGTTATCATTTTAAGACCGTTCTTCCTCTCCTACCTTATTTCCAGCCCCTCCCACAACTGTCCTAAACTCATCCCCACACAATCCCAGTTTACTGCTTTAGGATGAATATAGACCCTGGTGTGCCACAGAACATTCAGTACAGTACATGCTGTGTGATATAAGCTACATACAGTACTCTGCACTTTTAGAATTTGCTGCCAATCAAAAGAGTTCTTCCAACTGGTATTTCTGTAAACTACTGCAAAAATTGCAGTTTGGACTGAGAGTTGACTGATGAACCCAGGGGATCATCAGAGTACAGAAATGGACAAAAAACCGTCAAAAACAGGTTTGGCTATAAATGGTTTGTAGCTTTGAACTAACATTTATTCCACACGCAATTGTTTAGCGATTAATCACTACACGTTCACAGCCCTACTACAATGCCTTCAAAAGAAAATTACTGTTACCAAAGTTTGGTTTCATATGCATATGCACAGACAAAGTGTCTACATGACTGCAGTATAATTCCAACATATTACTGTAAATACCATTCACCAAAAATTTGATGTTCCCAGTCTACCACCAATCTATCTTCTTGTCTCTTTCATGACATCAATTATTCTATCAAAATGCAAAATATACCTCTTTAGCCACTGGACTGATAGGCCCATTTGTTAGTGGTTCTGAGTTGATGGGCACCTCTGCCGTTGGGTTATTGGCTATGGGAGCACCAGACACAGAGTTATACATGGACCTTGGTGTGTGTGGTTGTGACGTTGGCTGACTTGGCGTTGGGGCTTGTTGTTGTTGCGGCTGCTGAGTGGGCAGTTGTTGTTGCTGTTGCTGTGGCTGCTGTGGTTGCGGAGGTTGAGATTGTGGTTGCTGTGAATTTGTATGCACTGTTAATGGAGACTGGATGTGGCTATTTGTAGGGACACTGCTGGGAACACTACTTGTGACATGCTCCAAAGAATTACCCAAGGGAGACATGTTAAAGGCTGTGAATAAAATTCAAAGGAAAAAATAAGATCTCCTGTCATAGCAATATCATGGAAGAAATGTGATGCTCTCCAAAGTTATTCCAAAGCTGGTTGACAGAACAGTTCCTCTAACTTACACCAAAGGTTACTCCACCAATTTGATTACAAATCTAATTTTTCAAAGATCTCAGAATACTAACATAAAGGCCTCATCCTCAGTATGATGGGTAAGATCTGACAGAATAAAACTTTCAAGCTGACTTATAATAGTCCTAGTCCTCTCTTTCACCAACTTCCAAACCTAGACATCAGTAATGAGTTACACATGTAGGAACAACTTGCTGGGAATTGCTTTACATATTTAAAGTTAAATCCTATGTTCATTACAAATAAATAATATTTGTAATAAGAAACAGAAAATAAAATGCATTCAACTTATGCACTTGCATTGTGCCCTGTAAGGAATTCATCATTGGAGAAACTGGTACATAAAAATTGAATTATCACTATCACAACCTTGTCTGCGATTCTTTCCTAGCAATGCAATTGGCAGTTCTGAATGACAACACTGCTGAACTGATGTACATGTTCATATTTACATACAACAATCATTTACATTATTAACATTAAATGTTCTTTACAAATGTTAAGGCACATGGCTAAAGAAAGTTCAAGTCATGCAACAAACATGGCATTATAAAATATAATTTAGAAATCATGCAGAATAATTAAACGTCAAAACAAAAGCGAAATATTTTATAAACTTCAATACAATCGGAAACAATTTTGTGACAAGAGGGGAGTCCTACCGCCCCCCCAACTACAGGCTTAGACCTTATGCACTGATGATACATGGACATCATCCTTGGGGCAAAGCAATGAACATGTGGCTGCATGCATCAGAATTTGCCCTGCACATGTAGCCAACAATGCACATATCCGGCTGGTTGACAAATCAGCTGTCTGCATTTGTGGGTGTTGGTTTGATTTGCCTCCAAAGGAGGGCATACTTTTTCCTGTGTGACAACACATGTACAAGGTCTATACTTGTCTAAACAGAACATCATGTGATTCTCAACTCCTACTTTGTTCAAGACGTTTTTCCCCCAAAAAAGATAACAAAGGACTGTGGGACAGCACTTTGGTGCGAGTTCATTTCTGGCCATGGTGAAATGACATTGACAAAATCGATGTGTGCCAAACAGCCGTCCCATAGTGCTTTGTAGTAGCTATTTGGAAAATAATCTTTATTTAAGTTTGTTCAAAAAGGTGAAGAGGAAACAGGACAACAGAAGTCCCTTTTCCTCTTAAATGTTACATTACATTTGAAAACCAATTAAGGGTTCTTGCAAAGATTGACAACATTTCTTTCAAGTTGTTTTTATGTAATTTTCCTGATCATTTTTACCTTTAGTAAATACTCAAAGTCAGAAATTGGAATGTTTTAATTTCATGGGGTTCTGAGCTCAGAAATCAAATCAGATTTTCTTAAAATGGAATGATTGACAAGTTTGTCCAGGGTATCTTTTGTCCTATCTCCATCCAACAAACTGTCACATGTACAAACCCATATCTGCCTCAATCATTGCTCCCTTGTAAAAAATTTCTGAAAGTATCCCTAATTTCTTGCAGAGCTAATATTAAATAGTTTGCATAAGATTGCAGGATTTCTCCCAAGGAGTGGTATGGGGTAGAGGGATTTTTCCCCTTAATGAAATAAACGATGGGGGTAACAATTCCCCATTTTTTGCAAGGTTTAAGTTTCCAGGAAGCATTTTAGACATAACTCCTTGAAACAATTTCCCTTAAATCATACTGTGTCAAGTATTTAATAATATCATAAAATTTAAGTCAAATAGAACAAATTGTGGGCTGTCTGTGTCTGTTCTACAGTCACAGTAATGTATTGTAACAGAAGTCCCTCCAACCTATGCAATCCTGGCAGAAATCCTGCACAATATTCAAAGCTCATCATGGTTTATTATGAGACAATTGATACCAATTACTCTACTCTGAAATCATCATGGCAGTTAAGAACTGGAATATCATACTTTGTGTTAATGCTTTGTAAATGAGACAAAAAGTGGGAAAGAAGCACTCACTAAAAATTTGGCAGAAAAGACAAGCTGGGAAACATAGTGAATGGAGTTCACAAAGAAAATCCACAACCAATAAAACAAGAGAACATAAGTACAAGACAAAAACAATAAGCTGCCATATGAATTAGTTTCCAATGACACAGCAAAAACTTGATGATATTGAAAATAAAGCTTTGAACTAAAAAAACAAAAAGTATTTTACATTACCACATTAATGAAGACTTCAGCAAAACATGGGATTAAGCAGAGCTCTGACAGTGCAATAATGGCCTGGCTAGTAGCAGGCTGACAATGTGATGTTGTGCAAGGAAGTGTTGGGGAGTAGCTTTGACATCAATCAATTGAATTATCCCGGATGTATTTTTTATGGATACACAGAGTGTCTGTATCTCATAATTTGGAAGATCCCAAACACAAGTTGCTACCAGACATGGCAGAATGTGCCAGCAATGCCAAGTTTATTCATACTTAGTGACAATCCTCACCTTCCATTGGTGTATTATGGTCAGGTGACCATGCTTATTCATGTCACTGTCCCCATTTTACAGAGGGTTTTGCTGTTTTTACATGGGACTTTACTACGGTTCTATCTTTTTAAATCAAAATATTGTTAAGTATTTATAAATGAGGTAAAACAGCTCTAGACCTGCGTAGTAGAACAAGACAATACCCTAGCAGCATTTAATGCGCATGCCTGATGTAACCCAGCTATGCCCTCCTGCAACACTTGCATTAAGCATTACTCTATACCTATGCACCATCCATCCTTGTGTGAAGGTATAAATTCCCCCCCCCCCTCCCCGGCAGCTCACTATTCCCCATCTCCCCCAGAGCCCGCCCCTGAGAGCAACCTCCCCAGCAATTGTCTAAAACTTGTCCTCATTCTTAAACAATCCTAGTTTATTGCTTTGGGACACTCTCACAGGTGAGGATACAAGTCCCTGATGTGTAATAAGATTTCTTTCATTGCATGGTGTCTAATATGAGCTACTCTGCATTTTTTTAATTTAATTTCAATCAAAGAGCTGTTCCAATTGAGAATTCTGGTATACTCCAGGTAAAATTGTGGTTTGGGGTGACAAGTAAGTGTCTTTTTACCTTAATAAGGAAAAACAGTAGGGTAGGTGTATTTATGGTTGTTAAAGATCAAGAGCTGGGCTCACAAATATTTGATGACATCTTAACATATCCACACCTTGCACCAAAGCTCTTCACTGGACAATCCACATACAGTGAAAAGTTGCAACAAAACACAGTCACTGTAATTCTAGCAATTAGCTGCGACTTTTGCTACCAGTATACCATCATTAGCACTGAGGGAGCACTACTTTAAGTACTGTAAGTACCACACCACAAGTGAACTGCAATACTGTTCACAATTGTTAGCAAAACACTAACATAATCACACCATCACAATGTATAAAAACAAAAAGAAAAATCCAACAGAAAAGATCTAGATGCATACCATAACTTGCATTCAAAGTGCATTAAAACTGAAAAAAGTGCAATTACTCATACCATCACCAGTGATAACCCAATGTATGATTTCAAAACCCCACACAAATATAATTACACAAGAATATTCAGGAACCATTGTAAAACAAGAATTATAGAAAAAAAAAAAAAAAATGCACAGGAAAATGTGAGTTGATATAAGCACCTTGCTGGGGCCCAGTCCAATCAGGTCTGGAAGGATGCACTCGGCTGTGGTGAGCTTGCGGACTAAAATGGGTGCCAACGGGATGGGAGGGGTTCCCTGGAAGGGTTGCAGAAGGTGAAATTTGAGGCTGTTGTGAGACTGCATGCCTATAGTGGTTAACAGCACCTACAAAGTGGAGGAGGGGATATAAAGAAAGATAAAATACAGGGCTCTGGTAGGTAACCACAGGAGACTGCTATAATGCAGTACACACCCAACCCTGTAGTTAATCTTCAAGTAACGTTCCATAGTTTATGTTATTTATCAATGACAAAGAGGGACATTCTGAAAAAACTGCCCAGTTTTGTCAGCACCATATCAATATCACATACTCTTTAATGAAGGGTAATTCTATACCATCTTTTATATCAACTCCAAAGAATGATACTAATTCTGCTCTTAAAAATATAGTCACAACAATGCTTGCAAATGCCGTGGACTGTCCTTCTCAACAATGTGTCTACCATTTAATCCAACCTTTTGCCACAAAAATCTTCCTCATCAGAAATAGGCAGCTTTTTTAAACTTTATTTTCCAATGAAAGAAATGGAAAAAACCAATGTTCACTATTACTGTTCTGCTTAATAACTACCTGTAGTTAATAAATACACAAATAACCTTGTGGATCCTGCAAGGCATACCTTGTATCCCACAATGCCCTGTGCTATGTTTGACAGTAGTAATAGTAGTTGTAAGAGTTATTTGCATCCATGCATAACAACCAGACATACAAAGTTCTACCATTCTAAACAGATAGCCAAGTTAAAGGCATGTTCTGGAGACAAAATTGGCTAACTTTAAAATAAGCAGAAAAATTTTCTCTTTCAGAAGGTGAAAACAGCATCTTGATAGCTTATAGCGTTCAGAAGATACAAATTTTTAAAGTAATGCAAATTTTCTTGGGATTTGATGCATCATGGGAAATCTGTGATGTCATCGTGGCACAATAATTTATAATTGCATTCAATTTATTTATAATTATGATGCCGCTGCAGGCAATATTAAGCAATTTTGTTGGTTGTACTCTATGTATTGTGGAGGGTAATGCTAGATCTACAGGAAAAGATATTCAAACATTCCAACAGTATCAAATTTCAAGGACAAACAGGACCTTCAATTATAAAGAAAAACAAAAGGAATTTGAAGCAATGTGCCCACATTACATGACTTTTTGTGGCTTTGGTGAAAAGGAGAGTTATTTTTTAACAAAAATAACCAATCTTTAAAGTGAGATATCTTGAGTTAGGAAAATGGCATTGTGATAGGCTTTGAAGGACATGGTCTGGAATATTTTTGTTTTTCTTACAAGACAGATGTGAAACGCCACCAGAACATGCCTTTAAGCAATATGCCACGGAGCACAAAAGCGCTAGTGTTTGTTTCAACGACTACATTAGACAACACACTAATAATATCACTACACAGTAAACTTAGCCTCCTAATATAGACATTGTGACATTGTGATGAAGGGAGCAACAATCACTGCCTTAATGTGGATAGTTTAAATCTTTTTCCATAACCTAAGGGCTCCTTACAGGCTTGCTATTTAAGTAATTCCCTCCATTTTATTTTTCTATTTTTTTGAGGGAGGGCAACAGGGCTGGTAAGTATAACGATTGATGACCCACTTTGCACCATATAGCCTAAATGTGTTAAATAAGAATAAAATTGTTATCTACTACCTTGGCTTTTAAAAGAATTTAACGACCCATTATACCATGTTAGGTAAGTGGTTAAAATATAATGAACCAAATGTTATAAGCCCAAAATAACTTTAATACCTACACCTCTTACCCAAAACAATTCCAAACTACTAACTTCAGCCACTCCCACAACTGTTTAAAACTTTATCCTCATCCAGACAAAATCTCAGTTTATTGCTTCAGGGTGAGTATATATAAGACCCCAATGTGCAATCAAAACACTCTCAGTACAGTACATGTTGGACATGCAGACAATGAAAGAGCTTTGCTAATTGATAATTTTTGTGGGCTACTACAAACGTTGTAGTTTGAGATGAGATTTGTCTGCCTTTGATTGTCAAATCAGAAAACATTCCATGGTAACATCATACCACCTAAGTAGTTTTCATTTGGACAATTTTTCAAGCCAAGCATTACCTTTACAAGACAGCTAAAGCATTGAGGCAATTTGAATTTAGATTTTTTGATAAACTAGGAGTATTTTGATTAATAGGCTCCATGTAAGAACTCGTACACAATTTCATTTAGTTTTTTCTTTTTATTTTTGTTATATTTTTTTCAAATGAATGAGAGAAATAATGAGGGCAGGGGTACATGACTACAAATGTATTTTGATATAAACATTTCTCACAGAGACTAAACTAATGTAGAAAGAAAAAAAAAAAACAAAAGCCCCAAGGAAGCAACGATGAACTTATGGCTAAAGGTCCTATATCTACACAGAGACAAGCACAGCAAACTTTCATCAAGGAAGAAGTGAGGAAATAATAAACCCACATCAGTCTTCTTTATCAATCATTTAAGATTTACTGACCTTGTGAGCTGTTGTTGTGTTGAGAAGCGCCAGCTGCAACGGCATACGCTGGACCTGAGGGAGGTTGTGCTACTGTATGCGGGGACGTACTCACTGCAGAGGAAACACTGTTGGGGGAAACAAAGAGCTTTTGAACACATGCCTCAATAGTTTGTCAATTACTCAAAAACCTCATTCAAGTTTACAGATGTGATAACACTTTTGTCACAACAAGTTTCGACATATTTGCAAACTACTCTTTCTAACATTTAACAATGGGTGGTTGATAAATGCTTCGATGGTTACAACAACATAAAAGTGGGACAAAAAGTAGTGTCTTAACTAACATAACATTTGGTGGTTATGTTGTCAGGCACACAAAATGTGAAGTTGAAGTACCACCGCAACTTGTTGTATGAACAAATTTACAATAACAGCCATTTTGAGTCTTAAACCTATCCTTGGTACCTAAATCTTCTTTCAAGTTTTGTGTGACTTATTCAACATTCCAACCAGGTATACAACATACAACACATTGTTTTACATTCTGATGAAGTTAGTTAGAAGGATAGTAAGTTAGATGAGATTAAACAAAAGAAATATGTTACATGAAGAAAATCTGCCAGCACATTTCCAAGCAAATTACAGCTATTAAATCGATATATATATATACTTATGTTTTGCTCAATGCCCACTGTGTTCTTTAACAAATACTTTCGTACATAATAACAGCCACACACTTGACAACAGTGCCATCTTAGAAAAGCAAATGTGGCCAATGACCTCTTGTGGGCTTTAGATTGAAGAATATGACCACGGTATTCGCTGTCAGTCATAAGAGGCAACTAAACAGGAAGACCTGCACCATATTTGAACTGTATGACACTATATATCACATTCCTAGTGGTTATCTAACTAACTTACAAACACGGCCAATGATCAACTGTGTGCCTGTATGGCATGAGGTGAGCAATCATAGATGGGGTCAAGATCATAGAGGACTGTCATAAGGATGATAATACGTGTGTAATGTGTATTTTTCACTTTCATTTTTTTTGTACTAACTTTACTCAAATTGGAGAAGAGGGGAGAGGACTGTCAAACCAGTATATTTCCCTCAAATGATTGATTTTAATGCTATAAGTTGAAAAATCAGAATGTTCTGATTTTAATAATTTGAAGCTAAGACATTATACTAATACTTATATATTAGTTAACCAGGTCAGTTGATAGTAAGTTAGAATTGTAATGGTAAATAGGAGGAGGGAGGTAAGGGGTAATGTAGACCCACTAATTCCTCACCTATTTGTTTTATTATGCCCATTTCTAGATGTTGAGTTATTGAATGTTGTATTACTAGACGTTGAATTTGTGTTGCTAGATGATAACGTTGCTGGCACTGACGTTGCTCTTACTACTGTTGGTCTATTATTTGTAAGTGCATTTGAACCTGCTTGCGTCGTAGACACATTCTGACTCGAAGATGAAATCTTACTAGGTGTAGTAATTTTCCTTGGCGATGAGCTCTGAGGGTGAAAATGGAAAACATGTCTCTAGTTTGCCTTAAAAAAACATCTGAAAAGGGGTGCTGAAGTTAAACTATATTGACTAATAACACAAGGCGTCAGTGAGACATCTCAGGCTTGCATTATGTATCCTGATAAAGCCAATTCTTTTGATCTTCCAGGAACTATTTAAACTTTTCATGACTTTGTAAAACTTCTTATGTTGGATAATAAGTTAGTTAAATGAGATTTAAAGGCTCAGTTTCTAACAAATTGGTTATGTCAGCTGATTTTCCAGTTTTGGTTTACTGGCTTGTTTCCCGTACACTATTGCTTACACTGAGCACCATACACAAAGGCAATAATTTGTTCCATGTTTTAAGTCTTTAGTATGACCTGGCAAGGAGTCAAAACTCCAGACTGAAGGTTTGGTTAGATTGAGTTTAATGGCCCAGTTTCCAACCAATTAGTCCAAGTTGATCAGCCTACAGCCTTTCTCCTAGTTGTGGCTCACTGGCTTGTTTTCCCTACTCCATTGCTTATGCTGAGCACCAAGCACAATGGCAGTAGGTTTCTACACCCCTCGCTTCAGTCTTTGGTATGACCCCGCCAGGATTCGAACTACCAACCTTCCAACTACAAGCCTGAGGCTCAAACCATTTGACCATGATCCAGACTATAAGTCAGATGGTGTAAACACTTGAACATGCAGTCAACTTATGCTGGACAAAAGCATTACTCTAGGTTCCATCAACTATAAGAAGCCTTTGTTACCTCTGTTGGTACAGTATTCTGGATAAAACATTCTTGTTTCCAAATTATATAACTTGTGATTATTTCTTGGTTGCTAACAAGCGGACAAAATGATTTCACCAACCACAAAACTTAATTATCCAATTGAACAGTAGACAAATATGGCTATGTCCATCTTAAGATGTTTATTTATCAAAAAAGGTGTAAAAGTTAGTCAATAGTTGATGGACTTTGATGGGATGAGGAGAAGTTTTCTGCAGTTTTTAATATCTTTTGCATCAAACATCTACAATGTAAGTTTCATGTTAACAAACCTTTCAGAAAGACTATCAACCTTTTGATAATAAATCTGAGCCATTAGCTGGGTTTGACAAATCCACCGCCCAACAGCCCTGGGCAAGTTAAAAATGACTCATACAAGTGAACTGCTCAATATTGTAGCCACCGGGCAAGCAGCACAGAAGTCTTCTTCGCACAGAAATTCAATGGCTAGTACTAGTTAATTAGATATGGACTAACTGCATATTCATTCGGACAAGTAGGCTTTGGGAATCCCTAGCCTGATGGACAAGTAATGAAAAAAGAATTTGTCAAAGCCTGCCATTATACATGGACTCATTTAGGAAACCATGTTATAGTTTTTACACACCAGAAATTAAAAGTTCACTGGAGTTTTGATGCTACATATATTTCTTTCCAAATAATGCCACAATGCCACATTTCTATCAGTCAGTAGTCAAATGCTACCTTTAAAATTTGTAATCTTAGGAATTCTTGAGAACAGCTTTCATTAAAATAAGAGTAGCAATTGCTGCAGTTGCTCAACCCTTCTAAAGATAATGACCTGTTCAATTTTTTTCTTTTTTTTTTGTTAACACAATCATGGTCTACACTTTATAGTAATTGTGCTAACCATGATGTAACACTTGGCACCTAGCAGTTAAACAGCGTTGCACTTTTTAGGTAGTGTTGGCATTGCTTGATGTAGGAAAACCACAGTCACCCCAAACTTATTTTAAAGAAATTGCTAAATCTTACAATTTTCTTCTTACATCTCACCAAAGAACCTGTTCTAATATTTTGGGACTTACATGTAAACCAAGCAGTTACTCCTAGTAAATGGGATTTCACAAAATTTGAAGAAAACAAACATGAAATGAAATTGGACAGTCTACTTCAGGTTGGAGTGACTGCACTTCCCCTTTAAACAAAAATTATTCCAAACAATTAATTCCTGAATTGAATTAGGCTTTGAGGGACAAAAAGAGAAATCTTCGACATTCTTCAAGACTTCAGCTTCAATTACACTATGAAAACAAGAGATGATAAGCCAAATATAGGAACTTCCTGGATGAACAATAACCCATCTGTATGCATGTCCTCACACAGCAAAGAACTGTGTAACAGATACTGCACTGCTGTAGGATCAGTTTGCTTTCAGCATGCAAGTCCCACATACAGTATTACTTCCATGCTTAGGTGAATTCTGCCTAAGCAGGCTTCAAGATTACAGCAAAAATAAATGAGTCCACTTCAGCAAACAAACACACTCCCTCAAGATATTTATACCCAGCATAGCAGCATTACACTGGAAACAACTGAAATGGAGGGTAACTGAATGTAAAAGGAACACCAGCTGAAGCACTTTTTTAAAACATTGATATTGAACTAATCCATCAACCAATCTTCTCCAAAATCACAACATCCTTTGCTAATGCTATAATCATCCCCTTGTACAAATGACATCCACATCTGAAGTTATTTCAAAACAGAAACCTTTTGAAGACAGAGACAGACATTGATTTCACAGTACCACATAATCTATACCCACACTTTGTGGGTTGACCAAAAAAATAAGACACAGCAACATAAGTAAATACCACCTTTTAGCTAAAACTACAGAATTATCATTCCTAAATTTCAACTCTATTTATTTTTGCATCTTTGCATACAGATGATCCTTTTGACATCATAGGAGATAAACAGATATGAATCTCTTACATCAGACTCTGATGTAGAAGACTTCGTCCTTTTCCTGTCTTCTTCTTTGTTGTTTTCTGTGGAATGGTTTGTAGTTGGTACAGATGTGGACAGATTCTTTGACATCTCCAATGACAGCTCCTTCCCTATCATGTCCTCATTGTCCTCCGGTGTTCCCACGACGACCTGACCAGTGACTGTGAGAAGAGGCAAATTTAGAATGAGTTGATTGCCAAAGATGTGAGCAAAGAAAAAATCATCACTGAAGCTTTCTATTTCATGTTTTGAAGACAGTCAATTCTCACCCAAAACAGCAATATTTGTAGAAGTCTACAGAAATTCTCAATTGGCACAGTTCTTTGATAGACAGCAAATTAAAAAATGCAAAGTACTGTAGCTCATATTAAACAGGTAAGTAGGGATTACATATTTGAATAGGAGGTAATGAGGGGCGATGTAGATTGAGAGTGTTCTGTTTACACATTGGGTCCTATATATTTACCCTGAAGCAATAAACTGAAATTGTGTCTGAATTTTTGACAGTTGTGGGAGGGGCTTAAGTAAGAAGGTTTGGAAAATTGGAACTTTCCTTGGTTAGAGGATTTGGCCTCTAAAGTTCCAACAGTCTTTTAAAATGTGACATGTTTAGCATATGTAGCTCTATACTATGGAAAATATGTGTTTCAAGGGCAAATATTCACTTCTCATGGTTCAAACTTTCTTAGTTTACAATACAAAGATGCACTCCCTCAGGTGGAAGAATTCAAGCAGTTACAAATCTGAAACAGTTGCCCACTCACTAAACAGAATCTTGAAAGGAGTCTTCATATTTAACAAATCAACATTCTTGTTCCATTGTACAAATAAGTCTCTTGAGGTATTCAAAACTCTTACCACTGTTTATAGCAATTTATTCCAAACACTAACCCTATAAAAGTCAGTCTGAACTAATGAAGCTTAAAGGGCAAGAGCAGTTCCCTTCCATAGCTTGTCTTAAAACAGCAGCCAAATCTCGTAATTTACCTCTTACTTCTCTTCAAAGTATACTTTGGGACTTAAATATTGCATATTCTAGGTAACCCAAGCAGGTTGAGGAGAAAAACTATTGTCACATGACTCTCAAGAACCAATCATGAAACAGGACAGTGTACTATGCTACTTCAAGCTGGGGTGACTGCTCTTGCCCTTTAAATGCTGCATTTATAAATACGTTTACCATCTTCTACAAACCAGAAAAATCAGAGGTATAAATTCCAACTGAACATATGTTCCTCACTGTTTAAATGCAAACAGTTAGATGGGGTGTTACGGCTTAGTTAGATAAGGTTTTATAGCTAAGTTTCTGTCCAAGCTCAGAATAGGGACAATAGACCAAAACCAATGCTACTAAGAAGCAGGGGTCTTAAACAGGAACAATGGCAGGGGCTGACTTAAAACTAGATACTTCTCTTTATATATCTCAAAAGCTTATTTTACCAATCTTTACTATGAACATGTATCACAAACATTCTACGAACAAAGACAATTTGCAGACAATAAAGATACACCTCTCCCTTTAGACAACACAGTGATCTGCTATCATTATGCAAAGCACAAGACACTAACAAAGAATTTGTTCTAGCCTACCATCTCTGTACAATACATCCCATTCTTTCAAACAGATTAACAACAAAGGATTCATCATCTTTTATAACATCAGACTAAGACTGTGTGGGTGGAAAAGCTACAGAAAGGTAAAACAATGACATAAGGTTTGAAGGGTAAGCTTCACAATTTTGCATGGAAGTTTTGCAGTTGTTGATTTCTTCAAGTTAAAATAATTGAAAGCTATCATTTTATGTGTAAAACCATTCCACACATTTCATTTCATTTCCATCTGTATCATACAACCTGACCAACTTGTAAAGCAGACTGAAAGGCATATATTAGATGCAACATACCCTACTATCTTTAAGTCGCGTTCAATTCAGCAAGTACACAATGACAATTGCATTAATAAGTCATCTTCAAGTATAAAACAAATTTAACACAATGGAATTTAACTGCCCCCCACTAAGATCTCCCTGAATTTTAGTAAAGAAAGACCTTCCATTCCTAACAATGTTTGTTTCATGTTTTTCATGGGTTTTTCAAGGGTACAACCCAAACTTGCCCAAGCTTGCAGAAATTGACAATTCAAATCTATCAGCAAAATTCAGTCTAGCTCAACTTTTGCTCTTTTTTAATAGCAGTCTTTGGCATCTCTCTGACGACAAACAGTCCTTCTGAGTTTTTAAACTGTCAGTCAGTTATATATTTATGAAAGTAACAGAGGCAGTTTGAGTCAGTTTGAGTCAGGTGTTTTTCCACATCCTTAACTGAATATAACAGAATTAGCCTATTTAGTCACTAGCAACACTTACATGACAGTAGCAGGTTGGTCATTTTACTATCAACATGTATTTTTCTATGTGAAACAAAATTTCATAAACTAAATCGTTTTGTAATTTAAGCACCCTGACAAAAGATGAAAGTTTAATAAGTCACGTGTCACACAGTGATCCAAAGCTCACATGTAAAACATGAGATACTTTTGGTTGCAGTGATACACCGGTATTAACACAAATACTTGTACTGGTGGCACATAAAATTAAAATAAGGATGATATTTGGCGAGTTACTAATACCTGTTCTTGAAAAAAATACCAATACTTAAAAAGGAGATTGCTGGTACTCACTTTCATCCCCAACGAAAATGTGACGAGTGATGATTAAAACATTTAACACAAACATCAATACCCAAGCCCAAGTGCTGGAAAAACATTGGGACTTTCGAGACCCATAAACCTAGAAGACGCAAGCTTTGCAGTGGAAGGAGAATGAGGACGAGCTGCTAGCCAAGATGGCAGCGGGTGCTGTGCCAAAACTTGCGTGCAGCACACGAGAATAATGCAAATAAGATGTAATAAGGGGTAAGTATATGTCAGCAAAGTGAGTCCCTTCTTTCTTCCCCAATATCACCGTATGCCAACCCGTGCAATGTTACATACAGAATGCACTGTTTAACAGTGCATAAACAGGCCACAGACTGTGAATTCTTTATTGACAGGTAAAACAAACAACCCCGAATATGAGAGATCCTTTCATACTACGGTTCCTTCACCAGTTCTTAATGTCTCCCTGGGACTGTTAATGCCCTCTAAAATCATAAATCTAGGTTCTATTTTAAAAATTGTGACTACACAATATTCCCAACTTCCACAGCAACTTCCTAATTTTAAAAAGTTTTGCAGTTCCTCTGCACTATAAAGTCAATCCTCCACGGTATCGTTCACATGAACATGTGTACAGTATGTGTTGACTGCTGTCACTAGCATTGTGACAAGGCAGTCTTTGCAGTGTTTTGCTGGTTATACTTTGGTTACCATAAAATTATGATGTAGAATGTGCTTGTAAAGAATTACAGCAAATTAAGTCAAAGCAGAGGTTTCTGCACAGCAAATAACATAACCTTACACCCTGTTGCATTAATGTACAGGATTACACAGGTGTGTGGTCATGCACAGGCTCTTTTGGTTCCTTCCCTACTATTTTCCTTCACGAGTTGAGAAATGGTACCATCCACAATACTGGTTATGTGTACTTGGCAGTACCAGTACCAATATTTCGTGGTGCTAAAACCCTATTGCAGGATGACTGCCACCCATCCTCAATTTAAAACAGCAAGACAAAGTAAATGTTTTTAAATACATGGAACTTTATTGTGACAAATTAAGAAGCTTACAGTCAGACTCATCCAGATTTAAGTCGTCATACATGAACAAATTTTCCTCAAAGTCTGGGTCATCGTGAGATTCAATGTAATATTCCACATCTTCCTGAATAGTTTTAATCTGAAAACAGAAAGAACCAGGTAGAGAGAGGGTAAGTAAAAAATATCAAATTGCAACGTTTTGCAGGTTAACGGAGCATAATGGATAGCTGTCATGTGCATACTCCATGTTACTGCATATGATGGAGATCAGGTCTAGTACAGGGGTATCCAACCTTTTTACCAGATTGCTACCCAAGTTCATATACCCACAAAAAGAATCACAAATTTTCAATTTGCAATGCACCTTCCCTTCTCACTTTGTCCCAAGAGCAATGCGTTTAGTTCATGCCTAGTTAAGTTAGTCACTTACACTAATAATGATGATAAATATAGCTAGATAAGAGATGTTCTTTTTTTTCATTACGAAGAGGCAAAATTGTCAAATATTTTGAAACTAGTTCGACATGTGATTGCCAATCCCAATTGGGATCACAACCCCAATGTTAGAAATCCATGGTTTAATATAAACATCAAACTATGCCGTAAAACACCCAACCAATCAACCATACACCCTTGAGTGTACATCCTGACCCTATGGTCTGTTCTCTAGGAAGCAGGGTGGATATGCTGATCTTCATACTGATATGTTCTTCAAGGAAACAGAGACTAAAAGCTCTGCTGTGTACAATTTCCCAGTGCAGGCCTACTGCAACACATGTAGGACTGCATGGATGCATTTTGTTTCTCATGCAAGGGCTGTATCTACAGTATAGAGTGAGGGTTGTCTACCAAAGAGGCTAAGAGTCATTCCAGTGAATTTGATTCAGATATTCAATCAGGTACAAAAATTATAACCCAATACTACATACACTATCTGACTTCTTTTAAGTACCAACATGAAACAACTTTCAGCACCCAGCCAATGAGGTTTGGTTACTTTAGATGGGGTTCACACCTCAACTAGTAGGTTTAATCAAGCCATGCTCAAGGCCTTTTTTTCCAGAACTGGGGCATTGTACATTTATAACAGCCACTCATTTACAACAACTAGCACGATCCTGAATGAACTGGATTTCAATATAAGTCCAAACCTTATTCATGTGATATCACAGAACAAGAAGTGCTTCCTCTTTTTGAGGATAACAAGTACCATAAACAACAAATGCAATCAACTGAGGTGCCTACTAATGAGATATGTGCTCAAGTCTACCAAATGGGTGTATTTAAATCTATTGCTTATGAGCCACATGCTTCATTGTTTTTCTCCAAAGAATTAACACATGATATACATGCATAAGGTCCATTCACCAATTGCTGAAGACATTTATACTTTAAAGACAAGTAAACGTACTTGCCATTTCAAGGTAGTCTTAGTAAAATTAAAGCATAGTAGTCTTATTTTGATTAAAATTTTATGGGGAGAAAAACATAGGGTCTAATTTTCAACAATTAATCATACTTACTACGACAATTTGTACTTGGCAGGTTTGTCCTATCATTTCCATGAACTGGACATACCCTCTGTTATTTGCCATTACGCAGTGAATATTAAGTTGGTTGCAATATTGAGCAGATAATCAACTTATAAACATTTGCAGACCTTTTAAGAATAGTTCAGTCATCGGTGTTACTAGTTTGCCAGATGGTAAGTTTAAGTATAAATGGTATACATAAGGTGATAGGAGGTAAGTGAGGAGTGAAATAGACTCCCATATTTTGCACTTGAATATCAAACACATTGCTAACACAAGTCAATCTCTTTCTTTTTCTATATAAACAAAGGAAAGACCCACTCAGTTCTGCCACCATTATACAATTTTCTTTCATGAAAAAGTATATTATCATCAAGTACTATTACAAACACCTTAATTCTTGTTTTCAACTCCAATGTTAGTAGAATGACTTCTTATAACACTACAGTAGCTAATATTATTGAATTCTGCTTTTGTAACCATGGTAACCCACAATCCATGGTAACCATTTCATTATCTATTGTATTACAAAAACAAAAACATATTACACAAGTTTATTTGTAGAGTTTCTATGAAACCTTTAAAAACTCTTTACATTTGTATGATTTCAACACAATACATGATTATTTTATAATTCACTGCAGGTCCAATTTTAATTTTTTGTTCAGGCAGACCAGCAATAGCGAGCAATTTATTCAGATTAGAAGGACATCTATTGTATGACACTAAGCAACCACAAATGTGGGCAAAAACTTCAATGGCTTGATATTACAACTTCATTTGAGAACCTTTAAATTTCAAAGTTTGGCACAACATTGTATCTTCATTACAGGAATGTCAGTATAGATTTAAAACCAAGTATGTACTTTCATAAACCACTATACTTTACCATAACACAGCTTAAGGATTCATCACCATTTCTAGCCTAATTACCTGGTGTCTTTGCTGTAAAACAAAGCCATTAGGCACTACATAGTAACAAAAAGAGACTGTCAATAGAACCAAGGTTTATAATCCTTAGTTGATGGCAATAAACACCAAATTTTAAAGGGCATTTTTAACATATGCTAATACACTTTTTAAATGAAAACAGCAGGCAGGTTGAACAAGTGCAGATTAAATAAGCCCTTAAACTATCCAAAACTGAGGTGTTCAAAAGAGGTCACAATTTTAATCATTTTCATCTGTGATTGCCAAACTTTCCAAAAAGAAGCAGTGGCTTGTACTTCTTTCTGTCAGAAATTGTGAGAAATATTTTAACGGATTTATTTCTTACAACAAGATGCAATCCACTTGTAAAACCTTGGTAATCAATTTGTACAATATCTTCTATACAGAAGAAAACAAAAAGTATTTTCTCTTAAAAAATATGATAGAATATTGAAATGAAACATTAAAGATCATGCCTCTATCTGTCAGGAAATTTTTTGTATTCACATAAATATTGTTTTCTCACAAAAGGAAGTAGACTACATTAGTCCACTTTCATAATGAATTTCAGGAAAAACATATTTTTCAAAGTTTTAAGTTATAAATTGTTTGGTTACTTGGAGCAGGTGTCATTGTGCCATGTAGATGAATTTCTGTTGGCTTTAAGTTAACATGTTTTGGTCCATGACTCAAAATATTGAAAATGTGGGTTACTTCTTTTTGTCAGAAAGGGGCAGACTTCATTGTGGATATAATACTAGCCCATTTCATTGCCTCTGTTGTCAAGCAGCCATGACAGTATCAAAATATGAATGAGTCTAGAAGAACAAACCAGAAGCAAGGTATTTAGATGCAAGGCTGAAGAGATTCTGGGAAAAGTGTATGCATGCTGACCCTGCCAGGGTGGGCCAGTTGTAATAAGGTAAATGTTAGGAAAGTCAGGTAGGGAGAGGGGAAGTAACCAATCTCTTGTAGACATACCTGATCTACACCCAATTTATTGTTGTCCAACATCCTCATAATTGTTTCCAACTGCATCAAATGGAACGGATGCCTCTCCAAGAATCCCTCTATACTTTGAACTTTACTTTGAAGCTGAAGAGAAAGTCAAACATAAAGCCAAGGAATTGTAAGAAAGCTTAGATGTATTAATACTGTTAAATTACTAAACTGTTTGTTTGTCAACTGCAACTATTCCCCACAAAAAGAATTTAATCCAGTTAGTAATATTGAAATTATTTCTGTTACACTTAACCTCATCTCGTAAGCTGTAATACCTTTCTGGTTGTATTCACATTCCCACCTGAAGTTACTTTGATGTTGCAAGAAGCAGGCCCATAGAACCTGATCAACTAAGAACTGCATAAATTCTTGCATTTGAAAATACTCATGAAATGTGCAAAGAATGTAGATATGTGGGAAAGACTGCAGTAATAGTAGGTAACACTGTACTAAGAGAAACTAATGCACTCATTACTTAATTTTTGTTTCATACTTGGTCCCCTTTCTGGCATACTGATTAATCCAAAACACCTGAATATCACGAATCTGTGGATTTTCCATTTCCCATAGTGACAAATGTTGTCTCACATGCAGGCCTTTTGCCTTATTCCTGGTTTTCATGTTTTCAATTGTAGAAAATAAATTACAATCTCTTTCCAAATGATAAAATAAACAAATGTGGGCAAAAATTGCATTCATCATTATGCCAAAATTGCCAAATTTTGACATTCATCACTATGCCAAAATTGCCAAATTTTGACGTTCCTCAGCATTTGATTCATCAGTGCGCCAGAATGGGGATGACTTGATTCCTGTTATTGACGAACCGGGCCTGGCCCATTAAGTAACTGAAGCAGACAATACCTCTGCAGGAACCTTCCTCTTTTTGGTCTGGCTCTTTAATGACTCCAATTCCATTTCAAAGGAATCTACTTGCAGTTGCAGTTTGTCAATGCATTCTGATAACCAATGCGTCATCTCCACTCTCTCCTTCTGGGCAGGATCTACCTTACTGGCTAAACCAAGACCTTCTTTTGAGTAAGCTTTTGTTTTGGTTTCTCTTTCTACAACTTTAAACCTTTCCATTTGCTGCAGAGAGTAAGTCAAAATTAGACTTCTTCAAAATGAAACAAAAACTTGTTCAGAGACAAGCATGAGTCAGTGATGCCATTAAGCCTGCGAATAGTGAATGCTTACAGTGCACTGCACACAAAATATGAGAAAATCTTTGCTTTATTTGTGACACATACTGTTTTATGCCACAAAAGTGCTCACTCTATTAAATATCATTCAATTTGAATATGTCTGCAATGATATATTCTAGAAAAACAATGATCGGCAAGATTGAAAAAATATAGATTGAAACTGTGAATTCACTGAAAACTTCCATCTTCCTTTCTTCATGACTATTCACACAAAATCTAAAATGATATCATTCAAAACTACCTCTGACTCTTTTAACTACTTCAAATCAATGGAATTAGTAAGTTGCTGTCTTTTTGTTCCATTGTACCATCATTGTGTCAAAACTTTTTTTTCTCTTCTAGGTATCAAAGACCCCATTTCTTTCTTCCACGTTTTACATTATTTACAAAATTGTTTCCCCATGTTTGAAAATACTTTTGCTGACAACAATGAAGGAATTTTTCAATGGATACTTTGCCTTTTTAGTGAGGGTAAATCATTTAACAACAAAATGAATCTCCCAAACTCCCTGGTTTGGGAGTCTGTGAGGGATGTTACCTACCTCCTCTCACCATTTACACCTATACTTACCATCTGGGACACTGATAGCAGTGTGGCAACCCTACCAATAGAGGGGTGTCCTACACCCTCAATACTTCATTTTGTCTAGCTTTCACATTCCCCAATACTCTCTGATACAAATAAGGCCTTATATAACTGCATTCCATTCTCACATAGACTATGTTTAACACCGTATTTACAAGCACTGTGATGTAGGATGCATACAACAACATAGTGCAAAGTACTTGCCTTCTCAATTTATATAGCATAACTTGAATATATGCAGTCTGATTAGCTGTGACAAGAACTTGTTTCAGTAAACTGCATATAGAACTCACAATCTGAACAAACAGCCATAGGTGTTCATCAAGTTTAATATAGAACTCAATGCTTCAATAAAACAGCAGAAAGTATTCACTGCCTTAATAAACTGTACATATTAACAGTACTCACTGTCTCAATAAGCTTCCTGTTATCCAAGAGTAACTTTTTGTCCTTGATTTCATTTGATGCAGCCCATGTCTTGATTTGATCTCGCAACCTCTGCAAATGGGAGAGAAAAATATAAAACGATGATGGATAAAATCATCTCAACATACATTCATACTGTATCACTGACGCTAACAGCTGCCTCTCACACTTCCACTGCAGTTCTTTCTAAAAACCTTTTTACCTTTCTATGTCAGGTGATAAAATCAAGGTAAAAGTAGTCTACCTATGAAAGGAGCACAAGATGTAATCTCAGTGACAAGAGATGTTGTATTACCAGTCATACTGATACTAAGATGCTGCCTTATCATCTCCCTTAAGTTATAGACAAATCCGGACAGCAAGTGATGATCTGATTTCAGTCGGCTATAACTGGAGTTTATCGCCTTTTAATCTTTCAATTTCTCTACTTGTACTTGTATCATGGATGATTAAACACTGAAATGTATCTTGAATCCCTCAATTTCACTCATTATGAGGGTTTGACATTAATGAAGACAATAAATCAAGATGATTCAAGGCTGATGGGCCCCACTAATGGCTGCCCACAGTCACTAAACACAAGCCCTGGTCTGATTCTTCTATGGACTCAACATCTATACTACAGTGCCAATGCCAATTGCAAGCAACTACACAAAATCCATATGCATTTTGGACAAATTTAAACATAAGGTCTCCTGTGCATGGTTCCTTTTTTGCCATACATGCTTATCATAGCTTCCCCAGTCTTTCACCACTAGGGTTTTCAAGTTACTGATTACCAGAGAAATGGAGTATTTTGATTATCATTGTGGTAGCAGGTAAGGCAAAATGCACATCTAATGGGGATCACCAAGTTGATGATACCGTATTTACTCTATTAAACGCCCCCTCTCTAATAAACGCCCCCCAACTTTTTCGTCACCTTGCATAAAGTGAAATTGTTAATTCCAAAGACAATATGGTAAAGTGAAATAGTCCTGCCTTGAAGCCACGAAATCTCCTAAAGTCCCATACTGTATCCTGAAGTAAAAGGCATGTTTCTGCAACTAATTTCTGTTGATATACATCACGCTATCACATACCGTGAACCTGTACTGCTTCGTTTGCGGTTCGAAAGTGGTACTGTACATACTGTAGGTATACAAATATTCGCTGGCCTATCCGAACAGCCTAACATGAAAATCCAAATTCAAAACAGGAAAACTGTTTAACAGTGAAATGCTGTGACCGCGTATGTACTGCTAATGGTGCTACTCACGGTAACTATTATGCAATTACCGTATGTACGTGCGTATAGCCAGCCGGTCAGTATAATACTGTGAGGCCTGGCTGTATACTGCGCACAGCATGCATGCATGCATATGCCGCGGGCACGTAAAAAAGTCACTTCTGTGTGTAACGTTACATATCAAGATGTTGGCGAAAGTTGATCACACTTGCAAAGTTCAGAGTGCTGTTTGTGGCTACCATATTTATAGGGAATTAAGTTTGGTTACCGATCATTGGGGGGGAGCTCACAGCTGATTGTGAAGCTGACAACCAAATGGACAAATATGCCATGTAGCAGTTTGTCAGAAGTCACATAAATTTGACTCTAATAAACGCCCCCCTTAACGAAAATTTCACGCCCCCGGGGCGTTTAATAGAGTAAATACGGTATTCATAACTTAATAACTTAAGTGTTTAAGGAAACTACCAAATGAAAATGGTTACAATTGGCATGATTCTATGTCAAGTTTCATATCCAATACTTACAGAAAAAGTTGAAATTTTGAACTATGCAATGTTCAGAAAATCAAATTGAGCCATTAAGTACTCACTCATTAAACAATTTGAATGTAGGATGTGGGGATTGCCTGAGTTTGACAATTTGTCATTGGTATGTGAAGAAAATGTTGTAGTTTGGAAAAGTTTGCTGAATTCCATACACCAATTCAATGACCGCCTTCAATAGCTAAAGATTCAAAGCAATGACATTTGACATGAAATATTCAAGTATTTTAGAAGGATTTTTTGTATAAAGTATGGCACTGTCCATGAAAAACTTTGGGTCAACAGGGGGAGAGAGGGTGTGCAAAAGGTGGCTTATGGGTCAAATATTGCTTCCTTTGGGAATGCTCTAGGTTCTTAAAATTTGTACCTGATAAAACCAATTGACTATGCTACATTTCAGACAAAAATATGAAACTGAAAAAATTTCAAGAGGGACAACAGCAGCTACCTGTGGTCAATAGAAATATCATCAACATGAGGACTTCAGCATCTTGTTCTTTTAGAGTAAACAAATGTCTATGCAATATTCTGTCCAATTAACTGTAAATCTCAAAACGAATCCTCTAAAATATACATCAAACTGGGCTTGTGACTATTGCATTTCAATATTATGTTTGGAAAACCTTTCAAATGTTCAAGTCTTTTGCAAGTGAATAAAAACTTCACATTACAATCAATGTTCCTTAGTAAGTTACAAGCTAATTAGGTCTATGCCAGAACATATTTGAAAGGTATTCTTTGCCTGAATGTATCATTCACTTTGTTGCAAAAAAAGCATTATGCTTTCTTCTTCTCACAAATAGAAAACAGTACCATTACTTTCCTTTGAACCTAATTTGAATTTAATTTCCTTATTGGAGGTAGGATTTTACACAGGCGGATTTAAAAATAGTATAACTGTAAAGGGCAAACAAATTTTTAACATTTGGCAGTCACTCTAAAACAGTCGGAGTATTCTTGATGACCAAACAAAACTTCTCTGTCTAATTAAACTTCCAATGTGGAACTATAACTTTTTATAGGATCAAAGATTCCACTTTTGCTTTCAACTAATTCTATGTTTTTCAATTACAAATACACTGCACAATTTTGATTTCAGAACAAGATTTATGCCTAATACAGTAAAATCATCTCCGTGTACTGAGATTCTGTTGGAATTTGAGCTACACACAGTACACCCATCACAGGATCTAGACACAACACTAAATCCCATGATCACAAAAATACAGTAACAGCTCTATTTTAACGAACTTCAATGTACAGACCTGCCAACCAACAAAATAAGCAAATTGGTCCATGAAGAAATACAAATAAACATTCTTTAAACTCTAAAATGATAGATCCTTTCTCATGAATGCTCCATGCAGAAATCAACACTAACTAAGACATGAAAGACAAATCACTATTGAACACAAATGGTAGTGATGTGTTTATATATGATATAATGTTAATACAAGAAAATGAGGTACAGTAGATTCTAAAATTAAAGACTGGACTATCTTTCACACAATGAATGAAAATCAACATGCAGACTAAGCCAGTTGCAAACCTTGTAAATCTCATTAAATTACAACCTTGGGCTGTTGGGCACCAAATACCTCACACAAAAGGAAGCACCATCTTTCATGTAATTTGACAGGCTAGTCAAACATTTTCAAACTGTTGCAATAATTCAAACTTGGCTCAGTGCAAATCCCTGGTTTCCAGTTCATGACTGGTTTGCTGTGCATCACACTGGACAGGATTTTACCTTTAAATGCTGGTTGTTAGTTACGTGAGGTTGTAAGGCTCAGATTCCAGCCAATTAACTTAAGCCTGGCCAGCAACAGCCTTTACTCCAGTTGTGGCAAACTGGCTTGCTTCCCTACCACATTGCTTATGATGAACAGCAAGCACAATGGCAGTAGGTTCCATTTTGAAAGTCTTAGGACAGGACTTGAACTCCAGGCCTCCAGGGTGCATGCCAAATGCTTTAACCACTTGCCCATGTTGTCAGGTTTATGCTTGTAACCTTAGGGAATGATACTCTCAAATGTTGCCTGCACCATACTCCTCTTCAGCCAGATACAAATGTTATATATCAATGGAGGAAAGATGCAGAGTCCATGGATAAGTAAATTGTTCCCTGTTGGACATTGGGATACTGAAAACAATTTGAAAATCCTGCATAATAATAAACTGAGATACATGAAAACATAATCTGACTAACCTGCAGTTTCTTAATTTCTTTCTTAAGGTCTGCCTCATACTTCTCCTTCTGGTTTGCATTTGTTGCGCTATGCACCTGAAAAATAAACAATCATGCATACATCTGACATAAACTGGCAGGTACTGTCTAATAGCCTTTGGGCAGATTGAAACTGCTGTACGGCACCATAAAGCTACAGTAGGAAAGATAGCCTACTTCAAAAGTTCACTCTATGCTAGGTTGTTAACTGACCCAGGAAAGCAAACTTATAAGAATTTAGTTCAGAAGTCTCTTTGCCAAGTGCAATATTATAGAAATTAAGGCCCACTGACACTCTTCATTCCTGTTGCAGTAGCATGCAAAAATTCTCTTACCCTATACCTGAAGTCTAGGATGGGAGGAATACTGTATCTTTCAGAGACTGGAAAAGGAATCTTATTCATCCAGCTTTTGTCCTCTCATATTTTCATTTTCTGATATTTAGGACATCAAAATTTAGGCCCATCCAATAAATCTTATTGCACAATTATGTGGTATGTCTCCTTTGTACAACTCACATTAAGTTCATTTTTTGTGTTTGAAATTATTGAGTTGGGGCCCCCTTGAAAAGAATCTTGTTTTCTGGAGATATGTTGTTGTAAGAAAAGGGGCTTGTACAGTGAATCAGTGCATGAAAATGATTGTAATCACATTTTGGCACAAGGTGAAGTGAATTTTGAAAAAGCAAGAAAACCAAAAAGGCTTCTGATATGATTTGAGTAAATTAATTTCAACATATTCTTTCAGCACAGGAATGTCCAATAGAGATGAGATTGGACCACTGTCTGGAATTCAATTGTTCAAACTTTTTAACATGCTACACATTATTGAAATTTCAGCCATTAGGTAGGCTACACTTTACAAGATTCCTGATTTTGGTCTAATGTAATATGAAACTTTAAAACATTGGGAGGAATTGAAATGTTTCAATTTGGAAGCAAATCTTTATTTTCCATGAAAAGTCTGTGTTTAAACCTTGAACATTGACCATGAACCATTAAAATTATAACAGTTTCTCTAAATCTGCAATTTGATTGAGTTATAGGAATCAATCAAACAATTCAACTTCTCTACATTGTGATGTATAATGAGCAGAGTTGCCACTTGCCTTTATCATCTGAAGGTCATTCCACTATTTGGCTTTTAGTTTTCCCTTTTTGGGGGACTGACACAGCTACTGCTCCAGTCTTCAGCAGCATCATTCATGTTTATAGCTACTGTACACCAATGCATGGATATTCTTTGAATGTCAATAACCTAAAGGTGCATAGGTTTTCTAGTCCCCAGTTGGTGGATCTTTCCCCATGGCTTCCTAATTCACTTGCCCAGTGGACTGATTGTATTCACTGGGTTGTTCAGAATATCAATAGAATCACACTGTGTAGAGTATTAATCTGGAGACTGCCTGGGACCACATAAAATATGCTCCCAAATGTAGTAGGGCCTAAGTCACAGTGAAAAGCAAGTGTTAATCACAAAGGAACCATAAAATACTGACATTTGAAGTAAGTATTAATTTATTCCATGCAAAATAGGTAATCAAATTCACACTGTCTGAGTTTCATCAATTACTACATCTTTATATATAACAACCTGCGAAAGTTGTATCAACGCGAAGCATGTGAATACTAGACATGTACAGTACATGGTACTGATTTGCAAAACCAAATTAATAGAAGGATTTAAGGTCACAACTGGATTTGGTATGTCATAGGGTATATACTTCATGTAAGCCAGCCTCAAACTGAAGTGAACAGACACCAACTAATCCTATTCACTTCAGGCTATTCCGTCTATTCACTCCTCTTCAGTGGTCTATTCACCTCAGTTTGAGTTAGCTTTACATGAAATATATCCCTGTCTAAGTAAGCATTTTAGGGAAATTTACTCTGAAATCCAATGTGTGGCTCCCAAGAATGGCATCAGAACTTTGCAAAATTTGCATCCCCACAGGGAGGTCCTATTTCCATTATTTTCAAGGTCAACACAACGGTCTGATAAAACAAAGGGGAAACAAAGCATTCCTTGTCAATGTGAGGAAGTGATAAACATAAGCTCTGCAGCTCCCCTCGAACTCACTGTGGAACACAAAACTACTGACTTCATTCACTGATATCAAGAAATACATGTCTGATTTGAATGGACTTACTTTCACCACACTGTGTAGATTTCCCAACACTCCCTGGATTGAAGTAGATTTGGTTCCTCTTTCACATCACAATTAAATTTTTACCTAAACTTTCCCTTTTATTGACAATTTCTGTTAAAAGGGATGCACACAATTTGAAATGATTTAGAAAATTCTCCACAGTAGATGTCAGCAATGTGATTTTGAAAATCCTCCACAGGTGTGAAAATACTGCATGTAAGTAAATACTATCCACAGACTTATATACATGGACAGAGCATGCAACATGTACTTCCTATCCCTAGATGGTCAGTCGCCACAGTCTGGGAAAAAAAAGGTGCACCAAGATGGCCGCCGTGAAGCTATAAATTGTCTGATTTGACGACGACTCTGTAATTATTGAACAAAAGTTGAACTTGAATGGGGAAAAATTTCATATTTGCAATACGTGAAGTGATTTTGACCTAAGCTTGCCAAAATATGGTTATCTACTTGAGCAAGTCCAAACTTTGACTCAAAACCACAGCAGACAGCCATCTTGGTGCACTTTTTCTCAAACGTAGGGTAGCGACAATGTACCATGCAGTATGCTCTGTCGATGTATAGGAAGTCTGTGATACTTTCTTACCTTGTCCCATATATCTTCAAATATTTCCACTCCTTCCGCCACTTTCTTAAGACACCTATCGATCTCTCCTGTGAATTTAAAAGAGATGCATTATAAAAACAGCTATTCACAAAGAAGATGAAATTTTTTTGCCATGGTTGCTCTCTTTGGAAATGGCAAACAATTATCAGTTTCAAAAATTTAAGACCAATGCAACCTGGCAGTTGATTTCATTCCAACATGACATAACAACCCTTAACATCTCAAAGAAGTCCAAAGTACTGACGACCAGGGTTGTTCCTGCTAGGGTTGGCAAGGGGCAGTAATGACCTACACTGGTTTTTTGTGACCCATAATTGGGCTAAAATGAAGACATTGATACTCTCACCATTCCAGTTCTCACTTTTACCATACATATCCTACAAATGTAAAACCTAATCCCTGAACCATAGCAGCTTGCGGTATTTCAACTTGTACAAGCTAAAATACACTGAATGCCAACTCACGCACAATGCTTTTAGGAAGGTATCGATGCAATTTGCATCCCAAACTCAGATAGCTACTACCCTGCCAACCTGTCACAACCTTACAGAGTGCAGGGTTTTCACTGGGCCTTTGGAACATCACAGCCCGCAATGTTCAAGCTTCAAAATAAAGAAGACAGCGATTTTCCAAAATGGCCCTGACATTCAAAATTGAGGCCAGTGTCCTGACATTTCCTTTGTCAATGATCACTTTTGTTAATACAATAACTGGCTCCTGACTGGCTAAATAATTACCTTCAAATGAAACCTTGTCACAGAAAAACTATTTCTGTGTGACATACCATTGGATGCAAGTTGAGTATGTATGTCAGCACACATCACAATGTACACAGATCAAGCATTAATGCTAATTTCATTTATATGCTGTTGTATACAAAGACACTGCTGTATCCAATGCATTGCACAGTGGTGAGTTACTACACTGTACAACACAACTTGCATTTACCTAACAGACCGCTTGTTTGGTCTAACGGTAAGAGCATCTGCCTCTCATGAGGAAGGTCCGGGTTTGCTTCCCAGGTCGAGTCATACCAAAGACTTTAAAAAAGGAACCTACTGCCATTGTGCGTGATGCTCCACATAAGCAATGGAGTAGGGAAAACAAGCCAGTGGGCCACAACTGGAAAAAAGGCGTGGCCAGCTCAACTTGAACCAATAGGTTGGTAATTGGGCCGTAAA
Source organism: Holothuria scabra (assembly GCA_037179385.1). Classification (NCBI taxonomy): domain Eukaryota; kingdom Metazoa; phylum Echinodermata; class Holothuroidea; order Aspidochirotida; family Holothuriidae; genus Holothuria; species Holothuria scabra. The sequence continues at coordinate 4,606,168 of CM074184.1, forward strand.
ACTAACTAACTAACTGCATTTACCTGACAAAAAAGGCCCATTTAGCAGGTTAGAGTCAGAGACTGTAACTTTTGCAGGATGTATTAAGAGCATATGATGCCATTTCTTTTTATCCCAGGCATGGCTTGCCTTGTATTATACACACATTGTATCGTATTCACCCATTTGACCCAATTATACAGGTAATGCTATTAAAGACAGAAAAAAAGTTATTAACAGTAACTTGTTTCACTTGCTGTGATGTGTTTGGTATCAATGCAACTCTGTGTGTGCAATCCCAATGGATCAATATTTATTCCCCATCCCTCTTAATAGAACTGTCCCATCCAGTCAATTGCATGTTGTTAACATGATGGGGACACAAAATGTTTTCACAAACCATGCACAAATATCATTTCACAGGTGCAATAAACATCTTTAACATGAAACCCCCACACAGAGCTGTATTAAATTTCATATTGTTTGCTCACTGTACAACGCAGGTATGAGCATGTCACCCCGTAGTTAGAGGAAAGGTTAGGTAAGGTTAGATAGAGTTTTTTTGGCCTAGTTAGAGGAGAGTCATTTAACCGAACTAACAGGCCTTAATTTTTGGAAAAATTGATGGTTTTCCTACGAGAAACCGTTTTAAGACTGAAATTTAGTTGCCAGAAACATTTCAGGGAATAATTTATCCAGTGCCGCATCGCAATTTGCTACACAAACAGGCCAAGTTGCTACACAAATGAAAAATTGTGTAGCAATTTTTGTGTGCATGACCCTTGCATTTTCACAAACAATGTGTGAAAGACCTCAAAAATCTTCAAAACTGCTATGCAAAATTTGAATGCTAAATTATTCCCTGCATTCATGTTCAGTATAACTGGTTTTCAATAACAAGAAGATGTGATGTTTGGAGAACAAAAAAAGTAAGTCTTAATGTTGTAGGATTGGAACAGTTGAAAAAGAGTTGATACTGTAAGTCAGCAGCACAATCTTTAATCAGAAAAAAAGCAAACTGCTGTAATTCTTACAGGCAAAAAGTGGTTGTCCATTAGACAACTACCTTTTAACTTTTGTTTGTCCATATGAAATTTAAGTTGTCCAGGTTAATTGACAGGACAACCACGAAAATCAAGTCCTGGGACATTACGAGCAGTTGGGCACAGGAAATACATATGTGACTTGGCAATAACTGCCAGTTTGATAAATGACTCTGCCCTCAACTTTTCCTATCGTACATTCAGTGTTTCTGGTGCTGTATTGCACGTTGTTGCCCATGTTGTTTTGTGTCTTTCAGAACATTTGCATAAAAACAATTCTGGTTTTCGGCATTCCAGCAGTCTAACCATAGAGTCACACACACAATGTGAGAAAAAAAAAAATGAAGTTTGAAGCATTTGGTGCAATGAATTTTGACTCTGAACTGAAACATTATCGGCAACTTTTGACGCCACTTTTCAAATTGAATACCCATTTTCTCCAAATATTACAAAATTTGATTTGACAGGCCTATTGTATATTGTACAGTAGATATTGGGCAAGACCTACAGTAATAAGGCCACCTCCTCAAAAGGCAAAGAAAAAATGGGAATCTGTTTACACCTAAACATCCTTCAGCGAGGTTGATCTTGTTTCGGAAGCATATTTCAGCCCAGGGTTCTCAAAGAAGAGAAATGTGTACAGTATAGCAACTTCAAACTTCCTTAAGAAAAATGAAAATTTTCTTAGAGTGGCCTTACTACAGTAGGTACTGCCTGCATACTACTTACCTGTGGTCGTTGTACAGTACATTAGCATGGTACAAATTTTGCATGTTAGAAGCATGACATACTGCTCTGCACATGGGGAATAGGCCCATGGAGGCTAAACAACCGACACCCCCCCTTCCCCCCTCCCCCCCCCCCCCACCCCAACACTACATACCATACCATAAACATTTTTTGTACACAAACAAAAGGTCCAAAACAATGTAGAAATTTAAGATGCAACAATGATGCCTATTTGGTTGTAAGCGTTCTTATTCAAGTTACCTAAGGTTACACAAGGTTACACCATGGGGCAGAGTTTGTTATCTTTATGAACACAAATGAATTAAAACATCGTCATCACATTGTGAACTGTGAATTGGATCAATTATAGCAAAGATATTTTGTAAGAATTTGAAGACCATTTTGCCAACTTGCAAAGGGTAATCTTACTGCAAAATGTCCATGCCTCATAATTTGCAATGATGTTTTCACTTAACCTTGTTTTTATAAAATTATTATTTGTTGTCCAGGAACCTGTGTGGGATAATAATTGCATTTTAGTCCACTATAATACAGCATTTACAGTAGACTATATGAAATCTTACCCCTGTGGCAACAGTAGTAATTACTGTAAAATGAGAAGGAGCATTTGTGTAATTGCCTACTGCCTAGATGGGATATTGGTACTTTGTGGATGAAACAAATTTTACTTCATGTTGTGAAAAAAGACACTGTACAATTTTATGAAAGACATACTTGTACATCATTTAGTCTTTTAAATCCATGACATCATGACCGAAACCTCTGTTTTGAACAAAAGGCAATGATTGGTTTGGACGTGTTACAATGTCAGTCCCTTTCAATGAAACAATACTGGGGATTTAAATAATATTACACAGGGTTATAATTGCTTCTAAGCTAACAATAGTAGCAGGCACTTCAGCAGTTTAAGGGGCTTGGTAAATAATGAAAGGTGTTAGCCAGTCTTAGTAATTTCAATGAAGATGATCAAGTTTTGAGTTTGAATTTGTTTGGAGACTTGTATCTCAGCCCAAAATCTTCTGGTTGAGATAGTTGCATTAACCCTTTACCGTTGTGCTCCAGTCGGGGCATATTTGCGCGACTCAGGAGTGGGCGGAAGAGCGGATGTAGCACGTCCCGCATCAGCCTCCGTTGGCTATTGAGCCCATGACCTTAAACTATTGTCTCTCTCGTTGTTGTGGCCAAATTTTTGGGTAGCTACTTGCAGTTTCGAGCTCTGCGTGAAACAGTAAAGATGGGTGACAGCCAAGCTCTCTGCATGGGTCCAAAAGGACCCAAACAACGGTAAAGGGTTAACCTTCTGCACCAGGGATATGCAGCGACTTATATTTCATGCCCTTCAATTTCATTCATATGCAGCACAGGCCATCACAAATTCTATCAGAAATGAAAAAAAATAAAAGTGGAGGGGAACCCTGCCAATCCCTGAGTCTAAATTGATGGTGCCCTTGGCCAAAGTTACAGGTAAGTGATAGGGCCAAAATCTTGCTTCTAGGTCCCTATAAGGGGCAACGTATTAGAAGAGTTTTAAGAAACCAGGTTACTGACATTTATTTTATTTTATGGAAGTATAAAAGCAGGGACACTTTACCCTCCTCCTTCTGGAAAAGGTTGTATCCCCTTAACCCCTTGACAGAAACACTACCCATGTAAGACAAAATGGTGAGGACTACAACAAGCTGGGTAAAACAACATTCTTTGCTGATTTGATATGTCTACAAGCTGGGATATTTCAATTGTTTAGAGCCTAGTTAATGACTTTTTCCACCTTCACTACCCTGGAATTTGCATGATCCATACATATTCCCCTGGTAGCGAAAAACTTTCTCCTCCCATAGCAACATATATACATACTGTATACAACACAGGAACTATGAAAATACACTTATGAAAGGAGATGTTTTTCTTTTTTTAATCTTTAATCATATAGTTATTTCATTGGTGAGATGTAGTTCTATGGCCCAGTTTCTAGCCAATTGGTTTTAGGGGGGCTGACCACAGCCTTTTTCCCAGTTGTAGCCTTCTGGTTGGTTTTCCCTACTCCACTGCTTTTGATGGGCACCAAAGCAAAATAAGAGTAGGTTTTATTTTTAAAGTTTTCCCTATGACTCGGCCAGGACAAGCACTGAAGACCTCCATACAGCAAAGTGGGATGCTCTAACCATGTCTTGACCATGCAGTAGAAAATGAAAAGTATGAGAGTAGAAGGAACCTGACATTCTTTTGCTGATCACATTCAGTCCATCAAGTCCCATTTTAACTCACTGATTATGTACATTTCCAGAATGATGTTACCTATTGTTCATATAATGTGTACACTGAATAGTAACCATGTGCAGTATTCCAAAATGCAGTAAAAACTGAATCTGTGCCATACTGATCTGGCATTAAGCATTCATTAACATTTTATCTCTGTCCTTCTGCATGACATTTGAAAAGCAAGTTTAGGGTAATTGATAATAACTCAAATCATGTCTGACTCCCATAATTTATTGAATTCTGTTATCATTATAACTTAAACTATGGTAATGATCATTATGGTAATGTTTATTAGCCTGATGACATTTGATTTAAAATGTCAACTTCCACCAAAATTGCAAGCTTAAATTTTTCCTTACAATTTACATGGAAATGCGTATGGGCAACAAAAAATGAAATGGGAAGGGGACAGGTTGACAGTGACACAGGCTAAGAGCAAGATGAGACACTGAACAAGGGGCAAACCTTGCTACTTGACTGGATAATTCACATAAGTTACCTCATTCAAAATCATTTCATAATTTTGTTTGATCAAAACTACAGATGAACAGTATTATGGTAAAAACTTCAGCTAGGGAATTGAAAAAGGGCTCTCTAATTGAGAGCGGGAAGTGAAGGGAAGAATTCTACTGTACGAAGCCCAAAAGGTATACTATAGGTTTATTTATTATAGTGCTCCCTTGTAAATAAACAATCATATGAAAAATCAATTACCCTTCCAACCAACCAAGTGACCCACTAAAACATCCTTAACTGCCCATTTAAACATCAACTAATCCATCATCAGTACATCCCACCTCCACCCAACACCCATCTCCCTACCTTACACCCTATGACCCTGCACACCCAACCTGACATCCAACAACAGGAGGAGAGACATATTCAACTGACAGAAAATCTCTACAATAGAAACAAACATCATCCTGATGACAATCAAACTTTACACTGATTTTTGTTAAGTCAATTGAAGACACGGACCTGATACTATGACTGCAGTTTGTGTACATGTATACAGTAGTAGGCACAACAGTGACAATGAAATATGAATGAATAAATTTACAAAGTGACCGTACTTGTAGGATTGAACCTTTGTGAGCATAATGAAGCAAAGCTTAAACTTTTTCATTGACCCAAGAGAGTAGTTGCATTGTTGAAGAGAATGTTTTTTAAAATTTTATTTCATTTCTTTCTTCTAATTTTTTTAGCTAACCTGTGAAGGTTATATGGTTGCAGTCTGTGCACACTCTAAACTTAGACCTCAAGTGCAATGGAACTTATAAGTGCACTTATTGCCTTTTTTTCTGCAAATCTGCAGTTGATAATACAATCAGTACAGGTGACCAGGGCTTTCCTTAAGAATTAGTGCAAGTCTGCAAGTAGTGATACCCTTGTACTTAATAAATATTACTGTAGCCTTTAAACAAAAACAAAAGTTCATGCAACAGACAACTTGAAAACAGAGAAAGAGGTGGGGTAGAGTATGGCTGCATCCTTTTTGGTTTATAAATTTGTATCCCAGGCAGGTACTGTAAATGTCAACTTTATCTCTATTCTCTATCATGCAATGTGGCTAGAATCCACCCCACCAAGCTTCACAATTTATTTGGCTTGAATGAACTTCAAATGTTCACTGGATGTTCTACACCATGTTGGAATAATTTTAACTGATATTTCCACATTTCTCCAACAAAAGCTGTGTTTTGCACTTTCATCGAGAAAATATTTGTAAATAACAGTCCTCCATACACTGCTCCAAATACAGTACTTGTGCTGGCTGGAATATCCACTGGAACTATCTGACAACCTAGCCTTGATATAGTATAGTATTCAGGGAATAATTTAGTAGGAAAATTTTGCATAGCATTTTTGTGATACAAGTTCCATTTTGTGTAGCAAATTTCAATATTTGCATTGCAATTTTCACCATCTTGTTTCTCTTAGAACTTTCATTAAAGCCAAGTTACCCTTTGGTTACAATACAACGTTAACTTTTGCAGGCCTTGATTTTTGAAGTGTGTGAGTGCGACCACATACAATCACTCCAAATTACAGTGAGGGGAGTGATTTTTTGCACACCTTGATGAAGATTTGGCACTCAAAAACATGATCTTTTAAAGTTAAACAAAGCAGCACACCACCACACTCGTTAATTTTCTGAGGAGTGTGATCTGTAGCACACCTGGAGAATCTAAAACTCAAGGACTGCTTAAGTTAAATGGTACGTAATGATAAATCACTCAAAGTTAAGTAAACTTATGTTGTGAAAAAGTACTGAGGAGAAAATGTATTTTCTTCAGAACTGATTCTATTTGTACTTTTGAACTTTTGTTACCTTCACAACATATAACAGAGACCTACCCACAATTTTTGCAGTGTTTATGTCTTGACGAATGTGTACATGTATGAATATTGTTGTGGATAGTACTGTATGCAGCTTCCATATTTTTTGATGAATGATGAGTGGTCACGAGGATGACCACCAAAGTAAATTTTGGTTGTTCTCCAGACAAATAGCTTGTCATTACAAACTCCAGTTAGAAAATATTTCAATCATACTTTGACAATGACACATAAGTATCACATATGTTAACAAGTCAAGTAGATGAAATAAAAAAAGGGCACTCGTGAAATGCAATCTTGTCTTATGCATTTTTTGTTAACTTCAGTGTTAAAGTTAAATTTTGCATGCTAAACAAACACTGAAGCAATTATATCATTGCTTTATACCAACAGCACGAATATGGTTTTCAGAGCACCCTACGTTTCCTCACCAAGAATCCATTTTTCAGTTCCGAGACAATGTCTCACGATCAGGGAGCACGTTTTGATTCATAAATGAAACTTTGGGGAACATTAGTTTTCTGCTAGATTCCACAAAATCATTGTGACCAGTGCAGTGTTCCATTGCATTCTCCAATTTAGGGTTCTTGGTGTAACGGCTAAAAAACTGGGTCATTAAAAACTTTTGTGAATAATTTGGTCATAAAGGCCATATGCTGATTATTTTCACCACATTAGAATGTTTGCATGGCTACAATACCAAATGGGCTTGTGGCAAGTCGTTTCAAAGTACAGTACTGCACCACCATAACACATACTCAATGGATAAATGCCATGATGAAACTGATGAAAAATGATGAAACTGCATGAGCAAGTTTTCACACAATAAACGTCTATTGTACTGACAAAGTCACATGCTGTGATTGGCTGGTTTTAACATTGAATCCGTGCAATGTTTGGTATACTTTGGGTATTAACTACTGTAAACATTTGCACTGCATAGCTGGTCCCTGTGGCTGTTGCTATTGGTTTCTTTACAGCAGGGTTGTACCGTAGCTACACCGGAGGGTCCTAGACGGCGCAGGCCAGCATGTCAGCTTCCCGTCTGGTACTCACAACAAAACTAAGGTTTCCCATCCGCCACAAAAATTGTGTGAAAGTGTTCTTATTTTTTAAGCATTCAAATTGTGTAAAATTACAACAAATTTTACAGTGAAAATACAAAACATCTGCACAGCTTTGTGCGAAAGTTCTCTTAAGTCACTTCTTCAACAGTCTGATGCTAGCAAATTCTTATTCTATACTCCCCCGTATTCTCAGGTGAACTTTAAACTAAGTTACCATGTGTGTGAAAAAATGTGCCTCTTCGTGTTTAAGTATACGGAACGAGCTTGATTGATTGGAGCAGTCTGCAGTCAGTGGTGTAGTCACATGGGTGGTTTGGGGGTTAGAACCCCCCTGACCCAACCTTGTAATTCAAAAATACCTAAAATAGAAGTTTTTGCTCTATGTCCTTAGGCTTTTCCCTCATGTCGTACCCCAAATCCAATAAAATATGTCTCAACAATCCAGGGAAAATACAGTATATGCCTGTGGAGGTCTATGGATCAGTGGTCTTGGAATTTCAGTGATTTGGGGTGGCAAGGAGGTTACCAGACACTGAAAATTAGAGTACGCTGAGAGCCTTTCATGGCCACACAAAATTACTGAACCCAAGAGCTTCCCTGGACCCCGCGCCATGGTACACATGCACTTTGCCATTACTAGTTTTGGCAGGCACTCCATTTGGGCTAGCTACAACCCTGCTCTACAGTTAACTGATGAGCTGAACAAAACCATTTGCATTCACTTCCTGGGCAACTTAGACTGACTACATCAAAGTCGCTAGTTTAAGTCATCATACAAATGCATCGTACAGTACGTTTCATATCAAAAAAGAGCAGCACTTGATTATATTCATTGGCTGTGAATGTTATATTTTTCAATTAACGCTTTATGGGAATAACTCTTAGGACAGGATTTCAGTCTTCTAAAGGACCTTCATCAATAGTTTTGGGAAAAGTAAGTTGTCACAAAAAAAAGTATGTTGTCACATAGGAACTAATCAAGGCAGTAGGATTGAATGTTTGCATAACTGAGTGGGTGGTATGGAGTACACTATTAGCAATATCACAGTTGATAGAGTGGTCCTTCATTGTATGTTTGTGTTGTTTTGGTGTATTGAATATTCATACATAAGTGTTCTCTTACTATCTACCAGGGCATTCAGGGGTGGGAAATGGACTCTTTTAACGTTCTGTGAAAAGTTTGTTCAGAATAAATTTAATGTGTACCTCTTTTGTCTAACACGAAGTATAACGTTAAAAACAATAGTAGAAACACTGGTGGGGAAGCCACACTACTCTAGCAACATCTAACGTGTCTGCCTATGCAAACATCTATCATAACCTATTTGACCTTTTTCTTGAACTTCGGTTTCTTAAAGTATCTACAGCAGAGCTCTCACCACATATTCATGTTAGTTGTGAAACTCTTTGGCCCTCATTTTTTGCCCAAGAGCCACCGTTTAAAGGTTTGTAAATATTAATAGCAGCACAGGAAATCCTCTTATAGGTCTAGTTACAAATATTTTGGAGATTTTGCAAACTCAGGGAAAACAGTAGGCAAAAAGGTCATAGGGTAGGGTACAGAAATTAAAAAAGGAGGTTTGTTACTACAAAACCTCAAGCCCAGACTGATACATGCCCTTGGCCAAAGTTACTGGTGGGTTCAGGAGAGCAAAACCTTGCTTCAAGAAACTCTGTAAAGAGCAATCTGATGGTTTTTAAGATTACTTATTGATTAACATTTGTTCAAACATTCCTGCAAAGGTGTCTGCTCCTAAAATAAGAAAACCAAGATACTGATATTTTTGATGGTTCTTTGGTGATGGGAGTTTACCCTCCTTTTTCTACACATGGGGCAAAATTTCCTCTAAGCTTTCCTCCTCCCCTTTCTTTACGGAAACATTTCAAGATAAGGATAATTTGTTGAAATTTGTTGGAACATTGCTGTTGTTACCTAACTTTGACAGCCTGTAAAAAGAAATGTGGATGATATTTCTTACCTGGCCCCAGCATACATCTCAGAGAGGTCTAGTCTGAGGTCTTTTTTAGAAAAAAAATGCAACAGCATTGGTAAATTACGAAAGTTCATTACACCATATCATATGATTCCATTGGATAGGCAGTAGCCTAGGTCCTAAATTTGGTATTGATTTAGCTGTTTGCTTTTAGGATTTGAATTACAAAGAGGGCTTCTCAGGGGGCCTTCCCCCCTCCTTTGCCCTTAAACCTACTGGGTATAACTTACAGGCCCTGGCCAGCTTTTGTTATGTATTGAATTCATATGAGTTGCAAGCCATGCTGCATGCAAATACTTCATGCGAAGCTAGCCTACATGCAACGACTTGTTGAAATGTGAGTTTCATTTGCTAATGTCACTTCTTAACATTACTATAAGCTTACAACATAACACCTACATGTGCGAATTTTATCATTCTGCTTTAGAAAAGGCCGAAAAGACCACATTGTAGCAGAAATAACAAGGTAGACCAAACATGATTAACCACAGGCTAGGCTGTTTGCCTAACTATACACAGGCTACTGCTAGCTTGTATTCTCAGTATAACTGGAACCTTAGTCTACGCAAACGACTGCGAGTAAACAGCAAGCGATAATACTATATCACATTCACAATAAATAGCGACCCTAGAATAGTGCTAGCTGTTCCAAGATATTTCACGAAAGTCACTCTCACCTTGCAATTTCCGTTTATCTCCCATCTTATTTCATACATCTGATGCTATAATTCGTCTAAACTCATTTGAAAAGATAAATGGTACAAGGTTATTGGAAAAATTGCAGGACTTTCGCCTTCTTGTATTCCTCTTTTCGTGTTATTCGTACACAATACCATGAAGTTGGAGGACTAATTTGAAGAGAGCCTCATTACACAGGCTTGACGGTAATCATACGCGGTTGGGAAAATGTATTTTGAGGATAAAATCCCTTGATATTTTTATGAACATAGGAAATCAGTTGAACATATAATATTTCCATCCATTGTTTTTGTAAGCCTTTATACAAGGCCAACATTTCGGGAAAGTTTTGCGGAAGAATACGTTACCGCATTTTCCAGGTCAAATGTTATAAATTCTACCAACTGAAGTGATATTTTTCTGGCTGTAATATTTTTCTATGAGCCTTGAGAATGGTAAAAATCAATGTAAAAATACTAACAGCGTGTCGATAAAAATATTTTATTCATTTTGATAGGTTAAAAAGAAACTCACAACCATCCATTGAAAAATATTACAAAAAGTTTTACCCTGAACATATCCATTTTGTTATCATGTTTCTACTTTTAAAGTAATAAGCAGTAGAACCCGATCACTCATAACAGTCTACGCTAAGTTGGCCAACATTTGATGTGACTGACCTACTGACTACTTTATAAGTTATTCTGTGTCCATTGTACTCGACAATTGATTTTTTTTCGCTGATGAACGTTGTATAAGGAAAGCCCATAGACGTATTGGCATATCGTGTCCCAAGACTTCAGGACAAGAAAACTTGTCCATACAAATTGGCCTCCGAGTCCGTCATTGTCACGGTTTTCAGCCTGAGGAGAGGAAGTGCCAGAAAATGAAAACGGTGGGCGGACTTAGCGCAAAGGAAAATATGGGGAACAACTTTTCGGGTGCAGCACGAAGCTGTATGAACCCCATGGCAAAGAGGGGGTCCAGAAGGTGGTGTCCATGAGCAGGGGTGGCGCCAGCGGGGGGGGGGCATGCCCCCCCCGTCGGGGAACGCTGGCCCCCCATCGGGGAAGGTCGGCGATTTCGTCGGGGAGGCCTAAAAATAAAAAAAAAAATAAAAAAAAACCTACAAGGACTGGATGGGCCATCTAGAACGCATTTCCATCTCTTCCCCCGTCGGGGAAGGTCGGCGATTTCGTCGGGGAGGCCTAAAAATAAAAAAAAAAAATAAAAAAAAACCTACAAGGACTGGATGGGCCATCTAGAACGCATTTCCATCTCTTCCCCCGTCGGGGAAGGACGGCAATTTTTCTGGCAGGCCTAAACATGAAAAACGAAAAGGACTGAAGTTACTAGATGGATGACCATGATTTTTTCCTTTTTGAACTATTTTTCCTGTTGTAACGCTGTAATCACGCGGACGACCTTCTTGATTTTGCATTTTGGAAGAAAATACCCTTCAAGGAAACTCACAATTCCGAATTTTCCTTACAAAAACGGACGGGAGGTTGTTCCTGTGCGTGCAGTACCCAATGGTCTGCCATCTGGCCTGCCCGGACGGACAGCCGAATTCTTACAAAGGTAATGAACATCGGTCATGTCGTTTTCAGCTACACATAACGATAAACAGTGGTGTGAGAAAATCTCCCCATAAGTCTGACTGAGAATTTATTTGAAGTCACCTTGTAACGTGCCATATTTTCAAATACGTTGGGAATTAAACCATTTATAGTCTGGAGTTCGGGCAATCACGTTTAAAAAATCATCTATTTAGTGGACCTTGCAATTGAATTCATCGAAAATTCTTAATGCAGTCAAAAACATAATAGTATATGTTTTAATTCCGTCGCATACAGTCCCCCCCCCCCCCTGGAAAGAGACAAGACCATTACATCTAATTTTAGCAGAACCTTTTATCTGGTAATTTTCTGATCATTAGCAAGTTTTGTTTTTTCTCTATTGAAGTGAAACTTTCATTTTAAAGGTAGGCTCGAAATGAAGACTGCTTCATTTCTAGCTACAAGTCTGGGAAATGCCATTCCGGCTATCTTAGGGGTTAGTTTTATAAACAATTTTCTGTACGCTCCCCACAGAAAGTGTTTTAGTCGAACCAAGGAGTTGATAGCAACTCCCTGGTCGAACAGATAACTGAACAGAACAATGCGTGTTTGTTAATTATTCTTCGTTTGGGGCAATATTATGAAGTGAAAATAATTTTATTGCGAAAGAAATCTGAAAGTAAGGGCTTCTTCAATTCTAGTTACGAGCCCAGGAAATGCAATTTCCTGCTTTCCGGGGGTTCTCAATTTTTCAAAAAATTCTGTGTGCTCGACTTAGATAATCTTCCGGGCAATATTACGTTTTTTCGGACAAAAAGTTATGCCCCTCCCAAACTGACACGCTCCCGTACACCTATGACAATAAATAAATTATAAAACTTCAAATATATGCGAATTTTTTCCTCGGGAGAATGCTCCAATATGCCCCGAGGACCTAAATCTGCATGATGATATACAGTAACCTCAACAAAACTACAGATCACCCCCTACTTTATTTTCCTCATGAGAACGTCAGATTCTTCCATATAACCCCAAACTGTCATAAAATTACAGTTTTTCTCCAATATTAGCTTTAGATTGTTAGAAGTGGCAAAATTTTCCAATTTCAATAGATACTCAGTAAACTAAATAACCAAAACCAACTCTGTAAATCACCCGGCATGGCCTAATTGTGCTCCTGAAAGTCATATCGCTTAATAAAAGAAACCAAATTTTTCTTTATAACCTTACCAAAAAAATTCTTCCATTAAATTCCAAAATTTTTCCATTATAATAAGCTCTTAATTTTCAAAGATTCGTTCAAAAAAGGTAAAAATTTTCCGGGCAAATTCTAGTTACGTCTCGAAGCCTTAGTTCGTAGGTCTTGTACGATTCAATGCGTAACCCCATTTTTTTATTTTCTCTTATGAAGGACAGATTCTTCAATAAACACCCCAATTTTTTTTCTAGTACCAACAATAGCCAAGTTTCTTTCAAAAGTTTTAATTTTTACTTCAAATAAACTCCAGATTTTTGAGCATTTTTTAAAGAAAAGTCCAAAATTTCGGCACGCTCTGCGCGCCTCAAATTTTGCCAAGTCACGTTCCACCGGGACATAACATCGCCTTTGTCGGGGCCTTGATATTCTGGCCCCCCTGTCGGGCAAATCCTGGCGCCACCCCTGTCCACGAGGCAAAGCCCCACTAGTTCTTAGGTATTAGCATAACAGGCCAGATATACTATTTATTTTTTCGGTTACTCTAACTCCTATCCGACTTCAATTGGGGGAGGGGCAAGTGGGATTAAAGGGCAAAATATGAGGGCGCAAAGTTCCCCTCTTGTCCAAAGATATTATAAACATAGATACCAAACTTAAAATGGCGCGGTGACTCCTCAAGGAGGCCGAATCACTGATCAGTCGTTTTGAAAGCAAACATTTAATTGATATCTTCCGGTAGTATAAATACGTGTGTTTTTAAAATATTGCAACTCCTGCAAACACATTTCCTCAATAAATTACACTTTCATGAAACAGTTTCAGGCTTCTTCGTCGGCTTTCTACCTAAGAACATTTGAACTTTAACGCACAAGGACTGGTTTGAAGTTCATTTGCTTACTGATTGGTCAGTTCCCATGGTATCTTTACAAGCGGACATCTATACACGCGTTTACATTCTTGTGCGCTTACAACGAAAAAACCAACCACTGCGTTCATTTTCCAGCACGCAGAAGTGCGCGTCTCTTTTACTTCGAACTATACACAGAGAAAAGTAGTTTGCGCGTATATAACTTTTGAAAATACACGCATGCTGACATCTCGTCACAATGGAATTTTCTTTCATGTATCCATAGCTATGCACGCAGATCACCGAATACAACTGTGCGCATGCCAAATGAATACTTCCGCCCCTCCGATCGAGCCTCCGTGAGGAGTCAGCGCGTCTAACAGTGTAGGGATAGGAATTTGGTATCTACGTTTATAATATCTTTGCTCTTGCCCCCATACAGTGCCCTCACTGCTTTTCAGAGTAAAATTTATAACTCGTACTGCTTACATTGCAACATGACTTGAATGACACTTGTGCAGTCAATTATTGTCACCTTCAGCCTACAATTTAAGGGAGCACACCACCATTAGCAGAACGACCTTGCCGGGAAAAGTAGTTCCAAAGTACAGTTTTAGGTCCTCTTTAAGTGTAAATTGCTCAAGTTAAGCTAATTAGATGTGGTTGTTTTGTTTTGGATATGAAAGAGGACGTGTTAATGTGTGAGTGTTGCCAAATTGGGAGGAATTGAAGGTGATTTAACTGTTTAAAAATTAAGTGTGAAAAAGACGTTATTTCCGTCACCTTGCGGATTAATAGAGGCTTTGCAATTGCGTCACGGAACCGCCATGCTGGAGGACATTCATGCCAAATACACGTGGTTTTGTGACGAACGCACTGCACAATGTGCACTGTGATATGCACGGCGTGTACAAATTCAACGAGCAAGCGCGTCCCGTAGGGTTTACTACGTAGTTACATGTTCTCCAACATGGCCGCCGGAGAGTATTATTACGTCATGTGAAAACCCTCTGTAGGGAGCTTTAGATTTCACGACGCGGACCTCATCTACAACGAAATGACGTCATTTGTACCTATGCCATTCCGAACGCAACGCGCTCCACTGCAGTTGCTAAACGACCTGGGAAATGTAGGTTGTGACGTCACTACGTTGTAGTTGCCACGTCCGCGTCGTGAAATCTAAAGCTCACTAATATAGGTAGGGTGGACGGACCCAAAACTTCATCCCCCTGTATCTCAAAATCTAAACGGTCATGCTATGGTGAATTTGTAATGCCATGATTGGCCAACTCACTGGTTTTCATGTGAGGGGTAGCTTTAGTGGGTGTGAACTTTGACTGGGCTGTGGAGGGCATTTTAATAATGAAGGCAAAATAGTGTGTAAGTCAATGGAGAAATTAATGGTGGTGTGCTCCCTTCACCTCACCACGAGTCTACAGAAATTATCAATTGACACAGTTCCCGGCGAATGACACCAAATTCAAGACTACTCGAAGTTAGTCTACGCATGTTGCAGTCTGAGCATCAGTGTGCTGAAAATGCTCTGATGATTTGGGACCTTGTATCACCAGGGTATGTTCTGATCGCGATATGGTCAATCTTGGATTGTGTCTGAACCAGTCCGGCCGGCAGGACTAGAGAGGTTTTCCCGATTTTGCACCAGTTTCCCCTTCTTTCCTCTCTTCTCCTGCCCTTCTTCCCTTCCCGATTTTCCCCTTATCCAGTTATTTCGTCCGGGGGAAGCTTGCCCCCGGCCACTCCACTGGTTATACCCCTGGTCTGGACAAGTTACACGGTTGTGGGGGGACGGGCCGGAAGAAATTAAATCGTGAGAGTTTGAACTGTGTTTATGATCGACACATGCACCAACACAGAGGTCCGCGGCTGCATAACGATAACGTTCCGTCTATTTTCGACTCGGTCTCGATTCTTGATTTTATTCCGAATTCGTCAGATACGGAATAGCCCTGAAACTGCAGACTGGGAGCTGTGACTCCACGGCGAGATCACGCCCATTTTTACTGAGGATATTCAGCCGAATATCCACAAAATCAAATTATTATAAATAATCAAATATTGGCATTGTTGGCGCAGTTCAACACATGGAAGACAAAAAGAGAGTGCTGAACCAGGATAAGAAACTGAAACCAAACAATGCTCGTTTAAAACTTTTAATTTAGCTACCGGTGTAACCTACGATTAAAGAATGTCCTTACTAGATGCTGCAAAGTAAAATGAGTGGAACGAGATTTAGCCATGGGACCTAGTTAAAATCGGAATTAATTGAGATTGAAGAAAACTCCGACCAAAATGACGTGGAGGAGTGCATGGAAGGAAGAGTAACATTGCTACAGGGGTAGGATTTCATCCTCTCCCGCTCTAAAAAACTAAAAAAAAATCGGAATTTTGCCATTTGTGAAATCAGTCAAATACAGTAATTAGGTTTTCTTTCATGAAATTCCGAATTCTTTACAATAAAAGCCCCATATTCGTAATTATTTGTTTCAAAAATGCAAAATTTTGGGAGCGCTTCGAGCGCCGTAAATTGCAATTCCTAATGCAGTAGAGCTAACCCATAGGCTAAACCACTTTGATAGCTTTTCCGAGCCCTAGAATTGACAACATTGGAAATTTGCCATACGTATATAACACAAGATCATCAAGGGACACCGGCTATCACAATGCTATTTTTATAAAATATTTCATAAATTCTCTTTCATAAATTCCAAATTTTCTCTAATGAGCTCGTGACTTTTAAAATGTTCGCTAGTCGGAAAGCCCAAATTCGTAGGCCTTAGATAACATTACCGGTATGTAGCAACAACGATCTTTGGATGCAGTCTGGCAGATTTACAAACTGTAAATGCAGATTCCTCAGTAATCCCCCAACTTTCCAAATTTCATGAGAAAACCCAGAATCGACCTTATTTTTTTCAATACGTGCTCCATGCAAAAAAAAAAAAAAAAAGGGCGCAAATTACGTCCCCAATACAGTAGTGTTCACACTGTAATAAAAAAAGGAAAATCTGGGTGCTTGCCCACCTCCCCGGCCCAAGAAAAGAGTCCAGCTGCGAAAGTGGAAAGGAGTATACAAATCTGTACAAAAAGTACCTGAAAATGACGTTCATATAGACATCGTTCGAGATAGGGTTGCTGCCACCGGAGGTGTTGCGGGAGGTGTTTCACTCACCCCCCTCCCCCCCCACAAGAAAAAAAAAACGTCAAAAATCGTCAGTGACACTCGGATAGTTGGAAAATCTGACATTTTTTCCGACTTGATCTATGTCGACGGTATGCTAGATCAAGTGCAGTAGACTTTCCGTGTTCCCTTAGCATCATTGAGTACCATTTTGACGAATCCTTCACAGATTGCTTCGCGAACAGTCCCATTGATGTATTAATTATCATTAGAATCTCGAGCGGGGTATAAATTATGCATGAGCCCGATTATGGTTGATTGTTTGTGCGCGTGATCTGAGAGGTGTCCTTATGAAAGAGCTCAGCATTCAATAAGGCAAAGCGGCTCAAGATATCTTGCCTTTCTCTCCTTTTGTAAAGTCATGTCTAATGAATATTAGAGCCTTTGTCGACTGGTCGGTGAATTCACCTTGTAATCGGCAAACACATTTAAAGAAAACTGAAGTTTTACTTCCCATAACACTCACTTCGGGGGTAATTATATGAGATAGCATAATTGGTCAGCCAGCTTCACTGCGTAATTAGGCTCTGGAGAGAGCGGACGTATACTACTGATGCTCTATCCGTAAAGTCAGCCTATCCACAGCTGTTGATCGAATTATCCTAGCAGTCAGAATCCTAACATGTTTATGGCGGTAGTTTG
This sequence comes from Holothuria scabra, assembly GCA_037179385.1. Taxonomy (NCBI): domain Eukaryota; kingdom Metazoa; phylum Echinodermata; class Holothuroidea; order Aspidochirotida; family Holothuriidae; genus Holothuria; species Holothuria scabra. The sequence goes on from CM074184.1 coordinate 4,623,723, forward strand.
CAAATAGTGCTTTGAGCACAAAATAGGTGGATAACAATTCGAGTATATTGATGTGGTAGTTCTTTTTTTCATGAGCGGCCCACTTTTCCTGGGCCTTTGTGCCAAGGGTAATGGAACGACCACCCAAACCCTGTAGCGAAGCATCTGTCGCAATGACTATTTTAGAATAGAAAGAATAGAATATGACTTTATTAATCCATTAACTGGAAATTGCCAAGCTCGCTACATATAAAAACAATTAACATGAATAAAATGAAAGAAAAACAAACACTAAAACAGTGACTTCAAACATTGAAACACTTAAAACATTGAAAAGGTTAAAACAGGTAAAAAAATACAAACATTAAAAGGAGCAAAAGGCAGCAGACAGAGAAGTACAACTACCGTTTAAAGGCATATTTTCATCATCCCAAACAGTTCCAATTCTCCCAACCTACTTACTTCTAGCCCATCCCACATTTATCTAAAGCTCATCTTTATCCAGACACAATCCTTGTTTTTTGCTTCATGGCTTGTCCCAGTGGCCATACAAGCCCATAATGTGTAATCAAGACATTTTCAGTGCCCATGCTGTGTAGTTTAGCTATGATGCATTGTTTGAATGTGATGCCAATCAAAGAGCTGTACCAAATAAGAGTTTTGATATATGTATACTGAAACTGTAGTTTAGGGTGACGAATGACTGCCCTCAAAACTAAAATTGTGGCAGCGAATAGCCTGTGGAATGAACGATAAGGGGTGCCGAGTTTTAGTGCCAAGGCTTGGAAGTCTAAGTCTGCCGCTACGAACTATGAGTTGATCGGCTAGGAGTTTATGTAAAGGGTGGCTGACATCGGTTCAGATTGTGTGCAGTGTGCAGTTTTTTCGGATCAGGGTTTAAAATATACTTCTTGCCACCAATCAAGTTCCCTAAAAAGTGATATGAGGTTGAAAACGGGTGTCATACCTCCCATGGTGTTTTTAAAGAGTTTAATTTTAAGAAGCTCCGTGTCCCTGTAGTGTACAACTGAACATATCTTGACGCACAGCATGCGTGCAATGTTTGTCATATACTAGGTGATGATTTCTATTGCACCATTTTAGTAAGTTTGTGGGGAATTCGAAATGTTTCGCACTTTTTGACCGTTGTTAAGAAAATAAAATTATGCAAAAGAGCTAATATGTCTAAGACATGCGCTTGTCGGTACCCATGTCTACCGTTGGGGTACCGTGTGGTATCTTTTGAATGAAACATTTTTATTATTTTATTAGTCCCCAAACTGTTTCCCAGATAGACCCTTTTCGCATTAGGTAATTAAGTCTTCGGCTCTATCGTTTTATTCTTATTAGTACCATCTCAACCGCATTCAGTTATTGCAACGTATTGGGTTTTACAAATGTTTAAGAGCAAGAACTCGGTTAAATTTGGAAAGCAAATAGTGCCACAATTTTCACTCCATGCTTCTGACATCTACGTGATGTGAATGAATGCTCATGCATGCTCCCTCATCGGTTTCCAGTATTCCCCAAAGACACTTAAATTTTGCCATATTTTCTCACAAATATTTATCACATTACCTGAATTATCGCGCGTCCCGCGCTCTAAATCCTTATTCAACTGTTGCCATACGTTTTGCAGACAACTTACGCAGACGCAAAACAGCAAATTTAAAAGCCTTTTTTATTCGAATATGAATCAAGTAGACGTATCGTATTGTCACCTCATGACTAAGATTTTTGAGGGTATAATGTTGTGCACTGGAATGAAACTGTTTCCACGAAGATTCTGAATGCAAGAATTCATTGGTGCACGAACATATTGGTCGTCATGCTTGTTTAAACATGTTATCAAATATAGGAAGTTTTGCATTTTATTTTTATCCAAAAGCAAAACTTTTCCAAGGGAAGGGTGTCCCCTCCCCTGACCGATCCCTAGGACAGCGATCTATGGATTATTGCGCCTCTTTTATGCACTCTTAAGGGTCAGCCAGGTTGGATGGACTATAGACGTATGGTCCCTGTATTGGTCGTGGTGGTTGTTTAGGCACAGGGACTAAGTACACGTTTTTAAGCATTATCGTAGTTTGCGGTGAGGTATTGGACCACACCACCCCTCAGAGATGCCTGATAGTTCCTTGAAATTCGTAAAATATTTAACACAAATTCCATTTCAAAGGTTGCTTACCTGGTACCAAATTTCTTGTAAAGACACCTAATTTAAAAAATAAATAAATAAATAAAAGGGGAAGGATGACAACCTTCCCACTACATCGTTAGCCCATGAGGTAGGGGGTATAGACTGCATTCAAAATTTCCCGAATGATTTCAGGCAGAGGTATGAAAACTTCCGGTTAGCCATTTAAACCTTTAAAAATCTTGCACGCATGCATGCATTTAATTACACAGAAAAATCTAAAGCGTGTTCGAATTCTTTCAAAAATTTGCCTGAAATATAAAAACGCACCATTGCCAAATTTAAACTTTCATGAGAAATCCAAAATATGCTGAAAACTGGCTACTTATTCTGGCCAGTCCGTATAGTATGCCTGGGACAGGGGGAAGTGTTCCCCCTCCCCCACTGGTTCGACAGGAAAATCAGCCCAATCCACCTTGTCCAAAAAAGGATTTAAGGGAAGGAGAAAGAGAGAAACTAAAGGAGGAAAGACAGGCTTCCTTTGATTAATTCTTTTTACCTGTCCGGTGCTAGCATGTACATCTATTTTTCCACTTTTTAACATGCTTTTGTGGAGACTTCTCTTGGATAGGCTTACTTGCCCGGCGGGCCATAGGGCATTGAGCACTGTACTTGTCCGAGAAACTTCTTACTTGTCTCAGACTGTGGGGTGCGGGATTTTTCAAAGTCTGCTTCAGGTGAAAGAGATCTGAGAAGTTCTGATCCATTTCTTAAAAGTAGTGAAAGTTTCAAATGAAATTCCGAATGTCCGTCACATTATATCAGAGAAAAGTTTTTAGCAAGTTTTTAATTCCCATGATCGTTTTATCTGTAACATAACATACCGATAACCGTACGTGTAGCACTGATATACTCCAGAGAATCAGAAGTTGTAGTCGTCTACTTTTTTATAATTCCTAAAAATACGGAAATTTTGTCAGATACAGGTGGCATCTGTGACATCAAACTGCACGCATGGACAACCACTTTTTCAAAAAAAATTCAAATGAGAGGATCCCATCCCTTATTAGACTCCTTCCTCGGTCGGCATAAACGTACGAGACAAGGATAGGGGCCGAGGGTGTTCAGCTACTCTGAGCACAAGATTGCCATTTATCATGCAAAAGACGGTTAGGAGTATAGTCATTTATAGTCGGGAGTTTTGAGATAATTTCAATCTCCAGATTTTACGGGAAGACCAGGAGGGAATGCGTAGGTGTACACATGTGCTAAACATAGGCGGCGGAAGATGTTTTTCATTGGGGGACCAAAAGTTTTCGGCAGCCGACATAATGGTGACGCCGTAAGGCGTCCGGTTTCGCGCGAAGCACAAAACCCCATCGGCCCGGGGTCAAGGGAGCCGCTAAGGTCCCCTGGTGGGGTTCAAGGGGCAGAGTCCTGGTAGGTCCATGGGGGCTGGATACTTTTGTAGGGGGTGGCTGGAGTTTACTATCTAAGCGTAGCGCCACCATCAGTTGGCGCGGAGCGTACAAAGAAAATTTTGGATTTTAAAACCTCCCAGATGGCTGGAAATGGCATTTGCCAGGTGTATTTGTCTCTAATTCTGGTGAGAAAAATTTGTGATTTTTCTAAGATTAAAACACCCCTTTGAGATACTGATTAGCTCAGTTCATTACTCCACTGAACTATGTATCCTAGGTTCGCAAATCCGGAATCCTGCTAAATGTTGAAAGCAGCTGTTCCAGTGCACGCCTGAGTAAGGTATTTCCAGAGGCGTAGGGGAGCATTTCAGTTTTGGGGCAGAAGATTTTTGCCCGAAAAATGTAATTCTGCCCGTAGGACAGTCAAAGCGGAGCGCCACCACTGGTTGGCGCGGAGCGTCCAGAAAATTTGAAAATTCGTACCTCTCAGACAGTAAAAAATGAAATTTTCCAGGCTTGTAAAGGGGATCCAAGCAGTCGCTTTTTTAAGTTTCAATTGCAGATAAACGTTCGTTCGTTCGAAACTAAAACTCAGCCAGAAAGACTAAGCGGAGCGCCACCACTAGTTGGCACGAAGCGTACAAAACATTTTTAGATATTCGACCCCTCAGACAGTTGAAAATGGCATTTCCCGGGCTTATCTGGGGATCTAAGCAGTCGCTATTTTGAGTTCCCTTTTGTAAAAAATGATCACTTGAAATTTAAATTCTGCTATGAAGCGGTCTAAGTGGAGCACCACCATAAGTTGGGGCGAAGCGTTCAGGAAATTTTGAAAAATCTGACCACTTCTGACAAAAATGTCATTTCCCTTGCTTATAGAGGGTCTTAGAAGTCGCTAATTTGAGGGTCTGTTTGCACAAAAATTGTTCACTTGAAACTAAAATGCTGCTAGGAAGACTATCTGCGCGGAGCTTCACCTGTGGTTGGCGCGAAGCGAACAGAAAATTTTTGAAAAATTGGACCCCTGAGACAGTCGAAAATGACATTTCCTAGGCTTATAGGGGGATCTAAGCAGTCGCTATTAGATCAGAAAATTACCAGATAAAATGTATCACTACCAATCGATTAAATAGTCTCGCATATTTTCGGGGGAAACTACAAACCGGAATTGAAAACATGCTAATGAATTTTACTCTATTGCGACTCTTGGCTAAATTCAATATATATTGAAAAATTGTGTGCCTGAACTTCCGACTATATATGATTTTACTTCTGAAAAAATTAGACCTATACGGGGATCGTAGCAGTCGCTATTTTGATCAGAAGGATCAGATAAAATGTACCACAACCATTGAATGAAATGAAGTAGGTGATTTTTCTTCTATTTATAACACTTATTGACAGAAGAATTGTCACGTTACAAGGTGTGTTGAAATGAATTTTCAAGCAGACTTACTGGAAGACATCCTCACCCTGCATCATTACAGTATCGAAAAACAAATTTCCCGATTCTCATAATCATTGCCGGTATTTGGCTCTAGAGCAGGATAGATGCCAAACTTTAGGGCACCTGAATACCCTCCTCTCTATCCGTTGAATTAATTTGGCAATTGAAAACGTACCAGCATTTTTTAACCTTTGCCGGAATATTTGACCATTTCGGGCAAATTTTTGATGAAATCCTTTTTTTCATACCACCCAAATGTGTCGCAGATCTTTTTTATTTTCCATGAAAATTGTACTTTCAATATAGTGTCTTCTGTTTTTCGGCAAAGATTTGAAGCTAAAATAATCGGCCATTTCGGATATTGTGTTACACAAGATTTAAATAAGTCTCAAGAATAATTGTTTCTTTTAAGCTACAGGCTTCCCAAATGTGTCGCGATATTTTTATCTCTTAACTTTTTGTAAGTATGTTAACCTTACTATGATACTTTTCCATTTTCGGGCAAATGCTTCAAAGAATTTGGATATTCGACAATTTCGGGCATTGTGTTGTGATTAGCTTTTTGAGCTAATAGACGCAAATATTCTACTCACCACACCAAGTATGATTTTGACTTGTGCATCCCCAGGAATTAACAAAAATCCTTACATGAGGTAGAAACATGTCAGGTGCTAGGAGCACACTTTAACCCACTCAAATGTAGCCAATTTTGCCACTTCAAATCTGTTAGAAAATTATCCACCCTGAAACCCGACGAGTAAAAAGTCAAGAGATTCCGAAGATGTGAAGCTTGTCACAGTCTACCTGAATTTATTCCAAAATTCAGAGTGGGGCACAATTGCAGAATACCGTGCAACTGTTTGAAGGGCGAAAATAAACTCTCCTACAGGTAATCGTTAATGCGCACGCACGCGCACGGGGGTCAAGGAGGTGAGGCTCCCGGAAGCTTTGCAACTTTTGCACTCTGAAAAGTAATATTTGATGCAAAGAATAGCCGAAATGTAATAAAAGCAACTTTGTTTAATTACTTTTGAAAAATTAATTTTGCGACATTCAGTTATGGGGGGGGGGGGGCATGCCCCCCAAATCTCATGAAAATTTTTTTTGGGGAAAGCCCCCCTGCCCCCTCCCCCTCTTCCGCCACATATGCTGAAAATTTTGGTAGTACTTGATACATTTGTGGTAATTTTCTAATCTTTTTGGAGGCTGATTTGCTCATTTTTATTAAAGTGAGAGTGAGCATGTTATTGCAAACGAAAACTCAAAGTAACGACTGCTTAGAGTAGCTATTCACAAGCCCGGGAATGTCATTTTCTCCCATCTGAGGGTTCAGAAATTTTCAAAAGTGTCTGTAGTCTACGCTTCGCGCCAACTGTGATGGCGACGCTCCGCTTTGGTAGTCTTCCAGTCTTTTGGACAGGTTTATATATGTCGGGCAAAAAATCCTTCCTCAGACTGAAATGCAGACGCCTATACTCTAGCTTCACGTAGGTTCCTTATAAAATACAATAACTCTCGGCCCCTAAATAATATGTAAAGCTTTTGGAAACGGGGAGGTGGGTGGGGTGGAAGGAAGGGAAGTTTTCACCGGGTAAGTATGGTCATCCCTCTCTGGTAGAATATTGTTCGGGCGAAAGTTGCAAATAAAGTTGTTGGAAATATTTTACATGTCAGATAACACGACAAATGTGACACAGGTGACAACCAAAGTCTGGCCTGAAAAGTTATATTAGTGCATTTCATGCCGTAATTTTCTAGTCCTATTGCAATTTGTTCAACTCTTAATGAAATTAACAATTTATTGCAAACGAAAGTCAAAGTAACGACTGTCGTAAGCCTGTAAAAGACTTAATTGGCTTTCCGAGAGGTCGTCCCGGTAATTTTTCCGGCCAAATTTTCCATACACTCCTCGTCGCGGCCAGCTGACTAATGGTGGCGCCCCGCTTACGTTTTCAGGAGCAGTGGCGGCGGAAGCATAAAAATTTAGGGGGGGGGGGGACAATCAGTGAACAAGATGGAATGGCTGGACTCGTGAAACGAACCCTATGTGCGCTACCGCACATCACGAGCGCGAAGTCCCACTGGCGTGGGTCCAGGGCCCGCCTTAGGGCCCTGGAAGCTCTGAGATTCTACAAGCTCTCTTGTGCAATCTAAGCCGTTTTTGGAACTTTTTAAGGTGAATTCAATGAACAAAAATGTGCGAAATATTTGCGTTCAGAGAGAGCCTATAGGCTTTTTCCTGACCGACGCAGAATTTAACGTAGGCCTACGTATAGGCTAGGCCAAATAATGTCCGAGTTCACCAAGCCTAACCTGGTTGTCACAGAACGAGTTATAACGCAACGACATAAGCCTAAGCATGTGACATCAATTACGCAACATTACATTGGATGAACAAATGTAGTGGAATAACCAACTGTAAGTGAATGACTCACCTATGATGAGTGCATAGGCGTAAGGGAGCATTTCAGTTTGGGGGACAGAGGATTCTCTGCTCGAAAGATGTAATTCTGCCCGAAAGACTATCTAAGCGGAGCGCCACCATCAGTTGGCGAGGAGCGTAGAGAAAATTTTGAAAATCTCAACCCCTCAGACAGTCGGAAATGGCCTTTCCTAGGCTTATAAGCAGAATTAAAGCCGTCGATATTTTGAACTTTCGTTTGCAATAAAATTTTCACCAAAAATGAGCAAATCTACAAAAAGGTCAGAAAACTCCTAGATGAAATGTACCACTAACCATTGGATGACTACATTAAGCTATAATCATTGAACAATGGGTTTGCTTGCGCGTTCTACAAACTATTTTACGTCATGCAGCATGAGATTATCATCAATATAATTTTGAAAATTGAAAAACTTCAGACACCCTCGAAAATCCCAAGGCTTCATAATATAATGTTATACCGCACCTGGGAATGTATGAAACATTACCTGGTCTTGTATCTTTGCGTGGAAAACAGTAGAACGGAATTAAAAACATTAGTACCGTATGTCTGTGACTCTGTTGCGACTCTTGCCCGAATTCCAGTTCCACTGAATTGATACAACTGTCTATATGACTCGACCCGAACTCCCGACTATATATAAATGATTTTTCTACTAACGCCGTTTGAGAAAAACCCGGCTTGTCGCGTTGCTAGATATTTTTACATGAATTTGTGGGCAGACTTACTTGCAGATTTGTTCACACTAAATTCGTATGAGTGAGCAAACAAACTACGCTGATTTGTTTACCATTGCCCGAAATTCGGTTCCACAGCACTGCAGGTTAAAAAGTTTCGCACAATTTTAAGAGGATCATTTTGAAAAGTGCAAAATCGTCATCTCATTCATATGCTCCAATCAATCAAAAGCTATCTTGTGACGCACCATATCACTAATGACAATCACCAGTAGTTACTAGAAGGCTGAAACGTACTTGGTCGAGAGGTATTTGGGCAGCATATGAATGAGAAGACGATTTGCCCTTTCCAAAATGATCCTCTTAAAATTGTTTGTAAAATTGTTCTTTTTAACCTGCAGTGCTGTGGAGCCGAATTTCGGGCAATGGTAAACAAATCAGCATAGCTTGTTTGCTCACTCATACGAATTTAGTGTGAACAAATCTGCAAGTAAGTCTGCCCACAAATTCATGTAAAAATATCTAGCAACGTGACAAGCCGGGTTTTTCTCAAACGGCGTTCGTAGAAAAATCATTTATATATAGTCGGGTGTTCGGGTCGAGTCATATAGACAGTTGTATCAATTCAGTGGAACTGGAATTCGGGCAAGAGTCGCAACAGAGTTACAGACATACGGTACTCATGTTTTTAATTCCGTTCTACAGTTTTCCACGCAAAGATACAAGACCAGGTATTGTTTCATACATTCCCAGGTGCGGTATATCATTATATTATGAAGCCTTGGGATTATCGAGGGTGTCTGAAGTTTTTCAATTTTCAAAATTATATTGATGATAATCTCATGCTGCATGACGTAAAATAGTTTGTAGAACGCGCAAGCAAAACCATTGTCCAATGATTATAGCTTAATGTAGTCATCCAATGGTTAGTGGTACATTTCATCTGGGAGTTTTCTGACCTTTTTGTAGATTTGCTCATTTTTGGTGAAATTTTATTGCAAACGAAAGTTCAAAATATCGACGGCTTTGATTCTGCTTATAAGCATGGGAAAGGCCATTTCCGGCTGTCTGAGGGGTTGCGATTTTTCAAAATTTTCTGGACGTTCCGCGCCAACTGATGGTGGCGCTCCGCTTAGATAGTCTTTCGGGCAGAATTACATCTTTCGGGCAGAGAATCCTCTGCCCCCCAAACTGACATGCTCCCTTATGGCTATGCACTCATCATAGGTGAGTCATTCACTTACAGTAAGCTATTTCCACTACATTTGTTCATCCAATGTAATGTTGCGTAACTGATGGCACATGCTTAGGCTTATGTCGTTGCGTTATAACTCGTTCTGTTACAATCAGGTTAGGATAGGTGATCTCGGACATTATTTGGCCTAGCCTATACGTAGGCCTACGTTAACTTCTGCGTCGGTCAGGAAATAGCCTATAGGCTATCAGGCTATCTCTGAACGCAAATATTTCGCATATTTTTGTTCATTGAATTCACCGTAAAATGTTCCACAAACGGCTTAGATTGCACGAGGGAGCTTGTAGAATCTCAGAGCTTCCAGGGCCCTAAGGCGGGCCCTGGACCCACGCCAGTGGGACTTCGCGCTCGTGATGCGCGCTACGCGCACATAGGGTTCGTTTCACGAGTCCAACCATTCCATCTTGTTCACTGGTTGTCCCCCCTAAATTTTTATGCTTCCGCCGCCACTGTTCTCCCCTTGTAATCTGTCAATTAAAAATATCCCAGAACTTTTTTGCAACTTTTGCCCGAATATTGTGTCATTTCGGGCAAAGGTTTGAGCAAGAATATGAAGTGAGGCTGCCGAAAAATTGTTTTTTCATAAGTTGTCCGAACGTGTGAAATTTTGGTATCTTTTAGAGTTTTCATGAAAATTGTACCGTGACTATGATGCTTTTTTATTATTTTTTCGGCAAGGTGTTTGAAGGAATTCGGGCACGCCTAGGAGTTTTCTGTGTAAGTAGAAACAAACCAGGTTTTAAGACTCAAACGGCTGCCCGAATTTTTCCAGATCCCTGCCCGAATTTTAGGTCTTGAGAATTTTTTTTTTTGGGGGGGACAGTCTTCCCCCTGCCCCCTCCCTCGTACGCCTACGGATGAGTGAATACTGGTCGTCCGCGTGATGTAATGGCAATGCTTCACTTCTCGCGGAGGGAAAATACTAGTACAGTAAAGGTTCGGTTTCACTGAACAAGTGATATACTACATACACCTGGTTTGCGGACCGGGCGAGGTTGCCAGATACTTTTAATGATTTGTAGCCAAAAACTAGGTCACAGGCATAGAGCATTGTCGCAGGGGACCGTGACAAGAATCAGCCAAACAATGGCAGAACATAGGCTAAGTCAATTTCGGCTGCTCTGTTCGGTGGTGGGTTAACTATAGTCTCGATCAACTTTGAGTTGGTTCAAGGCTCCCAAGTTTCTTTTACTTCTTCTCTGATTTTTTCGGGGACGTCCCCTCGCTAAGAATTTTAGGGGGGGGGACGTCCCCTCGCTAAGAAATTTAGGGGGGGACGTGTCCCCCCGTCCCTCTCGATTCCGCCGCCAGTGTTCAGGAGGAACTTTATTACACATTTGTTGAAGAATCTCGGTACGGAATCTTTCACGAACATGACCGAACTCACTGTTGATGCTTGTTACTCAAGGAGTCACGCTTGCCGTGAAAATGCTTCAACATGAATGGATTATCAGCTATACAAAGTTTCCCTTTTTTCGTCACTAATATCAATCCTTGGAAAAGTACGGGTATCTGGATATCTGTTTTAGAAAGGGCTGTTATCATGAGAATAGCAACTACAAAAGTAAAAAGATGGCAAAGGCTTTACATAATTAATTTTTCGTAACAATTTACGCCAATGGGGACATATGGGATTAAACACATATATAGGGTTTAAATCAGCTATATTCCACTTTCATTCCACCCCGTGAAACGTTGTTTGCAGACTCTGGATTTGGGGACATGCAATGCGTGGATTTGTTGCCTGGTCAGTCAATAAAGCGTTCAATGTTCATGAGACTTTAATTTACAAGGAGAGAAAGACAATTCTCGTGCCCATTTGCGAATGTGAATGCTGAGCGCTTCATTATGATTCCCCGGCCTATCCACACGACCGAGACTAAACAATCAACCAACGCCTGCATAATTTATACACGTTTGAGATAGTGCTATTGCAAACTCGCTGGTGCAAAAACTTTGAAAATTCGTGAAGTATTCGCGAAAATTGTGCTCAATTGTGCTAACCTAAATAAAGAAATGGGGTAAATTCTACCACACTTAAAAGCAGTCATTCGTCACCCTAAACTACAGTTTCAGTATACATATATCAAAACTCTCAATTGGTACAGCTCTATGATTGACATCACATTCAAACAATGCATCATAGCTAAATTAGAAAGCATGGGCACAGAGAGTGTCTTGATTACACATTATGGATTGTATGGCCACTTGGACAAGCCATCAAGCAATAAACTAGGATTGTGTCTGGATAAAGATGAGTTTTGGATAAATGTGGGAGGGGCTAGAAGTAAGTTGGTTGGGAGAATTGGAACTGTTTGGGATGATGAAAATATGCCTTTAATTGATCCAGCGTTGCCAGTTTGGCGTTTTACACGCCAAAAACGGATAATTTGGCGTTTTTGGAAATGTTTGGCGCAAAGATTTTTAAGAGGGACGCCAAACAGGATTTGGCGTTTTTCTGGCGTTTTTTTTTAAAGTATCCTATTACAACAACATTTCTTCCATTTTTACTAGATTTCAAGGAGAAATTAGACAAATTACAACTGTTGTGACGCTCAGAATACATAGTTTGGGCCAAATATGCAGTTACACGGCAAAAATTTACAGTGTACCATATACTGTGAAAAAATACAAAGAAGTATGCGCACGACTTCTCATGCCCTTTTGAGTGATAAATTTGTTGATCCTGACATGTGTTACCAACGCTGAGGGATTTTACGAATCTGGTGTTTTTTCAGTCCATTTGACACGCCAGATTTGGCGGTTTGTGACTTTGTAAAATCTGGCAACCCTGAATTGATCCGGTCCAGATCGCGATTTTCACTCTTAACATCATATCGCTTTAAGGAAAAAATGACTCATCCCCGAGTCAAAATGTTGGTGTTAGGTCAATAGGTCAAATTTCGTCTGCTAGAAATTGTTTACAATCTCGAGGCAACGGGGTACTTTGCACGGTGACCAGAATTTCCTGAACCAAGAGTAAATAAGTGGAACTAAAATGTATTCCCAATCATATTTGTAAAGAGAAAACGAATAAATTAAGTGTAAGTGCAGAGTTTTAAAAATCGCTTCATACTTTGGAAAAAATCGGAATGGAAAAGCATTTGCTCCATTATAACGTTACTGGTCTACGGCGTTAGGCTGAGGGTATAGCCAGTTTGTACGTTAGGCTAGGTGACAAAGGTGCACTTAATTGAGCCTTATAGTGATTAGGCCTAGGCTAGGGCCTAACATTAGTTGATGGACAGTGATATAGCCCGAGGGCATGGGCCAACACCTAGCCACCTAGGCCTTACAAGTTTAGGCAAGGCCAAGGGTAAAACTGTGCAGCTTAAATCAGGGTTGTTTGATTTTAATCACCCTGATGAAAATCACTGATTTAAATCGCGATTTTAATCAAATGATTTTTTCAAAAAAGTCAGTGATTTAAATCACTTCATTGGAAAAATTTCATTTATGGACAGGAAAAGATATTGATTGATTGATTTATTCACTGAATTGAACTAATTTGACTAAAACAACACAGTTTAGAATGATTAAAATCAATGTGCACCCCAGTAAGAGATGCATCAGTGTTGACCCCATAGTCCATCAATATTACAGTTCAAGTGAGATGTACCGTATTTCATTGGAAAAATCATAGTGATCATGAGATTTTTACTGAATTTGGTTGAGGACAGTAGGACCCTCAAATAAAACTTTAAAGGCAGTCATTCGTCACCCTAAACTACACTTTCAGTAAACATATACCAAAACTCTCAATTGGTACACTGTACAGCTCTTTGATTGGCATCACATTCAAACAATGCATCATAGCTAAGTTACTAAGCATTGGCACTGAGAGTGTCTTGATTACACATTATGGACTTGTATGGTCACTGGGACAAGCCATCAAGCAATAAACTAGGATTGTGTCTGGATAAAGATGAGTTTTAGATAAATGTGGGAAGGGCTAGAAGTAAGTAGGTTGGGAGAATTGGAACTGTTTGGCATTATGAAAATATGCCTTTAAGTAGTAGGCAGTGTAGGCTAGGCATAGCATGCTAACTTCTCCACAAACACTGTCCTGGCAACAACTTGGAATTTGGAAATTTCACATATTTTAGTAATGGCTCAATCCATAAACTAGGGGTCCAATAGTGTGACATGAGGTCAAAATGTAAAAATCATTTTATCTGATTGAAATTTACACTGATGATAGAGTATCAACAGCAGTTATAAAAAATACAAATATTTTTGCATTGAGCATTATGTATGCATGAGGAGACTTATTCAAACATAAACTTGGCCAGTAAATTGACCAACATAACGGGGACACGAAAGCAGTCTTTAACCTTCTCCCACAAGAATGATGAAAATCTGAAATGGTTGAAAATTCCTATTTGAATGTGTTTTAGTACCCATTGTGACAAGAACAGGGTAAAAGTTTGAAAAAATACTCCAAAAATTAGAAAAGTCAGTTTCATTTTTCTCAAAAATTGTCAGTTGCCAAAATGTCTATACATTTACATATTTTTGTACAATATTAACAGATTTTTACCAATTAATGATATTTAAGTATTCAAATTTTCCTCTTTGACACCCTAAGATTGATAGACTTTACATTTGAAATCTTATTTATTGTCCCTTCATGGACATACGTAATATTAGCATGATATCACACTCCGTTATATCTGTCGCATGTAACAGGGACACCAAGATTTGGTGTCCCCATAGCACCTAACATTCAAAGGGCCAGTTTGATTTTTAAATGTTAAGTTGAGCTGGTAACTTTCAAATACAATGAAAACCACTGTTTGCAGTTACAGTATACTGTAAGATAGAATAATAAGATCCATTTTCATCAATTTTTTGTTTGCATATGGCGGACATAACTCTGACAGGAAGGGGGACACCAAAAAAATCAAATGTTCATTAGGAATGAATACAAGATTCCTAAACCATGGGATTAACTTTTCTGGTAATATTCTGGGACCTTCTATTCATGTACCTTTGTTCAACCAAAAATTAATTAGTTTGTGCGATTGGTGAAACATCAAAGTTTACCAACATAACTCACTAAGGGGGACACCAAAATTCTGTCCATATCGAATTTTACCTAAAAAATCTTTTGTTTTGATTTTTTCTTTCCAAATGAGCTACTATCTAGAAGAGTTTGGCCTATTTTTTGTATCAAGAAAACTATGGCCACCTGAGAATGATCATATTTGCAGAAATGATTGGATATACATTAAAAAACCAACATAACTAGGGGGACACCAAAAAGTTATGTCCACCAGGTTGTTTTCAGTAGTATCATTTGGAAAATTGGGTGGAGCGCTAATGCTCATATTTTTAGAAATGTTGACTTTTGGTAATACCCTTACCATGACACATGAGCAAAGTAATTCAGTCTGTGATAAGTATGTTTTTCTGATTACTGTATTCAAATTTGTATATTTGTATGTCACAGCCATTATGCAAAAATGAGGGGGGACACCAAAGCAAAGAAGTCTATTTTCTAAAAAATACTTACCGTATATTCTGTAATAAACGCCCCCGGGGGCGTTACATTTTTGAAAAGGGGGGCGTTTATTTGAGGGTATATTGGAATAAAAAATTAACTAATCGGCATCGGTAAAATTCTGCCATTCAACCCATCATTACCACCGATTATTTGTAAACTGAAATAAGGGCACAAATATCCTTGAAACTTGCTCTTAATTTCGTTAAAATTCCTGTGAATACCGTATTCAGTCCTTCCCGCCAAAACGGAATGCATTGATAAGCACAAACGTATAAATTTTACCCCTGCCATGAGCGCGGTCGTTGGTTATTTTCCCCATAACAATGTAGTATAACGTGGAATTGTATTCCTTGCAGTCTGGAAAAAGTGCCGCGTAAGTTGCTGTGCAATTTGTTCTGTACAAAAGCACAAGTACAGACTATCCGAGCTGCAGTGTTTGGCTGTATTTCCAAGTCCCAAAGCTTACCATGTATATCTGTGCACGTTTTGTACATGTAGCACCTAGAATCTTTGGAAGTTCGGTGGTTATTATCCTGCATAAATTAAGCCATTTCTCGCATTCCTTCCGTAATGTTATTTGCAGTAGGACTTATGAAATGTAAACGTCATCGCCAACGAAAACAGTGATGCACGTGATCTCATGCAGGCTACTTCATCGCCCACGCACTTACGTGCGTGTCCGTTTTTACCGCCAAACAAGGCATCATGTTTTGCTCGGTGACATCATATGCATACGATCCATTGCATAATTTAAATTGCCCCAGCATCGTGATTGGTTCAAATGCGATGATTCTAGCCAGCCAATCACAACTCGCGCCATCGCCTATGTGATTTAGTGTGTGAAAATACTAAGCCTCGAGACGAATTTTTCTATTGAGTTTTTATGTGTTACGACGATCACATTTCCTATGCTGATATAACCGGCTAGCGCAGCCGGGCGAGCCCCATGCTAAATTCAACAAGAAACGACATCACAAATCTCTGCGTACTTGGATTTTTCGGGGATCTCACTTGCGTGCATTTCAATTGCAGATTATTTTCAAACAAGACATAAGTTTTGGACAAGAACTGCTAAAAATTTACGAGGATATTTATATCCGTAAGGAACCATAGGATACGTTAATCGGGTGCAATTGTTTTGCTGCCCCAGAACCGCTAAGATTAATATGATTGCGTATTTCTACATGGCCTCATTAAAGCGGGATTCTACAGTACATTAACGCAACTACAACCCAGTACAGTAAAATACTGCAAATGTTCCGACATGATTGGGGGATGAAAACTAAACAGAGCATGATGTTTGCCTGAGAGCTAAATTATTAAAGGGTATGTGACATCGACTGAAAACAATCCTACTGTATCAACGACTGGTTTATATCTCCACTTTTGAAAAGAAAATGTCAGGCCTACAAAAATGATATTCCATTCGCAAAACAAACGGAACTATTCCCAATATTTTCCAACTTGAACGATATGAACAAAGCAAGGGGCGCGTACTTTAGGGACAAACACGTGTCTTCCCTCTTTCTAATAATCGGTAATCGGCATCGGGCCGATTGTTAAATTAAATGATGATTATGCATTACCGGTCAAACACTAGTTTTATCTGTGGTTTGGGCCTGTAGTGCGGGAGGCCTTGGCCTACGCAGTTGTTAAAAATTTTGAGGGGGGGCGTTTATTAGAGGGGGAGCGTTTATTACAGAATATACAGTAACTTTGGATATTCAGTTTATATATCATAAGATAGCCAAGTTGGTAAAGGATAATAAAATACCTGAGGTACTGGTTTGATGTATTCCCTGTTTTAGAAATATAGCATTATATTGGCAAAGTCAGTAAAAACCCCATTGGACCCCTAGTTTATGGATTGAGCCTAATACTGTACCACAGTGTTTTGTAAGGTGCTCATTTTGGGGTAATTCAAAGACAAGGATGGTTATGAAATTCTTACTCTGGGCTACTCTATGAACCAGACATGGGGTTCAATTATTTTTGTGTTTTACCAACCCTCATTACAGGACCCAAACCATGCATGTCCAATGAGATTTTACCAAGTCTAAGTAAAAGAAACATTGAGAACTGATAGATGGATTGATTTAACTGTACAGTATGCCATAAAGTCCTACATAGCGTTAGCAATTGCCAGTTCATCTGCCACTTAACCAATGAGCAATGATTTCAGTTACAAGGATGAGTACCAGTTCCCTGCTTCAACCAGGAATTAATTAGACTCCCTAGTTCAACATACTGTATACTGTATGCACACAACCTACTCAATACTACTGTATCTCAAAGGATTGTTGGTGTGTATTGTTCAGTCAGCATTTTCTTTTGGGAATATATATTGTTATTTTCTAAAAATTTTCTCTTTTTGAAATCACTGTCTTTGTATGCACCACATTTTTATACACCACAACACTGTAGTCATGTGTCCCATATTATAATGAACCGTGGAGGGGTTGTCTTGCATGTTTCTTGTATACACTGCTACAGTGGGCTATTAATGTTTTTATTTTCCCATACATTTTTTTTCCTTCTGTTTTGCTAATGATAGCCCTGGAAGCTGAAAACTTTATTTTGATAGGTTATGGAGTACACACCAGCATCCAGGAAATTTTGTGATATCATACCTTTTAGAAATTTAAAAAATCAAAAAAATCTGATTGAAATCATTAAAATCTGATTAAAATCATTAAAATCTGATTTTTTCGGTTCCTTGCGTTAGCAAAAGGAACCTATGTAGTAGGGCTGTGAACGTGTAGCATTTTAACTAAACGTTTAATCGCAAAAATTTGCGATCGTTTAGCGGTTAATCGCGATTAATTAACCTCACGAAGTCAACATGCTTACAACTATATTGTGTTCATCATGCTCCCAGTAGACCTATCGATGTATTTTAATTTGGCACTACATATGCGACATTTAGCAATCTTGTCAGCTTTATCAACATCGAAACAATCCCACACCACGCTTGTTTTACGTCCCATCCTGTACTACTTATATCGGATTTGATGCAAAGCAACTGCGGTTAAACTATTCTGCAACTGCCAGTGAACTCGGAACGTATTTATTACGACAGTAATTCCGTGCTCATCGCAAGTGAAACCGTACGTACAAAAAGCTTTCATTACACTACGTAAGTACATGATATACGAACGCACGTGGTCGCTTGAGCACCGGATCGAACTAGTTCACTGTTGCCTGCATGGTTGACTCACGCAAAGTAAACAAGCAGTGTGCATTGTACTCAAAACTGTTAAGTGTTGCAATGACCACTCTGCGCAGCTTTTAAATACGCATTGAATGAATGTTGTAAGATGTAGGCCGCGCGGCACATCGAGGCTATAACACAGGTTGTACAACCTCCGTTCCGCAATCCGCGGGGAGTACTACGAGTTGCTCCGTTGTACGGCTAGGCAGCAGTTTACCTCTAGGCTGCTTACAGTTACAGCGCCGGAAAAGTTTACATAGGGAAATTCACAAGACGATCGATCTGTGTGAATTGTGTAGAAGGAAAGGTGGGCAAAAATTCATAGGACATTGGGAAGAATATCGGACGAAAAATGGGTTTTGCGATTAATCGCCAGTAGCTTTGAACTAAACGTTTATTCCACATGTGATCGTTTAGCGATTAATCGCTACACGGTCACAGCCCTACTATGTAGTCAGGTTGGCGTGTGTGTGTGTGTGTGTGTGTGTGTGTGTGTGTGTGTGTGTGTCTGTGACGCTAGCTTGGGTACGCTGTAACTCAACAAGGGAAAGTTGGATTGAATTGAAACTTGGTATATAGAAGTGCCGTAGTTTGACGGTGTGCCCTATCGTTTTTGGTGGAGGTCAAAGGTCATTTGGGGTCACCAGAGGTCAAAAACTAAAAACCTTCTTAACATGATATTTCAAGGTAGGAAACTTGGATAGATGTCATACTTAGTGTGTGGGTGTGTTATTGTGTAAGGATGAAATCTGATATGTTTGGTGAAGGTCAAGGGGTCATCTGGGGTCACCAGGGGTCAAACAGTGAAAAACATTTTAACATAGTATTTTAAGGTAAAAAGGACAGATTTCAAACCAATCTGTGTTTGGTTAAGGTCAAAGGTAATCAAGGTCACTGGAGGTCAGCCACTGGAAATGTTATTTAGAAAATATTGTAAGCTAGATAAAGATAGGTTCAATAGATTTTTTTATCTCACCTGGTTTTGCATGCTTACACACCCAAACACCTTAGAAGTTTGGCCTTTACATTCATTCAGTAATGATTACTTCGGGTTGTACACAGATTTTGGATCATTCAAAGTTGTAAGAGGGCAATAACTGAAATCTGTAGATTTCAATGAGCACAGGTCACACTGCATTAAACTGGTCTCTCTGCCAGTGGAAGCAATGCATGGGTTATACAGTATGTCTCTTTAATACTGCTGTGCTCTGTGGGGTAACCTAATCCTCATTCTATTATCACACCCCATTAATCACTTGCTTTAGGCTTAACTGCTGAATAAACCCTGTTTTCTGTGTAGAGATAGCAAACAGGACAAATGGTAGATTGTTTTAAAGTAACAGCAAGTTTTATTTGAGAGCAGGTAAAAATAACTTATGAGAGAAGTACAAGGGGTGTTTTTCTCTCTCTAACCACATTGTGTATTGTTTATTGGTAATAATATCAAGTTTGATTTCAAGCATAAATACATATGGAAATGAGGAAATGTTTTTGAAGGATCACCAAGCATTATACAAGTTGAATGTAAGTAAGGCCACAAAAATTTAATCATTGATATCATGTAATATAAGTATTAAAATACCCCTTGTGAAGATGTTACAATCATTGAGTACACGTATGAGCTTTCGCTTCTCTCTATTTCGAAGACTGGCTGTACACTAGTTCTTAAAATATCCAGCAAGGAACCACAGTGCCCATTGGGCTCTTGTTTTATTTTTTAAAAAAAATCAATAAAATCAACAACCCTGGCTTAAATAGTCCTCATTAAATTACATTATTAAGTTGTTTCATACAGGAGGGTTAGCAATAGGCCTAGCCTATGCATGGGGGATTTAAGTAAAGATCAAGAGGATTGCACGGCCAGGGCTATCTAAGTGGAGCGCCATCATCGGTTGATGCAGAGCGTACCGAGAAAATTTTGGCCACAACTACCCTCCTAGATTGCTTGAAATCCCATTTTCCAGGCATTGTGCTTACCTTTCCACCCTCCGACTTGGCAAGTTTTTAAGCCACCAACTTCCCATGATGCATGTGTTGTATAGTACATGTGTACTATCTAGCAGTCAGCCTACGTACGTAGGCCTCCATCTGTAAAAGTTATATAGTATTTAGGTGCATGGGTTGACTTTGTTCATGCCTTCTACGCCGTTGCAATATAAGAAACAGTACATACAGCTACTGTAAATGTGAGTTTCATGAACAGTGGTTACAGCAATACAATAAAATACAATATGCAGAATGTACGGAGTTTAGACTTTTCTGAGATACTGTTTCTACATTTTCGGTTGAGGTAACTTTTTTGCCCATAAATTGCGAACGTGTTATCAAACTTGTGTTGCCCGGCAGCAGTTGCCAGTTGTCAAATTGCGCTACTAGACACTTCAAGATTCATATTTTTGGACAGGGAATAAATCCCCCTGCAGGGCAAAATTTCCAGTCTGGAAGTTTTTGAGAATCTGCTACACAATGCATGTCTTTTCACCAATGCCTAATGTTAGGCTAGTAGCCTACACCCTATAATAGTGGAGCTCTCAAATTCATGATGCTTGGAACTCTGAATTTTACATTTTATGTGGATACATATGCATAACAAAAGGGTTAGGATAATGGTTATTTTTGGATCAGGGGAGGGAATAGACTCACATCAAGTTGGGTAGCCCTTGAACAAAGCTGTTTGTTCGTTCCATAGCCTAGCCTAGGCTAGGCTCATTCCTCTCACAACACAGCCCTTGTGCAGATACACTTCACAACTTTACTCACTATCCAGGACGCCCATGGACTGTCACCTCTTGCATCCCAAATAACAAAATATTCTTACCAAACTACACCACAATAAAATGGCAGCTACTCATGCAGAAAACAACATGACAAAATGCTTATTTTCACTTTATATCTTGCTCCAAATGATCAGTTTATGCAGTTATGTTGGTGATATCTCAACACGTTTAAGTTGAAAAAGTATCAGAGATTTGTGATGCTGTCTTATATTAAATTTTGCATGAGGCTCGGCTGGCGCAGCTGGCCTAAGCCTCGAATTAATGACTTGAATGACTTGATTTTTGGAGATCTGGGGCTGAAATTTTGGTGTATGATTGCTCTGGGGGAGAGCATTCAAAGCTACCTACTTGCAGTCTAATATGGGAAATTTAATTTGTGTTTTAAAGCTGTTTTTTTAGAGCTGAGTTCATTTTGCCTGCTGAGTGGTTACTTGTTTATTTATTGCACTAATAGCAGTGTGCTAGGTTGTGTGTTCAGTTCTTATCTTGCACATATACAGGCTATTTAACCTGCTTCTTTATGTTACATCTGGTTGAACAAAGCATTCACAGTACTGTCACTGTGTGCTTGTGTAGGTGGTCTCATCATCAGCTGTGGTCAGCTAGTGTGGAGAGAATAAACTGTAATCAGGGGACTACAACAGACCCTGTTGTAACTTATCTATTGTGGAGATCTGTTCAATTTATCATGAGTTGGCCCACCCAAACAATACCAATAACATAACTGTTTGAGTTTAATAAGCACAGCACATTATGAACTTCTTTAGTCTCTTTTTTATTTTGATCAGGACAGAGCCATGCAGTGTTTACTTGTGGATTTGTTGGTGCAACTGAATGTACTTTGCGATACCTGAGCAGTTTACAGATGCACCATACATAAGTTATTAATTTGATCTTACTGCCTATGTCTTTAAGAATACACATTCCAGGCTTTCATGATTTGAGAAAACACACAGTGATATTTAGATTTACCATAAAACTATATCAGATGTAGATCTACATGCAAAACCACAATTGTTTTGTTTTCACTATTCTTTACTTCCTTGCATTTAATTTTGTAATGTGAAGAGATTTTGGAAACAGGTAACAAATAAAATTTGGTTGAACTTTGAGTTCCTTCTTTTAACAGACAAAACAGGTTGTGTGAACTTCACAACAGCATTGCTGTTCTAGTTTTAACGGAAATTTTTGATCGAAAAAGTTCACTACGATCAGCTTTATGGAACATACATAACTCACCACCTTTCGGTCAAGAAGTGATCACTGCACACACATGAATGTGACATGGTAGAGAGTGACCTTTAGACTAAAGAACCAGCCGTTTTATCATTTTAATGCATACTTAAGTGGGGAAAATTTCCAAAGCAGCTGTATTGGTGTTATCAGTGGAATTCCGGAGCACATGTGCATTCCAGGGCATGGGTTCAAATCCCATTCAATGTACTGTGGATGGGTCTTTCCCTTGCTTTCCTTCCAATTTGCATACAGTAGGCTTGCCACTAAGATTGATTGCCCAGCCAACAAAGTTGGTGGCACATGAGACTGACGCTCCTTCAGGTAAACCAGTAGAATTTGCTTTGTTTGCCAAGCCTTTGTCTTTGTTGAGATGTAGACATTAATTTACAGTCTTTTAAAGGAGAGTGAAAGTTTTGGAATTTGTGACTGGTGAAAGTATCCCCTGGTTATATGCCAGTTTTAAAGAAGAAGATTATTAGAGCCTGGAAAGGCATGCAAAAACCCAGCAATGTCCATTTGCTGCCATGGGTGATAACTTTGTGATAAGGAGAAATTTTTTATGACTTTGTTTAACCTAATTATGCCTGATGTACAGTACTTTGCCAATATCAAGAATTGTTTCAGAAAATTTGATTGAACAACTTGGAAAAGAACTCATTAAAACTTGACTGATTGAAATCAACATGTCAAACTCTGTGAAAATATAAATTTTTCCAGTATTCCCTGCTATTCTCATGTTGTTCACACTATTATAGATTGCACATGAAACTTTATGGAACAAAAATGTTACAGATTCCTTGAAAAGGTGGTACTGTAGAGTTTTATATTCCTTGTTAGTTTCTAAACAGTATATCAGCAAAGAAATAGCTGTCAACCTTCAGAAGTTAGTGTTCCAAACCAATATGCAGTGTTTTAATGAGACTTAATAATTAGGGCTCAGGTGTTTATGGGGGTGTTGATTTTTAAAGGAAACAGTGTGAAGTGTGTTGCATGAAGACTGCTTTCTTTGGGCACATTTTTATGTATGTTATTACAGCATTAAAATGCAAAATACGTAGTACCTTGCTTCAAGAGTACTGAGTGGTTAGGGCATAAAACAGGAAGGTCTGGAATTTGGGTCATTCCAAAAACTTCAAAAACAGAGCCTACTGCCTTTGTGCGGTTGTGCTTGGTGCTCAGCATAAGCAATGGAGTATGGAAAACAAGCTTGTGTGTCACAACTGGAAATATTGCCATGGCTGGCCGGACTTGAACCAATTGGTTTAAAATTGGGCCATTAAATTCCACCTAACCTAACCCAACCTAACCTAACCCAACCTAACCTAACCTAACCTAACCTAACCTAATCTAATCTAATTAAGAGCATTGAGGTTCTGCAGCATCACCAATTTTGTTTTTCCGGTTTCATCTTTCATCTTTCTTTAATTAATACCTTGTCTGCTTTTGGTTAAAATATAGACATGAACAAACATTTGTCAAACTCAAATATTTTCACTGTGTTACTTTTGAAGATCATGCCAAGACAGGGTGACGTAAGCCTCAGCTTGACTGGCTCACAAGTCTCTGCTGTAAAGAGACCATCTTCTGCAAGTGGGACTCGCATCAGCAGCACAGGGAGTGCAAGAGGTCAAAACAGCCGACCAGGATCAAGTTCAAGTAACAAGGCAACTTCTAGAGGAAAAGCTGGACAAGTTCCACTCAGTGCAAGATCAGTCACATTTGGTAGTAATCATAGTACACCAAGGAGTACAAGAAGAAATGTTGGGGGAAAGATATCAACTAAAGGAATTCTTTCTGCACCAAGTTCACAGAGGAAGGAAGATTCATTTAGCAGCAGCTTGGGACCTAGTGGAGACTTGGTAAATCACTCATTGTGTTCCTAAAATAGTACATTTATTGGCATGCTTGTCAACCATTCCATTTTAAGCAGAACTGTTCTGCTGAGCTTTAAAACTCATAACTATCAAAGTGTTGTGATCTTCTGACATAAGGTATTAAAAATATATAGAAATTTACTAAAGATGTTCTGCAAATTGAATAGCCTCCAGTAGTAACATCAGTCTTTGCATAGTTTGACACGAAAACATTTCCACATATAGTGCGAACAGTAAGAGGGGAAAAAATGAACTTTGATCCCCTAAACTGCTTGTGCACTCTCCATGAACTGTTGATCATCTGCGAGATGTTTTGGTTTTGGGAGAGGACAGTATTGGCAAGTATGCATTGGGTGATGTATCCCATGAGTTGTCTTTAATTTGTCTTAATCTGTTAATGATCCTTAGGGCAACTTGTTCTGAGTGTACAGTACATGTATGCATTCCCATACTTAACACATTCAGCACCTGCAGTTTGTGTGCTAAAAAACTGGAAACTGAGCTACAGTGAATGTATTCATATCAAGAGCTCTCAAGACTCATCTCAAGACTTATCTCCTTTACATTATATTGGTCACAAAGAGGTGGCTTATGCTAAAAACCTATTGGTTAATAGTGAGATTGTATCAACTACTAAATGGTGGGTCATTTAGTCTCTTTTTGATCAAAGTATCAATTTTTTAAGTTTTTTTTCAACATGTTTTTCA
The DNA here is from genome assembly GCA_037179385.1 of Holothuria scabra. Classification (NCBI taxonomy): domain Eukaryota; kingdom Metazoa; phylum Echinodermata; class Holothuroidea; order Aspidochirotida; family Holothuriidae; genus Holothuria; species Holothuria scabra. The sequence continues at coordinate 4,648,391 of CM074184.1, forward strand.
TTAAAGCGGCAGTCAGAGTTTTTTGTTAGAATTTTTTACAACTTTAATTCTTCACCACATTTGTACATTGACTTAAAACTAACAAAAGATGATCTGTGATCATGGGCTAACATCATGATTGGTTACCTTGTAGAGGAGGATGTCTAGTCTTGCATCCATGTAGAATTTTTTACTCAAGAAGTATTAAGAAATTTTCATTCTAAAGTAATTAGCACAAAATTAACATTTCTTCTAACTTGAGAGACCATTTCAATGTTTCTATATTCTCATAAAGAATCAGTTCACCAGGAGAAAATGATGTGCTGGAACAGTCGGTTAATATTCTCTGTCAAACTCTGATTACCCCTTACACAAATTATGTAAAGGGATTGTCTATGGAGTTGTTTGCATGTATTACAGTAGTTTTAAGTCATGAAAAAACTGTCAATGACCCTTTAGCCCTAAGTACTGTGCAATATGATTATTTTGCAGTCTTCTGTAACTCTCTACAGTGTCAGCAGAACACTAGGAGCTTGCATAGTATTCCCTTACACCAAATTGTTATTTGTGTCTTGCTTTTAAAATTTCTGTAGTTCTATAGATTGGAAAAAAGATCATGCATGCTTTTGTTGTATTTGTAGAAAAACATAAATTGTTAGATCACACTACCTTGAATTGAGGTTCCACTGAAAGAATTACATTAACAATTTGTCTGTTATTTTTTTTCCACACAGCACTTCCCTCTCTCCAATGGCGTAGAAGAAAGACAAAACAGTTTAACAGGCAGCAAGAAACACAGGAGAGGTATTGCTGTACTCATAAAAAATGAAAAGTTATTTTACCTCATTTTATATGTGGGATTTAGAGACAAATATTTGTCCTAGGATGACATTATTTGTAATAATGGACAGGATTCTGGCAAACAAAGTAAATGACATTTGATATTAATTTGCTGTTGTAGTTTAAGGCAATAAATATTCAGTCATCCCAAAAGTGTTACAAGAGATCAGCAAACTCTTGCGATACATATAACTTCACAGTTTCCTCTGCATGTATAACTGAATGTTTTTGAAGGTAACTATTACCGACAGAGATAACATAAGGAGTTGTATCAAGAAATAAGTAATTCAACAAATAATTAAATACGACCATGATGAAAAGGAGCTTTCTCTAATTAATGTAGTATGAGGGGATATGCTTATTCAAATGGTGGAAGGAAACTAATTTTACCCTTTAAGTGTATCTGCAAGAATGAACAGTTTTTTACATTAAACTTTTAAGCCTTTATCCATTAACTAATAACCTAGGGTCATTCGATTTTCACAGCCTTTTCTGTTTTTATATTGTTCAATGTACAACCAGCTAGTGTCATATAAGTTCCTGAAGTGATGGGCAGTTTTTTCAGAATTGAAATGAACTTGAAAAATGTAGCAAATAAAACATTTAGAATTGTTTAAAATGGAATTGTGAATGAAAAAAGGTTAGAATCGCTGCCTTGATTTGAGGAGCTGGACCTTGCAATAATCCACAGCTAATTCTCACTTAAATGGAATATCTTGTCATGGAAAATAGCTCTCACATCTCAAAGAGCTACTATCCCCATCCAGTTCTTCGGCCAAAGCTCCCTGCACTAATTAACAGAATGCTACAGTAAGCTTAACTTGACCCCTGGAGACTGGCACATAAGTAGCCACCATATCAAGTTAGATGAGATTTAGTAACACCAGCATAAAATAGTTATATAGAGTCAACAAGGTAAACATTAAATGCAGTTTTAAATGTGGTTCAGGTTCAGTTTCAAATACAGTGTAAGTATGGTGTACAATCCATCCCTGAAGTTGCTTCTTACAGTGTGACATACCATGGGCATATTTTACAACCCTCAGTCAACAAGGGGAGTTTCCACATCAGAGTATGAGAATAATTTCACTGTTGAAGATTATTTGTGGAAGCTGTAGAGAAAGCCACATCAACTGCAAAGAATTATATTCATAACTATCCACTCCATCTTTGATATGTCATGGTAAATAAGTGTTAACTACCCCAATATCTCTGAAAAGGTTGGAAGCAAAAATGTCATCCTGGTCAGCCTAAATCTTTTATTTCAATTACACAGTTTTCAATATTAACATTCAGTTTTTTTATTTGCTGCTATTGCTGAAACCATCAGTTGCCATTTTTGTGTCACTTAAAGAACAATTCACAGCTTAATGTGTAATGTTTAAATTGAATTAAAATGTATCTTTTGACCTTTACAGCATCAAGTCTAAATACAAATGTATCTACAAACAGACACAATGACAAGACAGATAGCTTGCAAAAAAGTAAAAAGATGTCCAGGTTAGTCTTCATCTCTTCTAAAGTTTCAGATGTAACAATTTTTTATCTTAGCCATCAATCAGAGTAGAACATCTAAAGCATGAATTTTAAGTATGAAACAGTTTGTTGCACAATGTTTTCTTTCCTGTTCTAAACATTGTTTGCTTTACAGCAAAAATAATTCATATGTGTTGTTTAAACTTCCAAATAAAGTTTTCTTATGTTTTTATGTTTGGTGAGGTATACACATAATGAGAGAGAAAGGGGTAAGTTTAAATGTTATGGCTCAGTATTATCATTTGATCAATTTCTCCTATCTTCTTGGTACTGTATACTTATTCTTTAAATCAGTGGAATTGGTACCTATTTTGCATGAGTGGCAGACCCATAGCCAGAAGGGGCAAAGACCCCTGAAAATGTTTTTGCCTCCTCCTAACATTTTGAAATTTGCCATTGACTCTATACTTCAGCACACATTTAACCCCCTGGAAAGATTTTAGCCACCCCCCCCTTTGCCGTTTGTGGCTATGCACCTGATGGGTGGAACACTCGGGAAGCTCGAAGGCCCCTCCCCAGGAAATTTGGACATCTGGAGGAAAATCTTGGCAATTATAGGAAAATATCCATTTACTGTTCATGAAATATGGGGAGAATTGTGGGAAGTAATTTTACTTTTTCCTGGGAAGTAAATATTTTTCCAGCCTTGCCTATTTGCCCCATTGTGGGAACTTTGATCATCCATATTTTGTGTAAACTAAGATGCTCATCTTTAAAAAGATAAATCCCAAAACATGAAAAGGCAGGTATTAAGACCAGTGCAAATTGTGACTCCACCAATGTACACAAAAAGGTATTAGCACAATTTATCACCTGTCCTCCCAGTCATAACTTTATGAGAGTTGCTTCAATCGTTTCTCTTCTTAGATGTGGTCTCTGTTAATTTATTTGTAAGTTTGACTCAATGTAACTTGTTTTTTTTTTAGTACTGATGATTTTCTTACCCTGTTTGACACACCTCATCACCAACCAGTCATCAAATATAGGACAAAAGCAAAGAAGGAACCAGCAAAGATGCCTAAAGAACCGGTGAGGCAATGTTCTTATGTAGTCCGGTCACATCAAAAGACAGTGTTTATTGGACACATGCACAAAATTTGGATTGGTTTTCAATTAAAGCAAAACAGCTTACTGGGAGGCAAAGTGGGATCACTTCTTTATTTACCATGACCATCCCTAGAGAAAAGTCTCAATACAAACTATTAGTTCAATTTAGAAAAACTAGAATTAGATTTTGGATTGAAAATGCTGTAGTGTGACCAGCTCTTTACACATTTTTATGCTTCGTTGATACCATCTTGGTGCTCTTCATCCCCATTCCTTCAGTAACTTGTCTGACTACGAAGCTTGAGATTTTAACCCAGCATTAAAAATGGAATGTATGTCATTGTGCTTGGTGTTCAGTGTAAGCAATGGAGTAGGGAAAACAAGCCATTGAATCACAACTGAAGAAAAGGCTTTAGCCGCCGGACGACTTATCATTTGGTAAGAACTGAGGGGTGAAACCTTATATATATAACTACAATTAAATGCATTTGTCCATGCATGGTGCTTATTTCTATAATGTGGCAATCAATAGGACATCAAAACAGGAAAATCATCAAATTTTAAAATTCTTCAGGTCCAAAAACCCTGGGAATGTTTATATCTTTTCACTTTCATTTTGGAATCATGCAAACATTCCTCAAGAATATTACAATATCTGTTTCCTGCAGTAAATTGTGTCATATTTTCCTGTAGATAGAACCCCTCAAAACTGTAATGATGAATATAATTATAATTTGCAGTTAGCACTGTTTACCAGAAAGTCACAGGTCACTGATATCATCTGTTTTTATTTCAAACCAACCTTATCAGGGCTTCACGTCTCATATTATATTTTTCCTTTTTCTTTATGTTTGTTTTCAAAGCTTAAAAAGGAAGTGGTTATCACCATGTTCACCGTCTCATTTAAAGTTTGTTTCTTATTATGACAGAATTAGAATTTGTTCCTCTGGCATGGTTGTTACAGCTCTCTATTCAATTCACACCAATCCTGTTGGCTACAGAAAAAGTTATATCTCTTTGCTGCTGTGGGCACTGTACTTTGACATACCTAGCAAAGTTTATGCAGCTAATCTTTACAAAGCCTGCTTGCTATCTGTTTACAAGGATCAGTCAGTTTCTCTCCCCCCATCCTCCCTTTAGCTATAAAATTGCAAGACATGAATAAGACTTGCTTTGGAACTTAAGTGGTGATTAAAGATATTAGCCATTCCATTTTTTGGAATGAGAATGTTAAATGTTGGTTGTTCTTTAGCAAGTTTTAAGTAGGTCTTGTCAGCTCCTTTTATGCAGTGATGATAGTTTCTTTCAGAGGTGAAACAGTTAGCTGCAATTTTTCCCTGTTTTGATTCAGATCCAGTGAAAATTTTGTTTGAAAATGACCTTTACAGTTTGCAGAACATATTTTTTATTTTGGCTTTAACTTGTAGCTGTCATTTTTCACAGTGTTTATGAGTCAGTTCAAAGGTTAGAAACACAGCTAATCATCTTAGGGGTGTGACAGGTGTATTAAAGTATTAAAATAGCCAATTATTTACTCTGCTGGTGGGATCACATACATTCAGAGAAAATTTTCCGGGAGGAGTAGTGCAGGTGTCATGGCCTTCTGTCCTGTCTTTACCAATAATGTGCATGTGAGGAGGCACAGCTATATCTTTGTTTAAAACAATATAAGAATATTATATTAATACACTTTGTTACACACAGACAGTCAGTCAGTTATACCTGTCTAGAAACATTAATTATTTGAAAATTTCTGAATTTTTGATAAAATGGAATGCAATAGACTGTCACTTGCATGCAGCATAAAGTTCGCGAAAAATTAGTTTTTGCTATTGATACAAAGGTTGCTGAAGCTGGAGCTGTGTAAACTGCTGTAAGGTGATCAAAACAGCTGTTTATGTTGTTGATATTTATTGACTGGAATGTTCTCAAATTTGTCAAATTCTCTTGAATGACTGTTTCTTTTTTTGCAGATGTCAAGTAGAGCTTTTGCCATTCCAATCAGTGCAAGAAGTACAAGCACAGTGAGTTCATATGGACCTAGGTCATCTCGCCCCACCTCCGGACTTGATATCAGTAATGATAAACTAAATTCAGCAAGAGATTTCTCTCCTAGACTTCATCCAGAAGACCTTATATCATCACAAATTGATACTAAGGACCTTGTCAAAAATTCATTGGCAAATGTTTTAAACTCTGTACAACCAGGGCATGGCCAAGACAACATGGACGATGATTTTGTTGAAAATGAAGAAATACTGTTTCAGCCAAGGTACAGAGACACTGGAGTCGGGTCAAAGATTCAGACTGCTGGAATAGAGGACAGGGAAGTAGAAAAGTCGATGTCAAATGGTCGACTGGAGTCATCTTTGAGTAGGGAGCATGTTGAGAATGAGTTGGAACACCCTATGGCTGAAGAACTTATTCAGTCTATGAATGTATCAGCCACAAAGATTCAGAGATGGTATCGTGGTTTGAAGAAGGAGAAGAAGAAGGAGGGGGAAGATGAAATTAGAAAAGTCTTGAGAACAAAGTGGCAGGAGAGAGCTGACATGATGGAGAGGGAGAGAAAGGAAAAGGAATCAGAGGAAAAGAAAGAACATGATCGTAAAAGAATCAGGGAGGAAAAACAGAGGCTGGCAAGACAGGCTGCAATTGAGGTAATTTATCAGTTTTGCTTCGTTTTTTTATTGGTTTTGATGATAAGAGAAACCTATGCAATCATGATGGTGTGTGTATGTATGTGTGTGTGTGTGTATGTGTGTGTGTGTTTGTGACACTTTGCTTGTTAGCACGATATCTCAAGATAAGAATGTCTGACAATTTTCAAACTCGATACATGGATGCGCCATATTGAGAGGAAGAACCCTATTGTTTTTGGCGGAGATCAAAGGTCATCTGGGGTCACCAGGGGTCAATTTCTGAAAACTTTGTTAGCACGATATCTCAAGATAGGAAACTTGGATAGATTTCATATTTGGTATGTGGATGCCTTATGGTCAGAAGAGGGTCCCTATTGTTTTTGATGGAGGTCAAAGGTCATGTGGGGTCACCAGGGGTCAAAGTCTGAAAATCTTATTAGCACGATATTTCAAGATAGGGAACTTGGATAGATTTCATATTTGGTATGTGGATATGTTTTGGTCAGAAGATTGTTCGTATTGTTTTCGTTGGAGGTCAAAGGTCATCTGGGGTCACCAGGGGTCAATTTCTGAAAACTTTGTTAGCACGATATCTCAAGATAGGAAACTTGGATAGATTTCATATTTGGTATGTGGATGCCTTATGGTCAGAAGAGGGTCCCTATTGTTTTTGATGGAGGTCAAAGGTCATCTGGGGTCACAGGGGGGCAAAGTCTGAAAATCTTGTCAACACAATATCTCAAGGGAGGAAACTTGGATAGGTTTCACATTTGGTTTGGGGATGCATTATAGTCAGAGGATGGGTCCCTATTGGTTTTGGTGAAGGTCAAAGGTCATCTGGGGTCACCAGGAGTCAAAGTCTGAAAATCTTTTTAGCACGATATTTCAAGGCAGGGAACTTGGATAGATTTCATATTTGATACGTGGATGTGTTATTGTTAGGAGATGGATGGTTCATATTGTTTTTGGTGGAGGTCAAAGGTCATCTGGGGTCACTGGAGGTCAAAGTCTGAAAATCTTGTCAACACAATATTCAAGGGAGGAAACTTGAATAGATTTCATATTTGGTTTGTGGATGCATTATAGTCAGAGGATGGTCCCTATTGGTTTTGGTAAAGGTCAAAGGTCATCTGGGGTCACCAGGGGGTTAACAATATCTCAAGGTAGGGAACTTGGATAGATTTCATGTTTGGAATGTGAATGGGTTAAAGTTAGGAGATGGTCCCTACAGAGATGCCAAGTATCTTGATTTGTTTGGAGTAATTACCATTTCCACCCTCGAATTACAAATATCCTCCAAAAATTGCTCTTTTCACACGTGAAAGATCTTTGTTGAAATCTCAAAGTGTCTAGCTACCTAAACTGAAAAGTTCAGGCCAAAATGGTATGGTTCGATTGAGCAAGTGGGCTAGTACTTTCTGCTTAGGCTTAAGGTAGGCCTAAGTTAGGCCTAGCCGACGCTACATCTTTCACAAAGCAGGATCGAGTACTGAAGAGGATCAACAAAGATCCACTTGGCCAAGAACATAAAAAATATTTAAAAGGCATTGGTAAAAAACCCTTATACAACAATCTGCAGTACTTTTGTGAGCTTTAGGTGTAAAGTTTTTCCCTGCGATGTAATTTTCTTCATCATGTCTAATGTCTTGGCACTTTTGCCATTGCCTAATGTATAGCATATATGTACATTTTGAACCTATTCTACACTTGTATGTTTCTGTGTAATATCCTAAGGCTAGCCTACTGGGAAATTTAGCTTTCCTAACAATATTTTAGTTGTTCTAGAACATGATATAAAGCATGCAGCAGCATATTTTGGTAGCAGGGTGGTATCTGCAGCAGGTGAAAACTTACAAACTCTCCCATATAGTGTTACGAGAAGCTGTTCAAGAGTTCTCCCATATATATTAGTGTTACGAAGTGTCATTGCAAAATAATGTCTCGACTCTGCAGTATTTATGGGGTTGGTTCAAACCTCTGCACTGAAATCTAACCCTCATCAAAGTCTTAAAAGTATTATTAAACCTTTCAGCTTGAATGGATGGGGAGAGGGTCCTTAATTTAGAGTGTTGTGAACTCTCAAGACTTATTGCAGGTAATTATACAAAACCATCATTACGTCATTTCTTAATTGTACCATGGTTTTTCAGGGTTGCCCTAGCATGAGAGGGGTCCACTTTTAAAGAAGGTTTGCATGATTCCTATTTTTCATTTCTTGAAGTCAGCTCGAAGCCTTTTGAAATTGCAATATGTAGAGGTTAAAGGTTTTGTAGGGTCACTGGTGGTCAAAATGTGAATGACAACCTTGTTTAATAGGTGTGAACACATCTTAAAGTGGGAGACTTAAATAGATTTCATGTGTGGTTTGTGAATGCTTATAGTAAGAAGATGATCTCTATTTTTGGTGGCGGGGACAAAGGTTATGTGGGATAACAGAATTATTTTTTGAACATGTTAGTATAACATTTGAATGAGAAGATAATGGTACATGATGGGATTATTTGAAATGGAACATTTGTGTGTCATCGAAACCTCAATGCAGTTTTGCATTCTGGTTTCTAAAAAAATCTGTTGTAGAAACATGAAAGTATTGATGGCAGAGATGAAGGCAAGTTGCAACTTCAGTCACAATCCTCAAACTCTACCTGACTTGAAAAATTGTTGGGAAATTTCCCCAATAAAAACATTAATTAAGGCTTGATAGTATGGCATGACTCAAGTTGCTAAAATGGATGAACATGACTTAAGGAGAAATGGGAGACTTGACTACATCTATGTCTGATTGTTAGTGCTTCTTTTGTATTTAGATTGTATCTTAAGATAAATACCAAACACTGTATATCCGAATGAAGTGATATTCAAAGAATCATTGAATTTTTGTGATGTAGTGATGAAGTGTCAAGAGGCATCATCCATCCTTTCCTGAATGACCAGAAATGCTATTAGCTGCAAGAAATAATTTATTCTTTAAATTGTGTAATGTAAATACACAAATGTACTCATTTAGGATGATCTACTTAACATATTCTGGACAATTTTTTTGCAGGAACTTCAGAGAAAAAGAGAAGAAAAGCAAAGAGAGATCAAAGAAAAGGCAGAGGAAGAGTTGAAATTTCTAGAAGCAAGTGGCAAAGTCAAGAAGAAACCAAGTGGCAAGAAAATAAGTAAAAGACCACCATCTCAGAATGGTAGTAACAGAGGTATTATGTCAGAGAAGAATGGGTCCAAGGAACAGAGTGAAAGACTAGAGAGAGATGACGCTAAAGAAAGACCGGGGACAGCTAGCAGTCTTGGAAGGAAGGTGGAAGATATCTTTCAATCTGTGAGTACAGTGTTTTGTGCTTATTTTTTGCTTTTTCCTGAGACAGGCAGAAGGAAACTGCAGCATTTTTTCTGTCAGGAGGTTTTATGTGTAGGTCAAAGAGAAAGAAGGTATGTATGTCATGTAAGCCTCCCACAAACTGTATTGAATAGAGACCTACTAATCCTATTCTTTTCAGGTAGGATCATCTGCCTTCAGTTGTCTGTTCTTCTCAGTTTTCAGTACGTTTAAATGATTTTTGCTTGAAAATGTCTTTTATGACTGGCCCAATTCTTATAAGTGAGTTCCTTAAGTATACAGTGATATTTCACATGATATGATTCATTTTCTGGTTGTGTTAATTCTTAATTTCTAATTCTTAATTCTAAATTAGACACAATGATTGAAATGCAAATCTTTGCAGAAATTTTTGCATCAAATTTTGTTTGTGCAACACTCTGCTTTGTTTATTTTACACTGTCATTCAATTGTGGGCTGGCTTGCAGTAACCACAGGTTGGTTCATCATTCTTTAATATGTAATGAAGAATCACTGCAGAGCATATTATTTTTGTGTATTAGCAGACTTTTAACTAAGTGAGGATAGTATTACATGATCTGAATGTCAGTTTGTCAGGATCATGTAGTACATTCTTGTTCTCTGTTTTTGGATCATACGTTGACCCCCTCAAACTGAATGTAGAATGTAATACTGCAGTAGAGTATATATATATTCTACACACTTACAAAAGCAATGATTTATATTGATCAGGGATCTTCACCAAGAACCCCGGGGAAGGATGATGCTGTAGATGAGACTGCCACAGAGACGCCATCGGTGACAACTCACACAAAGACCACCTTAGATGACCTCCTAGATACTCTAAAGCAGCTTGAGGAACCAGTCCGGGTACCAAGCCCTGAAATGAAGAGGTCCAAAGGACCTGCCTGGTGTAAGTACTGAGTAGTTCTGTGATTGAAAATTGCAGCCCAAGTCTAGAATGCTATGTATGCATTGAAACATGTGTATCTTTACAGGAGATTTGTTTTATTCAAGGTTACCCTACTAAAAGGAGAAGTTCTCATCTTAACTTAGAATTTGAACAAATTTAAGAGGGTGGTGTAAGGAATCTTTCAGACAAAATTAAGAGTTTAAAAGGTGTTGTAAGTTGTTACATGGTGGGTTGTGGCAATGTACTCACAACTGCCAAGTGACACCAGAAACCTTCAGTTCTGCATACTCATTATGCATATCATCTAGATAGGGACTGATGTAAAAATTGCAATAGATATCTTGTTGTACTCTCACTTGTTGATATGATACTGAAAAAATGAACAAAGCACCCTATGTAGCAGTGAAGTTTGAATGATCAGTCTGGTTATATTCTGTGTTAGTGTGTAGCAAGTGTCTAATATTTTGGTCTTTTTCAAGGAGTGCAAAGAAACTTGTCAAAAATAAGTGAATCATCATAAGTGAATTAATTCAAGTTTTTATAAAATTATTGTAAAATATTGCTTAAGCTGTAATGAAATAATTGATATACAGGCAACTCACAGATTCCACCAAAAACTCAAAAAAGGGGGATTTAGAATTGCCAAGACCCCAAGTCCAAATTGATGCTGCCTTTGGCCTAAGTTACAGGTTGGTTCGGGGCGGTAGCTCTAATACGTCAAGGACCCCAATCTAAAAGGTTTTAAAGGCTATTTATTTCATTAAGTTGAATAGTGCTGCAAAGGTGTCTTCTTAAATAAAACACCAAGATACTGACAATTTTGATGGAAATGAAAGGGGGAGTTTTATCCCATGTAAGGGGATTTTTTCCTGCCATCCCATATAACCCCTCCACAGACATCTTGACAGTTTACATTTGTTGCCTGCAAAGCTGATGAATTTTTTATGGTCTTATTTCCAATTATTTCCTTCCCAGTGGATATTTTCGATGAGAAGGAAGATGCAGTTGAAGAGAGTTTACCAACCCCACATCAAAGGCTTGGAGCATCCTCCAATCCAGTTTACCTCTCAGCCGAGAATCTACAGGAGTTAACAAAAGATGAAAGCACATCAAAAAAAGATAAATCCAAGCCCAGTAGTCATGCACTTCTTACAGAAGAAAAATTGAAGTTAGTTTCTTAAAGTTGTGAAAGTGGTTAATGATATCTTTGAGGAAAAAATAGGATAGATGCTGTTACATATATTTTAGCTTTAATCGCTATTTCAGAGACTCAAAATATTTCTCTTAGAAGCATCTTAAATTCAAAACAGTGTTTTAGGTGCTTACCCTTGACATTCTTAAGCAGATGTCTAAGGATTTTTTAGTTACTCAAATTTTGATATGTGTTTATGATCTCGTCATGCTGTACAAAATAAATTTCCACCATTAAAACACAGCAAAAGAATGCTCAAATGTCTGTTCTACTTATGGTTTTACAGAAAATATGGTGTAAAGCACCTTAAACATATCCTTCTGCCCTTAAACATGGTACTCAGTACTAAGCAGTAGAGTAGGGAAGGCAAGCCATGAGCCAGATCCTTATCTAACTAAATACATGGTACTCTACACATATGTAAATTGTGTTTTCCTGGTAAAACTAGCTTTTAAAACTTTAAGAATGTATTTGGAAAGTTACTAGTTATGTAACTGTGTAAGAGTATGCTAAGGATATCTTTTAATCAGGTCTGATTTTAAATTGAGAAAGTTTTCAAGATTGTTCATTTTACAAGATGAAATAGTGAAAGTACTTGTGCAAATAAATCTTACTAATCACTAGTAATATGGTGATAAATTAAAACTAAAATTATAAAAATAAATAAATAAATTTTTTCTACAATAATTAATGTTTGTTTCATTTTGAACTAGGTGCCATAGGTATTAACATACTTTTACTGATAATGGCAGCACTTTGTCCACCTTATATAATCAAATGAGACTTCAGCATTGAGTTTCTAACCAGTTGGTTTAAGTCAGACTGGCCAGGGTCTTATTCCCAGTTGTAGCTCACTGGGCATGCTTTACCTCCTGCATTGCTTTTGCTCAGCAGATCTCTTGCATTGCTTTTGCCGAGCTCCAAACACAATGGCAGAGGGTTCTATATTAAGTCTTTTGGTATTACCCAGCCAGGAGTCTAGCTTCAGATCCTCTGACTGCAAGTTGTTTGCTCAAACAATTTGACGGTGGAGTTGGCCTATACTATGTAAATATCTGTTTCTTTCTTTATTTGTTCACGGGTTGATACCTTGCTTCCAATGAAAGTGTAAGTTAAGGGACTAGTCCCAGTGAACATGAAATAAAGTTACTTTTATTAAACATTTCACTCATAAAACAGCTGTAGCACATATAATCAGACACCTCTTTCTTTAAAACCTTTGTAATGGTATTATGTAATTTATGTAGAAGAAGTAACCATTGCTTTGAGATAAGTTGACGGTTTAAATATGAAGAGTTACACAAGATTTTGTTACTTTGCAGAAACATCATGTCATTTTTAGATGAAATCGACCAAGCTGATCCTGAAAATATAAGTCAACTCAATAAACAGGTAAAATGTCTATCAATTCTGTGTATGCATGTGTGTGGTCATAGTCAAGCTTTTACTCTCACATTTTCAAAAGTGCTTCAAAATATATTCCCACGTTTTGCAAACATCAGAAATCCAGGTGAGTAAAGAAGAATTGTCATAATTAAATTATGCATAAATTCTAGTGAGGAATCCAAGAAATTAAAAATGCTAGGTAATTATTACTATGATTAGGTTTTTTAATATTTTGTCTCTAAACAGGTAGGTGGACAACATGTTGTTATACCTTTAAAAATAAATTGTCAAATAGAATTGGTCTTTTTAATTTAATATACCCATGCATAACTTTTTTGAGGAGTTTAGTCGGGTGAGGAATCCATGTTTCACTTTGTTTCTTTGAAAGATACAAATATCTTGTAAAAAGGGTGGAAGAACTTTTTTTTAAGTTTAAGGAAAATGTTGCATTTATGCCTTTATGTCTCTTGAAAACTATGATATGAGTTTACCGAATGATATTCAATGCAACAGCCATAAGCAAACAAATTTAAATTTGATTTAAACAAATAAGATTTTCACTAATTAAAGGTCACAGCCTTGTAACTCGTGAATAACTTGTTTGCCTAATTGTTTACGTTTTCTAAATAAATTGTAACCTTCATAAATCTTGTATAAATGTTTAATATTTTTTCTGGAGGGGGGGGGGGTAGAAGAACTATTGTCAGGGTTTGCTAGTTGAACTAGGTTTTTACAGGGCATGGAAACCTGGAAAGTCAGGGAGGTTTACATTTATAATTTGGATTCTTTGAAGTATTGAAAAGTGTCATTTCCTTCCAAAGTTATGGATAATCATGAAATTTGAATAACTTGAAAATTGTCTTTACTGGACCGACTTAATTCCAGCTGAAATATTTTTCCTTCTAAATCAGTTTGTGTATTGTGGCTTGCTAAAGGTCATGTAAATTCATGACATGCTTGTTGCAGAGGTCACAGAAAGTCAGGATATCATAGATGAAAGAATGTGTAAGAACCCAGTTTGATGAAGTAGTTGGGTAATGATAATAGCTGTTCTCTATAACTACCATTTTAATTCTATTAAAGTACAAATGTCTGATTTAGACACAAGTAGTGTACATTTTAATATTGTAATTGTGGATGTTCACATTCCAAGCTATTACATGTGTTTGAATTGTACTTGTTTATTACAATATAAACATTGTGATGTTCTATGTTTTAGGATGTCAATGGAGAGTTTGCTAGTCCTCCAACATTGGTACCATCTGCTGAAGAGATTCAGAAACTAGAGGAAGCATCTGCTGCTGCCTCTGAAGTGACAAGTACTATCCTATCACAGAGACTTCAATTAGAAGAGAAGGATAGGTCTGTTAAAATGTTACAAAAGAGTCTGGTAAGTATGAATATTATTCTTTGATTTTTTTTAAGGTGGAAAAGAGGGAATGAATCTTTTTGATTCCTTGCCAAAGGCAGGCAAGGAATCTATGCGATGGTGATGTTGTGTGTGTGTATGTGTGTGTGTGTGTGTATGTGTGTGTGTGACGCCTGCTTGTAAACACGATATCTCAAGAACGGTAACCCCCAGGGATCTCAAACTTGGCATGTAGATTGTCCACATTGAGTAGATGGTCCCTATTTTTTTTGGTAGAGGTCAAATGTCATTTGGGGTCACCAGAGGTCAAAATGTAAATACCTTGGAAATTGCTTGTAAACATGATATCTCCAGAAGGAAAAATGTGAGCAATCTCATACTTACCATGCTGATTGTCCATATTGAGTAGATGGTCCCTGTTGTTTTTGATGGAGGTCAAAGGTCATTTGGGGTCACCAGAGGGAAAAAGGTCAAAACCTTGTAAACACTGTATCTCAAGAAGGGTAAATGTGAGGGATCTCATACGTAGCAGGTGGATTGCACATATTAAGTAGATGATCACTATTATTTTTGGTGGAGGTCAAAGGTCATTTGGGGTCATCAGAAAAGCTCAAAAAATTGTAAACACCATATGTCAAGAAAGGTAACTGTCAGGAATCTCATATTTACTAAGTGGATTGTCCATATTGAGTAGATGACCCCTATTGTTTTTATTGGATGTCAAAGGTCATTTGGGGTCATCAGAGTTCAAAACATCTAAACCTTGCAAACACTACATCTCAAAAGAGTGTATAACTGTTGAAGTTAATATCCATGAGCGGTTAGGGTGAAAGGGTAAGAATAATTTGGCATGGGTTATGTAATAGGCATAGGGTATATAATTTTTTTGGAACAGTTTATTAACTTCACTATGTAAATTCTTTAGTGAGGTAATTTTGAAAATGCGTTTGTAAAGTACTGAAGCAAACTCATAGGAAGAAGGTCTAAGGTGCACAAAAAGGCACATCACATGGTAGTTACTGTACAGTATGTTGATTCTGGCATGAAATTGTGCCCTGTTATTACATTAAGTTTCAAGTATTAATACATGAAAAAGTGGGCAGAGCAAAATATAAAATCTTAAAAGGCAAAATCTGTTCATCAGGCTGGCATACATGCTTCAATGCTCATGGGTATGCTGATTTTGCAGCCACAAGTAAATAGATTTTCATGAAACTGATGTGGAACATGTGAGTTTAAACAGTCTGTATAAGGGTCATTTAGGGACATAGTCTGAAAATATTAGAAGATGCTTCTATGCACACAAAGTAGATGACTGATGTGGAACTTCATAAGTATAAACTTTGAACAGAGAGTACTCTGTGTGATGCACAAGAATCTCTTTTATAACATACCTACATTACCTTTTCAATAACCTTAAAGAAAACCTGAAGAAAACATTAAACTTAGTGGCAAAAAGTGCTAATATTTGACAAACCTTGTGCCTACTGTCCTCATGAGGACATGTGCATGCAAGCATGCATTAATTGGAAGTGGGAATTGATTAATTAGATATACCACAGTTAATTAGTTTTACAAAAAAGAACCTAATTTACACTGATCATTTGGTATCAAATACCCTTCAGCGCACATGAACTGTCATTGCCTAATAGAGTGAATCAAATTGTGACTGACCCATTCTTTGCCATTTGGTCACAGTTATCTGGCCCAATTTTTCATAGTTGACTGCCAGTTATCCCCACAGTGTCCTGAAGGATTACCTCATACAAACATACAGCTCAATTGACTTAAGCTTTTTACTGTATAAGTGGTGTTAATTGACTCTTATAAACCCTCTGAAGAAAGCTTATTTTTATCTCAGTACATAACCATGACAGCCCATTGTTTGTATATACTCCTATTTCCTGCCATTCCCTGCAGGCATTCAGTACTCTATTTGTGGTCAAAATGTCAGACCTCCATGAAAGTCACACCTCTGCTAAATCCAGCATAAAATAACTGTCCACATTATCTTGTCTCATCTGACCACAAATAAAAGTTGTTTGCCTAGCCATTGTCTGGAGATGGAGAAGTTCATGTACACTGATCAAGTTTCTAAACTGAAAGTCATCTTAGAAATACTGTAGATTGACACCCTTCAGAAATTAGTGTCCTTTACATAGAAGCTGGTGGAATTGAACAAATAGTGTGTTTGTATAAGGAATTTTTGTTGAACACAACTTTAAACATTGGTGTCTGTCTAGATTGGTGTTTCTGCTTTACAGTTTCAATATGCTCTACAGTGATTATTTGTCACTTAGTTTCATTCTAGAATTTGTTTTAAATTTTTGATAGCATAAAATGTGTCAGCATACTACTTGCCTCATCTCTGCATATATCTGGATAACCGCACCAAAAAAGTAACCCCTGTGTGAAGGATTATATAGTTATGTCAAATATCATCATCGAGTGGGAATTCTTGTCTCACATTTCATTTTTATCCATGTCACTATCCCCCCCCCCCCAAAAAAAAAGTGTACCATAAAGCTTAATGCATAGAACCATTGCTTCAAGATTACCCTTTATGACACTTTTCAAAAGTATCAAGATTTTATTTTGCATTGCTGATGTCGTTTAAAAGTAGTTAGGGTAATAAGAGCAAGCAAGCATAATGTTGTATACTGTGTATCAAACAAGGAAAACTTGTACTGTATGTTATGCTGTACCTACAGTATAAGTAGACAAAAGGCCAATTAAAAGTCTTGTTAAATTATGGATTAATAGGGATATCTGCTTTTGTTAATTTGCAAAGGATACCATAGGCAATGGGTGGGGCATTTCCCCCATAAAGCAAAAATTGCCCTCAGTAATAGCCAAGGTTACACATCTCTGTTCAGATGTCTCTTTAGGCTTGGTCTCACATACCCTGCAACACCCAGTGTTAACTTGTGTTTACAATCAGACAAAACCACAGGCTAACCCTGTGTTTTCCAGTCTGTGCTCCCACGTACCCAGTGTTTCGTTGATTGGATAGTGTTACCATAGTAACGAGGCCAAATGTTTCACACACCGATTACAGCAAAATGTAAGAAAATACCTGTCATCAGTGCCATAAATACCTGTGGCCTTGCTTGATTAAAACAAACACGATGTTTAAAACTGCTTAAACCTGCGATTTGAGGTGGATCGAAATTTAAACACCGACCCTGCGTTAACCCACGTTCCCGCGTTACTCAAGCGTGAGGTAATACAGTGTTACCTCGAGCGCGGGGTATGTGAGAACACCGTATTTGATCCAATGCTTGTAGGAGAGTGTGTCGATGAGGGCTTGTTTAAACACTAACCTCAATGCAGACTTTTCGAAACATAGAGGCATCGGAACATAGAGACTTTAGAATGGAGAGCTGTCCCCATTGACCAAACTTTTGATAAAAATGGTTTCAAAGTATGGCTTTATCAAGTAATGAGACAGTTTTCTGGCATATTAAAGCTGTGTGAGAAATTCCTCTTGTGTGTGGAGATCAAAGGTTTGAGGTGACAATTAGATCAAACTTTGTAGACATAATATTTTTAGGGGGATAACTGTGAGGGATCTCATACCATGGTGGTAGTACTTCCATACTCATTCTGTACTAAGCTTAATTTTGAATTACTCATGTTGATGGACGTGTTGGTAAGGTGATCACTATTGTTTTTAAGGGGTTAAAAGGTCATTTTGGGTCACATGAGGTGAAAAAGTTTTGACCTTACTAGTATTATATCTCAATTAAGTAGGATAATTGTATGGGATCTCATGCATGTCATGTTTGTTTCCATGTTTGCTATGATATATCATATGGCAAGGAATCACTAAGCCTGTTGGCTTTCTAGTTTATTTCTACACTGATGATAAGGTGTTCATTCTTAAAAATGTTCTTGTTTTGTTTTGATGAATGAAAAGTATAATTCCTTTTGATGTTATTGCTGCAGTAACTGGAGTTGTTGTGAGCCCTTTTTGGTTTGTCTAAGGAGCAATTGATCGGGGGTAACTTTATGACGCAAAAGTTTGATAAACTTTGAATGGTGAGAAATATGAAGGAGACATTGTTCAAGATGTAATTGCCCCCAATTACTCTTCAATTTCATTTGGAGAAGATGCCAACACCCAGGTATTCACCTATATATACAGTTTAACACAAAGAATATTAATTTTGTCATTGCAGAATCAACAGAGAGAGCTGACCTTAAGGCATGCCAAGGAACAGGAGAAAGAAACCAAGAAGAGGTTAGAATTACAGAAAGAAGAATATGAAACCACAATTAAACGTCATCTGTCTTTCATTGATCAGGTATCAACTGTTTAATAATTTTACACAAATGACTCATACAAACATTGCATGGCAAATCATATATTTTGTAAACTCTACTTTAAATGATAGGATAGTCTTTAGTAAAGTCTTGCAAATCAGAACTAGTGAAAGCAATAAATGGGAGCAGTACTCTTAGTATTGCATGGATGAGAAGATCAAACCCAAATATAGCAAATTCATTTAACATTTGGTGGGGTATAATGAGTTGATATTTATAAATTAAAGTGTTGGAGAATATTGCCACATGCTAATGAGTACTATTGGCTGCTGCAGGAGTTGGGGGCCTGATCAATTGTCTAGGGTCTTAACACCCACAGACCCCTGCTATTTTGACCCCTGGATCAGTATTCTGTGATTTTGTTTTTGTCATTAAATCCAAGAGATTATGTGAAACCAATATTTAACATTTTTAGACATCTGCAGTGCTGCTGGGATATGTGTATATTTTGTGTTTGGTGTACATCAATTGTGCAGCTAGAGCTCATATGCCAAATTGGGTTTTCCAGATTTTTTTTGTTGGCTCAAATTGGAAGGATGGATAAAAAAATGGACTTTTCCCCTTTGTGTTCTGAATGCCTAAATAACATGGTTATATTTATGTGATAGAACTTTATCAATATTGCTTTTTAGGAAATCTAAATGAAATGCTTCTTGTGTAATTTGCAAGTTCTTTGTGTAGTGTATGTTTTCTTAATACTTTACAGCTCATAGATGACAAAAAAGCTCTGAGTGAGAAATATGACAGTGTTGTGAAGGAGTTGAAGCAGGTTGATAAAAAGTATCAGGCAAGAATAAAGGCCTTGGAGGATAAGTAAGTATTCTATTACAGGGAAGTACTGGGTTTAAATTATTGCAACACTTGTCTGATGACCTGTTCACATAGTAAGTGAGGATTTTGGTGAATATGTCCAGAGTGAGAATATTGAGAATTTTCTGGAGGGTAGAGTTTGGGGAAAGTTATGCTAAAATATTGTCTTGGTGTGGATTGCCTCGTTGCACAGACAAGTTGCAGGCAAGTTTGAAATTTTGTTATGGGTTTTATGGTGATTCTGTTGTGCATGGACAGTATTGCATGTATTATCATGAGCTAGATAAAGTGTACATTCTAACTAAGGCAAAATTTGTTCCTTGAATAATTTGTAGTTTTTGGATCTGGATATATTCTGAACTTGATTATCTCAAAATTTTTGAAGCCCTTAAATTTATAGGAAGAATTGAGTATTAGTGTGTTCTCTGATGATGCAATAACACTGAATAATGGTTTCAAAAGGAGGGACTGATACTGTACTGTACTGATACAACAGTTAGTTATTCATACAAACCTTTGCTACACTGCTAAAAATTTGGGAAATTTTCATCGATGTAAGAAAATATCTAAATATATTGAACTGAAAATACCAAAAAATTGTTTGAAAGCAGAGGTGAAAGTGGAGTATAGCAAAATTTTTCTATGTGATTTTTATTGTATTTGTATGTCTTTCATCTTTATGCTAAAAATGTATGATTATTGCTTTGTCAACCCTTTACAGTCACGGGATTGAACTTCAGAAAGTGAAAGATGTCCACCAGGCAGCTGAGAAAATAAGAAGGGAAAAGTGGATTGATGAAAAAACCAAGAAAATAAAGGTAGGTAGAATTTTTATAAATTGATTTTGGAGACCGCTATAACCAGACCTTAGAACAGGGAGGTTGGTTGTTATACAGTCTTCCTTATCTTTCTTAGTTGTAAGAAACCTATTGCTTCAATAAAAATTGAAGAACTCGTGCAGTTGATTTTGCATCAGATGAGCTATGGACTAATCCTGTCATTGCTCAGTTAATTTGTTGTGAAGGTCATGTACATTAAGTCTTTATTGACTTATGCAAGGGCTGAGGTATCATGAAGATCTGAGTCAATCAGCCATGTATAAATTGGCCACATTAAATAGGATTTGGTAATGCAGCGTATGGCCATTCGATAAAACTCTGCTTTGAGTTGCTAGTGCCGTGGGCATATTCTGCAACCCCCATCCTCCAATCCTCAGACTTGTCATTTTAACTTATTTTGTTTTTAGGGTGCTTATCAATGTTTTGCAAACTTAAGCTGATTATGAATATGATCAGTATAAAGAAGAAGTTCACAAATAGGTGTCTGGAGGGGTATGTAAAAACCCTGGCTATTTAATGAAATTACAGCTGTTGAATTCCTTTATTTGTACACTTGAAGTCCATTTGTATTGCCTCTCTTTGCCGTGAATATGATCTGTTTTACTTCTCATGTTCATTTTCCTGTCATGTATTGAAGGAAATAACAGTGAAAGGTTTAGAACCTGAAATACAAAGGTTGATAGCCAATCACAAAGCTGAAATTAAGAAGATTAAAACCATACATGAAGCAGAGCTGCTTCAGGCAGAGGAGAGGGCTGGACAAAAGTATATCCAACACACAGAGGAACTGCGAGAGCAATTAGCTCATGAGAAGGAACAAGCTTGTGCTAGAGAAAGAGAATTGAGCAGGCAAAGGTGAGAATTGCTAAAATGTTTTTGTTATCAAACAGAAAATGAGTGCAATTGCTGATTTTTTAATTGTTATTGATCAGAACAGCCTTAAATGTTGTTACACAATAAGATCCTAGAAAAGGTATCCATAAAACACAAGAGAATTTAGACAATTGTGACACCTTTGATCGCATAGAAGTTTGACATCTATCTCTGATTGGTCTTCCTGACATTTTTTCACTTCTGCTTCCCTAATGGAATAATCATTTATCTTCTCCTTGAACATGTTGAAAAGTTTTAATGAGGGTGAATAAATAGTTTTAATTTTGCTGTTTTAAAAATTAAAGCTGTATGTGAAAACACAGTCAATTCAAACTCCAAAACTGCTGTATAAAAGAAATGCACATGTATATCTTCTCTTAGGAGGACCTATCAATACATCATGCTCTTCCTCAAACAGTTAAGATCTGCACCTATTCCAGTATTTGCTGTTGCTTCTTAATTCCCAAATAAATGTTGCATCTGATCATGTGCAGACAATTCTCAGGCATCCTCTCTAGTTTGTACTATTGTTACTTGGTAGCAGATGTCTGTATTTCCTTAGTCATGCCTTCCAGTTAGAAGGCAGAGAAGAGCTTGTCACAGGTTATTAAAATCTCTCTTGGACTCTATTTCAAAAACATCATATCTGAATGGTAAATCAGCTTTCAGTTAACTACCAAAGCTTATTCAGGTGGCATTTGTGGTGTAAGGAGTATATTTCAAGAAGGGAATGACTTTTTCTTTACCAGATATGAGAAACAGCTAGAGCAGGAAGAAGCAGGTTATCAACAGCAGAGGAGGAGGTTGTACCAGGAAATACAGGATGAGAAGGAGAGGATAGCTGAGCAGGCTAAAAAACAGAGACAGGAACTGGACAGACTACAACATCAGATGGAAGAAAATAATAGGAAGGCACTAGCAACACTTAGGGAGGAATATGAGAAGGCTAGAGATGAGCAAGAGAGGAGGCATAAGGTAGAAAAGACAAAAGAATTAGGGGTAGTATGTGTGTTTTGGGACAGGGGGAAAAGGAAAAGTTAAGGAGTCTGAAAAATGAGAGGGGGGAATATGAGAAGGCTAAAGATGAGCAAGAGAGAACACATTAGGTGGGAAAGACAAAGGCAGTGAGGGTGGTTTGTGTGTATTGGTGGAGGGGAAGGTCAATGGGAGAAGGAAAACATAAGGGTAGGTTACAGGAGATTTACGGCCTTGTTTCCAACCAGCTGGTTCGAGTTGAGCCAGTCATGTACAGTAGAGGTTGCAAAATTTTAGGGGGGTGTGAGTGTTATTGGAGGCTGATGAGGTGAGATGGGACTGTTTCTTGCACAATTTTGATTGCTTGTGGTTGTATGGCAGACTGAGGTAAATGACGGTGACATTTAGTGTTTGATATATGTCACCAACTACTTTCCCTACATAACAGTTTAAGTCATTTAAAGGCATGTATTCACCACCCTAGACAGTGCCAATTAGTAGCAACCTACTTACTTTTAGTCCCTTCCACAACTGTATTAAAATTGTTTTTATCCAGACACAATCCTAGTTTATTGCTTCAGGGCATACCCTGATGAGCATACAAGGCCCTGTTTGGTAATTAAATGCTCTCAGTACATCATAAGTAGTATGAGCTACCCTGCATTTTTTCAATCAGATGTCAATCAAAAAGCTGTGCCAAAGGATATTTTCTGTAAGCTACTAGTAACATTGTAGTATTGGGGTGACAAGTGACTGCCTTTAAGATTGGGATCTTTTGCCTGGTTACTGTTTATACACTGCAGAAAATTTCTGTTGAAATTTCTGCAATAGTTTTGTCGTGATAGTTGATGGTTCAATAAAATTTATGTTACAGAAGGAGCTCTTCTGTGAATCTTTGATTATGTTTATTTAATTGTGATCATTTGCTAGACTGAAGTGAAAGACATGGAAGAGAGGTTACGGATTGAGAAAGAATCCTGGGAAGAGAATTATATGAAGAAACAGGAGACAAACTTGATGTCAAAAGAACGAGAACTGAAGGAGAAAGTTAGAGAAGAGAGAGACAGAGAGATAGAGTTAGTCATCACAAGGTTAGAGGAAGATGCTGCAACAGCCAGGGAAGAAACTGAAAGAGCAGCAGAGAATAGAATCAAGTGAGTGATTGTAATCTTGATGGCATTGTTGATAACACCGCCATTGTGAATGGAATGTCAGTCAGAAGTCTTTGTAGCACAAAAGACATATTGTCTGGTGTGACAAAAGATGAATTTTTGAACAAAACTTGAAAATGTTTTCAGGCAAGTCAACTGACTGCCAAGGTTAAGTCATGTTTTTATTCTAAGAATTGGTAAGATAAGATTTGACAAGAATTCTGGCCTTTTGAAGGTTACACAGTGGTCTTTTAATATTCTGATTAAAAAGAAAGAAATACAAAAGATATAAAAAGAAGTGAAGGAGCAGCCTGTTATCTGTTATGAGGCTAATGAAATATCAGGCTGGATATGCAGAACAATATTGGAGCAATGGCATTTCTTTGCTACACATTGAAATTGATGGAAAAAATGGAAGGGAATCTGGGAATTGAAATTTTGGTTTATCTGCTACGAAAGAGTTGCATTTGTGCAGCCTCTCAGTATCAATAAGCTAGTTGTGTGGTGATCAAATCTATCTTTATGGACAAATTACCCAATCCTCTTATTATTAGTGTTTATTACTTTATCAAAATATAAACTAATTCTGGTTTAACAGATTTAAGTTATTGAGTTGGTTTGCCAGCTGGATTTAAGTTAAAATTCACAAGTATTAGGCAGGCCTTAAATTTTGAGGGGTACAAATGTGATTGCACACCATCATCACTCACCTCAAATCACTTTGAGTAGTGTGATTTCTTGCACAAGTAGATGAAGATTTGCAGTTCATATAAATCTAGTAAACGTAAGTATAACAGCCCTGCTGCCGCTCTTTTTAATTTTCTGAGGAGTGTGATTTGTAGTACACCTGGAGAAAATAAAACTCAAGGTTTGATTAGGCCTAATTTTGTAAAATACTACCCTTCAAGGCCTGAGTTATAGCTAAGATTCACAACAGAAAGTGATGGAAGATGTACATTAAATACTTTTTGTAAGGAGGAAAGCAGTTTAAGTGACTTTAAGTAAATTCTATGTAAATGATATGACAACTATTTCTTTTCACTGTACAGGAGAATAAGGGATAAATATGAAGCTGAACTAAAGGAGATTGAGTTGTCAGAAAGAAATACTCAGGAAAGATACAATGAAATCAAAGCCAAGTTAGCTGAGGTAGAAGCAGAGAATTTTAGGTCACAAGGACTGCTAAAACAGAGAGAACAAGAAGTTGAGGATATAAAGAAGGTAGAGATAGTTTACTCTTGGTTTAAAAACTGTTCAGATTTATACTTTTAGAGATCCTATGATGACTAATAGCAGCATTTACCAAAACAGCTGTAGTTTAGTGGTTTGATGGGTTCTTTAATATTTATGTAACTAATTGACCAAGATGTGATGCTAACCTGGTATTTCTCTTGGACCATAATTTTGAAGCTGTTTCAAAAACTTGATGTGATGTCAAAAAAAAAATGTTTCAAATCTGAGAGGGGAATGTTGCAGGCTTGTTTGTATGACATCAGCAACCCTAATCATTCTTTCAAACTTTTCTTTCATTGTGTTTAAAGTATTTAAAGAAAAGTTCAAAACAGCTCAAAACTTTTTCATCTAATGATAGGTCAACCCATTTGTAAATTTAGCTTTGTTAAGTTTTTTTTTTACTTTGAACAAAGGCTGTTTTTTTTTCTTTGCATGCAGTGTGAAATTTCAAGCAATGTAAGATTTAAAAAGGCATGTTGGCAGCTGCTTTATCTGTTACCATGTTTTCGTCTAAACCTCTAAAGCAGTGGTTCCCAACCTTTTAGACCCCTTTTACCCCTAATCATACTCTCACCTGTTAGCCCTTAACCTGTCATAAAAAAATGAAGAATCAATTCTGTTGTATTGCCATGAATATTTGGTCTCCATGTGTAGAAGGGATATAGCCAGATTTTCTGGATACCTAATTTTACATGTAAAACCATTCTCTCATGGTTACCATAAATACATTTCCCTCAAATCACCACTCATTCACTGGTACCCCCATGGAATACCAATGCCCCCAGTTGGGAACCAAAGAACCTTTCACCAAGTATGATAGGAATGATTATTTTTTTGGTCACCTCCTCTAATTTACCAGGTGTGTAGTAGATTGACAAGTGAACGTAATAATGTCCAGGAAGTCATCCGCCAGGAGTTTGCTGACCGTTTAGTAGCCACAGAGGAGGAGAACAAGAGATTGAAGAACGAGATGTCAGAGATGAGAGCTAGACATAAACTAGAGATCAGTAGGATAGAGACTAGCAAGGAGGAAGAGATGGAGGAAGTACATAGAAGGTAAGATGTGTCTTAGAGTAACATGTGTAGGGGGAGGACAGGTGCAGTCAATGAGAGAGGACTAATTGGATTTCCTTTTTGGGGGGAGGTTTGATGTGTGCAATCTTGGTACAAACTTTTTGTGAATATTATTACTTTAATACACCTTTACTATCAGTAAGTTATTTATCTTTCTTTTGAAGCCTGTTTGAGTTTTCAATCTGTGAATGACTCTGTACTATGGATGCTTGTAATTTACACTGTAAACAGAACACAGAATGAATGAAATCATAAGTTGTATCAAACAGCATGAAAAATTAATTCTAACAGTCCAACCCCCATCTTCATAGGACATTCTTGGACTGAGATGTAAAATGTTGAAGTTTATTCACTCAGATTTAAAGGGACCCATTTAGTTGATATTGATAACTTAATGAGAGTGTTAAAGGGTCAATTCCACATGACAGTGCTGATAATTAGTGGGATTCATTAAGTCTCATAGATAATATTATTGCTTTTATAAGATAATAATAGGATTAAATCTGAATGGATTTTGTTTTCTTCCAGGGTGAAGCAAGCAATCTCAAAGAAAGAAGAGGTTGTACACCAGCTGAAGGAGCAACATGCATCAGCAGTAAAGAGAGCTGACCATCTAGAATCACTCCTAGAACAACAGAGAAAGCAGTTGGTGAAGAAGAAATGAATGTAAATATATGGCCATCTTGTTGACACCTCACGTGTGGAACAGTGCTGACCAACTCAAAGCCATGATGGTGTTGGAAAGAGAATAGATAGTTCTCATTAATGTCACCACTAGAGGTTAGCAACCACCATGCCTGATTTGTACTATGAGATTGTTGAAATATTCAACTTGAATGAAAAAGTCCCCGATGTTATGCGTGGGTTGTCTGTTAGAATGAGCGTTTCTCAAGTTTATATGCTGTACTTATTTAAAGATGGAGCACTTTTGATCTATGACATAGTGGCATAGCTATGTGTTGTCAATCCCACATTCATCAGGGAAGGGGAACACAGTTGGCAAGGACTGCCGTTATGTAACATGTAGATAAACTGATACAGGGTGTTAAACTACAGAGTGCAATGGTTTTGCTATATTTTAAAACGATGTTGTCAAAGTAAGTCATTTTCAGCTCACCTCCATTTAAATCACTTCCTTGTATACCTTTCTGTTTAATAACCTGTAACCACATTGACCATTTTAGAACCAATATATATAAATCATGGTTGGTGTTGTCAGTGCATTTGAAAATATTCCTCAGATGTTGATGCATGTGTAATAAAGACAGAGAGGAAGGGGTTGGGGTGTCTTTTTTTTTTGGTAGGTTTCAAAGTAGCAGCTTACAGAATCACAATCCTAAATGTAAATAAATTTCTACATCTATGAAAGAGATTATTGCTGTTGCATTCATACAGTTTAGTTGTTTTGAGATAACCTACCATTCAAAACTTAAGGTCCATTCTTATGTTCATTCCTCCTGTGGGCTGGGGGTTGTTAAATATACCCACAGTATTTCCTGTCTGTTGTAAGAGGCAACTAAATGCAAAGATTTGCTCCCTATTTGCTCTGTATTTGAAACCGAACTTGAAGTGTATTTGAACATTACCTTTTTATATAGTCGACACTATATTACACATTCCTGTTGGTATCTCATTAAATCTCATCTAACCAACAAATTGATGACAAAACAAAAAGAATAAAGGGGTTTCTGTGTAACAAACTATAGGTTATCTTAAAAGATATCATAACATTTCATTCCAGAAATATTGAGAGAAATATTTAAGTGGGTCATTTTATTTATGGTCTTTTACATGCTTTATATTAAACATGGATTTGTGATTCTGAATAAGACCTATTAGGTGCTATTAGCATGTGAACCTATTTAACACTCAAGTCATGCTCAACAGACTGAATTTTGTAGAACTCAGAAAATATTCACCCAGAAAGTTTTGTGTAAAGTGTCCAAAATAAGCCATTCCACTGAAGATGGTAAGCCGTCCTTGAAATGCATTTCAAAATAACCTTGAGTAATGCAATTGTTTTATACTATATTTTTTGTTTGCAGTTTTGTTTTTAGTTTTAGTTCTGTAGAATGATCTAACTAAAGTTGCTAGTACACTTTGATCTTGTTTAAATTGGCTTTTAGTTGTATAGTTTTAAAGGAAGACCTTGAAAATGAACCTTGAGAATATTTTTGTATCATTTCCCATGAGTATTTGGAAGGGCTATCAAGATTTGGATAGCACATTCAACTTTTCGCACACTGAATGTATTCATCCTGTTTCAAGAATGATACTTGCATAAACGATGAAATATATAAATTTAATTATGGAATATTGTATCTTATGTGTTCTAGTATGGTTTGTGGTCTTGTATGATGTTGTGAATGAATATTTAGACTTAAAATGGTTTGTTTTGCAATTTGAGGGATTGCCTTGTTCTGTTGTTCAAATAAGAATCTGCCTTGATGTATGCAGGTGAATGTACTTGGGCGGGAGAAGTATGGATACAGGAGGGGGGAATGTAATGAGGTATTGCTCATAAGTGCAATGTTTCATCTCAGCAATTATTGTATCTCACTGGAGGAGGTATTAACACAGAAACTGACCATTGTGAAAATGAACTTTCCTTGATTGGAAGGCCTTATTCTATTGTGTAACATTTAAGTAAGGCCTATTTATAAAATGAGAAAATTTATTCATTCCACTATTGCCCTAGGTTGTAATTTTGTATAATCAGTGTGTTTACAGGCTTTTATATTGTAAATAACATTTCAGATTTTTATTTATGGCATTTCCTATGTTTTAGTCATACTTGTAACATACTATAAATTTTTGTTGTATCATCTTTGTGACTGGTGTCATGAAAATAGACTCTTGTACCTGAAAACTTTATATTTGTATTTTTCTTCTGTGTAGTCAACAGTCATTACATTTGTGACTCATTTCAGTGAACTATGAATGAAGTAATTCTTATCCATCACCCTATAATTTTGTCCATTGGCAGTAAATCTGATGAAATATAATGAAAATGTATATCACCACTTTTGGTTGATTTGGCAGTGTAATTGGAAAAGAGTTTAAAATGTCAAATTTATTACATCCCTTGAATTTTTATGTCACAATTTGGTAATGGCATTGCAAAGTGATCAGGAGGTCAGAAGTTTGAGTCCTAGCTGGGTCATACCGAAGACTTTAAGAATGGCCCCTGCTGCCACTGTGCTTGGTGCTCAACATAAGCAATGGAGTAGGGAAAACAAACCAGTGAGCCACAACTGGAAAAAATGGCCATGGCCCGCTTGACTTCAACCAATTAGTTGGAAACTGTGCCGTAACACTCCATCTACATAACTAAATAACCCAAGTGATCCGAGAATTTGCCAGCCATTTGTGGGGTACATCTTCTCATTTCTGTAGTAATTGTATTCAATTCAAAAATGGAATTTTATCTGCTACTTTTGGATTGTTTGCAACCATTTGCAGTATTGGTAATCAAAATGATAACTCAAAACAAGGTTGGTGGACCATAGCAATTTCACATTAATTGGCTGTTTGTTTTATCTATAGCCAGGATCTATAGCTAGGACTTTGGATGGCTTGAGAAGTAAAATGATTTCATTGTGTGGAGCATCAGATAATTCCAGTGGCCATGCAAGTGGTAAGATAATGTCATAAGGCAACCTCTACTGGAGGTCACCCTGTGCCACTGTGCTACTGGAAGTTTGCCAGGGACTTACTATGGGGGAGTAGGGATTACATATTTGAGATAATGAGGGGCAATGTAAGATTTCCAGTGTGCAGAGTCAAAAACATTTACTGAATGGCATAGCCCTGCTTACAAGACAACTAAGAGTGAAGAAATTAATGTGGCAAATTTTTATCTTTTGCAATATATTCTCTTTTTATTAACTTAATCTAAAGTAGAATGATTCATATTTCTTGCAATGAGAAGTTCTCTCACTATTAACTAGCCACCAACTACAAATTTTAAATAAATTCCAAAATACAAGCTTACATCAATTTCAGAAACCTAGACAGAATGACAAAAAAGTGTGTATAACTGATCAATCAAGATAACAATACCTCAATTACTCAGACTAGGAATTTACAAACAAAGAAATAGACACAGTAACATTTCAGGGTATTAATTACACTCTCTACCAGAAGTAAAACAGGTGTCGACCGTAGATGTACTTTGCATGCAAATGACTTCTACTCACAATTAACACTTAATTACACAGATACAAAATGACAGACTGGAATTTCCCAACATTTACATACCTTGTATTCCAGGGAGAAGTCCTGAATATTTTGCAGACTTTAATGCATTCCAATTAAACCTTTACATGAGTATAGCAGCATAAGGTTGTAGTATTAATTGTAAAAGTTGACATACAGAGATGTAGTTTCACCAGTTAAGCATTTAGGAACTTAAATTATATCAACTTTTAAATGGAAGGATACCTGGTTTTATTTTATAAATGCTACCCTTAATGCTAGGTTAGTTTTATCAGAAAGGTCCTAAGACCTCCCCTGATGTGACAGACGTAATATTTACATGTTTGTGAAATATGCTTGGTAGAAGCAAAGTTTATCTATGTGTAGTAATGCCTCTTCCTACAGAAATCCCAATAGCCAAGTGAATACCAATTACAATCTCGGACATTTAGAGGGCACAAATGCATCTTAGCAGTGCTGAAAAATATGATGGTACCTTTAAATCTTACCACCATAATGCTACTAGCCATGTATACATACGAACAGAGCTTCCATCAACATAAGCAAGAATAAAGCAAACATATCACAAAACTGCAATTTTATGAGCAGTCAAAATTTGAGATGTACATCCAGAAAACTTTAACATTCATGAGTATAACTGGATAGAGTTACCTGTTATGAGGTGAGAAAAGAATATGAATTACACAAGCAGTCCATCCATTTTCATTTTAAAAGCTTGGTCAATTATTGTCACAAGGAAGAAAGTATACTGTTACATTTTTGCATTTTACAAACCCCTTGACCACAAGATATGGTAATCATTCAGCTAACTTTACCTTGTCCCTAGTCTAGGTCACAGAATGCTTTCAAAATGCATGACAGTACTTTTTTTTTTTAGGAAGGGGGCATTGGGGATAGGGGGTTAAACATGGTTTTCTGGGGTTGGCATCTGTCTTTGACACCACTGCTCATCATTTAAATGAAACATGAATGGCACTCTCTAAATTCCTAAGTTCTGTATGTTACCATCACTAGTATAATTCAATGACTAGTTAAAACCTTATATTTATCAAAACATTACAACAATATTCCTTTGTATTAGGGCAATTGTTTATGTCCTAAGTATGATACCTTTATTGAAGAAGACACTCTCCACTTTTGCTATACTTGCATAAAATCAATTATACTAAAATTTGTACATGTGATACTGAAATGCTCTCATTCAGTTGTACCTTTCACAAAAACAAACACTAAAAACAATGACCTATGATAAAATTATTTAGAAATCATGTTTATGTAAATGATGGAATCAAAATAACAGTTAGTAATAACTAATGCTTAATTCTGTCCTAATTCTGTGTCTGAATATGTCCACAATATGTGCATAAAAAAAATCTCAGCAATGTACATCCCATACAGTATGTTAATCTCTGAATCAAAGTTATTGTCTAGTCTTCTTCTGATTATTGAGAATCAAAACCACAAAATTTAAAACAAAATTTGTTGAATATTGCACTGTAATGAAATCTTTCATTCAATAAACTACTCATTTCTGATGATTTTTAAACTTAAATCTCCAATGTAATAAATATCTAATACGATTGCTGGCACTCTCTTGAATTGGACACAATAAAATACTTTATGATATCAATTAATAGTTGCCTCAAATGTGTGTACTTTGCTTTGAACTGATAATTATAATTCAACTTAAGCATTTCACACTGGAACTATTTTGGCCATATCCCAAAGTCAAGCCGGTTACAATTTTCTACACACTGGAAGTGACAGAATGGATGGAGCAGACCTTGCTTCATTTATTCATTCAAAAGCAACAAACACTCTACAAAGGGGGAGATGCCACATGTAATTGTACAGTAACTAAGATAAGGGGATATAGGTATTTTGAAGGACATCAATAGACTAAATGACCTGAGATGGAGAAGATAAGAGGGTGTGTGTGTTCTCCAAATTTGAAGTGCGGTAAAATGAAGTACACCTAAACGTATTTGACACAATCCCCTCATGTACACAGGATTGACACTGAACACCAACTTATGGCAACTTGTCCCAATCCATTCTGTTTTCTAAGTAGAGTAAGCCAGTGTTTGTATACATGTTACATCAAACGTTTGTTTATTTCGCTTCTTACTAGCAGAAGATTATATCCAAGTTACTTTTATCATGTAAGAAAATACAGCAATTGCTAAAATTTAGGACAGCTGATTTACAATTATAGCCTCAACCCATAAAGTAATGTAAGCTTTGAATTTTTATCTTGACCACAGCACATAATACACTGGCATCAAATCTACTACCAATTATTCCACCACTGGGGAAGGATATCGAATTCATTGTTTTTTGGTAAAGCCCAGTTGTGTGACAACAGAAAATAGAAATGTTTATAACATTGTTTGTTCATTCTAGATTTAAAAGGAAGCCAAAAAACTATGAAAGGGATAAGTTAATAGAAACTTCAATAAAAATGAAAAAGGTTATCTACCAAAAAAAAAGAGAAAAGAAGAAAAATACAAACATACGGAACCAAAACCAATCTGGGCAAATGTTCTGCAAATCTAACTTTTGAAGGATCTAAAATATTGTACAGAAAGTATTACTATCATAAACAAGAACACAAGATGGTGGATTGCAAGTAACTGGTCTCCTAACTTAGTTTTGATAGGAGGGTAAGATGATGGCCAATATGTGAGTTTGCATTTTCATGCAGACGGCACTTTTCCTGTTGCAAATTCATTCATTAATGTCAAGTGTTAGCAACTTGTTTTCTTTTCATTCATAATTACAAGGCACACTACTTAAAACCAAACCATGACAGGCAACACAGTCTAGCTAAAGGGATGGAAGGGGGAAAGCAATCATTAGAAAAATGTTTTGCAAGTTGTGATTGGTTGGTTAGCCACAACTAGTTCCACAAATCAAGTTTCAATCGTGATCTCACAACAATTACTTCCACGACAGTTTTGGCATTTTGTTAACCATAATTGTAAACTGTTTGCAAATACTTTGTGAGTATTCGTTAACAAAATTTATTAACCGGTCCCAGCACTACATACTTGAATAGTAGCATCACTAATTGATCTCACCATCCTAGAGATCCCCAAAATGTAGTGCTCCAGGTTGATCAAAGACTGAAACAACACAGAGGTGTTGATTAATATTATGACAATTCACCAAAACATTAATAATAGCCTGACTACAAGATGATCACTACACTAACTTTACACATAAATAGATGTGCTATTTGAATGGAATGTTACTTTCTTAAAATCTGAAAATATTGACAGAACAGCTCCATTCAATAAGTTGACCAGCAATATGCAAGTAAGCAGAGCTGAACAGCCTCAGCAAACCATTGAAAATAAATAATATATACTACACAAACAGCTACAGAGAATGGACAAGTCTCTATTAGCACTCACATGCATGTACACATCTTGCATGCAACTCTCTGGTTTATGCAAGACAGTAGTATCCTGTTTGTGCTAAAATTGAAACATTTTTTACAATATCTTTAAAGAATGTTGAATGATTCTTCAGTCAAACCCGCTGCTCAAGCACAGAAACACTTGACACATGCTCACTTGGTGATTGATATGCAACAAACAGGATACAAGCTGGTAGGTATCATAGTATAAAGCCTGCCTCAAACTCGTTGAATTTCAAAAAGTTTCACATCCGTGTCATACCAGATTGGTGGTTCCAGATTGCTGTTAAATTGGTAAAAAGAGTATATTAGAATTGTGAAATGGTAAGTACAGTATTATTCAGTGATAGAAAATGTGACAATATACAGGCAAGCAAAGGCTTTGGAGGATTTGACAAACTATGGGGACAAAATAAAGCTATACTGTACCTGCTGCCATTGTGCATGATACTCAGCATAAGCAATGGTGTACCTAGATTATGACAGAAGGTTACACATTGCGGCATTACGTGTGCAGCTCGGTTACTTGCCGTTTGGTCTACCCCCAGAAAATAAAACGATATTCCAGGTGTCACGTGATCAACGAAGACACCAAATCTGCCTTCGCTATCTCCCAAAACACTGTGTTTTCGGAGATAGCAAAGGCAGATTTGGTGTCTTCGTTGATCATGTGACACCCAGATTATCATTTTATTTTCCAAGGGTAGACCAAATGGCAAGTAACCGAGCTGCACGCATCATGCTAATCCAACCTACATAGGGAAAACATAACCAAGTCTCTGCAATACTTCAACACATGTTAAAAGCTTTTATACATTGAAATTTTATACAGTGATAAGGATAAAGTATGTGTGTGACCTTTCCATTTCTAGTTTTTTGAAGTTCATTTGTTTCAGGATTCCTAATGGAAAGAGAGTAAACACCATACTGATCACTCTTACTGGCAATTCTTACACTTGACAGTAATGTCCTTGTCTAAGAAAGTACATGAATTCAATAATGGTGCACTGATATAACAGTACACATTTGTGGAATAGCAATCAACATGCTCAATGCAGGATTGAAAATAAACTTTTGAAACATCTCATTGATCTTGATTTTGTTTTAAAGTTTAAGACAAGAATTAAATGATACTTGCGTATAAAACATCACAATAGGTGGCTTAAAACTGCAACATTTGATTCTATTTTTAACAAGACGCAAACAATTTTGAGAAGTATTATGTAGGGGAAATTTGACAGAAGCAAAGTGAAGGTTTAGCATCCAACCTTATTTTCTTTTTTAAGTTTAAAGATGGAAGGTATGAAATTGAATCATACTCTCCAATGACATGAAAAACTAGCTCTGCTCAATTCAATTTTACAAAGTGTTCTCATGACAGGGCTCTTGGTGAGCCTGAGAAGAAGAATTTCACAGACTTAATTAACTCTTTTGGGGACCATCATCACATAACAGCAACACTGGCAAAACATTATGGTGGCTCTTCTGTCACAATTACCACTGTCAGTGATAGACAAAATGTAAATATTTATGACTTTAAGTAAAGGGATACCTGTACATTTTAGCAAAACCTTACAAACTCCGCTCATTTGATAATGAAGAATTAATGAAAAATAAA
The DNA here is from genome assembly GCA_037179385.1 of Holothuria scabra. Taxonomy (NCBI): domain Eukaryota; kingdom Metazoa; phylum Echinodermata; class Holothuroidea; order Aspidochirotida; family Holothuriidae; genus Holothuria; species Holothuria scabra. The sequence goes on from CM074184.1 coordinate 4,683,173, forward strand.
GAAATAGAAAAGTTGCAATAATGTACTAGACACATTGTGGGTGAAACAGAGGAAAAAGGGTAGGTACCATAAAAATCTCACGAAACATTGACAACATTAACTATCCTTGATACGTTGAACTTCAAATAGTTTCACAGCAGTGTCGTACCAAATTGGTGGCTCAACATTCCTGGAGAGAAATAAAGTGAAAGTTCACAATTGGGAGGAAGTGGGAGACAAAAGATAAACAATCTAAGACAATGGCAGGCATTGTGTCCCCAGAGAGTCCCATTTCATGCTGAATGGTGAGATGTTAGTTGACTGTTAGAGGTGCGCCCGTAGCCGATGAAAAGAGCAGGTTACATCTGAAGAGTTAGAGGTGTGACTTGGTGATTGTTAGAAATGAAAGGAAAAATGACAAAGCAAAGTAGGATGATACTGTGAGAGAGAATGATGGGATTAATTGCTGTAAGAAAGATACAATGTTAGTGATGACAGGGCTGCAGCTTGTGAAGGGGGAGAGGCAACTGACCCTCCCACGCCCACCCCCCCTACCCCCTAAGATTTCAATATTGTACATGTATACACCATGTGCTATGTGGTGGTGGCACTCTACAAAGTCAACTGTTCAAACTGCAACCTAGGAATTTTGCCCAGACTACAGCCCTGGAAGAGATGGTTCCACTACTTTAGTCATGAATGTTATTGATGATTACAGCCAAATGCATTATTTGAATTTGAAAACATCATATGAATTGAAGTGTGTGCATTGCAACAACTCTATCAAATACTCACCCTTAGCAATCTGTTCAAAAGTTTCATTCACAAATGGAACACACAAGACATTACGTCTTCATTAACCAATATCACACTATGTAATATTACTTGCAGGCAATTAGATGTAGTGAGTTACCATGTTCCACCTAAGCACACACAATAATGACATGTGGCTTTCCTATATTATTATAGCAATACAAAAGTGGTTGCACTTCTTCAGCATAACAGTATAAATGATCATTGGCAATTGCTACATGACTCACTATTATACTTGTATGTATTAGCATTGAATTATTAGATTATGTGAATGATTGCTTTGTTGCAAGATGTTGCTTATCTGTGTTAGTTTAAATATTAATCATGAATAATTAAGCAATGAACATTGACTATCTTATTAGTACAAGATGTTAATTATACATGACGGTTCTTCATTGTTTCAGTCACTAACGGGCATACAGTAATGCTTTCTCAACTGGCTATACTACAAATCTAGAAGGGAAGGTTGACGATAAAAGATTGCAGAGATCTATAATCATAATATCAAATGGCCTAAACAATTCCTTAGTTGGATAGTTTCAGTATCTGTTTGGTTTTGTGGCTCATTTATAGTATGACGCCTTCATTGAGATCTACTTCATGTCCATGTGTTATACTATACGTGTGACTCTATTCTGCATGTTCCAGGGAAATGAATTGCAAATTATTTTGCTACCCTTTGATCCACATGTTGATCACACCTAGTAACCAGTAATGCTGCAGTAATTGCCTTCATGACAGCCATACTTTCACTTTTCACCTCAAAATAATCTTTTTAATGATCTTTTTCAACTTTGTAACATTGACAAGGTTTAATGTAACCTAAAATTCCTTGTTTGCCATCAAGTTTCCCTACATATTTTGATGGAGATTACAGAAGGTTTTTTTCCTTCATAAGAAATTTGTTTCAAAAAAACTCAGCCAACCAAAACAAGTACAAAAACTTCTTTTATATCAGAGTCCTATTTTCCCTGTTCACACCCTAAACTCTTCTATATCCTAAACCATCTCATTTTCTAAGTATTTTGTTTCTAAAAACTTGAGACGGAATATGTGGGAGCTAAGCCTTACTACTATTAAAACAAAGTGATGAATGAAACTTAGAGAGGAAAGTCTCTGCCAACTTAGAAAATTGTGAAATGAAGCTAACAGTTGATACCTTTCAGTTTTATTAGTGGAAAAATGTCTTGCAGCTACAATGGAGGAGCATAGTATATATTGAAGCAAATTTAACATTCAGGACTACCGACAAAGTAATGTCAAACTGTCTGTATTAATTGAAACATATAGATGGGACTTTTGGACCTTAAAAGGCAATATTTGGCCTTGGAAAACCATTTTTTACAAAAATGTACATCTAACCAACTCCATGTTCCCAAATCAAATGAAGTGAATTTATAACTGTGTGCTAAAATAACTTGAATGGGTAGCAAGCAAGTCTTTACTTTACTTGTGCCAGCGCTCAAATTGCACCTGCCTGAAAGTCCAGTTGTTAGTGTTAATATACACTGTCTACAGGTGAATGAGTGAGTCTTGAAAAGATGAACTCTTCCCACTAAATAGAGAAAACCTTCACAAACATGCCAAAAAATCATTAAACATGCACTAATCACTTGAAAGCAAACATTTCATTTCTCATTCATAACCTTCATGAAAATGCCAAAAAATCATTAAAACATGCAATAATCACTTGAAAGAAAACCTTTCATTTCTCATTCATATAACAGTTTCCTATACAGTCAACATTTTTTTCAATGAAAGAAGTTAAGTTAAAATGCACATTATAGCTAAAAAATTATCATGTTTAAGAGAGTACAATTAAGATACTAAAACTACACATTGAATTACAGACAAAGAACAAACCATAAAAACACATTCGACTTTCGCTTTTGTAGACATGCTTAGATTGATCCTTGAATCATGTAAACATTTGAAGCAGCAATCATTTCCTTTTCACTTCAAAGGCAGAACTGATTCAACCAACTTACCCTGGTCAAGAAAAAAAAATCCCAAAAAAGAGTGACATTCAAGATTTAGATATGGACTGCTTTTCCCTCAACGAATTAAATATTTTTACAAAATTTATCATTTTTTCCTGTGATTGATATCCAGCAGCTGAATTTAGGACAAAAGGTTTCTCAAGTCAAATCAGACAACATTTCTCAAGAATGATTTTACGGGCAATATTCAATAGACAACTGAGTTGAAAACACTGTAAAACACCTTCAAGTTGTGAACCTTTTGTTATGAACCAGTAACGTTTTTCAGTCTCTCTTTTTGCACTGTTTAAAATCATACTGTTTTTCTTTTTCTTTTTAAAGGCGTCCGTTTGGTAAAAAGCATTTCCGCTTTCCTCTGGCTCCCCTCACTCCTACTGCAAATGTTTTAATAATTCTGTAAATAGTAAACTTTCTTTCAGCCTTTTGCACATACATATCAGTATCTTGTTTTCAGTTATTTTAGCACTTTGAGACAAAAAATTGACTTGAAACTAGTATTTTAGTTGTAAATAGGACACAGGATCATGAAGCAATACAACAATTACTGCTGCAGTTGTTACAATATTCAACTCCAGTGGGTGAGATGGAGGGGATAACGCCATAATGGTATGGTTCACTTTACACATAACATATATCAAATTTATTTCAACTGAAACTAAACAACAAACCATATAATCTGTTCATACAGTGAGGAAGAAATTGCATAACAAGATAACAGATGGGAAACAACAGAGAGCAGACCAGACAAAACGATTCCAAGCTTACCGCAAGTATATGACACCCCACATGTAGGTACGGAACCAGAGTGTTGTACCACTGTTGGCCTGGTACTTTCTAATAAGGATTGGGTGAGGAACAGGGAGCAGACCCACCAGAGTACCATGCTGGAGAAACTTTAGAATCTCACTCTCATCAGTTAAGCCCCTGGGAGAAAAAAGAAGTAAAAGCATCTTATTTTGAACCTAGAGATATCAACCAAGCTCCATTTAAGACTTTTGATGCCATCTGTCAAACCATAAAATGGGATGAATTAGAACACATCTGTTTATACACAAGATCAACCACATTTTTTCACCAGCCCAAATATGAAATGTGAATTGGGGAATGTATGCTGGCCCATAGGCTGTGGTGGTGTTGTTAGACATTTAAACTGAGCACTTCAATTGGTTGGTGCAGAGCATATGAGAAATGTTTTAGCCAAAAGATCCTCCAGTTGACTGGAATCACACTTTCTTGACCTTTCAACAAAGCAAGGTTTAGACAGCATCTGGACATGATCAGGAAAAAGTGGGTTTTCTTCCCTACTTCCTTCAAGGCCCACTTTCTATAGGTATTGCTGGGGTCCACAAAAATTTGATCTGAGGCCCAAGCATGGACCAAAGCCCACACCAGTTCTTGATCACTGGCACCAGTTTATACTATGAGATATTCATGTCACAGTATTGTAAAATCTCTTTGCAAAATAACACAAAGAAATATAAGGGAAAAGACAACAGTTTTTGATGAGTATAAAATTGACAAGACAATTTTCATGGGGCTGCAAGATTACAGCTAAGCAAAAGCTCATACTCAATGTTTGTAACATCTTCACAAGGGATATTTTATTACTTATATTACATGACATCAAAGATCAAATTTTTGTGGCCTTACTTACATTCAACTTTAATAATGCTTGGTGATCCTTCAAAAACATTTCCTCATTTCCATATCTATTTATGCTTGTAATCAAACTTGATATTATCACCAATAGACAATACACAATGTGGTCAGAGAGAGAAAAACACCTCTTGTATTTCTCTCACAATTTATTTTTACCTGCTCTCAAATAAAACTTGCCATTACTTTACAGCAATCTACCATTTGTCCTGTTTGCTACCTCTACACAGAAAACAGTGTTTATTCAGCAGTTAACCAGGAAGCAAGTGATTAATGGGGTGTGATAATAGAATGAGGATTAGGTTACCCCCACAGAGCACAGCAGTATTAAAGAGACATACTGTATAATCCATGCATTGCTTCCCCTGGCAGAGAGACCAGTTTAATGTAGAGTGACCTGTGTTCAGTGAAATCTCCAGATTTCAGTTATTGCCCTCTTAAAACTTTGAATGATCCAAGATATGTGTACAACCCGAAGGAATCATTACTGAACCAAGGTAAAGGCCAAATTTCTAAGGTGTTTGGGTGTATAAGCATGCAAACCCAGGTGATATAAAAAATCTATGAACCTATCTTTATCTACCTTACAAGGTTTTCTAACTAACATTTCCAGTGGTTGACCCCCAGTGACCTTGATGACCTTTGACCTTAACCAAACACAGATCGTTTTGAAATCTGTCCTTTCTACCTTAAAAAACTGTGTTAAAATGTTTTTCAGTGTTTGACCCCTGATGACCCCTTGACCTTCACCAAACATACCCAATTTCATCCTTACACCATAACACATCCACACACCAAGTATGACATCTATCCAAGTTCCCTACCTTGAAATATCGTGTTGAGAAGGTTTTTAGTTTTTGACCTCTGGTGACCCCAAATGACCTTTGACTTCCACCAAAAACAATAGGGCACACCTTCTCCCAATGAAAAATCTATGTACCAAATCCAAGTTCCATCCAACCTTCCCTTGTTGAGTTAGAGCGTACCGAAGCAAGTGTCACACACACACACACATACACACACACACACGCCAACCTGACTACATAGGTTCCTTTGCTACCGCAAGGAACCAAAAACTGATTAAGAGGTTCTTAGATACTAAGAAGAACAGTCTTACTGTAGCTTCTTCCAGGAGAAATCTTTGTCTGAAATGCAGAATTCAATTTGCTAAATGAAATTCCAGTTTTTTCCTTGTACTGGGCCCATCAGTCAGGAGTATGAACCACTGAAAATATGTTTACTTATGATTATTTATGAATAAACAACGATAGGTCCCATGCATACATGCTCAGAGTGCTGAAAGTAAAATAAATAGATGTAAATAGTGCAGGGCATTTGTTTGTATATTCCACGAATGGCCTATACACAAACAGTATAGGACTACACTCAGGATATTGTAACATTAGACTTAGAAATGAATTACCCACGCCAACAAAATTGTTGCCCAGTAACATGTATTCCTGTTGCCACTTTCAAAACTACTTCTCAATAACATTTGATACTGCTAGTATATGTTATATTGCCCTTGTATCACACTGTCTTGAAGGATGCAACTTTTGGCATTCAAACCCACATGCATATGTTTTAATTGACAACAGATAGGCAGGACTTTCAATACTGCCAGTAAATTTTAATATCCACCCATGCTTGCAGGGAAAATAGGAACTTGGATGCAAAAGTCTTTTGCTTTTGCTCAAAGAATATTGTTTTGACACTCTTGCCTTGTACATACAACTTTTTCTTAGCAACATTCAGAAAATTCAAAAAAGTAAAAAAGGAACAAATGAAAATTCCCCATTCGATAAAAATTATACACATACTTGTCAATACAGATCTTCTCTACTTGAGGTACAAGCACCTGCAGCAGTCGCATGATGGTTTGTAGAGGAAGTTTCTGCTTCCAAGACTGGACCTGTAAGAGAGGAAGATAAATTTAAAGAATACTATCTTATGCCCGACCCATGTAAACTTGAAACTTAGACATAACTTGAAATGAAAGATTTATGCAACAGATTAAGATTGTTTAGAGATCAAGAACAGAAATGTTGTAGAGAGTTACTGTTAACGAATTTCAATCTTTTATTTGAAGTTAGCAGCATTTGTTCAATTGTGTCAGAATTGATTTGTAAGAATCTGGAATTCTAAAACCAGAAGTTGGTGCACCAAAATGATACGTGAAGCTGTAAATAACTTCTGACTTAAGGAGATAAAATGTATGATCAAAAGTAAGAAGAAACCAATGGCAATTGAATGAAATACAGTACCGGTCCGTCGAGGTTGAAACGAACGTCGAGAACCGACAGTCGTTTTAAGCCGACCTACGTCGATCAAAGTAAATTCACAAAACCTGCCAAAGGTTAGAAAACAAGATCGTCCATTTTGACGATCTGAGCAAGACAGTCGAACATAGTAAAGATTATACACAAAAGGCTGTGGTTTCCAAATGAGCTCTTTGCGGTTTGCGAGCTCGGTCGTGTTAATGTGTCATTATTGAAAAGGAGAAAAGTGAACAATGGAACTTTTCAATAATGAGATTGTCATCGCATGATTGAGCTTGACTAGCCCTAGGTTATGACAGCGATTAGCAAACCTACACTAGAAAGCCTGCATGCTTAGTTTTTGTGAGAATGTAATAAGTTGTAGAGTTTAATTCCAGTTAATAAACCTTAACACTCACTTAAAGCGTGATATATCCATCGAAAAGACAATAACGTTAGACCTAATTGAAACGTTATCAAAATCATTTAAATCATAAGCCACGTAATTGTCACACGGGTCACGGGATATCAACCTCGCTCGTAAGCCCAACTTACAGTACTTTCCGGTACGGTAACACTGTCACACAAGATTTACGTTTCTCTAAGCTTGTCATGAGTGTACAGTTAAGAAAATAATACTCCCGTGCAGATATTGCAATCGGCACGTAAAGCGCTACTAACGTTACTCGTGTCAAATTCCGGAATTGCCTGCTTAGTTTAATACATGCTGGAATTTGATTTGAGCACGAATGTCGCCGTTCCCTACATAATTAATTGTACAGCAACTGTTTTATTGAACATAAATTGACAAATGTGACCAGCCGTTGGAATAGCAAGCACAACAGTAACGCAACTAACAGATCGTACCGATTTGTTTGGAAAACTCTAGGTGTCAATCATGTCACGTCCTTTTCTTCCCTACATGTTTATGTGCCAGCAAATAAGTCTTTTTGTACGAAATAAATCCCCGTGTCTGTGTCTTTCTTTTACTAGTACTTGATTTTCTTTTTGACTTTTCCCTGTTTTTTTCTTTTTGAAGGGCCTAACCTGATTTGCAGCACCGGTTTTTATAGGGTTTGCTGAAATGTAAAATCGCAAGAAAACTTCAGCTGTTCTCTTCAATATAAACACTTAAATTCTGCACTTCACAAGGCTAAATTTGTTCGACAATGTGTCCCTCTCTCATGTTAAAGATTTTTCCAGCCAAAGAATAGATATTAAAGATTTTTCCAGCCAAGGAATAGAAAAATTAAAGATTTTTCCAGCCAAAGAACAGGTTACCGACCAGTATTAAATAAAAGCCCATGCCTTTTAGACGAGACGTGATAACATGAAAAATTAAAATTTATTGAATAAAAATAATAATTATTCACCGTCAACGGAAGTTCCGCAATGGGTTGTACTCCGTCATAAATGCTGAGACAAAGAGCAGGCCTTGATCATATAATTAACCACCCATCATAGAATTGAGCCAGCACCATTGCTTTATATTTGTTCAACAGTGGCGACGCTGAGGTGCATGAGGGTTTTATTCCGCTCAGATTTCGCCATTCCTTTCTGCCCTCCGCCAGTTAGGCCAGGTGTTGCCCTTAGTTTGCCCCCGCCCCATTTTGCCATAACCTTGGCACCGCCACTATTAATTAATGTAACTCCCCAATTGGCTCAATTTGAATCTTACCTGGTTAGTATGAAATCTCTCACACCTGATCGTCCAAAGGAGAATTATTCCATTAATATTCCATGCAGAGAAAGAAATTATAAGATGGCAAGCCGAGTGATGAGAATTATTCCATTTATATTCTAGGCAGTGAAAGGAACTGTAAGATGACAAGCCGAGCAATGAAATTTGCGATTAGATAGATCTCAGGGCCTTCAACAACTCAGCTTAGTTGAATATAACACATACGGTCCACTTCAGATTTTGTACAGGGATCGCCGTCATATTTACTTCGCGGCTGGCTGTGTCAACATTGTCCGACATTAAACCCGGTCCCCGCACCTTCCATGACACCCAGTACTGTCATGCCCTATGTATACGATAAGGTGCCAGCCAGCTTGCAGGTTTAACAATGCAATGTATAGTGCTATTAATATTAACGTGTGGCTCGAACCGATTCCAAATCGATTCGTACGTTCTACATGTTGCGGCGACAGGTAACAAGTTCTGAAAATGCTTGGGAAGTCCGGTTTCTTGTCACGGATATATCCAATCGCAGCTACGGACGAAACACTCACCCATTGGTTACCGGGCAGCGGTAATTCCGCATAACCATCTTGGGAAGTTGTATGCCCATACGTTTATGTGACGTCACAAATTGCTTCGGACCTTTTTTAAACGATCTATGCAGTCAGCGCCATTTGTTAGTTATAATATTGCTATGTTTTGTCCGATGCTTAACTCCTAGAAAATATTTTTTCGAATCTAAACCTTTTACTAGGTGTGTAATAAGATAAGGCATGAAAAATAAACTCAAAAGGGTTTATATTTAGGTGTAAATCATCCCGTTCATTTTTCGCAGTCGCATCTAAAAACGACAACATGTAGCGCATGCATGTACACTCAGAATAATAATGAAATTTACTCACAGCGCGTATACATACTAAGGCCCCATTGTAGCAGGCCGTTCACACACGTTACATGGCGAGCGGACAGCACACCGCGAATCTTAAGTTGTTGTCGTGAGGTGGGTTGAGCTTGAAAGGGAGCGATGTAACAGTGGTTCGCAAATGTTTAAACTTAGTCTGGGAATAATTATTAACCACTGCAGGTGCTTGGGAAATTCTTTACCTGGGGGTTTCCTGGGGGTTACCTGGGAGTATGCTGCATTAACACACTCTTCCAAAAAATGGATACCGGTAATTACTATACAGTATGACTGGATGAAGAAAAAAGTGCCGTAGTACCCACGGAAGATTTCGTCCATATATACCAACAGTAACTATCATCCAAGTTGCATGTTACACGAGTGTCAGGGTTCAAATTCAACGCGATCGTTCCGTGCAGCTAGGTGAATGACCTCAATTTTCTCACGGGCAGCTCTTTGATGTTAACCGCGGCATAGACTGAAAGGCGCGATGGCTGTCTAGAAACTTTTTGAGTGTCAGTCTTCCGTCATCAAGGCGCCGTACGTGTGACCTGTCTAGGCCGTGCCCTGTATTTTCTTGCATTGCAGCTAGAGAGACCGAAACTACAGAGTCCACGAGATCAAAAAGTTAAAAAATTGCTGATCTTTTCAAATTTTCGATTCCCTGATCTTCAGTCTCGTTACCTTTGGTCTCAATGTGCACTGCCTTTTAAGGAGGACTTAAACAGTATTTGAGCAGTAAGACACTATATAACACATATAACCGTGCAGATACTGTATAGTCTCCCTTCATGATTATTACATTACGGAAACCAAGTCCCCTCCTTCCCAAACTGATACGGTATCATCCCCACAGCTCCCACCCCTAAGTTTATCCACTATATTGTATCAGCGCCGCACCTATAAGCGTGGTGCTTTCCCGTTTTAAGTGTACTCTCCAAAAATGACCGAGCATTTGTAAAACATGAAACGACCCAAAATGTATTAGACAAACTCGAACAGAATCTAATCAATAGGCGGACGAATTGCAATCTTTTCCAAAACTTTGACCAGAGTGGGGCTCATAATTGAAACACCAAAGAGAATCAAGTTTATTCCAAACAAAAGAGTAATTGCCACCACGATGTTGAAGTAATCCTTTCAGAAATAAATACCTAAGTAGGCTACAGTATAATACCACAACTTTCATTGTTCATTGATCCTAGCAACAACGGTACTGGATGCGTCTCTTCGCAACGGGGAAAAGATGTCCAGCGTGGCGATTCTCCCTTTTGTCTTGTATTAACCAAAGCCGCCTTGGGCATTGGTCAAATTTACCCCGAAACGGCGTGGTAAGCTGGCGGTCTGGGTGCGAAATACATCCCTTCGATGATTTTCAATGTTTAGCGCCCTAGTTTGGAAGTTTGGACATAAATCAGTTACCCTTTAAACTTTCAAATCTCACTGTTGGCACTGTGGGGGGGGGGGTTGGGGGTTGGGGTACCCGGTGTTCACGGGGTTTAAGGTTCAGTGTTCCAGCCCGTATTCTTTTCATCTCGCTGGTTTAAAAATGATTGCAAGGTTCGTTATTCCATGGCTTTGATTTTCCAAGAAGTGTCGATGTTCTCAAGATTCGGAAACATGGAACCTCGGGAACAGCGAACCCAACAAAAATTGACATAGCTTCCAGTTGGGTCGCTGTATCATATTTTAGAATGCCATAATCTTGTAAGTTTCTTATATAAAACTACCGCATGCCGACCAAGTGAATTTTTTCGTCCGCCCACTGAAGACTTATTTTGCTTATATGTTTCCAGTTTAGCTATTAAATGATTTTCTCAGGTTGCAAACATTGTTTCCTTCTTTCACAATGTACCGAAGTGGGTATCTGGAGAAATTGTCAACAATAGCGTTTTACCCTATTCCAGATCTCTGCGCAGTTCACCTTACTGTACGGGGATTTTGTGGAAGAGCGGTAGGCTTTGACCGACTCTGTTTAACTTTCTAGTTCGCCGACCAGTTGAAAAAAAAATGTCTCGCCAATTTCGTAGGGCTCCTCCCAAGCCCGCACAGCCATGATAATGATCAGTACCTAGAAAATCGGCTGTGTACGGCATATTTTGGAAAACCGCCAAATTGTCATGTCAAAATGTTGACCCTGGGAAAAGCAAGAGTCATATTCCCAGGCACCTGTTCATCATGAACCTCGCAGGTGACCTAGTTCTCTGTGAAATGTACTGCACGGTACCTTGCAACGTTAATATGCAAATGAATTGCTCGGATCACCAGTTCATGTACTGTATCTGGCCGGGTACATAATTAAGATGTGCGTGAGGCCTTGCGTGATTGGTAGGTTGGAACAGGGCGAGTCCAATATGTGAATGTATAAGTGAGTGGGTTTTTTTTAATTACGTGGACGTGTGGTACCAACAAACAACATTAATTCATTTCCCTTGGTTTCAGGGTGATACTTGCAAGGACCTGTTTGGTAAAATTCTGTATCTTCGACGGAGACCGAAGTGTTGGTCACCTCCGTGCAGAAAATTCCCCTACTTTTCATGCACCTTTGCTGACATAGGTTGGGTCCACGTGTTGTTACCAAAAATAGATAGGCCCTTGCAACGTTATTTTGCATACTGTATGGTACGTGATAGTTAGCTTCTTGGTTGTGCTTGTTACGAAAATATTAGTTGTAGTTTGCGAACCGTTAACGCAAGTTTCATGTAGTAAAATGTGTACCCCAATAATGCGGGATTATTACTTTGGATTATAAAACTGAAAGCAGAGGCGCAGAATAGGATTTTGGTGCTGTATAAGGTAGGGCATAAAGATAAATGACATTGCTATAGAGTAACTTCGTTACTAGCAGTACAGCTAACATGGAGACAAGATCATGAGATTCGTGACTCATGTCTGTTTATTGGCGAGCCCGAGAGTCAACGGTACTTCGGAATAGATCAAGTCTAGTAACAATAATTAGCTACAGTAGGACAATGGTTAATCATTTTCCATGCCGCTAGAATTCAATAGGGTCGTTTAGCCAAATTTCCCCGGGAAAAGGCCATTTTCTCGGGTGAAATATATAGATGTCTTATGTCGCCTGATGGCTAAAACCTCCTATTGAATTCTAGCCTCATGCGTTCAGTCAGGGGGGGGGGGTGGTAAACACATGAGAGCTCTAGATGGGATTAAACCTTTTTCAGCGCGAATTCTAAACATTGATATGCACAGTGGGTACAGATATATTGCTTTTCTTTTTAATGCTTTTTCCAGTTTCTTGCAACAATCTGCTAGATTTGTCCTTCACCCGATAAAATATGACAGCCCACTGTGCTTGCGCCGGTGGGATGGGAGGTTACTCTGCCTGCAGGATATTGCGTCCACCCCTCCAGGAAATTGCGGGAAAAAAATTCAAGTGCACCTCCCTGCTTGGAATGTGCAATTTCCGTTTCTGTTCAGGAACTGAGAATAGTTGTAAGCAATTGTGCCTAGCAACAAAAAAGGTACGGTAATCAATAGATATCTTAGCCTTTAACCAATTCATATGAAAATGTTGCGATTATCGGGAAGGGTTATTTTTTACTTTAAGGGGTGCCCAGTTCATTTCAATGTATTCTGTTGAGATACTGTAGAACTTACTTGCACAACAATTATTGGATTCCAATTTTTTCCACGCCGACAAAACCTGGTCAAGTACATACGCAAAAGACAGAAAAAGTAGAAGATGAAGAAGAAAGAAAGAAAAAAAATACATGCCAACTAATAATTAGAACAAAAAAAAAATGTATCAAGCGTCTGCACGTTTTTTGTGAACTTCCGAATGTATGATGAATGAATGATCCGAATGTTCGCTCGAAAAAAACATCATTCCTACGTATGAAAGAAAAAAGTGCATGAATAAAACGAAACATGGGGGGGGGTAAACAGCAGGAGGAAATAGAGAAAACATAAAGCTGAAGGTTTAAGGCCTGCTGCAGAACAGATATTACAGCAAAGTCACATGAACTCGCGATGTAAAATTTAACAGGAATATTACAAAAGAACTCAAAGTTGTGGGATACAATCTGCACGCACTTAAAAGAAAAAACAGTGCAGTAACATGCACCCGATTCCCCGGGCCGAAAGTGGAAGACATTTTGCAAGATCAACTGCATCCAAACTAGCAAATGTACTCTTCGCAACACTGGTTTTTACCCACGGACCCAAGACGGCCAGGTGTTTGTGGTTTTGATTTGTGAAGCCTTCGTTGTTTGGATTGTTTTGGATCGCTATTGTTTAGGGCCGTGTTTAGGGGGGGACCATTTTCGTATTGTAGCTGTTCACTTTAGTTGGGTTTCCGCCCTTAACAAACTTGCCCTTTTAATGTCGGTACACCCAAGAAGTATAATCTCCACCATGACAACAGTTCGTAAGAAGTTAAAGATCGCCTTAGTAGTTTTGTTGAATTTTCTTTTGCCAAATGAAGCAATAGGTATTGCAACATCCCCCCATGATCTGTCTACATATTGAAAAAAATTATTTCATCTCTTACGCCTATAATATGTATTGATAAAATTAGAAAGGGGCAAAAACAAACTAGCAACACACAATAAATGAGTTTTTTCAGTTAACTTGATCATTTATTCGTTAGTTTGATTAACCCGTGAAATGGTACAGGACAAGCTAGCGGTCCTGCATTGTGTGCTGGTGCGTTGTTGAACATTTCTAAGTTGTTTCCCGATTTTACGAAAAGCGTGTTGAAGTAGTAAACAAAAAGTGCAACAACAGTGCAATTTCCGATCACATATTTTGGAGGTGTAATATTTGTACCTTCTCCGAATGCGCATATCGTTGTTTTGTAGACAACAGCTTAAACTATTGCCCGAGAGTTAAGCTTTATCAAGTTAGTTTGAAGAGGTTTCACGCTATACATGAATTATCCCGTCTTTTTGCAGTAGAAAAAACGTAGCCGTTAAAACATTTTGGACTGGCCACACTGTCTCGCAATCTCTTTTAATTTTAATGAGAAATCAGTTCCTCTGCAGTGTGACCGTGTACTCTAAACAAATTCGGTCAGTGAAGAGGATTAACGATGGTGTCTGCATTGTGTGCACGGAGGGAATTTGCGAGAAAACCACAGTCAAAGATCGACAAGATTATGGACGATCTTATCTATTGTTTGGAAAACCACGATCGATTTAAGCCTTTAATGAATAGCCGCTCACCCAGGTTAGGTAAGGAAGGAAGGGTTTTACGGTTTTTGACGATCCATAAAATTTAGGTTAGATTGCTGAAAGTCCTTGTAAGTCGAAGTGCGTCGATGTACGTAGCGTCCGTCAACGTATTTCAACCTCGACGGACCGGTACTGTATACTCATTAAAAAAATCCCACCAAAGGAATTTTCTTCCTAGAAACTATCAGGGTTACATTTTTGACAGATGCATTGGGTGATTATGGAGTTGTCAAAATGGCTTAAATAGTTGCTGTACTCACAGAGTGCCATTCATCATCATTGATTTATTCCAATCAAACAAATAATATGTCTGTTCTGCATTGAATAGCAACAATTTCCAGAAGAAAATAATGGTTAGACAAAGGTCTGCTGGCATGGTCCTATTAAAATTTTGCTACAGAACATAATATCCTCACCCATTCTGGGGTTCCCCTCCATTCTGTTGAGGCAGTGGTGGCAGTCCCTGAGCTAGACACAGATGCAGTCCTCTGAGTAGTCTTGGCCCGCTTCTCTTCAGCTGTAGAGGTAGCATCTGGTGGTGAACTTGGTGGAGATTCCATCTTTGCCTTTGATGTTGACTGCTGTGATTCAGCTGCAGAACTCTCTGTGTCACTTATACCAGTCTGAGGGGGCTGCTGGGCCTGTAGATGAAGAATAAGTTACAAGATCTTTTCTTTTTGGATCAGTATTAATTAATCAAAGGAAGCAAACCACATCAATGGAATTTAAGACCATAAGGGGAATAAATATGTAAATAGAAGGTTAAGGAGGAGGGGAATAGACTATCACATCTCAAGTGGCAGACGGGATAAATGGACTGTGGTTTTGTTTTCAGTGTGAAATGGAACTTAATTTAAATTGAATCGCCTTGTATCCTTTCAAGTTTATTCTCCATGAATGCTTTAGTACTCAGGCTAAATTTCAAACCAAATATAACATATTTAGGGAGTGCAGTAGAAAGTGGTTCTGTCCTCAGCTTAATTGAATGATCAAGTAATGTTTGACTGTTTTATACTTCTCCAGCAACCATCAAATCTTAACCGTTTATATGTCTATGAGTGTTGATACTTACCTCATGTTTTCATGTATTTACCCTAATTACCAAGCAATACCCATCTCGCAACTAAACTTATATGGAGCAACTGTCTCACTAGCTAACTCCTCCAGTTGCAAGCTTGGAACCCAGTGAGAAAGCTAGGAAGGATGAGAACACCTTCTGGATTTATAGAGTGTCAGAACAGATGAATATTGTGAAACAATTGGGGAAAATTAAAATGCACATAGAAGGTTAGGAAGGGTGCAATATACTCATGATTTTACTTTCTCATAAAATATAATTACCTATCTCGATTTAAAGACCATTTTTACAATTTCAGATGATTTCCTAACAGAAAAAATAATAATCTAAATCTAATCTATGTCTATTCAGTACTTTCAATAATATTTAAATTGTTTTCAATAAAAAAAATATGATTAACAATGGGTTCAACTTGTAAAGGGAAAATATTCACTTCACATCTCTGCTAATTCTACACACCTGTGATTGGACAGGCTTCTCTTCTTTTGTTGGTGAATCTGTTGCTGCTTCTCCCCCTTCTGCACCAGCAGCAGCGCCCTCTACCCCCTCACCAGGCATAACCTTTGATGTCTCTGTCATAGATGCAACACCTAATAAAAACAAAATGTAATTTTTCACAATAATTTCCTTTCCTGTGCATTTTGTACATTCAAATGTTTCCTTCAGGTAGAAATTCTGTTTTGGTCCCTTTCAGGGTCCAGATTAATTTTCAACAAGTTAAATGTAATAACCATTCTGCATTGTTTTTAAGCACTGAAATTTTGAATCCAAGCTTTAAAAGTGTACATACTACTTCTTGTTATGAAGCTATTAAAGACTTAGCAATATTTTAAAACACATTTTGTCTAATGGGGACCTAGGTGAAACCAGAAATACACCCCAACAAATATTTGAAAAATTGTCTCCTCTTTTAACTTGTGCATCTGACCCTGTTCAACCATGGAAGCATCACAAATCCACTCAACCTGAGGTAATTCTAGTGTTTTGTGAATCAGTTGAGATATAGCCCCCAATATGAGGTCACGGGTAACAACAAATTAACAAATGAATCAAATACTGAGCATCATAAATTTATGAAAAGTAACAACTGTTTGAGTAATTTATCAATAGCAGTGCACTTCACACATTTCATGAGCTGTGATAGGTTTTTAAAGGGCATAATGTATTAATCCCAAACATTTCCTTGAACAATTTATAACCCACAACAAAATGCTTTTATTTCAAAATTTTATCTCAAGAGTGGCAAACACTTCTGCTGATACTTCCTGGTTCAAAAAAAAAAACACATTTTTTCCCCCAAATTGACTTCTTATGGTATGGAACCAAATTCCTCCTGCACGGACCTGCATGGGCCTGTACCTACATAACTTGCACAGTAAACTATATGTTTCAAAGTTTGTTTCACTCATCGCATGAGTGTTTACACCAAAAAGCCACGTACATGTCTAGACTAATCCGGTTTTAACTAGAATACTGTACCAGGAAGTACACGTAATTGTACACCCTCATCAGGGTGGGTATAAAAAGATCAATAGCACATGTTTAATTACTTATTCATGTCCAACTCTTCCTAGCGTGAGTTACTACACTGGCTGCCACACTTCTGCAGTACAAGACTGGGGAAAATGTAAGTATGCATTATGACTTTCACTATGTTATCAAGTTAATTTTCTATAGACTGCCATTTTGTTTTTACATATGATATCTCTATCAGTGGATTTGATTAACAGGTCATTCAGCTGTAAGAGCGCAGGGAATGAGTCATATTGTACTTTTCTGTACATATTTCAACAATAGACTTTGTAGGCTACAACTTTCACTTGTTCCTTTAGAATACCCTGAGAAAAAAAAAGTTTTCATGATTAACATCGTCAAGTTTACACTGCAGACTGCAAGGACACACATTTGACTATTCAAAGTGCACATGATACCCTAGACTATATTACATGCAGTAAATGTTCTTTTAGCATGTAGCAAAATAGATGAAGCTGCCCTGCTCAGTTTCTACCCGATCAGGTTTGCTTTGAAGTCAAAAAGAAATCTTAACTTTAGGATTGCATGTATACTTGGCATTAATACTATACTTCCAATTAGAAATTTGTAATTCCAAAAGACTTGTTTTTCTTTATAACAAACACAAACATCTATCCTTAAAACAAGTGTAAGGATGAAATGGGGAAAACTGGTGGTTAAAAAACAGTAGTTCAAATCTTTGCTAGGTTCGAACAGTGCTTGATTCCTTTAAATGTACACTTTTTAAAGTCAACACAGGGTGACAAATGGTAGTTCCCTTCTAAGTTAACATTCTTGTGGAATGGCATTCTCTCCCTATGCATTAAATAATACTTGCCTCAAAGGTATAATTGGTTTGCACAACTTTGCAGCAGGCTAAGAATTGCCTTACATTCATAACAGAAGACTGTGCAGCAGATTACAGTATCAAGTCAAGTATATAGTATTGGTGAAGTGCATTTTTATTCCTTCATCTTCACAATGCAGCTACTATGAGTTGGGTAGACAATTTGTTGCGATGCAACATCAGCTCCCACTGGTTTGCGTAAGCTAATATTTTCTGCACTCTATAGATGCTGAGCCACAGTGTATTTGTTGGGAACAGAGACACTGGACCATACAATTAATAGGTTTATTAAATGAGATTTAATGACACAAAATATGCATTCTTTAGTGTCCACTAGAAAAATAGGGAGTTTTCACACCTTTTCAAATATGATACAAGTTCGTTTCAAATGAAGTAAAAATATGGTGCAAGATGTTCCCGTTAGTTACCTCTTATGACAGGTGAGGAATTCTGTAGGCATATTCTACAACCCCTGGCCTACAGGTACACACAATCAATAGGAAAGAAATTTCTTGCCTTTAGTGATATTGTAAAGCTGATATGGTGTCAAGTTTGAGGTTATCATGAGGACCAGGTTTTGGTGAAGGTCAGAATTTTTCATGCTCTAATGTTGGCATTCATAATAATTATATTTTAGTGTAAAAGGGTTTGAATGCTAAGTAAAAAATACTATCTAGCAGATTTTTTTCCTATTAATTCTTGTTTCCCAATTATGACTAACAACTAAGTAACTTACATTTTTTGTTAGATGCCAACTTTTAACCAGCATCACTGTTTGGTACCTTGCTGCATTTACACAATATTTCTAGTTCAAATATGTAAAATACAAGGGGACATGACAGATGTGGCAGTAATGGTTATGCTATGACAAGAACTGTAAATAGCACCTTCTAATTCCAAATGTCCTTTTCCTGTGCAATCTACCTGTGCTTTCCAGCATAGTGCATGTTAATAACATTAGGTAGACATACCACTAGGGCCTACATACTACAGCTGCTGACTGGCAGAGGGAGGGGGAAGTCTGAAAAGAGGCAAAACAGCCAACGCTATGCACAGCCATTTTTGGTTGGAGGCAAAAAAGGTAATGGTCCCTGGTGCCTGAGACACTAAAAATGGCAGCGCCTTGGTAAGGCCCAAAATGACATTTCCCAAGCTTGTAAGAAGGTTAAGGTTGCAAAACTTGATATAGCGCACATTACTGTGATGAAACACACTCAATGGCACTTAGCAAAGAACAAAAATGAAGAAAAAGATTTCCTAAAAAGATAAGTTTTCAAAGCATCCTGAAAAGAATTAATAGAAGACGGCTGCCGAACATGAATCAGTAGGGCATTCCAAAGCTTCGGGCCAGCGACCATAAAAAAACGATCCGCACAAGAACTGCGAGTGGCGAAAGGAACCTTAAGAAGTAAACCTTTTGAAGATCTAGTAACATAATAGGACACTTTGAGTTCAATCAACCCTGATAAATAAGTTGGTGCTAAATTGTGGAGACATTTAAACACAAGGAGAAGAATCTTATACTCAATACAAGCTTTGATGTGCAGAAAAAGAATATAATCCCTTCGATGTTGAGCTTTCCATTTGCAAAAAGAGAGTAAATTGCAAAGTGGTAACAACTTCACCAGCTAAAAGACATCACTACATTTTGGGGTAAAACATTGGGTGCCCACTGTATACACAGGAACCTTGTTATGATCAAATGATTGGGGAGCACATAACATATACTATGAAGGCAGAGTGTCACTACCAGTTGAGGTAGAGTGCAGATTTTTTTGCCAAAAATACCTCCACATTACTGGAAGCAGTACTTCTGAAACTATCTGAATTGACTTTTTTACTTATCTACACCTCACCCTAAAAATAAATGCCAATTAAATATGTTGACTCTAATTTATGCTTAGGTTCAAAACATGATCTAAGGTCACCCTTATGTACTGTGTATACACCTGGACACCCTCCCATCTGCCTACATCTGGCAGCGATTGCTTTCCATAAGCTGCTCACATATTTTGTCAATTTTTGTAATGCTTCTGATTATGCAAGAAAATTTAAAAATGGATTTGATGCCTCTTACTTTTTAGTGTAGTATCTCAAAGTTTTGTGAAAAGATTTGCGAGCAGACATGATAGTCCTTGACGAAGCCTGTTAAAACTGTTTTCTATCATTACGTACAGTACACAACGTTTTCTTCTACTTTTTCCGTGCTTCCCATGCATAGTTTCAGAGTAAGAAAGATACACTTTGAACATTTCCCTCTGAAAAATACCCACCCCCTCCCGCTCTTCCATGCACTGTGTATGGCCTTGGCCCCAGCATGTGCAAAAAATACAGTACTGAAAGCAAGCAACAGTTTTACTTATAATGTTCTTAGGATAAAGAGGGGCACATTTTTGGGCATCATGGGTGCCAGACTGTTCATGACAACCGCAACCAATTTTTGCCACCCCCAGACCCATCCGTAGAGTAGTGTACATCCAGTTCACTATAGAAAGCTTGTGCATATATTGTATGGGTTGGAGATACTACACTTCACATTTATTGTATGGGTTGGAGATACTACACTTCAGTGGCACTAAAAATTACCTTCATCAGAGAGCCTATAGACCTTGCAACTTCAACCACACTTCAAGGAGGCATAATAGCAGAGAGGACAAACAGATGTCATATGGTACTTAGCATTGCAGACATTTAGCTATACAACAGTTGCTTCTGCTTCTTCATCATAATAGATACCTTTATTGTAAAGGCCCACAAGCAGCACAGCTATAACAACTAAGACATCGCTGTATTTACTCCTTACTATGTACGCCATCCAATATACCTAACTGGAGGCTAACTCGATCATTAACAATGATTTAAGCCTAGTCCTGCATCATCAGCTTGTGCTATTGTATTAGACAAATCAATTCAACAGTTGCATCATTCATAACTCCCACTGTCAGCTTTACAATGCAGTTTTCTACTTGGAGTACAACCTTGGCAAAACATCAGCAAATAAACAGGAATTAAAATCTGCCAGAGCAAAAAAATTATTTGTGGTTACTCAACTGACAGTAAGTGGTTGACTCAACAGCCTAATACTAAACTGATAGTGTAAGCTGACTCATTGGTTTCGACTAGCAAGATCTTCAAAAGGTGCAGACTAAAGTGTAGCTTAAGTATTTACTACTAGAAACCATAGCACTAAGTCTATACAGCCATCGACTTTCAATCACCATTATCAACATCTAAGCTCATATGAATACCATGTTCATGTATGTTCATGTATGCTTAACTTTTTCAGAGAGTTCCGAGAGTGGCACTAGAACATGATGGGAGATGGACGTTAATGATATTGATCCAGATGATCCTTTGGTTTCATTTACAGAATCAGAAACAATTCGACAATAGGTCTATTGGACAGATGAGTGTTTTGCATCAGAAGAAAAGTCAAGATTTTCCAAATGCAAACAGAAAAAAAAAGGAAGTGTTCTCATCGTGTTCTCATCAGAAGTGTTCTTATCTCTCACATTGCTAAAACTTTGAAGCTGATATACCTTTAACCAATATTGAGTCTTCCTTCATTAGGTTATGGAAATTGTCTCCATTAGGACATAATTATTGTATTGAGGAAGTTACATACTTGCCAACATCGTCATCAGAGAGAAAAGAACATGTAGCAAATGATTCACAGATTGTGGTATTCTCACAAGCACTAACCTCAATGGGATGAATGATCTAGGCAGGAGTCAGGTTTAAAGTCAGGATACTCAGATAGGAGCTGGGAGCTCCCCACCCACTGCAGGTGGGAGTAGGGATATATTTTTTGAAGAGCATAATTCAGGGCATAAATCTTCATTTCCCTGTCTTCAATGAGACATTAGGCACTGCTGGTAACTCCAACAACAATTTTGGGCATCTCTGATGATCACATTAATCCCATTTAAACCAGAGCAAGTAGTGAGAGCATTTGGTATTGCTCTCCGAAAAGAATGGTCCTCACCCCTTGCAGGTCAGAGTCCAGATGGGCAGACATCGCACAGACAAATGAAAAAGAATTCCAATGCTGCTGTCACCACCACCAGCTTCAATTGGTTATCAACCCCCTTACAGGCAACCCTCTCCATATGCAGCCACTGTCCTATATACATATGCCAACTACTGTTCAAGTCTCTAGTTGCTATGTAGCACAGTTAAATCCAACTAGATGCTGTAATGTTCAATACACCTACATTTCTTGTTTCAGTAATACTTAGTCCACTTCAGTTCTTCTTAAAATGAAAGATATTTGGTCTTAAAAGGGTGAATGTATTATTTGCTTATGTTGTTTCATGTACAGTATCACGATATCTTTTTTCCTTTACTTCTTTAGCGTATAATTAGCATAAATATGTACAGTTCTGCTTTTAGAAAATGTTTGTTACGAATGTTTGATTACACATAATTAAGTTGAACACACAGTGTTCCCCTTTAAGTTCCATCCCACCTGCCTCTCCTTTGCTGTTTCACTCTCTCCATCTTTTTTCACTTTACTTTCTCCTTTGTAAAATTGTAGCTCTGACAAGATTTTGTCATCTAAATGAAATGCATCTACTTAAAGAGTAAAATTTTTCAAAGTTTTTCACAATGTGTTCTCAAATTGCAAAGGAGGTGTAAAGCCTGTTGCACATGAGGAACAATTAGCTCAACAAAATGTCTTGTGCATGGTTTTACTCATCTAATTTCTCACATGTGTGGATGCATTTGGGTGAGACTTTAACCCCTCCTGGCAGACTACTCAGATTTAAAATGTGTTTCCTTATTTTCTACATGAGTGCCACTTTTCTCACTGTGTACATTGGGACTGTACCAGACATGTACACTGCAGCTTGGTTCACATTCTTACACTATATAAAGACGTTAAACCAAGTTCTAAGGTCCAGGGCATAAGGTGAGAAAAGAGGAACTCGTGCCAAATAGAATCAACGCAGACACAGATCCAAGTGGGAGTTTTGCGGCCCCAGTCCTCCCTTTTTCCCCACATCAACAATATAAAACATACAGGAAATTAGCAGTTCAACTCCCTCACACTCATTTTGACTTAGGTCCAGCCCCCTTTTGGGAATGTCTGGATCTGTGCTTGAAACGTGTTTGATATTTGAACAATCTGTCTTGAGAGGTGAAAGCCTTACCAAAACACACCAGAAAATAAGCTGTGCAAAATGACATGTGAGGCATTTTGCTGATCTAATTTTTCTTGAGTGCATGGGCTTAACCAGGTTTTCAGAACCTACTACCCATTATTAAATAGGTCATTCAACTGCCAACATGCAATGCAGATTTATTTATCACAATTCTAATTCATCACGCACCTGTTCGTCCATCTTTTTCTTTCACATACATAATGTTATACATGAGATGTTTCATGATTTATCCCACTTCCATCCCATGTTAATTTTACATTCTCAATGGTCATACCATATCACTGTATCAATTAAAGTTGGTTGCTAATGCTGCCGACCTCAGAATAGAAGGATGTAACTGTGAATCATTTGATCATTCAAATTATATTTGCCATCATCTTTTGGAATGGAGAGTAATTAAATCAAAGGATATAAACTTGAATTCTTTGTCTTGTTTGCCTGGTTTCTGCTTGAAGATACTCCTCTCTCAAACTAGTAAATCCAGCCTCCCCATGGAGGAACTGTTCCACAACATTAACTTTACCCAGGAATTCACTGAAACCAAACCTGAATAGCAGCCTGGATGAGCTCCAGAGTCTCCAATACTAAGGTGGTGGGTACCTGACTCCACACCTACCAGATATATTGAGCTTGTAAACGATACCTTGCCGGGTACACGCCGCTCGCGAGAGCCGAAGCCTCGCACGTCTTTCCTCGCTCACGCGGAGCTCTGTCACGTGTTATGCAACAGCCCGCCCTTGCTCGCGGCATTCACGTGCTGCATGACATAAATGGCTAAAGGGGAATTCTGACCATTTCCTTACGGGAACAGTTCTGTGTACCCCGTAAGGCATTGAATACGGAAACACAGTAGTGGTTCATCAAAGACCCTATAAGAGAGTGAGTGAGACCTGCTACATCTGTTTAGTACATTAAGGCATGTACTAATCACTCCCAATTCTGCTCCCAGGACAGCCATTATTGTCCCCATCCAGTTGGCATAGGTGTATCCCCAGGGGGGAAACCTTGCTCTGCACAACTGCTCCACAATGGGAACAGAGCAAAATGGGCAATTTCCTGAACCATACAACTTCCTAAAATAGACAACCAGATTCCCAGGTTATAATACACCACTTTTGAGCCAGCTCTGCACCCCTGTGGGCAAGTATGCAAGACAAATTTCCACATGAGTCCATCAGGAAATTGATCTGGGGACCTTCACTTAACCACCAGGCTACCTTCAAACCTACACAAACTTTCTTCAGTTGGGTATCAATTTGCCACACCATCCTGATGTTTTTTCTTATGGGATTGAGTGTTTTTATGATTTGGTACAGCATCCTAGATGGGGTTGACAACTCAAAATCTACAGCATTGAGCCAACACTTAAAGGAGTCATCCATTTGCACCAGTTGCACCAGTACAGAGGAAACCTTGCAGAGAGTCTCTGAACCACCTCGATATGGTTGATCAGTATGAAGGTCTCAGGATATTGCTCCATTCAAAGATAGGTCTAATGGGGGAGCTCTATGCTTCATTTTGACATGAGTATTGCTGATGTAGATATTATGACCAAAGTAATCGTTTGATACTGTGCAGTCACACAGTCAATGCGCTTCTACCAGCAAAGTTTGTAAGTGATGTTATCTCTGAGGTACTTGATATGTTGTACATGGAACAAGGGTACTGGTGAATGGAAAGGGATACTCTCATCAAAACACTGCAATAGATTAGAGTAAACTTTATTGAATCCAATAAGGAACTTACATGTCTGCAATAAAAGGAGCTAAAAGTAAGAAGAATGTACAAGGGCAAGGTCAAGCGGTAACGGAGGGACATTTGACAGTTCTCCCACCACATTCTATCTCTCAATGCATAAGTTTGAAGGAGTACTTCCCAATTTCTTATGTGGTACACAGGCAAGGACTTACTCTCTTAAATACAACATTTTAAATTTTTAGTACTGTTGCTACGGGGAAATTATGGTACAAAAGATGTCATGGTAACGGAGGGACACAAAATTAACATCGTTTTTTGAACATTTTTTGACGTGAATCAGATCCACGGTTCTTAAATAGCAACACTCATCAAACTTGCTTGATATGTTGGCTAATACATTGATTCTTACTTCAAAGTAGACAAGTAGGTCTTCATGTATCATATTTCATATTTAGACTTATTTTTTCATGGTAATGGAAGGACAATTTCCAATGGTAACGGAGGGACACAAATGTTCACTACATCTTGTATGGTGAATAATCCCTGCTTCATCAACCAAATTAGGTACTATCATTATATTAAATCATTTAAGACTTAAAAATTAAGTTTGGACACTTATTTTACTGTTTTTGAATGGGGGAAGGGTAAGGGGAGGGGGTGACAAGATTACTAAAATTGCATTACTGACACTTTACTATAAATACTGGGGAAAAACTGTAAACAACTGTATGAGTCAGATTGTACCCAGGTTAAAAGAATAGTTATGTTCAGTCTCTTTATTGCAATTTATTGTCTTGTATGACAGCTCACTCCAGCATTACAGCATGTTCCTGGACATAAGCATTTTTTGAAGGAGGCTGTTATATTTAGCAATTGGAAAAACTTTTTGCTAATCACTGCTGAGACATTATCCCAATAGTGTCATGCACATCTATTACAAAAGAGGCCCTTTCCAATTAACTTTCCTGACAACTCTGGACATGCCAACCCTTGTCATCAAGCATGCACTGAATTTGAAAAAAGGGAGTGAGTTTGCAGACCTCCTTACAGTACTTCAGAATGACCATTAAAACAGGCCTGAATTCCCAGTATTTACTATTCTGTACTGTCCCAATATACTGCACTGTACAGCAGTTATAATGGTACTGTACCTTTTGGCGTGTCTCAGTTACTTATTTAAAGTTTTTTGTATCATACACATCTTTATTGTTCAAAAAGTCCAGTGTTACTACACAGGCATTAAATGTGATGACCAGTGCAGTAGGTTCTGCTATTTTGGTACCACTATGTGGGATTGGTTGGAGACAATTCTGGAAGATTTTTCTTTGTAGGAAATTGGTAGCAAGTGTGTACTTGAAGTTGGTAGTTAATGGTTTCTGTCTGACTGTCTCACAACCATCAATTAAACAATAGAACTTGAAATAACTCATGGTTATGTGAAGCTTGTTTTAGCATGCTCTGGCTATCACATGAGTGCTGCAGATAGTCACTTACAATAATGGTATAATACCATCTGCAGATACCTAATGCAGGAATAAACACTTCTGCTTTGGCTGGTTCATGGCTTTAAAACAAGTGGATATACTCCAAGAAAACTGCTACCATACTAACTTTAAACCTGTTACCATATGTACACATTTAAATCCCCACAACATGTGTACAATATGTGCAAAACACATTTGTCCCTCTGTTACCGGTAACGGAGGGACAAATTAGTATTCAACTTTAGCAACCTCAGTCTACCACTCCCTTGGATTATACAGCTGCTTAGTTGGTGATACAGAGGATGGGAGGAGTCATTCCATAGCGACTGCATTTTTACACCAGCATGTTTCATGTAGACTGTATTAACTGAAGGAAGATTGATACATCACAACTACTGCATTCCCAATGCAAATAACTTCTGATGGCAGATGACTCAAAATAAGCTTCACATTATGAGACCTTGAATTTCCTGCATTAGCTTAACAAATTTCATGCTTGCTGCCAGGAAATGAGTGCCAAGATGGTTATAACCAGAGGACTAAACAGGACTACCCCGCGGAGCAGACTCGGTTAATTCACTCCTTCTTTAAGGTTTCACAAACCCCACCCCACCAAAGCGAAGAGTCCTGGGTCCAATTTTAGACACAAACTTCATTACCAAAACATGACTTATTCATGTCCTACCTCATTTTTTAAGCTATTGTTTTGAGCGAGTGTGCCTATTCTTGTTGTTGTAAACATAAACAGGACAAGCTCTCTCTGAAGCATCCCCTTTAACTGTACTATTGAAAACAAGTTTGGAACTTAACTGCAGGTAAGTAGGGATTACAAATTTTACCAGGAAGAAACGATTGTAAGGAGACAATAGATACTGGGTACCCTAGGGTTAGCCAACACTATGAAGTTTGGAATGAGAGAGAAAAGAAATTCAGGAACCTTCTCATGCTCCATAATTCAAGATATGTCTGAAATCCCAAACGTTCCATGTCCCAACACAATTTTTGTGTGTTGATTATCCCTTTTGCAAATGCTCTTTCAAATAAACAGTCCTTTGCAAGCATTACTTTACAAAACTGTCAATCCCAGTTTTCCCCAAGTACCCCCAAATTTTACTGAATAGCCAATGTAACACTCTTAAAGTCACCACGAAAGTAACAGTTGTTCCCTTGCCACAGTTTTGAATATTTTCTGAAGCTACAGTATGGTGACATGCCAGGAAAAGGGTCTAATTCTATGGGACAGTAAGAGAGTCAGATGACTTTCACCATGGTAAAATTTCTTAGAACAATATCATGACAATACTGTTCTCAAGGTACAGCTTCAGTTTGAACATTTCTAAGCTCATTGCATACGCAAAAATAAGGATTTAGAGTGCTACACAGCGGTGACATTATGTTTTTGGTAATCCTTTGTTAGATAATTATCCATCAAATTTACCACACTTGGTGAGTGATACAGATGTTTCCAAAATAAAACAGTGATGCAAGTGGGTCAGATGACTTTCACCATGGTAAAATTTTTTAGAACAATATCATGACAATACTGTTCTCAAGGTACAGCTTAAGTTTGAACATTTCTAAGCTCATTGCATACGCAAAAATAAGGATTTAGAGTGCTACACAGCGGTGACATTATGTTTTTGGTAATCCTATGTTAGATAATTATCCATCAAATTCACCACACTTGGTGAGTGATACAGATGTTTCCAAAATAAAACAGTGATGCAAGTGGCTCAAGGTGATTTTGCAGAAAAACAAAACCTCTAACTGCTGAGGTGAAGCTTAAGGATTCTGTCTGGGTCCGATGAAGCTTCTAAGCTCACTTATCATCATATACCACATCTTGAGATAGGGACTCTGAGGACCTTTTGAGTATGATTATTGTATATTGAGAATACTCAAAAAAGGCCCACATGTGTCCTTGAAGGCACTACTTACACAATGGAACAAGGGCAATACCTACCTCAGAACTGGAAATTTATACGGTTAACTCTCAATTGTGCTAGGCCTAACTGCAGTTCCCTTGGCACTGTAATTGTAGCATTTTTTGGGGGGTTCCCAGCTTCAAGTGAGGGAAAGCTTTAGAGTGGCTCTCCCCAACCTTGCAAAGTCAAGATTGACTTCTTTATGCTATCAATACCATAAGCGGTCACTATTGCTTGACATGTTCTCTTTTACGATGTTGGTAGAGACAGTGGTCTTAAAGAATAAAACCAATGACTTTTATCTTACTGAAATTTTTTAACAGTCAAAAGATATTTAATAGTTCTATATCTATTCCATGTAAAAACATGTCGTCCCAACCTAGGGAAAAATACATTGAATGGATACGTATTCCTTCATTAATTCCCACATAAAAAGTCAATCCCTGTGCTATGCTACAATTGACTGTACACATGTACATAAGAACCTAATACAGTAGCTGTGGCTAGCTAATAGAAATGTTTGCTTCTAACAGGAAACTGTTGTTCCCTACATGGAGCTAATACAGTTTGTTGTTCAAGTGGTAGCAGCCATGCTTTGAATCAAAGACTGGCTTGCCTAGCCCTTGAAGAGAGTTGCGCATTACGCTACAATCTATGTTACTTCTCAGACCTACATCTTTCAACTTTTTAAGGGTACATAGGTGATCTTTGAAAAGTATCCTTCCAAGATATGTACATTCCTGTCATTTTGATTTCTTTCTGCTTGATGGACTATTTTCTTTAATCAGTTTCAACTAATCCTCGCAGTTCATATTTTTCTTTTCTCTCTTAGAGGAATGGCCCTTGGTTTTGACTTTTGTTGGCCACTTATGGAAGTCTTAGGTTCCCTTTCCTGGTCATATGGAAGACTTTAAAAATGGAACCTGCCATCAGCCTAATCCTTCATGGTTGACAATAGCATGCTGATAAAACAAAAGGAAACAAATCATTCCTTGTCAATGTGAGGAAGTGATATAAGCTCTCCTGCCCTCAAACTTACTTTGTAACACAAATCTATTGACTTCATTTATTGGTATCTTGAGCAATACATGTCCAATTTCAATAGAATTTTAACCACACTGTGTAGATTTGGTTCCTCTTTCACATATGAAAATTAAATTTTGGCTTAAACTTCCCCTTCAATTTGACAATGTATTCTGGCATAACATATCCTGCACTGTTCTTTGAATTTGTTCTTCAATGATGTCTTTGATATTTGCAATTCATTCAACTGTCATCCTAGCCTACCTTTATAAATGAAGGACACATTCTGTTGCAAACAAATCTGGAGTGCAGTTTCTACAAGTACTACTTTAGCTTAGCCTACAATGACTAACTGACTTGTAATGACTAATGAGGCTTATAAAACCAGGTCTCTGAACATACTAATGTTACAACTGTGCTTAAAACACAGGTTGCAAAAACACAAGATTTCATTACCCATTGACCATATTGCCAGCCCTTCAATAAAAATAAAAAAAATTACTTATTTAGCTCATGTTTGTATATGACAGAAAAAAAAACAAGAAAAAGAAGTTACCTTCTACAATTGTTCATTCTTCATGAAGTTCAATAGAAATTGTGGTTATTTCTAGGATTTTAACCTTCTTTAAATCAAACAGGCAACATCAAACCCTTACAAAATGTGACCAGTGTGTGCTGCTGTTTGTGGGAGATTCACTTGTGAAAGGCATTTTGTAAGTGACATCATTTAAAGTGCACAATATTGGATCATTAAGTAATTTGTTGTATGAAGTGGAAAACACAGTCACATGTAAAAGATGTACCCTATCTATATCATTACTGATTTTACCATGCCAAGAATTAACTGTAAAAAATTCTCTTTGCTATTATTTCATTTCTCTGTAGGGAGAGAAAAAACTGCATTGAACACACAAGAAAAGGGCATCTAGGGATATTGATATTCCATTTGGTGGGGTTGTTGCCATACTGCAGAATTGTGGCAGCCCAGGTTACGCAGACAGGGGAGGAAATGTTTGTCCCGGGCACTACCACCTGCCGTGAGGTATGTGAGTATGATAACTGGTATAAAAGAGCTAAATGTAATGAAAGAAATCTCCACACAGTTCCAACATCTGATGGTTGTGAGGAGAGCACCATGCTGGAGCTTCAAAGTAACCACATCGGGAATATCTCAACCAACAGCATGGAAGGGTACAGCAATGTGATGACTCTGGATCTTAGTGACAACGACATGACAGAGATACAATCTTGGACCTTCTCAAATTTAATCATGCTAAAGAATATCTTGCTCAGTGAAAACTACCTGAATGAACTTAAAAATGCAACTTTTGCAGGAGTCGAGAATACCCTTACTCGAATATACTTAAATGAAAATGTCATTGTCGGGCTACACAAAAGTGTATTTTCTGGTTTAGGGATGCTTGTCAGCCTTTTCTTAAGTGACAACAAAATAGAAAACCTACCCCCTACAATTTTTCATGGCTTGAATGCATTAAAATTCCTCCAGCTAGGTATGAATAAACTAAGCCATCTTCATGTCTCAACTTTTCAGAATCTTTCAGAACTTAAGGTCATCAATCTCAATGACAACAAACTGACTTCAATTCCCCATGGTCTGTTTCAAGGATTGAATTCCTTACAGGAAGTTACATTATCTAACAATGCAATAGTTTCAGTGTCAGCACCAGAAAATGTTGGCATAATATCCATTAAAAACTTGTATCTTAACAACAACAACTTAACTCATGCATCAAGTATCATACCCTATCTACAGGTCACCCAGGACAGACTAGACATAAGTTATAACCCTTTCAGATGTGACTGTGCTTTCCAATTCATACAGGAGTGGTATTTGAACAACTCTCGTGAAAACTCTCTTGGAGATCCAGTGAAATGCATTCTAAATGATGATGTGTACAATATCACTCATCCATTGCCTCTCACCTGTGAAACTCCACAAACAGTGACCGAGTTATCCCCTTACTCTGTGGCTGATACACTCTCTGAGACAACAACCCAACCCAGCTGTACAAAAGACCATTTCAACAATGATGACATGGTACCTTCCTCCAAATGTAATTTTACTGGATGGTATCGTAATCCTTGCAACCAAGAGTCATGCTGTACATTTGAAGTATCAGTTTATTGTGCAATCTGCTTGACTATATTCTTTGTTGCTCAGATGATATTTAACATTTACCTAATTTGCCATCTGAAACAAAAGTCTTGTGGGGCTACAGAAGTTACCTCAGCCAGTGAAGAATAAGTTTCTAATTCTTTACATAAAGTCTAAAACCAATGCTGAGTAGACATCAGGGGGTGGTGAGGTCTTGGTTTTGCCATTGATTGGTTTTTTATCCAAGAGTAATCTACAGTTTTCCCATCTAAAATTTTTATTTTTTTTTTCTTTATGCGTACATTAAATCAGTCTAAATTGCATTGTAAACAGCTGGTTGAGACTTGCAAAAAATTGCAATGCACTTAATAACTACACCATCTATTGTTATGTACAACTGGGGGAATTCAATGTTAGCTTTGGGATGCACATCGTGACTAGAGAAGTGTACACGCTGTTTAACACCTGTTAAGCATGGCTGGTCTAAATAGAGAAATTTGTTTGATTAGAAACTTTTGTAGGAGGCAAGTGATAATTCTTTTTAGGTGGCAAGTCCGTGGGAAGGAGAAAACAGAACTTTTAAAACAAAGAAAAAAGGGGGGTGGGGAGAAATTGAAAAAGGATGAAAACATACGACATTGGAGTGGCACTAGGAGCCACTAGAAGTCCTGCCTTTACACATAAATAAGAAAAAAAAAGTGTAGTATTTGTGAGTGAAACAAAAACTATTATATGCATATGCCAGGGATGCTTTAAGAATAGTTTTTTACTAATAGCCTTATTCTGTTGCCTATCATTCTGTTTTTTCAGTAACCTAGGAAGACTAAATCAATTATACAACTACAGAAAATTTTGGACAAATTCACATACTTTTAATCAAGTACATCTACCTATATAACACAATGTGGACATCATGTAGTCCTGAAGCTTTATTACAAAAAAGTATGATTATTACAATGTTCTCCTCATTTAATGGTCCTTTTTCTTTAGTGCTGATTGCACTTATTTTTTTTTTTACTTTATGCCACTCTGGTTGATCTGTATTCATCCCACATTATGCATCACATTTGACAAAAGGTTGCACTCCATTTAAATTAAGTACCGTTCTTTTCCAAAGCTGTTGCTCTATGCATACATGGAAGTACAAACTCTGAGGTACTGCATCCATACATCCATAAACATCAGTATCTTTTGTTAGATAATGCGATTTAAGACAGAAATTTAGTCCTGAAATATCCAATTAGGAATTGATGATGTTCTTCACAATAGCAGTACTAGCCTACATTATAAGGCAACAAAGCTGTTTTAAGCGGTAATGACAGCATCATAATGTTCATGTAGGACTATCCATAAGGGTATTAAGAATTGATACAGTATTAGTTTCTAGGAACAATTTACCTCATAATAGCAGTACTACTGTACATTATATGGGAACAAAGCTGTTTTAAGCCATAATGACAATATCAGTAAGTACCCTTAGGACTATCAATCAGCGTTTGTCAAGCAGGTTTACCATTTGGCCAATTTTCTGGCCAGTTACCATCAATTAGGTCATATTTTCACACTGAAAGGTAGTCATTTTGTATGAGAAGTAGTCACTGCAGGTCTTAAATTTGGCAAAATTTACAAGAAATTGGCTATTTAGTTTGAATTTCTTCTAGAAGCCATGGTGTATCAAGGGTCTAAAAGGAATTTCCTTCAAGTTTTTAAAAGAGATGTTGAATTTTCACCCATATTTACAGTGATGATGCTTCATGTATGTCTTAGCAAGGTTGTTTATGAAATATGTTCCCCTGACTTTATATATCTTACACAAGGGTTCACTGACATTTTTAATGGATTGTAGTTAAAGTCTGTGTTTTGCAAAGCTTGGTGAGAAAGAAAAATTAACCACATGAATAAGTTTTAAGAAAAATATTGTGGTCTTTTGTGTATTAAATGTGGTATTTTAATGAGCAGTACAGGTGACTGCTTTTGACTATCCTTACTTTTAGTCTACTTGTCTTTTTATAATAGTGTAATTCATACCTAGTACTATCATTCTCATTTCTTTCTTCCTCTTCCCCATCAACTTTAATTGCTTCTTTAGCATGATACACCAAACAGAACCTTTTACATCCACTTACAAAAGATAGTATTTAGTGTGCTCCTATACATATGAAAGACTGCATGGTCAATTGGTTAGAGCATAAGACTTGCAGACAGGAGGTTGGGAGTTGGGAGTCCAGGCTGGGTCATACTGAAGACTTTAAAACCCAACCAACTGACATTTTGCTTAGTGCTCAGCATAAGCAATGGGGTAGGGAAAACAAGCCTGTGTGCGACAACTGGAAAAAAAGACCCCACCAAAGAGAGGCAAACTTTTCCAACAGGAAGGCCATGGCCACAATGCTCCTTCCCAATGAAGCCATCTAATTATAATACTGAATCAAAACAACAAATTAGGTTTTTTTTAAAGATTTAGTATTTTTTAATTAAGGTTTCCCACAAATAGTGATTTCTTATTGAGCTTTTTTTATAATTTTATAAATGCTGCCACCTTCTTTAAATTTCAAGTTTTTTTCAACCACCATACACAATCACCATTAGTAGGTGAATAAAGATCCCTAAATGGACCAGCAAGAGAGCCAGTTTTTGCCTTTGTCTCACATTATAGACAGCTATTTCATGAGAATTTCTTATCACGTAAAAGACAAACTTAAATGGTGTCTGGAGTTTTTGTTTCATTTTTTGTTTACACTTGAATTAATGAGAGTAAGTTAAATAACCAAAGAAACACTAGCTTGCAGTACACTGAGTATCTAGTTTATGGTGGTTAGTGCACTGAACCATACATGGCTACAGAGGTGCTGGCCAATATTCATTCTTATCATGGAAGATAAATGGATTAATTGCTCCCTCAAATGTTACAGCAATGTTCCAAGCAATGAGTTAGTTGTTGAAGTTGTTAGCTATGCCAAATTTGTGAAAATCCAGATTAATTATTCTGCAACTAAATACCCAGAAATGTATTATGTTCAAGAAATAAGGACTTAGAAAGAAAACAATCCCACTAAAATAGTTTTGGCTAGATGAAATAAAAGCAGCATCTAAAATGAGTGATTATTGGGAAACCAATAGAGGTTGTTTCATGTGACCCAAAGCCTTTTTCTGATGGTCGTTTTTCTAAACACAGCAAATGCACAAGCACACTGATTACATATGATGATAAAGCTTGGCAAAGAAACTCCATCTATTGCACCATGAATGCCTTGTATGCTAAATGTCCAGTCAAAGGAAACTCATGCTATTTGTTGATCACTGAGTGCAACTCTTAAAGTTATCTTAGTACGAGAAGGTGAAAGTTTCTAATCATGCCATGATTCATGGTGAATTATGAAAACCAGTTTGCAAAAACTGCACTCTTGTGAGAATTTTGGTCTTGAATTTCTTATGAATTTGTACTAACTCTGCTATAGAATGTTACTTTTGAGAGGATCTAGAGGTTTAAATTGTGGTAAACAGTACAAAAAATAGAAATAAAAAATAAATAGCACAGTTGTATCATGAGTGGGTCACTCAACGTAAATTCACCCAAAATGTTTTTACTTGAAGAAAATATTCAATTCATATTTTAATCCATGTTCTAACAACATTCCTTCTAATAATCCTGGAATTGAGAGTGTATTTCTTGTTACAACTTTTAAGAAATGAAGAGGTTCCTAACACAAGTGTTGGGTGCGTTTAGTTTGGCAAACTGTACTTTGAGTCGGTCACCCAAACGTATTGTACGCCTATAAGAGTGATTTTGAAATATTTTGAATAAAATTTTATGGTCAAAATAAAGAAACACCGATAAACTGTGGAAGAATAGTACTATCAGTTTACCATAGAGAGACATTTTAACAACCACTGCACATGATCAGCTCCATCCAACATGCCAAATTGAAACGAACTGAAGCCACATACATAACCTCTACAAAGTGGTATTTTAACACCCTGACTGTATTAGTAATGAAGACCAACCAAGCAGCACATTGACTCAATGGAATATTTCTGAGGTCGATGCCATTGAGTAATAGAGAGCAGGGAGACCCATGACTGGTTTGAAATAATCTAATCCCTAGATTCTCTAGCAACTATCTAATACCCATCCTACCATAGGCAACTAAAATGGACATTAAAAAATTTTAATGAGTCCATAATTGTACTAAACATCAAGCTATTTAATAATATTCATGGCTACTGCAAATCAAGGGAAAACCTCAAACATACATAGACCTCACCCACAAGTAGACCTCACCACGAGAAACTTGACAACCCATAATATACTGTGAACAAATCTTTGATCTACCTACATTATGAACAGTACAAAAGTGTAACTTCAGAGTTGAAGACTTTTGACTGTAAGGACTGAGACTCCTAAGAATGTCATTACCAACAAAATGTTATGTGCTATGAGCCACACAGTTAAAACTAATTTGCTGTACAGTGGAGTACATACTGACATTCCCAAAAGTGTCCCTATTGAGAGCTATGTTTATTTGCTTGTTATCTTGCCCCCAAATGTAAAACAGTTTATTGGCCAGAGGTTTGAATAAAAACTTTGTTACCATAAGATTAAAAGGAAGAACTTGCCAGATAAATTTTGATTGCAGAAGGTATTGTGTAGGATTGTAATTTTAAACAACCTACATTTCAGGTACTTGTTTCAATATTAATCAAATTCTGCACTCTGGACTACAGGACAGTAATTTACTAATATGTCATGGACAGTATTATGTTCTACATACCACATTTAATAAACCTCATCCCCTTCACTGCAGATCATCTCAAATCATTTCAGAGTAAACCAGAAGTTTATAAGTTGAAGCATAAGTTCCTATCTAACCAAATCCTAAACATTAAGAGATCTTGGTCCAGTTTCTTCTTTTAAGAATAAATAATTACATGACAGTTGAATATTAATGCACAACCATGCCCTGTACACCATGTGACCTTGCCAGGAAATTAAAGATGTTGCTTTGTTAGGATCTGAGAGGATAAAGATACCCTTACCAAACCTGTACTCATCTGTATCAGACAGATGGGATGAAACAGTGGACTCAGAGTCTGATCCTGAATCAAAAATTTAACAAAAATTAACACACAAGTTGTCATAAGGTTAGTTCAAAAATAAGGAAACACTGTTTAGTGTGACCAATATATTGTAAAACCACACAGTAATATATCTGAAGAACCATACAGAAAAATCTGACATCTTTGTACCTATGTTTATATTATGCATTATAGTGCACATGGGCTACTGGAATACAAACTGAATTTTATTTATCACTACTATTAGGTTTTGTGGGTCATGGAAAAAATACAGTATAATGTAATGAAGAAAAAAAAATTGTCAGATTCACACAACTGTCTTGTAGGAATCAAAAGAAGGAAGCACAGGCAAGAGATGAAGTTGGACATGAAGACATTTTTGGTGTGAAAGTGTAGTTCTCCTTTTTAACTTCTATAAGTTGTTCTTTTTAAAGCAAAGGATTTAATGAACAAGGTGAAACAACACTTGACCTGTGCATTAGACTGAGATAATGCACTCTAATCATTTGACTGATGCACTAAGGCTGCACCACCATGCATCAATTGTATTTATCCTCTACTAGGTATATCATGCAATAATGCATGGTCCATCTTTTTCACCATCAAGCTTTTTCATATACTCCCAAGTTCAATGGGTAAGTTAGTTAGTTAGATGGAGTTTAACAGCCCAGTTTCCAACCTATTGTTCAAGTCAAGCCAGCCACGGCTTTTTTTCCGGTAGTGGCTCACAGGCTTGTTTTCCCTACTCCATTACTTATGTGGAGCATCACACGCAATGGCAGTAGGTTCCACTTTTAGAGTCCTTGGTACGACTTGACCCTGGTCTTCTGCATGATGTAAGAGGCAGATGTTCTACCCCTTGACCAAACAAGCTGTCAATCCAAGTTCAATTAGAGGTACTCAAGGATAGCTATATTTCACAGAGAAAAAAAATATAGAATTCTCCATAAACAGCTGTTTGAACTGTTTGG
This sequence comes from Holothuria scabra, assembly GCA_037179385.1. Classification (NCBI taxonomy): domain Eukaryota; kingdom Metazoa; phylum Echinodermata; class Holothuroidea; order Aspidochirotida; family Holothuriidae; genus Holothuria; species Holothuria scabra. Next base: position 4,720,551 of record CM074184.1, read on the forward strand.
AAAAACAAAAGAAAGGGAAGAAATGAAATTAAACAAACCTGGTGTAGCAGCTAAGGATGCCTTTAAGGTCCCTGGTTCGGCATCTACTGGAGGTAAGGCTCCTTCCATCATGGTCTGTTCTACAGCTTCACCAGTAGTAGCTGGGGCAGACTTTTTACCTCTTCTAGTCAGGGCTTGAGTAATGGATAGTTGATCAGTTGGAAGGTTTGCAAGTTGATGAAATACATTCCTCTTGCGAATGATAGTGTAGACCAGATTTGAGTTGCCTATGATCCAAGTAAACGACAATTTGTATTTAATCTCCTATGTAAAACAAGTACAGTTTTATTTATGGATAGACTTAACAGCCTCAACTAACAAAAGTGTTTCAGAAATGGATGCTCACATAAGTTAAGGCCCCCTTTGGACTGGGGTTTATAGAATATGCCCACAGTTTTAACTGTCTGTTATCAAAAGAGATTGTAGATGGGGGGGGGGGGGGGGGGACTTGAACCATATTTAAACTTTACTTGAAACTGAAGATGACCTTGAACTGTACTTCAACTTTACTTTCTTTAATACCTGGCTGATACTAAACTACACATCTAATGGAATCACCATGTCTAGTCTGAGTTTAAGATGGCAAAGCAAAGCCAATGGGATTAAGTGAGGTCCAAAGCACTAAGAAAGGAGCATGACTTATAGTCTTTATGGAGGAAATCAATGGTGTTAGTGATTTTATCAGACTCATTCCACCCTCCCCTTGACTTGTCTGCCAGTCGGGACAGCTATGGTAATAACATTGATATGATAAACTAGGTTGCGTATTAATTGCTGCTTAAAAACATCTCAATGTTTAACTACTTTCTGAGAAATCTAACAAACTTTGCCTTGTGTTAAAACCATTGGTAATATCTGATGTGTCTTCTGGAAAAGGAGACTACTCTTTTACTTACTTAATGAATGCTTCTTTGAATAACATTACTCTACTATAACATCAGTCTGACCTATCAAAAGAGTGCATTGACTATTGAATGTTACCCCCATGTTCAATATTTCTAACCCCACTGTCTTCTTCTTTGCATTACATTTACTGAATCAAGCAAACATGGCAATACCTTCTAAACCCAAAAGTTCCTTCTTTTGTCATAAATTTCAAACTGATTCAAATTCAGTCCAAATATCAAGACATTCACAATGATGAGTATCAGCAGACTTGATTATAACAATCTACATGTGAAATTAATTGCTCTGAGTTTTATTTCATGCTTTTGGTAAACAATTTTCTTTTTGTAAAGGAGCAATATGATAAGTAATTTATACTGCTTTAAAAACTCATTAGTTAGTATTCCTTTTCACATCCAAGCAATAAAATATGAAAATCATTAATACATATAAATATCAAAACACACCCCAAAAAATCAATACACAAGTTTTCTAAATGTGCACAATTAAAAGAAAATTGCAGCTGTTCTCATCACTAACTACTCTGTGCAAGTTAGGAAATACTATCCACAATGGGCATGGCATTGTTCAAAAACTCTTGCCAATTTACTTTTACAATGACTTGTTGACATTTTCAGCACGGTTGTCACCAGGCGGTGCGTTGCTACCCAGCTCTTAAATTCTCCCCCACGGTACTTGCCATCAGTTTCAGCATCACTGACTGGCACAAATTTTTCACCCTGACTCAATAAAATCCTTAGATTTCTTTAGAATTGAGGGATAATCCCTTTTTTTCTGTAAGCACTCTCCAATCTGCAATAATTTGTCAAAGGGGAGGGCGACACTCCTTACCACTTAGACTGTTCCCATGGATGGTGATCATGATTTACCCGGCTTTCAAAATGGTCTGGTGACAACCCTGATTTTCACTATCAAATTTAATGAGATATGACATGTACAATACTTGCCATCAAACTGATACTGTATAATGTTGTTAAACACTTCCAGAATGAAAAATACCAGATGGTGATTTGACGGATTGGAAAATAGAAACCAAGGCGTGGAGAAGGCTTCCAATAAATGAAGTAGTTTGTTGGCTGATACCATAGACAAGCTCTTCAGGTATGGAGAAACTGTAGAGTTAGATAACATGAAGTACATAATCAACTTGCATGGTCACTTTTAAATTAAAACATGGGAGCAGATTGCTAATAAATCAAATATTGTTTTTGTAAAACTATGTCAAGAAAATTCTACAATACCAATGGAATAAACAAAGCCATCCTTTGTCCAAATGAAATATAGAGAAACACTGACACAATACAAAGCAGTAAATACATTATGAAAATTTTTGATGGATTCCTTTCACTAGATGTCTCTCTGTCAGCTGAATATTTTGAAAGTCAAGCATTTGCTGTACCTTAGCTTTAGGTATTGCCCTGCAGTGCACAATTACTCTTAATTATACACAAGATCTGTAAAGCAAAGGCATAGTAATGAAGGATGCCAAGACTTCAGATAACTTCTACAGATAATGTTAAACAAGTTGACTTTACATGTTGTAAGCAAGGCAGGGTTGGGTGGTATACTGGTACTGACGTCAATACCAGTACTAGAGGTACAGTTAATGAAAATACCGAAGATGTTTGGTGTGTTACTAATACTGGTTCTTGAAAAATACCGGTACTTGAAAAAAATTACTAGTACTCATTACATTCGCCGACAAAAATAACTGTTAGGAGGTGTGGATGATTAAAATATTTACACAAACATTTAGCGCAGAGGTTCTTGCATAATAATTAACCCAATCAAACACCCAGATGCATTAATGTGCAGGATAACATGGGGGGCCATGTGTGGCTTTGGTTCCTTCCCACCCAACTTCCCTACTAGAGAGTTGAGAACCAGTACTGCCTCAATACCGGTTCTGTGTGTTTTACCATACTGGTACCAATATTTTCACGGTACTGCCCAACCCTAAAGCAAGGCATTAAAATTCTGGGAATGACTTGCTGGACAGATCATATAGGTTTAAAGGCAGCATGTGTACATACCAGCACACATAAGGAACCCCCAAATCAAATATACACTACAACTATTGGGACCATGTGTGACATTTCCACTTGAGCAATTCTGCAAATGATGACACTTTTTCATGCCTGGAAGCCAAGAAATATTGTCTCCAACAGTCAAGACTTCTTGGAATCAGTATAATATGCATACAGACAGTGTTCAGACACTGGAAGGACTTTCCAGTGTTTAAGTTTATTATTAAAGTGAAAACATTATTCTCTCTCTTGCTGCTGTTGTGGCTGCTATTAAAAGTTTTCATCCAAACAAGGAAAACTAAAAGATAGTCGTACTAGTTAACTTTGTAAGCTACTTCTAACAATTTGCAAATTGATGTTCAGGTAAAACAACAGCTCTATTTAAGTTGTTGGTTCACTTTTTATAGTCAAAAGTTTCTTCAAATTTCATATCAATTGATCTAACAAGGAACAACTCATTCCTTTGGGCAATCAAATCTCTTATGGGCAAAATGATGTTACACTAGCAAAACCATATTTTCTCACAAGCTCAAAGCAAAACTGCTTTATAGGCACAAGACATAACCATGTCCATTGACAAAGGTGCAACAACCTTCTTTTAATTCTAATTCTATTACACACTATAAATTTCAAATGGAAAGTCTTGTACATGACATACAACAAGCAAATTTTTAGACGTAAAACTAAAGACTTAGTTTCTCAATTATCTTGCTTCATTACAGTACACTGAAATAGCACATGTGACAACCAACTTTCAAACCATAACAGAAAGACAACTATCTGACACCACCTTAAGCATCAGTGTTCTTTTATGGACCCAGCCTTACAAATTCTAAGCAACATCCCTCAATTTTTCAATTTGCTCTTCAAATGCAGACCCACACAAAGCTAGGGTATTACTGAGTAAGAGAACAACTTGTTTTAAACCTTAGCATTTTAAATGCTGAAGTTTTGCAGAGAAAGTGCAATGATAATGTTCCAAATGCATGCATAAAAAAAAACCAAAAACAAAAACATCACATCATGCTTACTGTATAGATTTGCAGTAAAGCCATCAGTAAGTAATGTAAACATCATCACCAAAATGACGAGGCCTAAACATGAAGCAGGATACACCTAAATAAATTCAACATGTAACCTACCATTAACAATAATTGTCAGCAAGCAGTCATAGAGAGGCTGAAGCCTTTGATGACCAGATGTGATAATTTTGTGAAAAACCTGAAAAACAAAAGCACGCTTGATTAAAGTTTTGATCTAAAACTAAATGACATTAATCTTTCAGACCTGTCAACCTATTTGACTCCAAAATAGGGAGAATTTCATTTTTTAGAGCCAAAATATAGGCAGATTAGAGGAAAAAAAAGGGAGGTTAGTAATTTTAATTTGAAATGGTATAAATACTCAAAAACGAATAGCCTACTTATGCAAGAGAATATCCAATCAATGTTTCTTGTTGACAGGTTCGATTCTTACGAAACCCTTAGAATTGTAGGTAACTTGGGAAGCCCCACACTCGACAAAGAACTGGGCCTGAAGAATAATTTTTTCCCAGGACGAATGAGGGAGGGCAAACCGAGTGTCCCCAAAATTTTATTTGTTTCAAAATCATGGTTGGACTTAGAATTAAGGTTACGATTACGTGGATTGGGATTATTTGGCCTGTTCTTTCATAATCCACCAATGTCAGAATTTCAAAAAGGGTCTGGTTGAAGCTGTCATTTTAGAACTTGGGATAAGGACTATTCCAAGAAGCTGGTTTGTCATTGGCATGATTTGAAGTCATTTGTCCTGGGAATAAGTTACAAGGGCCAGTCTTATCATCGATGTGGAATTAGCTACAACTTGTGTACGTGTTAAGTACAACTGAGTGCAAGTGCACGACATGCACAATGCAGTGCAAGTTGCCTTTGATGTATAAATTTACCTATGGTGCAGGTGAATGCAGACTAGACGTGAGACAAGAGCAAACAGTCTAACGTAGCAGAATATGCTTATTAATGTGGCTGATTGCTCAAATCTTAATCAGACAAGGTTAGTATTAACTGCTTTGGCTATTTTCAAAAATGTCGCAATTTACGAACGGAACAGTAAAAAACCAGGGAGATTAGGGTATGAAACTGGGAGGTCGGGAGATCTGGGCAAAAACCGGGAGTCTCCAGGCAAAACCAGGAGAGTTGACAGGTCTGCCCTTTACAGTTTTTATAGTATTTTGTCCAGCTACATGCAGTGCCAAGTCATACCACTCAATCAGTGATTTTATTTGGATTTGTTATAAAAAAATATTTCTTCCAATCAAAAAGATAACTACTCCTCTCTTCTACATAAGTCCCAAAAGTGACCCTGTCCTACACAATATTGCATAATGCCCCTTATTTAGTTCAAACCTTGAAGAAAAGTGTCCCAATGAATAGAGCACTCTTAGTCAATTTAAGAAATTACATCAAGAAAAGTGACCTTTAAACATTCTTTTTCGTAATTTTTAATGGCACCAAGGGTGACTACAAGCTGTAAGCCACAAACGTCAGATAGTAAAAACAAATTATTTTGGACATATCAACAATAAAATAAACAATTTAAAAAATTCCAACCCCCAAAACTTACAATGACAAGAAAATCTGCATGAGTGCCAGTGAACACAGGTATGTCCATCGGAACCCTTACACTGTAAGGTTTGTTAAGACGAACACCAAAGTTTCTCTCCCCACTGAGCAGGAGAAGGATAAAGACACCAATGTGCATAAGACCAACCCGAGCTGAAATAACAAATATAAAATGAATGTTTAAGATGTGAAAATATGATAATAAAAGTAATATCAGCAAAAGGAAGACATATTGATTGAGTAATCATTTACTTCTAAAACTCACAAAAGCCATATTCTAAAAACTTTCAAGTGAAATAAGGCAAATAGGAAAGAAACACGAAAGAGATACATACTGTACATATTGCTAGTAGTTGGCCATTGTGTGTTACAAAAGTTCCAGCTTTAAAGTCTCTTCTTTTATAATCATGAACAGAAAACCTTCAGTTTATAACTACATGAAAAATGAGAAAGGTAACAATTCTTTCACTGACACAAATACAAATGCACTTCTCTTTCTAGTGTCATAGGGTAACTTCCCAGATAGAACAAAAGAAACTAGAGCGCCATTGGTGCTGAACTTCAAACCTGTTGAATTATTGCACAGTGATGACTTATGATGCCAAGACAATCACTCCTCATGCAATGGGTATTTTAAAACTCTATAATAAATAACCTACCTTTCCACATTCAAGGCTTGTTTAGAAGCAGTGACATACCACTTGGTGCCAGTACTGAAATTTGTCCTCTTGACTTTTGAGCATTTATACGAAGTGCCTACTGTTCATGCACACACAGTTAAAATACCCATCAGACATCTCCCTTTAAATTAGCCTAAACAACCATACAAGCATACAGGACTGACCTCTTGTATGCAGACAATTTTAAAGGGAGTGCAGTTCAATGGGAAACATGTAGTAAACTGAATTTGTGAGACTGTTAAATTTGAGGGGTGGCACAAAACTGGTCTGAAAGGTGTGAAAATTATTATTCATCCCAAACTAGACAAGAAATTTGTAATTCGCACCTGCCAGTCATCCTTCTGAGCAATTTTGAGGACAAATTTGCAATGCATCTTGCAATGCATGTAGGAGAAAATGGCACTTCAAAATATTTACATCTATGACCTTAAAACACAGCCTTTCGACCTATATTTTTCAACCAGCTAGAAGCTCTTCAAAAGTCAATTAAACATACCATGTTTGGTAACTATCAGACTCACAAGTGCAATGCAGCACCATGTCAAAAATAGTCCCAGCTTTTGACCTCGTATGATCTTGAATGAGAAAATCTAGGTAAAATATTCAGGAACCACTACTAAGAGAACATTGTGGCCAACTTTCACAGACATTGAGCATTATTTTTGGAGGAGGTACACTTTAACACAAAACAGCCACTTATGCCTCCTACATGACCTTTGAACTCAACCTTCTGAACATAACATGTAGCCATACGTTTAATGACCAATGTGTCCAAGTTTTGATAAAATCTGTTGATAAATGTGCTCCTGAGAGCATTAAAGATAATTGTGAACAGACATGATAGATAGACATATAAACAGAGAGATGATGGTGGATCATAACAGCTCAAACTGTTCTTTGAGATGGTTTGAGCTACTGAAAGCAACTACGTGATCTTTCAGAAAAGATAAAGGTTTTCTTTCAACTCTCCTTGAAATCCAGTTCTACTCTTTTTGTGAAATTCAAAAACTTTTTAAGACTGTCACATTGTTCTCCGCTGATATAGCTTTTGTCTGGATGTTATGAAGGTTAAAGATTAGTAGTAGTTCCTGTGCTGTTTTTCTAAATGTATGTCATAAAGATGATGAATTAAATTACTGAATGGCCTTCTTTGATGACGAAGAACACTTTTGATTATCATTACTCAATGATCACATTGAAATTACTGTATTGTCTTAGTGGCTAAACTTTTTATCCAGGCAGAACATCTATGTCTTGGTGTTGGGGACCATTTCCAAATTTTGTCTGGGTGCAGCAACCTAACAGCTTGTTGACCACTGCACCACAGTCACTGTGTAATCATTTCCTTCAAAAGGAGGATACACTTCAAGATTTATTCATGCATTTTTAATGAATGACTAAGCAGACTTTCAAAAGACAGAACTTCCCACCAATGACCTAATTTACTATTGAATGCCAAAATCATGAAAACCAATGGTGGAAAAGTTGTGATGTTGGGAGGCACCTTCCCAGGAAACTTGACAGCTGAATAGATATGTTGGCAAATTCCAAGGAAAATTTATTTTTTGTTGCTGAACATGAAAAGATGGGAAAACTGAGGAAATTTTGACTCCTTTCCCGCAAAAGGAATATTTTTTCAAGGACTGCTGGTCACCTTGATACAAGGTTGGTACACATTCAAAATGATAACATGCCACGACTCTCTCAAGGCCCTTGACTGATATTTCCAGGATCTTAAAAACTGGTCAGAGCCTATTTCCATCTTTCTTACACATAACAAATTGTATCTGAACATTGAGAAAATCTGAACAGGGAGTACACTTCCTAAAATTCTGTCAATTTTCCAGGACCTTTTAAAAAACTGCTCATTTTCCTTGACTTTCCAAGCCTGGAAATTCAAATTTCAGTTTTCCCTGATTTTCCAGGATTTCATTGACCTTGTGTGAATTCAATGATAGATAGACTTACACTGGTCAGCCCTGGCATCATTGAGATGATACAGAATTGGCACGAGGACATCTAATACATCACTGCTCTTAAGAACATAGAAGAGAAACTTTTTGTTGTGATCGCACATCTTCCAGAAGAGAACAAGTAACTCTTGATGGAATGCAATCTTCTTTGTTGACCCTGGCAGATAAGTCTGTAGTAAAGACAAGACACATAAAACGTAGACACTCATGGCACACTGCTTATCTTCAACACCATGTTAAAAGTTTTGACAAATTTTACAGAGTAAAATGCTCACAGAAGCATGTTCATTCAAAGTGTAGAAAAAGATGACAATACTGATACACAAACGTGATTACTGCAGCATCGTTAAAAAAATGCAGAGAGGAATAATTGATTACAACTTTGACATTTTAAATGATGATAAAACAATACAAACATTCTTGAATCATGACAGAGGTAATTTAAAGTACAGTAAACTTTCACTGAAAGACTTAAATCTGACCGTTGAGAAATAAATTCACTTCCTAAAATTGCCTGATTTTCCAGGACCTTTAAAAAATTGATCTTTTCTCTGATTTTTAAGGTCTAGAATTTTAACATTTAGGTTTTTGTGACTTTCTAGGATTTCCAGGACCTGTATGAAGCCTGAGTATATCAGAAAATGAATATAGCAAAAGCAAGAACAAAGAATGATATCTGACATTGTCAAAAAAGGGTACTTCAACAACAGCGTCCAATATATCATTTGGAAGAAAGATTAAGTTTATATACTGAAGCCAGAGAATGAAATCCTTTGGAGAGGGCAAGATGGAGAGGTATACAAACTCACCTGAATAAGGGGATTGTTGAGGAGTCTGGTGAGTCCTTTGAGAATGAAACGAAAATCTTCTTCACGGTGAATACGGGAAAGATAATTTACAAATAAGTTGTCTGTCAAGCCATGCTGAAAAAGACAAATAAAGGTAAGTCTATTACTAGATGATAGCAATTGTCAAATCCCAGACACTATGGCAATAAATACCCACGCGGAGAAAGTACATGCAAGTGTAGGTATATTCACACTATAGGTGTGTACTCACCAATATTACTAAGAATGGCATCCATGTAAACCAATATGTAAAGTGGTTGACATCCACTTTCCTTTTCTGTATCCGACTTCATTTTTGAAGGAATTCATACAAAGATACTCAGTAAAGTGATACTCTCCAAGTATACTATAGGAGTATTTTTATTTAATAAAGCAACGGTACTGTAAAAGTAAAATCTACACTTGTGTTGATGATTTAACACAAATCATCATGTGAGATGGAAGACATTTATTTAGCATAAATATGTGGCAGACAACTAATTCAGCTTTTTTTTATTGGGGATAAGTTACAAATTTTTTACAGATTCCACAGAATCCATGACTTAAAAGAATATTGAGAACCAGAAACCATGGTTGGAGAACATTGAAAGCAAGAGACTGTTGTAAAATTGTATGGTAATGAGGATGTAATGAAGCAGTAAGGTATCACTTATATTCTAAATTATTGTTTAAGAAATTCAAGAGGGTTCAGTATTGGGCTAAAAATTTAAACTTTCTAAAATAAAATATGACTCCCTACTTTTTAGAAGAGTTGTCATCAAGTAATGTAATTTTGTGACAATCAAAGTCAATTAAAGTCATTTTAGAGACTTGAGTCAAATCATGACTGACTCAAGTAACTGTGTCTCTTCACTAGAAAGGAAGGGGGCAATCGGCAAGAACTTTAAATCACGCAATTTTGCAAGTTGTAAATCCAGTTACGATTTGACTTCTACTCTACTGTTTAGTTACAGTTCAGAGAAACAGCCACACTTTAACACCTTCAAACTTACAGCAAAGCTATTCAAAGTAAATGTAAGTGTATCATGATATGATATTAATCATTTTTGAGTCCTTTCTAATACTCACCTCTCCAGAATCATGAAGTTCAATGCCATCAATTGAATTAGATGCATTTGGATTTGATTGTGTGTGGTCAAGAGTGACCACAAGTATCTGGGAGGCCACTTCCACAAGTGGTTCTCTTGAGTCATGAAACAAAAGGTGATTGTAAGGCATGCCATAGCCAACAGGATCATAAGCACAAACAACATTGATGAGAGATGTAAAAAGTGGAAGGGCATGTCTGAAACAAACAATAAAGGAAAGATTAAACTGAATACCAATTAAACGGGTATACTGGGTTTATATAGACCTTATGCACTGACGACACACTGATGTCATCCTTTGGATAAAACAATGGAATATGTGGCCACACGGTATTGGACTGTTTGACAAATCAGCTGTCTGCATTTGTCTGTGTTGGTTTTTTTTACCCCCAAAGGAAGGCATACTTTCCGTTCTGTGATATCACGTGCATAAGATCTATTCATAACTGAAGAATGATGTCCAAGGGTACCACCACATGATGATGATGTGGCTTTTATAAGCAAAATCAGTCAGGCTTCACACCCAGCAGTTTATATGCAAAATTCTAACCCTTGGAATTTTTTTATTTTTTAACATCAAATTTGTCTATTAATTACTCACTCATGAAACACTCATTTGCATGTAGGAAATGTCCCTTGCTTAAGCTTTAACATTTGTCATTAGGCTGTGAACAAAACTAGCAAAGTTTAGAAACATTTGGTGAAATTCATTTATGAACCAACTCAATATACTGCTTTAAGAGCTTTTTAGTTTGAGCTGATATGCTGCTGCATTGCATAGTCAACAGAACTTTTCCATTAAGGGCTTCAGGCTCTCTCTACTGTACATCCATTCCAAGCTGATGTCTTGCCAAAGAATAACCACATGTAAGTACTGTTACATAATGCAAATAGGAGGTTACGAGGGGCAATGTAGATTTCATTGTCATTGGACTTCCATTTATGGATGCAAACACTTAAGAGCAATTTGAAAGGTGAATTTATGCTTTGTTGATAAAAGATAAAAAATTGTAAAAAAGAAATCAATTCCCTCTATGAGATACTTCTGTTTTCTTCTGTTTGGCAACGTTTCACTCTAGTCTTTGGAATCATAACCATGTAAGTGTAGAACTGCCTATGTGTTTTAAATATGACAAACTAGCAATATTACCCTGAAGGCTGGACCAAATTTAAGATTCTTTTTTACTGGAATTCTACAAGAACTGTAGGATGCTTTAAGGGTTTTGAGCACAATAACTTTTTTTAGACTCTGACTTCTAATAAAGCAAAGTATTGCATTTAAGAAGAATCAACATGGCATAAGAAGAAAATAGCCTTGAGCATCTGTCAAATTATGTGACTAATTAATTTCTAGCCACTCTATAATCTCCTCAAAGGTTCATGCACTATTACAGATAAAAATGCATCATTTGGAGTTTTTAGGTTATGGAAAGCAACAAATAACCAAACTTTTCTTTGTGAGAACATTCTTCCTTGAAAAAGGGACAATGCTGCCCTATTAAGCATTATTTATCACTCTTCATCTTTTCATGTTATTTTCAAAAATAGGGATTACTTTTGTATCAAAAATGTAAAATATCCCTCAAAAGTAAAATCTGTACTTCACTGTCACTTTAAACTTTTACTTAAGAACAGAGATATACAGTACAGATGAATAATTATTTTCTGACTTCACAAACCAGCTACCTCTCTCATTGGAAAACAAACAGCCAGTGTTTTCATTGTTACACATTGAATGACCAGCTACAGTATGACTGTACTCCCTCTTTTATACTCTATCCAGTACACATAATTGTTAACATTTTCATCTACAGAAAATGTAACAGAAGATCCACTTTTGTCTTGCCACAGATCACCACATTCAGTGGGTGGGCCACATTCCCTCTCTATATGTTTACAATATGTAGGAATCACTTGGGTATATGCAAAGGTTGATGTTACTTTTGCCCTCTGTTGCTTTGAAATTTTTGCAGTATTATTATATTTTTAATAAAAAAAAGTCATCAAACTACAATGTACTGTTTTTTAATGTGTAATAACACTAAGAAAATCACTTAAAATCTAACCATTGGCAAGTATAATTGACTTAATATCAGATTAGGTCTCAAAGAAAAAAATACCAAGGTCACTGCACAACTTCTGATTATAGGATAATACCTCACCTGTTTTCAGAGGAGCAGAGGTATGTGATCCACTGATTGGGAATAGAATGAGCATCACCTATGGAAACAAGAACAATTAAATCATTGATTTAAACATGAGTATCCTCAATTGTATATAAAAAAGCTGGAGATGATGACTCGAGTCAGAGCAAAGATCAATCTCAAGAATAAACAAACTCAGAGACTAAACAAACTTGCAATGAATTTTCTTCAAATTTAACCCCTCCATATTCAAACCTAACATCAAAGATATTCACGTGTTACATGCAAACAACATAAGCTGTCTCCAACTGTCTGGGAACATGACTGAATCATTATGAATACTGTAGATCATCACAAAAAGTCAGTCTAGAGAATCCTACTTGAGGTATGACAGCAGTGATTCATGCCTGATACTTGAAAGGTTAGACTAAACATAAACGTAGGGTCATTAATAACAGCGAATGACATCTACAGACATGTACTGAATGACGATGTTGACTATCAAAAGACAGATGCCTGTATTTGCTTGTAAAATTTCAACTGAAACCAAGGTTTTCCCTAAATACTCTGACTTTGAACAGTGAATAAATTTGTAAATCTCATTCTGAAAGGGGAAAATCGGATGATTTCTGATGACCAATATAAGATACAGTATTATTGCATCCATTGCAAACATGAAGGCTTAACAGGTAGCAGTAGAAACAATGCACCCAATATACTTTACTGATGATACATTGATAATCATCTGTCTATACTTAAGTAGCAATAACAATTACAGAAATAAATTTGAATTTGGATTCATACTCATGAGCAAAATAGAACAGTAAATACCACTTCCATCCAGTGGATGAACTTTTCAAGTATTCCTATTTACATAAATCAACACAGTACTTATAATTCTCTTTGAAAACAAACTTAACACCAAACATTGTTTACATGAAATTTGCAGCGAGCACTTCAAAATATGGCAAATAACCAAAATATTTTGATTGAAACTTACTGACAGGAGGGAGGTACATTGTCTCTGAGAAACAGGTGAGGAGTAACTTTAAAAGTTCTGTTCTGTTTTGGTCTAACTGCGCACTGTGTGGCGGTGAGATAGCAAAACCGACTCCGGCCTCCCAGATATACTCACAGCTGTCAATACTTTGTGGATCATCAGGTTTTTCCTAAATGGTACGAATGATCAATTTAATTTCAAAGCTTCTGATAATACAAACATATTAGTTAAAAATACAATATTATCTGGAGGTTAGTGTTGAAGACAAATATGTACAAAAGATTGCTAATAAAATTAGTCAGATTGTAGTATCTCTACATTTTGGAATGTGCCATCTTTAAATCTAGTCTGGACTGAAACTATCTACATTTAATGAGTAGAACAGACTGACAGGCAAGAAGTCTATCTAGAGGAGATTCAAAATGGGGTGTCCTTACAACATAAGCGGATGCACAACACATGGTATTCATCCCTAATAAGTCATTCTTTTTGGTGGGAGAACAGGCGTTTTGCAATAGAAGATCAGGACGTGTGCATCATAGTTCCCAAAACACTGTTTGAAATGCAGAAAATGAAACATCCATTCAAGGGTGCATGAGAAAAGGATGAATGTGAAGCTTCCCCCTTGGGAAAGAAAATCAGGTGACAAAACTGTTTTGTCCATTGGATAAGTATACAAGAAAGAGGACCTACTGTAAATAAGGCACCCCTCTTGGAGTCCCCCCCCCCCCCCCCACTGTGTTACTAACAGCTTGTAAGGGTAAGCCAGGATTATAATATAGGTAATGATGGGTGAAGTATGGTTACAGTAGAGAAAATGAAACATATTCTTCACAGGGATATCATTCCCAGTCCCTATAACATGAACTAAAGTGGCAATCCATAAGTGATTTGTGGCAAGGAAGAGGGACTATCATAACATATCCATTTAACCTTTATGCTGACCAAATTGCAAATCATCTTCAACATAATACAGTATTTAACTATCTAGCTTCTTGGATTGCAAAAGATGTCATCCCACATACTAACCCTACTCTGAGAATCAACTAAGTGTGGCTTCTTACAATTTGCTGACATTACATGGCTACTTGTATCACCCTGTACATGAAATCCCCGTCTCCCTTTGTTTACACATGTATAAGTATACCAGGGTATCTGCTTTCTACTCAAGACACTGTACATGGCAATACCTACCGCTGCATGCTGTTTCTTAGATGCAACAACAGTGAAATCAGGACAGAAAAGAAGATCAGCTAGAGCATTCAGCAAAGACTGGGCCAGTGGCAGAGATTCTTCCTCAGGCTAGATACAAAAAAAAAATGGATAAAGAAATAAAATGAAAGACAGTAAAGAAGTATTCCTGCGTTCTCATGAGAAGTAGTGGTGCACACGCACAAAATTGTTGAGTAGAGTTTTGGAACAACTTTAGCTTGCAAAGGTCTTTGAAATAAATTTTTCAGTTTAAAAACCTTTTTTAGTTTCTTTATACTGTTTTTAGGATTACTGTACAAACATTAAATGGTATTTCAGCTTTCATCCTGAAGAATTATGAATGAGCTTAGATGGAAAGAGACAGGGTAAAACAACGAAGTGTAAAAATATCGAAAGCTGTGAATCTATATCTACAGTATAAAGCACATACATACAGTACAGAATGGGGATAAATAAATGGGAGCAATATCACAAGGACAGGTGTAAAACAAACACAAGTACTGTAACCCTTCTGCATACCGCAAAGGAATACTTCAATAATGTGAGGAAATGCATGGAAATACAGGAAAAAAACTTTTCATATATCAATATGATGTACCAAATGTTGACAAAGGAGATAGGGTTCAAGGATTACTATTCTTGTTTATGACACACAGTGAGGTTGTGAACAGTTGATACAATCGTCTTTCAATATTTCAACCTGTAAGTTACATCTGGCATACAATAAGCCACCTTTTTATGAAGGAAATTCCTATAAGTACCTGCTTGTGCCCATGTCCCAAGGCCATAATGCCCTTCAGATGGTTATAAGCCTGTAGCCAAGCCCCTTGAAAATTTTTTGCCCCTAAAAATAAAATCAAGAATTTCCTTTGTATTTACAATGAAAATTAAATAGGATGTTTTGCCCCCTGAAAGTCTCACCCCAGACCCCTGTTTTGCTATGGACATAACAGGTTTACACACCTCTACTACCAAAAGACAAGTCATGACGGTTAGCCAGTATTGACTCCTTATTACCTGGAATTGAGACTCCTGTCAGGTTACTTCCATGAATGTCAAAAAATGAAAATGCCCCATTATTTACAGTAACTCATAAACTTAAGACTTTTTCCCGTGATGTCAAAGTACTGAAACTGATCCTTTTTTATCTTTATTTCACTTCATTGAAACACAGTATGTCCATGACTCTTTTTCAAGTTTGATCTACCATAAATGCTTTAGCGTTCTTAAAATCCTCTTGAGCACACAGTGCTGTAGATCTTCAAGGAACAAGAGCCAGGGGTATAAAAGTTTACTTTTTCCAGAACATACTCAAATGCTGTATTGTAGATAGCAGCTACTGTACTCAGAACTGAAGAGGAATAGATCATATTGTAAGTGCTGTATATTTGGAAGATTTGACCTTTCGTTTGAGTCCAATGTAAAGTATATATGCGAAGAGTAAAGGTTTGGTGAAGGTCAAAAGATCTTAAGCAAACAGTACAGTGTCTACACCTAATGAAATGCTTGCCTACCAGTTTAAGCAGCATTTAAAGTTATACTGCTTTTTTCAAGCTTTTCCAAATTTCATCCAAACTTAAATACTACAATCATCACAGGTCAGGAAATACATCTTTTTCCAATAGAATGGCAGTAAGTGTATGTCACTTTGCCCTATGAAGAATTAAAACTGCCATTGACAAAAAAGACATTAAATGGATCTCATGTGCCAAAACCTTATAGCACAATCTGTTGTTATTGCTATTTGGGAAAGAGTCTTCCTTTTTGGCAAATTTTTCCAGAGTAAAAGCAGGTGGGTCAACAAGTACTAATTAAAAGGTTGAAGCACCCCAAAGAAGTTGATTTAAAATATTGTAACATCAGAGGCATTTGTGTATTCAATGTTGAAATACTGTATGCCTCTCACTGATTTTGCTCACTGGCAGTATAGCATGTACAGTAGACATTATGGGCAACAAATGTTCCAAGCACGGTTCTAACTGTGTACCTTGTACACAGTGTTCAATACCAGCAAGAAGACAACAGCTCCATAAAGTGGGCTAAGCCAAGTTCAGGCCTAGCCTTTCAGTAACAAAGGTAATGAGTTAAATTGCAAATTTAGCTGAGACTGTAGTAAACCAGCAACTTAAACCAACATGCCTACCCAAAGATTACATTTTACACAATGGCTGGCATGTAATTGGTTGTTACAGTAGACTTGAGGGTGCAGCCACACAAAGAATCAAAACTATATGAAATGTTTCCTGACTAGTTAATGAGATAATTGCTCTGTTTCTTATGCACACTGCATGGTGTGCATGTTATTCTGTTACAAGCCACTGTATAAATTTCTTTGTTGTCTTATGCACTAAATCTCCTTTGAAACATGATAAAAATATTTCATTCTGTAGAGCTCCCTGAGATGTCAAGCAAAAGCTTCTTCTTAATTAAAAGTGACTTCTCAAAGTCAAAGTGAACAACACTTTTTGTTCAATTTATCACTATTAATGGCAGACCTGAACATATGGCAAGGGACACTGTGTGTCTCTACACAGAATATACAGGTATGTGTCAAAGGTGTCATCACATACAGTATAGGAAGGACAAAGGTATTCTCATCAGAAATTGACCCTAAATTGTACCATAGATCACTGTTATTTTTAGCTGCATAGGAGGCTAATACTACTGCAGAACTGTACAGTTGGTCTGAGGTTAGCTTGTATAGGTAGTACAGGTAATGGTCAATGTGACCAGCAGCGAAATTCTCAGGTGCACAAGTTTTCCTTGATGAAATTGGCTCAAAATCTTTTGATTTACAAACCTTTATCTCTAACTCAACCGATGAAATGTTTGTTAAAGGAATGAAACTTTGGGCAGCCACACCAATCGTGGGAAGTAAAGACAAATGTTTCTGTGGAATAACTTATAGATTGGGTGCAGGTGTGAGATCTCAGTTCTGTTGGGGTGTGATGTCACTGTTCTGTTGCACTATGGGAAATTTCAGAGAAATATTGTAAGATGATTTGCTTGACTGCCTCTCAGACTTACCTTGGCAGACCCATACAAAGTAGGGTTGAGCAGTACCGTGAAATATTGGTACAGGTTCAGCAAAGTAAACAGAGCTATGACATTGTGGAGAACTGGTTCTTAAACTCACAAAGGAAAGCGGGGCAGAAAGGAGCCTAAACAGTGCATGGCCATGCACCTGTGTAATCTTGTACTGCACATTGATGCAACTGCAGGGTGTATGATTATTGTACGTTAATGGCTATGCAGAAACCTTTGCCTTGACTTTATTTATCACAATTCTTTACATGCACATTCTATGTCTTAACTTTTACTGTAAAACCAAAATATCTCCAGACTGCAGGTTTTTTGTTTCTTATGGGAAGCAAATTCCTTCCAAACTCCCTTAAAAGTTCCCTCCCAGGTCCATTTCATCATCTTCAGTTTCAGAGGCATCCATTTCTACTTTGATCGATTCTATCTTTCTTAACACAACCTTCACCTACTGTAAACTATTGAAAATGTAAAACTAGCTAGAGGGTGTCTATTCCTGCACAGATATATGTTTATGCCTTGGCTTATACAGTACGTACAGCATTTAAAACACCACGGTTTTCACAATTCTGGGAAAACTTACTGTGCCTTACACACACCATGCAGATTAAATTAGGGGATAAATGCGAGGGTGTCCGGTCTTAAATGTGATTTAAGACAGACGATGACGTCACCATAGAGGCTGAGCGGACCAAGGAGATAGCCGAGGTCTGCTGCCTCTGTGATGACGGCATCGGAGGTCTCAAATCACATTTAAGACCGAGGCACCCTCCTTTTATCCCCATTCATAAATACTTTGAGAAAAATTGGTGAAAAATATGAAAAAATTTAAAAAAATGGTAGAATTTTAGAGATCAAGTTTTAATTCTCCTCAGTTTTTTAGCCCCCATTGTGACGTATCAATATCTTGAACTTGAATTGATGCTAGCAAGACGAACATTCTGAACTGCATGTCGCGACCAATACGCTCAGTAACATCTTTAATTTGCTTCATTTTAGAGAAATATATCGACTATTTTGCAAGCAAATGTTATTAACAGAAAAACACTGATCACAGTCTCGCATCGTTTTGGAGATGAGGTTGAGCGAAAAGTCAAGGAAAGTTACCAACTTCTCATTACCTGTGTTTACAGTTGTGCGAAGAGCTAACAGTACATACTATATATGCAGTAAGAGTGAGTGACTGTGCAGCTAGCTAGCACTGTGTGTGGCTAGCAGATCTTACTGTACTGCGGGAAGGACAAACAGACGTAGCCTAGGTGATGTTATGGGTCAGACACAGTGATATAAATTCTTTGTAAGAGATGGAAGCAATTGAAAATGCGCTTTAGCCTTTAAAAACTGATGTTACAGGTAAACTATACCAGGCTTCCTTCGGGAATTGCCATTCAGGCTACCGAACTTGACGATTACTTTGCTAGCCTGTGTGCCAAACGAGTAACGTTGCTGTTGTTTCGCTGTTTAGACAGTCTTAGCAGAATTAGTAACCCCAGCACTGTCACTGTTCCAAAGTCTGTGTATATTGTCGCTAACCTTAGACACTCTAGTAGGCGTAACAATACTGTAGTTATAGGCACGTTTTATTTGACCCCTCCCCCCCCCAAAAAAATTTAGGACTGGATTAACACGTTAACAACGCTGCCAGTCATCGCAGCGCAGTACATGCAGTTCTAACCTAGGGCCTAACTTGTTAGACCTATAAAACAGAATGTAAGTGTGATCAAAATACCCATTTGTGGAAATTGTCGGGAGCAATGATTCCTAAGCCTAGGCTAGGGTAACCTATGTCTTTATCACTGCCTGTTATTATTCTTTGGAATGGTACCTCTGAAGACTAGGGTATCAACTTGATGCAATGTACAGTGTTTCGGTGTTACTGTTTATCTTGCTAACATGTACTGGGCTTACTGTATGTATGACATTACAGTAGGCCTACATGTGCTGTGCAAAACTATATGGGGTAAATATGGCATGTTGCTATCGCAACCTAGCATGAGCTTAAAATATTGTACACATTAAGTATAGTGATCACATTCAATTCAATTCAATTCTCCTTACTTCTTGAAAACCATTTGAGACTGGTTTTGATTGCCATTCGAGACTGGTCTCGAATGGTTTTCAGCCAATCAGGATGCAGGAAATCAATACAAGTATTTATGAATAGCAATTCAAGTACAATGTTACATGTTGCTATGTCATGTACAGTGGGATATTTATTGTGCATGCTTTTTGGGCATCCATACTTAAGTATGTTCTCGAAAGGAATGTCACAATAATGAATGTTCCATTGTACATAGGACTGTGTCAGTTTGTGTATTAACATACAGTACAAACAACTCCTCCGGGACATCCCTATGTTCCGACATCTCTGTGTTACGACGTCTCTATGTTCCGACAAAAATGAACTTTGGCGTCGATAATAATGTACTTTGCCGCCGACAGGAATGCACTTAGGCGCCGATAAAAGTGTACTTTGGTACCGACAAAGTGTACTTTGGCGCCGTTTTGTCAAAACATAGAGATGTAACCAACTCCTCCAACCCCAACAATACCTTGTCACAGTGAGAGCAGTGAACACATACTGTACACTGTAGGACTTTAGGAACTGCAAAACTTACCTAAACTGGGAAGTTGCTTTGGAAGTTGTGACTCTTGGCAATTATGATTTCTAAAATGGGGACCTAGATTTATCAATTTATGGGGCATAGACAGTCACATGGAGATCTTGAAAAAATAATGTTCAAACATTTCAACAGTATTAAATTCATTCAATAACAGGGAAAATCAAAAGCTATCTCAGGCAATGTACCCACATAACATAACTATCTATGGCTTTGTTAAGAAGTGGAGGTATTTTTTAACAAAAATAAAACAGTCTTTTAACTTCAAAGTGGGGTACCTGGAGGAAAAGGGTATTGCGACAGGGTCTGGAGCACATGAACTCAAACATTTCTGTCTTTCTCACAAGAATCCCAGTGAAAATCTACCAAATTATGCTCAAAAGCTTATGTACTCTCTAACTTTTGTGGTTACTGTGAATATTTTCATAAGCTACTGTAAGTAGCTCTAATCCCAAAATGAACCTCTTCTTAGGTGAACCCAAAGTTCTGTCTCTTGAATGAAGGAAAAACAAATAAATGAAGTACATTAACACTGATAGCATTTGATCAGTCCCTCTCTGCATGTCACAAATTTGAAGCTGCTCATGCCCTGTATAAATAGGTCTGGTCAAAGAAGAAAATAATATTATGCTTGGAGATGGTCACTATTCTTTTATAATGAAGACTAATGATGGGAATTGTGTGCTTTTCTCCTAATTCTGAAAAAAGCAGGTACCATATTTGCATGACCAGAGATCTTGAATACCAGCACAATACAATATGGTAAACTTTTAAGTTTTCCCCCTCATTGTTTTTATATCACTTTAAGTAACAACTCAACTGTTGCATTCAGTTCAACAACTGAACTTCTAACACATTGAAATATAAAATCATATTCAACTGAAAGCTGCACCAGAATATATTTTGCAAGGAAATACAAAGAAAGCTTTCTTGAAAAAGTTATATTTAAAATGGGTTTAGAGCTAAAATAAGAGTGCCATCTGTGACTGTAAATTTGGTCTTAAAGACAAAGAGCAGCAGTTGAAGCCTTTTGAACATTGGCTGGTTTAGTATTAAAAATGGCGTTCACATTATGTGTTACCTATAAGAAATTATTCATTGGGTCATTACACTCAAGGTGACAAAATTTGACTCACTAGAAATTTTAGTTTAGTGGAACTGTGGACATACAGTATGGGACAAAGTGAAATTTTCTCTCTTCTAATTTGACAAGTCCCTGGGTCAAAAGCACACTGCAACAGCTTTATAGAGGAACATTTCAGTCTTTATTTGACATCTTATTCTTTAAAGCGGCTCATTGAGTTGGTTCATGAGATTCAACAATTTTTTTCCAAACCTATTGAGTTTCCTTCACACACCAATGACAAATGGTCAATCTTAGACAATCCCCATATCCTACCTACAAGTAACTGTTTTATGAGTGAGTGCGCAACGGTTCAATTCGGTTTTCAAAAATTCATGACCAGACACTTTTTCTAATTATTTACAAAACCATTACAAGTCAGGACACAAGAAAATTCAAAATTTCAGCGTTTTCTGTGACTTTTGGACTTGAAACTTGACTTGTTATGCTAACTATATAAGCATTATTAAGTGATAGTGACCGTTTAAGACTCTTATTAAGTTATCTACATCAACTCAATGAGCCTCTTTAAAATAAGTGTTCTCAATGGACAATTTTGCACGTATTCTGCAAGAAAAAAGTAAAAAAAAACCATAACATATGTACTGCTACGTAGAAAACCCTGCACTGTATGTGTACCAGTCACTCTCACAGCCTACTTGACACAATACTGACTGTATTCACATTAGTAATTACCACACACAGACTGTATTTTTAAGCTGACATTGTGCAAATTGTAAAATACCTACCTACTGCAGATCCTTAACATGTGCAAGCAGTCACAAACATTTGGAGTGAGTACTCAATGCAAAGCAAACACAGTACAGTAAAACTGACAGGACAATTTCTTTCCATTCATAAATATAGCCACCTGTTAATTGTATCAGCTTCAAACACTTCAACTGGGTCAATGTTAATTGTACAAATGGTATAACACACACAGATTATTACTACTACTGCGTGACCATGTGCTGATCTAACTGTTCAAGTGTTCTACAAATGGTGTGAAACTACAGTACAGTACCACATGGACTTCTCTGCATTCAATATTTTACACAGGGTGGTCTCAATCAGAATCAGGAATGAGACAGACCAGAATGCATAGCTCTCAAGTTCCAAGCGGCTAAATGCGGTCCAAGTGATCTGTCCATTGGCCTGAGGGAGGGGTATAAGGGGAGGTTTTTGAATTTTAGAAGTGTCTATGTACGCAAAATGGTGACACTATTTTGGCAAATCAGTCAACACAATGTCGTTAGGTCACGGCCAAAAAAGTTCAGTACAGTACTGAATTTTTTGCGGTAACCTAGAAAATATTGTATCGAGAGATTTGCAAAAACATATTATGCAGATACTCACATATGCGCAATGACTAAAACCTCTCCTAAACACAACATTTAATAGTTATTTTCAAGGTAAATTTTGGTGCGGTACCGACAGAGTCTTCAAATGTCAACTCGGTGTGTCACCGGCCGTTGTACCATGGTGCAGGTGATTTCCAATATCTTCATACAGATTTGGCATGGCATTCTAACCATGAAAACTAATCAGGCCTAGCCAAGAACACCAAGAACCTGCGGGAAATTCTGAGACAAGCCCCACCTCAAACCCGCAAAGTGGTTATTTATTTTCGCTATCGAATGCGACATTAAATGACATCATTACACCATTTATGCAGTGACAGGAATATATTCCATACCTGCTGCGAAGGTTAGCCGAGATGTTGCGACAACAAGCATAGTTCCGTATGTACTTATGTATTGTGTAGCAGCGTGAGCACTTAAATGTGCTGTGAGATATGATTTACTTAATTTGTAGTTATCGGTAAGCTGAATTATTTGCTAATTTGTGTGGTTCTCTTACTAAGAATACTTTGGAGATTTGAGATGTAGGTTTTTCAGAGGGCTGGGGGGGTCAGCAAGTTTGGGTGTCCAAATGCGGGTCAAACCTGTGAAAATAAACTTTGGCAAAATTCCCAAATCATACCAAATCTGACTAGAATCATTTCAAAATACTGTACTGCTTGTACATTTATAACATGTCCCAGGATCATGTTTCAAACACTTTCCTTAGATAAATATTTTACTGGTAGGCTACATAGTGACAGTATTTGGTATTTACTTATATTAAAGGCCCAATTTTCTCATCCCAAACAGTACCAATTCCCTTCTTAATTGAGCCCCTCCCACAATTGTCTAAAATTCACTCTCAACCAGACATAATCTCATTTTATTGCTTCAGGGTGAATATAGAAAGCTATATGTGTATAATCAAAACACTCCCAGAACAGTTTGTCCTGTGTAATATAAGTTTTGGTACTCTGCATTGTTTGAATTAGCAGTCAATCAAAAAGCTAAGCCAATTGAGAGTTTCTGTTACCCTATACTAGAAGTGTAGTTTGGGGTGAGAGGATTGTTCCTTTAAAGCAAGTGTATCTTAAAGAGGCTTTCACAGTTCGACAAGTGAGTATTAAACTTTTGTTCCAGCACCTTGTTTTCCCTTTCAGAACTGTTTATTTACAAGAATATAGAAATGCTGAATTTAAGGTCTTACAGGTTATTAAAGAGAAATGTTAATTGTTACAAAAAAATTTCATGAATAAATTGCAGAGTAAAACAACTCCACACTCATGCAAGAGTAGACAGCCTCCACACCAATGTAACCAAACATGATATAAGACTGTGATCACAAATCCTTTTTTGTTAGTTTGGCCTCAGTGTTCAAATGTGATGCATTATTCAAGTAATGAAAAAATTGTAAAATCAAACTGTGATTGCCCCTTTAAGTGAACAATGCACATTATAAAAAGTTTGTTGTGAAAGGAACCTAGAAAACCAACTAGTTTGAAACAAAGCCATAAACCTCACCTAACCCAGATTAGGAATGAAGGGAAAATTGCCCAAGATTCTTAGATTCAGTATTCCATGATGGTTAATGGTTGTGCAGTTAATACTCAATAAAAGTGCTCAATAACTTCAAACCATTGATTTTGTGCTAATGTGCACTCAGTTAAATTTAGTAAGCAACCATATATATTTGATCTAAAGTACAAAAGTAATCTTAATCAGATTACAACACTGCTTAAAGTGTTATGCAAGTTTATGTTATTGAAGAGGAAACTATCCCATCCATTTTAATTCTGTAGGTACAAAAGAATAGAATAAGTGAAGTTCCTTACTATACTTTAGATACTAATATTATTGCTGTTGGTATTAAGGTGTATTCACATTATTCACACCCAATCCCATAACTGTTGCATTTTGAACGCAGGATGCAAGATTCTTATCCTACTGTGAGTGCAAACAGTAGGGGAAACTTTTTGAAATTTGCTGTGAAAGGTTTCCCTTCAACCAGAGTCACCTTCCATGATTTGCCATGCCTTGCACAGTTTGTGAAGTTTATAGATCAACAAACATTCAAACTAAAAATCTGTTGTGGGCACCACCCACTTTTCAACAGGCTTATTAAATACTGTACCAATGTGAAGTTACTGTATATCACAGGATTCATCCTATCCTTGGAGTTACTGTATTAAGTTACTCTCTGAATTATCTTTCAGCTCATCATTACTTTAAAACTATTACAGGATTCATTCTCTGATTCATCCTCAAATTCCTTCTTGTTTTCACCCCCAGCTTCAACCTCAGATTTGTCCTCAGGTCTGACAAATCCAAGGAGGAATCTGAGGATGAATGCAAGCATGGAAACAAGGTTGACGATGAGTATGAATCTAAGAACAGGATAAATCTGAGGACTAATCAGATAAAGAATTTACTGTACTGTGAGAGATTAAGATTGGTGCTTGCTTTCAGTACTTCCACTATTGTTATTAAGTATTGCAAGAGGTAAAAAAATAAAAAAGTTATAGTATACTTTGCACTTAATCCTTTACAGTGCTCCTACAATATGGTAGCATTAGTGCTGAACACTGCGATATGTTTCACCACGTAAGCAACTACAGCACAGTACCCATAATCTACTTTAAGATAGGCTAGACCATAAATAAATCAACAAGGATGAGAAATACAAACATTTTGGATATTCCAATAGGTACTTTCTCTTACACCCAACTTGGTCTGACAGTTACGGGTTTTTTTTTTATTTTTTCAAACACCATGCAATGGTTATATTGTATCTTCTGCACTACTGGTGGTAATTTGATACATCATCCTATTATAAAATGGTTCTACAGTACATATGAGACTAAATATCCTACAGTAAGAAAACATGAAAGTTATTCTTCTGGACAGACAGTACATGTAGCATACAGTAACAGTTATGGACAGCATACACTACAAATTAGTAAGTGCAAGGCTTATTGTAGCACAGAAGATCATCGTGTGGATAATTCATATCAAGATTATAAAACACTTCAATCTTGCAACAATTCTGTGCAATTTTACAAAATCACCTCTGGATAAGGTTGGATGTGTGGCAACCATACAGTGATCTTTACAGCATGAAACAAAGGAGAAGATGACTTAGTTAAAACCAAGTATTGTCTCAATGAAACAAAGCTACCACTAGATAATCATCAATACAAAATCATTATCATCAATAAAAAAAATATGTTTATTATTTGGTAAAATATAGTTGTCCAACTAGTCCCACAGAAGTTTGAACTTAATTTATAAGTGTTTCAAAATTTCTTACAATTTATAAATGACAGACAAACTACAAGGTCTGTACAACAAAGACAAAGGCTTTAAAACAGAAACATAAATGAAAAGCTAGCTACTGATGGGGACAAATATTTAATCCCTTCAAAATAAATGGTAGCATTCTATGCAAAGCAACAAACAATGCTAAATGTCAACGAAGGGGTGAAAACAAAAGACAAGAAAACTGCCCAAAGGGTGAATAAAGGTAAGTAAAATTTGGTAGATATATGTTTGATAGTGTATCAAGGAGGTGGTAAACAAACTAACAAAGAACTCATAAATTAAAACTTGCAGAATTTGGGCTATAGTCTACTGGTGAAATTAATAACATTATATAATCTACTTAAAAAAAAAACCTATTTATTAAGTTTTTTCCTTCATTTATTTTCAAAAAGTCACTTAGACTTATAGTTAAAAGGTATTTTTCCAAACATAAATCCAAAATTAATGGCCACAATATGTATAGGAAGTCAGTCATGAGGCAATATTTAAGTTGTGTTTAACTGAAACAATTCAGAACACATCGACCTGGAAAAGCTATCTGGCAATCCTTTTTTGAAAAAAAAAAAAAAAGTCATCCAAGAAATTTGGTTACACAGGAAATACTGTATCCAACAAAATATTGCAATAAAGTAATAGAAAAGAATATTCTTTAATACTGTATGGAACCATCAACTCAACTTTGTGAACACTAAACCTACCTATACAGTAGACTGCAAAAACCTTACAGTGTGCTGGACAAACAATTTAACACCTTTGTCTACTAAAAGGAGTTGTGTCTTTTAAAACGTTAAAAGAATATTTAAGAGCAAAATGTTTAGTTTTGATATGGTTCAGAGTAAATAAATCTAATAATCTATGCACTAAAGTGAATTACTCATTAAATATCTATGGGTGGTTTTCTGAGAAAGTGAACATTGAAGATGCACAACAGTAACATACTGTAAATTGCAATGAACTTTGAGGTAGCGGGAATGATGTCATCACAACAAACTGATGAATAATATTTCCTTTTCCTTTTCTTCAATCCAAATTTTTTTTTTAACTTATATCTTTGACCTTTGAAAAAGATAGGGGCTCTTTTCTTATAAGGAATGCAAAGCCTCTAAAAATTTTCATGCTTCTCACCCTTAAAAAGGGGAAACATTGAAAATATGATAAAGTGCTATGTTTAAGTTTAAAACCAGATTTGATGATGTTCCTGCATGTTATCATGTAATTGTGAATTTGCTTTAAGTTCACTTTGATACACAAAGTTAAAATTCATCTGCTTCATTTTACCTTGAAAACACAAATGGTTACTTTGAATCTCACTAGAATGCAGAGACAGTACCCTCTACGATATCAAAACTAAATTTTAGGGAAAACCTTCCTTTCCAAATATAGGATGCCCACTTGCATAAAAGAATGAACACAAACATGTCATATGTAACACAGCAAATGAAATGGAGAAGAAAAGTGTGTAAAAATTGTTCCCTGTCAACTTACAAATTCATCAAGAGATTCCAAATTGGCCTGTTTGCAAGGTGAAAATGGGAAAGTTGATGGAAAGAAGCAATAAAGTAAAGTAACATGACAAATGAGCTTTCCAGTGGATGTGTATTCCATGACACCATCCAAAAATGAACAAATGAAGCATGATTTGAAAAAGAAAAAAATATATAAAATATGACAAAAGAAGATGTATGGTAACAGGCAAAATATGAAATTATCATAGTGGCAACAAAATGTGCCTGGGCACATATAGGATAAGAAGCGTTTCCTGTGTGTCTCCTGTGTAGTAAATGCATCACTGTAACCAGAGAAACCTCAAAGTCAGAGAGAGTTGATCATGCATGTGAGTGAGTGAGTGAGTGAGTAAGATTCAAGAAGTATCAGCTTAATCACCTTTATTCTTTAGAGATATGTTCATTATTATGGAAATTTATATAAAAAAAAAACAAATTTACACTAACACTTGTGTCCAAGGCATTAAAAATATATACCAGAAATTCATCCCAAGCATTCTAGGGGCAATGAAAACTAGTGCAGCTGTTCAGGTCACAATGGTTTTTAGTTCACAATGTGTCCTAGTGTAGTTCTACACTCTTATAAAGACCCTTTTGCTTTATATTCTACTATAATCACTATGACCTTTTCACACTAGAATTGTTTGATGCAGTATGCTATGCAATCAAAAATTTTGAGCTGAAAAGTCAGGTTTCTCACTTTCTTCTCCCAGTAATATTTTGCAAGACCAAATATAAGATTCATGTAGAAATGCTCTGCTGCTAAATCACATGAATAATACAAAATTGAAATATCCCTATGGGCTGTCAAAAATGTTGTACATAGCGTAAAAGGGCTGAGAATATTTTTAGCATGCTCACTATATTGTAGCATTTCACATACAATGTGAAATGAGCTTTAAATCCATATTCAAACACCAACCTTAAGTTAACCCACGTTTCCATGTTGATAGAGGAAGAGGTTACATACAATGTTACCTCCAATGTGGAGTACATGAGATCACAGTCCTAACTTTGCAGTTAAATACAGTTTTTACCATACAAATTAGATTAGATACACAATATTACACAGCATTAAATTCTTCTCTTTGATATGCTACACCATAGCTCTAATGAACTTGTTTTCTTTTCTTATGGCAAATCCTATCAGTCCTTCCAGAGCTACCCTCCCAACACTAATAAAATTTTAGCTCAACAAAGCCCCACCAATAACTGGGAGTCTTACTGTTTGGCCTGGAAGAGTTGACCAGAAAAATCCCCTCCAATCTGCATCTTCAAAAATGTATGGCAGGACACGAGTCAGGAGGCGTACAGAGTTTAGCACCACTTGCTGCTCTTTGGGGGCGGTGCACCCAGTTTCGGCAGCAGTCACCAACTTCTCTACTGCCTAAAGCAGATGTATAAAAAAATTTAAGTGTTAGTCAATGGTACAGCAATTCTATATAGGATTATCAAAAGAACTACCAAAAGAATTCTTTTCACTTGACCACTTAGGACTCCCCTATGTGTCTGCACTTTGATGTCCATTCAGAGATCCTACTTTATAAGTCAAGAGGTACATATTCACTGTGACCATCTTGGCTTGTAATGGACAGTTTACAGCTTTCAAGGTGCCTATGTCAGACCTGTATCACTTCATATTAGGAAACTTGACTCTTCTCCGAGCTGCAACTGAAATGGAATGGGCATTTTTGACTCCAAAACTTTGAGTTTCACACTTGTTTAAAATAATTGCCAAAGAAAATATCCTGGTGAGCAAGCAAGCTAGGTCCCAACAAGTTAACAGAGCAATCTCTGTACATGAGGTGTAATATGAAAAAGTAGGAAGTACTCTGCATATTTTGAATATTTCCTGGCAATTTTTACCACCCTGGTGGCAATCAACTGAAAATTTAATTTTAATATCTGAAACAGGAACCAAATAAACACAGTGAGGTGAAACTTCCACTCAAATTGAACACATATTTCTCGAGATATCAGTAAAGTAAATGAAGTCAATACACTTGTGTTCCAAAGTGGGTTGAGGGCAGCAGAGGTTACTGTATATCACTTCCTCACATTGACAAGGAATGCTATGTTTCCACCACTTCCAGGTCATACCGTGATCGTGCCTTTACCGTTGCAGGTCCAAGACCTTTGTTTTTCAAACTGTTGTGTTGACCTTTAAATTAAACTCCTTGTGGGGAATGCAAACTTTGTATAGTTTACATGCCAAGTATTCAGTCACTTTCTGATAATGTAGGATTGTTAAGGAGAAAATTATTTGTAATGTCTAAAGAAAAAACAAAGACTGCCCATTCATGTGAATATATGATCATGATGTTATACGTTTGCGTAAAGTTCAGTTTTCTTAAAATTGAAAATTGAAATTTAAATACAGGTCTGCTCATATCTTGAGAACTGCACATTGGATTTCAATGCAACTTTTACCAAAATGCTCAGACTTCTGTAAGTACCCCTCTAACATATCAAAATTATGACCTTAATAAAACCCTTCTTTTAACTCTTTAAATTTTTTAAATGCAGTCCTTTGCAAGTGCTAGCATCTCAGTACAGAACTTCAAGAGAGAGTACAGTAACATAAAGGAGCTTCAGTGAGCCTCCCACTGAAGAAGGTGTGCACAGCTTGTAATCTAGTGCAATAGTGTAATAGCATGTTAATAGTGTACCTTTAACTATGTTTCCCCTTCCCCTCTTTCACTGAAGCTAGGAATCTGAGCCCTAAGAAGTGACAATCTTTTAAAAAATGGACCTAAAAAGTGTAAAGTAATTACAACTTGATGACAACAACATGAATGAAGCTATGTTGGGACTACAGAAAAAATCCTTAAAGTCTACTTTGAGACAAAACATTCAAAAGTATGTATTACACAGCATGAAAAATGAAATCCAACAGTCCAACTCCCATCTTCACAGGACATTCTTGAGCCAAGATATACTGTACTGCTGTATGTTGAAATGTATTCACTAAAAACAAAGAAGTCCATTGTGCAATAATTTTTTACTTTCTTGCTGTACAACTCACATTACCTGCTTTGTTCCCTCTAAAATAAAAAAAAATGTTTTTATGCCCTTGAAATACTTCCCATTTGCTTGCAGAGCATGTTGCACAGAGAGGGCTGAATTAATTCATCAACCTATAAGGGTAAGAGTGCTATCACACCTTGGTACAAGGTGCAGCTGCTTTCAGAAAAACAGAAATACAAAGACTGCAATTTGAGTACTAGTAAAACAATGACATCACAATTTACAAATTATTGGGCAATGTATTATTTTGATTTGAGTAAATATTTAGGCCTACTAAATTGGCTAAACTCTAACATTTTATATC
This sequence comes from Holothuria scabra, assembly GCA_037179385.1. Taxonomy (NCBI): domain Eukaryota; kingdom Metazoa; phylum Echinodermata; class Holothuroidea; order Aspidochirotida; family Holothuriidae; genus Holothuria; species Holothuria scabra. Next base: position 4,751,351 of record CM074184.1, read on the forward strand.
TCTGCTAATAGGGCTACAACGATAATCATTTTTCATTCATCAATATCACCAGCATTTTCACGACAATATCGCGATATCGCACATTAAAAACTGTAGTCTTAACATTTGCCATCAGCTTGCCCATAATCATAAACAGCCCCCTATCAAGGACATACTCAGTATACATTAACCAAGCCAATAATATTTATGTTTGTGGTTAGTGAAGTGTTGTTTTTCATTTCTTGTGACAACATAAATTATGATCATTTTAGGTTACTGACTATCTAAGACAATAAGAGATTTCATAGTGGATCAGTCATTTATTTGATTCTGTTGTGATATCACATCTTGAAAAAACATGGGTTGATATTGTCGGGGCAAATATATATTGACGATATTGCGAAATCCCGATTATTGTAGCAGCCCTATATGCCAAAGAATGTTCTATGAAGATGGGAGTTATACTGTCAGGATTCATTTATTGTGCTGCTTAATATTTTTTATTTATTTATTTTTTTTTGAGTCGACGTAATTTTTTTAAGTATTACTCAATTACAGGAGCACAAAAAACTTTATTGCTTCCTCACCTTGTAACAAAGAGTAGCAAGATTGGATGGTGACTCTTCCCGTAAAGCTCTTATCTCTGCTGCGGGAATCAGAGCAAACACATCACTAACATTTGTGACAGTGTCTGCCCAAAACTGGTCCCAGAATGCATCATCTCCAGCTTCGACAGGCTGCAAAATATCATAAGAATTTTTGAAGGACATGTCATTGATGTACTGTACTGTGAGTATTCCATGTACAGTCCAAATTGTTGTTAAGTGTATAGCCTAGGTAATGAATGCAGGGTAAATGAAAACAAATAATACCAAGTCTCCTCATAATATACCCCAATATGGAGTTATGTTACATACTCACATGTGGAGATCAAACGACCTACCCTGTGAAATTTCTCAGTCAACTATTACTCATGGGTATGATCATGTCATAATAAAATGAAAACAATCATAAAAACAACCCTGAAAACAATCATGCACATGGCTGCATGTCGTATGATAAACGCTCAGTGTACTGTGCTATGAAGTTCTTGCATTGCCAATAAATGGTGAATGCATTACGTACATGTAGAGTGGTGGAACTATGAATGGTGATTGTAATTTTTCAAAGCTGATATGCAGAATGAGATAAATCCAAACCCTTTCCTGTTTCCATTTTCAAAATGTGTAGTAACTGATGGATATATTGCTACTGACAGTTCCCATACTTCGATTCAGAAATTAGTGAGAGAAAGCTTAATTGGAGTCAAAATTTTTATCAATTTCAGTAATGAATAGCCCCCGTATTTGCAATATGTGTAGTGTGTGGCTATTTTCAATAACTTTGTACATAAGTATGTACAAACGTATACAGATTGCTACTTCACATCACATCACATCACATCACATCAACTTCCATGTTGCAGCCTGGCCAAAGGCCAATTCATCGCTACAAAAGAAAGGAAAACCAATCAATAAGTACTGCTTAGAAATTAATACTTATAATAAAACAATCCAGGCAATTTCTTCCAATGAGTATCCAATCTACCTTTAAATATATCTAAAATTTTAGAGGTTACTACATCATCTGGTTAAGTATTCCAATGATCAATTGAACGCTGAGTAAAGAACTTTTGCCTCAATAAAGTTTTAAACCTGGGTTTAACAATCTTATATGTATGCCCTCTTGTAACAGAACATGCTGGTACTAATTCAAACAGCCTGTGGTTGGTAGTAATCAGTCCATGGAAATACTTATACATGAAAAACATGTCACCTCTCAGGTGCCTATGAGTAAGTGAAAACAAATTCAAATTTCTTAGTCTCTCCTCATATGGTAACTCACTTAATCCAGGCACTAACTTAGTTGCTCTACGTTGCACAGATTAAATAGCCTCTACTCCACATGTGTAAAAAGGTGACCAAGCAGGTAATCCTTATTCCAAAACAGGTCTTACTAGAGCTCTATACAAAAGCATAATTATTGCTCTATCCAAAAACCTAAATGACCTCCTAATTACACCAAGAATACAGTTTGCTTTTGTGATAATCTGAGCAACATGCCCCCTGAATACAAGATCTCTATCGACAATAACTCCAAGATCTTTCTCTGAAGTCACAACTTCTAAACTATGACGTTTGCCTTCGTTGTCTAACATACCATAACAAAACTCAGGATGAGAGCAACCAATTCTCAAAACATGACACTTATCAGGATGAAAGTGAAGTTGCTACTTCCTTGACCACTCATAGATATTCTCAATATTACTCTGAAGAACACTACAATCACTCTCCGATTGGATTTCCTTATATAGTTTAGTGTCGTCAGCAAAAATTTTGGTATATACTTCATGTAAGCCAGCCTCAAACTGGCCTGAATAGACACCCACTAATCCTTTTCAATCTAGGCTATTCAGTCTATTCATCTCTCTTCAGTGGTCTATTCACCTCAGTTTGAGGTAGTCTTACATGAAGTATCTCCCAAAATTTTAACCCTACAATTGGTAACACAACTTGGCAAATCGTTAATATATACAAGAAATAAAACTGGCCCAAGGACACTACCTTGAAGGATACCACTTGCAATACCACTTACTGTGTGTGTTCCAATTTCATGTAGCCTACATACATTGCCGATGTACTTTGACCATGTACGACCTAGCCTTTGAGTCACGAACATGTACACTGTACGTCATTATGCACACCTGCTGACTGCTACTGTATGTAGGCCTAGCATTACAGGTGCACAGAAATTCCCGCTGTGCAATCAGGAAAACCTTGGGGTACCGTCGGCATTGTCTATACTATAGCCTAGGCTACCTACAAATACAATACATGGAATGCACCCTGCCCCAGGTTACCCAGCCATAACCCGGGAAATATTAAGGAACAGTTTTTGCTAAAGGCCCTAGCCTATGCCTACTTTACATATCATGTAATAGGGTAATGTAATGTAAGTTCTTCAGTAAAAGGTATTCAAACACAAATCTGTGTAATGCTGAATGTGTACACTGTATCATGTATGCTGGGTAGCATAACGTTAGGTGTATTAAGTATCACTCAGTATCACATTCACGTACATCAGTGCTCACAAGATATGCCAAGTGGCAATGCAATTGCAGTGCAGACTCAGTAAGTGTTCAGTAACGTTAGCCTAGCCTACCTGTGTTTTTGTTGTCAACTGCACCACAGCTTTCCTAAAATTCAGCTTCGAATCTGTTCCACCCATCTTTCTTCAGACCAGTCCTGGCAGTAGCCTATGGAGAAAAAGAAAATTTCTACTTCTCACTTGGTACCAATCTGTTCGATACCTGTGGACACAATCTCCGATTATCAGAACCGTTCGTTCGTATACTGTAGGTACATACGTTTCGTCAACAAATGTGACGTCATTAGTAGAAAGTTCAAAGTTCATCGTCCAAAAATTTGAAGAAATTGTAGTTATGAATATTCAGTTTGTGTTAGCCAATGGGCTACTTCATGTACCAAAACAGGGGATGCACATGTAGGTGAATTGAAAGTATCCAGTTTAAGTTTATAATATGAAATCGTTAGGACGCTAGCGCTTGTACTGGGACGGTACGTGAGATGTGCGGAGGTTCGAAACTTGCTCGTAACATTTTCAAGTCAAAAAATACCCAATTCTTATGAAAATGAGGATTCCAAAAGGCAAGTATGAAACATTCTTATAATGAGTCAGGCGAAGCTTTTCGCTCTGAAATGTTCGCTTGGGGAATTAATGTATCTCGCTGGTACTCGTCCCTAACGTTAGTATAACTTCATCCAACCTGAATAGGCTGTAACAAGTATCCTCAGTCATGTTGAACTTGATGCTACATTGACGATTGAGGCAGTTAGAATCAGCGGGTAGGCTAGCCTAGGCGGTAGTTAAAATTTTTAATGTGGTTCCTGCAGTGAATAATTTAGGCTAACAAAAGCTCAAGTCAGGTTTTATGGTACATTCAGTAATTCTTGTCCATACTCATCTTCTTCTAGGCCTAACATTAGTTCATAACTTGGTTTAAATGCTAGGCCTACATTTTACTTAAAAATTAATGGTAACATTGGTACTAAACTTCTTTTTCTATTTGCAGCTACCTCCAGGAAAGTTACCACACAGAAATGTTCATTGACTCATCCTGTTCTAAGGTCTATGACAGCTCATCTGTCAGTACTAAAGTTAGAAGATTTACCGAATGAAATGCTTTTACATATTTTGAGTTTTCTCCATTTACCTGATCTTCTCAGTACTGTTCAAGTAAGTATTACAGAACAAGTTTCTATTTTCCACTGAAAACGCATTGTGAAATTTATAATAATCAAATAAAAGTGCTGTGGCTGGCTTGACTTAAAAGAAGGGTTAACTTCAAAAGAACTGAAAGTATCACTCATATCATGACCTCTTTAAATTGGCCCACTATGTGATACTACTGACCTCTTCACTTGTCACAAGATCTTACACAACAGATTGGCTGTCCCCACTGAGAAAATTTTTGTTCCCCATTCCAGTCATACTAGGTCAAATTCACAGTCTTTTAAAAATATTACCAGCAGTGTGGGTGAATTTGGCAATTCCTACTTTCCAAGAACCATATCCAGTTGGAATATAAGCAGACATAGCCCAACTGGAAAATGAGACCACCTTCAAGAGGGCAATAAATAACTGGTTTCAGCACCAATAAAACACCCTGCACACCAACTATCCACCAACAAATGCCTCTTTTTCTTGGGCTCTATGGAGTACCTCAAAGAAGAAGAAGATCAAGTCAAGACTTGAGATATTAAATAGGTACAGTACTTACTGTAGAAGCATTTACATGAAATTTGCCCATAAAATTTGCATTGAAATCTGATGTGTAATTCTCAAGATATAAGCAAGTACAGTTGTGACCAAATTTTCAACAAGAAGTGAACTTGAAGCAAGCACATATGACATCAAAGCCTCACATAAATTGACAGTCAGTCTTTCCTTAAATTTTGGAACCAAGTTTCTCCTCAACAATCCCATTTTATCAAAAATTCAAAATGTGATTGTAAGGGATGTAGCTACAGTGGGTGGTGCTGTGTGGTGACACCCATCACTCCAGGCAAGTACACCTCTTTCCACTCACCACTAGTCTTCCTAATTAGACCTAAAACTACTAGCCCCATATCCACTCCTTAGGGTAAAATGAGGCAAGAAAAGGAAAGATTAATATCTGAAAATGGGGTAGACGCCATGGGGTGGGGTGAGGTGCTTTTCCTAGACAAGACAATTACCGGGTACTCAAATTTGGCTAGGTACATCTCGCAGATTGCATAAGTGGCGTGGCATGAGAACTTGATAAACATTACATTCCTCAATAGGGGGTCCTATTCCTATTCTTCAAGATCAACACAACAGTCTAAAATAACAAGGTGACACAAATTATATCAGATCTTGTCAATGACTAAGTGAATATACAGTACCCCAGCTGCCCTCAATCTCACTCTCTTTGGAACACAAATCTTGTGATATCATTTAAATACTGATATCTTGAGTCTAAATACATGTCTCATTTGAATGGAAATTTCATTTTACTGTGTAAATTTGATTCCTCCTTCACATATACTGTGGAAATCAAAATTTTGCTTAATCTTCCCTGTAAAACTGGGCCATAAAACTCCATCTAACTATTTAGTAGAAGTGTGGATAAATTTGTGACAAGCTGAGTTGACCAACTTCGGCGTTTACTGTACTTGCAGTAAGCCTTCAATATGTATCTTTTGTTGCTTCACTTTCTTTTTTTTGTTAACAGTATTTGATACTGGAAAAAGAGTTATTGGCTGCCCTGTCTTAACCAATTGGTTATAAATAATTTTGGCTATAAAACCTCATCTAACTTGATACTGTATTACAGTATGTCACGTTCCTATTTTCAATCTTAGTACAGTAGCATTCAAAAAACCCCTTTGAGACCCCTTGTCCAAATTCCATGTTCCAAAGGGTTAATGGTCTCTAAAGGGTTTTAAAAAAGATTTGCTTTATTCAAAGGATTATTCTGAAATTTAATTTTTTTTTGTGACAGTCTAAAAGAGTCTACTAAAAATGAACTGTCTCTTTTTTCAGTGTAAGAAAATGATTTGCAACAAAGCTTTTTTTACAAGTGAAACTCGAAAAAATGGAACCTACTGCTGTTGTGCGTGATGCTCCGCATATATAAGCAATGGAGAAGGGAAAACAACCCGGTGAGCCACAACTGGAAAAAAAGGCTGTGGTCGGCTCGACTTGAACCAATACATTGGAAACTGGGCTGTAAAACTCTTATCTAAATTACCACAAGTGAAGTACAGTACAGTACTTCACCAGTATATGTTGTTTATATCTTGACTTAAACTGTCAGGCTAATCATGGTGCACAAGATGGAAGCAATGCTGAACAGTGTTGTAGCAACAATGGTTGGTGGAAGAAATTTATGACCTGCATACCATTTTGCTCATCCACACCACAATTGTACTAAAATGTCGCTCATTCACAAGTTTCCACCTTTCCCATAAGACTAGTGTAGCTTGAATAAGCTACAAATATACCAGGACAGATATCTGAGAAAGGAAATTCTCAATTTTCTCAGCCCAAATTAACCCATCTCGACTGATGGTGGTGTGACTCTAATAGTTTGTATCCCACATTCAGATCTTTCTAGTTACAACCCTGATGGCGATGATAACTTAATGTACAGTACTGTTACAGGTACATGTAGTTACCTCTCATAGCATGATGAAGGTAAAGATGTAGTCACAGTATATAAAATATGTTTTACAGTGAAGCACTTACTCATTAACTTGTAGTTGATGGTATGGACCAGGCAAATACCAGGCTTCGATAAATTCATTTCTTATTACTTGTCCATCGGGCTAGGGATTCCCAAAGTCTACTTGTTGGCATGAATATGCACTGAGTCCATATCTAATTATCTATTACTAGCTGCTTGCCCAGCAGGCTATAATATTGAGCAGTTCACTTGTCCTAGTAATTTTTTACTTGTCCCAGACTGTCGGGCGGGGGATTTGTCGAAGCCTGCAAACACATTTAAAAGAAGGGTTAAAGGTCACATTAAGTTTTGTAATGTTGGAGGCATACTTGTTCCAAGCATTTCAGTGAAATCCACTATGTGGTTCTCAGGATATGAGCAGGTGAAGTTGTCACATTTTCAACAAAAAGTGAACTTGAAGCAAGCACACATGACATCATATCCCCAAATTAATGGCAGTCTTTTGTTTTTCTCTAATGTTTACGGCCAATTTCCTCTTCACTAATTCAATCATCCACACTGGGCAGATTTGGTTTCTCTTTCACGTACAAAAATTAAATTTTTGCTTAAATTTACCCTTTAGAGGTTCTTTTTGACTGCTAAGATGAGTAATATGTACTTTACAGTATGTGACAATTTTAGAAGGTCTCTTTAATCAGAATTTTTAGTTTTTACATCTTTTACTCTCTCATTTCTTTTTCTTACCGACTGATCTGAAGAAGAGAAAATGACATTTTGTTTTTCAAGTCTCAAGTTTTAATTTTTTGTGTTGTTTTCCTCACAGCTTAACACAAAATTCAAGCAATTAATCGAAAGTACTAAAGGTCTCTGGTGCAATGTATCCTTGGCAGGAAAGTGGCCATCACCAGAAAATATGGCCATGTTTGAGAGGTGCAGTATTTATGTCAACTGTTTCTTGTTGTTTAAATCTGTCTGATGCCAGTATGGTTTGACTTTGAAACAATGTAAAATGAGGCTACCTTTAGACCAAGTGGGAAACTTTTTCCCAACACATACTACCAGTGCTGATGTATCTGTCTGTGTTCACAAGTACGTCAAATACTCAAATTTCCCCATTTGAGTGAATCCTAGGACTCTATCCGTTTTAGAAAACAACAAAAAGAAAATCATGAATAACCTAGGCTGCCTCTAGGTTATAACCTAGGCTGCCGCTAGGTTATTGCCTAGGTTATTCAAGTGTTTGACAATGCCACATAAGTGTGGTTCACATGAATTCACATTTTACATGCACTGGAATGAAATACCGTATGCAGCATGTGCATACTGTGTAAATGTGATAAAACAGACTGATTTTCAGAAAAATTTTTGGTTGTCCTTGGGTCAACCATTTCATTGGTTTTAGTTGTCCACAAAGAAATTTGGTTGTCTGGTCATTTTTTTGCACAGTGACAAAACAGCAATTTTGTGTTCATGTAGTATTGGTCTTGACTGTTGATTTAATAGAAAAAATGTGATGCTTGAGAAACCAAAACACTTAAAGCCTAAAATATTTTAGGTTGAAAAAGTTGGAAGAGTTGATCAGTCAGCTTTATACTTCTTGAATCAGATAAAATCAAGCTGCTTTTTAATTCATTCTGAGAGAAAAATGGTTGATCATCGGACAACCAACTTTTGACTTCTGGTTGTTCGTATGGAATTTTAGTTGTCCAGGACAATCGGACAACCACGAAAATTGAACCCTGCAAAATGGGGTCTGTAAGAGAACTTATGTAGTATTCAACCCTGTTTGCTCTATGTCCAATTTACAAGTCGATAGCTAGAGTTCTTTATTAAATTAGGTGAAGAATCATAGTATTTAGTATTATGATACTGTGTCGCTGTGTCTGTTTCCAGTTTTTCCATTCTGAAGGCTTTTCAAGTGGCAGTGGACCATGATTGTTGAATAAAACAAGAACTTCTTCAATTTCGATGAATTTGTATAAAAGTAGAAGTCAATTTGAAGTGCACACCCAAAAACTAATTAAATATATTTGTTCTGTATTTCAGAGTTGCTGAGGCAGGAAATGTAGAGGCTAAAATTAAACTTGCTCAAGCATATTTGTACAAAGAAGGAGGTAAGGTTTCTCCCATTCAGTAATTTAAGATACAAAGCTAGAAACAAATGAAGGTTAAGAAATCCATGACCTTCCTATTTTTGATCATTTTCACTCTTAAGAAGTGGTCTTGAGGAGATGACCAAATAAGGTTTTCTTAAATTACACTTGATCTCCAAAGTAGGTGGATCAAAATCTGTGGATCTGACTTTGAATGCAAAGTCTTTCACATCACTGCGTTGATCCTGCGCAGTAGATCAGATCTGGATCCAATCTTCTGATCTAAATCAAGGCTCCATTCAAACTTGTTTACTTCTCAAGGCCTATGGGTACTTCCTTACAAAGACAATTGGTCTTTGGGATAGAGAATGGCCTTGCCCTCATGATTTCTCACATCTAGTATTCTTGTAAACAGAACTATAATTTTTTTTTTTTTTTTGTTCTTTCTATGTTTTTTTCTATTTAATGTCATACACATTGGAAAAGATTAATTTTTCAATTTTCCATTTGTCTTAACAGTATCAGAAGAAAAAAGTTCTCAAAATTATGAAATGCTTGTTGGAAGATACTTCTCAGAAGCCGAAAAGTCCAACTCTACCTCAGTCCCTTTTACGTGGCTATTCATTAGGCCGCCCTGGAGCACAAATGGTACCTGTCGGAAAGCAAAAACATTTTTACGATGGAAGAAACAAAATAGACATAAAGAAGTAAGCTCATTGTAAACAATTGGAATTCTATGGTCTGGTATGGGTAATCTAATGCTCTGGTAAATTTATCTGTAGCGAGCTGACCTGCATGTCCAATGCTGCCTTTTCTAGATTTTGTGATAATTTGCTATGTTACACATGATTTTTGCATCTGTGGACACTTATAAGTACATTTTTGTCCTCATAGTGTGTCACCCCTAAACCTATTGCAGAATAATTTATATTTGAGTACCATTAAATTAAGTTCATTTTAAGCAACATTTCTGGGTGGAACAGTACACTTGACATTGAGTGCTTGACCCAAATGGAATACCAGGTGTTGGGTTTTTCCCTGGTGCAGCTTAGTGTTGTTAGTTAGATGGAGTTTTCCAGCCCAGTTTCAAACATATTGGTTCAAGTTGAGCTGGCCACAGCTTTTTTTCCAGTTGTGACTCACTGGCTTGTGCAGCTCAGTGTAGCTAGTACAGTAGAACCCTTTTGAAGGTTGAATTTGTTTTCTGTACACTTACTATTATTGCAATGGTTCAGTTTTGTCTGTTTTCTTGAAATTTGCATCATGTTCAGAGTTTTGCCTGGGTGATACCTGTCCTTGGGTAAAAATGATGCCAGCTTTGGCATCAACATGTCAGGGAAACTATCACTTCTTCAATAGCTAGTGCAGTGCATGTGGCAATTTGAACTAATTTCTACGAGTCAGTTGCCAAAATCACAAACAAGTGTCAGTAGAACCTCTAATGAAGGATTATTGTACCTTCTTGTTTGTTAATTTGTACACAACTTAATGGGGAAGAAAATGAACTAACTTGATATCTTCCTTCTGTATGAAACTGCAGGACTGTAGAGTGAAGCCCCTATCTCTGTTTTGCTTTTTAGACCTTATCACTTAGTATATTTTACCTCAGTGTGATGTCCCTGGGTTTCTCATCAAGCAGTACTACTTCAAGCTTATAGCTTAATACTATAGGAAGTTATTTTCCGCTGGGAGGCTTACCACTATTGGTTGCTACTTATTATGGGACATTAGAATTATGGGATCCTTGGGTGACACTTATGGGAGGGGGAAGCCCTCTCCTCCTTTATTGAATATTTTTGTGTGTCCTTGAATGCAGTTCAGGGTTATTTTTGAGGGAAAGCATCATAAAATCCTTTTCCTTGAATTCAAGGTGAGCAGTGTAAGAGAATTGTAGGCTCTTGGTTTTGTGAATATGAAGTTGTATCACTGCTTGAAGGTTGGCATAATGGTCATTACAAAACAAAAGGTATTGGAGAGTTTTCACAGGGTAAATAGTGAATCATGACCAGTATAAGTAATGTGTCCTGTAGAAAATTTCCAAAGTATACTTTGGCTTTAGAAGCAATACTATTTTTTGACAAAGTTCTGAGAAATGTTTTTCACAACTTCTAAACTACAGTAATTTTGTTAGGACTCCAACCTGCAGAGTTCAGGGACTTGTGGTGTTTTTTTTCCCAAGTCTGAGGAAAGGTTGAAGGATTCCAACTATTTTCTCAAGAGTCTCATAAAAGTATAAGGTCATTCTGACATAAGTAAATGCAGTATAGAGATTCATAACCAAATGCACATGTCTCCAGGTTTCACAAGATGTAGATCAAGCAAAGTGTTACTGTACGCACACTGCATACTATAGACAGAGCATAATTTGTGCATCTGGCAGATGCACAGGATTTTTTTCAAGCATCCAAGAGTCTTTAGGTGAGTCTTTAGACCTAGGAAGTCAAGTTAGCAGAAATGCTGTATCATGATATGCTACACAATTGTAGTGTGTAATCCACGTATCTATTAAACTTTTTCTTGCATTTCAATTTGCAGACTCTTAACTCATCAGTACTATTCAGCATGGCAAAAATTCAAACCTTTTTAGAGGTAAGTCCATTTGAGATTTGTATGATAGTGAGATTGTACTGTAGAGTGATGTATTGTGAACATGAATCAATGAATTTTTCATTTTAAAATGGCACAGTATATTTTCCCACTGGGAAATGTTAACCCTTATCATGTGGGTTACAGTATGTGTTACCATAAGGCACTTGAAAATATGCTATATGTATACCAAAACAATGCATCCATTTGCTTTCTTAGCTCAAGTTTGAAATGGTGGAATGCCAGACTAGAAAGGCAGAAATTTTGTCCGACGACAGTGCAAATCTACATGGCTTTGTTAAAGTGAAATTGGAGAGCACTCTCAACTAATTTCAGCATGACACTAGTTAAAATATCCAGACAGAACAGGATATGCACAAAAAAGCTCTTGCTATACAAAGGATGGAAAAAGGTTAATTTCCAAATAGGTTATTTTGTTCTGTGCCTCCTTTTTTGTGTTGTTGTTCTCTTTGTTTCAAATTCAGAGCAAAAAACACCAAAATGGCAGGTTTTGTTATGTAGTTGGGAACATTTCTTTCAGTACTATTCGAATGAGTCATCACGGAAATTTCTTGCCTTTCCTCCTATATTTATTCAATACTCTTAAATATGCTTTTCTTTCTGCCTATATTATGTTTTACTTAAGGATGAAGAGGAGGAACAAAGTAACATTCTTCAATGGTATCAACAATCAGCTGATCAAGGTCTTGCAGTAGCCAAGTATCAGCTGTGGAAACACAATCAGGTCTCTCAGGTAAATTAATGATGAAAATGCGTGGATCATAATTAAGGTTAAAAAAACGAGTTGTCCCGAGTTGGGAAAAGTTATTAAAAAGAATTGGTTGTCCCTCTGACTTTCAGATTGTCCCATTGTAAAAAAAATGATAATGGCCTGTCTTTAGAATTCATGAAAAAATGTACAAACTCATTGGCTAGTTGGATCTTACAGTTAGTCTAGGAGTTGCATAGATATTATAGATTTTAATAAAACCCTGCTGAAGAACACTTTGCTTCTAAACAAAAAATTTTAGCATGAAGCAGGCAACCTAGTGAAGACAAATTAATAAAGAGGTTGTCTCATGGACAACCAGGAGATGAGTACTAGTTGTCCCCAGCCAAAATCCCTCATCTCATGGGCAAGTGAACTAGTGCTAATTTCAGTCCCTGAACAGCTTTGAAATATTCTGGTGAAGACCTTCACAAGCAGTTTTGCTTGATGTAAAATAATGTCACATTCTAAACATGTTACTGAATCATTCATATTTAATAATTTAATTTTGAAACCGCTCTAATAAATATGAAATACTGCACAAAGGAATTTTCTGAGGCTGAAATAGTATGCCCATAATTCAGATTAGCTGTGTAATGTTATGCACCAGAAAGCTACTTATTTTAGCTTTTGCAAATTCACTCTATTTTGGGATTGCTTTCTAGATAAGGGAATTTAAATGTTACAGGAGCATTATTGAGTCTGTTTCCATTATTCCCTGAATCTTAAGGAAGTTTTTCTGACAAAGAATGGCCATGTGAAGATGTTCTCTTTCTTTTCAATAAATATGAAGTCACTCACTAGTATAAAAATGTTGACTCTATAGTCTTGTGAATGAACTTTGTTGAATGTGTAAATATCAATGGTCTCAATGTCAAACGATATCTCATTTGCAGCCAAAAGATGCAGCTCACTTGTTAGAGTCAATCCGTCAGCTCAGGGAAATAGCGGCACAAGGTTGCTTGGAGTCACAGGTAAGGGTTTGCCCTAAAATGAGTTCCGCTTACGCTGTTAGTTTCAAACCACGGTCCTTGGAGCAGGACTGTGGGAAATCAGCACACCCCTTCATTTGGCACTCTGAGCACCGTAGCCTTCAAAGATATGAGGAACTCCATGCTGCAGATGTCAATGATTAAGTGTTTTTATGGTTATCCATTTGCAAAGTGGGTTTCTGGCCCATTAAACTTTCAAAAAACTGAAATGTTTTGTTTAAAATTAGATGCAAGTTACTCAAGTAAAAATGAGTCTTTACACATTTTGCTGAAGTATCAGATGGTCCTTTTCAATGACTTAGGTGTTGTTTAAGGTCCTCAATGAGCCAAGGTTTTGCACCCTTTTAACCTTCAAAGAATTATGTTTTGTAAAAACTAAATCCAAGGTACTCAAATAAATTTGAATTGTAACAAATCTTGTTGAAATAACAGATGGCCTTCTTATATTCTATGTAATTTACCTACCCCACAGATACGACTCTATTCTGAATACACCAAGGGAAACTTTGGTGATCTGTCACGAAGTATGGTCACATCAAGCATGCAGAGATTTTTCCAATCATCTAGGCGTGGCGTCAGTTACCCAGCTCTTTTTAATGGTCATCACAGCTTCACAAACTCCATGAGGTACATCCTGCTTGACTGGCTTGTGGAAGTGGCTACTTTGAAGGAATTTTCCAGTCAGACTATCCATTTAGCAGTCAGCTGTGTGGATCGTTACTTATCTGTTTGCAGCATTACACGATGTCAGCTGCAACTGGTTGGAATCACCTGCATGCTCATCTGTGCTCGGTTAGATGGTTTGCTATTTATATCAGTTTAAAACAAAAGGACCTGTGATGATGTGTTAAGTTAAATGACTGAAACATTTTAAAATATGCTTGAATAAAACTCAACACTAAGTGGGATGCAGACTAGTTGTATTCTATTCTCAGAAATCTAGTAAGAGTGCTTTACTCTAAGCATTGATCTTCCTTCTTTGCCCTGAGCATTGATCTCGATCAAAGACAACTCGATTGCATGGTCAAGTGGTTAGAGAATCAGGCTAGCAGTTGGGAGGTTGGTAGTAAGAGTCCTGGCCGGGTTATGTTAAAGACTTACAAAAATGGAACCTACTGCCATTGTGCTTAGTGCTCAGCATAAGCAGTGGAGTAGACTTGAACCAATTTGTTGGAAACTGGGCCATAAAACTCCATCTAACTTCTAACCAAATACAAAATATATCACTCCACTATAAGCAGGATACTGACTTTGAATCAGAAAATATAGTTTTTGTCATTATTCCTCTGATTGTGTTCTCTGTTACATTACATTGATGTAAAAAGGGGCACCAATGTTTCCTTTCAGTTACAGAAAGTTACAATCAAGGCCTAGGGTTGATTACAATTAAAAAATGATGGTTTTAAGATTTTTGCAGGTATACTTTAATGCAACGTAGGTCAAACTGTTACCTAGAATGTTACCAATGGCAATGCCGGCATATGATGATGTGATAAGTATTTAATATTTGATTTCAGTGCTGTAGTGACTGTACAACACTTACAAACACGCAAACAATAGGCTTATTGCTACTCAAGATTACACGGTACAGGCAATACAGCCTACAACTTAAATTAGAACTGCGATTAAATTGGCCACTTCAAATATCACAAGCTCGCTACACTGCAAAGAAACTTATGGAATGTAAGCAAGGCATAGAGGAAGAACAAAATTAGTCAGTTTTACAACTCCTTAATGGGAGACAGAGTGGTCAAAAAAGAAAGAGCAGTTAATAGCAGGTACGGTTTGGGTTTGAAGGGGATCGTTGACAAAGCATGTGGACTTTGCGCAGGACAAGAAACTAGATTTTTTTCCAGAGTTGATCAGTCAGGGTTTTTCCTGCATAGTAAGTAATATTTGCCTCACATATAAATCGCAGTACTTCTGTATAATTGTATTGGTTGAGGGAAAGTTAACATTGAGCTTGGGCATGGCTTTGTTCTTGTGTACATGATTTTGACCTTCTGTGTTAAAATGAACTGATGAATAAGCAGTACCCAGAATAGAGCGGAGCTAAATCCTGATAATTAGGGAGTTGGAGTCTCTCAAAAGCATTGGAATCTTTTGAAATATTTCCTTTCCTGAGGTAAAATTGAACAAATTGACATTTGAAGGAAATTAAAGTACATTTCAAAATGTTAGATGAATGACATACCTTGCTTTAATTCCTCTTATTCAACATGAAAGTTATTATTGCCACTACACATCACTCCCCGGACTGAAGGTGAATAAAATGAAACTTTCATGTCAGGCTGTAATGCCTTTGTGAGGTGTTTGGGTTACAAAGGAAAGCTTAGGTGACAGAAGGTGTTTGGTTAGTGGATATTTTGATTGTTAAAATCAGATGGTAAAAGATATGGACATGTTTTTGTGATCAGAATATGCAGGAAATTGGTGTCGTCCCTTTTTTTACCCAAAATTTTTCCCAAAAAGATCTTGAGCAAATGCTAAATATTACCCATGTAGCAAAATATTCCCATAAGAAAGTACTCATTAAGTTGAAGTTGATAACATAAAGGTTAAAGGTCACTACCATATGTCAATGCTTAAAGTTATCATAGTAAGTCAAATTTCCTCTCAAATGGTTATGGAAAAAGTACAAATTTTGAATTTTGTGGTGTCCTGACTTTAATTTAAAAAGTGTCTGGTCACAAATTTTTGAAAACCAAATTGGAACTGTTAGTTACTCACTCAAAAAACAGTTATTTTTATGTAGGGTATGGGGACTGACTACATTTGACCATTTGTCATTGGTATGTGAAGGACACTTAACAGGTTTGGGAAAAAATTTGTTGAATTTCATGAATCAACTCTATGAGCTGCTTTAAATAATTGCCCACAAAGTAATCAAGTACCATACATTAGACCATGTGAACCCCAAGGTGTCCCATGTTTAAGTTGCCTCAAGGATACTTTATTTCAAAATAATTCCAGAAAGCCCTTTTGGAGGAAATAAAAATTGATATCTTTCAATTAATGTTTTGACAGTATCAGTTTGAATTAATTTCTCTTACAGTTTAGAGGAGGATAACATTGTCACCATCAGGGAAGCAGCCTGGCTCACAGATGGTACATACAAGTATGAAGAGGTTGTTAGGATGATGGGAGATATAGTAGCCACTTTAAGAGGAAATTTAAAGGTAAATATACAAGCCATAATTCAGTTTGGTTTCTTTCCTTTAATGTGGGAGGAAATATTCTAGTGTTGTATTTGGATAATATTATGATTTAGGGGATTTGTTTAAATAAGTTGATTCATCTTATAAAGTTGCTTAAAAGAAGGATTGAAGGTCACATCAGTTTGATATGTTAGAGAGGTACCTATTTTAAGCACTGTAGTGAAATTTGCATTGATATTGGTTGTGTGGTTTTCAAGATACGAGCAGGAAAAGTTATCATATTCCTTACAAAAAATTGAACTTGAAGCAAGCATATGTGAGATCTTATACTCACCTTAAAGGACAGTCTTTTGTTTTTCTTAAATATTTTCAACCAATTTTCTTCTCAACAGTGCCCTATTATCAGAAGGTGATTGCAAAAGTGGCATGAGAACTTTACAAAGTCTACATTACCCATTGGAAGTCCTATTCCCATTAACCTCGAGGCCAAAACATCAGGCTCAAAAACAAAAGGAAACAAAGCATGCCTTGCCAAGTTAGAACACAAATCTAGTGACTTCACATAATGATATTTAGAAAAAAATACATGTTCCATTTGATTTTTCCTTTAACTCCAGCTACTTATATTGTGCTTTTCTTTGTTCACAGCAATTAACAGCTCTAGATTATCTTGAGCTTTTAGTTCAAGTCGATCCAATCAGCAAGAAGTGTGAGTACGTAGCAAAGTACATCGCTGAACTCTCACTACTACACTCCTACTTTGGTACATTCAGGGTTTCAGTTATTGCTGCCAGTTGCCTGCTATTAGCGAGAGTAATGACAAATGAAGGTAAGCAGGGATTTAATATGAAACATACACTTTTGGAGAAAAACAGAGACCATGTAGCCACAGTCAGGAAGAATTTAACCCTAGCCCTGCATTTGTAGTAGACATACCAGGGTTTTCCCTGGGCGTTTTGAACATCGCGGCCCGCGACGTTCAAGCTTCAAAACCAAGGAGGCCGCGACGTTCAAAAAACGGCAGTGATGTTCAAAATTGCTGCCAGCTAGCCTCCATAATTTTTCTTCTTTCTGTCAACGACTGCTTTTGTTGTAAATACAATAAATGACAAAATCATTGACTTATTTGTAAAACTGCAACTAACTTTTTAATTTCCATGCACATACCACTGCATGCGAGTCGGAGCTCTGTATGTATATCCCATAGGGCCTACTATTGAACGAGTAACAACACAGTATTATTATAATTAACTAGCCTGCACTTGCCGTCGTAGGCTTGTATCAGGAAAATGTTTTGCTCACTCCGGAGCACAGCAGCTATGTGGCATAACAGGACTTGCATGACCAAAACACATACGCCCGCCTTTGGCAGGTTAGAGGCGGGGCTAATGTCTCAGATTTGCGAAATTATCAATCAAACGAACGAACCATGTCATTGTATCTTCACGATGTAATCCCACATATTTCCTGTTACTTCATTCTTAAAACTTACGACACGATTGTTTTGCCCGGCTACAACCAAAGTTTGGGAAATTCGATCGTAGCAAAAATGCAATGGGAGTATTAGAATTCTGTGCGAAGACGGTTGGTTTCTACATGTTTTTCCTACACAGTAAAACTGCATTGACGATGTCACAAGTATGATTGGCTGATTAAACGCAATAATGAACCAATCACGATGTTTAGAGGTAACTTAAAATAAGTGCGATGGACCTTATGTGTATGATGTCATAGAACCCTTGTTTTCCCAACATGTTTTCATGAAAAGATCAGGACACACACAATCTGTGATTGCTTGCAGCCACATGCTCCATTGCTTTTATAAATTCTGGCACTCAGTGGATCATTACTCCCGATTATTCGCAAACTGAAAAAGGGGTTAAAATATGCTTGAAACTTGCCCTTAGTTTCGTTAAATTCCTGTAAACTCAATCCTTTATAAACTTCCCGCCAAAACTGGTTGCATGGATAATCACAAACGTAAAATTTTTACCCCTGCCATGGAAGTGATCGTTTGATATTTTCCGCTATAACCCTGTAGTATGACATGGAATTAGAATTGCATTCAATGTCTTTTCCCAGCTTATCGCAAAAAGCGCCGCGTAAGTTGCTGTAAAAACTGTTCTGCACAAAGCAGACTATCGAGCTGCAGTGTTTCGCCTCTTTTTAGTCCCAAAGCTTAGCATACATGTCTGTGGACGTTTTGTACACGTAGCTCCTAGAATCTTGTGAAGTCCGGTGATTATTATCTTGCATAAATTAAGTAATTCCCAGCATCCCTTCCGGCCGTAATGTTATTTACAGTAGGACTTGTGCAATGTTGTCAGGCAACGTCATTGCAAACAAAAACCGTGATGCACGTGGTCTCGTGAAGCAAAATTCTTGGCACACGCATGCAGTAGACTTCCGTGCGTGTCCGTTTTATCCGCCAAACAAGGCATCATGTTTTGCTTGGTGACATCATATGCATACGACCCATTTCAAGATTTAAATTGGTCCCTGCATCGTGATTGGTTCAATTGCATTGATTCTAGCCAGCCAATCACAATTTGCGCCTTCGCCTATGTGATTTAGTGTGTGAAAATACTCAGTCTCGAGACAAGTTTTCCCATTGAGTTTGTGTTACGACGATCGCACTGCCAATGCTTATATAGCCGGCTAGCGAAGCAGGGCGAGCCCCGTGCCAAATTCACCATGAAATTACGGCATCACAAATCTCTGCGTACATGGATTTTTTAGGGATCTGACCTACGTGCATTTCAGTTGCAGATTCTTTTTAAACAAGACGTAAGTTTTGGACAAGAACTGCTTAAAATTTCCGGGGATGTTTATACCCGAAAGGAACCATAAGATACGTTAATCGGGTGCAATTGTTGGCTGCCCAGAACTGCTAAGATTCTACTTCTAAGATTATCATGAATGGTTGCTCTACATGGGGTTTGTATTAAAGCAGGAGAGTCGCTTCAGTATATTATAGCAACTACAACCGACCAGTGCAGAAAAGGAATGCAATAGTTCCGAAATGATTGGGGGATGAAAAATAGAATGAGCATGATGTTGGCCTAAGAACTAAATTATTAAAGCCTGGGGCATGTGACATCGACTGCAAACAAATCTATCGCATTAACAGTTGATTTACATCTCCACTTTTGAAGTGAAAATATATTACGCCTACAAAAATGATATCCCGTTCGTGAAACGAACGGAAATTTTCCCAATATTTTCTATCCTGAACTGGTAACATTGCAAGCCGGCCCAATCACGTAAATTTTGGTGAGCAACGGACGCGAAATAACGGCCAACGGGGGGAAAAAATCTTCTGGTGCCAGCGCTTAATAAAGGCCATGCCGATGAACCAAAACTTTTGAAGCAGAAATTACAGTGACATGGAAGCCAATGTGACCGCTATCAGTAGATCAAAATTTGTACGAATGTGAGTATCGGTGCTAATATTTTGCGTCAACTTACAAAAATTGTGTTGACTAATTTGGCTCAAAAATGTCACCATTTTGCGTCTAGGGACTTGCATAAGTCACAAAATTTCCAAACGCCCCCTCCCCTTATACCCCTCCCCAGGCCAGCGTTCCACCAATGGACGCATCAGATGCGCGACATTCAATTCTAAACCCAGGGAAAACCCTGCATACATGGGTATTTGATTGGTTGAAAAATCAGCTGTGTGCATTTTTTTATGTAACTTGCAGTCAGGGATTCTGCCAGAAACTAAACAAAGGGGGATTTATTTCTGCCAATTCTAAATGGATGCTGCCCTTGACCAAAGTTACAGGTGGGTGATTCAGGGGGTCAAAAGCTTGCTGCAAGATCTCTTTAGTATTATGAAGTGTTTTAAATGCTTTTTATTTTTTTAAATTCAAATATTGCTGCAAAGTTGTCCTCTTCTTATGTAAGAAACCAAGATACTGACTTTTTTATTTTTATGGAAATGGAAAGGGGGAATTTTATGCTCCTTCTTCTGGAAGGGAGGATAAATCCCCTTTTCTCCTCACCCCCTCCTCCCCTTGATGAAAACACTGGCAGTGAAAAATGTTTTCTGAAAGAAAAAAGGCATACTTTTGGAATTGTATCATGATATTCATAAAGTGTGTAGATAGGTAATGAAGAGTGGTTAATAGATCGTCTGTTTAAATTATGTTATGTCAGTTTACCAGGAACACATAAAGGCAATGTCAGTAGGGTAGGTATCAGGATTGTAGGCTAAAGAATAGTAAGTGCCTTTGGAAATACTAACAATGGCAAGCATTTTTATGGCAGTGATCCAGGAGTCCCTGGTATATCACAACTAAGTTTTGTAAAATATGAACAATGTCATTATTACAGGTGTAGTTAGTTAGTTAGTTATGGGGAGTTTTGCAGCTCGAGTTTCCAACCTATTGCTTCAGGTCGAGCCGGCCACGGCCTGTTTTCCCAGTTGTGGCTCACTGGCTTGCCTTCTCTACTCCATTGCTTTTGCAGAACATCACGCACAACGGCAGTAGGTTTCATTTTTAGAGTTTTTGGTATGGCTCGACCTAGGAATCAAACCAGGGCCTTCTGGGTGAGAGGCGGATGCTCTACTGCTAGACCAAACATGTGGTTTAAAGTTACTCAAATACCCCTATTTTAATAAGAACATCCATCTATAAGTAAAAAATAAGGCTTTAATGTTTGTTGTTAGTAGTTTTGTAAGAGAAATTGTGTTTGAAACAAAGTAGAGGAGTGTAAGTAAATTTTGAAGTTGAAATAGTTTGTGCTGGTTGGGAAATCGGAAGTCCTAGTTCAACTTACCGTGCACTGACCAGAGTAGCTACAACCTTGATAGATATAAACCAAACAAATCTGTTTTCAAAACCTAGACATAAATGGATTGGTATCACATCATAATGATCAACGTTTCACTTATTCATCTGCAAAATCTATTTTGTTATAAATAAATTTTTATCAGTGACTGTGCTCATTTACTTGCAGGTTGTCCCTGGCCCAGTGTCATGACAGAGTTTTCTGGCCTTGGTCTGTCTGATCTATCTTCTTGCTGTCTTGCCCTCCAAAAAAGGTGGTAAGTTAAGATTTTCTTTTGATGGTAAAATACATAGTTTCAAATTCAGGGGTTCCTAGACTTTCCTCAAAGTGACTCCATTTCAGGTAACAGTATCAGATTGCAATTGCAATTAGTAGACCCAAAAATGAATCACAAATTCACCTCTGCACTTAAAGGCCCTGTTTAACCTTCTTACTGAAGCCCCTCCCACAATTGTCTGAAATTCATCCTCATCCAGACACAATCTCAGTTTATCACTTCAGGGTGAGTATAGAAAAACTCAATTTATATAATCAAAACGTTCATGCGGTGTAATATAAGCTTTGGCACTCTGCATTGTTTAAATCAGCTGTCAATCAAAGAGCTGAGCCAATTGAGAATTTTGATACCTGGGTACCAAAATTGTAGTTTGGGGTGAGAGGTTTGGCCCTTTAATGTGGCACTATGGCCAGAGTTGTGTGGATGACACCTGTTATGATTGCATTTGACTTTTGCAATACACAGAAAAGCGCAAATATTACATCCCAACTGGTCACAAAATGTTTGGCTGAGAAAGTGCTGTTAGGGCAAGGTCAACTGGACTTGGGGTTATCAGATCTGTTTCAATAGTATCTACCACTGTCCAGCACTATGCAAACAAAGAGGCCTCCTTAGAACCTTACTTGTTCACCCAAACTCAAAATACTAACAGTTATCAAATCTGATGTATAGCCAGAGACAAACAGTTTGTTCGGTGCAAGCCAAGTATTGTAACCTGACTGTCTGAAGAGGGAAGGGTAATAGGCTACTCTTTCTGGACACCATCCTAGTATGGTACTGGACACCATCGTAGTATGGTACTGGACACCATCCTAGTATGGTATTGGACACCATCCTAGTATGGTACTGGACACCATCCTAGTATGGTACTGGACACCATCCTAGTATGGTACTGGACACCATCCTAGTATGGTACTGGACACCATCCTAGTATGGTACTGGACACCATCCTGGTATGGAACTGGACACCATCCTGGTATGGTACTGGACACCATCCTGGTATGGTACTGGACACCATCCTGGTATGGTACTGGACACCATCCTGGTATGGTACTGGACACCATCCTGGTATGGTACTGGACACCATCCTGGTATGGTACTGGACACCATCCTGGTATGGTACTGGACACCATCCTGGTATGGTACTGGACACCATCCTGGTATGGTACTGGACACCATCCTAGTATGGTACTGGACACCATCCTAGTATGGTACTGGCACTGAAGCATGATGAGTTTGGTCAACAAATATTGCCACAGAGTAGCAAAGAAGCAGTATATGCTTAATGGCAACCCCAGTTGGGTCCACAGCCCCAAGGTCGGTACACTATGAATTGTTATTCCGTGCAAGGGTCCTAAATTTCGTTCATCTTATTAAAGTCAAAATTTTATCAATACAGATGCACTAGCAGTTACAAAGCCTTCAGTTGTTGCCAAGGTTTTAATTCTACTTTTTTTAATTTTATGATATCGTTGATGATTGCAGACACCTTTAAAACACTCTTATTTAAAATGGTGTTGGCCTTACTAAATTGTTAATTTATGCATTTGGAAATTGGATCAGCAACAAAATTGTATTTTGTTTTGATTGTGGAAGACTTACAATTACAGGAAAGTTTCTTATTGAAAAGATTAAAGTTGAGACAAGAAAAGTAAGAGAAGCATCATTTTTTTTCAAATCATTTATTTAGTTCAAATGGTAGTCTCATGTATATATCTCATTCTTTGCACAGCTTTGAGAAACCACCTGTCGTTGACCATAGAGATGTTGCCCTTACTGCTGTAAAGCAAAGATACACTGAAAGTAATCGTTATTGCGCAAGTAGTGTTCCAGCCAAAAATGTAGAAATGTTGCACACAATCTTTGCTTGTGAGGAAAAGGTCCGTCGTGTGAGAAGAAATGATCCAATCACGCCATCTCACAGGAGAAAGAAAGAAGAGTCATTTCTACTTATGTCGCCCTCTAGAAAGTCAAGGAGAACAAGGTATTTACATCTTCCATGCCATAGAACTTGGGTTAGAAATACTATGAAGCTATTCTATAGTGAAAATGGGCAATCTATGATTCTTAGGTGATGATGTCATATGTCAGTGATATGCTTGGATCTAGAGGATTCTCTCTGTCAATGTTTACACTAAGATGCTATGACACGATTTTGATGCAATGGCTTGTCATTTTGATGTTTTGGGGGGAAAATGACAAAAGAGGGTTTGATTTTTTTTTCCCGACTTTTCAGGAAATGTATCTTTTGCACCTGTTTAGTAGGAAAGAATGTTTTCTTCCATTTCAGGTTCAGCCTAAGATAGTTTTGTTGCTATAACTTGAACCTGATCTTTGCTTGCATTTTTATAGCCGAACTGTGCACATTCATGAAGATGTTGTGGATAAGAGTAGGGAAGAAGAGGTGGTCACTCCTACTTATGAATATTCAGACCAAGAAGATGCTGGTGATGAGGTATATGAAGAAGGTCCAGGGTCACCATCCAGTAAAAGGTCACATGATATTCTTCAAGCTGGTAGTTCACACAGCCATTCAGAAAATGAACGTGGAGGCAAACAGAAATCAACGCGGACATTACGTTCTGGTTCATGCAGGGTCAAGTTGCAAGATGTGAAAAATATAGTTGTAGAGGTAGGAATTAGGTCTTCACCACGAAGCTTGAAAAGAAAGACAATGGAATCATAGCAGGAGTCACTGGATCTTTTGCAATCTCATAGCTGCCATAAGAGTGCAAAGGTTTCAAATTAAATGCCACACTGTGTCATATTTAAGTGAAAGATGCCAGAATATTCCAAAGCGATTTTTGTCAAAAAATGTGCCATCCATTCTAGAACATCTATCTCAGATTTTAAGCAGGAAGCTGTATTTTATGTTCAAGAAATATGGAGATTGTAATGCTACTCATTTTGTACAAGAAGTATAATGACTGTAAACTATTTAAATGATCAAATGAAATTATATTTTGTCAAAACCACAGTAATTCGCAAAAAATTGCTTTATCCAAGAGAGCAGAAATGAGTTAATTCCAAAACTTCCATCCCAAAAAAACAGTAATATATACTTTTCCCCACAGTCTTGTTGAATTCAGAGAGCTGTGTAAGGTTCTTGTGAGGCAACCTTTCTGTACACTGTAGATTTATGTGTAGTTGTCTTCTGTGAGATGTTTTACTACTGCTATTCCACCAGGGAATAATTTGGCATTCAAATTTTGCACAGCAGTTTTGAAGATTTTTGAAGTCTTTCACACATTGTTTGTGAAAATGCAAGGGTTATGCACACAAAAAATTGCTACACAATTTGTCATTTGTGTAGCAACTTGGCCTGTTTGTGTAGCAAATTGCGATGTGATACTGGATAAAGTATTCCCTGTCCACTCGTGGGCCAATTGGACTCATTTCTACTCTTTCACCACTTGTAAGGCTTCTGCATAAAATAAGCTGGTTGGTAAGCCATCAGTCTTCGTTCAACCACAAAAGGCAAACTAGTTTTACATGAATCACAACAAGCTAAATGTAAACTTTTAAGGAACTGGTCAGAACCCAAAGTTTGTAATGTTCACATTGTTTTGGAATATTTACAGGTTTTAAGGGCTGTGAACATTTAGCAAAGTAACTAAATGGTTAACCTCAAAAATTTGTGATCGTTTAGCGATTAATTGCGATTACCTAATTTTACAAAAAAAAATAATTTCAGAATGTAGTTATTGATACTGAATATAATGCAGAAATAATAATAGTATCTTGCATGGTAAAATCAAAGTATTCTGAAACTATGAAGCCTACAAGGTTTAAATATGCCCACAATGTTCCATTTAACAAAACTCATGGATCATCAGAGTATACAAATGAATAAAAAAAATTTTTTATCCATTTGTGTTCTCTAACAAAATGTCAAAAACAGGTTTTGCAATTAATCAGTAAACATCTATTGCACATGAGATCGTTTAACGATTAATTGCTACACGTTCACAGCCCTAACATGTTTTGCATATGGAAATGAGTGCATGTTTTATGATGATTTGATTCCAAATCTTGGAATGATAATTCTACAAAAGTTAACAGATTTTACAAAATCAAAATGACTAAGTAGTTGACACGGCCACATGAGCAACTACCAAGTGCTAACCTGAAAGCAATTGTGTAAAGTGGGTATTTTGTGAAGAAATGCCCAGTTTTTCTGTAGGAATTAAACACACAACTACTTGACTGACTGGAGAAGTTTGGTTGAGCATTTTTGTTTAAAAAAGCCAATATAACTGTATAAGGACTTAATCATAAACATGGTGCTAAAATGCTATGATAGGAGCTTCACATGATGCCAATTGTATACTGATAACTATACCCCAGCATTGGTAGATTTGTCATTCTTTTGTATTAAAGTGGCTCATTGAGTTGAGTCACAAAGTTCCACAAATTTTTCCACACCTGTTACGTTTTCTTCACATACCAATGACAAATGGTCAATTTTAGACAATCCCCGTATCCTACAAACAAATGGTTTATGAGTGAGTACTTGTATGGCTCAATTCGGTTTTCAAAAATTTGTGACCAGACACTTTTTCAAATTATGCACAAAACGTTTACAAGTGGGGACATCACAAAGTTCATAATTTTAACTTTTTCTGTAACTAATGAAATAAAACTTGGCTAATTATGCTAATTTTAAGCATTTTTTATGTGGTTGTACCCTCAAACTCTTTCATTAAGTCATTGATACCCAGTGAGCTCCTTGAAAACTTTGGACACAGGTAGTTGAAGGTTTATTTTTGCTGGTCAACCACTCGCAGAACAACATTTTTCTCAGTATTTTGCTAGTTTCTTGGGATTAATCAAGCAATTACCTGGGAAAAAAGAAAAAAACAGCTTTAAGGGGTAAGTGCCTTGTCTAAGGTCATAAACATAAAAGAAAAGGGATGGCAGAAGTACATTAATTCTCCCCAAAACTACAGTAAATGGGTATGTGGTATATATACATCTTTACAGATCTGTACTCTCCATAATTGGACCTTTGCTTATTCTTTATTTACAGTATGTCTTCCATTTCTGAGTGCCCACACGTGGTGCTCATTTTGACTTCTTTTTTCATCATTTTGTATTTAATTTTGTTCTATATTTTGTACTTTCTTCTGTATCAAAGTTCTATGCGCAAAGCGCTGCCAATTACTTTCAATACTCAATTTTTACTGTATGTAAGTAGAAGTTACTACATTTTATCATGTTTAATTTTATAACTTTATTTTTCACCAATTCTTCCATGAAAAGTGCCTTAGTATTATCATATTCTTTGGGGGAGATGGGTATGTAGTGGGAGGTAGAAGGAGGGGTGGGGAAGGAGTGGTCCAGGGAAAAGGGGATTTCTATTGTAGCCAGTTTTGTGGGAATACTATACTATGCAAAGGTTTATTAAATTGTTATCTTCTGTAAGGATTTGTTCTAAATACTTCTTCTAAATAATATGTGTAGGAACATTGTAAATTTAATTACAAAGACTGTCATAGGGCTGTGATCAGGTGCAATGAAACATTTAGGGAATTGTTTCTTGTGAGTAATCGTGACTGATGTCCTTGACAAATCTCTAGTCCTACTACCTACTTTCCACTATCCTGACTTCTGTTTTCTGCTACACTATTAGTGGTATATATGCAAACAGTCCTCTGTTGGTGGACCCTGTAATTTACTTGTGGTGAAACATTAGTCTGTGCTGCATGCATACGTGTAATACTTTTATTTCAATGGCACTATGCATGTGAAGCTACAAGAGATGTTTCAATGGATGATTTGTTGTTAGGTGTCTGCAGTAGACAAGCAAAATCTTGATACTATTCACAGCTACTTTGAAATGATTCCAAATTTTTGTGTTTAAATGTTTTGTGATTTTACTGCAAGACCACAGCCCTAGAAGCACTGAGATCAAGGTAATTTCTCTAATGAGGGATAGTCTCAAACATTGATTACAGAATAGGTTTCTTTGTTGAATTTCCATCAAGCTTCTTTATTAAAAAAAAAAGGCAGAATTGGTCTCCTCCCTACTCAGCTAAGATCATTTGTAGTATCTATCCTTTTAATCCAGTCTAGAATGGAGCCATGCATCACAGATCAATGATGTAAATGGTCTGAAGGCTGAGAGGTTGGTCACCTCAGTTTTGTGTCCTTGTGGGACATAGCTTCCTTGGGAAGTATTAAGAATTCTTCAGGGGTATTTGTTTTGAGGACTTCAGATAAAAAGGTTAGTAAGTTATAAAAGCAAATGAATGTTGCTCTGGTAAGTTGAACTCTTGCTCACAACTTTAGGTGTGACAACACAGCCTCCATCATGACATACTGTAAGTCTTGTAGTAAGTAATACCAAGTCTAAATATACTCTATAGCAGAAACAGTTCAAAGGGATTGATCAGTCTGTCAGTTTATCGGCTTGATGGACTCATACAGTCAGTTTCATTTGTAGTCTTTTAATGCTTATTAAGGGAAGGTGTAAATCTTATTCAAAGTTGGTTGAATTACTAGTAATCGCTCACCTAGTCATGTTAATAATGTGTAATTTTTTATATTAGTTAACAGTTACATAGCCTTGACTTGTATTCCTGTACTTTGCTTTTTTTTATTTTGTAGTGTCTTTCTTTTTAAGGGATGATTACTGAGAATATTAGAAGGAACTTGTTTTGCTGGATCAAAAATGATGGGTAATGTGGTTTTATATTGTATTGGGTACAGACAATCAGTGTAAAAATGTGTTGGTGACATACATACATACAGTATGTATATGCAAGATATAAGTAACTACAGTACTATTTACTGTGGTTAAGAGGTGATAGACCCTAGTATAATGGTACAGGAGTCTTGCAAAGAAATTGGAGGGAAATTCTGATATGTAATGTATCATGTAGGGGTTGAAATATGCCAACCTTAAGTGAAAGTATGGGATTCCAGCTAAGGACCAAAACTCCAGTTAGGGCTGAAAAGTATTACAGTACTATCCTGTGAAAATTTACCCTGGATATTAGTATAGTTTGGCTTAGCAAAACTTGACAGTGGTGACAAATGTGATATTCTCACATTTGCTTTTCCTTTTGGGTTTAGAATAGGTAAAAAATTGATGTACCTGGGTTAGATTATATTAGCCCTGCTTTGCTTAAACAAAAATGGAAGGACTTTTTCAATTTGCTACAAAGACTATCAGGAAGAAAGGGTATTGGTTGATTATCCTACTTAAACTTCTTTAAACTACCCTCCTGTCAAAATGTGAACCACCATGATGTAGTTTAGTTAGTTAGATGGAGTTTTACAGCCTAGTTTCTAACCAATTGGTTTAAGTCAAGCAGACCGCATCCTTTTTTCCAGTAGTGGCTCGTTGGCTTCATAATGTGAGTTGTACTCTACAGTTATGTTTTGTTGCTGTACAGATAAATCATTGTTATGAGTAATTCGTTGTTAAACTCTTTTCCTATACCTTGCCTCTGAGCATTCCAATGTTACTATTGACATTCCTGAACTTTTTGAACTACAAAACAGTATTCTTTATATTTACAATGCAACTTGCATGTATTTTTGCCTACCAATGTTAACCATGGGTTTGCATTAAAATCAGTGCAAGAGTCATCCCCTGTGTTTGTTGTGTGTTTGTGTATGTATGAATTGATGTGTTTGTGAGAGAAAATGAAAAAGGCAGCATGTGTGAACATGTGTTGGGATAACCCTCTTTGAAAGAATTTGAATGGGCTTGGGACTATAAGCTGCGGTCTTCCTATTTGGGCAGTGAATTTGGTACTTTTATGAAGAATGTGCCATCCTGTGAGCAAAGGTGTGTAAAATAGCAAAGTGTTCAGCCCTTACCTACACCATTAATTGGGAATGGTCTGTCTGTTTATGGGAGCGCATGGGAAATCTTTCTTGGAAACTTGTGAGAGTTTATGGGAAATAAGCCATTCTAATCCAGTCATTTTTTGTTGGTTTATGCAAGCTTTTTGTTTTGGAGGAATTTTTTGTAAATCACTGTTTCCAGATTTTACCATACTCCAAGATAATATTTCAGGTATCACTCTTGAACTCACTCCCTCTTCAGTGATTGAATTAATCATTTTCTGAGTGCCTTCAGTCTATCACCAGACATTTCATTAAAGTGTTTTACCATGTTTTCTACATGCTACAGTAGATATCCTCCCAAGCATTCATAAAGGTGTGAACCACTTATTTTCAAAGGTTTTTGGAAACCTTTTCAAAGAATTTAATGAAATGCAAACCATAAAGGGTGTCGTTTTACTAAGTTACTCCCAAAGGCCCTTACCCAGACAAGGCATCAAAGGGGCAAAAACCTTTCCAGAGGGGGCAAATTTTGTTTATGGAGGGCCAGATGTGTACAACTGTATTAAATTAATGGCAAACTTCAGTCTCGGGATAGGGGTGAAAAATTTTTCCAGAGGAGTTCCCCCCTTCTTGGCTACAAACAGGCCTGTTCTCCCACCGATCCTAGTTATTAAAACTTTTCTTCATGTTTGCATTAAACAAAAATGCTAGATGCTTAACAGTAATCATCAAAATTTTGATGATATTCTTATATTTCTTCCTTATTCAGGTAAAAATGTCAGATTTTATTTCAAGTAATAACTGATTGTTACTCAGGTTGCCTAGTTGCTTTAATGTTGGATTTAATCTGTGTTATGTCCATTACACAAGATGTCTCTGAAATATTCTTAGTACACTTTGCAGTTTTTGACATTTTGTTAGGCTTCATAAACAGTTGAGTACTGTATCTGACATAATTTTCTGCAAAATTTAACTTTTACCAGTAAATTAATTGTGATGATGAATTTGCAAATGGAAGGATTTTCAAGATGGATGAGGCTTAATGGTTTTATTTACTTTGAAACAGTTGGTTCTAAGCATTGAGGAGTGTTTCAAAATGTTGAAAGAAAACTTTTGTATCTTTTCTATTTCAATGAATTCATTTAACAGATGGCGATGATACCTTGTCTGTTTTATGTAAGCAAATGGTTTACTGAGGCCAAAGTTCTTATTAAATTGAGAAACTGTTACATTATCTGTGTATGATATCCTTTCTAAAAGAACTGTAGAAGGAACTTTTTGATCCAGTTTATCTGCTGTAATGTGGAGATAAATTCCTTAGCAGGTTAAAAGCAGAAATTAAAAGAAGTACAGATTAATCCCATCCAAATGCCATTTAATCCAATCTGTTAATTCACTGCATGCCACATTAGTAACAATTTTGAAGAGAGATTGGACTGCTATGTACCGTTCTGAGAGTTAAGGGGAGTCCTCTCTGTTCCAACATTTTTACATGTTTTGTCCACATTGAAGTCACCATAAGAGCATGGATTAGGTAAGGTATAGTTTAGGATATAATTAGGGTTCATTCAAAACAAGACCCTGCATCTACGACAGTGCCTCTTAAACCTCCAATGCTAATTCTTCACCAGAAAGTGGCCTATTTACATGCCTTGAGTTTTAGATTTTCTAGGTGTACTACAAATAACACATACTCCTTAGGAGTGTCATTGGGGTATTATTTTATAAAACTTGAATAGACTTTTCTGAGTCCCCATTCCCTATCCAACTGTGCAAACATGGTTGGAAAAAGTTGGGAGGCTCCTTCCCAGGAAATTTGGGCATCTGAAGGAAAATTTTGCCGATTGGGAGGAATTTTCCTTTTTTGTTCATGAAAATAAGGGGGAAATGGTGGGAAATTTTACTCTCTTCCTGGGATGTAATTTTACTCCCTGGGGTATAAACGGGTTTTCCAGCACTGTGTGGCAAAAATCATAGTCCTTACAGTGATTTGATGCAAGTGGTAGGTGTGGGATCACACTCCCAAACCTCAACATTTAAATTCCTGCTATTTGTGAATTTTCTGTTGATTCTAATTCTGAAGATTATTCTAGTGGTAGCTTACCTCACCATTGGTGGTGAGTGGTATTGTATATTAGATGACAGAAACTCCATGATCCACTTAAAGGGCCAAACCTCTCACCCCAAACTACAGTTTTGGTATGGGGGTACCGAAATTCTCAATTGGCTCAGCTCTTTGATTGATAGCCAGTTCAAACAATGCAGAGTACCAAAGCTTATATTACACAGCATGAACGGTACTAGAGTGTTTTGATTATATAAATTGAGTTTTTCTTCACTCACCTTGAAGCAATAAACAGAGATTGTGTCTGGATGAGCATGAATTTCAGACAATTTGGGGAGGGGCTTAAGTTAGAAGGTCGGGAGAATTGGTACTGTTTGGGGTGAGAGAACTGGGCCTTTAAGGGTGCAACCTATAGCTTGGGAAATGTGCTACTGTTTTATTAGACAAAAATGTCCTCCATTTTACTTCCTGTTATTATAATAGCATTTCAGTCATTGGTGGGTAAACCTTCAAACAGTACATGAATCAATTGAATTGATTGTTGTCATCAATATATTTACAATACTGTTAGTCATAAAAGAATGTCTAACATTAGTCATTGCATCATAAAATCTTTTAAAGTAAATGGCAAGAACAGATCAATTTTAATACATCACTGTATGTAGAGATAGTCAATGAGAAATTACAGAGATACCACATGACTTGACTTGTTACTATCTAAAGTGTTCAAACTAAAATGTGGTATTCGGCAATTCAATGTGTGATTCCTTATTTCACAAACAAATCTGAGGTGTTGTCCAAGATTTTAATTTTTGCAATATCCTGTGCAAAATAAATTCAATAGGGTAACGACTTGCATGAAACATCAGTCTGGAATATAACGGCAGTATAAAATATTAAACATGGTTACTCTGCTAAAACAAAAAATGAGCCTAACCATTTCAAAATAAAATACATTTATACTAAGTGAGTACTTTAAGTAGAAAATAGAACTTGTTTCAAAACCACCCCAAAGTCCATATAACTAAAACTTAAGCACCACTGTGTTTCATTTGAGCAAACTTAACTACAAAGTTTACATAAATGTAAAAAATGCAGCATCATGACCTTGTCAATTAGTTTCATCCTTTTAAAGATGTACATGCAACAGGAATGGTGAGCAGAAAAATATTACTGATGAGTTCTAACCAATTTTAATCATTTCAAATAGAGGCTTCTGGCTATTTTAGAGAATCAAAAGTTTGCAAATGCTACTTATAAAATATGAAGCCCTGAATGATTCTATTAAACATGGGATCTTTTACCACTTAAAAGCAACACATATACTTCTACAGTAAATAATAAATACAGTACAGTAATTTTAATAATAATAATAATATAACAATAACAGTTCTTATATAGCGCCTTACGCAAGAAGTCTCAAAGCACTAAGTTTTAGTACCCCTCATTGTAAATGAGTCTAAGTAGGGAAAAGCAGTGCTTTCAATTTGAATACATATTGTACATCCTGCTCGGCTCAGTCTTGAATGGCACATTTAAACCATGTGTGATAACCTTATATTGTTATACTCATGCAGAATAATGACATTTTGCTTTTCCTTTGTATGAAAACTTTTGCAAGGAAAAGTAAAGATATAGATGTCTAACAATAAATTTCGCATGACTGACTGCTTTAAAGGCATATTCTAGCGACAAAGTTCATTAATTTCAAAATATGCAGACACTTTTCATCAAATTAGGAGGTGAAAACTGCATCTCAAAGTGATATTATATCTTGAGTTAGGGAAAGTATATACATTGAGACAGGGTTTGAAGGACATAATGTAGAGTATTTTTGTGTTTCTTACAAGACAGATGTGCAAAACCACCATAATATGCCATCAACCAATCCCTTCTATGTAAACCTTCAAAAGCCGTTTGTGATCACCTTGACCTTTGTCACTTTTTCAGTTCCTGTGGCTGGAAATTACTACATTAAAACATAAACATAATAGTCATTGCCTGCATGGGACTGTGTAACACTTTATAGAATACTTAAAAGAATAAAAAACTTATATTTCACAACAGTGATAATAAAAGGCATTTAAACGTCATGTGGTGTCATCATTACAACGGTTTAAAAGATAAAGCCATACATTTTGAAGCACCTTCGTTCTGTTAATACTATTAGCTAACACTCAAATCTTTTGTAAATATTGGTGGGATTTTGATAGAGAGTGTAAGTAGTTTCTTACACCTTTTATTACCAAATGCCAAGACTTTGACTTTCAGCATAAACAATGATATTGCTCTGCTTCACTTTAAGAAAGCAACATATTCCTAAAATACTCCCTGTAATTTTTTAAAGTTTGGACCCCCTCCACCTCCCAACCCCCCTCCCAACACATTTGTACCATGCTGAATCATCACTCAGTCCATTCAACTAAAACTTACTTGAAGTCCTTTACAGTCCACACTGATAAAAAAAAATCGTACTTCTTTAAAGTAAGAAACTGACCTTGGATACAACCAGTTTGTTAGTTAAATAAAATCTTCCTTACATGGAAGTTCAAGGTTAATATTCCATATGGTCATTGTAATTGTACCCTACCACTCTGATGTATAATGAGTCTAGACTGATGGGGGAGTCAAATTTTCATTTCACGTTACAATAGCCATAAAGTTTAGTGTACCTGTACCTTCAATAGGCATGGAGATCACACAAGGTCATTTTCATACTAATTGTATACAAATGCTTAAAGCTATCATAAAATGCATCTCAACAATAACAAAATATAAATTCTGGAAGTCAATATTACACTGTAAAATTATCCCAACCCATTTGGGAATAAAAGAAACGAATAAAAAAAATGAAAAAGTTCAATTTGGAAACAACTAATGAGAATACTTTATGACCATTAAAAAATGATAAAGAGTTGCACTAGAATTAATGCAAGACATACCAATTACTTTTTTATGTCCATATTGAAAATATACAGTATAATTCCCAATCCATCCATGCCTTAAGGTTTAGTGTTTAAAACACTTCATTACCACTGATGAATGGTTCACAAAAAAAATCAACCATATTTAATGAAATCTAAAATGTTATCATGAAGACATTGTACTCTACACAAACTTATAATTTAAACCTAGTTTACTAGTTATAACTTTTAAACTGTTTAACACAAGCTTTGCATTCCATCCATATCTGTTTAAAATCAGTTTTTGGGTGATAAACAAAAGTTTTTCATCATGTTTCATCACCTTGAGTGAAATATGTTTCTTCATGCAGATTTGAGTTTGTCTGTCCTGTGGTATCATATTTATCAATACAATCTTATTTATGAACATTCTAAGATTCAGTTTAATATCAACACATTCTCTTGCTGTGGATGTAATACCTGACCCGATAACTGATAAAATTGCACAATTCCCCTTATATTATGATAAACTGAGCTGGACATTATGTGAGCATCAGACATGGGCGTCTGCAGAAATTTTTACAAGGGGGGGCAAGGTCATTCATGGATGATTGAATTGTGTACACTATCTATAAAGCAGAGTGCCACCATAGGTTGGCGCAGAGCGTACAAGAAAATTTTGGGCTTTACAAACCCTCCAGATGGCCGGAAACGACACTTGGCGAGTGTTATAAGCTGCATGTACCCAGCCCTGAAACAGGAATTTCATGTCTGTAATTTTTAGATTTTTAGAATCTTCAATGTAAAATATTGTTGAAGGGAAATCTGCCTCTTTGTCACGGCCTCGCACGCCTATGCACGATAAAACTTACGCTGTCAAACAGCCCGTATAGGCCTATATCCGTTACCCAATTATGAATCATACCCTTCCCCCCATATTCACCTTGTATATCCTATTTACATCAGCGCATCGCCAATTGAGATCAGCATGGGACCAAACCAAGCCAACGCATTCATCAATAGTCAGATGCCATATGCACACCACATACCTGAAAACCAGTATATTTTGGCATAGTTTTTACAATTACAAATTTCCAATAGATGTCACGAATCATGGTCCCCAAATTTCGATTTCACTATTCAGCATACCATCCTCTCTTTTGCTATTCGTGGTCAAATGTCCGCATATTTCACGAGTAGAAAATGATGCTGTGAGTGAAGATATTTTGATAATTTATTTTTAATTTTTTTTATTTAAATTTTTAATTAATTTTTTCACAAGTTTGATTTTCCGGGGGAAGGGGGCAAGTGCCCCCCTTGCCCCCCCTTCCGGACGCCCATGGCATCAGATGCTATATATATGTCATTTTAGTAATTTAGATGACGATTTACTGCCCAGTTTCTAACCAAATTTTAAAGTCCTGCCTGCCCCCCTTGCCCCCCCTTCCGGACGCCCATGGCATCAGATGCTATATATATGTCATTTTAGTAATTTAGATGACGATTTACTGCCCAGTTTCTAACCAAATTTTAAAGTCCTGCCTGCAACTGCCTTTTTACCAGTTATGGCTCACTGACTCCTTTTCCCTACTTAATTGCTGAGCACCAATCACAATGGCAGTAGGTTTTATTTTTTTAATAATAATAGTAATAATAATAATAATAATAATAAATTAGGCTTCAATAGCGCCAATCAATTCCAAGAGGGCAGTGCTGTAGGTGCTTTACAAAGAAGTCTTTGGTATATCCCAGCCAGAAGTCCAGATCTTCTAGCACATGGTCAAATACACAATTCTCCTTCATCATTATGTAATACATCACATGCAATTAACCACAGCTTTGAAAGATAATTTCTCCATTTAACTGTACTTGTACATATTCCCCCCCCCCCCCCCCCACTTCCCTTAGCAGAACAACCTTTCCATGTCATTGAATGACTGTAGTTGTCCTCTAATATAATGCATTGTGTCATACAAATGCAAGACTATATTGTATGTATCATTTTTGAAGTGAAAGAATTGTATGCTGCCCATTTTAAGAATCTAGTCAAAGCTCACTGCATGCCCTCTTGGGATAGCCCCTTATTGTTTCCCTTCCCCTCCCCCCTCCCCAACCTTATCATCCAAGATCAATAACAAGAACTCAAAATTAGTTCTACACTTCAAGTTTTGTAGTAGTTGCAGTACTCTTTTTCTTTGTTTGGTTTTTTTTTTGTTACTGTATTGAAAGTGAAATCATAATCCTGATCTTTTTGAAGCAAACAATGAACAAGAAATGAAAGCGTTTCAGGGAATCATTGTGTTGACCTAACTTCCTGTATCGCCATTAATCGCTCACCCTATTTAACATTGCTTCTGTTATCTCATCACAATGCAGATCTGTAACATAACAGCTCAAATTTCTTTCAATATAAAACAAAGA
The DNA here is from genome assembly GCA_037179385.1 of Holothuria scabra. NCBI lineage: Eukaryota > Metazoa > Echinodermata > Holothuroidea > Aspidochirotida > Holothuriidae > Holothuria > Holothuria scabra. The sequence continues at coordinate 4,787,960 of CM074184.1, forward strand.
GTAGCAAGGACAGGCATAAAGCGAATACAGTATGTATACAAGTTTAATACACACAATAACTACCAAAATCATTTTGTGTTGTTTCTATGGTGCTTAAATCAAGAATGATAACCATTTTTTAAATAAAAGCTACCGAACAAAGCAAGAAAAGTCTATCCTGCAAAAAGGTTTTAAAATTATTGAACCAAAGAAATACTTTCAAAAACAAGCCAGAGACTTACTGTATTTCAAACTTTACTAGAGTTCTATAGTTATTACAAAAAGTACCAGTACATGGTACATCAACAGCATTTAAAGGAAGTAGACATAGTTTGTGATGCTATTACCCTGACAATCGTACACTTGAGCTCTCTTTAAAACACAGAGATGCCACAAGATGCACAAATGTCCATAGTTACAAGACAGAAAATAAATTCATTTTTTTCATATCTCTCTTTCTTAAGGGCTAATATCAATCATGCAGTGTTATATCTAATCTGGAATTCTCAAGTAAAAACAATCAAGTGATGGTCCTTTGATGTAAACAATACTGAGTCAAATACCACAGTACTAGATAACGGGGTTTAGATCCTGCCTGCCTGGACGCTCCGGCTAATCTTCATTTACAAAACTTGTAGAGCGTGAATATTGCTTTCTACACTGTTTAGATTCTATGGAGCAAGTTTGGTGGACACTAGCAGCAAGTTAAACCTTTATGCACTTATCAAAGGTTTGTTCTTTGGCAAACTGACGTTAGTTAGCAAGTTAGCAAAGCTGCTTACTCACTGCCGAGTGAACTGTGGGCTAATTAAACAGGATCATCTAACTAATAGCATATATGCTTGTTTAGACAGCTTTGTGAAGACAAGCAGAAATTGCAAACTCAGTGCCCTTCGGAGAGAATGTGTCATGATGTTTTCCATAAGTACAGACTTTTTGAGTTTCCATACATATATTTTTATTTTACTTTTTTTTTGTTTTTGTTTTTAGTAACTATAATTATTTGAAGGTATGGGAGGTAAAATCATGGAAAAGATTTACAAACAAAAAATAGCAAAGCTGCATAGGAAACGTGCAAAGCAAGGCTTTCAGAGTCTGAGAATTGAAGTAAAGCATTCAGAATTTGATAAATTAGCAACTTTTGTTTTTTTTCACATAATGCTCTGAACAGCACTCCACATTGTTAGTACTGGAAAAAGCAATAGTACAGGCATTCAAAAGAGAGTTTTAATTAAATACCAAAGTCAGGAGTCCATTTCTGTTTAGTTTTCATATTTATATGCAGAACTGTATGCTAATAATCATCCACATACATCATGTCAAGCACACTTCTTCCAAACTTTGAAAACTTTACCGTTATTCCTCCTTGTTTGAATCTTGCTCTGTGAGGACATCTTTTTCATTTCTTTCTGAAGATGGAGACAAATTTGAGACCGGAATGTGTGGAGGAGTATAATTCTTTGGCTTACTAGATTTGGGGTTGTGAACTAGATCCAGGAGACCAGAGATCAGTTTATATAAGAAAACCAGTGACAAAGATATTCCAAATGAGAAAGTCAAACAACCTCCTAATACAAAGAGAAGGATGAAGCCAGCAAATGCTATAATTGTACCTGCAGAGGAAAGAGAAGATATAATATTACATTTGAAGCCTTCAAACATAAAAAATAGCATTTAATATTGATCTGCACCAAAGCTCACAAACCAATCTTCATCTTGGTCAATGCTTGGATGCTTAGAAATAAACCACAGTAAAAGGCAACAGCAGTCAACCCCCACCCCCACCACTACCATAAGTTAAATTAGTATACCTGGGTATCTATGCTATTCTTAAGCATTCTTTGAAAAGCTTTCTTTAACTTGTGGTTGCATTATAGTTAATATATAGGCCTACAATAATACTAATACCAGGGCTCTTTTGTGGTTAGATGATATTTTATAGCTCAGTTTCCAACCAATTGGTTTAAGTTGGGCTAGCCACAGACTTTTTTCCAGATTTGGTTCACTGGCTTGTTTTCCCTAAGTACTCCACTGATTATGCTAAGCACCAAGCACAATCAATGGCAGTAGGTCCCATTTTTAAAGTCTTTGGTATGACCCAGCCAGGTGTTGGACTCCAGACCTCCTGACTTTTATGCCAGTACAGTGTAAGTGCTGGCTACATAGGGTTGACTTAGGTCAGCACGGCCAGAACCCTGGTACTTATGTTGTTCTTAGATTTTGAAAGAATCTGTAAATATGTGACAAATCTGCATAAATCTGGAAACATTTTGGATGATAGCTGTACTGTAAGGAAAATAATTAGAAGATCTAAATGTATAGCACATTACACTTCAAAATGAGGCTGCAGTTACTGCTTATTCAGGATTGTTTTCAATTAATTCTGTACCATGTCACAATTGGATGAGTCTTGCTTTAATGTAATTGCAGAAGAAAAATATATCATCATTACTACTGTAGGTTTATAGTATGTGTACCTTAATGAAACAATGTGTACTTATTTAAAAAGGAACTAAAAGAATCATTCAATGGTAAAAGCTGCATCACAGTTTGAATTGACATACAGTAGATACTGTAGATGCACAGTACCAAACATGCTTCTTTTTTTGGCAAGTTCAACAGCTTTTGTGTCAATCAATTGCACACACTTCCCAACTCCTGTATATGCTTGAAACGAGAATGCAACAACTATTTACATTTCCTGTGACATATTCAAAAACAAAGTGCAATGATGCCAAAGACCAGTATGTTCTCTACCTTGCTGCAGCATTTGGGGTGTAAAATTCAATTTTTTACCAAGACTTTATTGTGTTTATAGCTCATTATGTTATATAGTAGCATTACACATCTGGCGCGAGAGAATGGGAGAAAATCTTCTCCTGTTAAAACAAACTATTAGCCACTGGTGAAATAAGAACCTAAAAACAGTAAAGATATTAATTTTACAAATTAGGTACCGTTTTGCCTGCAGCATCCTTCTCCTGCATTGATGAGATGTCTTTCAGTCATGCCTAGGGGACATACCCTACAACTGGGACTGTTCCAGCATATGCAAAGAATGCCATGAGTGGGGGTAATATTACAAATGGGGTCCTTAACAGTACCCTATGGGCAACTGGTTCATGTTGCCCAATACATTTTGCACACAGCTTGTGGTGCTAGTAGGACAATCCACTTAAACCATACAGGATAATTTTGGGAACAACTGAAGCCCATGTGGACAACTGACACCTGGCCAGGTAAGATATACAGTGGCCCAGTGTATACCAGTATGATGCCCACACAATACAGTCCAGCAAATGCCTGGATATGACAGTGGCCTGGTGTTTTCCAATATGGTTTACTAGCCCAATGAATGTGTATATGCAGTGAACAGTTATTTCTCATATTGACAGCCCAAATACTAGCCACATGAGCCGACTCATAGGCCTAAGGACCCTTGGCATATGGAATAAGCAGACCAATTATAGCACATGAACAGGCGGCCAAATTTAAACCAATTTGAGGAACATAGCCATCATCAACCATCAATAGTGGATAGCTTTAACTATGCACACCATCTTTTCTAGCACAAAACCCCCACATCTGTGCATTCTATGAAATTAAGTAATGATTTCAAATAAAATATAAAGGGTTTTCAATAAGTTTACCTGAGAACACAGACAAAAATGGATTTAATTTCTTTAAATACAGTTCAAAAGAGAATGGCAATCTAAAACTTTCAGTTGGGCCCCAGTGCACAGCCCTTAATGGCTAGGCTATTTGATCCCAAGTTCTATCATCCACCCTCATCTTTTCCTAAAAAAGCAGACTTGCTCATACATCCTAAAGTCACAGGACCACAGACAGAGACTGGGAATATTGCATAGTCTTGCTAATCTTTTAGTCATCCTCTTAATTCTTTTCTTTATTTTTCAGGCCATCTATTAAAGGGCAAGAGCAGTCACACAAATTTTATTTTGATGTGACAGCTAAATCTCACAATTTTCTTCTCATTTCACTCCTTGTATGTTCCATAATGTTTTTGGACTTCAACATTGCACAGTCAAGATAAGTTGTTTTTCCTAATAAATTTCACATTTGTAGAGTAAAAAGAGTGTCACATGACTCTCAACAGCCAATCTGGATACAGGACAGTTTTACTACACTTATTCAAGTTGGGGTGACTGGATTTCCCCTTAAAAGTAAATAGGGTTAATAATGCAAGTATGAACACATTCAGGAACCAGAATGCAAAAATGCATTAAGGTTTCGATGATACATACATGCTCTTTTCAATAAAATGCTACATTTCTTGTAACAACTGGTGACCCAATATGACCTTTGACTCCACCTGTAAGTAACTGGTTTTTCTTTTAACCAAAACATTTCTATATTTTTAAAAAGCAAAATTTCTTACTGTGCCTTAAGATATTCTGCAAACAAGTTTTTCAGAGTTTGATGCCAAGTGATACCAGATGACCATTGACCTCCACCAAAAACAACAAGTACAGTACTTTCTACTCACCACAACACATCCACATACGAATTAGGAAATCCATCCAAGTTACCTACCTTGAGATAACCCATTCTGACAAGTTTTTCAAAGTTTGACCGATTATGACCCCAGAGTCCTTCCAACACCTTTCCAAAAAAAAAAATTTATACAGACCATCTTCTCACCAAAACTCATCCACATACTAATTATGAAATCTATCCACGTTTCCTACCTTGAGATATCCTAAACAAGGTTTTCTGAGTTTGACCCCTATGACCCCAAATGACCTTTGACCTCTACCAAAATCAATAGGGTTCTTCCTTACATCATAATGCATCATCATATCAAGCTTAAAATCAATCCAAGCTTCCTACCTTGAGATATTGTGTTAAAAAGGTTTTTGGGATTTGTCCCCTTCTGGGGTTTGACCCCATGTGACCCCCAATGATGACCTTTGACCTCCACCAAAATTTATTCGGTTTTCCATACATCAAAACGTACCAACGTATCAAGTTTGAAATGAATCAAACTTTCCTACCTTGAGATATAGTGTAAACCAGGATTTCGGGGTTTGACCACAAATGACCTTTGACCTCCACGAAAATATATCGGGTTCTTCCTTACATCATAATGCATCAACATATCAAGATTGAAATGAATCCAAGTTTCCCACCATGATGTATTATGTAAACAAGGATTTCAGGGTTTGACCCCATGTGACCCCAAATGACCTTTGACCTCCATCAAAATTAATTAAGTTCTTCCTTACATCATAACGCATCAACACATCAAGTTGGAAATGAATCCAAGTTTCCTACCTTGAGATATGGTGTAAAAAAGGATTTTGGGGTTTGACCCCATGTGATCCCATATGACCCTTGACCTCCACCAAAATAAATAGGATTCTTTCTTACATCATAACGCATCAACAAATCAAGATTGAAATGAATCCAAGTTTCGTACCTTGAGATAAAGTGTAAACAAGGATTTCAGGGTTTGACCCCATGTGACCCCAAATGACCTTCCACCTCCACCAAAATCAATAGGATCCTTCCTTACATCATAACGCATCAACACATCAAGTTGGAAATGAATCCAAGTTTCCTACCTTGAGATATGGTGTAAAAAAGGATTTTGGGGTTTGACCCCATGTGATCCCATATGACCCTGGACCTCCACCAAAATAAATAGGATTCTTTCTTACATCATAACGCATCAACAAATCAAGATTGAAATGAATCCAAGTTTCGTACCTTGAGATAAAGTGTAAACAAGGATTTCAGGGTTTGACCCCACGTGACCCCAAATGACCTTCCACCTCCACCAAAATCAATAGGATCCTTCCTTACATCATAACGCATCAACATATCAAGTTTGAAATCAAGTTTCCTACCATGAGATATCCTGTAAACAAGGATTTCGGGGTTTGACCCCACGTGACCCCAAATGACCCTTGATCTCCACCAAAATCAATAGGGTTCTTCCTTACATCATACTGCATCAACATATCAAGTTTGAAGTGAATCCAAGTTTCCTACCTTGAGATATCATGTAAACAAGGATTTCGGGGTTTTACCCCACGTGACCCAAAATGACCTTCGACCTCCACCAAAATCGATAGGGTTCTTTCTTACATCTTAACGCATCAACATATCAAGTTTGAAATTAATCCAAGTTTCCTATCTTGAGATATTGTGTAAACAAGGATTTTGGTTTTTGACCCCCTGTGACCCCAGATGACCTTTGACCTCAACCAAAATAAATAGGTTTCTTCCTCTCAATATGGGGTATCTGTGTACCAAGTTTGAGAACTGTCAGATCTTCCCTTCTCAAGATATCGTGTAAACAAGCAAAGTGTCACAAACACACACACATACACACACATCCACACATACATACACACACACACACATGCACATACATACATATATACACACACACACCATCATGAATGCATAGGTTTCTCTTTTAATCGAAACCAAAAATTACTAACAAATGCTTTAAAAGAAAAACACACTATGAATTAGGATACCACATAAACTACAGCAAACTGGGGCTCAAATTTCAAAAAATAACCATCAAAATAATCATTACAAGTTCTGTATCTACAGACTTCTTTTGGAATAATCCACGTTCACAATTTTTGTATCATGAACCATGTATAAAAGACCTCTGCCAGATGTGTTAGGTTTAAAACTAACAAAGAACTACATTAGGGCGAGAGGCTGACAGCTAATGCCCTTGAAATATCTAACTAGAACCAGTTACATTTGTATGTACACTTGTACAGTAAATATTTTCCATAGAAACATAAACTTATGACATGGAAAAAGCTTCAACAAAATTTCCAGTTACTACTGTAAATTTACCCTACTTTTGAACTTTCATTTTACATGAATAAAGAGTCAAACAAATATACACAAGCTCACCTTCAATGACTAGCAGGAAACTAAGTGAGATGAACAGGGTGATGAAAGTAAACATGAGAAAAGTCAAGATTGGGATCATACAAAGGGCAATGGAAATGAAGACAAACGTTGATAGAAATGGATGCTCTTTTACAATCAACTTGATTTTCTCAGCATACTCTTCAAAGTTTACATTCTGAGATATTGTTTCCACAGCTTCTAAAACAGAGTTTGTGACATCTTCCTTTAGGGAAGAATTTCCCCCACCTCCAGTGTTATGGCTTCTTGATGGATCCACTTGGAATTCCATAATGCAATACTGGAATGAAAACAATATGCAAGCTGCTCAGAGACAACGATCGCTGAACTGAAAAGCATAGGCTTGATCTAAAAAGTAAAATGATGAAGTAAAACGATAATTGTTGTAAAAAAAGACTGACAATTTCAACATTTGCCATTGCTGAGTAAATTTTACACAAGAACAAACAAGGGAATTAAACTTTGATTTATGCTGTCTGTTGGACACAGTTTTTCTTTGAACCGTAGGTTATCAGTTAGTTAGATGGCCCAGTTTTCAACTGACTGATTTAAGTCAAGCCAGCCACAGTCAGCTTTTCTACCAGCTGTGGGTAAAGGTATCAGATTACATTCAAGACTGAATGCTACAACATCCTATAGTAGACTTTATCAAAGTGTTTGGTAATATTCATTGTTTCCATCAACAGGGTAACAAGGATTTGTTCCCTCATCTTTTTCAGAAGTAGGAGGGCAAAACTCCTACTCCCTTTTTCATTTCTATAAAAATAAAAGAAATGTAATTTGGTTTCTTATATAAGAAGAGCAATGTTTGAACTTACCCTTCAGATTGCAACTTACAGGAACCTTTATGTAAACTTCTGCCCCCTTCCACAAACCCACCTGTAACTTTGGCCAAGAGCACCATCAATTTGGCCCTCGGGTTCGGAAGAAACAAATTCCCTCTCTAAGTGATACCTCCATCTGGCATGCCCTGCTAGCCTACAAATACCTTCAAAAACAAATCCCTAGCCACCAAATCCTGAAGACACGTTATCCAGGCTATCCTTGGAGCTCTATGTAGGACAAACCTACATCGCATGCAAAGATTATGTTTCCAAATCAGCAAATGTATTTTGCAACATTTGTGTTGACTACTTAACTGCATTTGACATGCACATTTTTTACAACTGCTTTTTCATAACCCATCTCTGAGGCCATCCCTTGCAAGTCTGACCATTCTGCATTTTGTTTTTGGGCATCTGAAAGACTGCCAAACATTGCTGGCAGTTTTCTGTTGCAGAATAAGCACATTCTATGCGGAGGAAAGTGCCTTTGGCAGAATGACTTGCTCTTGGGAAGTACTACTACAGTGTATGTGTATTACAATTATCAAGGGCAGTGGCACAATTTGATTTTTCAGGGGGGAGAATGAGTTGGGTGTTCCCCAAGGCCATAGTCAGACCAATTTTGGGAAACATTTATCAGGTAGATGGGAATTTTTGCAAAGTGTATGGGGAATATCATCAATGATCAAGAAAATTATACACACATGACTATCTAATGAGTAGACATATTAAGATTGGTTGGCACAAAGCGTAGTGAGAAAGATTTTTTGATTAGTTAACAGGTCTTTGTGCATCTGAATTCAATGAAACAAAATTGTGCAGTCAAACTTGTGTTGATGCTACCAATAAGCTTGTGTAGTTGCAGTGGTTACTGTAGATTTGCACTGATACCAACTTTGTGACCCATACTTTGCACAAGGGAAAACCCCTGTGCAGCTAGCTAGGCAAACTTTCCAATCTGGTCCATTAGTAGATCTAGTTTTGCAGACATGAGCGGTCTTCTGAGAGTGGTGACCTTTTCAGAAGCAGATGCAAAATGGTGCAAGATTTTAGTCTCAGATTAATTTAAGCTACATAGGACACAACTGAAATAAGCATTTACAAGCATTTATAATTTCAGTTATAGGGCATAAATACAAAAACCATATTTTGTAGAAATTACAATCATATGGAAGTCCTTCTGCTCTGATTGTCTGAAAATGAAATGTTCTTCCTTTTCACAAAACCATCAAGATTGTCAACAAACAGCACAAGATGACACTACCTATTAAAAAAAGTAACACTTGGCCTAACAATTATACTGTTTGAAATTTGGGTACGGCATATACTTTAGTACCACATTTGTTGAAAGCAAAATGTGTTGGCAATAATGGGGCACAGGCATACTTTGCTCATCGACCAGGCCCATATATTGGAAAACTTAAGTACCGGTATGCTGCCCCAAATATCTTTGGTGTGCGGCTAAGACTTACACTCCAATTTGATGGCATACTTTTTTTTTTTTTAGCATATGCACTGGATTTACCAGCACCTGGCCCAAATACAAACTTTCTAGTATTAGAACCAGGCTTAAGCCCTTACTTATGATAAAAAGAACATTCAGCCAAAAGCGGATAGCCTAGCCTATTTTGATGGTAAAAACATGAAAGGCTGCAAGCCTGCAAAGCTGTTATCAATATCAGGCAGTGCTAGATCTGTTTTCTCAAGATTTAAATAGTTGTGGCATGTATAGTCCATAGCTCTAGGCTTAGACCTACCAAAGTAGAGTGTTAGAGCCTAGGCCTAGGCTACACTACAGGCCTACCTAATGCTAACAAGTAACATTAAATTAGGCCTAGGCCTCGTCTTAAAGGCAGTCATTCGTCACCCTAAACTACAGTTTCAGTATGCATACATCAAAACTCTCAATTGGTACAACTCTTTGATTGGCATTACATTCAAACAATGCATCATGGCTAAATAACACAGCATGGGCACTGAGAATGTCTTGATTACACATTATGGACTTGTCTGGTCACTGGGACAAGCCATGAAGCAATAAACTAGGATTGTGTCTGGATAAAGATGAGTTTTAGATAAATGTGGGAGGGGCTAGAAGTAAGTACAATCATATGGGCCTGGGAGAATTGGAACTGTTTGGGATGATGAAAATACCCCTTTAATACCTGCTGTCATTAATATAACTTGCAGCTCACAACACTATTTAATTCAATACAGTGGGTCTTCACTAACATTTAGTCCTGTGTTTACCAAATACCAATATCATGTGTAACTGTTAGCAATAGCAGTTAGCCTAGGCCTAGGCCAAGGCATGGCCTGGGCTATTCCTCTGCTAGGTCCTTCTTTTTGTTAGGCTAAGCCTAGTCAGTCCTCAGTAAAGGACTATGTATGGACGGTCGCGTAATTGCTCGCTATACATAGCAATTACAGGACCGTCCATACATAGTCCTTTACTGAGGACTAAGTTAGGCTAAGCCTAATGTTAGGCCTAACTCTCTGGTTTAACAATGTTGTCACTGAACATTGACAATGCTTAGTCAGGTCAGGGTTAGCCTACAAATTGTAAACAAATATGTAACGACAGTGGCATAGGTATGTCAGCAAAATCACCTATTTAAACAAATATTAAATTAAGTAGTGTGTGGTCGATCTTTCTTGTATCATTCCTTAAACAAGTGCATGCGCAGTGAAGTTACTAATACTAATTGTGCGAAAGTCGAAGTACTTCAGTACTTCCATAATACAAAACAAAATTTCCTCATAACACATGTATGATATTTTTGATATGTATGATATTTTCTAGCCATTGAACATGGCTGTGTGTTACGTTACATGGCGTCCCTGTTCAAGGGCTAGATATTTTCTGTTATTCGAAATAAAAAGCCTTTATTTCACACTTTTAAAACTTATTTATCTCTGCAGAATCAGATTTATTTATTTTAATTACTGAGACGAATAAATTTTATGAACTTCTCCAACAACCAACCCCGGGTATTTTGTTATCAAGAGTAGAAAAGAAGATTCTTTTTTTTTTTCTCTCTTTATTGGGGGGCGAGCCCACTGGCTCACCTATTGTACAACACAAAATGAGTTATCTGGCTCACTCGTTTAAAATAATATTTACAAAGAAATGTACAATATATTTACAACAATAATTACGTTGGGTACGAATCAACGTTGATTACTTAATCAATTTGCCGCCCATCACTAAAATAAGCATGATTCCCAAGTTCGTAATCTAGACTATCCAGTGTCAAATACAAACCGATAGCAAGAATCCTCCTCCGTGTCTACTTTTAACACACATGAACCTTCAAAAATATCCCAGAACTGTGACAGGTTACCCGTTTCCTGATAGTAATGAAACAAACCTTCAAGTTTATTCTTAAGGGAACTACAGAAATAATTTTCGATGTTCACATCAGGAATGCCATCAAGAATGAATAAACGAATCTTAAATACAATGTGTTTGTAGGAGGTAAGTACAAAGTCTATGAGCAAACGATTATGATTGTTATGTGACATATCAGCCCCAAAAAGGGTAGTTAAGACCCATGTGTTTAAATTGTTCTCATTCGCAGTACCCTTTAGTTTCGAGACAATTTTACTCCATAGGGGATTCACCTCTGGGCAGGCTATAAAGAGATGGAAAACGGTTTCATTTTCGATGCCGCATAGGCTACATAAAGGGGAATCTACAAGGCTGCATGCGTGAAGTTTTGCATTGGTGAACAGGACGTTATGTAAAATTTTGAAATTAAGATCAGCTTCAAAGTTGCTATTTAGCCCCCTGTACACATTAAACCATCTTTTAGAGAGGTTGAGGTCAGTGAACTTCCTTTGCCAGAACAATTCTCCTTTAGGGGGACAGGTATTAAGAGAACGGAGGAGCGAAGTCGCTCCTTTCGTGGTCAAACTCGATGCATCGCAAGTATTACCATCAATATTGAGCATAATAGAAGGGTTTTCATTAACATAATCACTGACTACTTTATCGGAGGCAAAAATTGCATCCAGCCAATTGTTTGGCAAGTACTCAAGAATAGACTTTAGAATATTATTGACATATGTGATATCGGTTGATACAGTAGGGTTGTTAAGTTGGATACATTCGAGTATGCCATCAGCCGTAAGGTGCCTTGGAAGAATTTCATTCATAATATCGTGTACATAAATAATCGACCCATCGATGAAGGTTCTATTAAGTAGAACATTGCCCAAACTGTCCCTTATGAAAGGGTTGTGAAAAATAGGCTGTGCTAACATTTCAGATCTGTCAGCGGATGGAAGGATTCTGTCAGCTGTTATCTTAAACCAGGCAAGAAGCATCTCTCTATAAAAATGTGGAATATACTTTAAAGAGCGAGTTTGGGGCAAAATTCGAAAAATATCTAACCCTAGCTTCATATTTTCATAGTGGTTCAGCAAGTAGAGCATAAGGCCCTTAAGTTTGGTGCTTAACCCATTCCTGAGAAGTAAGGCAACGAATTTAATTCTCAGCGCCTCTTTCTTGAGATGTAAACTACAAAGATTAAGCCCCCCTCTCTCAAATGGCAGAGCCAGAGTCGTATAACTTATAAGTGGTTTTTTCCCATGCCACAAAAAATCAATAACACCTGGTGAACCATGTCATTTACCCAATTAGGAACTGGCAAAATGGACGCGAGATAAACTAGACGAGAGATGACTAGTGAGTTAATAACCAAAGCTTTACCTTTTAGAGACAGTTTACGGCCCTTCCTCTTGGAGAGGATAGAACAACAAGAATCAACCCTCTTGGTCCAGTTTTCTTTCTCAACAACATTGGCATTGTTACCAATGCAGACACCTAAGATCTGCATAAAATCATCCCTAACGGGAAAAGGAAAATTGTGATTACGAGACAACGGAGTATTGCAGCCAATTCTTAATAATTCAGTTTTCTGTAGGTTACACTTTGATCCTGAGCCATCTTCATACAGCTTAACAATGCGGAAGATATTCTTAAGACATTCAATATTGGAAGTAATAAAGGTGGTATCGTCAGCGTGTTGAAACATTTTGGCTTCAAAATCAAGAAAAGAGATACCAGAAATTTCTTTACAGTTGTAGATTGCCTCGTGGAATGGCTCCGCAGTTAACACATAAAGGCTAGCTGACAGGGGGCAGCCCTGCCTAACACCCCTCTCTATTGGAATCCTTTCGGAAAAATATCCATTGTGCTTCACACAGCCATAAATATCCTTATACAAGATTTTTACCCACTTACGAAAGTTTTCACCAAAGCCCATTTTAACCAAAACATCAGACAGGTAGGAGTGGTCAACCCTGTCAAAGGCTTTAAACTGATCAATTTTAAGTATAAAGCCCGACATGTTATTGACATGCATGAAATCAATTATATTTTTGATTAGTAACACATTTTGTGCAATATCTCTGCCTGGGATGCAACAACTTTGATCTTCAGATATAAGGGATGAAATAACTTTCGAGACTCTGTTGGCAAGCACTTTGGCGATTATTTTGTAGTCCGTATTCAGTAAGCTAATCGGTCTCCAATTGGTCAATTTACGCAGATCCCCTTTTTTGGGGATAAGCGTGATGACACTAGCCTTCATTGAGTCACTAAGAACACCAGCCTCAAATATAGTGGAAATGAGTTTTCTAAAAATACTAGACAATTCGGGCCAAAAAGTCTTATAAAATTCCACCGTAATTCCATCAATCCCTGGACTTTTACCATTCGTCATAGTCTTAACAGCGTCAAAGAGTTCATCGTCGGTAAATGGTTGGTCGCAGAAGGCCGACTCAGTTGAATTTAGCCTTTTACTGATAAAATTGCTAAGTGCCGCAATATTATCAGGAGCAATGGCCTCACGTTTGTAAAGGTTTTTATAAAAGAGGGCCTGCTCTGTCATAATTTTCCCTTGGGTCGAAATGATTTCACCGCTGTCAGTGAGAATTTGACGCATAACCTTTTTCTTTTGCCTAGAAAAGAAGATTCTTGTTTTTTCAGCGGTAGCAGGCCACCAATAACTCCTCATTTGACTTGCGCCCAAAAAGTTACACCTGCTGGCCTCTAAAAGCTTGTTGAGCAGGGTCAAGTTTTCGATGCCTGGTGCAAGCTTACCCCTTATATGAATCAGTAGCGTATCTGCAGGTGGAGAAGGTGCAAAGTGCCACGGACTGGTTACACCGGGAAAATCAGCTCTATCTACTGGGTTGCAGAAAGGGAGAAACGGAGAGAAAGGGGAATAAAGGGGAAAAGAAGAAAAGTGAAAGAGATTATTTAGCTTCAGACAGGCTTCCAAAAAATTCATTTTCGCTACTTGCAAATCGGGCTAGCTGTCTTTTAGTCTCCTTGTTCGCTTTTCATATGCCTTTGAGGAGACTTTCTTATAGGATGTTTCCCCGGTAGGTCGACCGTTTGTACAGTGTACGTGCCCGACGGTAACTTACTTGTCACAGACTTTCCTTCAGATAAAAGAGAACTGAGAAGTTTTTACTGTTTTATTAATTAAAACTCGCTGAAGTTTCAAGTGAAATTTCTCATGAATATCCGCCAGTTTAAAGCAGAGAAAGGTTTTAACTGATCTGTTTTTCTGATCGAGCAAGTTACCCTGCACGTTTGACTCCACCAGAAGTGTTGTGCAGTATTCTTCCAGATCCAGATCCAAATCCCATCGCTTCATTCTGTCGACATACAGTATACCGATTTTTTTCTTTTGTATTTAATAATAATCACCGATAATCACCGTACGTATAGCACTGATATCGCATTCCAGAGAAACAGTATAGTTTGTATAGTCGCCCACTTTTCGAAATGGAAGGTATAGGCCTACTAGACTAGTTCCCAGGACGTAAATTTCGGAAAAGGACCTGGAAATAATCGCGCAGCTATTTTTGAGTCTTAAAAAATCTAGCATGTTTCAATTAAACTGTGAAAGCTCCAGTGGCGAAGCTACTGGAGCTAGTTTGGGAAAATAGCTTACCTCTAGGTAGACTCATGGTAAAATTGCATAGGTTAGGCATCATAGGCAAGTGCGCTCAGTGGATCAATTCGTGGCTCAATGGTAGGTCTCAGAGAGTTGTTGTCAATGGAAATTTTTCTTCCTGGAAAGAAGTCTCAAGTGGTGTACCACAAGGTTCTGTTCTTGGCCCACTTCTTTTCTTAATTTTCATAAATGATATTGATAGCTCTATCACTTCCAGTATAAGTAAGTTTGCTGATGATACAAAGCTCTGTAGGAAGGTTGGAGGAAAGGATGATTCTTTATTGCTTCAGAAAGATCTGGATAGGTTATTTTCATGGTCTCAGACTTGGCAAATGTCTTTTAATGCTGATAAGTGTAAAGTCCTCCACTTTGGTTCTAAGAATCCCCACCATGATTATACTATGAATGGTACTAATTTGAACAAAGTGACTTCTGAGAAAGACCTTGGTGTAGTTATTACAGGAGATTTAAAGTCATCTAGGCAGTGTGCAGCTACTGCTGCAAGGGCAAATAGGGTGCTTGGGTTGATCAGGAGGAATTTTAAGAGTTTTAGTAAAGAAATTGTGCTAAATTTGTATAGGCAGCTGGTTCGACCCCATCTCGACTATGCTGCACAGGCCTGGAGTCCCTTCTTTGAAAAGGACAAATTGCTTTTAGAGCAAGTTCAGAAGAGAGCTACCCGACTCATACCTGAGGTTAAAATCTACCTTATTCCCAAAGGCTTAAGCTGCTTGGGCTTACCACTTTGGAGCTGAGAAGGATTAGGGGGGACATGCTCCAAGTATACAAATTTCTATCTGAAGGGAATCCTTTGTTAGCTTGCAGTTATTTAAAGGTCCAGAGTAATCCTCGGGTTAGAGGCCATTGCAAAAAGCTTGAAAAGTCTTTTGCTAGACTTGACATTAGGAAGTTCAGTTTCTCTCATAGGGTTGTTAGTGAGTGGAATAGCCTGCCTGAGTGGGTTGTTAACTCCACATCGGTGCACCGTTTTAAGGTTAATATTGACAAGTTTTTCCATGACTGTGGTAGAATCTAATCTTTCTGGGCTCTTTAGGTGTTGGTGGTTTGCTTTGTTTTGGGGGGTTTTGGATTACAGGGCATCTTATGGGGCCTTTACAGCCCTCCTTTGCCCTTTAACCTGTTATGTTATGTTTTACTGGGGGGGCAGGGGGCAAGTTGCCCCCTGGAAAATAATTTGGGGAAATTTGATGAATTTTCTTATTCTAACACAAGAATTTTTCAAAATTTTTGTTAGATTAAGAAATTGTGAGACATTTCTCATACATAATTCGTATTTTCATGCAACAAATTAACCCAGAATTCGTCAGTGTCGCATGAACCGGCCCTACTCGCGTTCCACAGAAAGGTCCTCGCCTCGTAGCAGATTGAATGTTTTCTTGTATCCTTTTTAACATTTATTCAGGAATTTCAGACCATACGGATGTTATGATCAGTGCATTTCAGTGCACAGGAAGCTGTTTTTCAGGCATTTAACAACATCTGATACAGTACAACTAACACTGAAAGGCTGTAAACCCGAACTTATCCCCTTGTACACAGTCTCTGCGTTGTACACTTTGGGAATTCAGTAAATGGATGTGAAAACTGACAAGTCACTAACGTAAACCCCCTGAGGTTATTTTATTTTCCTACAGGCTAGTAGTAGCAATACCGATTTTACTCTGTGTACATAAAGATGGATGGGGCTGAAGCAATCCATAGCCAACAATTAACTTAAAGTTAGTCTACAAATTAGAATAAACGGGATCCATTGGCATACTTAGATTTTGTTACTTAGCCTAATCCTTGGAGGCTTACACGCTAGTTTGGGAAAATAGCTTACTTATTACAGAATTGTTCTGTTTTGTTTACCTTACTTTTATGTGAATTTACAGCCTACTGTTTTCATTCCCGACGTTTTAATATTTATTATAATATCGCTTTTTTACCTTTCATATGTTATTACGTAACATACACTTCACCATAACGTAGATCAGGTATTTCCTTATCAACGTAATGTGTCGTTACGAGGTTGTTTTCAATCAAAACACTTTTTCTAAAGTCCTCCCGACCCTCTGGCAAAGGGCCGTTCGGCGAAACCAAACTTGATACTGCTTCCCGAAGAAGCTATTTCGTCCACTGAAGGACAACACTTAACGACCAACCTCGCGGCCTTCAGACCATTTTCATCATTGGTCTGTCATGTATGGCTCTATTCTTGACTGGATGAAAAGAACAGATACTACACATGATCTTAGCCAAAAGGCCGAGAAGCGATGGTTGTTTTCAATCAAAACACATTGAGGATGCTTTATTGTCATATTGTTGTCAAGTAGACTGCTATCTCTAGGAACTTTGTAATTGGAAAGTCACATTTTTTGTACAATATATAATTGTTTTTAAAATAAATATGGCAAAGAATGCAAATACATTGGTTGCAAACATTTCCAGACAAGGTAAACAATAAGTTTACCACTTCCTGATCAAAAAACGCCAAAGAAGATATTATTCAAAGCAACAGCGATCCTTTTGTTAGGAAAATGCCTACAAAATAAGCTCCACCCATTTATGCAAAATGAGATTTACGTCATAAAGTGGTAAATTTACAGACTCTTTCAAGTAAATTTGTGAAACGTTTTTAATTTGCTCCAATCAAGTGCATGAGCGCCTGTGGCGATGAGTTGACATCAGTATACCAATTGTCAGTGCTCTGAAATTAGGGCCTTACAATTTCTTTTTACTTAAAAATGTGTGACAAAACACCAGTTGTATGATATTTATAACTAAGAACGTAATAACTAACTATGCTTTTATAATAAATGTAAGTTAATTTTCAAATAGGGCCATAAATTTGCCACAAATGTTTTTTTTTTTTAAACTGAAACTTCGCAGAACGATGCATGTTATATATTGAAAATTTTCTGGCTATTTCTTATTTGTTTGTTTGGGCTTATTTTTGTTTCTTTTTCAGCTTAAAAACAAAATGAATGTTCGTTAAATGACAGTATTTTTATGTGAAATCAGAAAAATACAAAATACTGCTAAAATTTCTGTAAATTTACAGAAAAAGTTTTACAAAGCAGTAACATTTGGTTAAAAAAGCAGACAGAAATGGTTTTTCAAATAAACAGAAAATACATGTTAAACAACCTTTTTTATTGTAGAAATACAAAGTGTCTGTAAAGATACAGAAAATCTCTATTTAAAGTAAAATACAAAAAGTTTAAGTTAAAAAAAGTCTGTAAATTTACAGAAATTTTTAACAGTGTAGTAACACAGATTTTACTTCAAAAGATAGCATACGTGGCACCAGATTGCATAGGAGGACACCCAATTTTTGAAACATTTTCAAAGTGGAAGGATTGTCTCTACAAGGTCCCTCAGTGATGCCAATTTTTTTTTAATCCCTACAAATAGGCAAATTCTGTCAAATTCCAATTTTTACTTTAAAAGGTAGACCATGTATCCAACTGGTGGCATCGATAAAAATAAAGACTACGTGTTTAGATTCTCTTTACAAGCATGAATACGCTATTTTTGACCATCTGAGTGGTCTGATTTTTCGAAATATTCTTTACGCTCCGCGCCAACTAATGGTGGCGCTTCGCTCAGTCTTTTGGACAAATTACATTTTTGGGGTCAAATTAGCTCTAAACTCTCTGACCACTATGCAGTTTGCGAACATATTTCGAGGGGAGCATTTTATTGCAAACGACAAAAGAAGATAGCGACCGTTTAGATTCTTCGTATAAGTCTGGAAAATGCTATTTCCGGCCATCTGAGGGTCTGATTTTTCGAAATTTTTTCTACGCTCCTCGCCAACCATTAGTGGCGCTCCGCTTAGACAATCTTTATGACAAAATAACGTTTTGTGGCCAAGAAAAACCACAAATCCCATATCGATCAAATTTTCTTTTATTTTTACATATTAAAGTGTGCAAATATAATGACAAGTTTTACTCTGTAAGGTAGCATAAATGGCATAAGAATGCATGTAAAAACACACAAGTTTCAGTTTTATCCTCATTAACCACCATGATTCAACTCTTAACACTGTTCCTGTCAAAGTAGAAAATCTTGCACCATTTTGCATCTAGGCTCCTTGAAAACGCCAAAAAATTTCCGGACACCCCTAGACCATACTGCATGCCCCCCCCCCCCCTTCAGAGAAATCCTGCGTACGCCACTGCGTTAGTACATACAAATAAACCAGATATTGTTGACAAAAATAATACACTGAGACTTGTTTTTTTCCATTTGCTCTATGTTATACTTTAAGATTAAAATGCAGGTCATATTACATAATGACATGGCAATGTTGTTATACTTTTAAATTTGCATATTTTATATGATAAACATGCACATTGACCGGGAAAAAGTTTGGGGGAAATTTCATACCTTTTCCCCCTTCTGGAAAAAATCCTAACTACGCCACTGGAAAGCTCCTACGAGTGACCCATGCAATCCTTCAAAAAAAATTGTCTGAACAAAGCAACTCGTTACATTCACAGTAAAGTTTTCACGAACACTCAAAATGATGACAGAAATACTGTCTCGTTCCGGCAGGAAATGAAAAAATTATTACTCAGCCTGGATTCACGTCACAGTCTTGGTCAACACTTTGCCCGAAACAGTAGAAGACTCAGGGCAAAACTTGCAAAATGTTCTGAGATTTGATTTTAATTACCAAATTTAAACGGGAAGGCGGGAATATACAGTTGTACTTGTATGCTAAAAATTTTGCCCCTAAAATGGTAGGCCTACGTAGTGATACATTTTATGTGGTAATTATCTGATCCCTTTTAAGGCTACTGATTAGCTCATAATTATTAAAAGTGAACATGTAATTGCAAACTAGGACTCATATTAACAACTGCTTCGATTCTATTCAAAAGCCTCGGAATGCCATTTCCGGCCATCCGAGGGTTCGCAACTTTTCAAAATTGTCTGTACGCTCCGCGCCAACTGATGATGGCGTTACGCTTGGTAAGTCTTCCGGACAGATGTACATTTCGAGTAGAAAAATTTCTTACTCCCAAACCGAAACTTTCTACACGCCTATGGAGTGACTTCACGTAGGTTTCTTATAAAAAAAATCAATAATCTTCGGCCTCTGAATAATAAGTGAAGTCTTTGCGAGGAAAAAAAGAGAAGTTTTCACCCGGCAAATATGGTCATCCCCCCCCCCCCCCAACAAATGACCCACAAATACACCACTGATATGAATGATGACAAGTTAAGAGTTGTTATAAAACTAGTTAGAACACATATGACCACAAAACAGTTTAAAGGCCGTTTAAACCGGTCAAAACTGGTGAAAGCCCATAATCTTCACCTAACCATCTAAACCGAACTGGGCATGAAGGGTGTAATTGATCAAAAAAAAAAATACAGAGGTAGTGATCCATGCACCTGCCGTAGATGTTTCCATACTTTACTGGGCCAGACATTGCCGGAAATGGCCCTGGAAACATCTCCGATGGGAGGGGCAGCATTTCGCAACCACGACATACGGTAGACAAAGGATTTGTCCCGGGGGAATGTCACAAAGCAGAATTTGAGGCGAACCCAGCGCGCCAAAATGTGCGGTTTTTAAACAATTATTCAAAAATCAAATATGGTTTTGAAGATATTTTTTTGATTAAATTTTGGTAAGGACCATTAAAATATTGGAGAGCTTATCGAAGAATCTGCCCTTCATATGAGTAAAATAAAGAAAAAATTTACAAGGGAAGGGAGACAGGCGGAAATTCCTTTGGGATATACGCACTTAATTGTAATGTAGGCCAAGGAACTAAGTCCCTCAGACGGGAATCTAAATTTGCCCTTAACCCACCCCTTCCCCTTTTACCCTTTTTTTGCACAAGAGTTGAATGTTAAGAGCGTATATTGAAAAAAGTTTGAAATTGAATGAAAGAGTTTTTTTGTTTTTTCTTCCTTTTTCTTTTGCCTTTTTGACAGTTTCTTGGTAGGGTGATGTTGGAAATCTGGGGTTTTATTAAGTGATTTGCCTTTCAAGAGAAATTAGGTAAAGTGTAGGGGTAATCGAATTGGTATGGGTGCTTTATTATGCGGAGTATCTGTAGAAACTGGAAATATTATTTTCCGCCAGGTTTACAGTTTGTTATTTTAACAAATATTTTTTATATTTAAAGCTTATATTGCATGCAATGCGAAGGGACACGTGCTGAGAAACTTCCTCCCCCTCCCGTGTTCTCCCCAATTGACATTTGGCAAAAGGATGACTACTGTAATCAGAGTTTGATTAAAAGATTTCGTAGATTTGGTTCTTCTTTGGACAAGAAAAGACAGCAATTTTCATTTTCCTCAATAAAAAATTGTCCAAAACACTAGTTGGGAAATGATATTTCCGACTGTCTGCGGAGTTGCGTTTTCCAGATTTTTCAATTGCTCTTTCCGTCCATCCCAATCGAAAGTGAAGTCAACTTAGGTGACCTTTCGGACAGGGTTTCATCATTCCTTGAGTAAATCACATTTAATTGACTATTTATTGTTTTCTGTATAGTTCAGCTCCCCTCTCCCTTTTTCAAAATGTCAGCCCAGGATCGAGATTTAGGTGTCTCGTCGCCCCTGGACCGCCATCGGTAATTAAGCAGTGCCCTGCAAAATCGTTGTACCACTAGTGCGGCCTAGAATTAAATATCTGGCGAAACCACTGTTATTTTGGAGAAAAATTGTAATTTTATGACGGATTGTTGGGTTTTTATTGAAGAAATTGACCTCCTTATAAGAAATTACTCAGGCAGGTCGCCTGGGCGATTTGTAGTTTGTTGTGGTTACTGGATACTATCACGCAGGTAAAAACCATCAAACGATAAAGGAAAATTTCCCGAAAATGTGTGGCTTCCTCTTAACATATATCTGAAGTTTCATAGTTTATATATTGACCAGGGTTCCAAGTAACAACTCTCTTTCACCAGTTTATTGAAAAATGTGTACGGAGCGTTTCAGTTTTGGGGGCAGAAGAGTTTTCCCCGGAAAACTTCTTCTTTCCTGAAAGACTATCTAAGTCGAGTGCCACCATCAGTTGGCGCGAAACGGAAAGAAAAGTCTGAAACATTAAAAAGCCCCCTCCCCCTCAAAAAAAAACAAAAAAAAAACGGCCTGACACCGGAGTTGGGCATTTCCTAGACCTGAAATTACAAACGAAGCAGTCGTTATTTTGAGCTTTCATTTGCAATTTCATTTTTACTTCAATAGAAATCTCAAAAACTAGCTAATTCGTGAAAGAAACTTACCAGATAAAATGCACCACTAGACTTTTAAGCTATCAATAAAAGATTATTCCTAATATCGTCCCAAACAAAGAATGATTTGTAAGAATGCCTTTTTCTGTAAAGGAATTTGTCCGACCAAATTAATATGTAAGCGGAGCGCCATCATTAGTTCGCGCGGAGCGTACAGAAAATTTGTAAAATATCGAACCATATCAACAAGGCAGAAATCTCGTTTCCCAGATTTGAAACAAAATAAAACATCTTGCTGAGGGATCCGAAAATTATCAGATAAAAGTTACTACTCCCATCAGATGAAATTGTTCTGTCTCTTTTCGGAGAAACTATACTGCGGAACTGCAGACATCCTACGTTTTTTTACTCTCTTGTTACGGTACTCTTCGTTGTATTTAACTGCAAGGTTGGCTGAATTGATGAAATTTTGTACGTGAAAGCCCGAACTCCAAAGTACATGATTCGACTTCCAACGTCTTAAAAAAATATGAAAATATGTCTCGTTACGAGGTGGATTCAAATGAATCATCATTCAGACTTGTGAGTAAACTTTCTCACAATACTCTTTATCCGACGGTGTCAACAGCCTGGCCGTTTTTAATTACCGTTGCAGAAATTAGTCTGTCTGGGCAGGACAGATGGCAAACCAATTGAGCAATGCACTTCCATCGAATATTTTACCATTCCGGGCAAAGTTTTTGCAATACTACAGTATGAATTGGGGTTAAGGTAAAATTTTACCATAAACTGCCCGAATGTGTTACAAATCTTTGTATTCATGTTATATTATTGAACATTTTACTTATATAGTGTTTCAGTTTGTTTTCAGGCAAAGTTTAAAGAATTCAGAAAACATACTATTTGGAGTCTTGTGTCACACAAGATTAAAAAACAGCTGAGGAATCATTGTTTTTTAAGCCATAGGCTTCCCGAATGTATCGCTCTATTAAAATACCCTTACTATTGTATGGAAATTTTGAGGACTACAATGCTTAAGTTATTTGTAAATTTGTAATCTTTCTCATTTTTGAACAAAATTTACCCTGATATTTTTCCCACTTTCGGGGGCATCTTTTAACAACAATTCAGGCACGTTTAGGAGTTATTTATGTAATTAAAATCATGTCAATATTTTAAACTCAAATGGCTGCCAGAATTTTTTTCAGATTCCAGTCCGAATTTCAAAGTTTGCCGAAATTTTGGGACAGTCTTCCCTTGTACGTGTGAGTATATTGATGGAATTTAACTGCAGAAAATTTAAGAAAAATGGATTTATTTGCAGAGGAAAACGATATTTAAGTTTAATCTGCCCCAAATTGCAGTAACGTAGCCAGGATTATGTCATGGGGGTGGGAGCACGACATGAGAGAAAGGTTTAAAGGGAGAGATAAAAAACGACTATTTTAGATGTTTTTTGCAATTATTTTTTTTTTCAAGGTTGGGTCATGGGGGTTTCACTCCGTGGGTACCCCACTGGTTGGATTCTCGTGTACATATATCAATGATATATAGAACAGTAAAGTATTCACGAGGGCAAACTAGGGAAATATTTCTGCCCTTTTATTCATTTGTCCTGCTTAATGAAATCTGAAAGCTTTATCGGATAAGCAGCAAGCAGGTTGACCTGTAGTTAGCAAACACGATTTTAGGGAACTGAAGATTTCTCGGTGCAGCACGAGTGTAACTGTTGTGATCGGAATAAATGATTTCTATAATGAAACATTTCGACAAACCTATCTCATCTTCGTCACTATTCACACTCTTTTTTACTTATATAAAATTACTTAAAAATTTTCTGGCAAGACACTTATCCTAAAATTAAAGGTACATCTCCATCCTCTCAGTCTCTCCAAGTGGTCACCGGATGCGGTGTCGTTCGAACGAAATATGGACATTTTTTCATTATTATCTATGAAAAAATCTTTCTGAAATTACCAAACTTTCACCTGTTCTTGAGACACTTTAATCTTCGGTTCTATTGTTGTAATCTTTAATACCTTCTATATCGCATTCAGAATTTGCACACTGTTTAACAGTATCGTGAGTTCCATGACAGTTCTAATAAAAATTTTGACCCTCTTCGCGGCCATGTTATTGCCACCTTTAGTTTAGAGAATATCTAGTATATTTGCATTAGCCTAGTTCAGTTTTCACCCCTGTTTGTTGGAAAAGTTCTCCATTGCCAGCTGGACATCACATAATTAGTAATAACATTGGCAACACAAAGGTGTGCTCTTTAACAAATGTAAGCAGCAAATGCCTCCTGGTTTCTACAGGGCCTTTTTAACATACATAATGGGGCCATGGCCCCCAGTCCCATACTCGGCCTCCCCCCACTTAGCTCATTTGTCCCCCCCCCCCCCAACACCACCACCAATATGGTCCCTTTCTCTTGAGATTTTTGTTTTCACGTGTGAAAACAAATTTATGCACACAGGGGAAAGTACAGACTACTTCACTCAGTGATGACTAGCATAGGGTACTTAATTAAGCCTTAAAGCTAGGATCTCACCGTACATGATCCTTTTCCCGGATGTTACTGTGAGAGTTACATCAGTTTCTGCGGTGACTGTTGTCAAATAGGGGGTTGGGAATAGTTAAGTATCTTATTAAGTTTTTGTTGTTTCTTTTTCTTTTTTCTGCTATTGCTCTAGGGAGTTGAGCACTTCGTCAAGCCTGTGAGGGTTTTTTCGTCAACTTCCTTCACATCATAACTGAAGGATTTATTCAAACTGATGTAAATATTGCATATATGTTTGTAAATATGTATGATGTGAAAAACAAAGAAATGAAATGAAATATGTTTGTGCTATCAATAATGTGTGATTTACACAAAAACTATCTACTGAAAGGTATTGCTGCCATCCTCCAAACAGAATAAGCCTCAGCCTTATGTGGACCTCACCTCATGACCAAACAATTACATATTTTCAAATAAACACTTACCTGAAAAAGTATAAAAAAGGTTCGTACAATCAAAAAAACGATCAGACTGCGAGAGACGTTCATTTTGGCGGGACTGCTTTTTCCTATTAAGAGTAAGAAGTGAGAGTGAAATAATAATAATTTCTACATAATTGTTTAAAGTCTCAGATATTTGGTGAAAATATTGCATTTCCAAGAGTTTGGAAGTGCACGAATGAGTAATATACGGGTAGCCCCTAATATGTTGCAAATTGACTTTTCACAAACGAAGAGCTTAGTACATTTGAAGTAGAGTAAGTTGCAAAAGCCCTGAGGGGTAATACGGAGGTAAATTGTCCCTAGGACCACCTTTGTTTAAAGATCACAAGTGGATGAATTCATGTTAGCAGTTGCGATTCAGGTCCAAATGGGACACTTATCACCAAGATCCCAAGATCTCTTGCCATTATGTCCCCTGTTGCTACAACCCAAGTGTGTTCGGGTTCGACTTATTACGCTGCTATGTCTCGAAAAATCCACAGTGACTGTTTTCACGTGTCACCCCTACAACTCCATAGTCCCCTTTTAATCTAGTTTAAAGGTCAAGAGTATCCCCTCCCTACCCCGCCCCCCCAAAAAAACAACTTTGAAACACTTATTTTGAAGCAATGACCTAAATATCTGAATTTTCTTCTTATTTTTCTTCAAAGTATCTTTCATAATATTCCAGGACTCCAGTATTGCATATGCAAGGTAAAGCAAGCAGTTTCTTCTAGTAAATTTCACATTTGAAGAAAAATATTGTCACATGACTCCCAACATCCAATTATGAAACAAGACAATTTACTACACTATTTCAAGTTGAGGTGACTGCTATTTCCGTTTAAAAGGAAGTTTGCTTTTAGGAAAAAGTGTTTTATGACAAATTTATTTTTAGGAAAAATATTTTTACGGGAAAAACGTTCTTTTCAGAAAAAATTGCTTTGAGAGAAATCGACATTTTGGGGTTTTTTTGGTCTTGGGGATAAAAATTATATGAAGGAGTGGTCCCGCGTCATTTTTCTTTTTTCTTTTTGCATGGCGCTGAATTGTGGTCTTCTCAACGTTGGGTATCGGATGTTTCTGCGACTGTATTGAAACACTTATTTTGAAGCAATGACCTAAATATCTGAATTTTCTTCTTATTTTTCTTCAAAGTATCTTTCATAATATTCCAGGACTCCAGTATTGCATATGCAAGGTAAAGCAAGCAGTTTCTTCTAGTAAATTTCACATTTGAAGAAAAATATTGTCACATGACTCCCAACAGCCAATTATGAAACAAGACAATTTACTACACTATTTCAAGTTGAGGTGACTGCTATTTCCGTTTAAAAGGAAGTTTGCTTTTAGGAAAAAGTGTTTTATGACAATTTTATTTTTAGGAAAAATATTGTAACGGGAAAAATGTTCTTTTCAGAAAAAAATGCTTTGAGAGAAATCGACATTTTGGGGTTTTTTTTTTTTGGTCTTGGGGATAAAAATTATATGAGGGGGTGGTCCCGCGTCATTTTTTCTTTTTGCATGGCGCTGAATTGTGGTCTTCTCAACGTTGGGTATCGGATGTTTCTGCGACTGTATTGAAATGAAGATCAGAGGCCGCGGAGCCAATTTTGAATTGCGGGGGCTAACCATTGAAGCGGCCCAATATGTCCAATAAAATAAATGCAGTTTGAGACGGCCCAAAATGCA
This sequence comes from Holothuria scabra, assembly GCA_037179385.1. Classification (NCBI taxonomy): domain Eukaryota; kingdom Metazoa; phylum Echinodermata; class Holothuroidea; order Aspidochirotida; family Holothuriidae; genus Holothuria; species Holothuria scabra. The sequence continues at coordinate 4,814,546 of CM074184.1, forward strand.
GTTTAAGGCGGCCCAAAATGCCCACAGCAAAAAAGTGCGGGGGCTAAAGTCCCCCTAAATGATGTGACAATAGCGTCACATTCATTGTTCACAGAGCCCCATTTGTATTAACCGGAGTCACATGGACATTTTTGTGAAAAGGACAGATTCGTAAACAACCATACATTGCCCTTTGCTTCTGTTTATTTTTAAACCTATGTATATATGCTATGAGTTTGTGTTAGTGTACGGAACAAAGGTCATCTTTGCCTCTTGAAAAACACTATCGTTAGTTTCACTGCGAATTTAAAAATAAGTACAATATCTTTCAGTTTCACAAAAGTCATTATTGCAGTGTATAGCTAGTGCCGTACCGGTACTATTTATTCAAACGTGTGTGGTTGCCAAGGCGGAAAATCACTCTGTATGAGATTTACAATATTTAACAACGAAGCTACTACCTTGACAGGAGAAGAGAGTGAACTTTAATTTATGTCAACCTAATTAGTCTCAGACATAGTTAAGGAAAAAATCCTGTAACGATCGATATTAATACCCAAGGGATGTTGTTGTTAAAAGCCATTCTAAGAACCATTAACTATTATGCAACGTAACTCATTAGTTACGACTCTGTATTATGTGGTGGCAATTTTAATCAATTTACGCATTTTTCTCATATTTTAAAGGGCATGTACATCTTCGGCTTTTCACAATCAAACAAAGGATTTTTATACATTAGCGGCAATAGACTTCAAAGGAAGAAATTAATTTGCGATTAGAGTCACTAACAATGCTGAATTGATAGGGGAAAATCACTGACGTGCACTACAAGATGTAGCAGACGACATAAAAATATGTTCTTATTGCAGTAAGTGGTAGATAACATGGAACTGTGTGGAATAATGAGTAACTACAAAATACCTTCAAGATTGTATAATACTTTAGTTGTATGTTTGAATATATTGAAATTATGTTTGTGTCTCCTGCTATATATTGTACAATCCAGAAGGCATAAAATAATTTCAACTCTGAATTTCTTCATCTCAATATTCCTGCAAAGAATTTTCAATCAAAAATCAATTCTACCTCATTTTTGCAAGTTGACTACCGTTCGAGTGGTTTTTAAAATTAACTAGCATCAATTTACTGAGTGGAAGTAAAACTTTGACAGGGGAAGAAATTTTGAAAGTCCTTTTGAGTGAACGATTTTTATTCCACTTTTCAAAATCCACATATCTCTTTTCTGTGAACTTTACTTGGGGTTCATAGGATTAAAATGAGTTAAGCTCCTCACACAACTGTCTATGTTATATGCAGACATTATTTCCCGGTAAAATTTTGTCCGGCGGACACAGTTTGCTGTGACGGGTGGACACTATTTCCAGTACCCACTGGACAGTTGTGATGCAGTAGTGATCCGATCAGGTTTCAATCGAGTACTTCAGTTTATAACAACAAGAATACACATACTCGCTCAACACAATAGCATAAAAAATGAGGCAGGACATGAATAAGTCATATAATGGTAATGAAGTTTGCGTCTAAAATTGGACGCAGGCCTCTTCGTTTTGGCGGACGGTGGTTTGTGAAGCCTTAAAGGGGGAGCGAACAAACCGAGCCCGCTCTGCGGGGTAAAGTGAATGGGGAGTCTACAAAAAAATGGCAACCCAGCTTTTTTAAAATATGTCCATAAAATTCCGGAAAGGCGTGATCTTCTCTCCCTCAAACAGTTCCAATTCTCAAGACCTTCTTACTCAAGCTCCTCTTACAAATGTGAAAATTTATCCTCATCATTCAGACACAACCTCAGTTTATTGTTTCAAAGTAAGTGCACAAGATCCCAATGTGTAATCGAAACACTCTGTGTATATCAAAAGAATACGTGCAATGTCATTCCGCCATAACATTCCGTCACAGGTTTCGCACCTCTCCGCCATGGCCAAGGGTTTTTTTATACTTCGCATTGGTTGAAATAGCTTTCGACTAAAGAGCTGAGGCAATTGTTGAAGGCAAGGCCCTGTTCTTTCAGTTCAAATAGTATACTTTGACCCTTAAAAATTATGCCATTTCCTTCCTTCTGCACGAACTTCTTTTGACTGTAAATATTACTTTAGCCTTTCAAATTAATTTTGAAATTTTCGAATGTCATAACCGGTGCTTTTTGAGATTGATATAATTTAAACCTCAGCCCAAAAGGACACAATCAGTGGCGGAGCTAGGTGATTTTGGTCAGATCGGGCGAAAATGGTCTGCAGGGGCGCTTCGAACGAGTAAATACCCTTCGCCTCAGCACGATCGAAGCCACGGCTTTTCAGACTTTCCATTTGATTTTCCGCACCTTTTAGAAAACTACTTTGCCATTTCTCCTCAGCAACTTTTCTATTAAAGCGTGTTTAAATTTTCTATCCACGGGCCTCCGCATAAGAAAATTGGGGGGGGGGGAGAGCAAAATTCTTTTAGGGGGGAAAAGCGCCACTATGAGTTGGCGAGGAGTGCAAGAAAAATTTGGCTCAAATGCCTCTCAAATCGATCGTTTTCGGCATCGGAAATGGCATTTCTAAAGCCTATTTACAGCATAAAAATAGGGAAAACGCTGAGTGAACTGTTAAGAACTGTTAATGTTAATTTTCCTTTGTTTTTTCTTTGTTTTCTTCGTTTTTTCAGTTTTTTTTCTATTTTCCAGAGAAGGGCAAGTTCCCCATTGCCCCTACCTGCGGACACCAATGTTTCTATGCCCCTCTTTCTCATTCTAGTATTCAGTGAATGCGGTCATTATAATTTGTGTTATTGTCAGGTCTTGATTTAAGCATATGGGGAGAAATAGCATAGAAAGAAATTGGCTCTCTATAGATACCGAATTCATAAATAAAAGTAGCCTTAACCTGAGCTTATTAGATGCAATTTTCTGGCTTTTGAGACCATGAAAGTACAGAAATAAGCAATTTCATGGGATTATCGTGCAGTGTCAGAAATGGCCGTTTTGAGAATGGACACTTGAAGAAAAGCACAATGGAAACTGCTCATTAAAACTCTTAAACCATTACCACTATGATAACAGTTTTTTTTATTTTAACCTTAATGTTCTCTTGTTTTTGAAATGGTTTTGAAAAATGTTGTGGAAGCCATTTTGGTATCTTTATAAACTCTTTTCATTGTCTATGGTGACAATTATCCCCGACAACAAGAGGGCTATTTGCGCTACAATTATTTTTGCGCCCTTTGCAACATCTTTTATTGGCCAGGAGGGTAAATTTAATGTCAGTCTGTGTATTTTGTAAGCTTATAACCACGCTTGCTATGGAAGCAATCAACTTAGCACAGGGACAACATTGATTAGTGCGTATAAAGCATTAAGATACATGTCGACAAAACCTATCCCTATATTACAGAAGATGACCCTTTTCATCAGAATAAAGTGCAGATAGTACAGTTACTGGTGGCTGTTTGAGCATTTTGTTATCTGGGCCTGAAAACAAAGCTACTAAATTATGTCTTTTGCCAAAAATGGTGCAAAAGTGAAGTATATTAAAAAACCTGAAAAGGGCGCCGACATACGATTTTGGTCCGTCAGAGGGGCGACCGCCCCCCCCCCCCCGAACATATGGCAGCTCCGCCACAGGACACAATCAAACATTTTCCTTTCTTACTGGCTCTCGGTCACAAGCATGGTGTCACATAAAGACGTTTTTAGCCTGCCGCACTGTCATAGGGAGCTACTTATTTTTGTAAAAAATTGCACTGATGATCTGTTTTAGCAATGACCTACATACCTGGATTTAAGGCCTTGCCGAAAATTGAAGCAACAGAGCCAACGTATTGTGTGTGGCAAAAGCGTCGTGCAACAGAGCCTTTTTACACACATTTTGAGAGGCAATTTGATAGGATGCTTTGATAATTTGACGTTTTGGCTTGAAATAAGGTCAAATATGTTGTGGTATGTGTTCGTTTTTAACAAAAAATGTCAATTAATATTACTCTGAAAATTGAACAAGATCATGGGGGCAAAACTTTCACGTCTCAGTCCTCTTTCACAGTGCAATTTAGTTCAATAAAAAGTGGGGGCACATGTCAAGTCTAACCCTATACTCAAGCCCACAAAATCGCCCCTAACAACTCCACCCCTCCGTTCATAGCGGCCAAACACCTTCAAATGTTTATTTTATGCATGAAAAGTAAACAGCTTCAACTCGATCCTTAGGTAGGAGCGTTGAATAATAAAGTCAATAAACCACGCGACCTAACCAACTCTTTCTCAGAATTGAATTTTTACTGTCCAAGTGAAGACTAGTCAAATGCCGATGCGTCATTGTGGTCAATAACCCGTATATGGCACAGTGGGGGCAATGCAGTCACTCAAGTCGCCCCCTACTTGCTGGACCCCATTCGTGTTTGTCAGATGTTCCCATTAGGGGTCCAACTGGGCTAGCCTTTACCAACTGAAGCTCTGCTGGGCCTAGCTTTAACAGGTGAAGTCCAGCTGGGTTCCGGCTGGGCCTCAACTGGTAACGGCTAGCCCAGTTGGGCCCAGAGTGGAAACACCTGACAAACATGAATGGATAACCCACTCAGCTGGGGCCCAGCAAGTAGCCCAGCTGGAGCCCAGTCGGGGCGCAACTGGAAATGTTGGCTGGGTAGGTAGTAAGTTAACTTATATGGGTCCCTTATGGGTAAGGTCCCCTGTGAACTGAGGGTTGTAGGACATGCCCACGATATTCCCCGCCTGTCGTAAGAGGCGACTAAACGTGCCGGGAGGACTTGTACCCCATTTGACCTATGTAACACTAAATATTTGTAACACATTCGTGCTGGTGTGTCGCTAGTTCCTATCTACATATAACCCTTATGCATGGGTAAGCCCATACCGGTGGGGGCGTTTACCGAGATTGATAAGGGGCACATATGGGTGAGCCCACATGCACATGGATATTAAAAGATTGAAGTTGACTCATATTCTTCCACACACTATCAGTTTCCGATATGGGTCATTTGGATTAATTAAAAGGGCTGCCATGGGTCTCTATAATCCCGAGTGCAAAACCATATGGGCCCTCAAGGGTTATGAAATGGGTCTCGTAAGATTCCCTTAGTATGTGAATGTTACCGGTAAAATGGTTACTTTTTGCAGGTGGGGGGGGGGTGCTGATGGGAGACTTTGAGAGACATAGAACAGAATAAATTTGTTGAAGGCGAGAGCCTTGGGTAATTAAACCTGACCGGCTTGTCCGGCAAGGGACTTTTTTCAAGGTCAGACTTTTTTAGGAGGCAAATTTGTCAGGATTGACTTTGTAACCGGGATTCCTAATTTGTTATTGGCGAGACTGTGTAGAGGAGACTCCAGTTGTGGGAGACTTTGCTTGGGTGCCTTGTAAAAGCATGAACTGGAAGTACTCCCATTTAGTATGGACCTACGTATCGGCATCATGAAACCAGCACAGGCATCAATGTTTCTAACTTCATATATTTGCAATTTGTTGCTGCATAATTGAAACAAAAAGCAGCACACGATCTCGGCATTTCTGTTGTCTTCCATTTAGATTGCATACAATGTATATATTTCAGTCAGAAAATCAAAAAATTTAGCTTGGTTAAAAGTTTGTCAGTTGTCACTGTACATACGGCTGAAGGTTTTTGCCACCTGCAAAATGGCACCTCAAGACTTCCGGTTGCTTCAAGTTGTCAAGCAGTTACGTGGCACGCACGCCTTACATCCATGTAGGTAGATCAGAGGCTTTTAGCCAGCCATGTGAAAACCATAAAAATGCTTTTCTGTTCTCGTGATCGGCCTCAGTAGTGGAAGCACAGAATAACTTGAAGGCACTGTTTCAGTCGAGTCTCGCGCTCAGAGTCAGTCCTGGACCAGAAGCAGGCTCAGAGTCCCGAACCAAACGATGCATGTAACAAAAGTTTTCCAATGTAACAAAATTTTCCAATATTGGCTGTTAATCGCAAATATCGGAACGGGTCTGGTGCTGGCCCGCGACAACCCAAAGTCTTGATCAAGACCCTATTGTTTGTTCAACATTTGCTACTCTCTCTTGAGTATCTTTAGAAACTCTCAGCTCCGTTTTTAGCCGGTGGAGCATTTTGCAGGTTTTCATTCAAAGCTCAAAAGGGCCGAAATGGGGCCTTGGACCTAAAATTTCAGCATGCCATTCAGAGATCACTAACCAAGCATTCTTGTTACAGACTGTCAACGCTTTTAAAAATAATTCAACGGCAGGGTTAAGCATTTTATAATATTTCTCTTTTATTTAACAAAATGGACCTCTGGACCACATTTTGGGCCTTGGACCCAAGCATCCTGTGCATAATGAAGGTAACAACAACCGAGTGTCAATAAAAACAAGCATGAAAGTTGTACAAGACAACTTGTACAAGATGGCATAGTGCAGAATTTCATGAAAAGGGCCAAAAGGCCCAGATGGGGCTGTGAACCTAAAATTCTAGCACACTATTCAGTGATTACTAACCAAGCATCATTATTACAGACTGCCAACTCTTTTAACAATAATTCTAAGACAGGCTTAAACATTTTGTAATATTTCACATAATGGTCCATAGAGGCCATCCTGGGCCTTAGATCCAAAAATCATGAACACCCAAAAAAACCACTACCAGAGTACCATTACGACAAACCATCAACAATGTACAAGATTATCTGTAGGGGAAGAGAGTTTATGTATAAATTTTCTTAAACGGGCCATAAGGCCCACATGGGAACTTGGGACCAAAATTCCTGGGAACCCCAGATAGTCCACTACTCACATAATGTAATTTCCTAGTTTCAAACAAATCCATGAAAGCATGCCGTAATAAAAGCATTCTGAACAAATTGTGGACAGACAGACACACAGACAGACAGACAGATAAATAGAGTGATGGTTTCTGATCACAATAGCTCACACCAGCATGCTAGTATGAGCTTAAAGTCAAAAGAAGCAAATTTCTATGGCATTTTTAAAAATCCGCAGCATTTTGGTGTCCCCCTCAGAGGGTTATGTTGGTAAGTTTTGTTGCTTTGCCATTTACACAAATCTTCAAATTTTGGGGTCAATTAAGTTACATGAAGAGATATTCCCTGAAGGTTAACAGAAAACTTTAATTCCATGACTCTTGAACCAAATATTTTACTTCAATGAACAATTGAATTTTTGGTGACCCCCCTGCTGTCATAGTTAATTCGGTTATTGGAAACAAAAATATAATGAAATGGAGACATCTTGCTATATGTATTATTGCGAACAGTGGTTTATAATGTATTTGACTGTTTCCAGGTCAGCCTATTCTTTGAAAATCAAATTAGCACATTTCATGTTTAGAGCAATGGGTACACAAAATCTTTGTGTCTTTCAAATATCACATATTTCCAAAAAAGATAAAATATAATATATCAAATGACAAGTTTAACAGTCTTAAAGTCTCAAAGAGAAAAATTTGTACACTTGATCATCTTTTACTGGGTAAAAATAGTCAAAATTGTCCAAAATATGCAAAAGTGTAGACTCTTTGACACCTGAAAGTGTTGACAACAATGACACTCAATTTTTTTTTTTTTTAAGTTTTGGAAAATTATTTCAAACTTCTTCCATATTTTTTCAAGAAAGGATCCTAAATCAAACTCAACTTTGGATTTTCAACCATCTAGGATTTTCTTCATTCTTTTAAGAGGAGATTAAAGGCTGCTTTGGTGTCCCCGGTATGTTGTTAAATTTGATGGCTTCATTTGTTTGAATGAGTCCCATCACACCTACATCATGTTGTTTGTAATTTTTTTTTATATAAACTGCTGACTATACTCTATCCACTGTAGAGTGTAAATTTCAACCAGTTACATTGGTTGCAATTATGATGAAATCACTGAAATACAGATGAAATCACTGAAATACAGAATAATTTAACAGAAGGCATACCCAAGGAGGGAGTGGGGTATGTCACACATGACTTCCGTAGTTGTAGTGTTATGTCACAAAGTGAAAGAAAGTGCAAGTTTTGACACAAGACCAATCATTACAATTTTTTTGTGGATTTCTGAGCAACATTATAAGAAAATTGTTCTTCCACTTGTGAGATATATCCTGAAAACTGTACTTTAATTGGATTCCCCAAATGGCTAAAGTGTATTCACGTCTACTGGTGATTAATTGATAACAACTACAGTACCAAGTATAAGACCAGGCAAATTTAGAGGTCCTAGACTTTCATAAGAAAATATGCGATATGCAACTTCAAGAAGAAAAGAACATGTCCGATTCAGATGCCTGTCAGATATGATGATGTTAATTAGTTTAGGAGTTTAACTGTCCAGTTTCGAACCTATTGGTGAAGTCAAGCCGGCAAAGGCCTTTGATGATGGCTATGATGATGTTACAAATTCACTAAGCATGTGGAAATATGTCACCCCAGAAACTGAACTGAAACCATCGTCACTAAATAACAGGAAATATTTTAGTGATGTATGTTGACTAGGGCTAACAACGTCTCTGCTACACAAAGAGTAAATTCAAACAACACTCTCTGTATAGCAGTGTAGCCTGAAAACAAACGCTGGTAGCCTAGTCTATCTCCTCATCCAGCCAATTGCATTACTTGACGTGGGTTAAGTTAGTTGAAGTTGACTCCTGAATGATGTTACGGAAGGCCTGTCTCTTTGAGGGGGGTTAAGTTAGTTGAAGTAGGCTCCTGAATGATGTTATGGAAGGCCTGTCTCTTTGAGGACTAGCCTCTGTACATGGTACTAGCTGGGTTTTCTCCTTGACACATGGCTATCCAGATTCTCACACTGAGGTGTCCCCTCTGCCATAGCAACTTTAGTCTTGGCCAACTTCAATCTATTTTCACTGTTTCAAGAGCTTGGTACCCACATGGCGGACTCCGGGTAGATGAGATCCATGTTTATCTTCTATCTACTGTAAGCTCATTGCCACATACTTACACTGCAAGATCCAGTTGTATCATGGGGTAAGAAACCACAGAGAAATTGTTGGGACCAAAGATCTGAAAAAAAATTTGCAAACTTGACCTCTTTAAACATCAGTGATAGGTAAGTAAGGTAGATAAACTGTAAAAATAGCTCTTAAGATTTAATCACTGAAAAGTGAACCAACTGTTTTTGTACTTTTTGTAGTAAGCCTACGAATAGTTGGTGCTTACTTTGGGTATACATATGGTTTAGGCTAGCCTATTTCCAGTGCAAAACAGTAAAAAAAGAGGTTCATTTCTCAGTGATTGGCACTTGCATAGCTGTCAATTTAAGCTTTCTTTTGGAGTGTAGAACACAGTCATCATTTTAAAGCTTGCCTAATGCCTGTACAGGTTTATACATGACTGTCCCTCAGGTGATACTGGGCCTGAACTGCTGCACTACTTACAGTAGTACAGTAAAACTTAATTAGACTTAACGTATAGGCTACAGTAGGCCAATGTATAATATTATGTGACAGTGTTACGCCTTCCCTTTACCGAACAAAATCAAACTCACGATAAGGCCTACTTCAGCTAAATTCTCACAATTAATTTCTGGAAAAGAAAATATGGACCTGAAATCATGATCAATTCACCATCACAAATGAACTCATTGGTACTGCAATATTAATCCAACAAATCATTTGCTCTCTAAACTCTTTGCCCATTACTCAGCATGCAGGTAAGTTTTGGGTCCTAGTAACATTGGTGTCAATATGCTCTGATACTATTTTTTGTCAACTGGCACACAGGTTACAAATCAAACTACTGTACTTTTACACAATACATTTAGTTCATGCATTTTTCCTCTTTATTGTGAAAATCAGTTATCATAAATTCGTGACATTATCAACAAAACTGAAGAACAAAAAATGTTGAATCTGCCCTAGCTACAGTAACTTCAGACATCAAAGAAACATTTTATCATTACCTTCCAAACATGACAAGAAATGGTGAAATGCGAGCTGAAAGGTGGACCAAAACGTGATAGCCGTACAGGCATTGGTCGATATATCTGCTGCCATTCTCAGTCAATGGAAGTGGTCCTATTATGTCAACTCTCACCTAGTACAGATATTAAAGTGTACATGAATTGATGTTAATGGCGACATGGCATAAAGATTGACAGTGGAAATTTCTTACATGTGACAATATCATAGCATTGCATAAGGATCAGATAACTTATAAGAGCCAACAAAATATCAACTTTTCTTCCCGGCCTTCACAATGCTAAATGTGCAGACAAGTGGTTGGTTGTTTAATAGTGAGGGAGGAGTTTGGGATGTTCAGATTATGCCTTTAAACAAGCAATTGCACACATACTGTAGGCCAGCAATATCACACTCAATGTGTTCTTGCCCTAACTCATATTGCCATTCAATGAGCAGTGCCCACTCAATTTTCTGGGTGGGAAGGTCTGGGAGCTACAGTATGTCATGATTTTGCTTAATTTAATGTTTGCACCTGCAGATTATGGCCTTTGTGGTATGCTCATCAGGTCTTATCATATATTACCTGATTTTTTTTTACACCAATACTAATACCAGTTCTCGAGAAAATACCGGTACTTGAAAAAATACCTGTCCTCTTTTATATTTGCTGACAAAAATAACTGTTAGGATGTGTGGATGATTAAAATATTTACACGAACATATAGGGCCTGCAAGGTTATAACCCAATCAAACACCCAGATGCATTAATGTGCAGGATAACATGGGGCCATGCTTGGCTTAGGTTCCTTCCCACCCGACTTCCCTACCCGAAAGTTGGGAACCGGTACTGCCTCAATACCGGTTCTCTATGTCTTACAATACCGGTACCATTATTTTCCAGGTACCGCCAAACCCTAGCGGTGACTGCTTAGTATTCGCAGCAGTACCTTCAAGGCTTCACCAAACAGCTCAAACAGCTTCACCAAACAGCTCATACAATAAAGACGTTAATCCCCCGGGTTAGATTAAGGGTCCAAGGGACCAATGAGACGGGGGACTATTGGGACAGGGGTTCAGAAGATATCTTTGTTGCCACTTTTGATCACTGTCAGAGAACAATGCAATTCCGATACAGTACATGTGTAAGGCGATAACTAAATTCTTTAAGACTATCCCGTTGTATATTTCATGCAAGTTAAGTGAAGTTTTGGTGATTTACGAAAATGTTTTCTTTTTCGCCACCCTCAAAGTAATCTAAACAATGAGGAAAGTCAGTAAACTGTGTTGTGCCAAACCTGACTTCGTTGACATTCTTTCATGTTAAACGAATAATACACTGACAAATACCCTCAAAATGTTAAACCCATTACAGTCACTCCTTTTTTACCTTTGAAGAAAGTAATTATACGAATTGTATACTTGATGGTTCTTCAATGTATGCACTTTAACAGTATAAACTTCAGTGTATGCACTTCTACAGTGTATGGACTTTGTTTTGTGGAAGAACTGCCGAGAAGACACTTTTACAAAGGAGGACAGTTGTTTTTGTTACACCGGCCCTCTGCGGATAACTCTTGATAAATGGGAGACACCGGCTCCGCAGGAAGAATGATTATATTAATGTAGTTAATTACACCTTGTGGTATCCAGTTTGGAAGAATCTGAGGGGATGATCAGTTTTCATGGGCGTACCAGGCGGGGTGCAGGGGGCACTGGCCTTCCCAATTTGGGCAAAAGCAGTTGGTCCATTCGGTCAAAACATGATAAATGGTGCCATTATTCGGGCAAAATTTGCTCTTGACTTTCTCACAAAAGTTATCCCCGTACGCCTATGTCAATTCTACTCGGCACTCTTGCCACGTGCGAGAGAAGCACTAAAATTTTCGCTTCTATGGTAGAATTTTCCCTCTAGTTTTGTAGAAAAATGATAGTACAAAGTCTCCAAAGTGAAGTTAACAAGACTGTCATCACAATGTACGATGCTTCGTTAGCTCTGCAAGATTTAGCATGTAACCCCGTTATGATCCACGATTATTAACTTTGGGCCTACAATTGACTAGAATATAATACACTACTTATGATGTGTTTTGGTTGTACAACTTCGACTGTAAGAATTTCCTGCACGAAAAACTAGTGCAGACATTTGAAAAGAAATTCGTAGTGAAGTCTGATGGCTGACTCAATAATGGGTGGTGAGAGACCACACCCTTTGGGAGGATGAAGCTCCCGTTCGGGATCCAACAACCCGAAGCCCAGCCAGATATACCAATTTACCGAATGCGTAATTTCAAAGCTTGGCGCGTCTAACAAATTAAGACTCTGTTGAAGGAAACGTGAAAATATTTGGTTCTTGTTTAAGAATCTTAGAAAACTGGGTTTCAATGGAAGAACTTCCCCTCCTCATCTCACCCAATTCCAGTTTTCTATTATTCCCAGTCTCCCCCAAAACTGCTTCCATGGGTGTATATCATATCATGGGCTATATTCCCCATCTCTTTTTAAAGGAGGTACATCGCCAACAAATATCCCTTCCCACATTTTTCAAAAAATGAACAATGACACTGTGATGAAATCGTAAAATTTATTTTCAGATCAATTAACAAAAATTCAAAAATTACTTCTCTTGCATGATCATACAAGAAGCAAAGCTTGGGTACAAATATATATCGATTTGATTGTAATGTGAGCAGAATGGGCTATATTCCCCATCTCTTTTTAAAGGAGGTACATCGCCAACAAATATCCCTTCCCACATTTTTCAAATAATGAACAATGACACTGTGATGAAATCCATCGTAAAATTTATTTTCAGATCAATTTACAAAAATTCAAAAATTACTTCTATTGCATGATCATACAAAAAACAAAGCTTAGGTACAACTATATATCGATTTGATTGTAGTGTGGGCAGAAAAGGAAATAGATGGTGACATTTCTGTACATTCCTAACAACTTGAAGCTAGATTACCTGGCAAAACAATATCTGCAAATCCATTTTGATGCAGTATTTACAACTGTTTTGATCAACGAAGTATCTTACCACAGAAAATAAACGTGGTATTTAGTATGTTGAACGCCTGAAAAAAAATAAAAGATTTCATGGAATTTTTCACTATTGTAAGTTTCCACGGTACTAAACGTCGGCAAATTTGGTATTTGATTTTGGATGACATGTCACTTAAAGGTAAAGTGTCCCAACTTTTATGTTATTAACGCTAAATTTTGCCCAAGTATAGCGCCATTTCAGACCTAAACCTTCTAATAACGTCCCCCTTTTCAATTGCCTAAAGCTAATAAAACCATTCTTTTAGGGTGCAAATGTTTGCAATAACTAACCAAATTATTTTCGATTTTTAATTTATTTTTTTATATTTTTTTTTTGGGGGGGGAGGGGTCTTCAAAGGGGACACATTGTACTGTTCTTTTTTTGAAAATCATAAAGAAAATCAGGCTGCCCAAATTTTTTGAATAAGAAGATAAATTTTGTGCTAAATGTAGAAACATTTCCCTACATTATAGGCCTGGATCGATGCCATTGTGGCCTTGAGCCCTTTCTTGTGCATGCAGACCCTATTAAATTGTTCAAAAGGTTATTCTGAGGTGATACAAGGCCTGTATTATGTAATGAACACTCTCTGTGTATGTTGTTTAATGTGAGGTATTCTGCACTCTACAAAGTGTGATGTCAATCAAAGATTATCCAGGAACTGAGAAACTATATCCCGGCAACCGAAGGGTCGTGGAAGACAGACCTTGTCCATTAACATAAGCTTAGCGCATGAACTTAGCATTGAGACACGTATTGATATTTTTAAACATGATTATATCTGAATTAATATTTTCCCCGAACCGCGATAAAAAAGAACATTTCTGGTTTTCGATTAAGCATCGCATTTATTTAGAATCGATCACGCTCAAATGGAATAACGATTTGTGAAACATTGCATATTTATAATATCATATCCAGAGGCGGATTCATACATTCCAAACAGGGGCTGACCTTAGAGAAATCAGGGGGTGTGAAGGAGTTACACTGCCAATTTCCCACATGTTTTATTGTTGATGTGGCGAAAAGAGGGGGGGGGGCTGAAGCCATAACCCCCCCCCCCCCCTTTCCCCTTGGATCCGCACCTGATATCCCAATCGTGCGTTTAACGGCTTAAGACAAATGTTAGTGACGATGAAAGTCCGTAGCGAGCCCCGAAAAATTTTGTAATCTTAAAAAGACAAGGTTACAGAAAACAAATCACGTGCATTAATAAACGCGTTTTGGGGAGAAAAAAGTTTTGTTTAAAAATATACTGCGACCATCGTGTACAGGTAGAACAAATGTACTCTCTATCCAGTTGATTTTTGTGTGGGGGCACAGCGGTCTGCACGGGGAGCGGCTAGGTCCCGATGCCCACTACTAGCCTGGGTACGTTTCTGCGCAGTACGCAAATGTGCATTTGATAGTTACCACATGATACAGCAATGGATAGACCCGATGTCTTCTTCAAAATCTTTTATGGTTTCAATGCAGCCCTTGAAGCTCAGTTACATCTTTTTCAGTTAGCTAAAACAACCACAACATACATAGAGGAAGCCCCATTAGGCTTTTATGACTTTAAACTTTCCGTCGGATATGCGAGCAACTTTACATTTTGCCTAAAACTTATGTAGATCATCATGAACGGGTATGGACGGTTCTTGGATAATAAGTCTACCTTACTTTGACCCCACTGGGGATCGAATCCCTAATCTCCTGGTTGCTAAGATTTATTTTTTCAATTCAAATTGCATCACCGTATATTATTAAGGGCATGCCATCCACCTCAACACTAACTTCAACTCCAGTTTACATGATGTTAATGTTTTGTAACCTTTTGGTTACGCGTGTTTCGTCGCTTAAATATGGAATGTTACTAGCTATATACAGATAAAAAATTTCAGAAATGATGCGACGTTCATGAATGATTTTTTGTCAAAGGAATATACTGCCAATAAACAGAAGTACCTAATTTGTTTTTTCTTTTTTGTTTTGTTTTTTTGTTTCTGACAATCTTATGACAAAGCAAATTCTTACTATAAAGGAAATGCAGTGACTCCAACTTGAAGTAATGCAGTGACCTGGCCTGTTTCAAAGTAATTGGCTCTTGAGAGTCATGTGAGTCTGTGACAGCATTTTCCGCTCCTCATTGTGAAATTTACTAGGAGTTTCTGCTTGCTTTACCTAAAATATGAATTGTTTAATCCTTATATGTCATGAAGGATACTTGAGAAATGAAAAGAAAATTGTGAGGTTTAGCTGTTGCTTCAAGACAGTTTGGGCGATAGCTCCTGCCCCTCTAAATATTCTTCTCACTTTAATCTTTTGAGAGCATGCAAAGGATTGAATTGCAAACATGTGTATCTCACATGTGCTGGAAACATTTCTGGTCCAACTTCCACCCTTATATCTTACTTAATTCCTGAGAAGTAAAACGTTTAAATTGTATCATTTTATTTTCCGTATTTTTTGTAAGAAATTCTTCCTATGCAAGTCACATTGGCTGTCATCCCCCCTCTCTCTCAGCCCCTCTGTGGGTATTCTTTTTATTGCATCCTCTTTCTTGGGCCTAACTTGATTATTATCAAAGCAAAAGACTTTCCAGAAATGCGAGATCCTCAAGTAAAACTTTCCTCATCCACTCATGGGTACCTCGCGATTTTAACCAGGAAAACATGGGATATATTTTCTTTCACTGGTGTCGTTGAATAGCGCTATGTCATAACAGCATATTGACCTTCAGATGCTTTCTGGTGACCTTCACATTGACGTACGGCATGATGGAACTTTGGGGATTTCCAAAATTTTTGAAGTTAAGTTACGATACTCTTCTTCAGAATCCAGAGTACTGTCTTGGTGTCCCATCTGACGTCCCATGCTGAGTGGTTCATTCGTCGATGGGTGTGAGGAATGACCTTCCTGACCGGGTATTTCGCTGTAATCTTCTTTCCGTGTGACAACTTCATTTGAAAGTATTATCTCATGGCTGTAAAGAGGTTTATCTGTAACGTTATGTAGCTGAGTGTTAATATCTGTGTAGATATCACCAGTATGATAAGTATGAGTACATCTAAATCTTTGAGAATATCGTTTTTTCCTAATTAATTTTAGATAGTGTAAACAAATGCAAAGTAAGATTAAAACACAAAATGAAATTACTACTATAACACATGAAACCATAAGCAATATATGTAGGTAGTAAAAGCTGCTTTTGATCCGCAGAGAAGTTGTCATAGAACTTTGTGTTAAAGAAACCGAAGTTGTCAAAAAACTTGTTACGTTTTTTATCTGAGTGTTTCTTTGCTGCGTAGTCGGTATATCTGTTAATGACGAGGTAATAGCACCTATAAGAGAGCACGATACGTAAGACTTATACATGCACATGCTCATTTCCTGTTGATTGGAGGCGTTACCGTCTTTTGACAATTGAGGAATGAATAGAAATTTGTCTGTGACAGTGCATTGAACATCCCTATAACACAATGTTGTGATATTGTCTTCAGATATAGCAAAATCACAGTTGAGTAAATATGTAAAACGACTTTGAGTTCCATATCTGAAAGATGCATCTAGAGAAATGGGTGCATTGCTTTGGTAAATGTAGAAAAAACGTACTTCTGAAGGAAGATTTTGACAGACCCAGATTTGTTGAAAGTTGTTGTAACTGATATTTAAAGATAAAAGGTGTTTCTTATTTTGAAATATATCCGTTGGTAGATGAGAAATTTTGTTGTGACTCAGATCAGCAAATATAATATTATTTGCCTCTGAAAAGAAAAGAAGGTTTTCAAGGGATGTTATCTGGTTGTGACTTAGATTAACGTGTTTCAGCCTCCAAAGGGAAAACGAGGCATTACAAGAATTGTCGATTTTGTTGAAGCTAAGATCGATGAATTCCAGATTTTTCAAAAGAATGAAGCAGTTCGTTTTCCAGTAGGTGCAGTCTTCAATGGTGATATTATTGACAGAAATGTTTAGGATCCTGAGTTTTATGGATGCGGTACTTGTACAATCTAGGTGACTTAGATAATTATTTGACAAATCAACGTCTTGTATCACATGCTCCTGCCCGGTGCAGATTTGTGTCATATAGACCATCGTACCCCCGATACATCTCTCGCTGCATATGGCAGTATCGTTAACGCAGGAGCTACAGTAAGGGGCGGCGAAATCAGGGCATATTCCATGGATATGACCACAAAGCATGAGCAATGTGCAGTAATAATAAGGAGCCCATTCGATGATCATATTCTTATCTGTTTGAAAGAACGTTATACGTAGGATATTTTCATGCAAAAACGTACGGTAGTACTTCGATCCCCTGTCGTCCTCTCACTAGTTATCTAATATATAAACGAGCGCTCCTCTAACTACAGTTGATGAAAAACGGTGGTGTGCAGTTGCTTTGTAATAATAAAAACTCTTTCAACTGTTTAAAGCCTACACCTGTTGCCGTGAACTGTCATATTACAGTTGACATGTTGCATAATACTGTTCAAAGGCCTGAGGCCGTATAGTATCCTCTTGAATAACCACAAAGTATCAACAGACTGCAAACTTGAGTAGATGTCAACAGGATGGCCATTTCAGTATCTGTTGAAATGAAAACGAAATGTCAAGCTATTTTCATTATGCATTGATGATACTAAGTTTGCATACTTGTATAGCATATAGCGGTCAAAATAGAAGGGGTAAATTGCCATATCTTTCTACAGAAGGCTGCATTAATTAAAAAAAAAACTTTAAATTTAAATGGTGCTAAAATAGTGCACTCTAAAATGTCCGTGTTCAAATTTAAACCAGATCCGTTCAAAGGAGAACCGAACCGAAATTTTTTCCGATATTTGACGAGGTTAGGTTCATTTCAAATCATAATCGCTCACTCCAAATAGGTATGATGGTTCTCTCTTCGAAGATACCACTTATACAATGACAATGGGGAAGAAGTGGTCTTAGCAAAATCAGATTGTGAGAAGGATTCACGTGTTCTTGTTGGCAGTGGTCCTGGCTTTTTGAAACGAACGCACTCCAGCACCAAGTGAGCAAGGAGAGTAGTAACATTGGCCTCATTAGGCATGCATTAGCATTTTGGGACGAAAAAATCGTCAACTCATTATTTCAGGTGCTTGTTAGGCTGCTTTTGGAATATGCTGCCCCTTATCATGGTCACCTTATTATCAACGTGATATTGATGCTTTGGAAAAAGTTCAGAGAAGAGCAACTAGGTTGTTCCATCATATCCTTTAAGGACTTGAGTTATCCGGAAAGACTAAGGAAACTTAAATTGCCATCTTCTAAATGTCGTAGATTGAGAAGTGACATCGAGCTATTTCAAATGTTATTATGTGTGTGTGATAGGGATATGTTACTGACTGGGGGTTTCTTAACTTTAATACAGCGGCTCATTACCGTGGCCACAGTTGCAAGTTACCCAAAAGAGTCTTGTAGACTACACATGAAGAAAAATTCAGTTTTGTTTGGAGAGTTTTGGCATTTGGAAAAACCTCCATGAAAGTGTAATTCAGCTTTAACTATTTTCCAATTTGAAAGGCTTTGGACACTATAGTGTTGGGCAGGCCAGGAGATTTTGTATGACTATAGTGCTGATTTATAAGTTAATTAGCTGGCTGGCAATCACGCATAACTTTGATGGCGTCGCTAATGTTGCCGAAGGTACAGAGAGGTCAATAGACCTCCGTCTACTGGGGCTCTTAACGACCCTAAGAAGTGACACCGAATGCTCGATTTAACGCTGACACTGTGTAAATATAGCAAACACGGAGTTTCCGAAGAAGTGGTACTGCTCTTTTTGTAAGGGAGAAACATATTTTCAGATATCTTGGAACTAGTTCTTGACCATACAAGAAGTACTTCTCGACCCCCGTGGAAGTGTTTGGTTCGTTTCTCCGTTGTGATGCATGGCTTCAACACCGTAGCATGTGCACATTAAAAGATAAAGATAAGGTACAAGCACTCCCTTCACTGCATGGACTTCATTGAATTGTGACAGAAAACCTCCGGTTATACCCCAGATTATCTGGCCTTCAAGCTTTCCACTAATTTTAAGGGCCCTTAGTGAAGTTAGTGTGCTCCGGTTTTATCGCTCTTATGGTTTGTGGGTCCAATTTCGTGTGTCCAACTTCAGTTTTTGATAGACTTTTGACATCTTTGTTCCAGATAAGTGATCATCTAATTTCACTGAAGATATGAAGATGGTACAATGTGATGTCTACAAGTTTGTAAATACCCCAAACCAGCAAGTCTTCAGTTCCAACCCTTCACTGGTGCATTGCACGGCAGAGGACCTCACAGGGGATCCTGAGACGACCTCAGTCGACGATTTGTAGAAACTATTCATGTATAATATTTCTTTCCAGAATATGCTTGATTATGGAAGAAAAATTCAGAGTGACGTAACATCAAAATATAAAAGTGAACTTACCGGAATAAACGGAACTTTGAATGTGCTCTTTTCTTTTATTTGATGTATGGAGACACTGCCAGTCAAATGGAATGAGATTGATATGATCATCTTTGAAGTATAAGTACTGAAAGTTACTTCCCGATAGGATTGACATACAGAAGGCTTTCAAAGTCTACAGAGTTAACAGACTACAACTAAGATGTCAGAGATTTTCAGATTTACACTTTCGATGTACAATTCTGCAAACGTTGAAACTGAAAGTCGTGAAGATAAGAAAGCTATATACGCTCCATAGATATTTTACGCAAAGAAGCATTAAATAGTCGCCCAAAACATAAATTTTATGTTCTTTTTTATCTTTGTTTTTAAATTATTGTTTATTGTTTATTTTTTTATTGTTTATTTTTTTCAACTGTACTACATGCAAACGTACATTCATTATCATTATTATTATGATACAATACGTAATAATATTTACAAGAAACGTGAGTATGAAGACAGTAGAAAAGGAACCAGATGAAGCTTGCAAGCTTTTCTAGTCTGGCCCTAATAACTGAGATGTTCTTAATTGCTTACACAACTAGAATATATAAATACGAATATGACTCATATGACATTTACATGATTGTATACAAAGAATTGCTGCTAGTTTGATGCGTACTTTTAGCCAGATTTTTAATTATTTATTTATTTGATTATTTATTTACTTTTTTTGCCAGGTAAAATTAATTATCCACATACAATAACAAGAAGGATTTCTTTAAGTACTTCTTGAATAGATTAAGGTTAGGGGCATTTCTTATGCTAATGTCAAGAGAGTTCCAGAGAGATACCCCGCTACTTCTCACGTGAGAGTGCGCAAACATTGTCCTAGTATATGGCTGGAGAAGATTATCTCTTCTTCTTGTTGGATAGTTGTGATGACAACTATTAAGGTTGAAAAAGGAATGGAAATCAGGAGGGAGTTGACCGCTGTTGTGCCTATACAAAAGAACGCCTAACTGGTAATTGTAGTGGTCCTTTAGAGTTAGAATATTATAATGGTGAAAAAGTGGAAGAGAATGAGTGTATGGTGAAGCTTTTGATATAGTTCGTACAGCCCTCTTTTGAAGAATAAAAAGCTTGTCTGTATATGTTGGCAAGGCATTACCCCATAGTAAAATACTATAAGTAAGGTGTGGTAAAATTAATGCATTATAGATAGTTAACAAGGAACAACTAGGGATATAATGTTTTAGTCTATTCATAACACCGACGATTTTAGAAACGGATTTAGTAACGTTATGAATGTGATCCTGCCATGTAAGTTTATTATCAATTGTAACCCCTAAGAACTTAGTAGAATTTTCACTACTTATGATGGTGTTCTTAAAATTTATAGTAAAACGTGCAGTGTCACCTTTCATGTTATTAAAAACCAATAATTTAGTTTTACTTATATTTAATGATAACTTGTTTGACGCTAACCATTCAGAAACATTTTTTAACTCTGAAGAAACAACTTGGAGGGCTCGACTGACATCAGGATTATGATAATAAACAGTTGTGTCATCGGCAAATAATACAAACTTCAGTAATTTTGACGACTTATACATATCATTGATATATAATATAAAAAGAAGAGGTCCCAGTATTGAACCTTGCGGAACGCCGATATTAATATTATTAAGATTAGAGTCCTTCCCTTTAAAACGGACAAATTGTTTACGATTAGAAAGATAACTTTTAAACCAATCAAATGCCACACCCCGTATTCCATATCTGTACAGTTTGTTCAATAAAATTTCATGATTTATAGTATTAAAAGCTTTAGATAAATCGATAAATAAGGCCACGGTGCTGACTCTATTATCTAGGTTACACACTATATCATCAACAAACTTTAAAGCAGCCATATATGTGGAGTGATCCTTCCGAAATCCATACTGCCCGGAATATAATAGGTTATTCTTATTTATAAAAGCTG
Source organism: Holothuria scabra (assembly GCA_037179385.1). Classification (NCBI taxonomy): domain Eukaryota; kingdom Metazoa; phylum Echinodermata; class Holothuroidea; order Aspidochirotida; family Holothuriidae; genus Holothuria; species Holothuria scabra. Next base: position 4,835,836 of record CM074184.1, read on the forward strand.
ATAATCTATTGTATGTAAGTCTTTCAAAAATTTTAGAAATAGCTGGCAGAACTGAAACAGGGCGGTAATTAGATACAGTTTCAGCTCCACCAGATTTATAAATTGGAATGACCTTTGCAATTTTAAGTTCATTCGGGAAAACACCTTCAGAAAAAGATAAATTCAAAATATGAGTAAAGAGGATCAATAATATGGCCATGTATCTGTTTTAAAATATCATTGGTAAGGCAATCATACCCTGGGGATTTCCCACTTTGAAGTTTCAATATAGTACTAACCACTTCCTCATGACTCACTGGGTGCAAAATAAAGGTATCTAAAACACTAATATCATTGAGATAACAATTGTAGTTATAGTACGTTACATCTATTTTAGAAGCTAGATTTTCGCCTACAGATGTGAAGAAATTATTAAAATCATTAGCAAAATTTTGCATGTTATTCGAATCATCATTTGTATGTAAATTCTCAATTCCAGTCGCATTAGCGTTGCCACCCCCTCTGTTCAGTATCCCATTAATACCAGACCAAATCTTCTTACTGTTATTTTTATTTTTACTAAAGTACTCATAGTAATACGATTTCTTGGCATTTCGAATTACCGCAGTTAATCTGTTCTTAAAATTGCGATAATGCAGTAAATTCTGTTCTGTGGGGCTTCGCTTATACGCACAATACAATACATTTTTCTTGCGAATGGACTTTAAAATACCAGAGGTAATCCAAGGTGATTTCTGTAAATTTTTCTTCCACTTAATTTGACGCATAGGACAGTTTCTTTGGAAAATATCACAAAGTTTATTATTAAATTTAGTAAAAGCAGTCTGAGCGTTATTGTCACACAAAATATCATGCCAATCAGTAGAATCTAATTCCAGTTTCATATTCAATATTTTAGAAGTACTAGTATCACGCTTAAAAATAGCAGGCCTAGTGAAATTCCTTCTACACGGACTTAAATGTTCACAAATAATAGCAATGGGATAATGGTCAGATAAATCAGTTCTAATGATGGTAGATCTAGTTGCGAAATTAATATTTGTAAAAATGTTATCAATAAGTGTTTCCGATACTTCTGTCACCCTAGTGGGTTTATCAATTACAGGATAGAATGAGAATGATAATAATGTATTTTTAAGTAAGTCTGCGTTTTGTCCAGACAGTAGATTAACATTAAAATCCCCTGCAATAAAACAAACACTGCGATCATTATTTAAGGTATTTAAAATACTATTAAATTCAAGAATAAATTCATCAACATCTTCCCTTGGAGGTCGGTAAATAACTCCAGTAATAATTGTTTTACAAACCGCCGTTTTAATTTTCACAAATAATGATTCAAAATGATTCTAATTGGTTATATTATCCATAACGACAAACTCCATATCTGTTCGAACATAAAGAGCTACCCCTCCCCCACGTCTATGTGATCGTCCTTTACACACTAGTGTAAAATTTGGGATGTTGTACAGAGCAGTATAGTCATTTTCATACAACCATGTCTCAGTGATTGCAATTATAGAAAAGGGGTAGTTGTTGATATTGCTTATAAAATTTATAATCGAATCAAAATTTTTGGGTAAAGACCTGGCGTTTATGTGTAGTATAGAAAAATCCACATTACTATTGCTACTAGCAAACACATTGAAATTTTCGAAATCTGAATAACAACAATCAATTGGTACCTGTACAAGATTTGGATCTTCCTCGCGTATCATTTAATCAATAATTTTCCTTCACTGGGACTCGGTTCTGTTTTTTTTTTTTTGGTCTCCAACATTTTACTTAGTCGTCTCCCCCTCCCCGCAACACTTTTGAAATCCTGGCCCGGTTACAGGATATTTCACAATTTTCACCACATTTTTGTAAAACTTAATATATTATAGCTTCACTTTTCAGAGGTTGGGGAAGGGAGGGGGTTTCACAACACGAATAAACTAAAATCTTTTCATCTTTGCCGGGAAAGCAGTAGTCCCATCTAAAAGTTGCTGAAAATGGACTCGGCCTAGCCTCGATATTAACCGTTATTTAGCTAACTTTAGAGTCTCGCCCATTTCTTCGCCGGTAAACATCCCCCGATTTGAAGTCTTGTAAACTGCTATTTTGGTTCTCTTATTAGTAAACCTTGGTCTCCATTGCCCACTTTTATCAATCGCTGGCACTACGGTGGTGTTTCTCCCTCTTCCTCCAGTAGGTCTACAGCAATTCTCACTTGGCTTATCTTTGGTCAGATATAATGTGATGTAGGTTCGAATAATGAAACATTGCTCATTTTGGTGTTTTGCCATGCGGATAATTAACGAGCTGTACCGGGTTTCCATCGAAGTATATTCTTCAGCCGCGTAGCTAAGATTTTGTCATGGGAGCTCCCTGCTCAATAGCACAGGCACAGTGGGATTGAATTTGGTTTGCTTATCTATTTCTGATTCCCCCAAAGTCGCATAGGGGGAATCGCTAAGGTATATTCTTGTAGGGGTAAAGTGAGGTGTGTTTCTATAAATCGTGGATATGTTTAAATATTTTCAATTTTTATCTCTTTGAAAAATTTATAGAAATAAATAAAACAATCATGAAATTACCTTCAAAAAATGCAATTAGCTTTCCCAATTGTGGCAACGATGTGACACCAAAACTTGCTTAGAATGCTAAGTAATTAATCTGTGAGTACATGTTAAGAGTTAAATCGCAAGAATTTGTCATAAAGTAGTTAAATGGAAATCTCATTGGGTTATATTTCATCCTCATGGGTTACCTAATTGCTGTTACATCATTTAATTTTAAGTCTGTATTTTTAATAATCTTGTCATGCAAGTCACGTGTCTTCCCCATCCTTTTATTTTGATTGCACTCTTTATCTTACAAGGCCTATAATTATTTTCAAACCCAAGAACTTTCCAGAACTGCAAGATTTTCGGGTGAAATTATCCTCTTCTACTCACGGTTAGGACATCTTCATTCACAAAACCATCTTCTGCTTCATTTCGTTCTATCACCAGTAATCTAATATGTAAAGAGACGCTATTCTAACTACAATTGGCGAAAACGATTTTTGCGGTTTCTTGAAAACTCTTTTAACTGTTTGTACACCTATTTCCACGGACATTCAGCAAAGCATGTAGAGACGCCCAAAGGCCTATGGCCGGACAATATACCTTGAATAATTATAAAGTAGCAGCATGCTGCATCTTAAGCGGATGCCATCTGTTGAAATAAAAAAAATGTTATTTACATTATACACTGATACTAGTCTGCATACTTTTATGCACGAATCCTGTTACAAACTGATGTCGACCGTGCGTGGGTTCCATCATCTTCTCATTTCTTTGGTGTTACTGTCCCATTTTGAATAGTTATATTCAATTAAAAAATCTGAACTTGAAGTGCTTATATTAGAGTTTCTCGGCTTTTTGGCTAAGATCATGGGTAGTATTTGTTCTTTTCATCCCGTCTACAATCTTGGCCGAAAAAAAAACATGGGACAGTCCATCGCTCCATTTTGGTTTGGGCATCATTGAAATGGGAGTGGGGGATTTAGAAGGGCGGCGAAACTATTTGGGAGATCTTGCTACATTTGGGCTAAAAGTGTTCCGTCATTTTTGTTCAGGATTGTAGAATGGAGCCACATGAGAGACCAATGATGTAAAGGGTCTGAGGGCCGTGAGGTCGATTAAGTGATGTCCTTCAATGGACGTATAGCCAGATAGCTTCTTCGGGAAGCAGTTTATAGTTTGGTTTCGCGAACGGCTCTTTGCCACAGATTCGAAAGGACTTTAGAAAAAGTATTTTAGGGCTTGGAGTTGTTTGCAGACGTCTATGGTTTTGGTCTCTCAGTGTCTGGTTTATTTGAATCGGTCAGAACGTTTTTAGGGTCTGGATAGGGATATCGCTATTGAATATAACTGAGTATGACCAAGACCTGCAGATGGACATCTATTCGACTATTTTCGTGGAATTGTTAAAGATGTTTTACTTGTGTAACCTGCTCACTATTGAATGACAATATTGTTACACATGATAACCATACAGCTGTTCAGTTTATGTAGACCAGCCTGGCGTATAATAAGTAACTATTTTGTCAAAGACGGGTAATACTTATCATTTTATCACATCTTTTGTTTTATTATTTGTTTTTTTATTTACAATATATTATCTCAAAGACTCAGTAATTTCATAGTGGTGGGCGGAGTTACCTTCTCGGAAGATGTGCGCTGCTGCTGCAGCTGTGAAGCCGTTATAAAGATTACTACGAACGAATTCGGATCGGGTCGGGGTTTCATCGATTATTGGAATGCGCGATTAAAGCTTTAATGTTTCAGGCTGGTCGATGCTATGTGTTTCCCTCTCGACATTCTGATCTGTCGATATTGTGCACATTGTAAGGAATTATCTAATGCTCATGATATGTAAATGATATATTTGTTGTTCCAATTTCGTCTACATAATTCAGAGCTAGCAGGGATTTGCGCCTAATATGCCGCGTTAACGCAACGTGCAGAATACTCATCAGGGATCCTGGGAGGGTCCCTGGACACCAATTTCACTGACAGAGACTTGAAGTTAGCTTCGTCACTTCACTTCACTTCGTCACTTTGCACTTAATTACGACCCAGAGATCTGTGTAAGGACATGTGATCTGGCAACAGAGATAAGTATGCTCTTTAAAATGAGAGCTTTGTATTTAACAAAATATGATCACAAGAAAAAGTGAATGTGCCAGAAATTAACTTGTGAAGCGGCTTAAAGAAATGTTTCCAGATGGAATATCTCCCCCATAGGGGCTAATTCATTATTCCCAAACCATAACAGAAGAATACTTGGGAAAAGGAATAGACATCGAAAACGACTCTTACCGGATAAGAACTTGTAATTTTGATTTGAATGTTTTTGAAGACACTAACTCTTTTATGTGAAATTAGGAATTGTTGAAACAAGTCTTTGTTTCCAGTTACATTCACGGTACTATTTACACCTTACAAACATATTCGCCATATGCTGCTCCATTTTCAAAGATGTCGTAGACTTACTAAAGGTTAGTATGCTAAGCGTACATTTACCTATTGTCACGTTGTAACCCGTCAAATTGAAACGAACTATACAGATTATTATCAACTACTTATGATCAGTTAATGAGTAATTGATCATTAAATAGCTTTCGTCAGTGGCGTAGCTAGGATTTTTTCCAGGGGGGGGGGGGCAAAGGTATGAAATTTCCCCCAAATTTTTTCCGGTCAATGTGTATGTACTTCATATAGAAAATGCAAATTTACAAGTATAACAACATTACCATGTCATTATATAATATTACCTGCATTTTTAATCTTAAGGTATAACATAGAGCAATTGGAAATTACAGCTCTTAGTATATTATTTTGGTCAACAATATCTGTTTTTCTTTTGTATGTACTAACGCGGTGGCGTACCCAGGATTTCTCTGAAGGGGGGGGGGTATACAGTATGGTCTAAGGGGAGGGGTGTCCGGAATTTTTTTGACGTTTTCAAGGAGCCTGGATGCAAAATGGTGCAAGATTTTCGACTTTGACAGGAACAGTAAAAAAAGTTGAACCGTGCTGGTTCATGACGATAAAACTGTAACTTTTGTGTCTTTACATGCATTCTTATGCCATTTATGCTACCTTACGAAGTAAAACTTGTCTTAAATTTGCACATTTTTAGGAGTCAAAATAAGAGAGCATTGATTGGTATAAGATTTGTGGTTTTTCTTGACCACAAAACGTTATTTGGTCATAAAGATTATCTTAGCGGAGCGCCACCATTTGTTGGCGCGGAGCGTAGAGAAAATTTCGAAAAATCAGACCCCTCAGATGGCCGGAAATAGCATTTTCCAGACTTATACGAAGAATCTACCCAGTCACCATCTTCTTTTGTCGCTGGCAAATAAAATCCTTCCTTCAAAATATGTTCGCAAACTGCAAAGTGATCAGAGAGTTACGGGGTAAACTGACCCAAAAATGTAATTTTGCCCAAAAGACTGAGCGAGACGCCACCATTAGTTGGCGCGGAGCGTAAAAAAAATTTCGAAAAATCAGACCCCTTAGATGATCAAAAATAGCGTATTCATGATTGTAAAGAGAATCTAAACATGTAGTCTTTATTTTTATCGATGCCACCAGTGGGAAACAGAGTCTACCTTTTAAAGTAAAAATTGGAATTTGACAGAATTTGCCTATTTGTAGGAATTAAAAAATTGGCATCAAAGAGGGATGTACTTGCAGAGACAATCCTTCTCCTTTGAAAATTTTTGAAAAATTGGGCGTCCTTATATGCAACCTGGTGCCACATATGCCAGCTTTTGAAGTAAAATCTGTGTTACTTAAGTTTAAGTACTTATTTTTAAGAACAAAGAAAAAATGGCATCTGTGAGGGGGGCATGGCCCAATGCCCCCTCTCCCCTTCGTACGCCACTTAAAGGAGACCTAATAGTGGCTCGATCACACAGGATATCCTGTTAGAACAGCAGTCTGTTAAGTGAAGAAGGCTACAAGGTACTCATGGACCCGTTTATTATGTTACACCCCAAGTGAGCAGAAAGCTTTTTTCCCAAACTAGCCTGTAAGCCTCCAAGGATTAGGCTAAGTAACAAAATCTAAGTATACCAATGAATCCCGTTCATTCTAATTTCTAGACTAACTTTGAGTGAATCGTTGGCCATGGATTGTTTCAGCCCCTTCCATCGTTATGTACACAGAGTAAAATCGGTATAGCTACTTCTAGCTTGCAGGACAATATAATAAACTCGGGGTGTCTACGTTAGTGACTTGTCAGTTTTCACATCCTTTTACTGAATTCCCAAAGTGTAAAACGCAGAGATTGTGTGCAAGGGGATAAGTTCGGGTGTACAGCCTTTCAGTGTAGTTTTACTGTATCAGCTGTTGTTAAATTCCTGAATAACAGCTTCATGTGCACTGAAATGCTCTGATCATAAAAACCGCGCGTATACAAGAGAACATTCAATCTGCTACGCGACGAGAACATTTTTGTGGAGCGCGAGTAGGGCTGATTCATGCGACACTGACGAAATCTCAAATCTGGGTTAATTTGTTGCATGAAAATACGAATTATGTATGAGAAATGCCTCAGTGTTTTTAATTCTAACAAAAATTTCTCAAAATTTTTGTTAGAGTTAGAAAATTCATCAAATTTCCCCAATTTCATCAATTTTCCCCATTTTTTTCCAGGGGGGGCAACTTGCCCCCCCCCCTGCCCCCAGTAGCTACGCCACTGGTTTTCGTATCATAATGCAATTGCAACAGTGCGTTTACTTTTCAAGAATTGAACGAACTTCACTTAACTAAAGCAGCGCAATAATTTAAAGTTTATTTAAAAGTTAATGCAATTATTTATAGACCTTTACATTAATGCATTACGAAAAGCATCTTGACTTTTTGGACAAAGCTATATTACCTTTCTCCGACTAAAAGGAAAGAAAACGAAACTGCTATCCATGGGGTAATGGGGGGGGGGGTTAGATGGGTTGATTCCTTTCCCCCATAAAATGTTTACAAATTTCAGCCTCCCCGCGAAAAAGCTTCATTTACCTTGTGTTGTTTACCCTCAGACTGCTTGCTTACGTCAAATATAGTCATTATAGTTTGAAAATGGTTCCCTGTGACACACATCCCGTAGACATCGCCACCTCCACTTGTTACTTCCGCCTCTTTAAAGTGTTACCCGAAAAACTGTCTGCCGACTTTCCGAGTATTTCATTTAATTATTTATTTTTGAGAAAAATGTCCGGAACTCTATACTTTGGCCGTAAACTAAAAGGTGGCAATTGTGGTTCCATTTATATTTGCGTTTAGCTAGTACGGCCTGTATATAATTGTTAGAGATGGTTCCTTTTTACTACATATAATCAAAGTCTATACAGATTCGATCATTAGAAATGTTCAGTTTGTATTGTGAGTTGCGTATTCTTTTGTGACTCAGGGCAAAGCTTTTTGTGTGATAGGCCTACTTCTGGATTTAAATACGATTACTACAAATATGCCATTTAAATGTATTTACACTTTCAAAGAGGATAATCTAAAAAAAAATTGGTCCAAAAAGGCGAATGAGTGGATCAATTATGCACCATATCAAAAGTGGTGAGATAATTCTAAACTGTGGTAAAATCTGACCATTTATCACTCAAAGTTGATCATGGAGTGACCAAATTTACCATAGTTTAGCTACACTGTTTGACCCCTTTTGTTTTGGTGTGTATGTCTGTGGTATCCACAACTAGATTCCCGGTATTGATAAAATCTCTCCCAACGTTTCGAAGGTCAAAACTTCTTATATCTTAGACAGTTGCAGTTCTCCTAACTTACTTACTGTATAAAACTCATCCAGACATAATCTTAGTTTATTGTTTCAGGTGAGCACACAATATACCCAATATGTAATCAAAACAACCCCAGTAAAGCACAATGCTCCAGTGTGATATGAACTAGAGTACTCTGTATTTTTTAATTTGCTGTCAATCAAAGAGCTGTGCCAATTGATCATTTTTGAAGACTACTACAAAAATGGTAGTTTGGGTGAGAATTGTCTGTCTATAATGTTTTTGCTCATATCTCACACCATACTTAATACTTGGTGTTTACTACCAGTACCTGTCCCGGAAGAGACTTCTTTCGCCCTAGGCAATTCTTGTATGTAGAAAAAACTCGCATACCGGCCTCTCAAAAGTTGCAAATGTTATCCCAATTCATACGCAAAACTGAATTGTGAAACTTTTCTCGAATGTATAATTAAATTAAGGCTTGACCCACTGCATGGTTAGGTGGTTAGAGCAACCTTCTTTTATCCGCAAGGTATGAGGCCATAGTTCTGGAATTCGACTCCTAGGCCGGGTCATACCGAAGACTTAAGAATGGAACCTACTGTCTTTGTGCTTGGTGATCAGCATAAGCAATGGAATGGAAAACAAGCCAGTGAGCCACAACTTGAAAAGGATCGTGGCCGTTCCGACTAAAACTTATTGGTTAGAAATTGAACCGTAAAACCTTATTGAACTGACTCCCCAAACTGCTAATACCATGGTGCTAACTCCGTGTTAGCTCCATGCTAATACCTATGCCTTATTTCTTCTGTAATTATTAGCCTTTTCTCAGCTTCAGTACGTTCTTAAAGGGACAATCCTCTCACCCCAAAATATACTTCTAGTATAGGGTAACAGAAACTCTTAATTGGCTCAGCTTTTTGATTGACTGCTAATTCAAACAATGCAGAGTACCAAAGCTTATATTTCACAGCATGAACTGTTCTGAGAGTGTTTTGATAATACACCTTAAGCTTTCTATACTCACCCTGAAGCAATAAAATGAGACTGTCTGAATGAGAGTGAATTTCAGACAATTGTGGGAGGGGCTTAGTTAAGAAGGTTGGGAGATTTGGTTCTATTTGGGATGAGAAAAATGGGCCTTTAATATCCCTTGTAACTTGATAGATACCTATTACACCATTCATTGCCCGATAAAGGTTTTTCCGTACGTTTCTAATTACTATTTGAACTCGATAATTCCACACAGATACAACACTGCATAGCCTTCACTGGCCAACCACGACGTTAAACCGTGATCACGGATTATTTTTTGTTAATGTTAAGTCAATCTATCAATGTGATGAGGAATTAAAGTTATTAAAAATGTAAAAACCAAACTCTGATTGCCACTTTATGAGCAAAATTCCCGAGAAGGTCCTTAAAAGTGTCCCCGTAAGTTCTGGAAAGACAAAGAAATCCTTTTCGATAGATCTGAGTTAGACTCTCTGGCCGGGTCATACCCAAGAGTCTAAAATTGCAAGAACATTGTGCTTGGTACTCAGCATATGCAGGGCGATAGGAAAGAAAAGCCGGTAAGACACAATTCAACAAAAAGGCCGTGATCGGGCTACTTAATCTAAAATATCTGCACCACTCGGCTAAAGGTTTACGTGCACACACGCAGAGACAGCGGCATCGGCTTTGCAGTAAACACACTCCACAGGCTTATTTTAACCCTTCACCGTTGTTTGGGTCCTTTTGGACCCATGCCGAGAGCTCGGCTCTCGCACATCTTTGCTGCTTCACGCGGAGCTCGAAACTGCGAGTAGCTACCCGAAAATTCGGCCACAACAGCGAGAGAGACAATAGTTTAAGGTCGCGGGGTCAATGGCCTACGAAAGCCGATGCGGGGCGGGCTACGTCCGCTTTTCCGCCCACTCCCGAGGCGCGCAAATATGCCCCGATCGGAGCACAACGGTAAAGGGTTAAACGGATTGGTTAGGAACTGAACCTCATCTAACTAACTAATCCGGACTGAAAATTACAAATGTAGTGTGATGCATCCTCTAATCATTAGTAATCATTGGAGTTTTAAGTATAACACTGTTCGCACACAACATGCTTTGTTGATAACCAACTAATCCGGACTGAAAATCACAAACGTAGTGTGATGCATCAGGGGTGGCTCCAGGATTTGCCCGACAGGGAGGCCAGCAGTTCAAGGCCCCGACAAAGGCGATGTATTAGTCCCGGTGGGACGTAACTTGACAGAATTTTAGGCGCGCGCAGGGCGCCGAAATTTTTGACCTTTTTTAAACAAACACTTAAAAATCTGAAGTTTATTTTTTGAAAGAAATTTGGCTTATGTAATGACAATTAAAAATTTGGGGTATTTATTGAAGAATCCATCCTTGATATGAACATATTCAAAAACGTTTTACACGTGACAGCTGAAATTCTGTTGGGGTTATGCATTTAATCGTTCTTGTCCTAAGTACTAACGTCTCAAGACGAGACTTAAAGTTTGCCCGGAAAGTTTTTTATCCTTTTTTGAACCAAGATTTCAAAATTAAGAGCTTATTTTGTTGCAGAAATTTTGGAATTTAATATAAGAAAATTTGGTTTTTGGTAAGGTTATATTAAAAAAAAATGGGTTCCTTATTAAGTGTTATGCCTTTCAAGAGCAAAACTAGGTAGAATGTCGGGGTGATTAACAGAGTTGTCTGGTTATTTGTTGTACTGAGTATCCATCAAATTTGGAAAATTTTACCACTTTTAACAATCTGAAACTCATATTATGACAGATTTTGGTGTTTTATGGAAGAATTTGACCTTTTTATAAGAAAAATCAAGCAGGGAGTAATATGTAGTTTTGTACAGCTTTGTTGGGGTTACTGTATATCATAAGGTAGATTAATGTCCTCGGACCATAATGGTAAATGTTCCGTGGAAAATGTTTGGCTTCCCATATATTTGAAGTTCTGACATAGGCCGACGGGAGTGTTTTAGTTTGGGAGGGGACAGAATTGTTTTGTTTTTCTTTTGTCCGAAAAATGTAATATTGCCCGAAAAACTACAAGTGGAGCGCACAAATATTTTTGAAAAATTAAGAACCTCCAGAAAGCTGGAAAAGGCATTTCCGCGACCGTGCTGGTAACTAGAAACAACTTGAGCAGTCTTTATTTTGAGCTTTTCTTTGAAATAGAAATTTCACTTTAATAAAAAAAAAGGAACTTGGTAAGTGATCAGAAAACTACCAGATAAAAGGTACGGTACTGCTACAATTAGATGTAATGGACTTGTCTCTTTCCGGGGGGAACTATGCAAAAACATACTGTTCGTTTTTACTCTTCCAGAATTCTTTGTCATATTCAATTGCAACATCCACTAAAAAGATGAAATTTTCGTCGTGACTGCCCGAACTCCAGACGAAATGATCTTACTTCCAACGTATTTGAAAAAATGTCACGTTACAAGGTGGCTCCAAATGAATTTTCAGTCAGACTTAAGGGGAGACATATTCAAGCCACTGTTTATCATTATGTGTAGCACAAAATGGCCTGGCCGATTTTCGTTACCGGTACCGTATAGAATTCGGTTGTCGGGACAGGCCAAATGGCAGACCATTGGGCAATGCATGTCGGACGGACCTTTGCCAGAGGGTCGGGAGGACTTTAGGAAAAGACCATTGGGTAATGCCTGCGCATGAAAAACCACTTGTCCGTTTTTGTAAGGAAAATTTGGAATTGTCAGTTTCCTTGAAGAATATGGTCTTCTAGTAAGCAAAATCAAGAAGATCGTCGGGGGTGGCTGAAGTTATAAGGCCCACATTTTTAATCGTTGGCCTGTATATGAAAGATCCCCGATGGATTTTCTCTCAACAACAGGGGGAGGGAAGTCTTCCCCAACGGGGGCATGACCTTGCGCGCACGGATTGAAGATGGGAGAAGGGGTAGCAGAACTAGTAAGAAGTGATTAAAACCGATTAAAGGGCAGGTCCCACTACAACGATATCGGATCGGATTTCGCTCCGAATTTTGTGAGAGTAATATATATATCTCCTTCATCTTTGGTCGGAAAGAAACAAAAATTTGCCAACCAGTGTAGACTACGAAATTCTAAGTAACTTATACCAATTATTCCGTGACGTCACATCCACAGACAACTTTTATCGGATACGCGTAGTTCGATAAACGCTTTTGACAATGTGACGTCACGAAATAAGTAGTATATATTTGACTTCCGTATTCCGCTCATACCGATCGTATATTTACACAGGATGGCAAATTTTTGGTTCTTCCCGAAAATGGATGGAGGGGATTTTAACTAAAACTGACAGAAATCGGATAGTAATCGGATCCGATATCGCCACGGTAGTGTGTACTGAGCTTAAAATCGATGCATCAAAAATAGGTTTACAAACGAGATAGGACAATTCAGGTACATGGAATGAGGTATAACAGAGATAAGAATAAGTGATCGAAATTCGATTCCCATTGCAATATGCTTTAAAATAGCATTGCAAAACGAAAAATTATGTGTTCAAGATCAACAAACTTCAGTCCTTTTAGGTTATTTAATTGATTAAATAATTAATTAATTGAGTAATTAAAATTAATTAATCGATTAAATAATAAATTAGTTAATTATTTTTTTATTTTTATGGCCTCCCCGACGGGGGGGGGCAGTGTTCCCCGACGGGGGGCCATGGCCCCCGGCCCCCCGCCTACCCCCCCTCCCCCCGCTGGCGCCACCCCTGTGATGCATCCTTTAATCATAAGTAATCATTGGAGTTTAGTAAAGTGAAAAACTGCTCGCACACAACAGTTTTGTTGATTAATGAAATCAAGCAAGAATGAAACAAGACATACATGCCCATAAATTGTTATTTTATGTGCATGTTTTATGGCACAGAAATAAAAGTGAAGGTAAATTTTTAACCTAAGTGGATTTTTGTTTGTTTACCTTACACACAGATGACAAATAGATGTCAAACTGTACGACGCTTGCTGAAAAGGAGGAAATAATATCACAAGATTACCTAGTTTCCACATTCAAGAGAGTACTGTTGCAACTTCCTGGTACTAAGCAAAATTGTTTACAATGCTTTGAAATTACTTGCCGAAAGAGGCGCTTTGTGGCACTTATGTTTATCCCTCTAATTTCAACGTCTCTGGCTGCACCCTTTTAAGATGTTTTCTACTGAACGACAAAAAAGTTTACTTCGCCTTGATTCGAGCTCTTGGTCCTCGATTTCTAGCACGAACGTTCTAACTAGTAAGCGATCAAGCCAAGGTGGTTTGGCCTTTGTTCAGACAGCGGATAAAGCAACTCAAGAATCAAAACCCAAGCAACCACACCTTAGGGTGAATGTCCACCCACTTCCAGGGTCTTTTTTACATATATCCTGGGGAATGCCCCCAGTCCCGTACACGTCACCCATGCAGTCAGTAAATATGCCCTGTTGGGTTTCCTTCTTTGGAAATGGTGTTTTCAAATGTTGAAACCATAATGGCACAAAAGTCGGTTTGTATGCATTAAATAGACCGGTAAAGTACCATTTCCAGCGATCTAGGAGGCGTTTTCGGCCAACAATTTCTTATGCTCCCCGTAGATAGACAACAACAAGTTCAGCCATATTGCCAAGACTACTGGGTGCGTTAGTACGCCACAGGTGGAAACTCTGCCTTACTTTATGTAAGCAAGGGAAAGTGGTCTATAAAGCTACTTCACAGTGACTAAAACATATAACAAAATATATTTACTTTGGTGAGCAAAGGCAAACATAGTGATTTTGGTCACAGTTGGGAGCTGTTATTTGGACAGCTCTCACGTCAGAGGGGGCAAGAATGGCCTTCAGGGACGTTTTAAAGTAGGCTGTTAAACACCTTAAAAGCGTCAAGGAGGCACTTAGCTTTAGACCCTCAGGAGTTCGTGGCGGTCGCCCTTGATCATATGGGCACTCCCCCTTTTTTGAAAATTTGCACATTCTTTTTTGTTGAAAGAAATTACTTTATAAAATGCCCGCTAATGACTTCGGCCTTGGGCGTCTTCAATATAAAGCCCTCCAGTTAAAATTCGTTAAAAGGGCCCAGCCAACCAGAACACAGGTGGCGTCAATCAGCTGAATGCAATTGACAACCTATTGCAAAAATGAAACTAACACATTCCAATAAATATTGTGGTCAGTTGTATTTTATGATTGGCTGTTGAGGGTTATGTCAGGCGCGGATTTCAGGGGACTTTTCCAGACCGAGTCCTCCGGCCCCCTTTTCGCTATATCAACAATAAAACATACGCAAGAATGAGCAAACTATAATGTAGGAAAATATTAAATGGACTATTTTAGGCACACCCTTCCTATTCTCTCAACACTGCAGACACCAAATACACGAGCCTAATTGTTTGACATTCATTGATTCCTGATGAATGTCAAGCCACCTTCCCTTCAACACAACAACAAGGACTTTGTGAATAACTGCTACTATGTCATGAACCTTTCCGAACTAGTATATTCCCACAGTTGCAAGTTAGCCCACGTTTACCAGTTTACAATGTAAACTGAATGCAGTGGCGCAGCCACGGGGGGGGGGGGGGGGCTGGGGGCCTACCTCGCCAGAATTTCTTCAGCCCCACCCCCACCCCCAGATTTTTCGCGTCCTGATACAGTAATTGAGAAAAAATAATATGTATGAACGGAAATAATTAAACTTTGAAGCATTCTCTTCAAAAACAGTAAATTAATAAAATGTGTAACAATTAAGAAAACATGCATGAATGTGTGTGTGAAACACATTTTAATCAAGTAATAACTTCAAATGCCTGTTTTCACTAAATTAGACACCGTATACAATCTGCACTGTCGTTCATTGTATTTCACTTCAAAGATGAAACGAATGTTTCGACGGCAAACTCGAATGTGACTTTGTTAGGTTAAGATCCTTTCTGCCTTTCGGATGGCTGGCTGATTTACTGAAAACAAGGCAACCATACACTGCAGACCATTCTTACACGACCATTCCTATACTTTATCATACACAAAATATGCCCTACGGCTAAGGTTCTGCCTTCGAATAATTCTCTTCTTTGGCACTGGAGTCCGGGCGGATTTGTAAAATGTCCACAAGGTCCGGATTTCATGTGTTTCCAACATGATCCATAATTCTGCTTTGCGGTTTAAATACTTTGAGAGATTTACTCGTAACATTTTAATTTTGACTACGTAATGTACCGATGACTGAACAAATACAGCATCATTTTGCATCTAGACACCGCTGAAAACAAGAACACATTGTTCCTTAGGTAGTATGTATGTCACTTGTAAAACTCTACAAAGACTAAAATGAGTATTTTAAAATTTTTCATGCTCCCCAAAAAGGAAAATCCTAAAACGTAGGCCTATAATCAGTTCAGAGTTTTGCCAAACATAGCACCACTTGGCATCTAGGAAATAAAACGCAAAGGAAGTTTCTCAGAGGGGGACACAACTACTTTTGGTTTTCCTATTAAAGCTGAAATCCATTCATATACTGCCGCAGTTGCGATCTACGTCCTCCTGAAGTTTACAATTTTTCTCAAGGGAAAGGGAGGTACCGGTTCCCTTTAGTCTCATCCCCCAGGCCACAGATCATAAATATTCAGTTTTGGGATAAAAAGTGTATTGTATTACCATTTTTCATAAATTTTCTTTTTATTTTCATTATTTTAGAAGTGACAGACATGAGATTCGTATTTCAAGGCTGGGTACATCCAGCTTAAAACACGTGGGAAGTGCCGTTTCCGGCCATCTGGAGGGTTTGCAGAGCCCAAAATTTTCTTGTAAGCTTCGCCCCAGCTGATGGTGGAGCTCCGCTTAGATAGTCTTGTCGTGCCTGATCCTCGGAGGAACCAGTCCCCCCATGTAACCTAGCCCCCCCCCCCCAAAAAAAAAAAAAAAATCCACCCTGGCTACCCACTGACTGAATGTAAACAAAGATTCAGTTTACAATGTAAATTGGATCAATTTAAACTGGATCATGAATGTAAGCAGTCGTAGGTTGTAGACTGTTGTCTCAGCTTTTCAGCGTGGGTCTCCATTGTATAAAGAAGATGTGTGCAAAGCTTTTTCAACACCGGACCAAAACAGGTTGTGACAGCCACCCAGGAGCAGGCTGTTGCAAATCCCTGCTAAGAGCCACAGTGGAAGAGGGGGTTGTATATGAGGTCAGCGATTTACCGGCACCCCTTTTACCACCTTACTACCTATGCTAGATTGACCAAGCTTAACTTTTATGCCGGTAGACGACGGGAAATGCATTTTCTGGTGTCTACCAACCCTGTGTGTTAACAAAGAATACGTTAGCCGTCCGTTAAAGTTAAATCCATTGTGGGTTCGTGAGTTCATATTCCAGTTTCTAGTCTTCTTTAAATTCCCATTTTAATCCAGTAGTCTAAAATAACGACTACTTAGACTGTTGAAGAGGTCATTCTTCACCCAGAACTACAATTTTACCAGTGGTATACAGTCTGAAATTCTCAATTTGAGTCGTGAGTTTCAAAACTGTGTGCTCCACGCCAGCTGATTAGATAGTGTTTCGGAAGTTCAGCCCCCTTTTTGAAAAAGTCTAGATCTGCTCCTGCATGTTACATTTCTCCACGATATAACTAGTGTACTAGTTCCGTAACTCATAAAAATTAATATATTTAAGTCATGAAATATCATGAAAAATACTTGAAAATTAGATAAAAATAAATCTGTTCCACCGCCTCACTGAATCCTCTGATCTAACATTCTGCGGCATTGTCTTCAGTGTAATTGTAATTTCATACTATGTGTCTTGAGAACAGTGTTGTAGTCGAGACCAAGAATATCCGAGACCGAGCCCAAGATCGAGATCAGAAGGTGTCGAGACCGAGACCGGGGCAGAATTCGAGACCGACCGATGAGTATTTTATCATACGCATGACTGTACAGGACGGGCGCCAGGGGCCGCAGCCCTCAATTTGCCAACCCTTGCTGAATCGGGCAGAGTCTAGTACCTCAATTACGCAGAAATTGTGCCCTGGTTAGGAGTCGGGTAAAAGTCAGGGGTGGATCCAGGAATTTTTCCCAGATTGGGCTAGGAAGTGTGATCGCCGGCCTTGGGAGGGGTATGAAAAGATGGGTGTTCCCCTCCCCTCTTGAAAATTTTTGCATTTACAAAGATCCTGAAATGCAGTTTGGGGCACTGTAGCGTATAAAAAGACAAAATTTTCAGCAATGAAAATTGATAGGAATTGAGGAAAATTCGGCCGTGAACTAAAAAGGTAATTTTTCCTTACTATTGTGGGACTAAATGATTCCTTAACTGCTCAAACCGAGCAGAGTCGTAGATTTCTTTTCAACATTTGGGGGAATGGCCGGGTGAATTTTGTGCACTCTAGCATATGAAAAGACAGAATTTTCTGGGGGAGGGGGTTCAGGGGGCAAAGCTCCCGGAATCCCTTATGGCTTTGACCTCTTTCAAGTCCCCGGAAGACTGTTTTAAGGGGTAAATATCAGAGGTTATGTTGAGGATGGGTATGAAGCGCGAGAAAATGTTGGTAGCGTAATAGTTTGAAAACCGTTTGTGATAGATTAAATTACAGTACTATATGTAACTCACAGAACCCATGCAGACTGAGGATAAAGATGTTTTTCCTTTAGAAATAATCTGACAAAAATTGACGAATGCGATCAGATGCGTGCCTTAATTATGTATAAAAATCATTTATTTCCATAATGGACTCTGAGCCTGGACATTTTATAAGGAGAATCTGTTTTCTGGACATCCGATTGAAACTTTAAATTTTCATTTAAGATGATTTCAAAAACGAGTAAGACAAAAATAAACCCCTTTCGTTGTATTCTTTAATGTTATTCTCCTCCATAATAAAACCTTATGCACTCAAGAAACCAACCTAATCGAGTCAATGACTTGTATGAAAATGTTTGATCTGCTATTGATAATAAAGGCATCAATGAAACTAGCAGGTGCAAAAAAAATAATAGAAAAATGAATATTTAGGCACTTTTGAGGTCACGCGCACAGTTATATATTTCATTAGATTGGATGAAAAGACCCACATGACTTGTAAGAATAGCCGCCCTCGTGACGGCACGTGTCTAAAATTTTTAAATTGGCTTTTCAAAATTTTGGTGGCTAAGAGCAGGGGTCCTTACCCCTTGGACCCCTTAATCCGCTCCTGAAAAGGTCACCGCCCCCTGAGAAAAAGAGTCCTAAACGGCCATGATCATATGCCAAATCTAGAATTAATAAGTAAACCTAATCCGAGTATTTTTCTAAAGAGGCCCTTATGGTTATACGGGACTCTTTCTCTCAGGGAGGGGTGTATTTTTGCTCGTCTCCAGATGCCCAACCAGAGCATAATCTCTGCCCGGCTGAGGCAATGAATTCTGCCCGAATCAGAAATATACTGGTGAATTCCGGGTAGGCAATTCCCTCCCCGTCTTCCCTCTCGTAAGGCCCAGGTGGCCCAACAACTTAGATTGGAGTCAGTCAGTGCTACGGGTGTTTAGTGTTGTGAATCTGATGCCGATTGATAGATGAAGAGTTTGCATAACCAACAGAAAAATTAGTGAACATTGACAACTCGCACCCTGACAGGAATACCTTAATTGCTTGAGGAACACGAGTGTTGAAAGCATTCCCACAGAGAGGCGTGATCAATGTGGGACAACCGGATAAATTTTGATATAGAACTGGTATATTTGTCCATCATGTTTTTCAATTTCGCCAAATTAAGGGCTGTTAGTAGCCAGATTTTAAACGTCCATAATAGCCAGAAATGAATAGCACCGAAGACTGGGAAATTATGGGAATTCAACACACACATTTATCAAGTTAAAGACCGACTTACCAACTCACAGAAGAAAGTTTAACCTTTGTAGATGGAGTGTTTGAACTCATTAGATGAATATTTCTTAACTCAAGGATTGGCATATTTAAGTTCAAAGCAACTGCCGTTTTTGAAAAGCAAACTATGAGTTTGTAAAGGTAATTTGAGGTCAGATAAAATTTATTGATATCCATCATAAAATAACAATTAATGGATAACAAGCACTTCATTTAAAAAACTAATAAGTAAATAAAGTTATCTATTCATGTTACAATGTACGTCACGCTACACTTTTTTATTTGTAAACATTCATTTTATTAAAACAAAATAAAGACGACAAATTTTTGGCCGGTCTCCAAGCGAGACCAGAACAATTTCCGAGAACACAAGGGTCCGAGACCGAGACTGAGACTACAGGTTGTCGAGACCGAGACCGAGATCAAGACCAGGCAAAACCGGTCTCGAGGACTACAACACTGCTTAAGAAGGTCGGTAACTTGAGTCGGTCACTGTATGTTAATGGCAGGTACTCAATGTACAACATTTATTAAGAGACCGACTCACGGTCACCCATGGTCTGTTTCCAGTTGTGGGACACTTTATTGTTGCCGTTGTTGTCCCTTCTTTATTTAATTGCATCACAAAAGAATAGACGAATATGGACAGTCAAGTGATGGTCTGATTTTAGTCAGACATAACTGGGGTCCATTACCTTGAGTCTTTCAATCTTCTTGCTTACCTGTCATGGATGGTTGTACACTAAATTGTATTTTGATTTACTCAGTTTCACTGAATATGAGGGTTTGGAATTCAAGTAAACAATTAATGAAGACGATTTAAGGCTAATGGATCACACTAAAGGCTGCTGACAGTGGATAGACACAAGCGTTGATCGGATTAGTATAGGTCCCATTCTTAAAGACACTTGTTCATAACCCCAGACAGTTCTTATTCTCCCAAACAAGTGAAAAAGGCCGCGGTCGGCTGAACATAACCAAGAGGTTAGAAACTGGGCCGTAAAACCCCGTCTTATTATTCCAACTGACATCTTAACTCTAGTCTTACAAACCCAGATGCAATCTAAGTTTATCGCTCCAGAGTATACCCAGTTGAGTATAAAAACTTTAATGTGTTATAAGACAACACTCAACACTTGTTGCGTAATCTTATGAGATGCTCTACATTTTTTCAATTGGTGTTAATCAAAGAACTGTGCCAATTGAGAATTTCTGTAAACTAACGGTAAAACTGTAGTTTAGGGGTCACGAATAAATGTCTGATCCAAAGAGTCGTTTGTCCATCCTTGGAAGGTCTCGGTTATTGTGACACCGAGAGTCTAGGCTGGATGGTCAGTTGAATATTCAGTGGAAGGCATTGGACAATGCCCCTTTGCTGGTACATTTTAGCTACAAACAATACATAAACTATTTTAACTTAAATTTTAGTTCAAAGGGTAAAATACGTGGTAACGCTACAAATCAAGTTGCACATTGTAACAGATTTATAGTAAGAACAGTAAAATACGTAAACACAAACCCTTTCAAGACCACGAAATTCGCATGGCGCAACTTTGAACTGTTTCATTGTGAAGTTGCAGTGCCCGACAGATTGAGGATGGACAACAGTCGGATATTACATTGATAAGCGGGGCGGATTTGTCGAGCTGCCCGTGTGGTCCGTTTGTTGTCAAGTGACAACTATATTACATATACTACAGGCTACATTGTTTACATTGCCGCCATAGAAATCTAAAAATACATATTTTAATATAACAAAACAATTGACTGTTAATGATGCAGTAGATTATATTTGAGGGTACATAGTAAATATTCAAAAAATTCTCAAACATGTTTCAAAGGGAAGGAAACCCCACCCAGACCGACGACCATGCCCTGCAGTTGACCATCCAAATTGAAATGAATTCTCGCTTACTAAGAGTCTCGAACAACAAGACTGAAATATTAAGTCTACCTACTTATCAATTTATCTATGGTTGTATGTACAAAAAAGTATTAAAACTTCAAATTTCTATAGCCACGTCACTATTTTGAACTTCGGAGGAGTCTTCTACCCCAGATGCTGACCCAGTATCACAATTCTCCAACTCCACTGTTATAGACATGTAGCAAGTGTTTGGTAATATCCTCAGATCCTCAGTATCGAAGGGATTTTCCATCACCTCTGAAGGCTCTGACTCAAAAACTGCCTGATTTTCATCGCTAGTCGTTACTGATTGATACCATGCGTTCATAATCATCTCAGAACTTCCAATCTCATCGTCATTTGATACATCATCCCTTACATCCATAGCTTTTTGGAAAGAAGTTTCTTTTTCACTTGGCAATTGGTCATCCTGCACACAGGTGTCTATCCCGTGTGGGCAGTCGTTTCCATCAAATGGATCAAGCGAAGTAGCCGATACAATCGGACTCTCTGACTTTTGTGTGAGGGGCGTGTCATCACGACCGCATGATCCTTGACTGACGTCATGATCATCCCTTAAAACCTCATTCTCGGAGTTACTTTGACTGTTTCTAGGAGTTGTGTTTGTTGACGGTAACGACGAGTAACATGGATTCCTAAGCATATCAAGACTTACACTTTGATCTTTATTGAGTACATCCACTCCTACTTCTCTGCCCTCATACTGGCACGCATGCGTGTTACTATTAGAAGAATTTGCATTATCGAATGGGACTTTCGAAACATTACCAATAGATTCCACTGTGGACATGGCACAGTTCATGCCGTTCTCAAGAAACGGTTTCTCATAAACGTGTGTTATTTCTTCGATAAAGTAGCAGATGCTTTCAGTTGAAATATTTGGCGGTAGTGTTCCCGGTATATCTGATGCATCACTGCAGCTGTCTCTGCATTTTGTATTTGGGAAAGGACAACTTTCGATGAAATCTGGTTCAGCATACACCTTAAAACTACCTTCCAGATTGGAAACTTTCCCTGGAGAAGATGATAACGAAGAATGGTCTTTCATTTCTGGAATTTGGAAGTAGCTACTTTCATGTGTGATGTCGCATGGAGATAAAGTTGTCGTGTCCCTATGTTGAAATTTTGTAGCGTTTCGTACTTTGGTATTAATTTCTGCATAAATGTCATCAGTAACACTGCATTTGGGTATTCGAAAATGTTTTCTTTGTTGTATTAATTTAAGTAACTTTATCATAACTGTGCAAATAAAAAGTAAAAGGCAAACAAAAATCAGTATTGGAGCAAAAGAAAGAAGAAGCAACGTGTGCTGTAAGACCCCCGGCTTCGTCTGCATTGTTGTCTGCGTTGCTGTCTGCGTTGATTTCTGTGTTGTTGTCTGCGTTGTTGTGTACTGACTGCTTAGTGACTCGTTTCCATTCGTCAATTTGTCTCCTGGATAAGAACTTTGCGTTTCGTAATACGAACTTGGTTCCAGTGTGGTAGATATCCTTATTTCTGGTAATAGAGTGGAAACAACTTCGCTTTTGTAACATTCAATAAAAAACAAGTACTTGCATACATTCGTTGACGATTGGTAGGTGACATTACTGTCCCTCCCCCGATGAAACAATAGTTTATCGTTCGTAATGTTGCAATGAGGAACTTCCTGGCACAATAACGTAGTGATATTGGAGGTGGCAACGGTTATATTGCAGGTAATTAAAGGTGTAGTTTGACTTTGTTCTCCATTACTGTCTCGGGTTGGGTTAAGACTAATTCCATAAGTTTTGTTGAGATTAGTGTCAAATATTTGTGTTGTTTTCGGAAGAAGATTGGTACACATCCAAAATTGACCAAATTTGTTGTTACTGATATTGAGAGATAAAAGGTGCTTCTTATTTTGAAATAAATCCGTTGGTAGATAAGAAATTTTGTTGTGACTCAGATCAGCAACTTTAATATTATTTGCCTCAGAAAAGAAAGGAAGGTTTTCAAGAAACGTTATCTGGTTGTGACTTAGATTAACGTGTTTCAGCCGCTGAAGGGAAAACGAGGAATTGCAGGAATTGTTGATTCTGTTGAAGCTTAGATCGATGTATTCCAGATTTTTTAAAGCAAAGAAACAATTTGTCTCCCAGTAAGAACAGTCTTCAATGGTGATGTTATTAACAGAAATGTTTAGGATCCTGAGCTTTATGGATGGAGTACTTGTACAATCTAAGTGACTTAAATAATTATTTGACAAATCAACGTTTTGTATGACATGTTTGTGCCCGGTGCAGATCTGTGTCACATAGGCCATTGTACCACCGATACATCTCCCGCTACATATGGCAGTGTCGTTGACACACGAGCTGCAGTAAGGGGCAGCTTGGTCGGAACATTTTCGCTGAGTATGAACACAGCACATTAGCAGAGTAAAGTAATAATATGGAGCCCATTCGATAATCATATTCTTATTTGTTTCAAAAAGGTTTTCTTAACATTTCGTCACAAAACATACTCCATCGGCCTATTTCTTCCCTCCGTTCACCATTAGACGTAAGCCGAAAGTGATTCTGACTAAAACAATCCACACGATGTAGAATGGTGTTTCGCAGTTAAACGAAGACTTTTGGATTGCTAATACCCGTCTTTGGCAACAAGCAGTAGTACCATATACAAATGAGCTACAGAATAGTTTACCTCGGCCGGCACCCAGCGTTCTCTTGAATAACCACAAAATTACAGCATGGTGTAAACAGAAGCGTATTTCAACTGGATCGCCGTTTTAGTATCTGTTGAATTAAAAACAAAATGTTAGGCTATTTCTCATGCATTACGCACTGATGGGTCTGCATACTTGTTGATCAACACAACCATTTCTAGTTGGCCAACAGAACCAAGTTGTATTCACGGTATACGGTACTAATCAGGGCTAAATGTTCCCCATTCTACTTCATGCTGGAACGTTGCTCTCGAGATCATAGCCGGGATTCCAATCTAGTTGACGTTAGAAAATTGAGAAAAAGTCAAAAGGGAAGCTTCAAACACTTTTGACTCATGAAAAATCCATAGACCTACCGATTTGCCCTATCAACATAATATTATGGTGTTTAACGGCACCGCTTAACTGTGTGAGATCCCATTTATATTTATATAAACATGTGTGGTAATATTCAATCGCCCTGTTACAACCGACTATGTTGTGTCTGAGTGTAGCATTCATCACGGGAGTGGCCAGAACATTTTATTGGGGGGGAGGGGGGGGGGGATGGCCAACTAAAGGACCCGATCGCCGTCCGGGGGAATTTTTTCGAATAATAAAGTGTCCTAAGATGTAGGCTAATCTGATGCTGATATCATTTGCATTATTAGCCTCGTTTGTTATAATTCTTTGGTGTAGCTAGAGGGAGGTCAGGGGCCATACCCCCAATCGAATTCTAAAAAAATATTATGTAATGGTACAGGAGCCTTGAATTGTTTTAATTTCGTTGTCTGCAATCATAGGCGGGATTACGGGGGGGGGGGGGGGCACTTGCCTCCCCACTTTTTTCCAGAACTTATTTTTTACGCCTTAGTATGGTTGCTTTTGCTACAAAAATACAAACTGGAACTGACAGAGCTACGAGAGTGATACTTAATCAAGTTGTATAATGTTTAAACAGGTCATATACTGCATTGAAAACTAAATAAAACAGTTTTCTTCCAATAAATGTCTCAACGCTGTTTTTTTATCGACACGCTTGGCGTGCACCCGTTTTAAATATGTCAGGATTCGGAGTTCTTGTAGAACACCTTTTCCATTGTCACCGAAACTTATCACCAGTGCCCGGGCCCTACACAGCTGAAGGTCTACCGTAACTAGTGAAAGGGGAAGTCAGGGAGGCGGTGGTCTTCTGGTCCCCTTCTCTGACCAAGTGCCCCCAAGCTTTCTGAAAGGACGATGATCTTATTTGACCCTAATCTGGAGCTCCACACTTTTTCGGCTGAAGTGAAAAGGGGCCCACCCTTTCTCTAATTTCCATTAATTTCTCTATTGAGATGTCTCAAAAGTCCATTTTTCGTCGTGTTCTGCGCGTCCCATCACAGGTAAGGACTCTATACAAAATCTCATGAAAAGAACTCTATAGGAAACCAACGGTACGTTTTTGCTTAGTACAAATATCCTCAGGTTTTTTTTACCCTTATTCAGCTGTAGTGAAAAGGGACCACTCTTTGTCGAATATTATTTTAATTTCACTCACTATTGGGATGAAGTAAAATTCATTTTTTCGGCGCGCTCCGTGTACCGTTTACAGGTAACGGCTCGGAAAAGTCACCTGAAAAAGACTATACAGAAAACCAGAGAATGCTTGTACTTCAGTAAGGATGTCTTTAGGGGGCCACAGTTATTCAGCTAAGGTTAAAAGTGGCCCATCCTTTCCCTAATTTTCATTCAGTTTCATTTCTTAGATGTCTTAAACTTTATTTTTTTCGGCACGCTTCGCGCGTCCGATCATAGACAAGGGCTAAATTCACCTCCTATGAAAATCCCCCCATCTTTCTGAAAAGAAGATCTGGGGCACCAAGGAGGGAGCCCCTGATGAACCTCAATCTTAAGTAATCCATTCTCCCTCCCCGCACCCTCTGCATTATCGAATCCGGCCGACTTTAATCATACCGAGTAAGGATATGATTGAAGAAAGTCAAATTGTGATGTTTGTGTTCTGTTGAGTGCCCATCTCATGTAATTTAAAGTCGAAGATAAAATGCATCATTTTTAATGCCTACAATTTCGTAAATACCCATGAGCTTCCGGGGGCTTCGCCCCCTGGGTCTCCACCGGGGCTTTCCCCCTGGACCCCACGCCGATACAGGGGGACCTTTGCGCTCTCGCGGCCCCTTCGGTGCCGTTTGGTAGTCTGCCCGAATTCGCCCCACACTTTCAGAGATCAAATCCCGCCCCTGTCTGCAATTTTAAATCCTCATATTCAGTGAAAATGTGGGTTTCAAGAGGTATTTTAGTGTTCAACCATCCAAAAGTACAGGTAAGCAAAAAATTTGCAAGAGTAAAGCTGGTGGACCCCAGCTATGGACGAGACTGAATGATACCATCACTTGACTGTTCGGATTCCTCTGTAATTCTTTTTAAGGTTACACTCACTTCCACTCTCACGACCCCACTTCACGACCCATTCGAAATGAACTTCAGTGACATTGGTATGTCCAGGATGTGCACGTTGAGGTGGAGGGGCAGGCTGAGAATTGTGAGAAGACTATTTTAACAAAGCGCCACCATCAGTTGGCGCGGATCGTGGAGGAACTTTTTTGAGCGAAAACACTTGCCAAGCATATAACCTGTAATGACATTTTAATTGACTTTTTTGTTTAATTACCTCACCCTACCTTTACAATGTCGCTTAACTGCATTTTCGAGTAAATTTATTTATTAAGTCAAGTGTAATGGAGACAGGTGCCCCAACCCATGGCGGATCCACTTAGTAAGTCAGATGAAGTGGGATTATATCTGTATCCCTAGACTCATTATATTGTTCCGGTTTCTTTTCTTGTTATTTTTATGTAAAAAAAAAGACTGGAAGAAAGCAATACAGGACGATAACACCAAACGTTAAATCACTGTTATTTTACCAAAAACAAATAACACTTTAATGATGTACCTTTCTTTGAGTTCCATTCAAAGGGAATACATGGCTTTTATAATCTGGTTGAAGAAAACGCTTCACTTTAACTTCACCATAAAAAAAAGGTTTAAAAACCTCGCAAGTTCGTACCACTAACTTCTTAACTTAAAATTGGAAGAGCAGTGTCGTCCCACACTTATTTTAAAACAACAGCAAAATCTCACAAAATTTCTTCTCATTTCGCTTCCAAGTATCTTTTATAACATTTCAGGACTTAAACATTAAATATTCAAAGTAAACCAATAAGTCACTCTCCTAAATTTAATGAATTAGTGAGAAAAATATTGTCACGTAAGAGCTAACCATAAAAACGATAGACTAGCACACTAATCCAAATTGACCAAGTAATGAATATTCTTTATTCTCTCTTATTCTCTCTTATTTTTATATCCTCTAGAAAGTTTTAAGTTGCATTTGACTTTATGGATTTTCACAAAGCTGCCACTGAATCCTCTGGAAGTAATTGACCTCATCAACTTGTATGACTTTATCCTGCCTGATATTTTCGAAATTGCACATCTTTTCTAGTAAATCAATGGCTTTAAGTTCATCTCAGGCCCGTAGCCAGAGAGTTCAGCCCGGAGGGACTGGAAATTGTGGAAGGGGGGCAAACAATTGGTAAGCGGAGCGCCACCATCGGTTGGCGCGTAGCGTACAAGAAAATTTTTGACGCCTACAACACCCCAGATCACCGGAAATAGCACTTCCCAGACTCAAATGTGACATCATCTGAACATCATATCTGAAAGGGATTTCATGTATTGAAATCATGTGTCAAATCAAATCATATAATAAGAAAATGATTTTTAGCCAAGAAGGGTAGGGAGTTCATGTTGAGAGTAACACTAGTTCATTGTATATTATGAAAGGGGGAGCGTGTGTGAGTTCTCCGGAGTGTGTCGAAAGGCTGGGCAAGCGTAAGAGTATGAACAGGACAAGGAAAAGAGGGTGCGTGGAACTAATTGCAGTGCAGCGTCAAAACAATGATTTCAAGGCAAGGTGACATGGAACAGCTGAATTTGCTGAAGTTGGAATGCAATTTAGGTCAGACGTTAACCTGAGTATCACATGACATGAGGTATGGAAACTAATGATGAACATACTGGTATTAAATTGTTTTCAGAAAAACAGAAAATATAGGCCTAGGTCTATGTAATTATGCAAGGCTAGTACATTTCACATTTAATAGGAGAGCATGACATTTTATGGCTTGAATTTTCTAGGGGGGCAAAATATGTCGAGGGGGCGGCTCCCCCTTTTGTCCCCCTCCCTTGACTACGGGCCTGGTTCATCTGAGGGTTGAAAGATGAACATGACTAATGGAATTCATAAAACCTAAAAACCATCAGGAACAATAGGTACATGAGTGATCGCTGTTTAAGAAGACATTTCTTAACTGGCGAAGAATAGGCCTAATTCCTAGCCAATCTCTGGCCCTAACAAAGAATACAATCAATGCAATATTACAACAGCAAATAAAAAAAAATCTTCGTTATGCAGTGCACATCAGCTAGA
Organism: Holothuria scabra; assembly: GCA_037179385.1. Taxonomy (NCBI): domain Eukaryota; kingdom Metazoa; phylum Echinodermata; class Holothuroidea; order Aspidochirotida; family Holothuriidae; genus Holothuria; species Holothuria scabra. The sequence goes on from CM074184.1 coordinate 4,864,063, forward strand.
AAGAAGAAGATTGTATTAAAGTAGGCAAATGCATTAACAAACGATTCTATGTCATCAAACAACACTTGACGCGAGATAGCAACAACAATTATATGTGAAAGCCTACTTGATAAGCGTCAGTGTATAACTTGAACCCTCGTTTTGTATGATGTTGGTAAAATCCCAGTTCAACTTAGTTCTCGTTTAATTTTAGGATTTTTACTTACTGTGATGCCGATTTTGTCACTTGGCCCTTTCAGGGTGTTGAGATTCCACTGCTAGCACATTCGCAACTGTAGATTAACCCAGAAAACAGGGACAGGTACTTCTATCATAAAGAACCCGAGCACTGAAAATATACGCGTAATTAACTTCGTTTAGCAACATCACCGAACAGTGTATAATACTGCTTTCATTTCCAATGTACTTCCTCGACTGCAACGTTAAAACAATAAGTCACAAATAAAATGAAAGCGACATCAAATTAAAACTGAAAGCCACTAGCTTATATATGGAACGCATTTTGCACCAATTCATGCTGGTGTACCGAAGTCTTTTCATGGGATCAAATTTTATGGTAGTGACAATAAGCCTACAATTAATAGCCTTTGAATTTTCGCACTGATTCATTATTATTATATGCTTTCAATTGAGACTAGCATGTAAACGGGACTTGGAAAAGTAAAGGCCATCGACCAGAACAGTCTATCCAAACTGTAAAAAAACAGAGAAACGTGGGGTATAAATCATTCCTACATAAGTGATATTTCTAGAATTCGTAAGAATATGGTATAAATTGATTTCCTGGACCCAACAACACAGACGAACCCATGTTTATGGCCTAGATGGTCTGTACCTTGTCACGAAGTCAGCAGCGCTTCTTGATTGCTCAAAAATGCGCATAAACAACTACACAACAGACAGTGAAATGAATTTTCCCGATGACGTCAAAACTATCGTGAACTTTAATGAACCATTTACAAAATGCAGTCTGTGTGGAAATGAAAAATTTTGATTTTGTTTTATTTTCTGTCATTACAGCTCTAGATTCAGTCTGATATTAAATGCTCTGTAAAGTTTGCATGAAAATAAAATGGCTCGTTATGCCAAATGAGGTGACGGACTGCTTGATTTCAGATGCGTCGAACGTGATTTACGAATGATGAGAAAACAGTTAGCAGTTAACATAAAGTTATATAATATTATACAAATAATGAATGTTTATGAGTGCGATAGCGGTGAATTATTTCTTGGGTTGAATAGAGGTGGCCATCTTTCAACGAAAGAAATAGTTCAACGCTATTGCACGAATTAAAACATTCATTATTTGTTTTATATAACACCTAAGTTTCTAAATATTCCTTGGCTAGAATTTGATTTTGCCTAACGTTAGCCTACCCCAGTCCGAGTTTTGTCCTGTCGAACGAACGCTAGTACGTACTTGTGTGTATGTATTACTCGTACGATGTAAGACTGCAGTGAACTTGCGTACATAGTACTGTTTATTTTACTTAGCCTAGCCTAGGCCTAGGCCACGGTCTATAAACTGTACGTAACTCAGCGTTGCCACCTGGGTGAAATTTCACCAGATTGGGTGAAATCGGCCCCCACATGGTGATCTAGTGAAATAAATTTGGAATCAGTCATTATCTGGTGAAATGCTGGAATCGGGAATGCTCTTTCTGGTGAAATTGAATTGAATCTGGTGAAATTTCAGATCATCCACCAAATCGTCCAGTGAATCGATAAAAGATCATGAAGTGAGACCATCCGGGGGTCTTATACTCAGTCACCCCGTACCACATTAACTAGGATAGCGTTCAGTTAAATAAATAAGCGGAAAAGCCACGTACGCTAGTTTCCACAATCACGTGTGAAACTGGAAAAATCCCAGTGGCAACACTGAACACAGTCACTTCGTACCACATAAGTCATATCCGGATGCATCTCTGTTTAATAAATGAGGACTCCACTAGTTTCCACAATCACGTGCGTTGTAGATGACATCAAAGTTGTGCCTACATATTACGTTACTGTATTCATACCCCCGTTCAACATTTAAATTAATGTTTAAGCGTGAGGGTGGTTTGGGGCTAATGTGTAGCCGATATATGGATTCTGGTGAAATCGACCTCGATCTGGTGAAATTTGATCATCCGATCTGGTGAAATTGGAAAAATCCCAGTGGCAACAATGACGTAACTCTCAATCACTGTAAGTCCGCCCCCTCGCAACTTACGTTCTCATAAAGAAGTAACTTAATAGCGTAGGTCTGGGCTATATTTCATTTTCTTATGGGCCTAGGCTAAACACCTAACGTTCCAAATACTTGTATGTAGAGCATATGCAATGCATGGTTCACAACATGATTATCAAGTAGTTCAATGTGAACGTACGAACTTCGGACGTAGGTCTATGTACCGCATAGCCTACTGTCAGCACTCTCAGGACTACTATTGCACGATGGAGACTACTACTGCACTTTGACAGGATCGAATCGTGCGGATGGTGGGGAGCCACTGACTGGCATGTGACCATCAATCCTCCAATCAGATGAAGACAAATTAAGAAGGTGTTATATAACTTGCGAATAAATTACAAATTTAGGTGATGATGTTCAACCTAACATTTTTGTATTGAAAAGGGGACATTTGAAAATGCGAAAAGACATCATTGCTCCACCTCCGGAAATAGTGTATCATGTGTGTGTGTGGGGGGGGGGGGGGATGGGGCGGGTCCGGCGCTATTCAAGCGACATTAAAAAGCAGCCTGAGGCAGAAAGAGGCTCACCTTTCCATTTGCCGTCCTGCATGTATAAATATGCTTCAAGTTTTCAAATATAGCACCGTTTGCATGTCAGCCTTCTTCCAAGGCCAACATTTTCAAAAAGAAGAGGGAGGGGAACAGCCAACAATGAAATGTAATCCCCTCCAATGAAACTTTTCAAAAAGGTCTTCTTTCCCTATCCTGCCAGATCTAGTACATCATTTAGTTGAATGAATCATACGTCATATTCAGTGGTTTGGAAGAGACACCATTTTGTTTCTATATAGTCACTAGCTTCAATGGTGAACACTTTCCAGCACATATTAGTCTACTCCCCTAACCAGTCAGGGGATTCACAGCCTTACCCCACCTTAGTTTTCATTTATGCACATTGGCGGGATGGGGCTCCGAACCAAATGATTAAAGTAGGGAATAATCAAAATGTCCCCAATAGTCGCAAAGTGCTCGAGAGAGTGGGCCTGTGGAGAGATTTTAGAAGTGGTGATGAACATATTCTTGGAAAGTGTTCTGATTACATTTTTGTGTGTGGTGTATGCTCACCAAGATATGTAACTCATAAACTACAATTGTGCCTTCATAACGAAGAGTTTAGACAATTTAGGGGGGCTACTAAGTAGGATAAATGAGGTGGGATAATTGGAACTATCTGTGATGACCCGAATGCCTTACGAATATTGTGTAAGTTAGGTTAGATAAGGTTTTATATCTCTGCATAATACAATATTCTATAAAAGACATACACCTGTAAAGTGTGCACATTGACTAGTAAATAAATGTGTTAATTTACAAGTAGTACCTTAATGACATATTTCATAGAAATACAGATAATTAATTTCATCGCCCACAGTTGTATTTAATCCTGACCATGTTTCGCCTGTATCTTTAATTCTATTCTACGTAATGTTCCATGTTGTGTAGGCTTAGCCTGAGGTACATAGTAGAAAACAAAAATAAAGGTTAGTGATGTGAAAGTACGCAAAGTTTTCCATGGTAGATTTCGTGGCAGTAAAATTCGTTAAACTTAACTGTTAGTGCCTTTATTGTAACTCAGGTTCAGCAGTGTACCATTTGAAAGGCTAAATTGTTGTGAAGTGTTTTGCCATCTCAGTAAACAGCGATTTGCACTTGTTCCTGTCGTTGCCGTAGACCAATTAAGAATAGTAAAATTCAGAATTAATTTTTTTTTGTGAAAAACAGCTATTGTATGTTGTTTTGGTGAGCTGACTTGCAATGCGAGAATTACGAAATGTTTCACATTAGAATCTTTTATGACATGTAATTCATATTTTGAAAAGTAAGCCTAGCCCTAGGCCAGTCTTTTGACCCAGAACGTTACTGTGTATTTTCTTTACAACACCATTTATACTGTTTTTGCTTACATAGGTAGTTTGTCGTACAAGTTGGTATTTGACAGAACGATGCTATTCAGTGTAGTTTTCATGATCCCATTGCACGTAGTATTTTGTGCTTTAGTTCTAGTACGTAATACGCAGCACAAAGGAGTCGCCACATTATGCAGAGTTTGTGAATACTGTACATTCCATTCCGTAGGTGTAATCGAAGGTGTGTCAACTTTGAGCCAATCAGAAAGTTTGTTTACTTTTGTACTCGAGGTGAATGAATTAGTACGTTAAGGCAAAGAGTAATAACACCGTGTGAATCAATTTGATGTGAACCAATTGCAATGTAATCATTAGACCCAGTCATGTTCGTATATATTTTTTTTCGTTTGTGGCAAGAGTTGCTAAATAATCATAGAGGAAGTCCTTACGCTTTGGCGGTATTTTAATGCTTTTCTTGGGAATTAGCCAGCCCAAGTTAAAGTTTCAGGAGCTGTCCTCGAATTTTTTAACCAAATTTTGCTCTCGGTAATTACTCCCTTGCTCATGAAATGCAGGTACGAGATAGCATATAGTTGGTTTTAATTTACAAGTTTGTCCAGTCCGTATGTTGTTTAAGGGGGCGCGACCATTAAGTTTTTTTTTCATTGTGTATGAAGTGAGAGTTCGCAGTAGCCATTGGGGTTTTTGAAATTTGCCACTGCAAGGAGTTGCGTCATTGTCCAGATACCTTTACATAATTGGGTCTTCCTATTTTCACATTTGTATATGAACAAAGAAGGAGGCGTTTACTTCGAATTTCATATGTAATTGTTGACGAAATTAATTTAAATTAATTTTAGGAATGGTAATTGTGACTCCACAAGTTAGGAAAATTTTAAGGAGCTCGTGCAATAATTTTTTTCAGAGAAAAGTGAATTTTTGAATATCGATACTTGAATGACAATATTTAACATGAAAACAGCGATGTTCGTTTATAAGTAGGCTTTTGACGATTTAACACCAGAATAGTCAGTTATGGTTTAGTGATATACTTTGTGGAAAGTCGTATACAGTTATGTCAGGATAGTGATTTGTTTTGCAATACATGTCGAGATAGCAGAAAGTATTTACATATTCTGTTCAGACAGTACAGTAAATTTTTAAAAATAGATGAATGTATGCATGTTTTCAGATGAATTGTTTTGAAGTGAACCTTGGGTTGTCTCCCTCTTCGGGTGACCCTACCCCCCCCCCCCCTGTGTTTGCCTCACACGATCCTGTCATTTGTAAGAGAATTGAATGCATGTTTCATAATATTGTGTTTTGCTATGTACTTCTCGTATGCATGAATGCTCATGGAGTAAAATTTTTCACTGTGTTCAAAATTTTAAAAATGCAAAGGGGATGTTATGTAGTATGGTGCACTCTTCATGACCTTTAGCAGACGCCATCTTGTTGTTTACGAGCAACGCTCCCTTCCTTTTGTTCTACATTCCCAGGGCCCTTCCTTTTTCCCGTCACGTGTTACCAGTGGACGTGACATATCACATTGCCGTAGTTCCACGTGCACACTGTAACCCACATTTTCGAGGTGTGGCCAGTTTCCCCCTTTGCAGCCTCCTCGTTGGTCATTTATATCATGATACTTATTTACATGGGTACCTCATAACTTTTGACCAATCAGGGGACTGCAAGTCTTCGGAGCTCGCACGAGGTTTCCAAGCCCGAGCCCGCAAGCATGACACTCGTGCATCAGACTTCAGACGAGGAGCACTTGAGTAACCTAGCTGTACATAATTAATCCTTTTTTTGCCGGCAGAATGATTTAAACTTGATCATCTTTTTTGCAACTTAATCAACGAATAAATCATCATTAAATCGATTGGAACTCTCCATCTGTTTTTTTTTTTCGTTTCTGGATACTACCGTACGCAGGATCCCAGTACTACATCACATTACTCGACATGGCGGAGTCGCGGGGCTTCATCACATTATCCAACAATAAGGTGTATGTCTTGTATTCATGACCAAAACTACTTTGGAAGATGAAAAATTTATTGGTGACACCTCTGTTACTATAACTGAAATCACATTCCAAGATACATGGTAAGTACGGCAGCACTTGTTACACAGCATAGGCTACACAAAGAGTTGTGGATTTGTCCACTCGTTAGGACCATGTATGCCTTACAGTGTATGTCCTTTGGGCCTACAGGTTAAAAGCAGCCGCCATTGAAGCTTATTTCAAAACAACGAGCTAAAGCTCACAATGTTCTTCTTTCTCCTCCTACTAAGTTAGTTCCATGGTATGTAAGTACAAACATTGCATTGGTAGGGTAGTTTCAGCATCTGCATGTGAATGAGACCAATGTGATGATTCACTTATAGGATATAGTCTTCTTCTGTACTCATCCAAATTCAGGTTACTGCATTTTTCACGAACTGTGTTATTGTGTCTGTGCAAGGAGATGAAGATAGTTATGAAAGGCGGCTAAAAGTGACTTAGTCGGGAGGATTACGGTATCTACAAACTGACGAAGGAATACTTCAAGTGCGTAACCAAAGGAGGGGGGGGGGGGGAGAAGGGACCCCTCATTGAGCATATTTTTAGTATTTATGAATGTGTTTTCATGATACCGCTGTTCTACGAATATGTTTCAAAGCAACTTGTAAGGTCCGAAAAGTGTCATTTTCAACGATCTGATAGGTTTTTTTTGCTCTTCATATGGATTTTTTGCACTTCACAGAGATGCAAAACGATGGTTTCCACTGTTTTTCACATCACCAAAATAAACAATGAAAAAACGGGAGACGGAATCTCTACACATATATAATCCTTAACAGGTAAAAATTTACTAACATTTTCAATTTGCTTTTACGCCATCAAATCTAAGGATACGAAAATTTGAACTGCCAATTTGTAGAGGAGCGTATGCTAATTAAGGAGTACTTAAATATATAGTTGTATTTATTGAGGCTAAGTAATGGGATGGAATGTGTTTCAAATCTCTTGGTAAGTATATTTCTTAAAGCACTGCATAGTGGTTCTACGTAAGTACCTTGTAAATAATTTACGTGACCGAATAGCTCTCGTCGTTGGGCTCCTATGTGTTAATCCCCTTAAATCAAGTGCCTAAGTTGCGATGCAGTTACACTTTACAATAAAAAACTGGCTGCGAGGACAAACGACGAAAGTGTAACTTCGTGAAATCATCTTCACTATTTCTCATCCATCGCCCATCGCACGCACGCACGCAAAAAGAAAGTATAACAACAGGTTCATTGACCGCAAAGCATAGGAGATGCGCAGTCTTTAGCCGCTCGCTTTTTTTCTGCTGTGTACATTTTGGGTCACCTTAAACTGAGAACTGGAACTTTTATTTCCCTAACTTCATAGTTGTGCGATTTGATGATGGCCCTCCTCTTTAAAACTTCTTCCGTGGTCCCTGGGGTGAGTTTCATGTCTGTTGGTTGTCATCGTTTTAACATTGTGGCAGATTAATGTACTTCTTTCAAATGCTGGATCCATACCTTAAATATAAAACGAAACCGCTTCGCGACTTCAATTTAAAGAGGACCATTGCTAAAGATATTCTGAGCTTATGTAAACATGTGCACATGGATACTTTGGAGTCCCAAAGCTGAACTTTTCCAAGTTCCGGGATAAAAACTTCCATACTGACAGTCAACATAATCTGTAAAACTAGAGGGTACAGGTAGCAACTGCACACTGAATTTTACACCAGATTACAGCCCTGAATATTTTATCGCACATAATCTTGAATCTAATGAACGTGTAGAAAACAACATTGGGAGCTTCTTCAAGTTCATAAACACGGCCACTCTTGTTTAATTATCTATATAATATACACCTATACCGTATCCATTACGCACTTCCTAAATGAGTTTGAAAAGCAAAACTCATTTCACCTCAGCTATACAGTTAACGCTCCGTGCAGATTCACGAGTGTTTCTTTTTAATCGTGTGACAAAATTTTTGAACATGAAAAATTCATAATTTTATGGATAACAAATTACTGATTATTTTGAACAGTAATTCAAAACGTCTTCAGAGGTTCTTTAACGCCAATTGAGAGGAGATTTCCCATAACATGCCGACTTTTTAAAGAATTTTGATGCAACTGTTTATTCCATCACTTTAAATAAGTAAAGCTGATTGAACCTGGTAATTGAGGTTGACATTGTTTGTCATTGACTGTAACCTGTAAGTATAATTGTTTGCTTTTGTTACCTCATTTATCATTACAGAATTAGCTTTATCAAACAGAAAGAAAGTGCTTAAAACTCTCATTAATAAATCACTTAACACACTTGTAATTGCTTTCTGTAGATCATGAAACTCTCAGCAAATCAAACATCGTGCTTCCCAACAAAACAAGTACGGAAATATGCATACAAACTCACCGTCACAATGGAGATAATTCCTCCATGCTGTCACTAAGGAATACCGATACTGTACTTTTATCTTTAATTCCCTGATATCCAACGATTTTTCAAACTTCCATAAATTTCTTGACTTGGCAGTCACCGGGGACTCAATCAAGGGACGTCGCGGGTGAACAGAAAATTTCTGAAGAAAGGAGTACCACGTTGTTTAATGAAATATAGTGATCGCCATCGTGGGGAATCTGAGTTCAAGCAATGACAGGAAGCAAAAGACAACTGAAAACGTCCTATCTTTCATTCTCACCCACCATTTGTTATATTATGCGAACACCATGGTCTTGGAATCATTTTATGAACAAATCAGGATCTGGTCAAAATGCATCAGTTCAAGCACGATCAGACTGCCACTGATAGCTAATTATAAATGCTAGAATTTTCCTCATTAATCCTCTAAGTTCGTAAATTCGTAAAAAGAATAATGGCAGACATTTATGCTGTCTTGGTCCTTGCTTTAAGGTCTATTTATCAAGCACAATACTTGAAAGTCCTTTGCAAGACTCCGCGACCCCCAAGCAGATGAGCCCGGAAACCATCACGCTTATCTTGCGACACAATTTTGAGTAGAGAGTAGAGACACTAAATTTGGAATTCGAGAGTGTAACTGAAAATAGAAAGACGTAAAACGTGAGAATGGCGAGATTTTGGTTCCAATGTTCTGCCTTTCGGTCTGTAGTTGGTAGGTACACGGAACTTGCAAGGTTCAACTGTGTGAGCAATAAAATTTTGAAATGAAAGAAAAAACCCTCAAGTTGTCCACTTCATTCAAATTCCCTCACATTTCACCACCTTAGAATACCTGGTTCATGATCCTTCAAGTCTCTTTATTGACGAAAGGAAGATGCAAGGAGTAAATGTATGATCTTATATGCTAAGGTTATTTAACTAATTAATAAATCAAAACAAATTTGAACTGTACTATCACTCCAAGAATGGTCGTGACGTAAAAACAATGACGAATGTGCAAATCGCCCTTAAATTGCTCATGACAAAACTTCGGGATCTACCGGTACATCGAGACAATATCTACAACCGCAACGAAATTAACGTGTTTATTATTAAAGCTTTTTAACAAGAAAGTGATTACAACATTGCAATATAGACTTAAATTTAACGCAACTTGTAAAGAATAAATAAAATGTTTGTAGCTATCGAGAGTGGATCATAAATAAATTTACGTAAGTGGGATGATACTTAAAAGACATAAACAGGCAAAACCAAGTCAAAACAATAAAGATCAGAAAAATGTACTTCTTGTCTTTCTGCACTTTCTCTTTTACTAGTCATAGGGTATTCCATTTTTTTTCTCTCTGCAATGTATGAAATTTTTTCCAGACTTTTGGAATTTCCCTGTTATAAAGAACCCAGGAGAAGAAAACGCCCATGGTAGCAGGCGTAGCGCCTCTGTGACTGCTGGCCCCTTAGGCTACCGCCCCTCAGTTTTTTTGTAGCCATGAGCTGAACAAAATGACTTTGTCCGTTCTGTGGGCTAAGTCCATGAGTTCATGTGCAACTAACAAGGTGAGTTTTCTACCCGATGATTCTTAAAAAGTTTTTGTTTCCTTTTATATGAATTGAGAATGAACGGAGAGTATACGCACAACGTTGAGATAAGGTCAGAAGCTCTGAGAGAACGTGGAAATGTTGGTACTTTTAATTAGATGAGGTTTTACCGCACAGTTTCTAACCTACTAGCTTGAGTTGGACCGACCATTGTCCTTATTTTTTGCATTTGCGGCTCGCCGCTCACTGGCTTGTTTTTCCTACTCCATTGCTCATGCTGAACACCAGGCACAATGGCAGTAGGTTCCCGTACACCTATGCCAATACAGGAGGCTGTCAATTGGAATAACAGGCTCCCTAGTCAATATGAGGCTTCAAATATATGTTAATAGTCACCACAGCCAAACTTTTTCGTGGAATTTTCCAATAACGTATGAAGGCATATGATCTTCATGATGATATCAGTAATCCCAAAAATTAAAACGCCCGTTGACCTACTTGGTTTTTCACAAGGGAAGGGCATATTCTTCAATTAAAACCCGAAAATCTGTCATCAAATTTTTCTTCAAATGTTAGTTTTAGATTTTCAGATATTTGGTAAAAGTTTGGAAAAAATTAAGTTAGCTGAAAATCTTCCAGTTTGGATAGATACAATAAAAGGCTCAAGGCAACTTCTGTCAACCCCGACATTCTGCTTAAATTTTACTCTTGAAAGGGAAACTTAATAAAAACCCAAATTTGTCAATACCACCTTACCAGAGAAGAAAAAAAACAAAATTTTCTTTCATGATTTTTCCAAAATTTCTCCAATATAAGCTCTTAATTTTCAAATCTATGTTCAAAAGAAGATAAGAAGTGTTCGGGTTAATTTCCAGTTTCGTCTGAGAGCCTTAATATGTATGCCTATAATATGCGTAACTCCAAACGAATTTTAGCTGCCGCTTTCAAAAATGTCAGTTTTTCTTCTAAACAAGCTTCGAATTTTTTAAACTTGTTAAAAGGAAAGCCCCAAATTTTGGCACGACGCGCGAATCAAATAATGCCAAGTCCCCTCCAATCGGCACTAACTCAGTACCATGGAGTCCTAGGATTAGAGTGCCAACCGTCTAAAAACTCTTCTAAATTATTAATATACTTGTTGTTGGCATGTGAACATGCAAAGTTTCCTTGTCTATAGCAATTTCTTTTATTGGTTAATGTGCGACGGTAACTCGTTCTCCCTTTCTTGTTTAGATTTATTGTTCTTTGGCTTACCACTGTTATTATTTTAAATAGCGCTTATCCATTGACATCACCAATGACGACATCTTGCAGGAATAACAACGTGGACGTGGATGCACCACTGATCTTTCGGTATATAAATCGGAGAGTATAGCACACAGTTGAATTCGCCCCACGTGTGTACAAACTTAAGCGCATATCCGATTGGTTGACCAATCAGCTGTCGCCATTTGACGGTGTCAGTTTGTTATTCCTCCCAAGGAAAGCGTACTCTTTGCAGCCAGTCATCACATGCATAAGGCTCATTGCTGTAAACAACAGTTTTTGGAAGTTAGCAAACAGCACCGTTATTTTTAGAATTGGGATGTACTTCCACGTCAACGACAACAGTATTCCCGACCTGACCATCCCTGGAACCTTCCATAATATCCATAGTACTGAAATTTTCCAAATTGAAGTCAGTTAAATCTGCATTTTCAACATTTGGTTCGTCTGAACGATTTTCTACCAACTGACTTCTCGTTAAGTTCACACTGTCTGATAAATTGATACTCTCGTTTTTCATACGTTTATCGTCACTTTCGCCACATTCAATGCTGTCATTAGTTTCTTTGTTAATAAAACCGTTTTCATATGGCAAACTGTTGGTAAGTTTGTCAGCGTTTTGCGTCTCCAAAACATTTTCTCTAGCGGACGTTTTCTTTTTTATACTTGACTTCGAAAATTCATAGTAAAAACTCTTCGATCTCCTCTTACAAAATGGCGATTCCTTGCTATCAAAGGTGCTTTCATTATCAGCTAAATCTACATTTGTGTTTAAATCATTTATGCTCCTTTCCTTAGAAGAATTTTCGTCATTTTGGCTGAAGCCCACGTCTACTGCTCCATGACGTGACGTATTATCTACACCAGGTGACTCATTCGTAGGAAAATTGGGCAGAGGTCTCAATTTATTTAAATTAAAGGATTCATTGTTAGTAGGTGATAATAAACGTTTCTCTTTTTTCCATCTATACTTCATTTTCAATTTCTTTAAAAAGCTCCGCCTTGGCAACTTTGGCGGCCTATCACTCGTGTCTAGAGCCTGCTTTGAATATTCAAATGGCTTCATATTTGAAGAAAGTGGTTGACTAGCGATATGAGATAATTTTCTGACAACGTATACCGAGAAAGAACACGTTATTAAAATAACACCGAATGAACATAAAATAACCATGTACAATAGAGTGTAAGTAATTGTAGGCTCATTCGTGTTTTCCGTCGAGAATTTTGTAATACTGGTCTCAGTTATCGGCGATGCTTTTCTTCCTCCTGTATACTTTTTAGGTGTAAATGATTTTTTAGTCGTGCGTAATGGATATTTCGATGATAAGCTTTCAGTTGTTGTGATCTCTGGTAGTTGAGTCGTCATCATTTTTTTCATATCTTTCTCCGAGCATGGCGTATAAAACGTAAACTTACACGAACTTTTTTGTGATAAATCATCAGTTTCGTTTCCAACTGTACTTTGAAACGAACGTTCTTGGTTAGTTAAATTGTTAAAGACATCATCATAGCATAGCGACGAGTTATAATTTACTCCAGAGATGGACAAAACACACAGAAGTACGAATGGTGAGGTCTGATGCGTTTCGTTATAAAAACTTGTTCCATTGAGGTCAGAAGCACTCATATTATAAATGTGATAGTCGAATATTCCTCTCGGTTCCGGTTGAAGCTCGTGGCAGATCCAAAATTCTCCAAAATTGTTGAAACTGATATTTAAAGATATTAACTTGGGCTTGTTTTGAAATAAATCACAAGGTAAGTGGGATATTTGGTTGTGACTCAGATCAGCAACTTGAATATTACTTGCCTCTGAAAAGAAAGGGAGGTTTTCAAGAGATGTTATCTGGTTGTGACTTAGATTAACGTGTTTCAGCCTCCAAAGGGAAAACGAGGTGTTGCAGGAATTGTTGATTCTGTTGAAGCTGAGATCGATGTATTCCAGATGTTTCAAAGCATAGAAGCAGTTCGTCTCCCAGTAAGTGCAGTCTTCAATGGTGATATTGTTGACAGAAATGTCTAGGATCCTGAGCTTTATGGATGGAGTACTTGTACAATCTAAGTGAGTTAGATAATTATTTGACAAATCAACTTGCTGTATCACATGCTCGTGTCCGGTGCAGATCTGTGTCATATAGACCATTGTACTATCGACACATCTCTCATCACATATGGCAGTGTCATTGACACACGAGCTGCAGTAAGGGGCAGCTTGGTCGGAACATTTTCGCTGAGTATGAACACAGCACATTAGCAGAGTAAAGTAATAATATGGAGCCCATTCGATAATCATATTCTTATTTGTTTCAAAAAGGTTTTCTTAACATTTCGTCACAAAACATACTCCATCGGCCTATTTCTTCCCTCCGTTCACCATTAGACGTAAGCCGAAAGTGATTCTGATTAAAATAATCCACACGATGTAGAATGGTGTTTCGCAGTTAAACGAAGACTTTTGGATTGCTAATACCCGTCTTTGGCAACAAGCAGTAGTACCATGGCCAGGTCGAAAACGCGGAAACGCGGAAATCGCGGAAACCGCGGAAATCGAAAAACCGCGAAGGTTGTCCAAAAAACTGTCCGCGGTTTCCGCGGTTTCCGCGTTTTCGACCTGGCTATATGGCCAGGTCGAAAACGCGGAAAGTTTTTCTTGCAGTCCTGCAATAGAACTAGAGTCTTATACAAACTGCGATACATGCTGTAATTCTACTATAGCTCATTGCTAAGAACGGAAATGTTATGGATGCACTGCCGATGCGGAGTCTTCCGACGTAACATAGTCTAGCCTGCATTACACGGCACAACATACCTAACTTGTGCGAGCGAATGCCAAAGCATACTGTGTCAATTAATTGACATCAGCTCACACCACAAACTGCATACCTAACATAATCCATATGACCTTGGTACTGCATGTTTGAATGGGATTTACCGTAGCGCACTGCTGGATACACCAAGGAGTTGTAGCTCCCTGGATACACACATGGAAACTGGTCCATTGTTGAAATTGGTCCGTGCTCTAGTGACTGGAAGTTCTGGTACGTGTTTCATTTTACGATATTGATAACGGCAGCTTTAACGCAAAGCGTACATGCAGTAAAGTGATGGATAACAACTAACTAAAAATGCTCCAAACCTGATCGGGTTTGGTTCGGTTGGTTAGGTTTTGTTGGATTGGGTTTTGTTGGGTTTGGTTGGTAGGAATTGTTGTTCGGATTATTGGGTAGTGTTGTTCAAACTACTACACAATAATTATCTTAAGATCGGAAAGATCGGTAACATGGCTTTTGTTACACTGAATAGGAAATGATACGAAAGTGGTAAAGGGGCTTAGGCGTAACATGCATAAAACACTTTTCCGTGATTTCCGCGTTTTCGACCTGGCCATATGGCCAGGTCGAAAACGCGGAAATCGCGGAAAAAGTAACCTCTTAAGGAATTACAGGAAACTTCTCCACGAGAGAGCCAAAAGTGTTGCAGAAATTAATAATATGTAATAATATCTGGGTTTAAGTAAAATGACAGAGACTGATTAAGGACCGGACCTGCTCATAATTTGAGAGTTACAAACTGCCATGTAATTTTAATTTCAAGATACTAAAACGGGTCTCATGGCTTTTGTTGCACTGAATAGGAAATGCAGCGAGTGATAAAAGAGTTTTCGCTTAGGTCTACCATGTGTTAAACACTTTTCCGCGATTTCCGCGTTTTCGACCTGGCTATATGGCCAGGTCGAAAACGCGGAAATCGCGGAAACCGCGGAAATCGAAAAACCGCGAAGGTTGTCCAAAAAACTGTCCGCGGTTTCCGCGGTTTCCGCGTTTTCGACCTGGCTATATGGCCAGGTCGAAAACGCGGAAAGTTTTTCTTGCAGTCCTGCAATAGAACTAGAGTCTTATACAAACTGCGATACATGCTGTAATTCTACTATAGCTCATTGCTAAGAACGGAAATGTTATGGATGCACTGCCGATGCGGAGTCTTCCGACGTAACATAGTCTAGCCTGCATTACACGGCACAACATACCTAACTTGTGCGAGCGAATGCCAAAGCATACTGTGTCAATTAATTGACATCAGCTCACACCACAAACTGCATACCTAACATAATCCATATGACCTTGGTACTGCATGTTTGAATGGGATTTACCGTAGCGCACTGCTGGATACACCAAGGAGTTGTAGCTCCCTGGATACACACATGGAAACTGGTCCATTGTTGAAATTGGTCCGTGCTCTAGTGACTGGAAGTTCTGGTACGTGTTTCATTTTACGATATTGATAACGGCAGCTTTAACGCAAAGCGTACATGCAGTAAAGTGATGGATAACAACTAACTAAAAATGCTCCAAACCTGATCGGGTTTGGTTCGGTTGGTTAGGTTTTGTTGGATTGGGTTTTGTTGGGTTTGGTTGGTAGGAATTGTTGTTCGGATTATTGGGTAGTGTTGTTCAAACTACTACACAATAATTATCTTAAGATCGGAAAGATCGGTAACATGGCTTTTGTTACACTGAATAGGAAATGATACGAAAGTGGTAAAGGGGCTTAGGCGTAACATGCATAAAACACTTTTCCGTGATTTCCGCGTTTTCGACCTGGCCATATGGCCAGGTCGAAAACGCGGAAATCGCGGAAAAAGTAACCTCTTAAGGAATTACAGGAAACTTCTCCACGAGAGAGCCAAAAGTGTTGCAGAAATTAATAATATGTAATAATATCTGGGTTTAAGTAAAATGACAGAGACTGATTAAGGACCGGACCTGCTCATAATTTGAGAGTTACAAACTGCCATGTAATTTTAATTTCAAGATACTAAAACGGGTCTCATGGCTTTTGTTGCACTGAATAGGAAATGCAGCGAGTGATAAAAGAGTTTTCGCTTAGGTCTACCATGTGTTAAACACTTTTCCGCGATTTCCGCGTTTTCGACCTGGCTATATGGCCAGGTCGAAAACGCGGAAATCGCGGAAAAAGTTACTTCTTTAGGAATTACAGGAAACTTCTCCACGAAAGAGCCAAAAGTGTTGTGGAAATTGATAAAATGTAACAACAAATGCGTTTTAAGTCAAATGACAGACACTGATTAAGGACCGGACCTGCTCATAATTTGAGAGTTACAAACTGCCATGCAATTTTCAATTCAAGATACTAAAACGGGTCTCATGGCTTTTGTTGCACTGAATAGGAAATGCTACGAGTGATAAAAGAGTTTTCGTTTAGGTCTACCACGTGTTAAACACTTTTCCGCGATTTCCGCGTTTTCGACCTGGCCATATGGCCAGGTCGAAAACGCGGAAATCGCGGAAAAAGTTACCTCTTAAGGAATTACAGGAAACTTCTCCACGAAAGAGCCGAAAGTGTTGTGGAAATTGATAATATGTAACAACAAATGCGTTTTAAGTCGAATGACAGACACTGATTAAGGACCGGACCTGCTCATAATTTGAGAGTTACAAACTGCCATGCAATTTTCAATTCAAGATACTAAAACGGGTCTCATGGCTTTTGTTGCACTGAATAGGAAATGCAGCGAGTGATAAAAGAGTTCTCGTTTAGGTCTACCACGTGTTAAACACTTTTCCGCGATTTCCGCGTTTTCGACCTGGCCATATGGCCAGGTCGAAAACGCGGAAATCGCGGAAAAAGTTCCCTCTTTAGGAATTGCAGGACACTTCTCCACGAGAGAGCCAAAAGTGTTGCAGAAATTAATAATATGTAATAAAATCTGGGTTTAAGTCAAATGACAGACAGTGATTTAGGACCGGACCTGCTCATAATTTGAGAGTTACAAACTGCCATGCAATTTTCAATTCAAGATACTAAAACGGGTCTCATGACTTTTGTTGCACTGAATAGGAAATGCAGCGAGTGATAAAAGAGTTTTCGTTTAGGTCTACCACGTGTTAAACACTTTTCCGCGATTTCCGCGTTTTCGACCTGGCCATATGGCCAGGTCGAAAACGCGGAAATCGCGGAAAAAGTTACCTCTTAAGGAATTACAGGAAACTTCTCCACGAAAGAGCCGAAAGTGTTGTGGAAATTGATAATATGTAACAATAAATGCGTTTTAAGTCAAATGACAGACACTGATTAAGGACCGGACCTGCTCATAATTTGAGAGTTACAAACTGCCATGCAATTTTCAATTCAAGATACTAAAACGGGTCTCATGGCTTTTGTTGCACTGAATAGGAAATGCAGCGAGTGATAAAAGAGTTTTCGCTTAGGTCTACCACGTGTTAAACACTTTTCCGCGATTTCCGCGTTTTCGACCTGGCCATATGGCCAGGTCGAAAACGCGGAAATCGCGGAAAAAGTTACCTCTTAAGGAATTACAGGAAACTTCTCCACGAAAGAGCCGAAAGTGTTGTGGAAATTGATAATATGTAACAATAAATGCGTTTTAAGTCAAATGACAGACACTGATTAAGGACCGGACCTGCTCATAAATTGAGAGTTACAAACTGCCATGCAATTTTCAATTCAAGATACTAAAACGGGTCTCATGGCTTCTGTTGCACTGAATAGGAAATGCAGCGAGTGATAAAAGAGTTTTCGTTTAGGTCTACCATGTGTTAAACACTTTTCCGCGATTTCCGCGTTTTCGACCTGGCCATATGGCCAGGTCGAAAACGCGGAAATCGCGGAAAAAGTTACCTCTTAAGGAATTACAGGAAACTTCTCCACGAAAGAGCCGAAAGTGTTGTGGAAATTGATAATATGTAACAATAAATGCGTTTTAAGTCAAATGACAGACACTGATTAAGGACCGGACCTGCTCATAATTTGAGAGTTACAAACTGCCATGCAATTTTCAATTCAAGATACTAAAACGGGTCTCATGGCTTTTGTTGCACTGAATAGGAAATGCAGCGAGTGATAAAAGAGTTTTCGCTTAGGTCTACCACGTGTTAAACACTTTTCCGCGATTTCCGCGTTTTCGACCTGGCCATATGGCCAGGTCGAAAACGCGGAAATCGCGGAAAAAGTTACCTCTTAAGGAATTACAGGAAACTTCTCCACGAAAGAGCCGAAAGTGTTGTGGAAATTGATAATATGTAACAATAAATGCGTTTTAAGTCAAATGACAGACACTGATTAAGGACCGGACCTGCTCATAAATTGAGAGTTACAAACTGCCATGCAATTTTCAATTCAAGATACTAAAACGGGTCTCATGGCTTCTGTTGCACTGAATAGGAAATGCAGCGAGTGATAAAAGAGTTTTCGTTTAGGTCTACCATGTGTTAAACACTTTCCGCGATTTCCGCGTTTTCGACCTGGCCATATGGCCAGGTCGAAAACGCGGAAATCGCGGAAAAAGTTCCCTCTTTAGGAATTGCAGGAAACTTTTCCACGAGAGAGCCAAAAGTGTTGCAGAAATTAATAATATGTAATAAAATCTGGGTTTAAGTCGAATGACAGACACTGATTAAGGACCGGACCTGCTCATAATTTGAGAGTTACAAACTGCCATGCAATTTTCAATTCAAGATACTAAAACGGGTCTCATGGCTTCTGTTGCACTGAATAGGAAATGCAGCGAGTGATAAAAGAGTTTTCGTTTAGGTCTACCATGTGTTAAACACTTTCCGCGATTTCCGCGTTTTCGACCTGGCCATATGGCCAGGTCGAAAACGCGGAAATCGCGGAAAAAGTTCCCTCTTTAGGAATTGCAGGAAACCGTCTTCACGAGAGAGCCAAAAGTGTTGCAGAAATTAATAATATGTAATAAAATCTGGGTTTAAGTCAAATGACAGACACTGATTAAGGACCGGACCTGCTCATAATTTGAGAGTTACAAACTGCCATGCAATTTTCATCTCAAACTCCTAAAACGGGTCATATGGCTTTTGTTGCACTGAATAGGAAAAAGTAAAGGCTCGATGGTCTGGTCGAAAACGCAGAAATCGCGGAAAATTGTTTCACGCATGAAATTTATAAGGGTGATTCCATAAATAAGGGTATCAACCTGTGACATGACAATTTTGGAGCCAAATCCGTGAATTAAAATTTGAGATGTGAAAGCAATTACTTTTTTTTTTTTGGTAATCAAATTATTTATTAAAAATGGTTTTGGGTGAGTCATTTTTATGGTTTGCTGAGTTTCGTACATTTTCTGAACTGCCACATTTAGCAAATCATTTGTTCCCCGTGCAAAGGGGACATAAATAATGCATTAATCGCATTTAAGTCATCTGGATATTTTACACAACATTTATAAACCTCTTTAAAATTCTGGACAATGTGAAGCTGAAAAAGTCAATAATTTGCCAGTTACAACCATCATATTAAGTTTTGTGAGTGAAATCGCTGCGTGGTCCAGAAATCTGTTCCCCGTCGGTGGAAATTAGCACAACGGGACATGAAGCTGGAACTGTGTTGAATTCGGAAATTTGAAGAAGTTGACAAGTGGCATATACTGCATACCAAAAGTCAATGGAGAAATAATCGCCAGGCCAAATCGGTAAAAACACATGTTTAGGATATACCTTTTTCTTCAATGCAAAGTTTCACAACGTGAATTTTCCAGGGGACATAAATACGGTTTGTCAACATTTGCAAATGCCATTTTCCCATGTTTGCGAGAATTCAGGCTTCAACAGTTCAAACTTTTTCATATTTAAGACCATGCACAAACTTTAATAATCCACCAGAGCTGAGGGAATCTAAAAATCTGTATGGACAATATCCCATAAGTATAGTGCCAATCAGGACCGTCGCTAGAGCCTCATGTTTGGGGGTGTCATGGTCCCAAGTTCCGACGGGCTGGATGTTATCCCAACTAAAGCATGAAGCATGAATGCCAGGTGGAATGGGTCGAAGATGACGAGGCTGACGACTATCAAAGTTTTCGGCGCAAAGTGGGGCGTAGTTGGTAGTAGAGCGACGGTATGAGAAAATTCCAACTGGAATTTCAGATTTTCCAACCATCGTCGCTCTGACGAATTATCGGGGTGAGACACCCCCACATCCCTCCATTGCTTGCGACGACCTTGGTGCCAATGTTCCCCGAGTAAATGAGGACATGAAAATTTACACTGGGAACAAAGTTTTATCGGGCCCCTAAGGCAGAGTTAATGTAAAACTTTGGGGCAAAAAATAGTTTAAAAGAAGGGTTTAAGGTCACAACAGGATTTGATATGTACGAGGGGTGCTTATTCTAAGCATTTTGGTGAAATTTGCATTGAAATCCGATAAGTGGTTCTCAAGATATGCGCACGTGAAGTTTTCAGATTTTCAACGAAAAGTGAACTTGAAGCAAGCACTTATGAGAATTACATCATATCCCCATGTTAGTGCACAGTCTTTTGCTTTTCTTTAAACTTTAGAGTTGGGTTTTTCCTCAACAATCACATATTATTAAAATGTGATTACATAGGTGACGTGCGTATTTTATAAGCTTTGCATTCCCACAGGGAGGTCCTATTAACGTCAAGGTCAACACAACAGTCTGATAAAACAAAAGCAAACAAATCATTCCTTGTCAATGTGAGGAAGTGATATAAGCTCTGCTGCCCTCAAACTCCTCTTGAAACTAAAAACTACTGACTTCATTTACTGGTATCTCGAGAAATACATGTCCGATTTGAATGGAATTTTCACTACAATGTGAAGATTTGATTCCTCTTTCACATTTGAAAATTTAAGTTTTGCATAGACATCCCCTTTAACAGTTGAAATGGATATTTCGTCAGTATTATATCTCAAAGACATTACTGAATTAAACCTACAAATAAGGGCAACCAGGTTTTGGAATGACAAGTTTAAATGTCACACTTTTTGCTCCTAAAATGTGCTAATTTTGATTCATTTTGCCGTCATAATTTCATCGTTTGAAAAAATGTTGAATATTTTTGTAATTAATTCATCAACTTTATGATAATAAAAACATAAGGATGACCAACATATACAGACAAAAATACTGACTACCATTTAATGCCCCGTATGCACCCTTGGTACCCAAATAAATGGAATCACCGATTAGCGAAAACTCTTTTATCATTTTCGTATCATTTCCTATTTAGTGCAACAAAAGCCATGGGACCCGCTTAAGTATCTTGAGATGAAAACTGCATGACAGTTTGTAACTATCAAATTATGAGCAGGCCCCTTCATCAGTCTCTGTCATTCGACTTAAACGCAGTTATTGTTAAATATTATCAATTTCCAAACGCTTTTGGTTCTTTCGTGGAGAAGTCTCCTGTAATTCCTTAAGAGGTAATTTTCGACCTGGCCATATGGCCAGGTCGAAAACGTGGAAATCGCGGAAAAGTGTTTAACACATGGTAGACCTAAGCGAAAACTCTTTTATCACTCGTAGCATTTCCTATTCAGTGCAACAAAAGCCATGAGACCCGTTTCAGTAACCTGAGATGAAAATTGCGTGGCAGTTTGTAACTCTCAAATTATGAGTAGCCGGCCCTTCATTAGTCTCTGTCATTTGACTTAAAACGCATTTATTGTTACTTATTAATTATTTCCACAACACTTTCGGCTCTTTCGTGGAGAAGTTTCCTGTAATTCCTTAAGAGGTAACTTTTTCCGCGATTTCCGCGTTTTCGACCTGGCCATATGGCCAGGTCGAAAACGCGGAAATCGCGGAAAAGTGTTTAACACATGGTAGACCTAAACGAAAACTCTTTTATCACTCGTAGCATTTCCTATTCAGTGCAACAAAAGCCATGAGACCCGTTTAAGTATCTTGAATTGAAAATTACGTGGCAGTTTGTAACTCTGAATTTATGAGTATCCCGGCCCTTCATCAGACTCTGTCATTTGACTTAAACGCAGTTATTGTTACATATTATCAATTTCCACAACACTTTTGGCTCTTTCGTCTAGAAGTTTCCTGTAATTCCTTAAGAGGTAACTTTTTCCGCGATTTCCGCGTTTTCGACCTGGCCATATGGCCAGGTCGAAAACGCGGAAATCGCGGAAAAGTGTTTAACACATGGTAGACCTAAACGAAAACTCTTTTATCACTCGTAGCATTTCCTATTCAGTGCAACAAAAGCCATGAGACCCGTTTTAGTATCTTGAATTGAAAATTGCGTGGCAGGTTGTAACTCTGATATTATGAGTATCCCGGCCCTTCATCAGACTTTGTCATTTGACTTAAACGCAGTTATTGTTATATATTATCAATTTCCACAACACTTTTGGCTCTTTCGTCTAGAAGTTTCCTGTAATTCCTTAAGAGGTAACTTTTTCCGCGATTTCCGCGTTTTCGACCTGGCCATATGGCCAGGTCGAAAACGCGGAAATCGCGGAAAAGTGTTTAACACATGGTAGACCTAAACGAAAACTCTTTTATCACTCGTAGCATTTCCTATTCAGTGCAACAAAAGCCATGAGACCCGTTTAAGTATCTTGAATTGAAAATTACGTGGCAGTTTGTAACTCTGAATTTATGAGTATCCCGGCCCTTCATCAGACTCTGTCATTTGACTTAAACGCAGTTATTGTTACATATTATCAATTTCCACAACACTTTTGGCTCTTTCGTCTAGAAGTTTCCTGTAATTCCTTAAGAGGTAACTTTTTCCGCGATTTCCGCGTTTTCGACCTGGCCATATGGCCAGGTCGAAAACGCGGAAATCGCGGAAAAGTGTTTAACACATGGTAGACCTAAACGAAAACTCTTTTATCACTCGTAGCATTTCCTATTCAGTGCAACAAAAGCCATGAGACCCGTTTAAGTATCTTGAATTGAAAATTACGTGGCAGTTTGTAACTCTGAATTTATGAGTATCCCGGCCCTTCATCAGACTCTGTCATTTGACTTAAACGCAGTTATTGTTACATATTATCAATTTCCACAACACTTTTGGCTCTTTCGTCTAGAAGTTTCCTGTAATTCCTTAAGAGGTAACTTTTTCCGCGATTTCCGCGTTTTCGACCTGGCCATATGGCCAGGTCGAAAACGCGGAAATCGCGGAAAAGTGTTTAACACATGGTAGACCTAAACGAAAACTCTTTTATCACTCGTAGCATTTCCTATTCAGTGCAACAAAAGCCATGAGACCCGTTTAAGTATCTTGAATTGAAAATTACGTGGCAGTTTGTAACTCTAAATTTATGAGTATCCCGGCCCTTCATCAGACTCTGTCATTTGACTTAAACGCAGTTATTGTTACATATTATCAATTTCCACAACACTTTTGGCTCTTTCGTGGAGAAGTTTCCTGTAATTCCTTAAGAGGTAACTTTTTCCGCGATTTCCGCGTTTTCGACCTGGCCATATGGCCAGGTCGAAAACGCGGAAATCGCGGAAAAGTGTTTAACACATGGTAGACCTAAACGAAAACTCTTTTATCACTCGTAGCATTTCCTATTCAGTGCAACAAAAGCCATGAGACCCGTTTTAGTATCTTGAATTGAAAATTGCGTGGCAGGTTGTAACTCTGATATTATGAGTATCCCGGCCCTTCATCAGACTTTGTCATTTGACTTAAACGCAGTTATTATTATATATTATCAATTTCCACAACACTTTTGGCTCTTTCGTCTAGAAGTTTCCTGTAATTCCTTAAGAGGTAACTTTTTCCGCGATTTCCGCGTTTTCGACCTGGCCATATGGCCAGGTCGAAAACGCGGAAATCGCGGAAAAGTGTTTAACACATGGTAGACCTAAACGAAAACTCTTTTATCACTCGTAGCATTTCCTATTCAGTGCAACAAAAGCCATGAGACCCGTTTAAGTATCTTGAATTGAAAATTACGTGGCAGTTTGTAACTCTGAATTTATGAGTATCCCGGCCCTTCATCAGACTCTGTCATTTGACTTAAACGCAGTTATTGTTACATATTATCAATTTCCACAACACTTTTGGCTCTTTCGTCTAGAAGTTTCCTGTAATTCCTTAAGAGGTAACTTTTTCCGCGATTTCCGCGTTTTCGACCTGGCCATATGGCCAGGTCGAAAACGCGGAAATCGCGGAAAAGTGTTTAACACGTGGTAGACCTAAACGAAAACTCTTTTATCACTCGCTGCATTTCCTATTCAGTGCAACAAAAGCCATGAGACCCGTTTAAGTATCTTGAAATGAAGATTACGTGGCAGTTTGTAACTCTGAATTTATGAGTATCCCGGCCCTTCATCAGACTCTGTCATTTGACTTAAACGCAGTTATTGTTACATATTATCAATTTCCACAACACTTTTGGCTCTTTCGTCTAGAAGTTTCCTGTAATTCCTTAAGAGGTAACTTTTTCCGCGATTTCCGCGTTTTCGACCTGGCCATATGGCCAGGTCGAAAACGCGGAAATCGCGGAAAAGTGTTTAACACATGGTAGACCTAAAAGAAAACTCTTTTATCACTCGTAGCATTTCCTATTCAGTGCAACAAAAGCCATGAGACCCGTTTTAGTATCTTGAATTGAAAATTGCGTGGCAGGTTGTAACTCTGATATTATGAGTATCCCGGCCCTTCATCAGACTTTGTCATTTGACTTAAACGCAGTTATTGTTATATATTATCAATTTCCACAACACTTTCGGCTCTCTCGTGGAGAAGTTTCCTGTAATTCCTTAAGAGGGACCTTTTTCCGCGTTTTCCGCGTTTTCGACCTGCCCATATGGCCAGGTCGAAAACGCGGAAACCGCGGACAGATATTTGGACAACCTTCGCGGTTTTTCGATTTCCGCGGTTTCCGCGATTTCCGCGTTTCCGCGTTTTCGACCTGGCCGTAGTACCATATACAAATGAGCTACAGAA
This sequence comes from Holothuria scabra, assembly GCA_037179385.1. NCBI lineage: Eukaryota > Metazoa > Echinodermata > Holothuroidea > Aspidochirotida > Holothuriidae > Holothuria > Holothuria scabra. Next base: position 4,889,108 of record CM074184.1, read on the forward strand.
TAGTTTACCTCGGCCGGCACCCAGCGTTCTCTTGAATAACCACAAAATTACAGCATGGTGTAAACAGAAGCGTATTTCAACTGGATCGCCGTTTTAGTATCTGTTGAATTAAAAACAAAATGTTAGGCTATTTCTCATGCATTACGCACTGATGGGTCTGCATACTTGTTGATCAACACAACCATTTCTAGTTGGCCAACAGAACCAAGTTGTATTCACGGTATACGGTACTAATCAGGGCTAAATGTTCCCCATTCCACTTCATGCTGGAACGTTGCTCTCGAGATCATAGCCGGGATTCCAATCTAGTTGACGTTAGAAAATTGAGAAAGAGTCTAAAGGGAAGCTTCAAACACTTTTGACTCATGAAAAATCCATAGACCTACCGATTTGCCCTATCAACATAATATTATGGTGTTTAACGGCACCGCTTAACTGTGTGAGATCCCATTTATATTTATATAAACATGTGTGTTAATATTCAATCGCCCTGTTACAACCGCATTACGCATTTCGAACTGATGCGTCTGGATACTTGTTGGTCAGCATAATCATGTCTAGTTGACCAACAGAACCAAGTTGTGGGAAGTTGTGTTCACGGCATACTAATCAGGTCTAAGTGCATTCCACTTCATGTTGGAACGTTGCTCTCAAGATCAAAGCCGCATTCCAGTCTAGTTGAGGTAAGACAATTGAAGAAGGGTAAAACACTTTTGACTTATGAAAAATCCATAGACCTAACGATTATCAACATAATATTATGGTGTTTAACGACGCCGCTTAACTGTGTGAAACAGCATTTATATTTATAAATACAGGTGTGTTAACATTTAATCAGCCAAAGAATACTACACTTTTTTAATCTATCCACCCCTGTAAACCGCAAAATTCTGACTGGGAAGGGGGAAAGTCCCTCCATGAGTTTCCTCGCCTTTAAAAACGCTCTCCGAGACGGCAATCTCTGGTGCTGCTTTACAGAAAATGAATATGGTAACAAACACGTCGCCGTATCCATGGGAATTCTGAAAAATACACATAACTCAAAGAGGATGGGCCCCCTACCTCTCAGGGCCCTGCAGTTTGAAGAAATAACTTCATACGAGAGTGTCAATAGTATATATCCTATCAAAGACATATGACAATATGTGACTCCCAATCATCAGATCCTTTCGGCGCCTCTTAAAATTTCAGCAAAGCCATGCGGGACTTGGAGCATATCCCCCATTCAAAGGTTTGATACATTTTGGCCAAGTAAGACAGTGAAAAGTATATTACATCGTTCAAACTGACTGTGAGTAGTCTTTCCTCTACGAAACTACCGGCTAATGCCACTGTTTAACAAGGAGTTTCTTGATTGCACCGCCCCGAAACTAGTCCAATAAACAAATTCGTAATGATTACGACGATGACGATGGCGCTGATTAAATTATGTTTCTTTCCCTCAATTTCAGGGAAAGAGAAATGTAAACACCGCAAAATAAAAATAACCAGAAAACCAAAAAGGCTTAGTGATTCCTTGCCACTTACATTTTTTTCTTCAAATTGACAGTGCTTCGTAATGTTTTTCAAATTGACAGTGCTCTGTAATGTACACAAAGTACACATGCAAGGCATCGAAGCTTCGACAAGAACCAGGGTTCTGCTCATGTTATCACATCCACATACTATGTGTGAAATTTTGCAGTATCTAAGACTCCAACCATGGGAAATTTGTGTAAATATGATATTGAGACTTTGACCCTTTGTGAATCAAAGTGAGATTTGACATCTTCTAAAAACTATTGGAATCACTCATTCAACATGCATAATCGACATTTCACGTATGAGCACCCTACAAGTTACCTTTCTTGTACAGTAATACTTTGCAAGCAAGTTTGTCAGACTTTGACTCTGCTAACCCCAACTGACCTTTGACCTTCTTGAAAATCTACTGGGATCACTATGTCAATACGGCCATCCCACACACTAAACATGAGCTTAGTCACGTGCATTTTTTCTTGAGATACCGTATTCACTATGTTTTGACCTATTGACCTTTCATCACCCCAAATAACCTTTGATCTCTACGAAAATCGATAGGGATCATCTACTTAATACAACCAACCCACACGCCCAAAGATGACGTAGTCACTTGAACCTTTCTTGAGATATCGTGTTTTAAAGGTTTGGACCTTTTGACCTCTTGTGACCACAAATAACCTTTTGACCTCCACCAAAAACAATAGGGATCATCTACTCAATATGGCCAACCCACACACCAAATATGAGGTGAGTCGCACTTACCCTTCTTGAGATACTATGTTTACAAGCAATTTCCCATTTGACCTCTCATGAACCCAAATGACCTTTGACCTCCACCAAAACAATAGGGATCATCTACATATGACAAATCCACACACTAAATATTAGATAAATCGCACTTACCCTTCTTGAGATACGTATTTACAAGCAGATTCTAAGGAATTTACCATTTGACCTCTTGTGACTCCAAATGACCTTTGACCTCCACAAAAATCTATAGGGATCATTTACTGTATATGACCAACCAACACACTAAATATGGGCATATCCATATGTTCCGTTCTTGAGTTATCGAGCTTACAAGGTTTTGACCTTTTGACCTCTCGTGACCCCAAATGACCTTTGACATCCACCAAAAACATAAGGGATCATCTGCTTAATATGGTCAACACACACACCAAATATGAAATTAGTCATACTAACCCTTCTTGAGATACTGTGTTTACAAGCCAAAGCGTCACATACCCACACACACACTTACATACACACACAAATACATACGACATCACCATCGCATAGATTCCTTGCCTGCCTTCGGCAAGGAATCAAAAATGGGAAGTTATTTTCTTTTAATTTGTCAAATAGGCCTATGTTTATTGCATCCCATGGGCATTCAAATATTCACAAATTTTTCGTTATAACATGACAGATGGAACCTCCCAGCCAACATGCCCAGTTAGGCCCCGGCTGGGCTCCAGCTGGGCTGCTTGCTGGGCCCCAGCTGGGACCCATTCGTGTTTGTCAGGTGTTCCCACATGGGGCCCATCTGGGCTAGCCTTTCCCAGCTGATGCCCAGCTGAAGCCCAGCTGGAGCCCATCCTAGCTTCAGTTGTTGACGTTGGGCCCAGCTGGGCTTCAACACCTGACAAACACGAATGGGTCCCAGCTGGAGCCTAGTCGGGGCCCAGCTGGGCATGTTGGCTGTGTCAGTACTTCCAAACCAAATTCTTTGGGGTCCAGACTATAGACAAATCCGAGCAGCTGATGAAGTCGGCTATTAGTGTGGTCCATCAGCCTTTTATTATCTTTATACCATTTCATTTACATTTCAGTCCCAATTCTAAACCCTTATATTCAGAGGAATTCTGGGAATCAACATGTATTATAGTGTACAACCATCCATGACATGTAATGACATGTAAGCAAAGAATTTGTAAGTCTAAAGCTGATAGACCCCAGTTATGTCGGACTAAATGAGACCATCACTTGCCTGGTTTGGATTTGTCTATAATTCTCGATGGAACAAGTTACGGAAAGAGCAAAGTTTACGGTCACTCCCGCTCTCATGACCTACACGACCGTCACGACCTACTCGAAAAGAACTTCAGAGACAGTTGTAGACTTGCCCCAAGTCTCTCACGTAATCCTTCTGTCCACCTTTCATTTTATTTCTGTTCCTATTCTTCATGGTGATTCAATCGCATTGTGCTCCAATGCAACCATTCAAATTACTTCTCACTGCCCGTTGCTGCAAGTTCCACGAGCAAGTGCTGTAACACCTGTTTACAACTGTTCTTGAAGACTGTACACAGCTCACACACTCGAGCCTGCTGAGCGGCCAGATCAAACTTGCTGCCTGCCGTGAGAGACTTGCATCTTTTGCACCTGTTTACGTAATCATTTTTAACTTCCCTATTGTTTTATTCATCTTAGAAATCAGATGAATATTTTTTAAGATAGTTTACTGCATCATCCAATCGGCTTCGGCATTGTGCGACTTTTGCTGGATCTTCATTAATATCATCGTGTGATGAACGGTGAGTCGTTCTGCCTGTTAACATACAATTAGCTTTTCATTGGTTACAGACAGAGATTAGTGATTAAAAGCCGGACCGCCCAAAATTCTACGAACCCGGTTGCAAAAGCTACAAGTCTCTCGAGCACGCCAGCTCTTCGCTGGATGTATGTGCACAGAGTATAAACAGGAATCTGCCACGCACGATCGTTACAACGGTTCAGTGTCGAAACGTTCGAAGCGGTGAGTGTAAGAACTTGTTAGACGGCATTACCGGTCGAGGTGTGGTGGTCGATGTGGGTTGGTTAGAACAGTGTATATTTGCCTTATAACGAGTCGAAGTGGAGAGTGGAGAATGTGAGAAGTTGGTTTGTCTGCAGAGGTGCATTGGGAGTGGTCAAATGGGTGACACGTAGAGAAGGAATAGTGACACAGGAGAATCCTTACAACTGGGAGGGAACATCTGGAGAGACTTGGGGCAAGTCTAAGACAGTTGTGGACCTTGGATCAATACTGAGAATGATGAGAAGACTATTTAAGCAGAGCGCCATCTTCCTTTAGCGAGGAGCGTACGGATGATTTTTTTTGAGCGAAAACAGACCTTTCATGACGATCACATACAGTGGATTTTCAATTGTTTTTTTTTTTTTTTTTTTTGTTGTTGTTGTTGTTGTTGTTGTTTAATTACACCTTAGCACATCCCTTATTATAAACATTGCTTAATTGCGTTTTCGAGTAAATTTATTTATTCGGTCCAGTGTGATGGAGACATGTGAGCCCTACCCATGCATGATGCGAAGCGTAGAAAAATTTGCATGTGAGTGAGTTTCTATTCGAAGTAGGACTATCTCTCTTCCTAGACTCATTATAATGTTTCAGTTTCTTTTGTTCTTGATTTGTTACGTACGTAAAAATAAAGAATAGAAGAAAGCAATACAGTAACATCCTAAGTTAAATCCCTCTGACGTTACCAAAGACCAACTTATGACACTCACTTGTGTACCTCAGAGTTTCATATTAAATGCGCACATCACTTTCATAACCTCAATGAAGATCTGAAATGTTACACGATAATTTAACCATTTCAAATCGGCTTACGAATCTCTCAGGTGCGTGCCGCTAACTTCTTATCCTCAAAGGCAAAAACAGTCGTCCCAAACTATTGTTGAAACAATAGCCGGATCTCACAGAGTTTTGATTTCGCTTGTAGGTATCTTTCATAACATTTCCGGACTTAAACATTGCATATTCAACGTAAACTAACCAGTAGCCTCCGGAGGAGGTGAAGTCCTTTCGTTCAGCTCATCGCTACAAAAACAACCATTTTTTCTGAGCGGCGGCAGCCTAAATGGGACTGCATTCACAGAGGCGCTACGCAGGCTGACCAATTAGTTACTCTCGTAAATTTCATAAATTAGTGATGCAAAAACCCTTACAATTTCTTACTCTTAGTAACGTTTTCTTCTCAGACCTTAGTTCCATATACTTTAAACAAAAGCAACAGAAACAATAGGTTGATGAGTGAGCGATGAAGATATTTCTGAAGGCTGGCAGTCGCGGGAGGTCGGAGGTTCGATTAGGCTGGCCGGGTCATACCAAAGGCTTTAAAAATGGAACCTTTACTGTCATTGTGCTTGGTGCTCAGCATACGCCTTGGAGTATAGAAAACAAGCCAGTGAGTCCTAACTGGTAAAAAGGCCATAGCCGACTCGACTAGAACCAATTAGTTGGAAACTGCATGGGCCATAAAACCCCATCAAACTAACTAACCAACTAACTTTAACAAACGATTCTATCTCATCAAACAACACTTCGTTGTTACATGAAAGCATAACTGATAAACATGAGTGTCTAACTTCAACTCTTATCTCGTTTTTATGTGATGTTGGTTAAATCCCAATAAAACTTCAGCTTAATTCTCGTTTAATTTTAGGATTGTACTTACATGTTTGAAACTGTGATGCCGGTTTTGTCACTTGATCTTTTCTAGGTGTTGAGATTCCACTGCTAGCACATTCGCAAGTGTAGATTAACCCATAAAACAGGGACAGGTAATTCTTTCATAATGAACTCGAGCACTGAAAACCATACGCGGAATAAACTTCGTTTAGCAACATCACCGAAGAGTGTATAACACTGCTTTCGTTTTCAGGCTACGCTAAAACAATAAGCAGCAAATAAAATGAAAGCGGCATCAAATTAAAACTGAAAGAAACTATCCTATATATGGAACGCATTTTGCACCAATTCATGTTGGTGTACCACAGTCTTTTCATGGGATCAAATTTTATGGTAGTGACAATTAGCCTGTAATCAATAGCCTATGAATTTTCGCGCTGATTCTGAAAATGATCATCATATGCTTTCAATTGAGACTAGCGCGTGACCTGAATCGGAACAGTTTCCACATAAGTGATTTTTCTAGAATTCGTAAGCATATATATTTCCTTGATTTTCTGGACCCAGCAACACAGATGATTCCATGTTTATGGCCTAGATGGCCTGAACACTTCTGTCACGAAATCAGCAGCGCTTCTTGATTGCTCAGAACTTGCACATAAACAACTATACACAACTGACAGTGAAATGATTTTTTCCCAATGACGTCAAAACTAAATCCTGAATTTGTAATGAGCAATTTACAAAATAAAGTCTGTGTGGAAATGAAAGTTTTCGTTTTTGTTTTATTTTCTGTAATTACATGTAGCCCTACATTCAGTCTGATATTAAATGTTGTGTAAAGTTTTTCAGGAAATAAAATGGCTCGTGATGTCAAATGAGGGGACGGAGTCACTGCGTGATTTCAGGTGTGTCCCACGTCATTTCCGAATGATGAGAAAACATTTAGCAGTTAATATGAAATTTTATAAGATCTTGCATTAAATTATAAATTTAGGTGGTGATGTTCAACTTAACATTCTTGCATTAAAAAAGTGGCATGTGACAAATGCGAAAAAACATCATTGCACCACCTCCGGAAATAGTGTGTGTGTGTGTGTGGGGGGGGGGGGGTCCGGCACTAGTCAAGGGACATTAAAAAGCAGTCTGATCGAAAAAGAGCTGCACCTTTCCATTTACCGTCCTGCGTGTATAAATATGCTTCCCATTTTCAAATATAGCACCGTTCGCATTTCAGCCTTCTTCGAAAGGCCAACATTTTCAAGACGGAGCAAACAAAGCAAACAATGAAGTGTAATCCCTTCTATTAAACCTCCCCAAAAGGTCTACTTTCCCTATCCTGGCAGATCCAGGTCATCATTTAGTTGTATGGATCACACCTCATATTCAGTGGTTTGGAAGAGACACCATTTTGGTTCTTTATATTCACTTTCAATGGTAAACACTTTCCAGCACCTATAAGTATCCTCCCCCTTGCCAGTCGGGGAATTCACAGTCCGGCCACACCGTACTTTTCATCTCTACACAATGGCGGGATGGAGCTCCGGACCGAATGATTAAAGTAGGGACAAATTCAAATGTCCCCAATATTTGCAAAGTGCTCGAAAGAGTGAGGCTGCGGATAGAGTTTAGAAGTGGGTGATGAACATATTCTTGGAAAGTGTTCTGATTACATATTTGGGCGGTAGCTCAAAAAGGTATGTAACTCATAAACTAGACATGTGCCTTCACAACGAAGACTTTAGATAATTTAGGGGGGCTACTAAGTAGGATAAATGAGGTGGGTTAATTGGAACTTTCTGTGATGACCCAAAGGCCTTACGAATATTGCATAAGTTCGGTTAGATAAGGTTTTATGTCTCCACATAATACAATATTCTATTAAAGACATTCACCTGTAAAGTGTGCACATAGACTAGTAAATAAATGTGTTAATTTACAATTACCTAAATCACAAATTTCATATTAAATACAGATAATTTCATCGCTCACAGTTATTCAAGAGAGACATTCATGACCAAAACTACTGTGGAAGATGGAAAATTCTTAATTGGTGACTCCTCTGTTACTATAATTGAAATCAAATTCCAAGATACATATTAAGTACGGCAGCACTTGTTAGACAGAATAGGCCACACAAAGAGTGGTGAATTCGTCCACCCGTTAGGACCATGTACGCCTAAGAGTGTACGTCCTTAGGCAGGCTCGGATCCAGACATTTGAACTTTGAGAAAGCGGGCAATTGGGACGTACCAGATGCGTAAGCAGGATTTCTCTGAAGGAGGGGTCATGCGGTGTGTTCAATGATCGCCGGCCTAGGGGAGGGGAAGACCCATTTGAAAACTTTTGGCGTTTCCAAGGAACCTAGATGCAAAATGGTGCAAGATTTTCGACTTTGACGGGAACAGTGTTAAAAATGAATTGTGGTGGTTCATGAGGATAAAACTGAAACTTCTCTGGCTTTACATCCAGTCTTATTCCATTAACGCTACCTTTCCAAGTAAAACTTGTCATAAAATTTGCATTTTTTTAGGAGTCAAATTAAAAGAGCATCGATCGGTATAGGCAAACGCAAACGGGGACATTTTAGTTTGCTGTTTTTCTTGGTCACAAAGATTATCTAAGTAGAGCGCCACCATTTGGTTGGCGCGGAGCGTAGAGAAAATTTTGAAAAATCAGACCCTCAGATGGCCGGAAATAGCATTTTCCAGGCTCATACGAAGAATCTAAGCGGTCGCTCTCTTCGTTTGTCGTTTGAAATAAAATGCTCACTTCAAAATAAGTTCACCAACTGCAAAGTCATGGTCCAATGCCCCCCCCCCCCCCTTCGTGCGCTACTGTTACAAAGTACGGTGATTCTCTGCCTGAAATATCTCATTCTACCCGAAAGACAAAGTGGAGCGCCACCATCTGTTGTCCGTGAGCGTACAGAAAATTTTGAAAAATCACGACCAGTCGAAAGCCGCCGGAAACGGCATTTTCCACCGACTTGTAAGAAGAATCAAAGCAATCATTAGTTTGAGCTTTCGTTTGCATTAAAATTGATACTCCAATAAAAAAAATAAGTAAATTGTAAAATGATCAGAACATTACCAGATAAAATGCATCATGATGGATGATGGATCCATATCTTAAATGTAAAACGAAACCACCCCGAGACTTCAATTTAAAGAGGACCACTGCTAAAGATATTTCCCTATGAGCTTATGTAAACATGTGTACATGGATACTTTGGAGTCCCAAAGCTGAACTTTTCCAAGTTCCAGGATATAAACTTTCATACTGACAGTCAACACCAGGGTCATAACCTGTAAAACCAGAGGGGGCAGGTATATAGCAACTGCCCACTGAATTTCCAAATCGTAAATACACCACATGCTATAAGCAATAGTGAATTTTATACCAGATTACGTCCCTGAATATTTTATCCCAAACAATCTTGAATCTCATGAACGTATAGAAAACATTGAAAGTCTCTTCAACTTCATAAACACGGCCACTCTTGTTTAATTACCAAGTATAATATACGCCTATACTGTACCCAATAAGAACTTTCTAAATGAGCTTGAAAAGCGCAAACGCATTTCACCTCAGCTATACTGTTAACGCTCCGTGCAGATTCACGAGTGTTTCTTTTTAATCGTGTGACAAAATTTTTGAACATGAAAAATTCAAAATTTTATGGATAACAAATTATTGATTATTTTTAAACAGTTATTCAAAACGTCTTCAGAGGTTCTTTAACACCAAAGCTGATTGAACCTGCTAAACCTGCTAATGGAGGTTGACATTGTTTGTCATTGACTGTAACCTGTAAGTATAATTGTTTGCCTTTGTTAACTCATTTATTACAGAATTAGTTTTTTCATCAAACAGAAAGAAAGTGCTTAAAACTCTCATTAATAAATCACTTAACACACTTGTAATTGCTTTCTGTAGATCATTAAACTCTCAGCAAATCAAACATCATGCTTCACAACAAACCAAGTACGGAAATATGCATACGAACTCACCGTCACAATGGAGATAGTTCTTCCATGATGTCACTAAGGAATACCGACACTCTATTTTTATCTTTAAATCCCTGATTCCCAATGATTTTTCAAACTACCCAAAATTTCTTGAAAAGAAAAAATTTCGAAAAATCAGACCCCTCAGATGGCCGGAAATAGCATTTTCCTGACTTATACGAAGAATCTAACGAGTCGCTATCTTCTTTTGTCGTTTGCAATAAAATGCTCATTTCAAAATATGTTCGAAAACTGTAAAGTGATGAGGGAGTTAAGAGCTTATTTGACCCCCAAAATATAATTTTGCCCAAAAGACTGAGCAAAGCGCCATCATTGGTTGGCGTGGAGCGTAAAGAAAATTTCGAAAAATCAGACCCCTCAGATGGCCAAAAATAGCATATTCATGCTTGTAAAGAGAATCTTAACATGTAGTCTTTATTTTAATCGATTCCATCAGTGGGATACAGAGTCCACCTTTTTAAGTAAAAATTAGAATTTGACAGAACTTGCCTATTTGTAGGAATTAAAAAAATTGGCATCCCTCAGGGGCCTTACAGAGGCAGTCCTTCCCCTTTGAAAATTTTTGAAAAATTGGGTGTCCTTATATGCAATCTGGTGCCACATATGCTATCTTTTGAAGTACAATCTGTGTTACTAAAATTTGACTCCGTGTTTTTAAGAACAAAGAAAAATGGGCATCGGTGAGGGGGGAGCATTGCCCAATGGTCCCCCCTTCGTACGCCACTGAGAGGAGGCCTAATAGTGGCTCGATCACACAGGATACCCTGTTAGAACAGCAGTCTGTTAAGTGTAGAACGCTGCAAGGTACGGTACTCATGGACCCGTTTATTGTTACACCCCAAGTGAGCAGTAAGCTATTTTCCCAAACTAGCCTGTAAGCCTCCAAGGATTAGGCTAAGTAACAAAATCTAAGTATGCCAATGGATCCCGTTTATTCTAATTTGTAGACTAACTTTAAGTTTATTGTTGGCTATGGATTGTTTCAGTCCAATCCATTGTTATGTACACAGAGTAAAATCGGTATAGTTTAAAGTTAAACCCCTCCCGCTACTAGCTTGTGGGACAATACAACCTCGGGGGTCTACGTCAGTGACTTGGCAGTTTTCACATCCTGTTACTGAATTTCCAAAGTGTAAAACGCAGAGTCTGTGTACAAGGGGATAAGTTCGGGTTTACAGCCTTTCAGTGTTAGTTATACTGTATCAGCTGCTGTTAACTTACTGAAAAACAGCTTCCTGTGCACTGAAATGCACTGGTCATAACACCCGCGCGTATACACGAGAACATTCAATCTGCTACGCGGCGTTGACGTTCCTGTAGAACGCGACTAGGGTCGGTTCATGCGACACTGACGAAATGTGGGTTAATTTGTTGCATGAAAATACGAATTATGTATTAGAAATTTCTCACAATTTTTTATTCTTACAAAAATTTTGAGAAATGTTTGTAAGAATAAGAAAATTCATCAGATTTCCCCAATTTCATCATATTTCCCCAAATTATTTTCCAGGGGGCAACTTGCCCCCCTGCCCCCAGTAGCTACGCCACTGCCTAGTGCTACTGTATCAGTCTTGCTGATCAAATATTGTCCAATATACTGGGCGTTATTTACTAGTCAAGGTATGATATGAGCCTATTTATCATTTGCTATGGCCTGAAAATAACAAATCAAAGTTGGTTTAACAACATTTCGCATAAAGAGACTATATCAGAGCATCTGGTTCTGGCTAATTGCATCCAATTTGTTGATGTCTTTAAACTAACAGTTTATAGTAACCAACGCAGTAATCGATGCAGATGAGGAGGGCTGCTTCTTCTTGAAACTCACTCGAGCAAATTGATCATCTGAGACGTAGTAGAAATTTGACACTGTTAAGTTTGGAGTTTAACCAGCACACTGTAGCTATATAGATACCACACTTTATTTTTTCAATATGGCGGACAGCTGCTATCTTGGATTTAGGAGTTAAATGATCGATACCAAAGCTGCATCAGGTTTACTCCAGTGAATTTGCCATATTAGATGTAGTCAAAATCGATACTTTATTCATCACTCCAACTCATCAAGTGCCAGTTACATAACATTTTATCATTTTCAAAATGGCCGACAGCCACCATCTTGGATCTAGGTGTTGGAATGATACCAAAGGTACATCAAGTTTCCTCCAGTGTATTTATCATGTTTGATATAGATGGAATCGACATTTCCTCATCACTCTAGTTCATCTGGTGCCAGTTTTATGACATTTTATCATTTTCAAAATGGCGGACAGTTGCATGTATCTTGGATTAAGGGGTTGTAATGATACCAGAGCTACATCAGGCTTACTCCAGTGAATTTGCCATGTAAGAAATAGTCAGAATCGGCACTTTATTCATCACTCTAACTCATCTGGTGCCAGTTATATAACATTTTATCATTTTCAAAAAGGCGAGCAGCCGCCATCTTGGATTAAGGTGTTGAAATGATGCCAAAGGTACATCAGGTTTACTCCAGTGCATTTATCATGTTAGAAATAGTTGGAATCGACAGTTTCGGCATCACTTCAGTTCATCTGGCGACAGTTATTTAACATTTTCTCATTTTTAAAATGGCGGTCGACGGCCATTTTGAATTTTCTATTAAAACCACCTTTTCCGTGCTCCGAATTTGATAGATTTTTTACTCTTATTCACTACATTCAGTAGCATAGAAAACCATTGAAAGACCTTTTGTTGCAATTTTTGGGGGTCAGACTATAAATGGACCCGTCTAAAAGTTAAATACCGTTCTTTGAAGAAAGTTCAAAATGGCTGTGTAAAAATTTTAGCAATTTGTTTAGTTCTTATCTGACAGTTTTTAATAAGCACAGCCAGACTCTGGAAAACCATTCCTAATTACTTGAAAGGCAAACCAACCCTTACTTCATTCCGTAGTAATTATAATAGGTATATTAACAATGATTATTGATGCTGTATTCCCCTTTGTTTTCCCCCACGGGTAAGGTGGGGTGTCCGCTTATGCTGTTGTGGGAAGGGATTATCTGCTCATGGGATGGTTTATTAATTTTTTTTTTGTTGTTGGATTGTTAAGTTTACTTTTCTTTCTTTTTTCTCTTGTTTTCCCTTTTTAAGGAGTGCACTCTCGACAAGCCTTTGTCTTTTAGTTGCACTTCCTTCCACTCTCATTTTGTCTTCTGTATTTTTGTTAAACTATGTTATTTTACATATTTGATTGCTGAAACAAATAAATGAAATGAAAATGAAGCAGCTTTGGGTTGTTTGAAATTTAAACAGAATTATGCAATTCCTTAGTCAATATGTGGTTGTTGAAAGATTTACATACACGATCAAGAGATGGCGCTGTACACCCTTTTAACATATAACCATATATTAGAACGGCTCTGGCTTAACAAAAACAACAGCTGTAACAATTAAAGTATTTAGTAGCAGCTCTTTTTGTACTAAGAATTCAACGATAAACGAGGAAGAAACCGATGCTGGCTGCAAACTAAACTATATAACTATATTTCCTGTGATTCCCATCAAATTCTGTGAAGTATACCTGTCTTAAACAGTTTGTAATTCTTTACTACCTGCAGCTTTATACTGGCACCTTCGATTTGCATCAACATAAGAATTGTCTGCGTGCTGTTGAGGGTGTTTGTGGTTTTGTGGTTGAGTTTTTGTTTTTGTCCGGCCGATTTGAGTTGCCTATTTGTTACACCGGGCCCGTTTCTAAGTACGTTTTAAAAAGAGTGTTTGTATATGAACAATCTCGAGTGCGCAGTTGAAGAAAGGTGGATTTTACTGTTGATCTGGAAGGCATTTTGGGACAAAGTGTTGTACGATTCGCAACCATCCCCTCCACTTTCCGACTGCGTATTTGGATTACTCTATTTTCTCAGAATTATACATACACTTTAGAAAAATAAATAGATTGGCTCTTTATGTGAGATCAATTAGTTGCTACAACTTTTTGGGAACGCCCCAGTCTTTCCAGCTTTAAAACCTAATTTTCTTCACGTCCCCAAATGACTACTCCTTTATTGAATAGAGGACACATCCGATCGAAAAGGGATCTTAAAAACGGTTGAAGTTGTTAAAATGGCTTAACTCAAATAACCTTTCAAAACCTAATCAATACAAAAGATGAAGTACTGCCATCATCACTCACACTGATGAAATCAGATTTGAACATTCTTAAATAGCGCCTCATGAATGACGATATTAAACTCACAAATGCTACAGAGTAATGCAAATGGTAGGGAGGATATGGCAAGCTAAATGTGTAATATTTCGATAAACTAAGTTTTTCGCCGATAAACTCGGTTTTTCGATCGAAAAACTGAGTTTATCGCGAAAAACTCTGTTTATCGACCGAAAAACACAGCTTTTCGATAAACTTTGTTTATCAGGCGAAAAACACAGTTTTTCGATAAACACGGTTTTTCGATAAACTCAGTTTATCGAGCGAAAAACTCTGCTTATCGACCGAAAAACACAGTTTTTCGAAAAACTCTGTTTATCGACCGAAAAACACAGTTTTTCGATAAACACGGTTTTTCGATAAACTCCGTTTATCGACCGAAAAACTCTGTTTTTCGTAAAACTCTGTTTATCGACCGAAAAACACAGTTTTTCGATAAACTCTGTTTATCGACCGAAAAACACAGTTTTTCGATAAACACGGTTTTTCGATAAACTCAGTTTATCGAGCGAAAAACTCTGCTTATCGACCGAAAAACACAGTTTTTCGAAAAACTCTGTTTATCGACCGAAAAACACAGTTTTTCGATAAACACGGTTTTCCGATAAACTCCGTTTATCGACCGAAAAACTCTGTTTTTCGTAAAACTCTGTTTATCGACCGAAAAACACAGTTTTTCGATAAACTCTGTTTATCGACCGAAAAACACAGTTTTTCGATAAACACGGTCTTACGATAAACTCAGTTTATCAATCACGCGTTTGATAAACTACGTTTATCAATTACGTGCTTCCCGTCAGTGTAAGGAACGCAAAAACGGCAAATATTGTCGACAGCGGTTACGGGGTGATTTGTATCTATGCCTTCTTAAGTAGTAACGGCAGCTTTTAGTAGTGAAGATGGGGTTTGAAGTAGTAACCCTTTGGCAGCGGATTATTATTACTATCTGCCCAGTTTGTCTGCGTCCATGGACACTCTGTTTCATGTTTTACCGTCAGCTAAAAGTGTCTGCACGATAATAGTTCCATGCGCAATACATACTATGGCAAGCAGTGCCATACCCAGGATTTCTCTGAAGGGGGAGGGCCATGCAGTATGTTGCGTGATAGCCGGTCCGGGAGGGGTCAAAGGAGAGGGGCTGTCCCCCTCCCCTTGAAAAGTTTGGAAAAATTAGGTGTCCTTGTATGCAATCTGGTGCTACATATGGTACAGTTTGAAGTAAATATTGTGTTAAAATATTTACGCATTGTTAGGAACTATAGAAAAAAATTGGCATCCGTGAGGGGGAACATGGCCCACTCCCCTGTGTACGCCACTGTAGCTCTCGTTAAAGATCCAGCAACCCTAGGCTGACCAGAACCGACGCTTTGCTTGGCGAAAGAATGCCGAACGCAAAAGGTTGGTCCCGAAGTTTCGGAGGGGTCTAGGGGGCCATGCAGTACATTGTGCGATCACCGACCCGGGGTGGGGTATAAGGGGAGGGGCTTTGAAAATTTCTGAAAAATAAGGTGTCCTATCTGGTGCTATTTATTGTACATTTTGAAGAATAATTTGTGTTTAAATATTTACGTATTTTTAGGAACTAAAGAATAAAATTGGCATCAGTGAGAGGGGTCTAAGGGAGGCTGATCCATCGTGCTTCACCATGTGACTGATTAAGACACCACATTGATATAGTGACATACGGAACCCCGCTCTAAAGGACACCCAGGGGGCCTGATAAAGTGTTCTGCCAATTAAGCGGGGTTGTCCTGATAAGTGAATCAACTTAACATTACGTTTTTGTTTGGGGGACTTTACAAGGTGGCCTCCTAGATGAGCGTCCTTGAAAGCGGGGTTGCACTGTGCATACATATACAGTGATGACGAAACCTGAGGTTTGGGTGCTCAGGACCCCAATGAGAAAAGTGAGTAGGCTAAAGCTATCTTCAGACAACCCCCCGCATATTTGCCAAGTGCAGAAAAGAGATCCATATTTCAAGGCTGGGTACATGCAGCCATCTGGAGGGCTTGTAACGACAAAAGTTTTCTTCTGCGCTGCGCGCCAACCGATGGCGGAGCTCCGCTTAGCTTCCTGGCACTCAGACCCCCACCCCCAAATATCTATTCCGTTCCGTGAGCCAGTACAAATATTTCATAATTATTTTCGTGCCTATAACTTTTGAAAGCCTGGCTACGCCCCTGGAAAACCTACTTATGTAAGCAATGGAATAAGCTATGAAGATGAGAGTTGTGTGAATGGGATTTATTTTCAAGTCTCTAAAATATATACTGTTTTAATTTTTGAATAAGGTACACTTTAACCATACCCGCAAACACATTGCCGAGGTGGGTAGCCTATATTCAAATGTTATCTACTGTTTATTAGTCACACAAAGGGCGAGCACATTGGGCCGTCGCCTGATTTGCAAAGGCTTCTTTAGTGGCCAATTCATTAAAAGATGAGTTGCTTTTGAGTTGACGACAGCTGTACACTGCCACCTTACTTAACACTCACCTTACTAAACTGCGACGACCCTCAATCCCCCCCCCCCCCGACTTCACTCCAAATATTAAAGAGTTTGGTATGTGCAAAGAAGTCGAAGAAAACTGTCGGATCACAATCGGGACCGTCAAAAAACTTGTCAGGCCGAGAACAAGATTTGAGAGACAGCTAACCAACCCGTCTGCCACCTGACTGGTCTTCACTGTAGCGTAACATTCAGCAGGTCGGTGCAGTTTGCGCTGGTTTTCCACCCACTTAAATTATGAAGTTGCGAGCGTTTACATTTGCTGTAAACTTGAAACTGAGTACATTTTGTATTCCGACGTTTGCGAAAGAAGTTTGCTTTTCTGACTATATGCAGTTAAGCATTACCAAACCTCCTTTAAAATTCCATTTTCGGCGCACTTCGCGGCATGCTTTATGGGCCTCAGTCGTCCAATTAAGTTAATTCAAGAAGGACGAAGCGTGACTTGGATTATTGCTAAATCCCGTGCAACCTTTGTATACATGTATCCCAACCCTCAAACTTGCTGCGTCATAAGGAAATCTAATGGCAGTTAGTCGATCGTGTCTATTATGAAACTAAAGGGCAAACTGCAATTTTTAATGTTTAGGTGAGGCATATTCAGTGTTATTTATACATTTATAGTTGCTGTTTCAAATGAAGCCAATCAACCAAAATGTCCCTAAAAGTGTTATTTTCGGCGCGCTACTCGCGCAATCATCTATTACTCTTGTTGTTCTATCATAGGCTTCACATCGAACAAATTATAATTATTGCAAAACTCGACAGAAAACACTACCACTCTCCCCTGCCATCAATTCCGATGCTTCTTAAAGAATTATAGAGTCCTATGGTTAGACCAAACTATGTTTTTTAAAGAGAGACAGATTGAGATATCGTGGTCTGTTTAGTGCGTATTCAGTGTCATTTACAGACAGTTAATTCTTCGTTGTGGTGCACAAAATTGTGTTCCGGTGCTTCGCCCCTGATTCCCTACATCGGGTAATTACTGAACTGGGCCCCGAGGAGGCTAACTGTGCCCCACGTTGCAGTGGCGTAGGAAGAAACTTGAAAGTGGGGGGGGGGGGGTGGAGCAATTTTTGAACTATGAACCTCACCCTACCACATTGACCAAAAGTTAAATTTTTCATGCTAAATTTTTCGCTTTTTTCTAAAGGAGGATTTTTTTTTTTTTTCTGTATGCTATAAATCATTTTTTCAAATATAAGGGGGCACTAAAGAAGGTAGAATTCTTCGTTTTTTCCAGCCATGCTACAGAACTGAGACAACAATTCTAGTATAACAATGCCCTCTGCAAACTGAGGAACAATTTGATAACATTTTAATTCTTCAAGTTACTAAGAATCCATTTACTCACAGACTATTCAACTGACAGGGTTGAAAGGTAATTAGTGAAAGGCATACCGTATATATATGAGCATTTACGGTTTAGGCAAATGATTCCTTGCCTGAAGAATTGCCAGAAGGAATATTTAAGCGGAGCGGAAGCGTCAGTTGGTGCCGAGGGTAGAGGAAATTTTGAAAAATCTGACCCCTCAGACAGTCGAAAATGGCATCTCTCAGGCTTGTAAGTAGTAGCTAAGCAGCAGGGAGGTAAAAAGACTTCTTCAATGGAAACGAGCAAGCACTCAAATTTTCCGAGTTTTCTTTGAAAGTAGTAGGGACGTAATTTGCGGCGCGCCGAGCGCGCCGAAATTTTTGCATTTTGAAACAAATATTTGTGGCTATGGAGCTTGTATTGCAGACATTTTTGGATTCTGGGTTTCTTGTATAGGGAAATTTGATAGGTTATGACTTACTGATCGAAGAATCTGCACTTCCTATATTGGCAAATCTGAGAATGATTACACGGTGATCGACTGAAGATTGTTGCTACATAATGTTATCTTGAAGGTCTACGAACTGAAGATCTCCAATAAAATTTTAAAAGTTTCCGCAACTTTGTTGTTTATTTTAGACAAAACAAGTCAAGAGTTTATATTGGAGAAAATTGGAATTTTATGAAAGAAAATTTATACAAATAGCACCGAAGTTGCCGGTGTCACTTGAAGATCTGGTATCACAAATGGCAAAATTTGATTTTTTCATTTCCAGAGCTTGAAAAGGGTTATTAAACTGATTCATGATACAGCACTTATGCATTAGGGATTGCACGTTGAAGCGCGCAAAAAAGTTTGCTTTTTTGAGACAATGAATTACAAATTAGCGCTTGTATTGAAGAGAACCCGGAATTTCATGAGAAAGAAGAGTTGAGAATATCACATAAATGAAAAGGGCTTTTCTGACCCGTGAAGTGGGGCGGAAGCATGCTTCCGCCCCTCATTTTTCACTGGGGGCTGTCTCCCCCGCAGCCCGCTTCCTACGGCTATGCCACGTTGAACAGGAGTGCTACTTCCATGCCGAAGTCAACCTTACTGTTGTAGCAGACAAAGGAAAACGGTTACTCTGAGGTAAACTTGACCGGAGTGCCACGCGTTAAAATGCGTTTCCAGATGAGTTTCTTTTTTCGTTTTATGCTTCATTTGCCCACCTGTTATTTTTAAAACTTTCATGGTGTACTTTGTTTTTGCTAAAGATTACCTTCAAACGAGGGTTATGAGCATTAGCGCATTTGGGGGCCACCAGGCCATGTCCCCCCTCGCTGATGTCTAATTTTCTTTTAGTAATTAAAATACGTAAAATTTCGATCGCAAATTTTACTTCAAAAGGTAGCATATGTAACCCCAGATTGCTTACAAGGACACCTAATTTGTCAAAAAATTTTCAAAGGGGGTGTCCCTTTCCCTTACACCCCTCTTCTGGCCAGTGCTCACATAACGTACTGTATGCCACCGTCCCGGGAGAGAAGTCCTGGCTACGCCGCTGCTTATGGGCTGATCTTTCTTGACAAAGGCATTCGTGTCATTCCTGTCTAGAGTTCAGCCCTATAAGTCGGGAAAAATCTCCAGCACCCCCACTCCCCGATCCTTGGGACGCCCCTGGGCAGGCGGTAATACGGTAATAAACGGATACTTTCCGCTGCCACAGCGTTACTACTTTAAAACCCATCGTCACAACTAAAATGGCTGCCGGTACTACTTTAGCAATCATAGATACAAATCACGAAACCGATGTTTTCGACAATATTTGCCCTTTTTGCGTTCCAAATATTGGCGGGAAACACGTGATTGATAAACTGAGTTTTTCAAACACGTGGTTGATAAACAGAGTTTATCGAAAAACTGTGTTTTTCGACCGATAAACAAAGTTTTTCGAAAAACTGTGTTTTTCGGTCGATAAACTGGGTTTATCGAAAAACCGTGTTTATCGAAAAACTCAGTTTTTCGGTCGATAAACAGAGTTTTTCGAAAAACTGTGTTTTTCGGTCGATAAACAGAGTTTTTCGCGATAAACTCGGTTTTTCGATCGAAAAACCGAGTTTATCGGCGAAAAACTCAGTTTTTCGAATTATTGAACATTTAGCTTGCCATAGTAGGAGGTGAGATTTGTTTTCGCTCACAATGTTGAATTTTTCTCCGTGAAGCATGACATTCTTTGTCCATTTTTTCTTTTTCTAGGTCATTCGTTCTAATGCCAAATATTTCCTTTGCAATGGAATACTGTCATTAAATCAAGAGTTTTAATGTCGAACACGGATGTCCCCCGGGGAACGGTGTTGTCCACCTTTTTATTCACTGTGTAATATACATCTGATATCCGGTCCACTTCTTCAGAATTTTCTATCGTAAAATTTGCTGACGATACTGCCCTTGTCGGTCTTTTGGTTCCTGATGATGATTCCTTGTATCTAGACCAAATGAACAGATTTGAACCTATTGATCAGAATTACTTGAAACTTAATGTAAAGAAAACTAAAGAAATGATAGTTGATTATAGAACAAAATACCGTGCATCTTTTAACCCTGTTTTTACTTAGGATATTCCTCTTGAGAGAGTTTCAGATTATAAGTACCTGGTGGTAGTAATTGATGATAAGTTACAATGGAAGGAGCGTTTTCAATTAGTTGAGAAACGTTTAAGGCCTCGTCTCTATTGTCTACGTTAATTAAATTCTTTCAGTGTAAGTCCAGATATTCTTGCCACTTTTTATAATACTATCATTTGCTCTATCTGGACATACTGCATGGTTTGTTGGGTAGGCAACACAGACAAAACACAATTTAAAGTCATCGAAGATATCATTAGGCGTGCAGGGAAACTTATTAGTAATAAGCAATTATCTATAGTTAACGAGGTCTATGGGTCCGGGGTCAGGCACAAGTTAAGGTCATTGTGGAATGACAAAGATCATCCTGTTTTTGCACGACTGAATTGCCGGCTTACCCAACGTAGTGGTAGACTCAGACCCATTCATTCTATTACAAACCGGTATCGTTCATCTTTCCTCGGCTTGGCTATTACGTTACCTAACCTGGATTTTAATAGGTAGTTTTACTCTTTTATACCTTGCATATTTTGTTTATTCCTTCCTTGCTCTCATCTGTTTTTGTTTGTAACTTTTATACTTTTATACTTTTATACTATGAAATTTACTGTGTTTCTTGGAATGTATTGTTTTATTTGCTGGTATCATTTTACTGCAGACATGTAATTTCCTTTTTTGAGGATTTTAATAAAGTATATCTATCCATCCATCCATCCATCCGTCCGTCCGTCCGTCCATCCAAGAAATCGCTTGAAACACGTGAGAATGTATGCAAGGATCGAATTCCATACAACAACCATTATAAGATGAGAGGTGTGAGGGATATGGTTTATGTTTTATAAGTTAAAGGTTAAGAGCAGTTGTGCAACTTATTTTGAGGCAACAGCTATATCTAAGTTTTCTTCTTCTTTCTCATAGAAGCATCTTTGATTGTACTTTATGACTTCAACATTGTGTATTAAAGGTAAACCAAACAGTTAATTCACTAAATTCTTTATTTGAAGAGAAAAGATATTGTCACGTGACTCTCAACAGTCAATCATGAAACAGTATTGCCCACTACATTTCTTCAAGTCGGGGTGACTGATCTTGCCCTTTAAGGTATCTTAGGATATATGCCGGTTTAAAACGTCTCGGATAAAAAATGTGTCCACCGCATAGATCCAACTGTGTATCTTTGCATTAGTCCTACAGTGACGTCCCCAATCCGCCCATATTATGGTGGGGGAGGGGATATTTCGTATTCATACTGTTTGCAGTCATCTGTATTCGTTAATGAACACTGAGGAGGCTGTAGAGGGTCAAATTGGCCACACCTTGAAAATATGGGATACAACATACCCGTGGAACTATAGGGCGAGGTAGTTTGTCACGTTCACGGTAATACGTGACGGGAAACAGGAAGGGCCCTGGAAATCTAGGACAAAAGGAAGGGAGAGTTGCTCTTAAACATCAAGATGGCGTTCCTGTTAAAGGTTATGGAGGTTGCACCATACTACATGACACTACGTATAGTTTACACATGACATAGCCTAAAACTGTGTGACGGTAATCGAGTACACCCGGTATTAAATTCACATTGACCGTATAGTCCGTTGAAGTAATGAGTACCCACACTTTCAAGACCATGTTTTGAAAGCTTGGGAGTTTCATAGTGGCTCAAAATATTGAAATATTTAGCACCATTTTGCATCTCGGCCTCCTTTTTTAGACACACAGGCGGGGCAGGGGGCTCTAAAATTGAAAAATTCGGAAATTCAATTGTGGCCAATTGTGAGACCACACTACTGTGTGGTTTTGACAACTCATGAAATTAAGAAATTCCCAATCAATTTTCTCTAATAAAAGCTCCATATACGTCATTAGTTGATTCAAGAAGGCAAAATTTTCCGCGCGCTTCGCGCGCCGCAAGTTGCAATTCCTTAGCAGGAGTGCTCGCTCATACATACACTTTGGTAAACTTTCCGAGCCCTGGAAGTGACAAAATCGGAAATTTGCTACACTTGTGACACCAGATCACCAAGTGACACCGTTGACTATATACAGTGCTGTTTTCATAAATTTTCTTTCATAAGATTCGATACTTTCTCCAATATAAGCTCAAAAAATTTCGTCCGAGAGCCTCATTGCGTAGGCGTTGGATGACATTATGTAGCAACAACGATTTTTGGTCGCCGTGGATTTGCCGACTAAAATGCAAAATCTTCAGTGATCCCGCAACTGTTCAAATTTCCTTGCAGGAAAACCAGAATCCAAACTTTTCTGCAATACAAGCTCCATATTTTCAAATATTTGGAAAGGGCAAAATTTGCAGCTCGCGGAGGACGCATACAGTGGTAATCACACTTTAAAAAATGATAAAATTTGGATGCTTGCCTACCACCCCCATTTTCCATTTCTAATAGGCATCAGAGACTAAACAATAGACATACCTATGGTGGCGCTTCGCTCAGTGTACATTTGATGTCCCACCCACATGCAGACCCCCCCCATTGCAAATTCCTGGATCCGCCACTGTTATGAACGCGCGAGGCAACTGATATTTTTACAATATTTTGTGTTTTTTCTGTTATACCTATAGTGTGCCTTAATACGACTAGGAAATGCTGTTGCGTCAGTTGGGATTAGCGATTGCTCAATTCAGAGAATAAACTTTTCAAACAATATTGTTTAAAAAGTGGGATAATGACGAAAATGAGTATCCCTACTTGAAATAAGTGAGTACTTCAACTGAATTTGTGCAATATTGTACGCAAAAACTGAGTTGAAGTACTCACTTGTATCAAGTAGGAGCACGCATTTTCTTGAGTATCCCATTTTTAAACAAAAATGTTTAAAAGTTTTTTGAGTGCCTTCATATTTCATGACTGGTTTCTGCTCATGTAACAATATTTTTCTCACTCAATTATAAAAATGTACAAGTATCCACTGGCTGACTTAACATTAATATGTTATATTTGTGTCCTGAAATGTTAAGAAAGATACTTAGAAGAGAAATAATAGGACATTTGTGAGATCTAGCTGTTGTTTTAAAATAAGTCTGGATCGACTGCTTTTGCATTTAACTAACACTTTTTTAATTAATTTTTTAAATCAGTTAAATAACATAAAGATTCTGTTCTTTTACGAAAACAAACTTTTTCAGTTTAAAAAATAGTTGCTAAACTGCCGTTTGTGGGACTAACGGATATTTCCGGTTTTAAGGCCCTTCACGAAATCGGCGGATTGTTGGGGATGAACTTTGCAATATCTTTGCTTTCCCATGGCTGGAGGTGATTCTGAAAGGGTGTGTGTGTGTGTAGGTGGGGGTTAGACCAGGAAGAACTCTTAAGTGGCGCCGGGGTCCCACGGGAGCTGGAAGTGCATCCTCTAAGGTGCTGCGGTAAAGAGACCCCCTGAAGGTCCCGGCTGAAGAGTCCAGGGGCAGAGTTCCGGTGGGATATGGGGAAAAACTCTGGGGTACTTACAAATTGAAATTTTAAATTCATAAGGTGGCATTTGACATACCACAAAAACTCCATTTCGTAATAATAAATTTACTATGTGAGATTAACAGTCGACCAAGATCGATAATGCAAGTGGCTTGAGGACCGAGGAAAGGCGATTATTTCGAGGGTTTTCATGGTTTAGCTTTTCGGACTTTGAGCGAAATCAGTAATTAAAAGGTGGAGAAAGGTGTAATGAAGGAGACGGTTCTTACCTCCCCCCCCCCCCTCCTCCCTCGCTATGCATTTGTCCCTTGCTGTGGTCCCGTAGATGACACTTTCCGTGCCTAACATCTTGCATTTAAACAATCTTTAATACGTCGGTAAATTAACACAGGTCTCTGTATTGCTGAGAATAATTTTAATTTGAAAACATCCTGGGGGGAGGGTAACTCTCTTTTCGTTACGTATGGCCATGGGGGAACTGGTTGCTTCAATGACTGTAGAAGAATTTTAATTTTAACTTGGCAATACCTGGGGAAGGATAACTAACCGTAAGACCATGGGACAGTGGAAAATAGGGCTTTTGACTAGTTTTAATGTCAGTATTTTTATTGCATCGGAATTTTCTTCTTTCCAGTATGTAAACTTTCAACTTTCATCTTGATCTATGGTCCTTTCTCTAATATTTTTGTCAGACCACGTGTTTGGTCTAACGGTACTAGCATCCGCATAACACTCGGAAGGCCCTCTTTCGATTCCCATGTCGAGTCATACCAAAGACTCAAAAAATGGAACCTACTGCCGTTGTGCGCGATGCTCTGCATAAGCAATGAAGTAGGCAAAACAATCAAGGGAGCCAGTGAGACACAACTGGAAAAAGGCCGGCTCGGCTTGAACCACTAGGTTGGAAACTGGGCCCTAAAACTCCATACAAGTAACTAACTCTTATTTCATTTCATTTCATTTATTTATTTTTGGTTTATCACAACACAAGATTGAAAACAAGAATCACAAAGTAAATAAGTAATAAAGAGTGTGAAAGGAAGTGCACTTAGAAACCCTTTGGGGCTTATCGAGAAGTGACACTCCCTAAAAAAGAAGTAATAAAGAAAATACGAAGATAGAAGATAAGACTAGGAAAAACATAGAAAAAGTCATAATAGACACGCAACCCACCATCCCATCTTATTGAATGAATAATGAAAGAATTTCATTCGATGAATGTTCAGATTCGAACCACAGTAGACCTTCTATGGAAACAAAAACTAAAATGCAGACCACGTTGGTTGAATCGGTTGAAGAGTGTTCACAACGCCTCCAGTGCCAAACAGTCTTGTGAGAGGAAATGGACAGGATAGACCTAACGTTACTGTGCAGGGTGAGCACCAACAACTTGCTTACATTATTATTAAAGGGAGTCATTCGTCACCCTAAACTACAGTTTCAGCATACATATATCAAAGCTCTCAATTGGTACAGCTCTTTGATTGGCATCACATTCAAACAATGCATCATAGCTAAATTACACAGCATGGGCACTGAGAGTGTCTTGATTACACATTATGGACTTGTATGACCACTGGGACAAGCCATGAATCAATAAACAAGGATTGTGTCTGGATAAAGATGAGTTTTAGATAAATGTGGGAGGGGCTAGGAGTAAGTAGGTTGGGAGAATTGGAACTGTTTGGGATGATGAAAATATGCCTTTAAAATGTAATCTCTCATATCCAGCCTACAATTATGGGAGTTGTCTCCTCAGCAATAGCTTCTACAACTGATGAAATAATCATGAGAAGCATCAAAAGTGACCTCGAGACCTTGGCACTAGTTAAGGAAGATACAGTAATGAACCAAAGAGCTGAGGTAGAGAAACTGGAGCAGTACTCCAGCAAAGAAAACATAACAAATTTTGATCTCAGTAAGTGAAAATGATGGTGAGGATTTGGAAGGAAAGGTTGTGAACCTAGTGCATGATATGGGTGCGGAAATGGTGAAAGCCGACATAAGTATCTGCCATCGTCTCCATGGTAACGGAAGAAACCCACTTTCGGTGATTGTTTAGTTCGTTAGACGGAAAAGTAAAACCAGCATTATGACTTGAAATCTAAAAGAACTTTCCAAATAAGAACGAATATAAGCAAGTGTTTGTCGTGGATGATCTGACAAGTATTAGAAGCAAAATCGTTAAAAGCATGAGGGAGAATGGTAAAATAAATAAAGTGTGGACCATGGATTCACTGTGAATGAGAGCAAAATGGAACTGAACGTAAGTTGATACTGAATTCTGTGGAAGATGTGAAGAAATTGGATTGGAGTGAGGACGGATTGAAGGACTTAATGCGTATGTTTGCTCTATAGGACGAATTGGCACCAGTTAATACCGAAAAAGGTTTCTTTTGGGGATTCATCAACTGTAAAAAAACCCGTAGAGGTCTCTTTCATCATGATCACACCTACTTCCAAAGGAACCTTCTGAATGTATTAGGCTCTGTGCGTTGAATGTGTTTAGAATTAAAAGGAAAATAGTATCTTGGCGGATTCTCTTCAAAAGTTTGACATTATTTGTCCTCAGAGACGAAAACCCATGAAATCGACGAGTCAGTGTTTCCCAATTTTAATGTTGTGTGTGCTCAAAAGTTGTCGCATGATCATCGCCGGGGTGGTATTCATGGGATTGCTATACTAGTTTCAAAATCTTCGTGTTTCAAATACCAGGTCATTACCAACACAACATCAGATACTAAGTTGGCTTAAGTTTGATGGGGAGTCACCCCAGAATCACTTGCTTTTAGAAGCAGTATATGTCCCACATGAAGGATCAAAATACCACAGCTCCACTATATTTGATGACATAATGAACGACTGCATTAACTTATCATCTAG
This sequence comes from Holothuria scabra, assembly GCA_037179385.1. Classification (NCBI taxonomy): domain Eukaryota; kingdom Metazoa; phylum Echinodermata; class Holothuroidea; order Aspidochirotida; family Holothuriidae; genus Holothuria; species Holothuria scabra. The sequence goes on from CM074184.1 coordinate 4,916,012, forward strand.
ATACCCAGCACCTATTTGTTTGATGGGTGACTTCAATGCACGAACAGGTGTTTCGGACGATTTTATGGATTACGATTTCACTAATGCTGTCATAGCCGGATTAGATGGAGCATATGACAATCTAAATTCTAGAGAGAAGCTACCGAAGCCCTTGGTTTCGATACTTAGAGATTTAACATAGAAAAAGCTACAAACAATAACGGGCATCGACTCATTGAACGTTATAAAGCTGTCGATGTTCACATTGTGAATGGTCGAATAGGCTGTGATGCTTTCATTGGAAGCCTTACATGTGACAATAAAAGCACCCTTGATTATGTGATTGTCTCACCAGAACTGTTCCCGCAAATAAGTGATTTCAGTGTTGAGACATTTGATACTTTTATGTCAAATAAACATAGTCTAATATCCATGAACCTAAAAATGAGTCGGTACAGAAATTATGAAGTCGTTTTTGACAATGTTTGTAGTGTTACAAATAAAACAAAATTTTTATTGAATAATGAAAAAAGCTTAAAATTTAAAAATTCTCTCATTTATGATGAGATTAACACAGTCATTTGCAGACTTGACCAGATTAATACTGGTAATGTAAGCCAGGATGAAATTGATAACTTAGTTGTTAACATTGAGAACATGTTTAAAATTAGGCTGCTGACAGAGCAGTAATGGTGAAAATTGTACCGAGGACCTTGAATTCTACACGTAATCGTGGTAAACCCTGGTTTAATATTTACTGACCTAAGGCGAAATCTAGTTATTTTAAAGCAAAGAAATCTTACAAATTATGCAAAAGTCTTGAAAATCTTGTATCGTTAAGAATGACCTGAAGTCAGAATACTTTCATTATAACATTGGAGTTAATTAGACAAGGTGAGAATCTCTCACCAGTTTTGTTCAGTATTTACCTTAATGACTTTGCGAGGTCTATCAGTAACTCCTGAAATGGTTTAAAGAATTTGTCTACTTCCATCAAGAATTATTTAAGTAACGATGACGTCGAAGTTTTCTTCACACTCTTTAGTTTGTTAAGTAAAACGTGCAGCCTTTCTGTTGTGGCAGGTTAAGTTACCTGTACTAGGTCATGAACTTTGCTCATGGTACGAGAGCAGAGTTTGCGTCCTCTTAGTATTTTTTTATCTAAATGCAGTCAAGTGTGACTGCCTACGTGTTGCTAACTAGGTGCGGCTATCCTGATCAGACCTTCGCAGATCTCCACTTAGCATAGTGAAGCAAAGGCGGGCTATCGAGAGCCATAGGCGCAACAACTGGTAATTATCCTGCTTTCTAACTTATTTATTATTTCTTAGTTTTTGGGTGTTTTTAGCGATTATTTTGACTGTACATGTCTGAAATAAATAAAGATTATCTATCCAATCTCAGGGAAACGTCGGCTTTAGTGCCGCACCCATATCTACGATGTGAATTAATCTTTAGAATGCCAAGCTTGCAGAATCATGAATCCACTTTGAATGATTATATTGAGAATTTAAATGTTTATTTTTGTATTTACAGAAGTAAAATATTTCGTATTTGATAAAAGTTCTAATTTTTCGGAATGTTTGGTGTTTGGTTCGAGTTTTGGTATGTATTTTGTATTTTTGTACTCTTTGCAGTGAACCGTTATGTACTTACGTCATTCAAGGGACATAAGAGAAGAAAACAAAAAAAAGGAAACCACTGTTTTGATGTTGTAGTTTTTTGCTTTGTGACGTGTTCGCCGTTTCACGTCGATCCTCATCCGTGTATAAATGAATCTACACTTTCACTTCCCTTAGACTTGCAGATGCACTTCTTTGACCAAACAGTTCTTCCCACTCTTTTGTATGATTGTGAAATCTGGAGATTTGGGGAATTCCCGCAGATCGAGGCCTTTCATTTGAAGCACTTGAAACAAGTACTCAAATTAGCAAAATTTACTCCAAATTGTATGATCTATGGCGAGTTGGGCCGCCATAAATTAATCCAAACAATAGAGGTTAGGATGGTAAGCTTTTGGTGTGAAATAATAAATAGTAGTAAGCACAAACTGTCACATATGTTCCTTAAAGCTTTAAAGTCCTTTCATGATAATGGTATCTATAGCTCATCCTGGTTAAGTAGAGTTAAAAGTGCCTTAGATTAGGCGGGAATGTCATATATTTGGAATATCCCTGATGTTGGCCTTTCCCCTACACCTACACCTACCCCTCCCCCCACAGACAAGGCCCTGTAATATCTAAAATTTGGCTTAAAAGACCCTTATTAATGCTTAAGTGATATCTATGAGCAAGACTGGCTGTGTGATATAAACAGTAATTCTCAGTGTGAAACTTGTAGAATGTATGAGGATAAACATGAATCTGAAAATTATTTGATTAAGCTACATTTTTCTCAGCGAACTAACTTGTGCAAATTCCGTTGCTTTAATTGTAAGATCCCCGCTGTTATTGGAAGGTTTGCTAATATTGAATATCATGATAGATTGTGTGAGCTGTGTGACAGAAATACCACTTGAGACGAATTTCATTACATTCTTGAGTGACCTTATTTTACCAAGGAAAGATCTGAGTTTCTAAAACCATATTTTTAAAAAGATATCAAAATGAAGCACCTTTTTCAATCAACCAGTAAAAATGTCCTCATTAAATAAATTTTGTGAAAAAAATCCTTAAAACTTTTGCCTTCTAGTTTTTAGTAGGCTTTGTTGCTCCTTTACTTAAAGTTTTTGGTGTCTTTTTCCAATCTCCTTCTTAGACCAGCTACAAGTCTTTCTTCCTGTGCTCATTCATCTCTCCTTCCCCCCTTTACTGTAACGAGGGCTATGAGATCGTGTGTTTGTTATGTTGTTTTAACTTTTCTACAGTTTTTTCTTCCTGCAAGGAGACTTTTGAATCTGTTTTTTTTTTCTTTTGTTATTACGAACCTTTTCTCTTGTTATCTTGTTACATTGTTCATTTTTACTGTTTTAAGTCTCTTATACCTCGGAGGTGATTTGGAGAAACAAAACTGAAACTGCAATGAATCAGTTAAGTTATTATCGTCGTTAAACTATAAACTGCATCACTTTAAAAGAAGAAGGATCAGCAGGCAATGCTTAGAGCCATTAAAAGTCCATATGTACTTCAAAGAGACTAATAGGATGCAGGTACCTTTTGATAACAAAACAATACACTCAACTGCCAAACCACTTTGAACCCTCAAACTGCTTTTCCTATCATTCAAAGTACAATTCACCTTTGTTATAGCAGTCAAACAATGTCATTGTTACTATCGCCAACTGAACAAAGTCACGAAAATATCAAACATACACATACTTCAATGCAATAAAAATGAAGATGCAATTTTGTCTCACAACTGCTATGAATTGAGAGACGAATACCCGTCCCTCAAAACGGGAGATTTTCCATTATACAAATACATCCGTAAGAAGTGTTATAGCTGTTTCAATCAGCTGGAAACGGCTTAATGCGACAGTTTAAAAGTTCTCTAAACGGCATGATTAAATTCGAAATTCTCCCAAAAGCTTCCCTTTGCTATACTGTGGTCTATTCTCTTTGTTCGCATTAAAGGCAGTTATTCATCAAACACTTCTGTTTTTCCCAACCTAGGCCCCTACTAACTTATAGCCCCCCCCCCCCCACACACACACACAACTGTCTTAAACTGATCCTTTAATTTCCCATTCATAATCGTAGTTTGTTGGCTTCAAAGCATACCCTGGTGCCTATAAAAGACCCCAATGTATTACTAAAGCACTATCAATACGTGATGTGCAATATGAGCTCCTCTGCATTTTTACATTTTTTTTGTCAATAAAAGAGTTGTGTCAATTGAAAATTTCTATTATTCCCCTGTACCTGTAAAATTGTTTTGGGTGAAGAATGACTGCCTCTGTTGTAGGATCACGCAGCTGCTTACAACAATTCTCCTCAAAAATGAGTTCATGTCAAAGACTGTAACAATGGCACCTACTGAGGGATTCTCCACTTAAAAATGGAGTAGCGATAACATTTCCTTTCTTTTCGTTCGTTTATTGTTTATCGCTTTTACCTACACAGATACAAATATAGGGTATAAATATTAAAAAAGAATCAATGTACATATAAAAGCGAAAAGAAGTACACAAAAACCCAAGGGGGCTTGAGAACGTGCACTCCCTAAGAAAACAACAACAACAACAATAACAACAACAAGCAAACTGCAGACAAACACAAAAAGCTTCTACAGCAGCAAAATAAGAAGGAGGTTACAAATACGTAGCCAAGGTCAAAAAGGAGAGAGAAATTTCCCAGCTATGAGACCCCTACTGCACCCCTTAGATTCTAGTATCACAAAACTGGAAAAAAATCCGTGAACGCAGATGGATTAAACCATAAGGTTATAAATTGAGGTGTAAAACCCTACCTAGCCTACCTAGCCCCAAAATAAAATGTAAGGGGACCCCTCCTTTGTATAAGCTATTTACATGTGCTCATCTCATATAAAACGCAGGACAAACTAGTCTTCTCCAACTAGCCACAAATCAAACTCTACATGGTCACCATCCATATGATAGGTCCCAAGGGCAAAGTCGAATGAAGCAACTCTTGTTCACCTGCCAGTATAAATGTACAAACAGGTACCACATTATACAGGTAACATGATGCAATATCAATAGATAACAACAGGTCCACACTAGGTACTCCAGGCTCAACGCAAATTGAAGTGAATCTAGGAAATCCCCGCTTCATACCTTCCCCCGCAAAAATATACATATATTTATATGAATGTTATAGTCCCCCCCCCCCTTAGATTTAATTGATTTCTCAGGGTGATTAATGTGTGGACACTGATATGCAATGTATTTCTGCTGTGATCTAATTGAACTCTTTACAAATCAAATATGTATACTTTTAATGTAATCTGGTATTCACGGTGGCTGGACACCTATAACATTTCAAAATATGCAGGCCCAACAGTACGACCTTTCATTACGTTCATTAGCAATAGTTGCCGCATTGATTTTACCGGATACACGCTTTCTACTGGCCTCTTTTTGGTTAAGTGAACGTTTCTATTAAACTTATGAAATCACAAAATGAAGAATGTTTCGAAGGAAATTAAAGATGCAAGAATTACCGATACTGACAATCGAGGATACATTCTGGAAAATGTTCTTGGTACATTACTCAAGGTGGATCTAGGGGGGTCTGGGGGTCCGGCCTCCTTCCAAAAATGATGAAATTTTATTTTTACTTCATAACAAAAATGTGATGTGCCATATTTGCTTAATGACACCCTCCCCTTCCATAACTCGATTTTTCCCTTTCTCACACCAAATAATCCCTGCAGTTTTTAGGCAATTTTTTTGATCATTTTGCACTTTATCTTTCTTTTTGTTGATTCAAAGATTTCATTGCCAAATAAAAAGAAAGCTCGACAAAACGACTGCTTAAGCAATTAGTTAGTGAGTGAGTTAGTTATATTAATCAGTCAGTCAGTCAGTCAGTTAGTTTGTATGAAGGAGGCCCATTTTCCAACCTATTGGTTCGAGTCGAGCCGGCCACGGCCTTTTTTTTCAGTTGTGGCTCACTGGCTTGTTTCCCCTATCCCATTGTTTATGCCGAGCATTACGCACAACGGCAGTAGGTTCCATTTTGGTCTTTGGTATGACCCGAACTGGGAATCGAACCCGGACCCTCCGTGTTAGAGGCGGATTCTCTACCGTTAGGCCAAACGAGTCCTTGAGAATGCCATTTCCGGCTGCCTGAGAAGGCTGCGATTTCCTGAGCGTTCCGCCCCGCCCGATGGTCGCGCTCCGCTCAGATAGTCTGTCGGGCATACACGAACGAGGCGCCTCCCAAAAAACGGAAAATCTAACAATCTAGCAGGAATTCGGAAAAAATTCGGACAGCCTCTTGATTTTCAAAAATGGTTTTTCCGAAAATTCCTTAGTGTGCCCGAAATCTTGGAAAGATATGCCCGGAAAGGGTAAAGAAACCTCACAATCGCGGTAAACTTTTCATGAAAGTCAACAAGATTCCAAAAAATCGCTGCACATTCGACAGCACAATAAATATAATTCGTGAGTTTTACTTCACAGTCTTTCACAACATAAGCCCTTAAATGATCGAATTTCCAGTTCATTCAAGCATTTGCCAGAACAATAGAAAAGTATCGTAGCCAGGGTAACATCTTTACGAAACATAAGTGAGATAAAAAATCGTGACACATTTGGGAAGCCTATTGCTTTAAAGAAGCAATCATTCTTAAGCCTGTGTTTGTTTTTAAATTTTATGCAAGATAATGCCCTATACACGGCCTATTATTTCAATACCTTCACACCTTAATCCGAAAACAGAAAACGCTTTGTGCAAAGTAAAATTTTCATTAAAAATGAGAATGATAACAACGATTTGCGACTCATTCGTGTAGCTTGTGAAAAATAAGGTTCACCCTCAGCCACACGTCATACGTTAGTCTTGTAAAATTTTTGCCCAAAATGGTAAAACACTGGGCAGAAGGTTGGTAAAAGTTCTGACAAACGGGAATGCGTTTAGTTGCAGTGTCTACTAGTTTGCCATTTATCGTACCCCTGCAGCCGTAACTCGGGCGACGTTAATGAAAATCGGGTCTATGGGTTGATTTTCAAATTACATAATGATACAGTGAAAGAATATCTTCCAATAAATCTTCCTGTAAATTTATTTAAATTCATCTCGTTAAGTGAATTTTTCTCAAAAGGTGTTACTTATAGAAGTAAAATCATTTATAGGTGGGAGTTCGGGCAGTCACATAGACAATTTCATCAATTTAGTTTATATTAAATTAGCCAAAAGTCGCAAGGGAGTAAAATACATTAGCATGTTTTCAATCCCGGCTTATAGTTTTTTCCCCCGAAAAGATACAAGACCATTTCAATCAATGGTATCGAAGCACCTATCGAATCTCTGAAGTGACATCGCACTTTCATAAATCAGAACTTACACTTTTTCTTAAATTCGAACTTTCATTTTTTAAATCGAACTTTCACCTTTTTTTTAATTCGAACTTTCACTTTTTCTTAAATTTGATCTTTCACTTTTTAAATCGAACTTTCACCTTTTTTTTAATTCGAACTTTTACTTTTTCTTAAATTCGATCTTTCACTTTTTAAATTCGAACTTTCACTTCTTCGGAAGAGTCCACTAGCTTAACAAGCATGGACCAGCATGCGTATCAAGCTAGTTGTCTAATTTACTTATGAACGCCTACGTTCGTACCAATACAGGCACGGTCGGTAATTTAGAAAAGTGAAATTTCGAATTTAAGAAAGTAGAAGTTCGATTTTTAAGAACTAGGGATTAAAATTTATAAAAAATGGTATTTTCTCAACAAAAATTTGGATTTTTTTAAAGATTGCGAAGCAAAAGTAAAAGTTTGAATTTAACAAAGTAAAAGTTCGAACTTAAATTTTAAGTTGGAATTTAAAAAAGTGAAAGTTAGAATCTAAGAAAAAGTGAAAGTGAGAATTTAAAAAGTGAAATCACTTAAGGGTTTCGATAGGTACCGGTTCATTTCATCTGGTAATTTTCTCATCAAAAAAGCAACTGCTTAGACCCTTCAATTAAGACTGGCAAATGCCATTTCCAGCTGTCGGGGGTTCCGACTTTTGAAAATTTTCTGTACACACCGCGCCAATCAATGGTTGCTTAGATAGTCTTTAGTATCAAAATTTCATTTTCAACTGAACATCTTTTGCAACTGAAAACTCAAATTAGCGACTGTTTATATCCCCTTACAAGCCTGGGAAATGCCATTTTTGACTGTCTATGGTGTCCTATTTTCAAAATTTTCGACGCTCCGCGCCAACCGATGGCAGGACTTCACTAAGATATTCTTGTGAACACTTTTACAAATTTCGGACAGAGAATCTTCTGTCCCCCTCTCCTAACTGAAGTGCTCCCATCCGAACGCCTACTGTCTGTGAGTTTACCCTCTTTTGGCGACATTACTGTAGCTTTCAATACCTGAGACGTAAAAGTATATATTAAACATCACTAGTGGCATTTTTACCTTTACATAAAGTGACAATTGTAAGTACTAGTCTCAAAATGTGGCATATCTATTTAGTTTTATTTAGTTATATCACGTAAAAAGCAAAGATGGCACCATTTTTCATATTATTCTCATTCGGAAAGTACCGGTCTCGACCATCTGGAGGGTTTGTAAAGTCAAAAATTTTCCTGTGCGTTTTGCGCTAACGATGGCTTCCCACTTAAATATCCCTGCTGGCGTTCTGGCAACCCCCATACTTATCCTTTCCGCCACAACTGACCTGTCCCCTTCTAGAAAATTCTGGATCCGCCTTTGCTGCTCACATTATATCCGCTAAGAAAATGCTCCGTATTGCGTTCCACTTCCCCATGAAATCGAACCTGTCAGTTGGGAAGCAGAACTCACGTTTGTGACCGTTATTGCGCAATCTTTACACCCTCAGAGACCGTACTCGAGCTAGCCTACGCAGAACGAAAACGGACACCCGTTAATTGATTATTTTTTGTCAATTGAAGAAAAATAGAAAGTGAAATATTCAAAATAAACTCGTTATAACAGAAAGCGATTGCCAGCAAGTGAACTTTGACTAGAGTCTTCGTCATAAGCTTTCCGAGAAAATCGAAGGAGCGAGAGCTCACTTGCGAATTTTAAAACTGCACATTTTCCGTCTTCAAGATGATAATATGTTGAAACATCATTTAAAAGAGGGAGAAAAAATGATATTTCTAAAATATAGTGGTACCTTTCTTGCTATCATTTTATCTTTAGTGAAAACGCTGTGTCTTTGTTCTGCTTATCTATATGTCTATTCATTACATGTGTACATACTTTCGCATCACTTACGTATATACACCTCCCTGGTATATGTGCACGCCCGATTAATAATATTGAGTCGGATCTTGTATCAGTGCTGCAATATACTAGGTACTATGATGCATTGCGTTTTAAGATGGCTGACTGCCTAACATGTGTACTGGAACAAGATTCGTAGCATAAACAAAACGGGATTGACAGTCTTCAGGAATTCATCAACGATCCTATATGGGTAAGTGTGTTTCCCAAAAACTGTGAGCATTTGATGTTTGTTATGAACTTTGTGGATGATTTTGGGACAAATTTGTGACCATTCGCCCTACGTTCAGCCTGGATGACCTAAAATCTCCCGCTGATTCTTGTCAATTTTTGCCGATAATTTCGCCTGAAATTGATTGAATGATAATTTCCGAAGTTAGTCTGGTAATTATCATAGTTTTCTTGATCGAAAGTGGAATATTTAGAATAAAAAACAATTCTTTTTCCCAAATGCAGGTTTCCATAAGCGGCTACTAAAATTTAAAATTGTGTGACGTAATCAGAGTTTACTGGCTTAATATACTTCGTTGACCTAGGTCAGCTTCCAAACTGCAATAATTAGTGGTTATTAGTTAGTTAGTTAGATAGATAGAGTTTTACGGCCCAGTTTCCAAACAATCGGTTCAAGTCGAGCCGGCCACGGCCTTTTTTCCAGTAGTGGAGTAGTGGCTCACTGTCTTGTTTTCTCTACTCCATCGTTTATGTGGAGCATCACGCATAACGGCAGTAGATTCCATTTTTAGAGTCTTTGGTATGACTCGGCCTGGGAATTGTACCCGTCCTTCCGCGTGAGAGGCGGATGCGCTACCGTTAGACCAAACATTGGAAAAGCTGCAATCCAGCAGACATTTCTAGTCTAAATCTAAAAATTGCTACATCATTTCTTTTCGAAGTTTTGTGCTTTTCCATCTTAAAGGACAAGAGTAGTCAGTCACCCCAAACCCCTTTATTTTGAAACAACAGCTGAATCCCACAATCCTTTTACTTTTTTCCAAGTATTTATCTTGATATTTAAGGACTATATAAGATGGAAAAGGTTCAAGGAAAATCAATGGGTTTCTCCTGATAAATTCCACAATTCATTGAGAGAAAACAAAGTTACATGACTTTCAATAGCCAATGAAAACTCAAGACAGACCCCATGTACTTATCCAATTGGGTTGACTCCTTTCGTTTCGCCTTTAAGGCTGACATTTCACGTTTACCGAAACACCATAAGTGAACGCACATTTCAGTATCCGACGACTGCTGCAACACATTACTTAATTCCTTGGAAAGTTTTCATCTTCCTTCAGTTTCCTATTAAAGCCAAACATTCCTTTGTGACAAATTTCAGAAACTTCTTCTTTACGTCATGACACCACAATTTTCATTTCATTTTTTAAGCTTTTGGATGGACTTCCAAGTTTGACTCTGTGTATACCAGTTGTGAACAGTGTCCGTCATCGTACCCTATGTGCTTCCTTTCTCACTTGTAACTTATAATGCGACATTATATACTCACCTTGTTAGCCTACGTTATTCATTGACTTGCTCTAGGGTTCGACAACAATGAAGATTTTTGCGTCACTCTTATTTTGAAGCAACAGCTAAATTTCGCAATTTTCTGCTTATTTCTCTGCAAAGTATATTTTATAGACGAATCCGATTAACGCTTGTTTTTAGTGACCGCAGGCCACCACTAGTGGGGTCCATCAGCCTAGAATCGTCTTTACTTATAGTTTAAATATATTTCAAACCTTCATATTTTGTGAAATTGGAGAATTTAAGATACAAATTAGTGCACAACCATCCACGATAGAGTTAAGCAAGGAAATCGAAAGATTTAGAGGTGATGAACCCCAGTTATGGTCGACTGAAATCAGACCATTACTTGCTGTCCGGATTCGTGTATAGTACTTTAGGACTTCAATGTTCAATATTCAAGGCAAGCCAAGCATTAACTTTTACATCGGAGGAAGGAAAGGTGTCACATGACTCTAACGAGCCAATCATGAAGCAGGACAATGAACTGCTTTACTTCACGTTGGGGTGACTGCAATTCTCCTTTTAAAGACAAAATTTAGCCACACCAATTTGGACTTGTTGCGATAGTCTGCCATCGTTGACCCCATTGAGAGCCTCATGTGACCATAGTTTCCTCTTTAAAATTATGAAATTTAATGGAATAAATCATTGGTTTACCTTGGATATGCAAGGTGTCATCCCAAATATCAGATTAGGCTATCGGTAGGTTGCATCTGTCTCCTTGTGCCCAGAGTCTATTCAAGACTGCCTAAACGTTCTTTTTCTTTGACAGCTCCCAAGCTTTGGAATAATAACATTTAACTATATGTGCGCTATTTTAAACACTCATTAACTTTTCCAGAAGAAATTACGAAGTTAATTCTTTTGTCTTTAATGTGAGTAGTGATTTTAATTTTTATTATGTTCTTGGTTCCTCGCTCGTGAGTATTTTTTTTATTTTTAATGGTAATTTTGTTATTTTCCTTTGTCGTTTTCGTGTATTGCTCTGACGTTGTACATTCTTTGAAACTTCCCTGTATTATTGGCGCTTTAGGTATATTGTTATTAGTTATTAACAATACCCCATAATGTGACCCTATTAGCTGGCTACGTCCTAATACACGTAGGTTACAAATAGTCATGGCTGGCTGATTTTTACCGTCACTGCCGCTCCCTCCCAAAGGGATCCGGGGAAGCCCCAATATTTTATTCACTTTTCGCAACTCATAATACCTTTCATCACACCTTACTTTCATGTTCAAGTTATTTAAATAAATATGGGTAAATGTGGCAACACATTCCCACTTGATGACTCACGAAACACCTCTTGGGTATTGCGTGAACTCTTAAAACAAGAGTGGAGACAGTCACTTTTTAATGGAATGAAAAAATGAATTTAATCCAAAAAAGTGAAATTCACGGCAAGGAGAGTGAAATTCAATTCAAGAAGACTAAAAATTAACTCTTTAAAGAGTGCCTGCAGGAAAATTCCACCCTGTCAGTCAATCCGTCAGAAGGAGTTGCGCTAAGATTTGCCCGACATGGGGTCAAACTCTTTGACACGGGGGCCAACATTCGAAAACCAGACAAAGGTGTTGAGTCCCCGACCTGGCGTGTCTGGCAGCGCGCCGAAATTTGGGGATTAATTTTTCAACAAATATTTCAAAAGGCGGTTGAAGAAAATTTGAAATGATTGGAAGAAATCTGGCTTTTAGTAAAAACCATTAAAATAATCGAGCTGTGTGTTGAAGGATCTGTCCTTCATATAATGAAACTTCAAAAAGTTGTATGGGCGACTGGAATTCGTTTGGGTTATTCATTTTATTGTGGGCCTATATATGCTCCCAGGCTAACCTGGAACTTCAATTTGCCTTAAAATTTCTTACCTTGAACAAAGATTCGATAATTAAGAGCTTATATTAGAGAAAATTTTCATGAAAAAAAAACGTGGCTTTTTGGTGAGGTGAAACTGAAAAGTTTTGGGTTTATATTAAGTGATCTTCCTGTTTAGAGCAAAACTAAGTAAAATGTCGGGGTAATTGAAGTTGCATCTGATTTTTCATTGTAAGGAGTATTCACCGAAACTGGAAATTGTCCGAAAATATTTTAACATTTCTAACAAATATTTGAGAAGCTGCGGCTATAGAGGAGAAATAATCGCAATTTTATTAAAGATTTTTTATTAAAGAATCTGACTTTCTTATCAGAAAGATAAGTAGGTCTCCGGGTAACTTGTAGTGTACTAGGGTTACTAAATATCATCATGCAGGTTAAGACCCTCGGACGATACTAACAAAATGCTAGAAAAAAATTTGGCTTTCTCTTAACATATATTTGAAAATCTGGACACTATATATGAAAGGAATTTTATGGCAGAAAAAGTAGGCGTTCGGAAGCAGTTCAGTCTGTAGGCGGGGGAGGGGACTAGGGATTTTTTGGCCAGAAGAATGTAGTCCTACCCGAGAGACCATCTAAGCGCAGTGTCACCTTTAATTGGCGGGCAGCTCACAGCAAATATTGAAAAGTCTATATCCTCAGACAGTCGGAAATGGCATTTCCTGTGCTGGTAAATAGGTTCTAACCAGTTGCTATTCGGGACTCTCGTTTGCAATAAGGTGTTTTCACTTGAAATAATTTAGCAAAGTCAGTGATCAGAAATAATTCCTTAAACTAATGAAAACTGAACACGATGTATTCAGTAGTTAGTCTGCAATGTTCTGAGTTAATATTTAAACACTATCTAAGCGGAGCGCCGCCATTATCTGGCGCGGGTCGTTCAGAATATTTTGAAAATTGGACCTTTCAGACAGCCGGAAATGGCATTTTCCAGACTTTTAACTAGGAACGAAGCAGTCATTTTTTGAGCTTTTGTTTGCAATAAAATTCTCACTGCAAAAGACAGAAATCAGGAATGGCAAAGTGATAAGAAAATCATCAGATAAAATGTATTATTCTTGTTTGCTTGCATAGCATGTTCCACAGAGAGGGTTTTTGTAATTACATCACCTCAGGAATATCCTATGAAGTTGGGAGTTGGACTGTAAGAATTCATTTTTCATGCTCTTGAATGTTTTGACTTGAGGTAATTGGTAACCTTACAAGGGACGTCATGCAAATTAACTCAAATGGGAGATGGCTCAATCTATGGACATGGACATAAGGACATGAGGAAGATATTTCACTCCATTATGTCTGCTGCGTGTAACAGGCCAAGAATTGGTGTCCCCATAACACCTAACATTAAAAGTACAAGTTTAATTTCAAAATGTTACTTTGAGCTGGAAACGTCCAAAATACAACACAAACCACTCTTTGCAGGTATAGGATACAATAAAAAGATCCATTTTCATCAATTTTTGGGACAATCCGCACTGTTTAACAAGAAATTTCCTAACTGGCTAACGTCAACCCTAATCCCTAACCTAATCTCTAACCCGAACAATGGATACTATACAATGACAGCAGCCAATCAAGAAACACCTTGTTAAACAGTGCGCATCCACACCAATTCGTTCATGACCAACATAACTCTGAAAGGATGGGGGACAAATGCAGTGGCGTAGCTAGGATTTTTTCCAGGGGGGGGCAAAGGTATCAAATTTCCCCAAAACTTTTCCCGGTCAATGTGTATGTATTTCATATAAAATATGCAAACTTACAAGTATAACGACATTACATGTCATTTTGTAATATTACCTGCATTTTAATCTTAAAGTACAACATAGAGCAATCGGTAATAACAAAGAATATTATTTTGGTAAACAATATCTGGTTTATTTGTATGTAATAAAGCAGTGGCGTACGCAGGATTTCTCTGAAGGGGGAGGGGCATGCAGTATGGTCTAAGGTGAGGGGTGTCCGGACTTTTTGACGTTTTCAAGGAGCCTACATGCAAAATGGTGCAAGATTTTCGACTTTGACAGGAACAGTGTTAAAAGTTGAATCGTGGTGGTTCATGAGGATAAAACTGAAACTTTTGTGTCTTTACATGCACTCTTATACCATTTATGACCTTACGAAGTAAAACTTGTCATTAAATTTGCACACTTTTAGAAGTCCAAATGAAAGAGCATTGATCGGTATTTGTGGTTTTTGTTGCCCACAAAATGTTGTTTTCTCATAAAGATTATCTAAGCGGAGCGCCAACATTGGTTGGCGCGGAGCGTATAGAAAATTTGGAAAAATCAGACCCCTTAGATGGCCGGAAATAGCATTTTCCAGGCTAATACGAAGAATCTAGCCAGTCGCTTTCTTCTTTTGTGGTTTGCAATAAAATGTTCACTTCAAAATATGTTCCTAAACTGAAAAGTGATCATAGAGTTAAGAGCTAATTTTACTCCAAAGATGTAATTTTCCCCAAAAGACCGAGCGAAGGGCCACCATTGGTTGGCGCGGAGCGAAAAGAAAATTTCTAAAAATCAGACCCCCCAGATGGTCAAAATAGCGTATTTATGCTTGTAAAGAGAATCTAAACATGAAGTCTTTTTTATCGATGCCACCAGTGGGAAACAGAGTCTACCTTTTTAAATAAAAATTGGAATTTGACAGCATTTGCCTAGGTCTATTTGTAGGAATTAAAAAAAAAATGGCATCACTGAAAGACCTTGCAGGGGCAATCCTTCTCCTTTGAAAAATTTTGAAAAGTTGAGTGTCCTTATAAGCAATCAGGTGCCACATATGCTATCTTTTGAAGTAAAATCTGTGTTAATAAAGTTAGACTACGTATTTTTAAGAACAAAGAAAAAAATGGCATCTGTGAGGGGGCATGGCCCAATGGTCTCCCCTTCGCACGCCACTAAGGAGGCCTAATAGTGGCTCGATCACACAGGATATCCTGTTATAAAAGCAGTCTGTTATGTGTAGAAGGCTACAAGGTACTCATTGGCCATTTATTGTTACACTCAAAGTGAGCAGAAAGCTATTTTCCCTAACTAGCTTGTAAGTCTCCAAGGATAAGGCTAAGTAACAAAATCTAAGTGTGCCAACGGATCCCGTTAATTCTAATTTCTAGATTAACTTTAAGTTTATCGTTGGTCATGGATTGTTTCAGCCCGATCCATCGTTATGTACACAAAGTAAAATCTTACAGCTACTGCTAGCTTGTAGAAGAACATAACAACCATGGGGGTCTACGCTAGTGACTTGTCAGTTTTCACATCCTTTTACTGATTAATTCCCAAAGTATCACCTGAATAACAGCTTCCTGCGCACTGAAATGCACTGATCATAACCGCGGGGCGTATACAAGCTCAAGAGAACATTCAATCTGCTACGCGACGAGGACATTTCTGTGGAACGCGAATTGGGCCGGTTCATGCGACACTGACGAAATCTGAGTTAATTTGTTGCACGAAAATACGAATTATGTATGAGAAATGTCTCACAATTTCTTATTCTAACAAATATTTTGAGAAATTTTTGTAATAATAAGAAGTTTCATCAAATTTCCCCCAAAATTTTTCCAGGGGGGGCAACTTGCCCCCCTGCCCCCCCCCCCAGTAGCTACGCCACTGGACAAATGTTCATTTGGATAGAATACATGATTCTCAACAATCATGGGATTATTTTTTCTCGTAATATCCTTTTCATGTAACTTTGTTCACCAAAAAAATAATCAGTTTGTGCGATTGGTGAAGAATCAAAGTTTACCAACGAAACTCACTAAGGTGGACACCAGAATTTTGCCCATATCTAATTATGCATGGAACAACGTTGGTTTTGATTTTTTCCTTTCCAAATGAGCTATTATCTAAAGAGTTTGACCTTATTCTTAAATAAAAAAAATTATGACCACCTGAGAATGATCATATCTCTTCAAAAGATGAAAGATACATTAGAAAACCAACATAACTAGGTGAACACCAAAAAGTTTTGTCCACCAGGTTTTTTCAATAGTCTTGTTTGGAAAATTGGGTGGAGCACAAATGCTGATATTTCTAGAAATGTTGACCTTTGGTTATTTCCTTACCACGATACACGAGCAAAGTTATTTAATCTCCACGGTGGTATGTTTTTCCGATGATTCAAATTTGTATGCTTGTATGTCACAGCCATTACTTCAAAATTACTTCAAATGTCGATATTATACGTTGCAGACTTAATTTTTTCTTATTTCAAAAAATCTAGTGAACAAAGTTATTGATTGTTATTTCCAACCTCCCCTTCAGTCCGATCAGCATATCTTATTCCATACTGTGACCAGCTCCCAGCTGTGACATCTCTGTATATAGAACCTAGAGATCCTGGATATTGGAAATTTAACAAATCGTTGTTTTCAGACCCCGTTTATATAGATTTAGTGAATTTCTAATTTCTAATTATTCATCAGACCCAACAATAGGAACCGAGACCCAGCGAACTTTTGGGAGGGACTAAAATATACTATTCGAAATAGCACTATTAGTTTCAGTAAATTAAAAGCAAACGATTCTCGTATTTATGAAAAGAATCTCATTAAGAAAAATTGCTCAGCTAGAATCGGAATCTGTTTCCTAAGTGATGAAAGCTTGCTTAATGAGTTGAAAGATGAGAGAAACAATCTGCACCTACTTTACAAGAACAAACTTGAGGGTAATGATCCGATCTAAAGCAAGGTGGGTTGAAGAGAGAGAACAAAAATTAAAACACTTTCTTTATCTTGAAAACAGAAATAAGCAGAACAACACAATGTATTAGCTAAATGATGAACGAGATTTGCCACTTACTAATAATGCAGGTATTTTAAGTCATATTAGTAATTTTTACACTGAACTCTATTCCTCTCATTAGAGTAATCCTGCAATTTGCATTTCTTTACTTTCAGAATTTTAAGGCATTGTCGATTGTGATGCGAAGGGGCCTTTGACCCTTATTTAATGCTTCTCTGCCCTCTCCTCTATGCCTAATGGCAAACACCCGGAAGCGATAGATTTTCCACGGATTTCTAAAAAAAAAAAAAAAAATGGCCCCTTATTTGAACGTTTGTTTTTAACTCGTGAAATGAAATCGTACATTTGATCATCAAATTCTCTCTTGTGAACAGAGAAGGCGGGTTATTACTTTAATCCCGAAACCCGACAAAGATCCCCATAATATCGCAAATTATAGACCGACTTCAAGATTGCCGACAAAGCCATCGCTTCTAGACTTAAAAGGGTACTCTCTGTATTGATTGGTAACACCCAGACTGGTTTCATGAGTAATAGATAGGCGAGGATGCACGATTTATTTTAGACCTTATTAATTTTTCCAATCATAATAATATACCTGGTTTTTCATTCTTTCTGGATTTCGAAAAAGCATTTGATACCCTAGAATGGAACTTTATTCATGCTACGCTTCATTATTTTAAGTTCGGTAATAATTTTAAATCCTGGGTGCGTACATTTTAAAACAATGCAAACTCATGTATTTTCAACAATGACTTTTCTACAGGTTATTTCCCAGTTAACAGAGGCGTACGTCAGGACTGTCTCTGAAGCCCGTGTCTTTTTATCCTTTGTTCTCAAATTTCAGCTAAGATCAAACTCATGTTCAGATTCAAAGCATCATCATTTTGAACCGTAAAACTAAACTGTTACAATATGCAGATGATACGGTACTTGTCTTAAACGGAGATCCTGTGTCTGTAAAGTCTTCTATCCAACTTCTTCATGATTTTCGTCGAACCTCTGGACTAAAAGTTAACCTTCAAAAATCTCATTTGTTTCCATTGAGTTCCTTTGTTACCAACCAACCAACTTTTATCTTCAATCTAAATCTGTCACTGCATCTTGGTCCCATTAAATTTCTCGGAGTTAATTTCACGCATAATTTTGATGATTTATACAGTCTAAATTATGTCATTAAATTATCTTGCCTCAAAACATTTTAAACATTTGGTCAAATAGAGACCTAATCCCAATAGGAAGAGAGGTTATTGTTAAATCTTTTGCTCCGTCTCAATTAGTTTATTTATTTCAAGTTCTTCCGGATCCACCAGAGTCTTTCATAAATGAGGTACAAACTACAATTTTTGATTTTATATGGTCTAAGAATCCCGATAAGGGCAGAAGAAAAACAATGTATGATGATTATAGGAACGCTGAATTAAAAATTACTCATATGAAAAGTTTCATTTTTTCTTTAAAAATCTCTTGGGTGGGAAGATATTTAGACAGTGAAGACGGTAAATGAGAGATTTTCTTCGGTTACCACTTAGTTCCTTTGGAAAGCTTTTTATTTATCAGTCTTATTTCTTTTCTGATAATATATCATCAGTTAATACTATTTTCATTGGACAAGTTTGCCAGGCGTGACGCCATGTACATTTCCAAACACCTGTAAACAATTACGGCAATCAAATTGTATGGAACAACCATTTTATAAAAACCGGTTATAAATTGTATACAATGATAAGCTTTGCAGAGCCGGACATCTATACGTTAAACACTTGTTTGATGATAACGGAAATGTTATTTCTTACGTCGACTTTTGTAACAAATTTCGTATCAAGCAGTACCCTTTTACAATCTATTTTGGGCTTTTGGCCTCTTTTCCAGCAAAGTGGAAAGACAACACCTTTAACAATGAAAACTATGTGTTGCCGTTTACTGCTACACTTAATCATGCCCGTTTAACGAATTTTGCCCAACACAAGCTCATTGACAAAATAGTTTGCGGCCTAGATATATTGTAAAGTGGAATGCTACATTCAACTTCTCCCAGGACGAGTGGCAGACAATTTT
The DNA here is from genome assembly GCA_037179385.1 of Holothuria scabra. Classification (NCBI taxonomy): domain Eukaryota; kingdom Metazoa; phylum Echinodermata; class Holothuroidea; order Aspidochirotida; family Holothuriidae; genus Holothuria; species Holothuria scabra. The sequence goes on from CM074184.1 coordinate 4,935,073, forward strand.
CCTTATCCCACGGATCACCCTACCTTTCTGACAGTAAGCTTATCTATTTTCAATAATTATTTCGATTTTTGCACAGAATCCTTGCTTCTAACAAGTTGCTTTTCCCTTCGGATAAAACTGAGTCCCCTAACTGTGTATTTTGTAAAACTGAATTTAAAACTATTGTCCACTTATTCTGAAGCTGCCCGTACATGTGATCTTCCCTTTTAGACACTGAGCAATATCTCTTTGCTAGACAGTTCATTTTAAGTAAGTCCGACTTTTTCTTTGGCTACAAACTTCTTTTGCAACATCCACACAACTTTTTCCTTGAATTGTAAACATTTCATCTATTGTTGTAAACTAAGTGAGACAATTCCCTATGTCAATAGTTTTTACCATAAGCTTCTTCTTATTTCGAAGGTCGAAAACCACATTTGTTCTAAACTCAACTGTTCCCCGAAAAGAATCCAGAGATTTAACGATGTTCTTTACGCCCTTTCTTCAGTTCTTCTAGAATTTGGGTCTTTTTTCTTTTTTCTTTTTTTTTTTGTTTCTTTCCTCCTTCGCTGGTTTTGCTTTATAAGTATTGAATAACTTATTTCTTAATATTTTCCAGATTTTCATACATTTTTGTTTTAACATTTTCATAACTAATAGATGCGCCGTCATCGTGTCGTTCGGAAATCGGAGGATAAACAGTGACCGTCACATTATCATGATGGAACAATTGTAATTCGTAACATGGATTGCAGAAAGCTTTCCCGTCATTGGAAGTTGTCTGGCTCTCTAGGGATCCGTTCTTGGAACTTGGAGGATAAACGTCAGTCTTAATAGAGATTGAAGTATTATCAGAGTATATTTTTCGACTGTACCCTGCGGTTGGACACGAAGACGTTATGTTGTGTAACACTGTTGATTGCTGTTGAGAATGCACTGAGCAGGGGTCCATTGTCAAACTCTTGATGACCCGAAGAGCGTAGAAGAAGATGAGTACTACTGCTATTAACGAAGCCAATGTAATGAAGGCAGAAAATAGAATGACGAGAAGAACAAGCATGATGCCAGATCGTCGAGATTATTTAAGAATCCTTAACTCAATTTAAGCTGAAAGAAAAGGGAGAAAGCAATAATAACCTCACGAACGTTAACTTGGCACGACATTTAACCGATTAGATCTTGAATACGCATTCTCCAGATAGTTTTTCCTACAATTTAGGGGTTTCAATCTCGTAAATAACAGATCACACTGAATACTCAACTGTCATTCTTTGTTGCTTATATCATTTTGCTACAGAGTTTCACTTACGATTTTACTAAAATGAAAATACCATGTAATCATCGGGCGCTGCCCAATATAACAAAGTTTATTCAGCATAGTGATTATTACTTCGATATCGTCAACTAATTGTTCTGTCACATATCGTATTTCATTAACTCTTTGTAATTGGGTAGCCAGTTCAGTTTTCAGTTTCACAAAACTTTATTTCAGACTCATTCACATTTATAGACAGACAAATGTAAAGAAATACAAAATAAAAGAATAGGAAGAGCCTGAGGAGTGATTACAAGAAGCTTGGAAAGCTTATAGGGGTAATCACCCAGACACAACACATACAAAGATGAATGAAATACAACAAGCAGGAGAAAAGAAAATGTATCTTAAAAGTTATTGCTATATATGAAGGGGATGATCTTTAAGCGTCCTTATGAAAGTGTTAACATGAATACAATTTCTTATATTGCTAGGGAGAGAGTTCCATAATTTAACACCTACATATCTAATGCTGTGCTGAGGGGATTTAAAGGCAGTCATTCGTCACCCTAAACTACAGTTCCAGTATGCATATATCAAAACTCTCAATTGGTACAGCTCTTTGGTTGGCATCACATTCAAACAATGCATCATAGCTAAATTACACAGCATGGGCACTGGGAGTGTCTTGATTGCACATTATGGACTTGTATGGCCACCGGGACAAGCCATCAAGCAATAAACTAGGATTGTGTCTGGATAAAGATGAGTTTTAGATAAATGGGGAGGGGCTAAAAGTAAGTAGGTTGGGAGAATTGGAACTCTTTGGGATGATGACAATATGCCTTCAAGTCTAAACAATGGGACAGAAATTTTACTTGCAGAGCGTGTATTGTAGGCATGAGCCACGCCGCAGAAGTAAAAAAATACTTATTAAATATTACTGGGCAAGTACCAATCCAAATGTACATGAACATACCATTGCGGTTACAATTAAGGTTATAAATAGAAAGAATTTTGAGATTAGCAAATAATGGGGTGGTATGATACAGGCGGTGCTTGCTGGAAATAATGCGCACACATCTTTTCTGAAGTATAAAGAGTGGCTGTATCCTAGTTGGTAAAGCACCCCCCCCCCCCCCACAACGTTGCAATAGGATAAGTAAGGAAGGATCAGTGTTTTATACAGCGTGAGGAGAATATGTCTAGGTAGAAGATGACGTAAACGGCTTGGAATACCACCCCCCTTAGGTACTTTATTACTTATATAAAGAATATGATCATTCCATGTAAGATGTTGGTCAATAACTACTCCAAGGAACTTGGATTTACTTGAAATCATAATTTTTACGCCACAAAGTCCAATATGTTTGACACCAGTATGAAGAGGATTAGAGGGGGATCGAAAAATTACAAAGGTGGTCTTCTTGACATTAAGCGATAGTTTGTTTACACAAAACCAATCGCGAACTTTTTCAAATTCTTTTTGAACAGTTTCTAACAATTTAAATTGGTCAGGACTTGAAAAAAGAGATTAGTATCATCAGCATAAGAAATAATGTGTAGCTTATTACTAGCTTTATATAGGTCATTGACATAGGTAATGAAGAGGAGCGGGCCTAAAATCAATCCTTGTGGGACACCACAAGTAATTGGCTTAAGGTGAGAATTTACATTACTGTTGTCTATCGGAAAGGTAACTTCTAAACCAGCTGAGGGACAAGCCTCTAACTCCATAATACTCAAGCTTACTTAATAAAATTTTATTATCAAGGGTGTCAAAAGCCTTTGATAGATCGAGAAAAGTACCAGATATGTAATTATTATTTTCAAAGGCATTCATGACAGTATCACAAAAATGAATAAGAGCATGAGAAGTTGAGCGACCTGGAAGAAGACCAAACTGGTAGTCATAAATAGAATTGTTGCCGATTAGAAATTTATAAAATCTGGAAAAAAATAAGTTGAATTTCAAGTATCTTAGATAATCAGGGTAAAACAGAAACACGTCTATAATTGCTAGCATCTCTCTATCACCACTTTTAAACACTGGGACTACACGAGTAGTTTTAAGCGTCTCAGGAACAATACCTTGTGCAAGAGAAAAATTAAACACAAAAGTAAGGGTATTGCATAGATAAAGAGAAACATGTTTCACCACTCTAGGGGAGATGTTATCAGACCCAGCTGCAGAAAGTTTGAGGGACGAGATCAAATTGAAAATTTAATCAATCGTTGCGGAAGTAATATACAATGAGTTAGGAACAAGAGCCCCAAGATAAGACTCAAAAGTAGTAGAGCGCACGGTGGGGATATTCTGCTGGGTAGTAGGGCCAACACTTGTGAAATATTCATTGAAGGTATCGCTGATTTCATTAGGATCAGACTCACTAGCGTAGCCAGCGCGGGGGGGGGGGGGGCGGGGGGCAGAGTGCCCCCCCCCCCCCCACAGAAATTTTGGGGACGCGATGGGCGATGTTGAAAAAATAGAGGGGAGCCAAAAAATAAAAATAAATAAAAAAAAATAAACGGCAAGAGGAGGGAGGGAATCGGGGGGATTTTTTTTTTACAGTTTTTCGGGGGGGGGGGGGGGCTCTTAGTCGTTACGATAAAGTATGCAGTCCCCGAAGGCGACTAGTCTCCCCGATGGTTTACCTGTTTTTTGCTCTCAAGGGACAATTTCCCTAATAAGCACCCCAAATTTTCGGCGCGCTTCGCGCGCTGTGGATTCACTCTAGTTTTTTCAATACTTCCATTCCACATGGCTAGAAAGTGTAAGTCCTCTCAACCTTACCAAGTAACTGGTAGGCAGAGTACACAGGTTATGCAGAGGTCGTAAATTTTATCCCATATCACAAAGCCTAGTTGCTGTTCTCTTGTGTGTGTCATGCGATAGGTCAGATGGTGAGCCACTCACGGAGCAGAGTTTGGCTATTTTATCGGGTATTCCAGGTGGTTTCGACACAATGTATGTTATCCCCGAAACGGTCTACAACCCCTACAGTTTCTATTCTTGTTTTCTTTTTTGTTCTTAATGATTACATAGGCTATGTTATTTTTGTGAGCCCACCAAAAAATTTCGCGCGCTTCGCTCCTTTTGCAATTTCACGATTCAGATTTAAAAGAACACTAACTCGGCTTTTGAAATATTAAGTAACATTGTGCAAAATGTGCCCAAGGCTGCAATGACATGGGATAGTTAGGCTCCTTCATACCAACCCCTCGACATAGGGGCTGTCGGAACTCGTGGTCGCTGGCATGGCCCGCCCCCTGTCGGGGATAACCTGTCGCCTTCTCACGGTCGGTTTAGTTACTTTGGCTTCCACAAGAGTTATTTCTGCGATAAAACCCAAAATGTTCGGTACGTTTTGCACACTCTTCCTCAGTTCCGTTACCTAGAGCTAATAGAGTACAAACCCTCCCCATCTTTTCATGTAAATTAATAAGTAGAATAAATGGATTAATGTTCATGTCGGGAATTTCATCTCATTTCGCTAAACTAACTTAGTTAATTATGTCTTGTGTCAGTCGTGCGGTACGGACTCGAAGAAGAAATTACAATATAATTTGTGTCCGATAGGACCCAAATGCCGGGACAATTTATTGACCTATATGAGATTCAAATAAGTACAGATTCTTTTTAGTGTAGGCTAACCCCCAAAATTTTTGCCCCCTTTTCCACGGTTAAATCAGTTCGGAAATATCTTCCTCTAACATATACAAATTTGATGTCGTATATGGCTCGCAATGGCAGGTATAGTGCACAGGTTTTCTTCAAACCTCCCTCACCAACTCATCGACGGCATCCTGGCTGTCGGAGCTTGGGTCGCTACCCACCCTGCCTCTCCCCCGTTCGGAGAGTGGCCCTTCGTCGGGCAAATCCTGGCGCCAAGCCTAGAGGGAAGACACATTTTTCCAGTTATGACTTGTATATGTGTAATGAAGCAATGAACTAGAAATGGAAGCTGCATTTTTTGGGGGAGCGGCAACTATTTTGGAGGGGCTGTCAATTTCACTAGGAGGACGTGTCGGCCCTCTAAAACCCCCTGTGGAGGACACTGGAATCTAGTATAAAAAGAACAAAATATAGCACCATATTGCATCTAAGCTCTTCGAGACAGCAAAACATTCCAAAAGGGGAAGGTGACACCCAGGGAAACAGGCCCGTGGTCAGGGGGTTCAGGGGGTTCGCACTTAGTCCCGCCCATACCTAATTTTTCTTATTTTTAATTTTTTTTACTTAAATGGAGTTTTGACGTTTTTCAGGGCAAAATGTCAATTCCGCTGGTTTAGCCAAATAAATGTAAGCCTTATGAGTAGCTGTTTTGTTCCAGTGCGACACAATTCCCTAGGGCCCCATTGCATTGTACCGAGTAACCCTCTTACAGTCACACACTAACCCTGCTAACTCTCGAGGAAATAAGTAAAACATTGATACAAGATTGAAAATGTCCAAAAGTTCCAACTTAGGTGTTCACCAGATCGCTCAATTTTGATGTAAAATTGCAAAATCTCCTTGGGGCAGGAGGGGGAGAACCACACCCTCTCCCCGTTCGGTCGCTCGGCTCTTCACTTGGGCGCTTCGCTCCCTCAAGAAAATGCCACACCCCAGTGGCGGCGATGAAAAATGAAAAAGTTTGGGCTAAAAGTACGTTCAGCCTCTCAATATTTGTCAAGTGCTACAATTAAGAAGCGGGGAGAATTTCGAAGTTGGGCTGAACATATTCTTGCTTAAAACACTCGGGAAGTGCCGTTTCCGGCCATCTGAGGGGTTTGTAAAACCAAAAATTTCCTGGTACGCTCTGCGCCAATCGATGTTAGAGCTCCGCTTAGAAACATGTATTAACATTTTTCATAGATTGATTTTTTTTTTTTGCATTAATTGAGAAATATCAGAAATGAGATCCATATTTCTAGGCTGGGAACATACAGCATAAAACACTCGGAGAGTGCCGTTTCCTGCCATCTGAGGGGTTTCTAAAATCAAAAATTTTCTTGTACGCTCCGCGCCAGCTGGTGGTGGCGCTCCGCTTAGATAGTCCCGTTGGTCAAGATTGGGGACGATGAGTCGGCTTTGCCCCCCCACAAGAAAATCCTGGCTACGCCCCTGGGATCAGAAATTACATTACCAAGGTGAGTGAGTTCATCAATGGACTTATCGTTACTCCGGAGAAGGTAATTTATAGAACGTACTTTTAACATCATTTTTACGACTAGAAAACAAATTCTTATGAAATTCATATTTAGCGCTACGAATAACAGAAGTGAGACGATTAGGAAAACGCTTGTAATCATCAGTTGCGTCACAATAGGTGGGTGTAGGGGGTGCAGAAAACTCAACTTGCGCCCCCATGTTGAAAAACTGCCCATGTTTGATGTCATTCTGCGCCCAGTTTATCGAACTGGCGTAGAGAGGTTGACTACGTAAACTGATATTCTGGAAAACGGACGGGGAAGGGGTTTATAGGTATATGCTACTCGTTATTTTTCCTCCGCTTTCTCTCAAATATCTGACATCTCCTATTTTGGCCACAAAATTTCTTTCCAAGCAAACCCATACTTTGCACCCCCTGGAAACGTAGGGGGTGCAGCTGCCACTCCCTGACCCCCTTGTGATGCCACTGATAATCATTAAAGTTTTGATCAGTACGTCTCTCTTAATATTACCTGTACAACCGTTGTTTAGTTTTACGTGAATTTAAAATACCTGGAGACATCCAATCATTACCATTTGATCTTATGTTATGAGGAACAGGAGGAAAACAGTTATTAAAATGATGAAGAAAAATATCATTGAACTTATTGAAAGCCAGTGGCGTGACCAGACCTAACTTTCCGAGGGGCAATAGCATAGAAGTTTCCCGATTTTATACTATATAGTTGAGCTGTGTTAGTTTTTGGGTGTCTTAGGGCCTTAAAGGAAGTGTTGAAGGGGGGGGGGGGATTCTGGACCATGCAAATCACCATATTCTATTGACCAAAGGTACATTTTTATACTATTTTTTTTTTTGCCTTTTCTACGAGCAATAACAACTTTTTTTAAAAATAAATCTGATTTTTTTCTTGAATGTGAACACTTCTGTATAAGGTACGTACCGAAAATTTGGGTCCTTTTACACATTTGTAAATATGGAGCTTGAATTGCAGAAAACAGATTAGATTCTAGGGTCTCTAAACTTTGTTGCCTTTTTTAAACAAAATGGAAGCCTATATGGAAGAAAATTTTAGGGAAACGGTACTGAAGCGGCTAGGACAAATTTTCCACTGACTGCTTTGTGAGCGATCAGCTGCAGCTTTAGGGTTTGCAATTAAAGGCGTGTGAATCGCGCGGAAAATTTTGCCTTTTTTTAAACTAATAGTTTCAAATAATGGAACTTTCATTAGGAATAATTCGGAATTTTGTGAAGGAAAACTAGGGAAATCCGCACTGTATTTGACTGGTGTCTCAAATGGCAAAGTTTCGAATTTTTCACTTTTTGAGCGAGGGCGCAATCGCCCCTGCCTCCTGTAGCTAAGCCACTGCTCTGCAATATTGAACATTGATAAAAATTTTAACACTTCATTAATTAAAGAGTCCATCTACAAAGACTGCACAACTGACAGAGTTGAAAGGAATCTGATGACAGTTGTGTATCAGAGCATTTGAGTACGGTAGGTCAAAGTTCCGCTGCCTAGAATATGAACTCTTGCTAGAAAGATTATTTTTAGTTGGCGCGGAGCATACAGAAAATTTTTAAAAATCGCGACCCCTCAGACAGCCGGAAATGGCATGTCTCGGGCTTCTAAGTAGTAGCTAAGTTTTCCGATTTTTCTTGCCGATGTGAACACCACTGCATAAGGGAGGTATTGCAAGGCGCGAAGCTTTGGGTTGCAGAAAGCTTTGGAATCTGGGTTTCATGTGAGGAAGTTTAGAGAGTTGGGGGATTATTGAAGAATCTGCACTTCCTTTAAATATTGGTGGCAAATCTGAGAATTATTGCTTTTCTTAAGTCCTCCCGACTGTCTGGCAAAGAGCAGGAGAGGGAAGTCTTTCCTCCGATAAAGTGGACCTCAGATATTATTTTGTTAACTTTAGGCGACTAAATGAATGTTCATATATTTTTCTAAATGAATGCTCATATATAGACCAAACGAGTGTTCCATGAATGCAGATCAACCTTGCTTTTGATGTTGTAGTTGGCGCACTTTCTCTGTTTTCTAATTTTTCTCTTTTTCCTTTCCCCTTTTCTTTCTTTTCCCCTCCTTATTGTTTTCCTTTTTTGTTCTGTCTGTCTTTCTTTCCTTCTTTCTTTTCTTTTTCATCCTCCTTCTTTTTCTCTTTTTCCTTTTCTCTTCTTCCCTCTCTTTTCCTCTTTTTCCTTTCTTTCCTTCACTTCCTACTCTTCCCGTTTTTTTCTTCCCTTCCCATTTTCTTGTGTCCGGGAGGCAGTTTCCCCCCTGCCCCTTCCCCGCTGGTTACGCCTCTGTTAAAAGCTGTGTTTGTATCACTACAGTGGTAAACATCAGCCCAAGTTTCACCTTGTAAAACACTTTTAAAACGCTCAAGTGTTGCAAGAGTGACCTTCCTGTTATACGTAGTGCAGGTCTTGGGATTCAAGTTATCACTTTCTGCATTCAGATCACAAAAGGGTAAAATTTAGAAAAAGGTCAGAAATGTCATCCGGAATTACACAGAGAGACAAGACTCTTGGACAGTGTTTGTAAGAATCATATCTAAGAGAATTGCTGAGGTAGAAGTGACCCTAGTAGGTGAAGTTTGAAGAGGGCGAAAAGTATGGGATTGGACCAGATTTAAAAACTGATTGCATATACGATCAGTGTGATTTAACACATTGCAATTAAAATCACCCATTAGGAAGCAGTCTATATTCTGCCTGATTATCAACAAGAAAACAGTTGACAAGGTCTCAAAAGCATAATGGGACAGTATATGATTCCGATCAGCGTAGACGCATTGGGAGAGATAATTTCAACAATAAGTGATTCAAAGATACCTTCAACAAAAATACTGAGATCGGGACGGAGTTTAGGCCTATACTTAAGAAAGGAAATAACATAAAGGGCTACACCGCCACCATACCCTTGTCTGGATGCCTTTTCTAACTTAAAGCCGGGAATATTATACAAAGACAAAAAATTATGAGGCTTAATTAAGCCAAGTCTCGGTTACACCAATAACCGAAAATTTATGACAAACTGAATTCAACGAAATGTTTAAGCTGGTGAAATTATTGTTCAGAGATCTGGCATTTACGTGATAAAGGGTCAGTTTTTTTTATTCCAGGCACTGACGGAAATACTATTAAAAAATCAAACCTAGTATCAAAAAAAAATCAAACCTAGTATTCACATTCGTTCAACAGAGTACAATGATGAAAGTTTAAGTCAGGATCAATAGTTAGCAGGTAAGAATTATTCCCACTGCCGTAAAAAAATATAATGTCGGTCGTTGATTGCTTAAAAGCTAGCTATAGAGTTCATGCATGTAACATCAGTCCGTTTCAGTTTAGCATACTGGATGCTACTGATCATGTGCAGTAGACCTGTAGACGCTGTAGATGTGTTAAAGATACCCGCGCTCAACGGTTATTGACACAGTGTCCGGTCAAGCCTCTAGGACAACTCGGCGCGGATAAAGGAAGGTTTGCCTTGTTGCTCTGTGACATCATATGCATAAGGGCTATGGACGCCTGGAAGGCCAAAAAAAACCCCCAGAAAGCCAAAAGGCTTAGTGATTCCTTGCCGCTGAAATGTAAGGTCTTTTTTCACATTGACATTGCTTTGTTATGTTTTTCAATTAACAGGGCTCCATACTGTGCCCACAAAGTACACATGCAAGGCATCCAATCTTCCTACACTGAGATCCCCCTTGGCCGTTGTGAACCCAAATGACATTTGACCTCCACCAAAAACTTCTGGGACCATTTATTCACTATGCTGCACCTACATGACAAGTTACAGGACACTACAAGTGACCTTTCTTGTAAGACTGTGCAGGAAAGCTTGTCAGGCTTTGACCATGCTGACTCCAAATGACCTTTAGGAAAATCGAACGGGATCATCTTCTCAATACAATCAACCTACACGCCACATATGAGCTTTGTCACATACACCGTTCTTGAGACATCGTGTTTTCAAGGTTTTGGCCTTTTGACCTCACATGAACCCAAATGACCTTTGACTTCCACCAAAATACAACAGGGATCATTTACTCAATATGGCCAACCCACACAACCACATATGAACATAGTCACATGTACCTTTCTCGAGATATCGTGTTAACAAGGTTTTGATCTTTTAACCTCTCCTTACCCCAAATGACCTTTGACCTCCATCAAAAACAATAGCAATCATCTACACAATATGGCCAACCCATACACCAAATATGAGAAAAGTCACTCTTACCTTTCTGGAAAAACTGTGCTTACAAGCAGTTTCTAAGGAATTAACCATTTGACCTCTTTTGACCCCAAATGACCTTTGACCTCCACGAAAATCAATAGTGATTATCTACTCAATATGACCAATCCACACATTAAATATGAACACAGTCACATGTACAGTTCTTGAGATATCGTGTTTACGAAGCTTTGACCTTTTGAACTCCCGTGACCCCAAATGAACTTTGACCTCTACCAAAAACAATAGGGACCACCTACTTAATATGGCCAACGCACTCACCTAAATATGAGCACAGTCACATGTACCGTTCTTGAGATATCGTGTTTACAAGGTTTTGACCTTTTGACCTCTCGTGACCCCAAATGACCTTTGATCTCCAGCAAAAACGATAGGTATCATCTACTCAATATGACCAACTTACCCACCAAATATGAGGTTAGTCACACCAATCCTTCTTGAGATATTGTGTTTACAAGCCAAAGCGTCACATACACACACACACACACACACGCACACACATACACTCGACATCACCATCGCATAGATTCCTTGCCTGCCTTCGGCAAGGAATCAAAAAATGAAAGACACTCATCGTAATGACGTCGGTGGGGAAAGAGCTGCGTATGTATCTATCTTCATTTACTTATGTTTGAACAACGCATTACAAAACAATGGCTTAAGGACGTTTCGTGACTAATCAACTGAAAACACGGAGATGTCATTAGGCCAAGTACAAAAGGGGATTGAGAGAAGTGTCATATTGCGGATGACAGGCGTGGGAAACTATTTTAGATTACAATGTTAGACTCGAATGTGGAGGATAGTGCTTCCCATACAATTAAGACTGAGGGGAAAAAAGTACCTTAGGGGAAGTTTCCATTATTTGGGATACCTTAGATACCATTTGGCGATATTTAAGCCAATACTTATCTTTTAAAGGCAGAGTTTCAGTCTTTGACCGTGATCCCCCACCCGACTTTCCTCACATTTATATCGTCTACTTTGACTAAGTCAACCAGCAGTCAGAAAAGCCATACGATAATCAGGCCCGCAGCCAGCCCATGTGCAGGGGTGGGTCTTTTTTCCAAGATGCGGACCTTTTTCCAAATACGGAGGGAGCTGGCGCGTGCCGTAATCAGGCAGTTTCTAGGGGGAATGCTTCCCCGGGAAAGTTTGAAATATGCAGATCTCATGCAATCTGCAGCATTTTAGAGGACTTTTGGACACAACAGAAGTCCTTTTCCCCCAGGAATTCCACACAGTACACCACTTTTTGAGAAAAAATCATACATGTTATCTGGAAAAACGGACCTCCCTCAAGTTGGGGTGAGTCCTTCGAACGCTCCGACCCCCTGGCTACGGGCCTGATAATCGTATCGGATAACTTTTCTGAGCGATCATTTTTGTGAACCCTTGCAATGTATTTGGTCCGCAGCCATACTTAGTACTGCAAGGAGCAAAATTTTGACGTGGGAGCAAACGTCAAACTATTCAGGAGTGAGAAATGAATTTTTAAGGGAAAATCATCCCATTGGCCCATACCTTCTGCTCGAATGGCGATATTACTATGCTGTTCAATAGAGTAAATGAGGAACTTCTAAAGTTGTACAATGGGTTTTCAATTAATAAGCTATCTCTGGGCATAAACAAAAGAAATTATATCTTCTCGTCCAACAAGGCGCTAGAACCTTCTTTAAACATCCAAATGAAAAACGTTAAATTGAAAGGGTGTATTCTGCTAAATTTCTTGGGGTTTTGATTGATCACATACTCACATGGAAGGATCACATACCAATGGTATGTATGCAGGAAATCTTCAAAATGCATCGCACTTCTGATTATAGTTAAGAACGTTCTTGATAGTCTTTATTCATCTTGTATTCGTCATTGTTTATACCCTATCTTACTTACTGTGTACAGGTGTGGGAAAACACATACAAATTAAATTTAAACCCTATTTTCATCAAGCAAAAAAAAAAACCAAAAACAATCATTCATATTGTCTGAAACGCAAAATGTTTAGACAACACAACGCCATTGTTTAGTTCAGTTATTTCAATTTAGAAAAGCTATCTGTATGTACAATGTCTTTAATAAAAGGCTGCCATAAAATCTTCAACATTTATTTAACTAAATCATTAAATCGGTATAATGCAAGAAATTGTGGGAATTTTTACTTTAAAAATCAGATGTGTATACTCTTACTCTGGTGAAAATATTTAGAATTCTATTGATGCAGCCATAAAAAACTGTAAAACCCTCAGATCCTATAAATACAAATGCAAAAAAGTCAACATACCAATGCTTATTACTCATAATATATTGGACTTGCATTATTATCTCATGTGTACTTATCTTTTCTATTTTACTCAGAACCTTAAGCTGTAACATCATCTTTAAAAAGTAGGTTATATTACCCGGAGGAAAACGCTTTTAAGTTTTTTGCTTCCTTTTCCTTCCTTTCTGGTACTGTTTTTTTTTTTTTTTTTTGGTGAACCTGTTGTGTGTATATATGTACTGGAAATTAGCTGTTGTCATTGTCATTCGCTACAGGCCTGCAACGTATAAAAAATTAAACAAAAGGATTTATCTTTATTTCAGATTTCCATAAATTTCTAATGTCGTAGTGCAAAAAATGGAAACAAGGCATATTCATTTTAAGGAATCACTCAACATGCGTTCTGAGTACTCTTATGATAAAAATCACATAATGAATCGCTCTCAAAATTGGCCGTTTTAAGGTTTACACTGTACTCAGAATTTGAAGTTGATAATTTGTAGTTATGTACCTATTGTCATTTACAATTCCATAATATTTGGGTTTTTTTTTTGTAGAGATGTGTGAAAATTATGTCATAAAGAAATAAAGTTTAAGTTTTCCTTTCGAAAAAATCCATAGAGCGTGTAGCAGGTAATTAAGTCGATTGTTTCTACATAAGGTAAGTCAGCAACTTTTGCTGTCGTTTGTTTTTACAAGTAAGGTACATAACGTATGCGATTGTTCCGCGCACTGTAGGCAGTTCAAGTTGACATAAACATCACATTTGCTGTTATTTGATTTAAAGGACAAAAGCAGTAACCGATCTTGAAGTAGTGTAGTAGACTGTCCTGCTTTGTGATTGGCTGTTGATAGTCATGTGAAAACATTTTTCAAGGCAAATGTAAAATTTACAAGTTACTGTTAGGTTTACCTTAATTATGCAATATTGAAATCATAACATAAGATGAAAGGTACTTTGAACAGAAAGAAGAAGAAAATTGTGATCTTTAGCTGTCAACTTCAACATTAGTTTAGGGGACTGCTCTTGACCTGTACGGACGTAAAAATTCACTTTGGAAATTTAACATGATGTGGGAGTAAGTGGCATTGGCTCGTTGGTAATAAGCAGACTCAGGTGTTGATTTTGCATCCTGCAAAAAAGTGTTTCTACTTGATTACAGTCTGATTGAAGTAGATCGTAATGCCATGCCGGTATACTTTATCCACTTTGAGGGCACTGTAGATCATAATTGCTAAAAAGATGAATTGTTAATCAGTACTTACAGACCCGTCCAACTATGTCATACAAAAAAAAAAACGTGTTTGTTTTTTATAAAATTTGACCACGCATGGTCAGACGTTAACCGGAAAACTTGCCGGGATCGTGAACCTTTATTTTCTCGAAATTATTGTTTGTTTTTCTTTTGGAATGAAAAAGAAAGACGTTAATGTGTGCAAAATGACTATTCCTGCACTGAGTCAACTTTTGCGTAGACATTTCCTTCACCCGGGAGGTGAACCTGTGACCAAAGTAACACGTCTTGATGTAATCGAATCCGACGAAAAGAAATGTTCGGAGACTGCGTGAAGTACACATTTTCATCTGACCCTTAGGCTTGGTAAAGAGCAGGAAGCTCCCTGGTTGCCTGGTAAGGAATAATAATATGGGTATATTGGTAGTAAGGCTTTTACGGTTCAACTTCTGGTTCAATCTGCCGGATTACAAAAACGTATATTTCAAAGACCAGTCTTCATTGTCAGGGTCAGTTAAGAGTGAAGACAAACCTGAAAACAACAGAGATAAGGGGAACTCAATATCCTATGGATCGTAGTAAATGTGGTTTCCCTGTAAACCACAAAGGGAAAGTCCCTCCATAGGTTCCTGTGACGGAACTGTAAGAGTCAGTTGGTTCTTCGTTGGGAATTAGAGAGGACTATGTCAGATACTGACGTTTTAAAGATAAAATTTGCTCAGACGCCCTGGAAAAGTAAGAATCCTCTGAGTATATTCTGGCACGCAATAGTTATAAGATAGATTTGAGATACCGTGGAACACCTAGGAAATGTGTAGGTTAGTAAAAAAAGTTGTGAAAAGTGCTTGAGAGTTTGCTGAAAACTCCACCACGTTTTTCGGGTATAAACCCATCATCGGGTGTCAAAAACCAAACTGAACAACTAAAGTAAAATGAAAACTACAAACAAACAAACAAAACCGAATCCAACCTGATCCACGCAAAAAAAAAAACCGAGCAAGAGTCTGTGTTTTCAAAATCTAGTGCAAAACCAATCAAAATAACAAAACAATTGTTTAGGAAAAAAGGTACAGCACACTAAAATGAACTCGGCCGAATAATGCAAAACAAAACTGGTAGAGAGTTCCGTAGATGAAAAATCTGGTTCATTTATTGAAAAGAAGATGAAAAAAGGACAAATTGAGGGGGAAATTACAAAAGCTTCATTCTACATTGAGACCGTGAGACGGTTCCGATCCTTATGATAAGCTTATTTTTGGCACTCACTGGTAGTCATGATCAGAACTCAACACAATGGCTGCCGTAACCTTTAATTTTTGTATTGAGAAGAGTAACGATGGTTGAAATGTGCATTGCATTGAACCTACCCATGCCAAACGGAGTTTAAAAATTTCACTTACCGTTACACCGCTAAATATTACACAGCAGAAATTGCGTTAGGTACTCAGCAATTTCTTAAAGCCATTTGCGTCAGGCTCCAGTTTTCAACTTGGGAAACTGAAAACTATTTGTCGAGCGTCCAGCCATGACGTACGCTGTTACCGAGCAATGTTCATGATCAGTTGCAAACTTAGTATGGCTTGTTTGCACAAAAACCTGTCTTTTCTTCTGTAATAACTTTCTGTATTTGAGAATATTAGTCACCTGAGTCAAACACTGCCATCTCCAACAGCATTAAATAGTTTCTCTTTCGTGCAACGCTTTCTCTATAGCTTCAATAGGCTAAAATTAACAATTGGAAACAAATAATTGTCGCCACCAATTTGCATAAAGTTGGCAAAGCGTGTGTTCGAAGCATCATTCTATGTGACTAATGAAATGCTGTAAGATTCATCACCGATGATGGTGACGGCATGAGCTTGCATTTATAACTGATTTGAATAATGGTGGTAACTATAACAGACAATACGCACCTTATAACCCTCAGCAATTTTGTCAACAAAAGGCCAACCTTTTTTTGCCCATATTTTTTACTTTCGAATGTCTTTGTTTTGGCTTAAATTGCCTTCCCCGTTAGGAAGACTGGTCCTGTGGGGAAAATCCACTGATTTACATACCTGGATGTACTGTAAGGTGGTGCCGAAAAATTGAAGCAACAGAGCCGCCATATTGTGTGTGACAAAAGCGTCGTGCAACAGCGTCACTCTCCACACACTTGGATAGGCAATTTGATATGATGGCTTGATAAGCTGACGTTTTGGCTTGAAATGAAGCAAAATATAGTGTGGAATGGGCCTATGCTCATTTTCAAGAGAAAATGTCAATTACTTTGGAAACGGAACAAGATCGTGTTATATATATAGCGCAAAAGGTCCACTTAGTGCAGTGGTTTGACTGAGTGGCTGGGGCGTTTCAGTTCTCTTTCAAAGTGGCAACTAAGAGCAATGTCAATAAGTGGGAGAGGAGTGTCGAGTCTCAACCTACAAATTCGAGCCCACAAAGTCGCCCACACAAAATCTTCCCCTAACAAAGCCTCCCCTGACAACTTCACCCTCAGTTCATACCGGCACTGCGACTTCAAATATCCCCTTTATGAATGAAAACTGAATGAATCTTCACTCCATGGGCAGGAACGTTTAATATGAAGTCAATAAACCTCGCATCGTAATCAATTCTTTCTCAGGAATACTGTCGAGTATTTTACTGTTCAACTGAAGAGAGGCCTTCAGTTATTTAAAAGTACAATCCGAGTGTCGATGCTTTATATAATTTTGGTCAATAAACCGTATATGGCACAGTGGAAACAAGTGCAGTCACTTAAGTTGCCCCCTCAGGCTACAAAGTCACACCTGAAAAGTCTCCCACTTAGCCAAGAAAGTCGCCCGTAAGAAAGCTGTGTAAAACGTGCTATCAAACATACTGTACGTAGTAAACATATTTGGGTCCCTGTTTTGGTAAGTCCCCCTGTGAGCTGGGGGTTGTAAAATATGCCCAATGTATTCCCCGCCTGTCGTAATAGGCTACTAAACGGGAGGACTTGTACCGCATTTGACCTATATGACACTATATATTAATAACACATTCGAGTTGGTGTGTCGTTAAATCTTTTTTTTTTTTTGGGGGGGGAGGGGTGAGTCTTTGAGGTGCACAGAACAGCATAATCTTGTCGCAGGCGGCAGACTTAACTAGCCTCAGGGAAACCTGACTTGTCCGGCAGGGGCCTTTTTTTAAGGTCAGAAATGAAATGGCGATTTTGTAACTGGGTGTCTTAATTTGTTACTAGGGAGACTGTGTAGCGGAGACTTCGGTTGTGGGAGACTTTGCTAAGGTGCCTTGTTAAGCTGAGCATGAAATTGAAGTACTCCCATTTAGTAGGCCTGTATGAAACCAGAACAGGCGTGAATGTTTCTAACTTCATATACTTGTAATCTGTTGCTGCATGCATAATTGAAACTAAAAGCAGCATATAATCTCGTCATTCTGTTGTCTTCAATTTAGGTTACATACAATGTATACGTTTCAGTCAGAAAATCAAGA
Source organism: Holothuria scabra (assembly GCA_037179385.1). Lineage (NCBI taxonomy): Eukaryota > Metazoa > Echinodermata > Holothuroidea > Aspidochirotida > Holothuriidae > Holothuria > Holothuria scabra. The sequence goes on from CM074184.1 coordinate 4,952,699, forward strand.
AATTTAGCTGGGTTAAAAGTTTGTCAGTTGTCACTCAATGCACGTATTAGGCAGCGGGCCGTACACAAAAAAATGCTTTCGTTTTTAACTTTCGTAACGCACATCTAAGGGTCGGCATAAAAATTACCCACGAAGGACAATTTTAACCTTTTGAACATAATATCAATTACCACAAGCGAACGAGTTGGCCTACAGAGAGAAATTTGAGGGTAAATTGTTGGCTTTTTGTGGTCAACATTCATTGTATATACTAGTTCCACGAATTTTCTGACACGTACAAAATCTGCACAATGCCGGGCGCGTGCACAGTGGTCAGTGAAATTGATAGGGATAAACTGTAATGTCAATTAATTGACGGGAGGGGGAAAGTAGGGGTGTAGGACGATTTTCCCCTCATCTGAGGAAAGGTTGAATAAATCAGGAACAGAAACGAGAAAGGATAGCGAAGGGATAGCGAAGAAGGAAAATGAAATAGGACAAAACAAGAATTAGAATTTGGAATAGAAAAGAGGAAGAAAATAAACACACATGACATGAAAAAAACAAGAAACAGAGAGAAGAGATGCGTTCAGTAAGGATACCAATAGATGATTCACATGATATTGTTCAGTCAAGTCTGGTTTGCAGTTGAATTATGAGAGAGCAAATAACCGACGGCATGGTCAAGTGGTTAAAGCATCCGACTAGTCAGGCGCAGATTAACGGGTGGGGGCTTACCGCCCCATCCCTCCCTTTTTCGCCATATCAACAATAAAACATATGGAAAATTAGCAGTGGAGCTCCCTCTCACCCCTTTTTTCTCTTAGGCCAGCCCCCCATTTTTGAATGTGCGGATCCGCGCCTGGACTAGCTTGCAGTTGGGAGGTCGGGAGTTCGAGTATTGGCCGGGTCATACTGAAGCCTGTAAAAAACACCTACTGCCATTGTACCTGGTGCTCAGCATAGAGCAATTGAGTAGGAAAAACAAGCCAGTTAGTCACAATTGGAAAAGCTAGTCCGCGGCGGCTCGACATAAACCAGTTTGTTAGAAACTGGCCATATGGGCCGTCACGTAAAAACTCCGTCCATCTAACTTGAGAGGATAGGACTAAATGAACAGGCCTTACGGCCAAGCAGAACTTAATTCCCATTGAGATCTCTTGTCCAAATCAGCCAAAAGGTTTCAACGGTTTCCAAATGGTAGAGGGTTTTCAAAAGGGTTTGGGTTATGAAAAGGGTAATTTTATAATTCCCTTTGAGTTTTGACCAATTTCCATCATCTACAGAAGGGACTGCCCAAATGCAAAGGGTGTCTACAAGAGGTATAACTTTGGGTTCGAAGGGTTTAACCCAAAAGAGTTCCAAATGGAATTTTCAGCTGGGCTGCCAAAAAACTTTGGCTATACCTAAAGCTGTAAAGTATTATCTCTTCTAGTGAGCATACGGTACACCTGCATGATTTTGAACCATTGATTTTTAGCCCATAGACATCAAATCTCATAAATTAATGATTTACGACAAAAGAAAGGGGTGTGCCTAGTCAAAAAAGCATTCACTAGATGTGCAATAATATGAACATCACAAATCCAGTTAAGCCAGACCTTAAAAACAACCCCGAATAGTACACAAAGCGAAAAACCTAAAAATACAAAATGCGCCCGCACACAGTAGCGCATTTGGGAGGCTTTTGATCGAAACTTTTCGATATGTATCCCATATGGGCATAAGGGCATACCGGGCTGGCTCATATGGGCCCCATATGGGTCTTGGGTGCAAAATAATATGGGACCCATATGGTTTTACGTATATGGGGCCCACATGGGAATGCTACCTGGGTTCGGCCTGCGAGAAACTTAGCATCATGTAGTAGAACTGATCCCCAGCATCTCTGCCAGGAAAAAAGGGAACCGATCGTGGGGTAAAGTTCACAAAATATGATACCGACCGGGGTGAGAGCTGTATGAATACATTATCTTCTGTCAGGTGTAGAGGGGCCCAAGATTGCTAGAGATATAATCACAACCGTACAACCAGTGTTTCAAACCTGCCACTTATTCATATGCTTGATATTTTGCATGTATTTTATAGGTGAACATTCCATTTGGAACCTTTTGAGCGCAATTGTTTTGAAATGGTAGGTCTACCTTTCGAAAAGTAAAAAGAGAAAAACTTTTTCAAGCATAGGAGTAGGAAGCGGGGGCTGTGGGAGAAAGCCCCCTCCCCCCGCCCCAGCAAAAAATGAGGGGCGGAAGCATGCTTCCGCTCCCTCACTTCCCGTGTCAGAAACCTCTTCTTTAATTTTTCAAATCTCAAAAAACAGCGAAATTTCCGGCGCGCTTTGCGCGCCGCATTATGCAACATAAAGTGCACTAGTTCTCACTAACAGGTCAGTTTGGTAAACTTTTCTAAGCTCTGGACAAATCAAAATCGGACAGTTACCATTTGTGTGACACCACATCATTAAGAGACACCGGCAGCTATGTTGCTATTTTTGTGAACTGTCTTTCATAAAATTCCAGTTTTTCTACAGTTGAAATTCTTGATTTTAAAATATTTTGTCTAAAAGGACAACAAATTTGGGAAACTTTTGAAATGTCATGGGGGTCTGCGGGTCACGATTTTTCAAAATTTTGTATACTCTCCTCGCCAATTGAAGATAGTCTTTCGAGAAAGGTTTCATATTCCAGGCAGGGAAGCTTTGACCTACCGTACACACCGCATGCGGGACATCGAACCCAGAGTAGCGCTTGCAGTGACCTTGCCGCACCGCACCAAGTTCAAACGAGTTTCAAGGATTGATTTGTATCTGACTATTGACGGAATCGAATTCAGTCATAATTACATACCAAATGATCTTGAACAAAGGAAGTCGGTCCAACTTTAGTAAAGTTATGCTCAACTGAAACTAAGATTAAAAATGCGGAAATAGAATGTAAAATTTTTTCAAGTTGATATATTTAAAAAAAAACATATCAGGTACCGTCATTTCAAAAAAAAATACACAAAGGCGTACGGGAAGAGGCGGATCCTGTTTGCCGTGAACTGAATATGTTTTCTAGTCCTATTTTGCCCGGCCCCATGTCAACACGGTCCGCTGCAGGCCGAACTGACAAGCTACTACAGGCTACCCCCTTGCCCTAAAATACATGTAAGTGTCAATGCCCTGAAATAAGCACTTCCCCTGCTCTGGGAGGAGTGCAGGGCCCCTATCCCCACCTGAAAGGTCTACGCCTATAGCATGAAAGATGCCAAGGTCTGCTTGCGATTTTCTATTGAAAAACCAGCCCCTGTCTAAAGCTATCGGCCATATCATGACACCCAGTCTCCAGGGGCAGGAATTTCTGATGAGATTTTCCCCCAGAAAGATCAAAATTTTAATACATGGCAACTTCGTCGAGTGTCGAAACAAGCAGTTCACCCGGAAAGGACTGATCGCTGTCACAAAATGTGGTCAGTGTACCGTATTCAGTTTGGCACTATATACTGAGCTCGGAGGCTCATATTGGGGCGAGAAAATTTAGTACACGAATTCCGATATTTAACAGTTCGACCACCAAAATTTAAGTAAGTTTGTAGCGGTTTGGAATACTGCTAAGCCGAATTAAAGCTACAACTATTCCCTAATAACTTGAGAATCAACCATAGAGTAGGATAATATATCCTGCTCTATGGAATCAACGCACCCCCAGATGCCAGTGCCTATTAGAACCTATTACACGAAATACAGCTTGGTGACATTCTCGCCCGTTTTCGTATTGTTAACCTTCCAGATTTCGTCGTTCCTCGATACAAAAATGATACTTGATGGGTTGAAGGGTATTATTCTTTTTTAAGAGATCGGAGTGACGCAGATTATACAATTTGGATCGTTATCCAGCTCGAGTTACTCATTCGCAGTTAACGTTACGCGCGAAACGGCGTAGCAGGGACACATACAGCTCCTCGTTCGCGAAAAAGTGTCCTTTTTCTTTCCACATCTTTTTACCGTTTTTAATCCCACCTACCAAAAATAGCATTAAAATTTGTTTATTTTTTCATAAATTTAACATTAAAGCCCATTTCAGGTAACAAAAGTGCCTTTAGAACATGATTAGAGGCTGCAACTGTAGTTTTAGCACTATTTGAGGAAAAGTTTACTTAAAAAGTGGAAGTTGTGTGTCTATCTCACCTTCGCCAGATTTTGAACTTAAAGGGATATTTTTACTTATTTTTCTTGATCCATAGGCCAAACGGATCGCTTGTGGTAATTGCATGGGTTATTATTTCATCATTTCCCATCGATTCGTAATTTTTTTCAATCAGACCCTCCGAAGTGCGTCACGAAGTAACACGAAAAAGCAGGACAGATTTTGGTCTATATGTATTTAAGTTTGCGACGCGGCTATTTTTTGCCACCTGTAAAATGGCCACCGCAAGACTTCCGTTTGCTTCAATTTGTCAACAGACAGTTACGTGCACGCATAACATCCAGGATGTAATCATCCATTTGTAGATCAGTTGAAAATCCCGTAGTTACCACGGTACATAATATATCAAATTGTTTATGCCCTATTATATCGATCCCTCTTTAATGAGAGATTTAAAGGGTGACTACCTCATGACAATGCTTATAGTTAGCAAAATAAGTCAAGTTTCATAATTACGGAATGGGTTACAATTTTGAATTTTGTGGTGTCCTTACTTGTAACGGTTTTGTGCATAATCTGAAAAAGTGTCTGTCTGGTCAGGGAGTTTTTGAATTTTTGAACCGTTAAGGCGTTAAGTACTCACACATAAAACAGTTATTTGTATTTAGGATACAGGGGTTGTCTAAATTTGGCCATTTGTCATTGGTATATGTAAAGAAAACTTAACAGGTTTGGAAAAAATGGTTGGATTTCATGAGACTCTGTGAAAATACATTGCGAAGTTGTTATTTAAATAGGGATGTGCTACGTTTTTTTTTAAAGGAGTGCCTCTAATAGCTTTCTTATTTCATTGAATTCATTTGTCATTGTATTTTTAGGTATTCAGATATAGTTTGGTCTGCACGTAACAATGTTGTAAGCAGGCCATGAAACACGTTCCGTATAGATGGTTTGCCATTGAAATCATGAGCGTTTGTTTTCGAGATTTCTGCCTTTATTGAGACTTGTTCGAATCAATTGCATGAAGAAGAGTCGGTTTCAATTCTATCTCTTAAAATTATCAATTGCAACCAAAAACAAACGAAGCTTAGGGGTGGGGCTTGGACGACCTATAGTAGGCTATCCTTTTTTAAAAAATGGTTCGTAAGAATCATGTGACAATGTCTCCAATTGTAGAAATAACTGTCTTGTTTGCCTTTATTGTGCATTATTTAAGTCCTGAAAGGTACTCGGAAGAGACAGCCTGTTATATAGAGACAATTGTGGATTTTAGCTGTTGTTTCGGTATATGCTCCGGGTGATTCAGTGACTTTACCCCTTAAATGAACTAAAATTTAATGCCATTTAATCATTTACGAAGTTCTCTGACTGATGAATCGACCGAAACCTGTCTGCCGTTAAAAAATTAATTACGTTTATTTAAGATTTGTAATAGGCATTTTATTATAAGTTCACAAAACTTTTCCCCTTTTGTAAAGAGCAGTACGAAAAACCCATTTTACTACTATTTTTAAATACGAGATCGAAAGTCAAAGGTAATTGATGAACAGATGACTTCTATCTTTCACAAATTAGCAACTGTCTTTGTTTTACGCAGATCCTTGTTTTACCTTAGTTTCAAACGTGACTGAAGGTTTGCGTAAAGAGGTTAAATTGATTCCATCTTCAGTGAAGCTGAATTTCTTCCTTAAGATTTCTTCATTGAGTCACATAACCCTAATCACAACTATCCCAATTGAAGTTCGAGTGTCGCGCTGATACAATTTTTAAAATAAATTGATGATTCAAGGTAGTATGATAAAAGTTTACAGCCGATTTGCTTCGGCCTGCAGTTTCAATATTGATGCGAAAGACGAAAGAAGTGCGATTCTTGAACGGCAGTATTTTCATACTTCATGATGGGACATTTAAAAATCCTGTATTTAAAGAATGCCCCTTTTACGCAGATAGTAATTAGAACTACCATTAAACCGTATGTGTTTAGCTTTTTCCACAAGAAGAATTGTCCAAAAACAAATTGTTGCTTGATTGCTTGGTTCTGTTAAAACATGTCCCAACTGATTTCCAACACCGCAGTAAGATAGTAGGTAGGTCGAATTGTGCAAATTTAAGTCAAATGAATCAAACTTTAGATTCCTTAAGATCTTTATTTATTATTAGTATCCAAGTATACCCTTTGTTTAAGGATGATGGGAATATTTTTTTTCACTTTTTCCACCAACCAGTCACCCTTTAAAAAGGGAATGAACAGTCACTGTGGGTGAGTGGTTTGATGTGTTACTTATATTTAAAATGATATGCTTCCTACTAAGTATTTAATTATTTGTGAGTAGTGTAAAATATGCATGATAACACAATTTAGTTTTTCTTTAAAAGGTGTTATTATTGTTTCCAATGATTCTTATGTAGAACTGTCGATGTTTTACAGCTGTTTTTGTTTTTTCCTCTTCTTACTTCCGGTACATTTTATCAACTTACTTTTCACTTCTTGTTTTCTTGACGAAGCTTTATCTTGATAATAACCTACCGCTAACTCCCAAATTATGTTTATATAGATATTATAGCATATAGTGTAGACTATAGGGTCGATCAACATTACCCCCTCCCCTCCATTATCCACCCCCTTCCTCCCTTCCACCAAGTGTTTCGACTTGCAATTGGAAATTATTATATTTAGGCATGGGCGTCCGCAGAAAAAAGTCAAGGGGGCAAAATTTCTAGGGAGGGACAAAACCTCCAAGTCACCATGAATTGACACAAAGCATGCGAAAATTTTAGCCCAAAATGCCTCCCAGATCGCCGGAAATGGCATTTCTAAAGCCTATTTTTCGCATAGAAACTTGGAAAACACGTTTTGTTCTGGTTTTTGCTTTGATTTTTATATGTTTTTTCAAATTTTTTATTTTCCGGGGGGGGGGCAGTGCCTCCCCCTTGCCCATACATGCGGACGCCCATGTATTAAGGATAATTTCCCATTTTAAAATAAATACGATTCAATATTTAATGTTAAACTTTTATAAAGTTCGGCGAAACCAAACTAGGAACTGCTTCTCAAAGAAGCTTTACGTCCACCGGAGGACAACACTTGACCAACCTCACGGCCCACAAACCATTTACATCATTGGTCTGTCATGTATGGCTCCATTCTAGAATGGATAAAAAGAAGAAATACTACACATTATCTTAGCCAAAGGCCGAATAGCTATATTAAATGTAATTAGCATTTGATTGGAAACGTATCAACATGATCAGAAGCCCCGACTAACGTAACTGGGACTTCTGATTATATTGAGACCCAAATTTGTGTACCTTTCGAAAGAAAGTCTCAGTTTCATGGAAATCTCTGGAAGGAATATTTATAACTAAACGACTGAAAAAAAAGCTTTATTGCAACTATTGTAAAAAAAAAACTTATAAGGGGAAGGCTAAAACACCTAGGTGCCTATTGTTCTTGTTGCATGGTTTCCGATTTGTAACAGAAGATCGGTTCTTTTAAACATGATCAAGTCTCCCTTGGAGTATTCTTCTTGAGAAAGTGATCCCGTTTTATGAGTCACACAGTAAGAAAAAAAAATAATAGACTTCAATTGTCAGTCAATGATTCTTTTCGGAGTAACAATATTTTAATATGTCGTATGCTACCTCAGTAGAGCTGGCAAAACATCTGAAATTTTGCTTCTGTGTTTGAGATTTTGTGCTCTAGCTTGACATCTAGCAAGGGCAAAACGTGGAGGAAACTGATTGCCATCGTAAAAGAGATGACGACCGATTGGGAAGGATCTCGCATGGTCTGGTAAATTGGTCAATTCCGCCGAAAAACGATAAAATTAAATGTCGCCTCAGCAAATCCTGTGATGATTTAATTTTGTTAGATAAATCAAAAAGTGTCGACAAAAACGTCACTTTCGAAGAAACTTCGACTGCAACGTTCTTGTCCCAGTTTCAGACTGCACGTTGAGGAGTTTGACACCCTGTGGCGTAAATCTTGGCGCAGTCCCATGGTGTCGAGATTACACACTTTATCGTATACACTTTAAATGTTTCAAGAAGCCACGGTTACTCATTTCCTGCACTCCTTTTCATGTTATTTTTTGTGACAAACTCAAAACCCAGTAAACCCCTTGCGAATAATTGGCAACATTCAAACCTTGCGACACTATCATTTGGGCATGTTTCTGCGTCGGACAGTGTAAAATAAGGTACCAATACTTCAGGACGAGAAAGAAAAGGGAGAGCTTGTTCCATCTTGCCATCCCCCTTTTCGGGACTTTCACTTACGGTCATTGGAAGTTGACAAATTTTCTACGTAGAGTGAACTTGAAGCAAGTATTTATGATGTCATAACTAACATGGACTATTTTTTGCTTCGTTTTTTCTTCATTTTTCATCGAATTGTATATTAAATTGGAGGTAAATTTTAAAGAAAACCAAACAATGACCGTCAAACTGGTGACACATTAAAAAAAACTAGCTGTCAACAGTTCGGGAGGTAACCGCTTTCTCGGGAAAAGGAGTTTCCCCAAGATAGGGGAAAATTTGCCAGTTTCAAATGCATGAGTATTTACTAGCACTAGTAGTGTCTAGCTCTTCATGGTCGTCAATTTGTTTAATAAATGTTTATGTATTTCAATGTGAAATGACAGTAAACACGAGGGGCGAAACCACGAGGACCCTTCAACAACGTATTTGCATACACAAGTGCTGTCACGATTCACTTACAAACCTTTATGCCGAAAAAAGTGCACAAAACTTGCGGCTGTGTCGAGTCTAAAAACAAGCTTAGGACAAAGAACTTAGCAAAATTGCTAGCTGTCTCAAAATCGGTGAACATACAAAGCTGATGTAAGCTTATTTATTACCCTATAAACAAAGCCCGAATGCGCGAATTTCTATTTCAAAACACTTACAAAACCGCAACGTTGTTTTAAACGTTTATCTCTGTTAAATTTGGGCGGTAGGATCGCAATGCATCTTTGGAGATACTTAAAAATGGCGCGACTCATGGCAAAATATTCCCCCGGTCGGGTGAAAATTTTCTTCTCCCGAAAGCGGTTAATACCAAACTGGTCAATATGAATTCATGACATAACGTTTGCTTGATTTAATGTCACTTTGTGAAGTGAATGTGTCAATTTTAATTGCCAATGAACTTGGCAAATAGAAGAATTCTTCATAACATATCAAACATCAATTTGGTCCTTTACTATACTTGAACACTGCAAACGAAGGAGTCAAAATATTCATAGACTAGCTCTTGAGAACACTGTAACCCTGTTGTAATGATCCTAATTGGTTACCAAAATGGACAAAAAGGAGTCACTCCTTAAACGGAATCCCTGAAGTATATTCCTTACTGAAGTAGTTAGTTGCCTGCATTTCAAAATCCTCAAAGTGCACCTCAAGTCAAAAGATTCAAAATGTATATTAAACAGCATAAAAAATGAATTCTAACAGTCCAACTCTCATCTTCTTGGGTCATTCTTCAGCCGAGATATAAAATATTGAAGTTTCTTCACTCAAATTAAAATGGTACATTTCGCAATATTTTGTGACTTTCTTGATGTACTACTCAAGTAACAATCTTTGTATTTCTTTGTTCTTGTGAAAGTTACTGCACCTTGCACCAAGGTGTGATAGCACTCTCACTCTTATGGGGTGATGTAATTAATTGGGCTCTCTCTTTGCAAATTGTAATGCAACCATACAGGAAGTGTTCAAGGCCATAAAAACGTTTTTAATTTTGATGGGCAACAAAATACCGTAGGTAATGTGAGTTGCACAACAAGAAAATCACACACTATAGTGCAATGGACCAGTTTGTTTTAAGTGAATAAATCCCTTTTATGTGGCCTACAATTTCCAAGAGTTAATAGTCAGGGGCTCAGAATCGGCACCTGATGAAACTTTCCTTCTTACTTTTTGTTTTATCCCCTTCTCTGCCTGATTAACTCTTATCGCTTAAAGGAGGAAATGAAGCTCACTTTCACGCACACTTGATATAGTTAGGATTCACATTTGATTAATTGATTGACAGTAACAGATAAAATACACAAAAAAATACGTAAAATTTGGGGTTAGCTAACAGGCCAGTCAATCATATGTTATTTACTTTTCACGCAGGGTGACCACAATGAAAGCAAAGATCATTTGAGGGCACAGATCAATGTAACAAACTCAGACGCCAGTTACACCTCACACCGCCTTTGATTTACTGGGGTATCTATGTCACTTTCTCAAGAATCAACGTCACGCCATGAAACGTGAGAGTTGCAAATGGCTTTTTAACTCCATCTGTGATAGCTCCATCTGTGATAGCTACATGATCAGACTTTCATTTTCATCGACTTTTGTGTCTGGTTGAAAATTAATCCAGCGACAGAATCAAATATGCTTTCTTCCGCAGTAACACGCCTAGTCTGAAACTCGTGATACTCTCTGGGCAATGGAGCATATCCAGTGTTCTCTTCTTGCGAATGTTTATATGAGCTGGCTGTTAGAGCATTAAGAGCATGACTTTAGCAACTAAGACTTACTCTTCGTTGATTCTGTTGTACGTGCATGTAAAGGTAGGTTAGTTGACTCTTTCCCCTGAATTTTTGCATTGTATTTCTTTTGCAGTTGTTTGTACCTACGCCCTTCTGTTCTGTGCCTAAGGGCCAAAACCTTTCCTGCTTTAGAGGAACTCATGGGTGACAATAAGATCCTATCGAAACTTCATGGACGGATTGGTTTATTGGGTCATTCCAACCTACCGCTTATGCAGAAAGAAAACCAGGCAACAAAGTGTCTTTTACTGTTTGTTTCCAGATTTGTCCCATTTAAATGTAACTTAGTTTTAAATAGCGTAAGTAATCTTTAAAACTTAGTTGAGCCTGTTGAAACTGATATTTCGTCCTTTTTCATTTTAAAAGAGTGCATTCTGTGGGTCTTTGTTTGGTCCAACAGTTACTCCATTCAAAAGTACTTTCATATTTCGAGTAGTATTTCGAAAGAAAGTTCAAAAACTTAGTTATCCGTTAGAAATTTAAACGTTTCTTTTTAACTAATGTTGCATTATTTTCTTCTCACGAAAAATGAAAGTAGGTCTGGCTGGGTGAAGAAAAATGTCACTCATATTCGATTTCGTGACCCTAATGCTTTTGTAAACTACGCCATTGAATTTTCCAAAATATTTGTTTCTTACAGGAATGAATATGGACCTCGAACTGAAATACTTCTATATTTCGGTTTTCCTGCTGTTGCTGTGTGGTTACATTCAGTCTCGGTGTCCTGGTCAAGGGGAACCTTTTTGCAGTTCTTGTGTTGCTCATACGGCCGTCTGTAGCGGGAGATGTATAAGCAGCTCCAGTCATTCGAGAAAATATTCAACCTTGATTTGCACCGGTCATGAATCCCAAATATGGAATCTTGATTTATCTTTTAATTCTTTAATCAAACTGGATTGTACAAAAGTATCTGGTATTGACCTGAAAACATTACTTATCTCTAATAATCAAATCACTTGCAACAAAGGCAGACGATGGAACACAACTGTCCGTGATTGCTTCATTGTTTTCAGACATTTAGAGTTTATTGATCTCAGCTTTAACAAAATTAAAAATAAATGTAGCGCTCTAGCATTTCCTCTAAGACACCTTAAACACGTCAATTTAAGTCACAACCAAGTATCTTCCTTTGAAAATCTTCCTTTCTTTTCCAATGCAAATAATATTCGTGTTGCTGATCTGAGCCACAACTACATTTCCTACTTACCATCGGATTTATTTAAAAGCAAACCGTATCTTGTGTCATTAAATATCAGTCATAATAACTTTCAACAATTTTGGATCGGTTCCAATGTCATTCTGGACACATCAAGAATTTTTGACATAGGGGTTTGCAGCAACGATTTGCTTCAGCCTGGCGGTTTAGCGGGTATACCATTCGCTAAGGGTACTCAGCGACAAGCAACATACTTACGAAGATGCATTGTGTCCATTTCTATAACTGAGGTCAACTCATCGTCGTCGTCATTATCATTGTCGTCACCGTCATCGCCAACGACGTCGTCATCATGTAATAACGATACATACGACGTCACAAATGAAGACCGCTTTTATCAACAGTCCAATAACAGCAGGGCAAAAGACCACTTTGAGCAGAATGAGAGTATTCACCGGTGTGATTCTCCATGTCATCTCTTGAATGCAAAGTTCGTTGGTAAGTGAAATCGAAAATATAGGTTTCTCCCCAAATTGAAATCACCCGGTACTAACAACTTTATTACCTGTAAAAATTAGTATAACAAGGCTTTTTTTTAACAGAACCAAAACGAAACCGAAAAACGAGATGTACTTAAAATTTATCTTTTACTTTGTTTATTTATTTGATTTCATTATAATTGTAAACAAATTCGAAATACAAAAGTGAACCAAAATAAAGTACAGTAGTAATGGAAAGCATCAAAAATGATTGTTGCCAAATCAGATGATCGTTCGTAGCTCGACCATGCGCACATCGAAGGTGTTGGGACTGTATCTTGTAGGCTAGTTGCAGTTTGCATTTAAGAAAACGTATTAAGTTACTTAAATGACGTTTTCTTACCGATTGGTGTGGAAAAGTATGTTCCGTATCCAAACAGTCAATATTCTTATACGACGTAACGATAAATGGAACTTATGGTTGAAAGAGGATTAGTGCATATACTCAAGTGATTGAAACTGAATTGACATGCACCGTCTAGCACCACTCCTTTTCATGCATGACCTTCAAAAATAACGTATATGATACAAAACGGTCAAATTAAATTTATCAAATAAAGACGAAATTATTCGTTCCGCAAAAATGCAAAAAATGCAAATGAAATCATTATACTGCTCTATTTTTCCGTTATGCCTATTATCAAATAATTTTAGATTTAATGTAGGTGTATATATACTCAACTGATTGAAACTGAATTGACATGCACCGTCTAGCACCACTCCTTTTCATGCATGACCTTCAAAAATAACGTATATGATACAAAACGGTCAAATTAAATTTATCAAATAAAGACGAAATTATTCGTTCCGCAAAAATGCAAAAAATGCAAATGAAATCATTATACTGCTCTATTTTTCCGTTATGCCTATTATCAAATAATTTTAGATTTAATGTAGGTGTATATATACTCAACTGATTGAAACTGAATTGACATGCACCGTCTAGCCCCACTCCTTTTCATGCATGACCTTCAAAAATAACGTATATGATACAAAACGGTCAAATTAAATTTATCAAATAAAGACGAAATTATTCGTTCCGCAAAAATGCAAAAAATGCAAATGAAATCATTATACTGCTCTATTTTTCCGTTATGCCTATTATCAAATAATTTTAGATTTAATGTAGGTGTACATGTAGTGGTTCCTGTATACTGTACCGACAGTTGGATATATAACTTAAAACAGGGTCGTAATCATGTGGTTAAGGGCAAAGTTTTCCACCTAAGATTTCCAAACCGTAAATAAAAATTGTACCGTCTATCCTTAAGGTCTTGAGAAAAAGCAGAAAATTGCCAGCAAAGGAAACCTTTTCCCAAATTCTGACAGCTTCTTATTATAAAATCAGTTCAAAGGTTTGACAAGAATAACTCGACTTTGCACCATGTCACGGTTAGCATTATGTTAAATTTTACCAACCCTCTTGAGTACCCCCACCCCGGGATTGTGTTCAATTGTGACGAAAAAAATGTCCACCCGGAGTCAACTATTTGTAAGTAATAAGTAAGTTACTTCATAGTCCCCTTAGATATTTTTACTTACATCGGCCCTTGAAAATTGCATGCCGTATTTCAGGGGCTGTTGCTTAAACTTGTTTCCATTTATTTACAGGAGTATGTAGTTCTTGAACAGATCAGATTCTAGTTTCCTACAGATAAAATTCATAACATTCCAAACTGTCTAATTAACATAGAGGCCACCAATACATGGATTGGTTTGCACTATGAAATTAATAGATTGCCAGAAAATCATTTGCTTTATGAAATCAGTTAAGCCTTGACGACCGATGATTATGAAAGTCGCTTACTGGACTGCTGGATGCATGCTTGATCTCCAAAAGCCACGCCGCGGCGTGCCCTGTATGTGGAAGTCTGTGGATGTCTGCATCTGAAATGTAATAATTTTTCAAATCAAAGCTTTTTCTACGTCTGATTTGTTTACTTCTCTGGTATAATAACTTTAATTGCCTGAGATTTCTACAGTTATAACGGTCATATTTCAATTTAATACTGTAAAATAGCGCACATGAGACCTCAAAGAGGGCAAAGATCATACTTTGCCCAAATTTTGAACATGGAAAGAATGTCTAAAACTTCTGTTTCAGTACATTTAAATTAAACATGTTTAGTTCAGCAAAGTTGTTATGCCATGATCAGAGGTGTCTACCAAGAGCTATATTTGGAAAGAATTGTCATCTGGTCGTGTAGAATAACTACAAGACTATTGCCTTTCGATTTAACCCAAATCGATCCAGAATTGATATCAAAACCAACGTAGACAATTTGGAAGAAACTAAATAAAATCAAGAGCTTTGTTAGTATTTTATTAATGGACGTTAATAGTCTGGAATTCGATGCTATATTCGAAGTTAGGAGTTAAGTAGACCAGCTGTATATTTAGAGGTAGGTTCCCAGTCCTGAAAGACTTTTGTTAGTACTTTTAAATAGCGAGTGATACAAGAACCAAATTCTGTGCTCATTAACAAAAAGTTAGTTTAAGTCTTATTTTAAAATATAACATTAGAATTTATCAGCATGTCTGCCAATCAAAATGGTAAAACCTCCAAACTGGTTGGCATCTCTGGCCTTCATAGGAAACCGTATAATTACCGTACTTTGCCTACAGTTTTTAATGGGAGGTTGGGATTTTTAATAAGTATTTCTAAAACTGAACAAGTTGTAAACATGTAAAGTATCGAAACTTTTGGGAAATAAAAGCCTGAGAGATCTTATAGAATTGGCTTCTTTGAAAACAAATTTTACATCAGGCCAGGACCAGATTTACCTTTGTGGGGCCCTGATTGCAAAAGAATATAGGGTTGTTACTCTTTAACAAGACTTCAATAGCATGGTTACGAAAGGAGGGAACTATTGTGGTTATTTTTATTCCCCAAACACACTCAAAATAAACTCTATAGAATTCCGTCTTAGGCACATTTAGGTCTACAAAATAAAAATGACTACATATGATTTTCACAATCTACCCCAAAATCCACTGATGTGAAATTGTGCATGGGTTCCTCTTTTTGTGAAGGATCTGTGCAATTACCCCGCTGGTTCATGCTTAAAACCTGCTCTCTATAGGGAAAATCGGTGAAAATTATGGACGCAATTGAAAGTTCACATTATATCTAAATCATCTAACTCCCGACAAAACTTAGTAAAATAACCTGTAATAGTTTCAAATGCCATCGTTGGTAATCGGGGCACGTGGCAAATCACTGGCAATTATACTTACATTCACAATCACTATCACATGTGAGACCTGTGGAATAATTTCACTTTATCAGGGAGAAATAACGGCCGTAATATGACTATTATCTTCGCGGGAAGTCCAGGAGAAGTGTAGATACGTCACTATCGGTTCCAAATGTTTAAGTTTATTTTGAGAGTACATTGATTATCCATCCCCTCTCTATTCTTCTCTTCCCACTTACCCACTAAGCCAATGTTAGCTCTATACTTACAGACTTCTAGACAGAAATTTCTTGTGAAAGTTTCGGCAACACTCAAAAGTTAAAGGCCGACAATTTGCTCTAAAAGGAGTGCGAGTGAATTTCACCCGGAGTGGAGTGAGAAATTAATCCACATGGAGCTATATTTCATTCCATGTGTGTGAAACATCGTTCTACTGGGGTAATTTTTCACTCCCTTTTGGGTGAAATTCAAGTGTAGGTAGGAGGGATCATTCTGGACAGTCTTTTTGGAGAGAATTTCTCTCTTGAGACTTTAGAGCAAAGTGACACTCTAGTTTTGGAGCCACACGCTATCCCAAGAGTGAATCATTTGTGTCCTATTTCCGACTTTTAGGCTGTCCTGGATACAGAAATGTACGAAGCTCTATTTAGGACATAGTAAAAAAATTATTACGAACGTACGTATACTAATTATCACATACGTACGTAATAATTATTACGTATGTACGTAATATTTTTTTTACCATGTCCTAAATAGAGCTTCGCAGAAATGTCTGAATAAAGTTAAACAAAAATTTAAACTGAAGGAATTACTGTAAAAATAAAGTGACATGAACTCAAACATTTGGGATCTCGTTGAGAAACCTAATCTCACGATGAAGCAAAACGTGCATTATCAAGGTTGTTATATGCAGTTAGGTAGGTAGAAGGGAGGAAATGCAGTTACGTCCTACTAAAATGCCATTTACGACTCATTAATCATTCTAAGTTAAAGGTTTATGAGTTAAAACACTTTTGCTCCTTTCACTTCTTGCTTAAACTTAGTTAAAGGCTTTTGGTAGTAATTTCTCTCGTGCAATAACTTAAGAACGGCTCTCTTCTAATGCGATATTTATGAATTATCCTTTTTAACTCTCCCCTCCCCCCTTAGAAAAAAACCATTGGTACCAATCTCTCATCCCATACGTTCAATGCATGTAGATAAAGTCACTGAAGGAATTGACAAAATTATGAAAGATCCAACCTGCTTAATACTCATTTTGATTCCTTCAAATCATAACGTCATCAATAAGTACTTTAAAAGGAAACATGCGTTTTATTGATAGTTTTTACCAAGCCGCCGTAAAATAAATTGTTTAACTACTTTTGAAAGATTTCTATTTGGCCTTTAGGTATTACTATTCCCATTAAGATTTTTTAGCTTTTCACTTCTATTTCATTTTGCACACAGTTTGGCATATCTTATTATATTCTTCTTCTTTTCTTTTATTTTATACTTTACAACTTTGTTTTGAATATTTGAACGATACGACATCCGAATTTAATTTCATATTTCTTTGGTTGAATAAGCCATTGAATTGAGAACATGTTTGTCATTACTCCATTTTACAGGACTGTGAGGTGAACAGATTTCTCCAAAACCTCACACAAAATATACCTACCATCATCCCGGGTGCGGATCGGTCGGGTAAGGAACCCATCTCCCTAAAAAACAATATTTCGGTATGTCAGTGATCTTATGAGTTTATTTATCGTGTATGTATCACTTTTGATTCTCGTATTAAACCATATTGTACTATATGTTGCAAAGAACAGTGCAACTCGTGCCATAATCCATTACCCCTAAACTATATTTGTCTTATATCATTGTGAGCCATTAAATCAACCCATATGCCTTGTCCAAGTTAGGTGAAGGCCTGTGTACACTGGACACTGTTCATGACACGTCGCAACATGGTGCCGACACAACTGAACGCAATAATTTTGCCCCTGTGATAGGCCTACACGTCGCGGACACAGGTTGCGACACAAATTGTGTCAGCCTTTTACTTGCTTGCGTCGCAGACCGTAGGGCATTTACCTTGTTCAGTCATATCCCTTTCATGAAGCCTTAAAGGGAGAGTGAACAAACCGAGCCCGCTCCGCGGGGTAGCCTTGTACACGCAACATTTTCGAACACAAGGTGTTCTGGCAACACGTTGCCACCCACATGTCATGAAAAAGTGTGCAGTGTACGCAGGGCTTAATTATAGAAATATATTACAGTTGTGACTATGTGTCCAGTGTACACAGGGCTTAATTATAGAAATATATTATAGTTGTGACTATATGTCCTTTCAAGTGCACATCCAGTTCGATTTGGTATTGTATAATAGTTCATTCAAAAAAGGGTAAATCTCTACTGTGCCCTAAAACATGGAATAACCTACATTTTGTCTTTCCGGTTGAGATGAAGAATAATGAATCTTACTACACGAAGACTTTAAATATTTTAAAGTCATTCAACTATCATCCTTAAGTACAATTTTAGTGCAACTCTCTAAAACTAATCCTCACCCAGACACAGTTTATTGCATTGGTCAGGGTGAGTATATATCAAGACCCCAAAGTGTAATCAAAACACCCTCAGTACACAATGTATGCTGCGTAATACGAGCTACAATACTCTGCATTATTTTAAATTTGTTGTCAATCAAAGAGCTGTGCTAATTGAGAATCTCTGTGAACCACTAAAAAATTGTATCTTAGGGTAAGAATTGACTGCTTTAAACCAAAAGGCTATGAGCTGACACGTAGAACCATATCTAACTTAACCTTAGGCATGATTTATGTGTCGCACAAGAGAGTATAGCCTATCTTTGGTTGCGTGCGATGGGGAGGGGGTCTTAGAGGGTAAGAGCGCGTTGCCCCAACTGGAAGTCGTGTAGCAAACTGTCCTGTGTCATGGTTGGCTGGTGAGAGTCAAGTGACAAGATTTTTCTCTTCAAATGTGAAACTTGCTAGAAGGATCTGCTTGGTTTACCTTGAGTATAGGCCTATGCATAGAAAGTGAAAATATTTTGAAAGATAGTTTCTAGAGAAATAAAATGAAAATTGTGAGATTTATCTGTTGCTTCAAAAAAGCTTTGGGGGACTGCTCTTGACTTTTAACTTTTTAATACCTTCAAAGCAAAATCTCCTTGTTATTTGTTTTAAGTTAAACTTCTGCCGAGTGTAAGGGTCAGGGATATCGAAAATAAAACATAGCTCACAGTCGTTGAAAGCATCATTTTTTCAAAGGTTGTTTTACAATTAAGTACCAACATTTCTATGGAAAGATGAGCTTTCAAGATTGAATCACTATCAAACTGTTTTCATCTCCTCTTACATAATTCAAAATTTCAAAATTCATTCAACCATCGTTAAAGTATAATGGCCTAAGTCCTTTTTGTTACCATATTAGCATATAATATAAACATTGTCTCCTTCCAATAAAAGAGAAAACATGCTGATATGCTGATTTGTTTTCGATTCGTTTCCCACGCACTGTTACAATGTCCCTGTAAGATATTCATACTATAGATTTGTAATAGCTTAAAGTGTTTATGAGCCATACAAATCATTTATCGCTCAATTAGCCTAAACAACTCACAAAAGGTGGACGACTGACGGGACGTAAAGTGTATTAAAAGATCATTCCTTTCATTTTCTATGGAGTCGATCATTCGTATTCATTATCCACTTCTTATCAAGTATTGAGAAAATAGGAAAACCAAAATTCAAGTGTAGGCCTAACGACTAGATTGTTATGGCCAGAAAAAGTACACAAGAGAATCAAGGAAATTGTTTTGAAGCTAAGGCTTCTAACGAAATGTTTTATGTCATTGATCTTTAAAGGGCAAGAGCAGTCATCCCAACTTGAAGTAGTGCAGTAGAATGTCCTGTTTCATGATTGGCTTTTGAGAGTCATGTGACAACATTTTTTCGCTTCAAATGTGATATTTACTGCTTGGTACACCATGGGGATGCAATATGGAAGTCTAAAAATATAAGAAAAAATAGGTTGAAAGGAAGTAAGTAGAAAAATATGACGTTTAGCTGTTGCTTTAAAATAAGTTTGTAAGACTGATTTAACTTAAACAAAGGAGAATGACTTCCCAAGAAGTACAATCGTCATAACTGTGTTTAGTGACAATTTGGACTAAAGTGTTCAAGATGTGCAGTAAGAGGGGTTTTCTCAAATATTCAAAACACCACGTGACCTGTTCATTCCACACAGGATGTTTATGGTACCATATAAGCATTATATTTTAATTGAAATAGGCGTGGAACTACAAACTGGGGCTACGAGGATTTTCAGTCATCCCTTCCCATTGGCGATCAAAATTGAGGGGTGCACGCAGCCCCTGTTGACCATATCACACGTGTTTAAATGTTTCAACTCAAGCACCATCTGTAATCTCTTCCAATCCAAAGGAGGGACCCTTCCCCTAACACCCCTCCACTTTCTCTTTGGAAACTTTTGCCCCTGCACTATTCCTTCTGAAGATGGGGCAGGACAGTAAAATAACTGAAATTTTTAAGGAAAATTTCTCCTCTAATAGAAGTTTTCGATCGGGTTAATTACTAATTAGGGGCCTCAGTTTTTAAGAAAATAATCAAACTCGTATGGACAAAATTGTTCAGCTTTCACCAAGGATCCTGGAGGATCGTATCAAGAAGATTGGGCAGATAAACATATTATTTTTCATGGGCGGAGACCCGTCGCATAGTGTACAGTATCCCTCATGCAATTTGATGGGATGGGGGTATATCTCATATCCTACGCCCATATCCTGAGAGTGCATTGTTCGGCTATAGATACATAGTAAAACTTTCACTGCTTCTGAGTGCGTAGCTCCCTGAAGTCCCACCAACGCTTAGTCCCATAGAGACCATGAGGCAGGACTGGGCCTCAACCTCTTCTGCGAAAACAAAATATACCTATCTTGAGACTTAATTTTTCACCGAGTGATGTACTAGTACCTGAGATCTTCCCACTACTTTTTGCGGCCGGATATTTTCGTACGTTATACAGAATACGGGTGCTCTGGTTGGTATATCATGCAACCATGGGGATACAACCTACATGCTGTTACCATGGATATATTCAAGACAGATCCGGGTCCTCATACAGAGCACGAGTACGAACCTCTCACATCAAAGTCACCTGTTTACATCCATACTCGATCAAGTTGGAAAAAACTAACCGATATTGTCCTCCGCATGTCGTCGTTCTTGAAGCCTAGAGTTTGTGAAAAATTCATAAATGTACCCCAGGGTTTCCAGCTTAAGTTAATGATATATCGGCCAAATACAGATGATGATAAAATTGTCTTCTTTTTATTACCTAACTTTTCCGCATTTGAGTATATGTTATTCAATAACCTTATTTTTTGGACACCAGAATGACCTCAGCATAGTTGTACCCCTTGCTAAGTTGAGTAAATGACTATCGGCTAAATACAAACGAAATGAAAGTAAAATTGTTGCATTGTGATTTCCAAAATTTTCCGCATTTGTTTGTACTTTATTCTATGAGACCATGACCCAGCATTCCTCGGGTTCAGCGTATTTGTACTGTTTTCCCAATCCCCGGCCCCTCGGCAGTAATACATGGAATAGCTTGATGCTTTAACCAGCCTGGAGAGATACCGACACTACCTGGAGTTAGGTCCATGTTGTAGTCGTAGAGCTGTCACTAAGACGCAGTTCCCTACTGCATTATAACCGCCAGTCCGCCTTACTTCCAATCCCTAAATTTTAAGGGAACTTTAACACATCTTTTCATAAAACTGTTGATGTATTTTGAAGAGGGAATCAGTTAAATAGGGCCTATATTTTTGGGGGTAGATTGTTTACCAAGTTACATTTTAGAACAGCAATTCTAACCTATTTACAAAAGACTACCTACTTTTGTCATACTAACACGGTTCAGTATCCCTCATTATTTTTGACAAGTTTTGTTGAACAGTTCCATTTCTTTCTGAAACTAAACAGTCCTCACTTGATCCCTTAGGACTACCACTCATGAAAATTTCATGTGCAATATTTGCAAACTAATTCCTTGTGACTGGATCATGCAGAGCGTCATGTTGAGAAATGTCTGACTTTTGTAACATCATGGCATAGTGATTTGCCCTATAGAAAGTATACGAGGTTAAATGGGAAGGGGGGGGGGTGAACAATGTATTAAATGTATTGTTGTACGTCAGTTTCAGACTCACTGACTTTTTCCCTACTCCATTACTTGCACTTGAACACCAAGCACAATGGCAAAAGGTTCCATTTTTCAAATCCTTGGTGTGACTTTGCCAGGACTCGTACCGTTGGCCAGGCTTTCCGACTGGGCCCTGATTATGGGTCAGTGGTAGCACAAGTTTTTCGTACTGTAGAGTAGGAAAAAGAGACACTCGCTTTGCATTCTTGTATTACACAGGAACTAATTTTAACAGTGCATTATAGTTAAAGGTGGGACAGGAAATGATGGTTTCAGGTGTTTTTGTAGACACTGCATTCTCCAAAGGGTCTTTAATCAGTGGACATTTTCTCACACTTGAAAGAATAGTCCAGATCCAGATTTATTTTGACAGGTTTTGAAGAGGAACATGCTCTCACCATCCTGGTGAAATTTTTATTCATTTTCCATGTTTGGAACTCGAAATACTAGCAATTGAATGTGGCAAATTTTCTACATCACGTGAACTTGAAACAAGTAGGCGTGAATTCATGAATTAACATCGTTGGTCAATGTTAAGATATTCTTTATAATTTACTACCAGTTTCATCCACTTGACTCTGGTATATTGATGCCATAAGTGCATCTTGAGCAGTGGGATTTTAAAAGCTTAATATGCCTTGGGGCAAGATAGTATCCCTAATTAATTCAAGTTCAAACTAATAGGATGCAAAGTAAAAACACAAAAATCATCGTCGTCGTCATCGTCATCATTCAGTCATTGTATCTAATTCGAGGTGCACGCTTAAGTCGGACTTTAAACAAGACTTTTGGAATTGAATGGCTGCATGTTTAAAAGAGCTGATTTCCAAGTCAAGAAGTTACAAAGCTCAGAAAGCTGGTTCAAAGGTAATTGAGATGACTTCTTCGTTGGTAGTCTTTCCATTACTTTCAATCCTTATTTCTGTCTTTCTGAAGTAAAGTCTTTTTGTACATGTAAAAGAAATTTGACGAATGCGAGATTATTTAAGTATCATATAAAGTCCATATAATATATGACCAATGTGCCGCCTATATGAAAACCAAATTAGACTCTTATGACTACCATAAAGACTATTTGAGTTTTGCGAGTGTACAGTTACTGAATAGCTGCTGGGTAGATGGAGTTTTCCGGTCAGTTTCTAACCAATTGGTTTAAGTCGGGCTAAGTATTGAGACTCACGTAATCAATATTGTTAGACTGGCACAATTTTTTGAAGAATTATGACCTTTTATGATGAGGACTCACATATATTCAGTAACCCAGGGACTCGACCAAGGAGATGGGAGTTACGCCCCTTTTCTGCTACGGCCTTTTTCGGCCTACTTAAACTGGGAACCAGTGGCGTAGCTAGGATTTTTTCCAAGGGGGGCAAAGGTATGAAATTTCCCCAAAACTTTTCCAGGTCAATGTGTATGTATTTCATATAAAATATGCAAATTTACAAGTATAACAACATTACCATGTCATTTTGTAATGTTACCTGCATTTTAATCTTAAAGTATAACATAGAGCAACCGGAAATAACAAAGTATATTATTTTGGTAAACAATATCTGGTTTATTTGTATGTAGTAACGGAGTGGCGTACGCAGAATTTCCCTGAAGGGGGCATGCAGTATGGTTTAAGGGGAGGGGATGTCCGGGAAATTTTTTGACGTTTTTAAGCAGCCTAGATGCAAAATGGTGCAAGATTTTCGACTTTGACAGGAACAGTGTTAAAAGTTAATCGTGGTGGTTCATGAGGATAAAACTGAAACTTTTGTGTCTTTACATGCATTCTTATACCATTTATGCTACCTTACGAAGTAAAACTTGTCATTAAATTTGCACACTTCTAGAAGTCAAAATAAAAGAGCATTGATCGGTACAGGATTGTGGGTTTTCTTGGCCACAAAACGTTAATTTATCATAAAGATTATCTAAGCGGAGCGCCACCATTGGTTGGCGCGGAGCGTAGAGAAAATTTCGAAAATCAGACCCCTCAGATGGCCGGAAATAGCATTTTCCTGACTTATACGAAGAATCTAATGAGTCGCTTTCTTCTTTTGTCTTTTGCAATAAAACGCTCACTTCAAAATATGTTCGCAAACTGCAAAGTGATCAGAGAGTTAAGAGCTAATTTGACCATACAAATGTAATTTTGCCCAAAAGACTGAACGAAGCGCCACCGTTGGTTGGCGTGGAGCGTAAAGAAAATTTCGAAAAATTAGACCCCTCTGATGGCCAAAAATAGCGTATTCATGTTTTTAAAGAGAATCTAAACATGTTGTCTTTTTTATCGATGTCACCAGTGGGAAACAGAGTCTACCATTTTAGGTAAAAATTGGAATTTGACAGAATTTGCCTAGGTCTATTTATAGGAATTAAAAAAAAATGGCATCACTGAAGGACCTTGCAGAGACAATCCTTCCCCTTTGAAAATTCTTGAAAAATTGGGTGTCCTGTTAAGCAATCTGGTGCCACTTATGCTATCTTTTGAATAAAATCTGTGTTACTAAAGTCAGACTACGTATTTTTAAGAACAAAAAAAAAGTGGCATCTGTGAGGGGGGCATGGCCCAATGGTATGCCCTTCGCACGCCACTAAGGAGGCCTAATAGTGGCTCGATCACACAGGATATCCTGTTAGAACAGCAGTCTGTTAAGTGTAGAAGGCTACAAGGTACTCATTGACCCGTTTATTGTTACACCCCAAGTGAGCAGAAAGCTATTTTCCCGAACTAGACTGTAAGCCTCCAAGGATTAGGCTAAGTAACAAAATCTAAGTATGCCAATGGATCCCTTTCATTCTAATTTCTAGACTAACTTTAAGTTTATCGTTGGCCATGGATTGTTTCAGCCCCATCCATCGTTACGAACACAGAGTAAAATCGGCGTAGCTACTAATAGCTTGTAGAACAACATAATAACCCCGGGGGTCTATGGTAGTGACTTTTCAGTTTTCACATCCTTTTACTGAATTGCCAAAGTGCACAACACAGAGACTGTGTACAAAGGGATAAGTTCGGGATTACAGCCTTTCAGTGTTAGTTGCACTGTATCAGCTGTTGTTAAATACCTGAATGTGTGCACTGAAATGCACTGATCATAACCCCAGTGCGTATACAAGAGAACATTCAATCTGCTACGCGGCGAGGACATTTCTGTGGAACACGAGTAGGGCCGGTTCATGAGACACTGACGAAATCTGATTAATTTGTTGCATGAAAATACGAATTATGTATGAAAAATGTCTCACAATTTCTTCTTCTACCAAAGATTTTGAGAAATTTTTGTAAGAATAAGAAAATTCATCAAATTTCCCCATTTTCATCAAATTTCCCAAAAAATTTTTCCAGGGGGGGCAATTTGCCCCCCCTGCCCCCCCCCCCCCAGTAGCTACGCCACTGCTGGGAACTTTGGCCTCTTTTGGGTTTATCCCCTCTTCGTATTACTTGACTCTTACGTCACTGTTACAACAGATGGTACATAAGCTCACACAAGCCTCAGTCAGTCCCTACTTCAACCGCCAACACCGGGAAGCCCTGAAGAAGGGTCCCTACATCAACCACCAACATCGGGAAGCCCTGAAGAAGGGTCCCTCAACAAACTGAAATCACCGGGTAGCCCTGAAGAAGGGTCCCAACCTTCCACATCCGACTCAACAAACTTGACTCAAACTCGACTTGTAAACCTCGACCATGACTTACGATTACTTCACTTTAACGCGAACTCTTTTCGGACTAAACGACAGGAGATCACAGACTACCTACAACACAACAACATTCACATTGCATGTCTCAACGAAACACTACACAAATCTATCCCACACATTCCTGGTTATCGACTTGTTGAACCAGATACCAAAAAGTCTACGGACAGGGGGTTATTTATAGCAATTCGGGACTTCATTAAATTTTCACAAATCCAACTCTCAAACCCAATCGGGGAAACAATTGGTATTAAAGTCACTCTACACACAGGGCAACACCTTCATATCATCAACACTTACGAATCTCCGTCCAACGACTCTTTCCCGACTGACTTCTACTTTGACCTCTTCAAGAAGTACAAACACGTTATTTTACTTGGCGACCTCAACGCTCGACACCCTGAACTTGGATGTCGTTCGACTAACAACAACGGGACTGAACTTTTGAACTTACTGGACTCCACTGAGGCTTTCTGCCTCAATGACGGAACCCCGACTAGCTATCCCCACAATGGGAACACACCTGACCAACTCGATTACTGTCTAATTTCCCCTTCCCTCAATCAACGTGTTTCGGACTTTAAAATCGGGGAAGACTTAGGCTCTGACCACTTACCACAACTGCTTACTCTAACAACTACCGTTAAAAGACTAACTCGACCTCCTAGGCACAACTTCAAGAAAGCTGACTGGACGAAGTACCAAAAGTACATTATCGACAACTTGACTCCGAATTACCCATCAAACATTCGTGAAATTGACGAACGAGCTAATTCATTGACAACTATTTTAAAGGAAGCCATTAAAGTGGCTATTCCAACTTTTTCTCGGCCACGGAGACTCCAACTCCCAAATCGAATTCTAAAAATTATACGTCAGAGAAGGAAACTCCGACGGATTTACCATAGGACTAGAAATCAACACGTACGGACTCTAATTAATCAGCTCCAAAGGAAAATCTCGGGACTGATCAAAACAAACAATCAATTTGAACGTGATAATAGGGCTATTCAGCTGTCCGATAACAAAGACCCTAGGGACTTCTGGAAAGTTGTAAAAAGACTCCTAGGCCAAAAGACCACTCGTAGGGATATCCCTACTCTAAATTTTGACGGCAAAACCGTTATTGACGACAATGACAAAGCTGACTGTTTCAGAAGCTACTTCCAGACGGTACATACACTACCAGAGGACCCCAAATTCAACAACAACATCTACCGACTTGCCAACTTTATCCGGACTGGGTATCCGGAAACCTACTCTCCAAAACCTGACATTGACCCGACTGAGGACAACTACTCTGACTTCGACAAAACCATCACTGCCAGGGACATTACTGACATACTCCGTCGTGCATCCAACACCTCCCCAGGAGAAGACCAAATTCAATACGTTCATCTCAAAACGGCACCACAAATTTATCTTGAGGAGCTAGCGAGGCTTTTTACTGCCTCCTTCCAAATTGGCTACATTCCCAAAATTTGGAAACAAGCCGTCTCTATTCTAATTCCAAAACCAGGCAAACCCCACAATACTCCGAAAAATTATAGGCCTATTAGCCTCCTTCCAGTACTTGGCAAATGTCTGGAGAAAATTATTGCAAAAAGACTTTCAAACTACCTTGAAAAACGTAAACTTCTCCCACCCTCTCAGGCAGGCTTCCGGAGGAAAAGGAACACGACTGATCAACTTTTCCGACTCATTCAAGACATGTCTTCCTCAAAAAAGAAAGGACTTCACACCTTAGCGACTTTTTTTGACGCCGAGAAAGCATTCGATAGAATGTGGCATGAAGGACTGCTCCTCAAGATGAGGAAATTTAACATTCCAACGACTTTTACTAGGTGGATTTCGAACTTCCTGACTGACCGCCAGACCTGCTACAGGGTTGGTGACTCACTCTCTCGACCTCTTCACATAACGACTGGGACTCCTCAGGGCAGCACCCTTAGCCCTATACTTTTCATTATGTACGTCGCCGACATTCCTCAACCAGACCGGAACCAACGGACTTACCTCTCACAGTTTGCTGATGACATTGCAATCTGGGCAACCTCCTGCATTGCTGACAAAGCTGAAGAGAGACTTCAACGTTACATTAACAAACTTGAAAATTGGTGCAATGACTGGCGGATCGTACTGAACCCTGACAAATCCCAAACACTCTATGTCCGGACTACTGGTTCCCTCGGACGAGCCCCTCACGTGACTTACAACAACAAACTGATTCCTGTCCAGCGTAAGGTCAACTACCTGGGTGTTACTATTGACGAACGACTTGAATTTAACTTCCACCACTCCGAAAAGACTAAGAGAATGCGAAGGCAAGTCTCTCTGCTGTACCGACTAGCCGGGACTAAGGACCATCCACTTGCTTCCCCTGACACGACCTTGAAAATTTACAAAACTATGACTAGACCAATTATTGAGTATGCCGCCCCGGCACTTATCCACTGAAAGGACTCACAACTCAACAACTACGAACAGACCCAAAGACGGGCATGCCGAATTGCCCACCACCTTGACTACCGACACCCTTCTGACGAAGTACTCAACATTGCTAGACTTCCGACAATTAAACAACGTTTCAACGACTTACACAAAAACTTCCTGACTAAATGCAAAAGTAGGGACAAACGTACTCGTGACTTTATCAAGTCCCAACTGAAACTCCGACCGATTTTCCTTAGAAACTCACCCCTCAAAGGACTGACAAAAAGGATGTGGAAAAATCTTGGTAAGTAAAAACAAGACCAGCCACCGAAACATCAACTAGCCTTGGCAAACGGTGAAATCAAGACCAGCCACCGAAGAAGACATCAAATAGCCCTGAAGAAGGGTACAACCAGCATTCGTAGCCCTGAAGAAGGGTACAAACCAGCGAGTAGCCCTGAAGAAGGGTATAAACCATCGGAATGGCCCAACTTGTCTCCAGAGGGGGTTTGGTATGCGTGGGTTTGTCCGCGGGACTACGGCGGTGGCCTTGGTTTTCGTTCTGTCCACTTTTCTTTCCAAGATTGCTGGGTTGGGATGTGCGGCTGTTGCTGACGGTTTTGTGCTCTTTGATCATGTGGTCAGTGTGCTTTGACTCATTTTTTCCGGCCCTTTTGGGCCATCTGAAGCACCTTCGGGTGGACCAGTTATGACGAGTCTTCATTCATTCAGTCAGTCCTGTTTTGTTGTTACTAGTCGGTTCTTTGTTTGTAAAAACTTGTTAGCTATAATTCATCCTGGGAGTTGAAAAGCCCTAGCTAACTCTTATCAAATGGAAATTTTATGTAGGGCATGAAGTGAGCTGTCAAAATCTTGTCGGATAGCTCTCCAATTGAAACTTTCCTCAAATTATGTTCTTTCTTCTTTTGTTTATTATTTTTACTACATGTTATTAAATATCGTTTACAACAAGAGGTCGGTTTTGGGCTAGAAACGCCCTAGATATTTCGGTCGGGTTAGATCCGTTCACCACTAGGGATTGTGGTAGATTTATGTATTTCTGTGTGACATAAAATGGTTCATAGCATTTTGTAGTATTTTACGATATTGAATGTTCTAGATAAATAAATTACGCATTCAAAGTATGACCTCATGTCAGAACGCATAACAGACACTATCATTTGCTTTATGCAGTTACAGTAACAGTAGAAAATGTACTAAAGTTTAACAAACACATTTTACAAGGAAATGTGAGGTCAACAAACTATAGACCTATTGAGCACTTGAAACTTACCGCATACTGCGCTTACTATGATATCCTTCGTCAAGGTGGGAGGGAACAAATATTTAAGATATAATCCTCTCACCCCAAACGACAATTTTTTGGAGTAGTCCCCAGAAATTACCTATTGACACAGTTAAGCTTTGATTGACACATAGTCACAAAAATTCAGAGCAACGAAGTCCATATTACACAACGTGTTCCGAACTGAGAGTGTGTTCATTACACAATGGAGTCCTGTATACTCACTCTGGAGCAATAAACTGCGATCGCGTTTGGATGAGGATGAATTTTATACAGTTGTGGGAGGTGCTTAAGTAAGAAGATCAGGAGAATTGGAGCTTTTGGGGGTGAGAGGATTAGGCCTTTAAGGTTGTTAACCCTTTAACTTCATTTTGTACCGCAAATGTCTCCTTTCATGTACCTAGATGACATTTGAAATGACGCTCGCTGCAAAGTAATGCGATGATTCTTAATATGTAAATAAACAAAGCAGATTTCAGCACAAAGAATACACATGGGACAAATTAGGCATAATAAAGTCAACTTGATTCGAGAATAAACGTTTTATAAACCCAAGAAAGGTGATCACAAAGTTACAAAAATGCTTTATTATCTTTTGTGGTGACACTGTGAATGGCGCTCAAGCGACGAAGGTTCATGTGTAAATAAACAGAACTGAATCATTAGCAACTTAACGAGGAACACACATGGGACTAACTTTTCAAAATAAATTCAGTTCTTAACTTTTCGAATGAAAGTTTTAGAACAAAAGGAGATGAAATCGGAATTTGAAATAGATCTTTAAAACTTCAACTTCGACCCGCTGTAAAGTTATTGGAAAAGACTTGTATACTTTTGATTGTCTTACAATAAATAATTTAAAGAAGTGAGAATGTGATTTTGAAATGAAATAGCTTAATAGGCCTATGTATTGCTAAGCGTTGAGAAAACTTGAAACTATCTTACGCTTACTTTTATATACTTCATGAACAGCGCCACCTTTATTATTTGCGCCATCCTCCGTTTCGTGTTTGTTTTATGCAGCGACCGAAACCAATACATCGATTTCTATATACGATACTTTATATAACCTTTGCAATTTACTTGTGTACGACCAGTTTCTAAATACTTAGTAATAAACCCATTGTAAATGGGAAGACTAAGAGCTATTCTGGTTCCTGATCTGCCAGGGGAGTTTTGATGCTCCCGTTCCTACTTCCCCTGTTCCGATAAAGCTCCTATTTCCCAAGCGGCATCAGCAATCATGGGTAGTTTTACTCATGCTCGTATAGTCACGGTTGTGTCATTTGAGAGGTTTTTGAAGTGTGACAGTTCAGAAAATGGTCTAGAATGAGGGGATGTCCTCATCCTCTTTGGGAAAAATGTGTTGTTACATCGTCATATGCAAAATGGCACGATATTCGTGTCTCAAGCGTAAAAGGGCCATGGCCTAGTAATCTAAAGTTTTCAATCATCAATTTTTCATGCTTGTGACGGGAAGGGGGGGGGGGGGCTGTCCAACTACGGAACTCTTCCTTTAGGCTTACCTAAGAGCACTTGTGCCCATGTTTTTTGCGTGTCATGCGGTTAGCTAAGTTCTACTTTTCACTGTGAGAAGTTCGTGAAGATTGGTATTTAACATGCGCATTATTAATGCATACACTCAAGCTTTCGGCAAAT
The DNA here is from genome assembly GCA_037179385.1 of Holothuria scabra. Taxonomy (NCBI): domain Eukaryota; kingdom Metazoa; phylum Echinodermata; class Holothuroidea; order Aspidochirotida; family Holothuriidae; genus Holothuria; species Holothuria scabra. The sequence continues at coordinate 4,983,567 of CM074184.1, forward strand.
TCGGCTTCGTAACAATCGAATGGTAAAGGCAGCCTGATCGGTGGGTATGGCTGGACTAAAATAGCTTATAGAAGTTTTTTTTTTGCTTTTTTTTTTTTGGCCTTTTTTTTAGCTTATAGAAGTTGAAACAGACAGTTTTCGTTATTCCTCAGCACCCCCTACCCCAAGAAAAGATATCAACATAGCCTTCGTGTTTAAGTTAAGTCTGTCTTCAAATTAAACAAGCAATTTGTACCTTATGTGAGAAATTGAGGTCCGTTTTCAGCTACAGTAAAGCAAACTTAAAGCTGACATGACATGTTTACCGAAAAACCATGAGTGAATACACATTTCAGTATCCGATGACTGCTGTAACACTCATTACTAAAGACTTTGGGGAGCCTTGCTTTAGTTTCCTAGTAACATTCCTTGGTGGCCGCGGTTTTGGAAAGTTTACCCTTCACGTGATGGCATATTTATAAATCCATCGTAATTTTCGTTTCGTTTTTAAAAATTTCGACGGACTTTTTCAAGTTTGACAATGTATCCCAGTTGTGAACAGTATCAGTCATCGTCCTTGTGTCCTTCCTGTCACTTCTTTGATTTTAAGTAGTATGACGGAATATTCCAGGAATCTGTAACGGACGTTACAACTCCCTTTGGAAACTGTACTCAATCATTACGCGGTTACTCTTACATCCAAAGCTCGTCTCTACTCGTACTTAAAACTAACTAATTTGTTTAGGGCATTAAATTGTACCTTGGTACGGTACTTCCATGTTGACGGATGTTGGATATTCAGTGTAACCCTCAAGAAAAAGCCCAATCCATGACACAATATCATACATGACACTAAATCTCGAGACTTCTAACCCTACTAACCTTCATTCACTTACGCTAACCAATAACCTAACCCTATCAGGTACATTATGCATAATATAGCAGACAGAATCCTCGAGACACAGATGCAATTTTACAATAAAAAGACGAGAACAAGATCTGATGAAGAGAACGGTTTCATTTATTGAGACTTGAAAGAAAGTCTCGTCTCTCAAACTGTCTGGAGCAGTGAATTCTTAAAAGTTTTAAGTGGGGGCTCAAGTGTACTTTTTACATTACACTGCACTTTAGTTTAAAGATAAGTAGTAGCCGCTCCCAAAATTGCTTGGGTAGATAAACATTTCTGACAAATCTCCTAATATTTGTCTTTCATAAAGGAAGCAGGCTCTAAAGATGACTTAGAACAATGACTCATTTTGTCCCGAATTTTTTAAATAAGAAACAAAATTTTAACACGTGATTGAAAAAGTTCCACTTCTGATTTAGTATGACAACGACGGTGGGGTACGCTGATTCAAATACTAGACTGCATTTCGCCTTTAAACGTAGATAAGCTGATAAGACCCAATCTGGATTTTCCCTTCAACCAAAACTTTCGATATATCTAACGTAAAGATTCTCCCAAGTTTCTCAGTCACGATTTCCATGTAAAGTGATGATTTATCATCCAGCGCAAGGTCTATTAAAGATGTTTGTTACACCGTAATTATGCGGTTGCCCACGACCAAAAGAGGCACCGAGCTTCGCCGTGGGCAGTTGAGAGTGTGTCGGACCTTTGGCTAAAATCATGTGTAGTAGGCCCACATGATCTCTTTAGTCAATCTAACGGGTCCGTCACGCATAACAAACAAAGGATTTTCATGTTCAGTGTTGTTCGTCGTCCCATCGGCGTGACGTATAGGCCCGCTATCCTAACTCCTTTGGGTAACATAAGCTAAACTATGGGGGCAGGAAGAGTTTCGAAAGCAAAAAATGGCCGGGGACAAACAATATAGGTGCACGGGATATAGCCTATGTGATCCTGCTTGGAAAGCTAATCTAAATGGGCGCCACCATCACTTGGCCTGGAAGGTACAGAAACTTTTGAAATGTGGTGACCCTTTAAATAACAGGGATTAACACTTCCCAATCTTGTAAGAAGAATCTTTCAAAAATAAGATCACATTAATAAAAATGGCAAAATTGCAAATTGCAAAGCGATCAGAAAGTTCCAAGCGAAATGCAGGGACACTGTTCCTGCTTTTTGTCTATATTCGTCTATACTCTATATTGTATGATATTCTTTTCTAGTTTGGGAGGGGGAGGGTTGACTTATCATCCTCATGTCTGATTGCCGTCCTGGGGGAGGGGTATAATAGGAAAGGTTGTCCAGTTTTGAAATTTCGTTTGCTATCCAAGACTCAGAGGCAGGGGCGTAGCCAGGATTTTCTTGTGGGGAGGGGGCAAAGTCGCCTCATCGTCCCCAATCTTGACCGACGGGACTATCTAAGCGGAGCGCCACCATCGGTTGGAGCGGAGCGTACAAGAAAATTTTTGGTTTTAGAAACCCCTCAGATGGCAGGAAACGGCACTTCCCGAGTGTTTTATGCTGCATGTTCCCAGTCTAGAAATATGGATCTCATTTCTGATATTTCTCAATTAATGCAAAAAAAAAAAAATCAATCTATGAAAAATGTTAATACATGTTTCTAAGCGGAGCTCTAACATCGATTGGCGCGGAGCGTACAAGAAAATTTTTGTTTTACAAACCCCTCAGATGGCCGGAAACGGCACTTCCCTAGTGTTTTAAGCAAGAATACGTTCAGCCCAACTTCGAAATTCTCCCCGCTTCTTAATTGGAGCACTTGACAAATATTGAGGGACTGAACATACCTTTAGCCCAAACTTTTTCATTTTTCATCGCCGCCACTGGGGTGTGGCAGTTTCTTGAGGGAGCGAAGCGCCCAAGTGAGGAGCCGAGCGACCGAACGGGGAGAAGGTGTGGTTCTCCCCCTCCTGCCCCAAGGAGATTTTACATCAAAATTGAGCGATTTGGTGAACACCTAAGTTGGAATTTTTGGACATTTTCAATCTTGTATCAATGTTTTCCTTATTCCCTCGAGAGTTAGCAGGGTTAGTGTGTGACTGTAAGAAGGTTACTCGGTACGAGTCAATGAGGCCCTAGGGAATTGTGTCGCACTGGAACAAAACAGCTACTCATAAGGCTTACATTTATTTGGCTAAACCAGCGGAATTGACATTTTGCCCTGAAAAACGTCAAAACTCCATTTAAATAAAAAAAAAAATTAAAAATAAGAAAAATTAGGTATGGGCGGGACTAAGTGCGAACCCCCTGAACCCCCTGACCACGGGCCTGTCTCCCTGGGTGTCACCTTCCCCTTTTGGAATGTTTTGCTGTCTCGAAGAGCTTAAATGCAATATGGTGCTATATTTTGTTCTTTTTATACTAGATTCCAGTGTTCTCCATAGGGAGTTTTAGAGGGCCGACACGTCCTCCTAGTGAAATTGACAGCCCCTCCAAAATAGTTGCCGCTCTCCAAAAAATGCAGCTTCCATTTCTAGTTCATTGCTTCATTACACATATACAAGTCATAACTGGAAAAATGTGTCTTCCCTCCAGGCTTGGCGCCAGGATTTGCCCGACGAAGGGCCACTCTCCGAACGGGGGAGGGGCAGGGTGGGTAGCGACCCAAGCCCCGACAGCCAGGATGCAGTCGATGAGTTGATGAGGGAGGTTTGAAGAAAACCTGTGAACTATACCTGTCATTGCGAGCCATGTACGACATCAAATTTGTATATGCTAGAGGAAGATATTTCCGCACTGATTTAACCGTGGAAAAGGGGGCAAAAATTTTGGGGTTAGCCTACACTAGAAAGAATCTGTACTTATTTAAATCTTATATAGGTCAATAAATTGTCCCGGCATTTGGGCCCTATCGGACACAAATTATATTGTAATTTCTTCTTCGAGTCCGTACCGCACGACTGACACAAGAGATAATTAACTAAGTTTAGCGAAATGAGATGAAATTCCCGACATGAACATTAATCCATTTATTCTACTTATTAATTTACATGAAAAGATGGGAAGGGTTTGTACTTTATTAGCTCTAGGTAACGGAACTGAGGAAGAGTGTGCAAAGCGTACCGAACATTTTGGGGTTTATCGCAGAAATAACTCTTGTGAAAGCCAAAGTAGCTAAACCGACCATGAGAAGGCGACAGGTTATCCCCGACAGGGGGCGGGCCATGCCAGCGACCACAAGTTCCACAGCCCCTATGTCGAGAGGGTGGTATGAAGGAGACTAACTATCCCATATCATTGCAGCCTTGGGCACACTTTCCACAATATTCCTTAATATTTTAAAAGCCGAGTTAGTGTTCTTTTGAATCTGAATCGTGAAATTGCAAAGCGCGCAAAGCGCGCGAAATTTTGGGGTGGGCTCACAAAAATAACATAGCCTATGTAATCATTAAGAACAAAAAGAAAAAAAATAAAAACTGTAGGGGTTGTAGACCGTATCGGGGATAACATACATTGTGTCGAAACCACCTGGAATACCCGATAAAATAGCCAAACTATGCTCCGTGAGTGGCTCACCATCTGACCTATCACATGACACACACAAGAGAACAGCAACTAGGCTTTGTGATATGGGATAAAATTTACGACCTCTGCATAACCTGTGCACTCTGCCTACCAGTTACTTGGTAAGAGGACTTAACAATTTCTAGACATGTGGAATGGAAGTACTGAAAAAACTGGAGTGAATCTACAGCGCGCGTAGCGCGCCGAAAATTTGGGGTTGTTATTAGGGAAATTGTCCCTTGAGAGCAAAAAACAGGTTAACCATCGGGAAGACTAGTCGCCGTCGGGGACTGCATACTTTATCGTAACGACTAAGAGCCCCCCCCCCCCCCGAAAAACTGTAAAAAAAAATGTCCCCGATTCCCTCCCTCCTCTTGCCGTTTATTTTTTTTATTTTTTTTTTATTTTTTGGGCTCCCCTTCATTTTTTCAACATCGCCCATCGCGTCCCCAAAATTTCTGTGTGGGGGGGGGGGGCACTCTGCCCCCCTGCCCCGCTGGCTACGCTACTGCTCAGAGGCAAAATCGTTTTATAGGATATTTTGCTTCTTTGCGAAAGTAAAACTTAAGACATTGTTTTATGCCCCTGATCAAAGAGTTGGGGAATATACCCCCGTGGACCCCATACAGAAACTCATAATATATGGTGGGGTTCACCCTAAGTTCAAGGTCTTCGTCCTAGCCTGGTCGTGGGAAATCTGGATAAAGGTTCATGGCCTACGTCGACATATTTTAACAAACAAGTCATATACCCTATCAAGTTAGTGACAGAAACTCTACAGTGGTATGGCTGTTGCTCTTAATTACAAACTTGAAGTTGGTTGTAACGAAATTGTGAAACTAAAATTGTGGCATTTTAGGAAGAGCAAACTAGTGAAGGTTGGCTGCAAATGTGGTTGTAAGAAACGAAGAAAGCACAGAAGGTATGCCCATTTCTCGATTAGCATTGGAACTAAACAAGACTTCCTCATCCCGACTTATATAAAACTCTTTGGCACTTCAATGCTTCGGTAATATCCCTTTCAAACAATGATTTGAACAATAAGCCGCATCTTTCAGAAAAATCACTCTTGCGTTACCGTGTCCTTTCGCAACTGGTATTGTGTCAAATTTGCTTAGCTTACTCATCAATAGGTGTGTGCTACATTAGTCGTGTTGATAACTGAGAATGAACCAACTTGCGTAAGTCCTTAGAAGCCGAACGGAATTTTATAGTTCAGAACAGTAGCCTAGTTACGGTGTCTACAATTTCTTTCGATTTGAGTCTCTAAGATGTACTACATAAGAAACCTAAAATGTAATTCGCGATTTACTTAAGAGAATGTGGATTTACATCAATCGCTGGGAGGAGTGGTGAAATATTTTTTCAAGTTCGTTGTGAAGGAGGAATTAAAATTAACATTACAATCGGTGACGCTATAGAGTAGTAACAGTCGCGATGGAAAGCGTGCAACTAGTGGCATGTGTTGTAATAAGTCTTCTCGCATGTACCTGTCATCGTGTATCAGCGGAAGGGGGTACGTATAAGTGCTGTACATTAGTTGACTTTGTTGATTTAAATTTTTTTATTTCTTGTTTGCTTGCAAGCAAAAAAAATCGGACGGATTGATCAATGTAGACCGAACTTGTGTCTTCGACCTATATTGCAATTAGTCTATAGGCCTAATGCACGATGTACTGTAGATGCCAGAACTGTTCTCATAGGTTGCCAAACAACTAACTAGGGTTCAAATATAACAGAATGTGTACCATGCTGTTTGTAAAAGTCACTAAGGCCTATAATTTGACGAATTTGTTCTTCTTGGCTTAAAAACTTACTTATCACAAACATATGTAAAAGTGCCAAGCAGTGGCGGCACCAGGATCAAAGAAGTGGTATGTAAAAGTATATGTAACTGTGTGAGATATATACAGTATTACTCTAGCACCAGTTTTCGAACATAGAAAACAAGCTTGAGCTCCCTCAAACACGGCAAAGAGAATGATTACACTCTTGCCACTATGGAGCAAGTTCAAATTCGGGTGGCTTTATACTTTGGTTCAAAAAATAAATACCACTAATGCACCGTGTCCTCCAAACTCTTTCAGAATAGCCTGCCCTCTTTCCAACTCAAGATATCTCACTAGTAAAGATTGGTTACTTTTGTTAAAAAAAACACTACCTGTACTTTTCAACAAAGTTAAAGAATGTTATGAAATGAGCACTTCGCCTCAGATTCTTTTTATCTCTCTAAATGAATTTTCTGTTCGTCCGTAAGATTTGATACTGTTCGTTTGAATGTCTTTTCCTGTAGATTTAGCATATACATATAGGGTTGTATTTTAAAGCTTACTAAACTGATTTTATGAGCAAGCCCTACTGCATTAGGAATTGCAATTTGCAGCGCGCTAAGAGCACGGAAATTTTTTCGTTTTTGTAACAAATAACTACCAATATGGGTTTGGAATATACTATTTGGTACTGTACTGTTGTTGTTATCCAAAGAATGTCGGGATGATTTAGGAAGACTTAGATGATCACTTTAGGCCTATACAGCATTTCAGATTTCTTGAAAAATCTTCAGTGGCAAAAATGACTTCTTCATCAGACTACATCGTTCATGTGGTTCTCAAAGTTGATACTCCGACCTATATTTGTGTCGCTAGGAAAGTCTGAAGGTCGTAAGCCATAAAACAAAAGAAATAAAAACAAATTTGTCGTTAATACAATATTAGCAACGACCCTTTCAACTAGGTGGAAAGTTTCAGGTGCCTTGGGACTGCCCTGGCAAAAAGTAGGTCTCGTGGAAGATCTGTGACTTTCAGGTCATGTAACGTGCCACACAAATTAATTACTAAATTTTGAGGAGCAGCATTGAGAAAGAGAGGTTCGTAGTTTTTAAGTTGGAAGCGCAAACTGAATGACGAAAGTTTTGTCTCGGAAAACAACAGGTAAACTGCTGCCATGTAAAATATAAGAAAAATGCATTCGTTGAGTACAACTTTTGATCAATTTTGATTCTTGAAATCAATTAATACGGTACTGACAAGGTACAGTAGCCAACTAGCCATAGAGTTTGGGGTCTAAAAAGTGCACTTTGCCCTGTTTTCCCCCTTTTTGTAAAGCATATAGTTAGTCTACTAAACCTTTTTAAGTAAACTCGGACAATTTTTCGACTACATGCCGTGCCAATTCCCACTTACTTAATGAAAAACTTTTCCTACGTACTGTAGTAGACGACACGTGCCCAACGACGGCTTTAAGCACATTATCAATTCAAATGCTGAGGAAAAACAATTGTATTTGCCACTAAGCGGCAAATAGTGGGTGTTATGGAAAGAACTGCCGTTTTGCCCTTACCTAAATCTGTAAATAACCGCTCTGTACTCCCCTCAACCAGCTCATTTATAGACCGTGCGCTATTTTCTTAATGAGCTTTGCAGCTTGCACAGTATGTGCAAGGTTTCGTTTACGAAAAAAATATGCAACATCGAAATAAAATTTAGTTATCGTTTGATGCCTTTGTTTTTGTCATTCCTCAAAACCATATGTAGGTAGCAAGTTTCTAGACTTAACCCAAAGTACAGTGTGTGTTCGATCATTTATCGCCCTAAATGAAATGAATGAATATTTACAAAAATTGAACAACCGCCCATGGACAAGAAACTGAAACTGTCTTAAGGTGTTGGAAGTTGGAACACTAGAATATGTAGACAGTGCAGTTTCATGCACAGTATACAAATGCGGAAATACAAAATGTGTTCTATAAACTAATCGCTGTATACCTCAAACATGGCACGGTCCTTCACCTAGTTAATTACCGAGCCAAACCCCTGTCCCTGTTACTTCTTTTCACATCATGCCAATAAACTTACAGTATTCCTGCAGTAGTTTTCTTGGACTGGGATAGAAGGGAAGCCGTTTTGAAATGATGGTTGAATGGTTCTCCCAGAATTTTTCAAAAGCGGCCGAGGGTGAACCATTCCAAATATGTAAAGTATTTGGAGACTCCATGGCGATGAATTTCAGAATAAGAAGACTCAAAACGCTGTTGTATTCCTTCATGTGAAAGCATATCAATTAACTCATCATTTGATTTATTTTATAACACAGCCACTGAGCCTCAAGGGTCATTTACTTTATCATATAACTTTCCGGTTAACATTGAGTATATAACATTTTTGAAAAAGGCAGTAATTTGTTTCTGTACATCGGACATTTCAACACTATTATGTAAAAACTGACAAAAAAGTGTTAATTAAAGACTTGATCGCAAAAATTTACAGCCATAACATAGTTCAACAATTGCTTCGATTGGCATTGGATTGTCACCGTTTGTGATACCGTATATAAGGGCATACCAATAATATAAAACATATTCATATTGTTGATTCTTCATTACATTTACGTAAAAAAGTTGTAAAAATTAAATAGTTTCATATCGTACACAAAAAACCTTCTCTTCGGGTCCGCAAAACACTGTTCCGTACCCATACAACAGTGTAAACGTTTTGTCTTCCATTTATTTATACATCTTTCAATGAATAATAAGGGTACAGTTGATTTTTTTTCTTATGAATATTTACCGACATTACACATCTCCTCGTACATTATATTTACAAAGTATCCCTTGTGATATAAGTGGGTGCAATCTGCAAAAGCTTGTGTAAACGTAGTGTTAGATAAATTAGCCAAAATAGTCAGCAATATTTCTTTCACAGGGTTGGATTGGCCAAATCATGGAAAAATCCGAAGGGCAGTTCAACAATTCGCACCTCGGGAAAATATAAGCATTCGGTTAACCCTTCTTTCAAAGAAGGTCAATAAGGAAGTCCGAATCTTTGAGATCAGCATCACACAGTAGCATTGTGGTGATTCCAAGACTTTGTTATTCCTGATACAAAGGAACCATTTGAGTTTTATCAAAGTATTATAAGGGCCTAAGGACAATCCCGTTATATTCTTAGTTTAATCTCATTGTGTACAAGGGTTCAAATAATATGGTCGAACGGTTCCGAATTGTTTGGAATGTATACATTTAATAGGGGCTGTACTTTTGGGAGAAACGGAGGGAATTTGTTGGTGTTGTAATTTTTAGGGCAAACTGTGAAAAGTGAACATTTGAACTGTCGCTTGAAGCTTCTTGAGGGGCACACAGTACATCAAATAGTTTAGTTTCACAAGTGTCATTCTTGACGTTATTAGAAGATAAGAAGGCTATCGCAAGTGTAGATATGATACTACGATGTAAAATATCAGATCATGGCTTATTTTGCAAAGCAGTTCCAATATTGGAGCATGGAGCTTCTACCAAGTTGATAAAGTATCAGTGTTATGGATGGATCCCGCTCCTAACTGCCATCGTGACTCAGAGTCAGAGTTCAAACCATGATGTGTTTAGCATCATGTAAGCCTTGAGTTATTTGTATATTTTGCCACTAAGCAACAAAAATGTTGCCAAGCGCATGCTGGTCAAGGGAGAGGTAACCTACATGACATAGGAATAGAAAAATATGTTAAATTACACTAGGTGCATTTTTTTACTTGTCGATGAACGTGTGGTTCATTAAATTGGGCATGGCACATTTTACTCCAATATTACTTCTCAAAAGATCGAATGGCGTTATGGGAGAATTTCGAAAAAAAGGTTTGCTGTCGTCACGTGCAGTACCCATACGGAATCTCATTCCTCTTGTTTCCAAATCTTGCGCCGTTTGCATGTTTATAAATTTCGATTTGTATAATAAACAATTGACATTAATTTTATGTCTTCTGCGGTCACACAACAACGTATTGGAATTGTTGTCATTTTGTTAGTATTCATTTTGCAACCAATTGGTTTAAGTTGTGGGCCACTTGCTTACTCATTGCGTATGCTGGACACTAAGCGCAACGGTAGTATAGATTCCATTTGTAAAGTTTTCGGTATGAGCTGGCTAGGAGTCGAACTCCAGACATCCCGGCTGCACGTCAGATGCTCTCTCCAGTTGATCATGTAGTCGGTCAGTTACTTTACGTATTGCCGTCGTCTCATCAAATGGCATAATAACTAAAATGTCACTAGATTTTCGAAACCAACTACTTTAAATAAGGAAACATATTGCGTTGTCAGACTTGTACAAATAAGTTAATATCCGATATGTAAATCCTGCACAGTGGAATCATTTTCTAGGAAACGGTTAACCATCCCCTTGGTTGTCTCAATGCGTGGAAGAATTTCAAGCAAGCATATATAGTAAGCGGTCTTGGATGTCAGATTTAAATGTTTGTCCCCATTTTAAAGTTCCGGGGGCTACTGTAAGTAGTACATTTGTACAAATATGACCTTTAATGTTCTAAATTTAAAACAGGGGACAGTCAGAGTTTGTTTCTACAAGCTTTAATTCTGCACAACAATCATTCAATTTAAAACTAACACAAAAAGTGATCTGTCATAATGATCTGACGTGATTGGTCACCGTATAGGTGAGGCTGTCAAAGTCTTGCCGCTGTGTGTGGAGTTTTGTTACCCGACCAAAATTAAAAAAAATTCCCATATATCAACTGTAATTAAAATAGAATTCATGTTTCTCCTCATTTGAAAGACCTCTTAAATGCCTGTCTATTCTGGTAAATTATAAGTTAAAAATTAAAAATAAGATGCTTTAACAAAAAGCTAATATTCGCTGTCCAACTCTGTTTTCCCCGTCAATTCAAACTATGAAAGTGTGACGTCATTTTTCCAGAATTCACACAATTAGAAAGGAAGTAACATAGAGACATGCGCCGAAACGATTACAATTTATATTCCGGCACTTGGCATTTGTATACCGGTATGGTTTTCATGACTGAAAAGATTACTTAAAACAAAAATAGTTCTGGGACCAAAAAGTTCATTTTGATGTTAGCAATACTGTAACTCTTATTCCTGCTCGTGCAAATGAAGGCTTATATTCTGACCAGGGGAACTCCCTGTGCCGATATCGAGGTGGTGTTGTGTATTTGGGATGTAGATATACTTCACTTCACAGAACTCGTCAGTTTCACCTTGCCACCTGGAAGGAATTTTCGGCACCGTTGATTTTGAAAAATAGAGAAGATAAGTACTTAAAATGAACTATTGATATTCGGGTAATTGTTCTCATTTAGAACCCCATTAACTTACTGCATGGATGCATATCTTAATGTAGAGATCTGAAGATTTGGTTGTATTTAATTTGAAGAACCTACTGTGCATGACCACAGAAGACTTACGTTTAATCCGCTTTGAACGGGTCAATGAACAAATTTTTCAATTATCACAAAAATGTCGAGGTTGTCAGGGGGATGTGCTACATGTATTTACAACGAGTACTAACATCAATCGAAACCAATGAAGTTGAGTTTGTGGCATGGTTTGCGCTTCAATTTTATTTGGGATGAGGTGGTCAGTCCGTAATGTAGATACGATTTCGGCATGGACAGACAGTTAGTTAGATCAGGTTACTGTCCCTCAACTCCTTGTTAGATAAAGTTTTACGGCTGAGCTTCTAACCAATTGATTGAAGTCGGGTCCTCCGCGTCCTTTTTCCAGTTGTGGCTCACTGGCTTGTTTTCCCGACCCCATTGCTTATTCTGAGCACCAAACACAATATGAGCACCGTTCCATTTTCGAAAGTCTTCCGCACGACCCGACCAGGACTCGAACTGTAGACCTCTCGACTACAAGTCGGATGCTCCTTCTAACCACCGGACCATGCAGTCGGTCAAAATGGATAAACAGATAACCCCTCAAGTAAAAAAATAGGCCTAAAAATCTGCGTATTCAAGAATATCGTAAATTGTCCACCTCAGTCGTCACAAATCGCAAAAATATTCTGCCACGAAAGTGATTCTGTGAAGGCTAAATAATTGACATAAAATAACTTGTGGAAACTAAGGAACTTGTGTTAACTTATAGTTACATAGTTTGAAGAACCTCAACGGCTGATCTGTAAACAATTGAGTCGGATTACCTTGATATCTGCACACTGATTTATTTGAAGACACAAACTTTATGCGGGTGATGAGTGAATTCTGTCTTTGTCGGTTTAAAATTGTTTGGGAAACTGTCACCTCTGTTGTGGAAGAATAATGGGGTTTGAAATGGTTAATCTGATTAAATATTATATATATTGGAAGCATGAAGCACCCGAAGCATGCTGCTGACATCATTATATATACAGTAAACACGAGAGTTACCTATACGGTACTTAAAACATCATCTATTGATCTACACAATTCATGTTTATTTCTGTTTCATCAAAATGAGATTACTGCAATCATGGAAGTACTACCTCGAGGTAGTACTTCCATGCTGCAATCCACAAATGCAAACTATGCGGCAGTTAACTCATGGAAGTACCTCGGAACTTCCATGGTTAACTCGTCCTTCATGTCAAGTGTTGATCCATTGTGGTAACCAGATACAGGGAGTCACGGTCCACTATCGAATTGTGAAAATAATATTTTGTAATGGAACAAAAATAGACTTTCAACTATGCGAAATGCTGGAATAGATTGCATTTGAGTGTAATTAAATACTGGAAATATTCTCAACGGGGAGGGGAACCCCTTCTCATAAACCCATCTTCAGGTCGGCGATAAGACCCTGAAGGTGACATACAAAAATCCTGGCAATGTCCAACGCATCAATCTTTGAAAACCTTTGCGTGCGCTGTGAAGGTAAAATTTGAAAGTTAAATTTGAAAGTTATCATTTCAAGGTATATCTACAGGCATCATACACCGAGCTGTCGCATTAAAGCGAGTTGCTAGCAACTCCCTGATTAAAGGTACGGCTTGCAACAGTAAATGTTGTTTCTATTTTGAACCGAGGAGCGCCTTTTTTATGTAAGGTCACGGGCTGCTTCAGTGCACTTCCTGCACCCAGTGTTGTAAACTCGGCCCTTTAAAACAGACCTGTTTACATTGTCTAAAAAGGACGAAGTTGGCCGAACCATTTGACCGGAGGTGTAATTAATTGCAATGCACAGTTACAGCAGTAAGTTATAGGTATGACATTAATTTATGTGAACTTATTTCATATCCTGGAATTGGAATACAGCGAGTTCGGGAATTTTTTACCTCATGGAGTTGTGGGATACACGAGAGATTTATACAATTCGAGTTCAGCATAAACTGTCGACTACCGTGCAACCCATTCTTCATGAATCCCCAAATTTCGTGAAAGAAGGACGAATACCATTGAGCCTGTATCTATTTGTGGTCAATCTATTTGAAAAAAAAAAAAAACATACTGTTCTCATGCTGCTTTTTAACCCAAATTATAAAACAATGTTTTGTACTCATGCTGAAAAGACACTGACTTCAATGCAGTCCAGGACAGTGATGACACAAACCCCCACGAAAGACCCTTCCCAATATTCAGATATTTGTGATAGCGATTTGAAAGAGCCGATTTTACAAATTTCTCAAATAAACTCAAATTGTGTGCACTTGTTGTGATAGGTGTGATAGGTGTGATAGCTCATGGCTTCCTTGTAATATGTTTATCCTATTTGTTTTTAGGACGTCTGGACGTGCGGATATGAATACGAATTTCGAAGTCGCTTATATACTGTATTCCCCCCTAAAAAAATACGACATATGACCGTTTCAATGATTTTGTACAGTATCTGTCTTGACGGCTTGATTAGAATGCAGACACATACAGTATGTCATTCCCTACATTCACTTCAGGTCAGTTAGGGGGAAATATTGTGTTTAAAATACTCCAACAAAGATTACAAAGAAAATGGCCCAGATAGACACTATCCAACAATTCAGTCTTAATCATAAACCCCAGCAATACAATAGCTACATCTCTTCAAAATACTATAAAGGCTTTTCACATGACGTCATAATACTCTCCGGCGGCCATGTTGGAGTACATGTAACTACGTAGTAAACCATACCGGACGCGTTTGCTCGTTGAATTTGTACACACCGTGCATATCACAGTGCACACTGTGCAGTGCGTTCGGCACAAAACCACGTGTATTTGGCATGAATGTCCTCCAGCATGGCGGTTCCGTGACGCAATTGCAAAGCCTCTATTCGCAAGAAGAGGCATGGATGGTTCATCATTTGAAATGTTGAGAGTTTGGGTGCACAAATTATTCTTGAGCATAAAAAAACTGAATTTCTACCTGTAGGAGACTTATTTCTTGAAAAGAAGACTACCATACTGCCTTATTTTTGACAATCTATCACCCTTTGTCACTAAATATAAGTTTTAAAAGGATGAATTTTTCTTGCAAAACAAACGCAGTATTTCCCTTTAAGTTTATTTCGTTTATAAATACATTAATTAATAAATATTGGACCATTATTTCAACATTCTGGAACAGTGATGCGTACAGTTAACAGTTTTAACAAGGAATCTGTTGAATGACTGTTGTATATTGTATCGGTTGTATCTATTACTACGGTAATGGATTAGTCCTATCCTTGACCAGTTAAGAAACATTTTCTTAAACAATGCACATCGGCCCTGCTGGATCAAAAACCAATCCGATCCTGAATATTTATTTCCACCTAACATGAGAGTGTTGTAAGTCCCATGGATTCAAATCCGAAAAGAAAATAATTCTTTCAACACTGTGCCATAATGTAGGTAAACAAAATGGCTGAACATTTATTGTCGATATTTATCGGCCTGTCAATAGAAAAAACAAACTTAACGCTCACACAACTAAAATGATAGTATCGCTCTATTTGTGGCGTACTATCAGGTTATTTATACAGTAGTTATGTTACTTCGAACTTCTTTAACAAATCACCAATTCACAAGCTAGAGTGGTAAAGGTAAGCTATAGTACAAAATCAATGGATGAGGTCATCCTAAACTTGCAGGCCCAATTTGATCCGTATGAAGAATCGAAGGAGACTGGTTTGCACGTAGTCAAATACTTTGATATAGATGAATGACACTTTGGATGGCAGGAAAGTGCTTTATCTTGATTTATGAATATGTGAGCGAGGACATGAGTAATGTTTTTCAATATTTCAATTTTCAAACGTCGCTTATAAATCATATTTCTAGACGATAGATTCAAGAGGTGCCGACAGTAGGTCGTTTTGTAATAGAATATATATATATATAAAATCGGATCATAGAGAAACTCGTTCCTCGGTCCAAGCTTTAAAATCTGAAGATACTTGTATCTTATTGAAGGTGCATCCCACGAACAAGGGTGTTATGTGTGAGAACTTGTCAGCCTTTGTAGTCAGTGGTGTAATGACTTGATTCAATAAAGACGTGATTCGAGTCACGATTTCAAAGATTCGACTACTCGAGTCACAAACTGACGGGACTTGACTTGACTCAGTCATCACTTGCCAAAGACTCGACTTGATTCGTCTTTGCCCACAGTTACTTGAATTAACTCAAACGATCACATGTTACTCGAGTGACACCACAACAGTCTGAATCCCAACAGAACCATAAACTTCTTTTTCACGAACGACCCTCACGAACGACCCGACGCTCGGTGACGTGTTCACATAGCTAAATTGCCAGGAAAACGGGGCGTGGTTATGGATAAGGCACTTGAGTCTCCGTAAAATGTGTCAAGGAGGAAAGGGAGATTGCTGGATAAGTTTGAGATATCGCAATTTAACTTAATTTAACTTTTAACCGTTACTAAGACTCGAAGTGACTAGACTCAAGCTAAGGGAAGACTCGAGATGACCCGACTCGAATTGCTGAAGACTCGACATGACTCGAGATTCGATCCCTTCAGCCCTTATAATTCAAAGTAACTAGAGACTTGATTTCAAGTTATTCTATTACAACGTTGATTGTAGTATTAAAAGGGAAGAGCAAAAACGGTCCCGCAATTATAATATGATTTGGTAGACTACCCTGTTTCATGAATGGCTAAATATCACGCGACAATATTTTTCTCTTTGAATTAAGAAAATTTTGGGGCCGTGCAAATATCGCCTCACAGAATTAAGAAATTTCTGGAGTTGTGTTAGCTCATTCCTTTACCTTGGATATGCAATATAAACAACAAAAATCCTGAAATAAGAAGAAAGGTACGT